>JAECWJ010000686.1:955000-2287500 GCA_018150375.1 Drosophila sturtevanti | reverse complement strand
TGATAAAGACCAAAAAGAAATGGAAAAATATCAAAGTCTGTGCAGCTCGATGGGAAAGGGGTGGAAAAGAAAAGAAAACACTTCTGTGATGGCCAGCAGAGGTTTTTCTGGGAGTACTCACACTCACTGCGGTTAATAGTTCAGTTCAATCAGTTTATTGTGGGCTGGATATATGAATGTATGGATATATGTATGTATGTATGTTGTAGGGAAGAAAAATGTACTCTAGGCAAAAGTTGTTTAATTTGTTTTATATCATCGTTTTGAAACAGAAGAAATCTTGAAACTTATTTACTTTTAATTTCTTCAGATAGACCTATGGGCTTCATGGTAATTTCCACTAGGTTTCGTAAATCCGCAATGCTGTTCAGACTTATTCGTGGTTAAACGCACAATGTGGGCACAGAGGATGGGCACAGTTTAGTGTAAGGCTGAGGGTCAGGCACAGGCACAGGTTCAGCTAGTATATAGTAGTACTAGTAGTAAAGGTCGGCCGCCTATTGCCTGGACATTCACATAGACACACACGCGCGCACACACGCACACATACGCACACACACGCACACGCACACACACACACAGACACTCCCACACGTAGAACACAGAGATAAATTCAATCTTTTAGTGCCGTCTGAACGGCTTGTTTCTGCCGTGCCACATTGCTTTTCAGCTTTTTGTTTAGTTTTCTGTTTTGTGTTTTCCGTTTTGTTTTGTTTCGGTGTGTGTGTGTGTGTGTGTGTGTGTGTGTGGTACGGTACATTTTGTAACAGTTTTTGCCATTGCTTGCTTTGTATTCCTCACTTTCACCCACACTCATATCACGCTCATTCTGGTGTTGCCTTTAGGACTCTCCATTGATTTGTCCCTGTTCGCTCCTTCATTTTCTCTTCGTCTATTGGTTCGCTTTTCTTTTTTTCTCTTTTTCTCTTTCTTTTTTTTTATTTTAGTTTTTTTGTTTTGTGTTAGCTTAGCCTTTAATTCATTAGACCACACAATCGTATTAAATCCGTAGGCAATGTCGGACTGCAATTTCTTTTTCACTCGCATCGCTTTCAAAATCTCGTAACGTACTCCCACTCACACTCACACTCGCACACACACACACACACATAGATACTGATATACACGCGCCGTTTTACCCCGACATGACAGCTTTTGGCTGTCATGTTTAGTCCCGCGTTGTTGTGCTGTGATTTCCGTTTCCGTTTTGTCTCTTTTCACGCTTTTTACGCATCGCACGTTGTCTGTGTGTGTGAGTGTCGTGTCTAATAACAAAAGCTAACGTGGATATATTCTCCTTCTTATTCTGCTCCTAATTTTCCCCATTCTATTTTTTTTTTCTCATCACCGCCCATTTCCCGCCGTGCCCTTGCGTTGAGAGTCAATAACATCGTTAGCAAAAAATCACAAAAAAAAACAAAAATTAAATTGAAAAATAGTAAAGAAATGAATAAAGCGAAGAAAAAAACACCAAAAAAAAAAAAAGGCAAAGAACAAATAAAAATTTTCCTGACATGTTCCGCTAATAAATTTGTCAGCATAATAATTCTGAGTGAAAAAAAAAAAAACTAGAAAGATGGACTAACTTCGGTCGTGCCGAATTTTGCATACCCTTGCAGATTTTCTCTATAAAATTCACCAGAACCATTATTATAAATAATTATACATACCAAATTTACAAATTAAAAATTATGAGCTTGAGAAAAAAAAAATGTTTTCGTACAACATTTTTTTTGTACCGATTGTTCCTCTAACAGATATATATGATATAGTCAAGCGATTCTGATAAAACTTGGTTGAAGTATCCAGAAGTATATTGAACTCACAGATAACAAATTTGAAAAATAACATAGTTATTGAGGATAATTTTATATGATATAGTCGTCCGATCGGGTTGATTCTGAGATATACAATGCCAAAGAGAAGCCTATTTTAGCTCTGTAGCTATTATGGTCTCGGAGGAGAAGCTGTTGATCCAGACAGACGGACAGACGGACAGACGGTCATATCGACAAGGCTATTCATGCTGATCAAGAATATATATACTTTATATGGTCGGAGATGCTACCTTCTGTGCTTTTTTAATATACCATCTGCAAGGGTATAACAATTGAGGAGGATATGGACTATGAAATTTCCTTGAATTCTGTGTTTTTTTTATAGTTTTCGTCTAAAAGCAATTATTGTTGTTAAGAGTTGTTGTTAATTCTAGAAAAGTTTACCTGTTTAACTATTGAATCTCAAATTGACTTCCTTCTACTATCTATGTGACAGTAATACCGCTAAGTATTAAATTAATCGCCTATTAGACTAATACGTATTCTTAACAATTTCACGCAAAGAGGTGGCTTAACATGACTAGTAAAATCTTGTTCAGATTGTTAACAAATAGTCATGCAACTTTTATCCATTGAGACTCCTCTCTTAGACGATTTTTAGCATCCAACATCGACTTGTTAATGCTTCATGGCGCCTGTATGTGACGCCTTTGTCGCCTCCTTTTTACAGGAAATCAAAGCTTATCAGTGACTATAAGGACGACTGTCGTTGCGCTGATTTCACTCAACGTTTACCTCCCCCCACAGCCCCACAGCCCCATTCCCTATTGCTTTTGGCTAGACGTAAGCATGAATTGTGTGTGTGTGAGTGTGTGTGTGTCTATGTGTGTGTGTGTGTGTGTGCTATTTCAATGCTTTTCGAACTCTGCCACCCCAAAAAAAAAAAAAAAAAAAAAATGGTGGCCCCATTAAATTACATGACGATGGCATTTCAAGCATTCTGCTTTTCGGGCTGCACACATTCACATACTTGAGTGGTAATCGCAATGTGGCGTGGAAATTGATGTCAACAGGTTAATAAGATCTATATTTATGGCGACATATAAATGTCGGTGTCAGTTTGACTGCATGTGTGTATTGAGTAGATAAAAGATTATAACCAGCCACGCACCTTTTGAAAGGATGAATATATATATATATATATATATCATATACATATAATACGTAAAGTTGATTTATGGATTTGCCTGCTTTTCATGGTTCGCTTAAATGAATTTTTTCCGAATGGGGAACTACTCAGTCATGGAATTATTTGATTATATTTAATTGTAAATATAAAATTTTTAAGAGAATCAATTCGATTATAAAATTTGTTGAGGTTTTACCAATAACAACAACCAGAATGTTCGTCCTTCCCATAAATGCATCGTTAATTTAAAGTGAACCAAGTTGGAGCAGCATTACCAGTGTTTAAATGGACGGCCTTAGATCAATCACATGGTTGTTGACTTTTGGGATAACCATCAGGTTTTCATTGTTAATTGAAATTTTTAATGGCGCAACGGCGGATTGTTTTGGTTTAACAATCGAACCGGATTTAGTATTTTGATTTAGATCAAATGACTAATCTGTTTGTAAAGAGATCTGCCAATTTGTGTGTGCATTAGTAAAACGTACCAAAGACTTGTAGAACTGAAGGACTCTAAGATAACGCTCGATCACAAACTGAAGCGTCATCATTTATAAAATCATTAATAAAATAAGGCGAAATAAACCCATGTGAATGAAAACCAAAGGAAACTAATGGTCCTTCTTTTGTTTGGCAAGTTATCTTAATTACATTTGACTCCAATAATTTATATGGAAAGGGAAAAGCATTTACATGCAAATCGGCAAATGCAGCTTCTGATAAATCTAATCTTAAGTAAGATACCACCCATTAACGTCGATTCTTGCGACTATCCCAATCTCATTTAAAACAAATAAAATAATAAAATTAACTACATTTTTCGGATTGCCCTGAAATTTTTATAATATATTAAAATGTTGTACTTTCCTGTTACAAATTTAAGAAAAGAAATTAGAAGAATAGACTAACTTCAAAAGTTCGTATACCCTTGGAGATTGTCTCTATATAATTTACCAAAACCATTTAGGATTAGGATGATAAGAAAAAGAAGATTTAAATAATGGTTAATAAAAAAAATGTTTTGATCCGATTGTTCCTATGTTAAATATAGCATATAGTCGACCGATTCTGTTAAACTCAACAGACATATTTCTATACATAATAATTTTACAAATTTTACAAATATTTCGTGACCCTAGCTTGAGAAATTCATACAAAAAATTTGTTAGGACTAATAGGAACAATCAGCAGCCATATGATATAGTCAACCGATTCTGATAAAAGTTTTTAAAAACAACAGAGTTATTATAATTAAACCTTATTCACGACCGAACGTACCTATTTGAGATATATGACATAGTGGTTCGAGATAGACGGACATACTGATAGACAAACCGTGCCAGTTAGACTCGTCTATTCATGCTAATCAAGAGTATTACGTACATATGTACATATATACTTTATATAGTCGGAGATGCTTCCTTCTGTGCGCTGCAAACTTCTGACCAAAATTAATAGCTGCTACCTTGCAAAGGGTAGCAAGGGAATAAAAATTAAATATTGTGGTAGGCCTATTGTCCATGGTGATACTATTATCTATATCTAACCAATGTTCAAGTACAGTTATAAGTAAATACTCAAAACCCTTACTCTCTGATTTTGGATGATCCCATCTCGCTCTGCGTTACAGACTTGAATAGTGGATCACTCGTAGAACATCTTCGACATGAATATACATGCATATGTACTTACTTACTATTTATTTTGGTATTAACATTTCATTTGGCTAAAAGACGTTACACTTTCACATTATATGTACTTGAGTTCTGAATATAACTTAGTATGGTTTAATCCGTAACGAAACCTATGAAATATTTTATCACAAACATATTGGTCGGCAGGATGGAATAAAAGTGATTAAATAAAAAATTTCGATACAGAAAATTTCATCATAATTACAGTTACAGTGCCAGAGTGGAGAGCACATTTAATTATGACTGCTTTTGCTTCCTCTTCTTCGCTTTTTCTACTTCTTATATAACTTATATCATTACAGGAAACTTTCAAAAGAAATAGCAAATATGTATGTATGTATGTATGTATGTATGTATATATACATATATATTTGTATATAAACACAAGTACATTTATGCCTTGAAAAAAGAAATCGAAGAACATTTTTTACAGTCCATTTAATTTAATTAATTTCCATTGGTAATACATTTTGTTTTCCTTTTGCGACGGCGACAAAGATGACGACAGCAGAAAGTAAAAAAAAAAAAAAAAATGGAAATTCTGAAGAAGAGAGAAAAATTAAATTTAAATAAAGCTACCAATGTTTAATTTGCACTACGATTGACTTTTTCACTTAGGGAGAGATTCTGCTAAGGCAGAAATGAACGCTTTCCCAATAGAGGGACCAGGCTATCTTTAATCAATTTACACAATTTCCTTGTCATTTCCGCAGAGTCGACACACACACAGAGAGAAGATATACATACATAGGAGATGTGATGAGAAAGAGAGATGGCAATGGAGATGGAAACGGAGACGAAGATTGAAAATGGAGGGAGGTGTAGAAATTAAAGGAACGCGAGCAGTAGCTTGAATTAGTCCTCCACTGATTGCTTTAAGCTGAAGCCTTTGACCAATGTCTCCCCTTTGTCGGCATAGTTTCAGCTCAAAAAGATTAACATCTTCACGAGCTGCAATTAAACAAGAAACAGACACATACGTAGGTTTTGTCTGCAGTGGCAAAAAAAAAAAAAAAACTTGAGCAAAAAACTGACCCGGCATATTGATACACACACACACACACATACGCACACACACATGCACAGTTAGCCGGCGACTACGACGACGTAAAGTCGACTAAAAAGACAGAGTTCTCCACCCCGAAAAGCCAGAAAAACTTTTCTTTGCTCTTCGCTTTCGTTTCTTTTTTTTTGTTATTCATTTTATACCCTGGGGTATCCATAAGGGCATATAAGGTTCAAAGGGTTCTCCGGCTAGAGCTACCAAATTCCGTTTTCCCATATGTCCCGCCCACTTTTGGAACATTATAAAATATCATTTGAGACAATTTTGTTCGAGCGATGTAGAATGGGTTTGACTATTGCAATGAGTGAATTGGATTTTATTTTAAATTGATTGGTACAGAGTCTATAGAAGTCGGTACGATGACTTACTTTCTTCTTCATATTCGTTTTTGTTTTTTTTTTTTTTTTTTTTTTTTTTTTTTATTTTGTGCTTCCCTTTTTATTATTATTATACTTACGTTCGGTTTAGTTGTGTTTTGTGGGCGGCGCACATGACTGGAAATTATTTAAGCAGCTGTCAGCTTTGCACCGTCGCGCTTGGCAAAACCAAACCAATGCACGGAAATGTGGAAGGAGCTGCAGGAGGAGGAGGTTTAAGTTTGGTGGCAGCTCTAGCAGGATCGGGAACTTTGGGGTTAGACAGCAGAAAGCCAACAAATTGGCAGGCTGCCTTCCAGTTTGCTTCACTGACTTTTTAAGCGCACCAACTGCGCACCCTGACGCATGCAAGATAAAAAGAAAGGCGAAAATAATCTCTCTGACTGAAGTACGTAGTAGTATGATTTACCCGTATGTCTTGGCATGCGACTCAAGGACACACATACATACATACATACATACATTGATGCCTACGTGCATACATATGTATATATACATATATACACACATTTACAAGAAGACAATGGAGACAATTTCGCCCAAGTTTATGGTTTCTCAAATTTGGGTACTTTTTATACCCCGTACACATAAGATAACAGGGTATATTAATGTCGCCAAATATACAGACAGAAAAAAGCATTTACGACCATATCAAGTAGATATGTATTCGTATATGTATATATATACATACATATATATATATATATATATCTTTTTACTATTGCAGAGGATATACTAAGACTACTTAGATATTATGGTATTTTCAATCGAGTAAATTTAGCCATATCTGTCGTCTGTCTGGTATAACCTTCTAGATTATGCAGACTAATATTAGGTCCAAATAATGTATGAAATTGCGACAAGTATATATATATATATATGAATTCTACATCATTTTAGCATTGCACCACAATTCAAAATAAGCTAGGATTTTCCTTAATTTAATTTATTTAATTTCACTTGTCTTTTTTGGCTACATATGTATGTAAATATGTATTTATTGAACTCTGGAAAATGCGGAAACTGGCATCGAAATCACAGACGTGAATAGAATAATAAATGTATGAAAACTTAAACGATTTCTTTGTCATACGACTAAGGCAATAGAATTAAAACAAATCAAAACAAGTCCTATTAACTCGTATAATACAAAAACACTTAAAGACTTATTTAGCTAGATTAACTCTGTTAGACATGCTAATTAATAATACGAATTTCATTCTTACCAATTTTCCTTTCTTCTGCTAAGGCATTAGATTACAAAACTAATTACCAAGAAGTTAATTGATTTTTGTAAAATTTTATAATAAGTTAACAGTGTTTCGAAGAGTTTTGATTTGATATCATTGAACATATCTGGTTTGTTTTATTTAAAAGTGAAAAGTGAATATTAATAATAAATTAATGCATTCCAATGTAGAATCTCAGTTTTTCTGTTAAGTTGTTTTGCTCCTGTTGGTTAAGGATATTCTTTAGATTCTCATTTTATAGTAGGTACACATAAAATAATATATGTAGGAATTATAAAACTTTAATTCAAATTATCGAATAGTAGACTGAAATCATTTAAAATATTTTACCTTCACTCTCATAAGCATAAGCAATCAGTCCTAAATATACAGTTAAAACTTAATGCGTTTCTTGATTACCTCTCTCTTGGCTGTTTATTTGCCAAAACACTTTTGAGCACTTGGCAAGTTAGCTCATTTTCGACTTAAGTTTCTACCAAAATAAAATGGGAACCTTCTCGAGGACAAACACAGCAGAAACAACAACAGCCCAACCATGATCTATTCAATTAACGTTTTACCAAGTCCATCGCACATCCATAAAACATGAACTCGCTCCAATTCTCCACCACTAACCGTCTCCGTCCCGCTTCATCCTCCATCCGCAGACCATCCGAAAACACTCAACGCCCTTAAGCGGCCACTTAAAGAGACTGGCTTTCACCTTTTGTTCATAAAAGAAATTAACTCATTTTGGCGACGCTTGGAAATGGGCATTAGAAATGTGATAAATTTGCAGTAAAATTGTGAACAGGGAAACTAAGGATATAAAAATCTACGTTAAAAAGCTATGGACACCGGAGAACTTACAAACACCTTAAAAAAGTAAAAGGAAGATAAATAGATAAAATACCTAAAGATGGTGGTGAGAGTCGTGATGAAAACCTTTTTTCTTTTTTTTTTTTTTATAAACGACCTGAAAAATCGGGTGAATTCTTTCTTTGTTTAATGTGTAGAAATAGAATTGTTGACTACAAGCTTTTATTTTTATATTAATAACTATAATTATTGTTGACAACACAGCCAAGTTGAATCGTGTCACGCTATTTGCTCATCCCTAGTTAAAAAGTGAATGATTCTAGCGCCTTTTCAATGTAAAAGTGTTAGAGCATAAGATCTGTAGGTGTATATATGTAGATGGAGGATGGTGTAGTTCTATGTATGTAGGTGGGACGGTGTGGAGTTGTATATAGGTGGCAACTGAATTTGGAATGAATGAAATCTTGCTAAAATATGCAAGGAACGCACGTTCATATATCCAGCCAAACACCCACCTACCCATGCATACACACCCACACCCACACCCATATACACCCCCGCTACCAAGCCCCATACACACTCGCAGACATTAAACATTGAAGCGACAAACGAAATGAAAAACGGCTGTGCAAATTAATTTTACGTTGTACGAACAACAAAAACAACAAGAACAACAAAAACAACAAGAACAACAACAACAATAAACAGCAGAAAAAACAACCATTTTGACTACTGTGACTACGACAACGTTGTGTGCCGGCAACGATGAATAGCAAACCAAAACAACAACTATGCGGGGCATACGCCCATAACTCGACATATACATACATACATATACATACATACATATATACACATACAAACATATACTTACAACTTCTACGTTACTGTATGTGTGGAAGGACGGAGCTAGAGTAAAAGTAAGTAAGCCCTGGAAGCACTTTTTGGGGTGCTAAAGATACTAACGTTTCTCAAACAGCAGCTAGACAAACATTTAAAGGATTGCGAAACAAAAAAAAAAAAAAAAAAGAAAAAAAGGTTGCCAACACCCACACTTTATTTCACTTTAATTACCAAGTTCTTAACGAACGAATGAATAAAGGCTGGCTCGAAAGGAATGCCATGCAAAAATGGGAGACACATAACCTCAACCCAAACAAGTGAATTGTGGACGGTTAGTATCTTATGGGGTGTGGGGGGCGTGGGGGGAGGGGAAACTAAAATTTCGGAGACATATTGCAACAAACTACAATAAATTTTGAAAATGGAATGGCACCAAGCAAATGAAATTTAAACAAAATTTCGGGTTCAGTTTCGTTAATTTAATTCAATATGAAACTGGATAAGAAATGTAAAATTTATATTAAATTTAAAACCATTTCTAATCGATTTTTTTTTAATAATAATATTAAGTGTTGGATAAATTGTATTATCAAAGTGAGACTTAAATTTTAATTGAATTTTTAGGGTATCCAAACAATGTGTGTGCGCAAATAAAAGAAATTTCCACGGACCTCAAGTTTACTTTACTTTCCACTCGTATTGTATTTATCATATTTAAGGTACTACTTCAAGATATATAATAACACTTAAATGGCCATAACAAGTATTAGGAAATAAACAGCGGGCATCTGCAGGAGGTCGATGTATGTATATATATATATATGTATACAACATTTCGTTCTTGGCGTTACCTTGGTAAGAGGTAAAAACTTAGTATTTTACAATTAAGCATTTAAAGCTATAGTTAAAAAAAAAAAAAGAAACATTGTCTGGCTCTGGGCCAACGATGCCGCTACTTGCACAGCAGAGAACAGGATAGTATAGGACAGAACAGTTTAGCTTTTTATTTAACCCATTACTTTGTTGTCCTTTTTTCGCTGCTTCTTCTCCTTCTACTGTTGCTCCCGCTCCTGGGTGCTGCAGGTATATAAAGCCGAGCAGTAAAATGTTGCCCCAATGGAAACAGAGAAACGTGCAGCAATAAATAAATTCTCGCAAAACACCCCAAACAAATAGAGGTTTGGTAAAGAGAAAGAGGCTATATATACATACATACATACATACATACATACATACATAAGTAGTTGCAGGAGAAGGGATAGAAGCAATCGACCAACTTTGGACTTTAACCACATACAGTTTAGGTTAAACGCCACCCATTGTTTGGGTTGACATATTTTCTCTACCGCCATTAGCTATGCAAAGCATGGGGTAGAGAATGCATATGCTGTGGTTTTATCTATTTGAAAGATCAACTATCAATATATATATATACATATATATATATGTATATATGTATACGTATGTATATTATGTACATTATGAGGGGATTACGTAATCCGCCATTTACGCCCGCATTAAATATTAATATTAATGATTCTGGCCTAAACACGTCAATTATATCCCTTTTAGCACTCCATTTGCTCCATTTCAATTACAAAGTTTATAATTTTTATTAACCTTTCTTTCTTTTTTTGCTATTTTGCTAAAGACTTTGTTTTCTTACCCACAAAAGATTCATTCTTTACAGAAAAATTTGATGAAAATCACAAGGAAAAATTCAAATTGAAGATCGCTTAAGTCACCCACCCCCACCTTTCCATATGGATAGAGATATATGTATATGATTCCGAATTGATATCAGTTTACGTAGATTCTATTATTATATTTTGAATTTATTGTTTTGATTTGAATAAATTTTAACTTTAACTTGAAACTTTTTCTTTTCTTACAGATTTTCATCGAACATAACGAATGATTTTCACGAAATTCAATATATCGTTGAAGCTAAAAGAATTTAGTACTCAAATAATTTATGAGCGACGTAAGTTGAAATCATTTGTATCTATCAAGATAATGGTGTTCATTATAATTATGATATAAGTATTTCAACTATTTAGATGAGTTTTCAACCCTTGCTTAAGATATGCCGTCGATATTTCATTTTATGATGCCGTCAAAATAAACAACTTGACTAAAATTATACCCTTAAGCGAATTGCAATAGAAGGCAACATTATTCCTTTGAGGGTGTAGGGTAGGTATAGCGTTGGTAATGGTGTGGTCTTGGCATGGGTATAGCTGCGATGGATGTGGGATGTGTTGCGGCGGCATGCACGGCAACACGAGTTGGGCCGTAAAAGCAACCAAAAAAAAAAAAAAAAAAAAAAATTTATAGACAAACTTTCTGGCATTGCAGTGGCGTGCTCTGGTGGCGAGAACTTTTTGCTTGAATATAATATTCATAAATTTAATCTGAACAAACACTTTTCGCGTATTTCGTGCGCTTTATTTTTAGGGCCTGGGTTTGTTTTGGCCCACGTTTATCACTGAGACGACGTCAAGTATTCCACTTTTGCAACATTTTCCGGCTTTCGTTTTCTGGTTTTCAAAGATGAAATAAACAAAATAAATAATTCATAATGCAAATAGGCCAAATAGAACAGTTACCCAACGAATGGAAATAACAGCCAGAAGGCAGAAGGCAAACGATACAAGAACTTACGATACAGTGAAGGACTTTGGGCATTATTAGTGTGTCTGTGGCACGGACTGGGCTGGTCCTTGTGTGGTCCTGGTGGTCAGTCTGTACCATAAGCACTTTCTGAGTCGAAAGGATTACGAAAAACGAATCCAAATCAGTGGTAGTCGTCCATTCTGCCCTTGTTTAATGATGGGGGATTTTTGGTCAAATATAAAGAACTTGTGGACTTTGTGGGGCCTCGAACTATGCGCACTGAAAGAAATTTTTCAAAAATAATGACGTAAGCCAGTTGTCGAAAGCCGATTTGGGCATAACCTCCTATATCAAATCCCTTAATATTTCTTTTATTTGGCATCGCTCTTTCGCTTTCGCTTTCTCTTTCTCTCTCTTTCTCTCCCTCTCTCTCCCTCTCCCACTCTCTCTCTCTATATATATATTTTAATTATTTTAGTACCATATTATCCAATAGACTCTTGATTTGATTTGTTTTATAATGGCTTTGAATATGATTTAGATCTGAACAAATCATCATTCCATACATAAGTAAGTATATGTATGTATATATGTATGTCAATGTAGGGATAAAAATACATAAAAACATAAAACGCAAAAAATCATATTTGGTTTAAATCTGCTGACACTCCTGGCAATGTTGGTCCAGCGAAAGACTTAGTTTTCCATCCAATTAACCAGCATTTTGGATAAGATTTTACCGCAATTCTGTGTGGTATCTCATCTATTAAATACTTTTTTCGTCCAGTGCATTCCAGTTAAACTTATGTCTGTTGGGCTAAGCCATGGTTAAGGGTTTTTACGGCTTAAAATAGTCAACCAAGGCCAACAGCAACAAGAACAGCGGAAAAAAAAGGCAACACCGCATATATTAAATAAAAAATGTAAAATCGTTAGGGCGGTTACGGTGCGCAGGGTTAAACTAAAATAATCAAAAAGTGGAAAGTAGGTGGAAAGAAAGAAGAAGAAGAAGAAGAAAAGCAAGCGTAATCGCCAAGCAACACACACACTCAAACAGAACATGGTGCTACAGTACACACAAAAAAAAATAAAAAAATGCAACAAAATCGGATTAAAAAGAGCTCACGGGTTGGGGCAACCAAGCAAAAGCCCAAAGCCAAAGCGAACTTGGGTTCTTCGGGGTTCAGCCAAAAGAGATACAAATTGCAGTAAGACGGTTTTTTATAGTTCAACGATGGATTTACGATGTAGCACGACTTTGAACTACATTTGTCGAGGTTCAAACAAGAACCAGAAAACAAAAAAAAAAAAAAAAAATAAGTAAAACTAAAGGTTTAGGCTAACTTCGTCCATGCCAATGTCTCTATACCCTTACAAACTTACATATTTCATCTAAAATTCTATACCTGACAGTAAAATATACATTTAGTCAAACGAGTCAAATGATATAGTCAACCGAGTTGGATCAAATATCCCAGAATAATTTGATTTCATATAGAAACAAAAAAAATAAAACTATGTCAAAAAACAAAAAGCTTTCCATACAAAAACAGTTTTTTCTTTCTAACGATCGGTCCTATCTAAGCTATATGATATACATACAAATAATTCGTTATAACTTGTCTGAATCGTGTCTATATTATACTCATAAATACCAAAAACACACAAGATTTAAAATAAAAGGAAATAAAATATTTTCACGGGCGATCGATCACGATATATGTACATACAATCCGATCGCCTTAGATATGGAAGATGATAATGATGAAACTTTCTTTTACGTTCCGGACAGATGCAGGCAAGGGAGCATGGCTAAACAAACTCAGCTTATTATCGTGCTGATCAAGAATATATATATAATTTATAAAGTTAGAGATGTCTTTTTCTATGCGTTGGCAACGATCTGACTGAAATTATTTTACCTTTTGCAAGAGTAAATAATAAAAAAAAGGAAGAACGCGAGAGACCTGACATCGCATAGTGTTGGTTAAGTTGCATGGGTTCATGCACTGAAGCTGAATAAAACTGTCTAGTTAACAGTTAGGTACAGGGTATGACGTAACACAAATGGGAGTATTGAACTTTAGGAAATGTAACACCACGATCCTTCTATTGGTTTAGATTCCACCAGAAATATTTATAAAAGTTTCCCTAATATAACATAAATTTTCCATAATTATAATGAATAAATGCAATAAAATGATTAGAGATTTTTTGACTTTGATCAATTTTGCCGCAAACTTTTAAAATAATATACCAAACCATGTAATATAATATTAAATGAATCTATCGTCCATTCTCTTCAAAAATATATAAAATTTTAACGATAAATATATGTAATGAAATATAATATGTGTTAATGAAATATAATTCTTCATATACGATTATGTGTATATGTATGCGTATGGTAGGTTTGAAAACTTTCATGACAGATCTGTTTGATGAAGATGCAGGATATCATTTAGTCCAAGCCCTTCATATTGTTTTTGAGATGAATTGCTTTGCTTGCTAGCTAGCTGCCTTTGGTAACTGTACTTGTGTGCTTGCTCGACCGTTACGGCGACGTCGTAAAACTGGCAAAGTTGCACGATGAAGTAGAAAGAAATGTAAGGATGCAATAGGTATAGTTGCTGCTAGCGCCATCAGAAAGGAGCTCACATAATGCAGCCGTAAAAACAGAAATAGTGTTTGTTAGGTGAAAGGGGATGTGGTAAGGGTTGGAATGGGGGGGGTGAGTATAGTGATAGAGAAGGCTGGCAACAAAATTGCAGTATTCTAAACCGTTTTACGGTCACACCCCTTGTATTTGGACTACCCAAAAGGTCGGACGTTCAGTTAGTGGGTTCGGACTGAGAAAGGAAATTACGGATTCAAATTAGCGGCACTCAATCTCAATCTAAGTTCTGCCGCCACTCAACCGCCGGCTAATGCGTTTTATGCACCGCCCATTGCCCGTCCTCTGTGCCGGCCCACTTTTATGCAATTTAATCAACTTATCGCGCAAAATGCAAAAGTACTTGTACACCATCTACCACCCACCCACCTCAACCGTCTGACCCAGTCAAAGTAATCAATGATTTTTCAGTTTTGCATTAAAATGCAAAGTCGTTCACCCCCCTTCCTCACCCACACCCACACCCAAATCCAAATCCATACCCGTTGCACTTATACTCTCCCTCTGTCTCTCTCTCTCTCGCTCTCTCTCTCTCGCTCTCTCTCTCTCACTCTCTCTGAATCTATCCCCCTCACTACTCATTGGCTCTGTTGCTTATTTAGGGCTTATTAAGTTTCATTTAATGGCTCCCGTTGCCTCTGAAAATCTGAGTTTGGCTGCTCCGGCGCTTACAGTTTACCAGTTTGTTGTTGTTGTTGATAGCTCACAAAAAAAAAAAATGGGGAGAGAAAAAAGTCTCCCCAACAAAATAGAAAATTTTACCATACCGCTTTTTAACTTTTCGCAAAAGATGGCAATTCAAATTGGAGAAGGAGGATACGTAGGGAAATTCACCCATTTCGGCCTGAATCATTAAGCAATTTAAAGGGTTCATTAATCCTTTGTGTTTTTTTTTTGTTAGTTTGTTTTGGTACTTTCAATAATTTTTTAATTTTCCAATTTATAATGCAATATATAGTTTGTACTTTAGTTTTAAAAAAGGTAAACGTTTTTTTAACATTCATATATCTATATATTTTCGATAAGTTTGCAACAATTTTCAGTTCGCTCAGGAGCTGTTGATTGACATCAATGATTATTTATACTAAAGGGAATATGGGAAAGTGGTCATCTTTCATTACCAATTTCAATATAATAAAATTGTACAGCTTCATATTTGATATAAATACATCTTAATATATTAACACAATCTTTTGAAATACTGTGGAAATTCTCTTTGCTGTTTTTCCTGCAAATAATAGATGCAGCGTAAAAAATATGTCTGGCTATTGGCTTAAGTGATCTATTAAAATTTAAGAAGCTCATAAGGCTAAAACGCCACAAATTCCATATAGTTCTGTACAATTTTAAAAAGATTTTCATTTTATTTTGTTATATAAATGGCTAAATTATAAATTTAATAAAAAAGATTGATCCAAAAGTTGATTAAACTAATTGGATTGCCCGATTACAAATAATGTATTGTAAGATATTTTACGGCAGTATAGAAGGGCTCTTAAATAATTAAAGCAAAAGCAAATCAAACTCTAGCATTAGTTTTTTTGTTATTACTAAAATTAGTTAACCACTTAGGGACCTTGAAAGTCTTCACTAATCTTACCTTTAGTCAACTATAATTAGCTCAAAGAATTCCACACAATCTTGAGGTTTTCGACTAAGATTTTTCTTTTAAATGACCTTCAAGAGTTACCTCTAAATGCTATTGACAAAACTGTCGAGATTCAAAGATTATCGTTAATATTTGAAATACGTTTATCAAAAAAATTTTGCTGTACCAATTAAACGATGTTCTCAAACCGCATATTTCTATATAAGTATAAGTAACAAGTAGATATATATATATATATATATGTATTTACATTTCACATCAAAACGAGTCACTTGTAACTCTAACTAATACTCTGGTATATAACAGACAGGTAATATTCATGGTTTTTGTCTAATCTATATACATATCTACATATAAATGTGAATATGTATATATATGTATATATATATATATATATATATATAGATATGAATACAAATATATAGACCGGTTTGCAAAAGATTTCTTTCAAGTGCATTCGAGTACATATATAGGTTTTCTCACCCTTTACTGCGCGAAATCAAAAAAACACAGCAAAACGAGTTTTGGTTTTTATTCTTTTTTTTGAGAAACTGGCCCGACCAGGCATTTGAATATTTATGAATTGTCGTCTACTGCAATACATATTTTTATCGTACATCGTATTGTATGTATGTACATACATATGTACATGGTGTATTAGTATTTAAACCAAATACGGACAGTTGTAAATCGTGAACATCATCATTTTTTTTTTGTTTTTCACACTTTACCGAAAAACTTGTACTAAACTCGTACAACACACTGGGTGAATTATGTATACTTAAAAGTAAAAATTATATGGTAAATACCGCAAAACAATTAACTGAGACTATACACAATCGTTGTCGAACAAGTGCTCGCTGTGTCACTTCAAGCAGTACAAGGTCAAGGTAGCAGCAGCAGCAGCAGCAGCAGCAGCAGCACCACCACCACAACAACCACCACCATAACCACTACCACCATCACTACCACCATTAACATTACCATTACCTAGCGCTCAACATTTGCCCAGTATAGAAACAATGAGTCAAGAGCGGGTAAGTCCCCTTTGCCCCGTTGCCCCATTCACCGTATCCGTCTATAGTGAGCAAACCACTTAATAATTCAACTTTATCGGTACGTGAAAACAAACAAAACAGCTGAGCGAATGCTACGTACATAAATATAAATATGTAAATTTAACTATGTGAAAAAAAAAAAGAGTAGCAGAAAAGAAACAAAGATTTTTGAGCAGGTTTATGGCCAAACAGCTGACTGGTGCGACTTAAAACAAAATCTTAGAACGAGCTTCGTTATTCTCTTTGTATATAAATTAATCATTGCAGTAACAATGATACGAATAAGCCAAATACTTGATTATATCCAGTATCGAGTAAATGTATTTCGTAAATTCAAAATTAGATTCCCCTTTTTATCGGTCAATATTAAGTTTGGCTATCATCGTAATACTTATATATTTTACACCAAATTCTAAAAATTTATTGATTTTTTTATTTCGTTTTTTCTTACAAAGGATAATTCTCTATTTGCAATAATCTAGAGACTAAAATAAAAATCAGTGTGTTAAATAAATGAATTAAATTAATATAGTATGAATTAAATAATAATAGTTAGATGATATTGTCCATTCATTATCAAATGATTGTATCTGTTGCAGTTATATAACCGATTATGAGCAGGTCAAAGGTAATTTTACTTTAACTTTAATATAATATTCTGATAAAAATTTTTCGTGTTCAATTCGTTTGTTTAGTTACTAAAAGCATTATATAAAGAGAAACCCAAATGCAAAATAATATATAAACATTTTCATGCATTTTATATAAATAAAATTCAATCAGCACAAGTCGACAATCAAATCAAATCAAATTAAATCAAATAGAGAGAGAGAGAGAGAGAGAGAGAAAGAGAGAGAATAAGGAATATTTATGACGTGCCAAAAGTAAATTGAAAATGTTCACGAGGCCAATTACAAACTAAGCCAAGTAGCTAACAGTGAGAGTCAGTGGTCAGATATAAATACCTATATATCTATATGGGCAACATATGTACATATGTACACATATGTATAATATATGTATATATTCCTCAGGTGTATATGTATAAGTATTTACGCACAATACATACATATGTGTCGGCATACATACATACATATGTATGTGTGTGTGCATATGCAATCACAGTGCTGTAGGAAAAGATAACGGTGCGTATTAGTAATTTATAAGTTTCACTCCACAGCTGTCAGTTAAATGTTTTGCCTTCCAATGAACACTTTTCCATATATGTATATATATATATATACATATGCAGGTTGCCCATCGAAGCATTTTCCCTCCCCTGTCACTGTCCCTGTGGTCCACCTGGTCTGTGTGCAGGGGGAATTTATTTTAATTCCTACTGGAATTATTTAAATTGTTCATCTTTAATGCTGTTAATAGCTTGCAATCAAGCGCTTATTTGTTGTTATTTGTACCCAAAACTCGTTTCATCATAGCATCTATTCCATTCCTGTCTGTCTCTTTCTTACCCCCTGTCTATATCTCTTTGTTTCTTCTCTCTTTGCCCTCTTCTTTCAGTCTCCCAAACTCCCCTCTCACCCTATCTGGCATACTCTGATGCCTGCATATAATATGTTAATGCAATTTATAAAGGGACTGAAGGACCTACGTCTGGGGGCGTTGACGTTACGCATTTATAATGCTGTCAAGTGCATTAGTGTTATATTCTGTTGAAATATTTAACAAGACGATTTTAAAACGCGGTCTGGATGCAGAAGGCTAAGTGACATTCACCCTAATCCGGATCAACTTCGTGTTAGACAGACATGTGTTGGATTATCCAAGTGCGTTTGAATTCATACAACAAATTTTGAAGTATTGGTCAACAAAATTATTGTAAAAGTCACATTAACTTAGTTGATGTCTAAGCCATCAGATTTAGTTGAGTGGATATCCAAATAGACATTGAGTAACTTTAAATTGGATGACTAATAATCATTTTATTCAATCTTTCTCTAATGAAACTATATATGATAATAATTTCCCAATTTTTCTATAATTTAACTGATTCAATAAATATACATATATGTATACATATATATATATATATATGTATGTAGATGTATTGTCAATTAGTAGGTACTCACAATTTTGTTTGTCGAATTGCTGCTTGTTTCATACTGGAACCGGTTTCAAATACGTTTCCGATTGAGGCGGAGAGCAATCTTACCAGCTTAACACTCGAATTGTCTATTGATCGAACTGTCTGGTTTTATTATACATACATACATACATCCATACTTATTTATATACATATGTATGTACATATATGTATGTGTGTGTATTTATTTGTCTACTTATCTAATTGCTAATTTTTGCCTAAGCACAAAATTAGCTTGTATTGTTTTATTTAATTAAATTATATCTAAAGAGATCTACAATTTAGTTTTATTAGTCATCAGTCTATGGCCATAAACAAATAACATTTGGTAATAACCATTTGGTTATGTCTTCTTATTATTGAATGTAATGGCCATTTGGATTGTGGTAACTGCTGTACATATGGCTTTTGGGGTTTTTCTGTTAACCTTTTTTTCAAACATAAATTGACATTTATTTTCATTACTTCTAAAGTCCTTTGGATAAATTGGAATTTATATATATAAATCAATTCATCTTGAACTAGGGTAAAGGAATTGCCAATGAAATTTTGAATATTTGAACATTTTTCAGTCGATTCATAAGTACTTAATATATTTAAATATATATATTAAATATATATATATGAATATATCACAGAATATATATCAACAATTGTTTTGAACATCGCAAATTGTTTGAATACGAGTGTTAATTGTTAACGCCAAATTTTTATAAAAGCTAACAAAGTTCTACTGCCTAATGAATATGGAATACATACATATACAATATCTATATACATATACTACTACACATATATGTATATATAGAGAGCACATTTAAAATAATTGTAAAACATTATTGAAAGGCTAAATATGGAGTTGGTAAATGGTAAGTGAGTGACGCCTTAAATGATATTTATTGGCTAACATTTCATTCTCTAGTATATACATACATATATTAAAATTGTCTTTTTGCATTACAAAATTAAACTTTTCACTCAACAAATTCAGGCATCGCATAATTTTTGCGGGGTGAAGGGTAACCATAGATAGGCCGTACGGAAAGTTCATGGCATATAAATTACTTTTGATTATCAAAAACAGTTACCAAAATTGCTATACTCGAACTTGTGGCAGATATGTATGTATGTATGTATGTCGGCCAAGTTTGTCTACATATATATATTTATGTACATGGTATGTGTTTGTGTTATTCTCATTCATGTTGTTCATGTTGTTGTAAGTTTCACATAACTTTCAACCGAAAAAGGACCGCCTGGTATGCGAAATAAAAATACAAAGACGACGCCCAAAAACTATGTTTGTGCACTGAAAGAAAGAAAATGGTTCTAGTTCAACAATATAAGTTTATTTAATACATTTAATAATGCTTTTAATTGTACTTTTATGGCAGGTAATAATGCAGATTATCCATTGTTCGCTCATTAGCGCCCCCTGTTGGTACATTTCTATTGTATTTTTTTTAGTGGTGAATCTGTTTATCTTAATATTCGAGATTGAACTTAATTCTTTAAATTTTTAGGGGTCCTTTTATCATCTTCTAATGAAATCAAATTGGCAGTCCATTTTGGTCATCTCTTATACATATATATGTCTTGTTTTATTGAACATTTGTATTATTGAGAAATAGGAAAACCAATTTGAGAATAGAATTGATTTGTTGACATCGATTTATCTCTCAGTGTACGACAAGCAGATTAAACGCGCGCTGCGCACAAACTGAGGCGGACTCGTCGAGTCGACTCTACATGTCAACACGCCAAAGTTTGCCTCTGTGTGAGTGAAGTGTGGCGTCTGCATAATACGTATTTAGGCTTAACGGACGGGTATAAATTTCACTTTATATTTGGAGCTATGTATGTATGTATGTATGTACACATATTTATACCTCTTGATGTCTGTCTACGGATTTGCGTATTTCCCGGTTCTCAATTATATAGCATGTGTATATGTTTGTATGTTAGTATAAATGTTTGCGTGGGCCTATGTAGGCTGGTGGGATTAATTTATACATGCATACATACATATATATATCTGTATATATATACACACGCACATATATATATATATATACATACATAAATATATATAAATATATGTATATACGTATATGCAGAATGTCGACAGGTTTGGAAACAGAGCGCAACAGACAGAACAGAAGGCAACAAAGTTAGGAAAACACAAAACCAATTTAACTTCTTGATTTCTGGTTCATTTTCATAAATAAGTGAAAAAGCTTCAAAGCAACGCCGTCCTTCTAGCCGGTCGTTCCCCAAAACCCACCCATAGCCCATTTGGTCCTTGGCCCAAGTATCCCTTCCTCCATTTTTGTGTTGGTTTCGGGCATCATCAGATGCTTTTTGTGTGCTCATTATGGCAACTTGACATTAATAGGCAGCAAATAGCAAATACAAAAACAAACGCAAATACAAATAAACAAAAACGAATACGAAACATATTCACACACGCACACATGATTACAAGTAAGCTTTTGTGGGTGTAACGCCCCGAGACCCCTCCTTCGCTTCCTTCGTTGCGCGTCCTGCGTCCTTTTTTCTTTCACCACCATCGAAAATAATTAAATTTTCAATTATATTCACAAGTAAATGCGAATTCATTCATTTTTATTTTTATTTCTATTTCGTATTGCGGTTAGGTTTTTGTTTAGAAGCCTACACACATGTATGTACATATACATATATACATCCAGTGTGTTGGCCAGGAGGTGGTACAATGGTAAAATTGGTTTAAATCGAACAGAAATGTGACAAAACTATTTATACATTTGGGGCAGCGCGATCAGCATAACATGGAAAATGGTAGCAGCAATAAAGGAGGACAAAAGCATTAGGCAAGGAGTTAACATCGGACAGTAAAAGATGAAAAACATATATATACATACACTCATGATGAAAATAATAGATACACCCATATATTTTTGAAAATTTTGTCATAACTACCTAATTTTCTACATTTTCAAAAAAATTTGTATGGGAATTTTAAGAACGTATCCTGACAAGCGATTACGTGCTAAAAAAAATTGCCCCCCAACTTTGCAGGAGGCACAATTACTTGTAAAATGCTTGCTGAAAATAATAGATACACTTGACGCCTTATACTTACGTGGAAAAAAATATATATTCATATATATATATATATGGGCATATACATACCCCTTTATACATGTTACGTATCGTCGAAAAAACATCGATACTTTTGTTAAAATACTCGTATGTATGTATATATTTTTGAAACTTAGGTTAAATAGAAAAAATGTTATTTCAAATGTTTGGTTATATAAGCGAGATAGCATGCTTTTACTGTTGCGTCATGTGAAATGTGTTCGACGTTCCTTTTTTTCATTTCTAGCAGGCATTTAGAACATCGCATCAACAGAGTGTAGACGTAAAATAAAGTCAACAAAAGCATTATTCAAATCGTAGTAAAAGTTCCCGGGAAAAGGTTTCAGTTAATGTGCCATTGTTTTAACTTAATAAACATTTACCTATGTACATAAGTATGTGTATACTAACTATTCATTAAAACATACTTAATAACTCACATATGAACATACATACAAACGTGGTCAAACAAAAACAAAAAAAAAAAACATACATAAAGGCTCACAAATATGAATAAAAGGTGTAACGCATTTCTTGTTAGTGGTTGTATATAATATTAAGGTAGGGTTGATTGGGTTTAAAATATCGCTAATAAACAGACAAAAGGAACACATTTCCGACTCCATAAGGTACATGTGATCAGCATCGACAGCCGTGTCGATATAGTTGTCTGTCCGCCCATCTATCCGTCCGTAGTAAAAAAAAAATAACTAGAATTTTCAAATATACATATAGCCAATATGTATCAAATGACGCAATATCGTAGAAATCAGACAATGAAATGCCAAGCGCCTGCATGTGCTGCTTTGTCTAGCAAGCAGTATAAGTTTCAGCAAACAGTGTACGTTTGTGCAAGCAGTATAAGTTTCGGAAATGCATTTCCTGTCATGTTAAGAGATTTTTTTTTTTTTCCTTTTTTTATGAAATTGTTGGCGATTTGAAGGGGATTCGATTTTTGAAGTATAGGGTATACTCAAGGTCGATGGATATTAGTTGCTTGCTCCATTTTTAATATAATCGTTCCGATGGGATCTATATGATATGCTAGATCAATTCTCTATATTATACATATATCAACATATTATACATATGTGCTACATATTTCCATATAAATATTTAACTTACAAGTAACAAGTTTCCTAACAATCGTTTTAAATACAATCAAGTTATTGATCTTAAGCTCATTTCTCGAATGATTGCCCCTATGGGTGCTGTAAGGTATATTCTTGCGATCCATTTGGTCCATCTTGGTCCATTTCAAGTGTGTGCTTCCGTTCTTCTGATACACTCAAAACTGACAGTTTGATAAAAATGAGAAAAAAGAATAAGGTTTTACATCAATTGTGTTTTTATAACATGTACCCATAAAATTAAAGTGTATATTAAAGTCGCTAAAATGAATGTTTTCTTTTTTTTTGGTTGAGTTTTATTAAGATCTGTTAGACAATAATTAATATTTCTGGCCGTTTAAAAGATTTGCTTACAAAGTTTAATTTTTGTTCAAATTTAAAATGTATGTAACAGGGAAAGGAAAACATTTCCAAGCCCATAAAGTATGCATTTATATTTTTGATCAGCATCAACAGCCGAGTCGATATAGCCATGTCCGTCTGTCTGTCCGTCCGTAAGAACGCTAAGATTTCAGAGATTATAAGAGCTAGAGCAACCAAATTACCCTATGGGTACAGGGTATACGAATTATAATCAAATAATGGCGATTGCGAAGACGTTTGGCTTTATAAAGTATCTTTTATTGCTACAGGGTATAGTCCAAGTCGTCAGGGACGACTTGCTGACTTCATTGTATAGAAAATCATATTTTCATTTGAATTTCGCTTGTGCGTTTATTTTGTGTTTGCTTGTGGTTTTAATTTGATGGTTTTTGTTCTCTGCCGATTTTCAATAAAAAGCTTTCCGTAGCTCTGTACATGCTTACTGAATATTATTTTCATACTCTCCTTGTTTGGAGCGGATGGAGGGGATAAACAAAGAACTTTTTTTTTTTTTTCCAAAATGAGTTAACCAGCAAAAATCCCCTGGCAAAGTTTTGTGTACAAAAACCAAAACACATTGCAAATATTAAATTTATCTATTAATTATTATAGAATGAACTTTATAAAAAAATAGTATGTCCGTTTATATATATGTATATGTATGTATGTATGTAGCTGTGGAGTGGGTATTTGTGTATGTTAGCTGTGTGAGTAACTGTGTGAGTGTGTCTGTGCATCACAAGTGGCAAAAGTTTTATTGGCTCTTCTTTCTTGGTTTTTGTTTAATTGCAAAATACCAGGAAAGTGTGGCTGGCTAACTTTAACTTCAACGAATTTCCTTCGGTGCCTTCATTGCCACTCCCCTCCGCCCCCTTTTCTTACCCGACCGACTACTTACTTTGTGATGTTTTGCCTGAGACAAAGATGAAAGTTGTTTATGGTGCAAGTTTTATGCAACAGACTGTGTGGGAAAAGTTTTCTTATTTACCTGTTTGAGCTAGACAATTTTCTTTTATATGGTGGTAATTATGATAAAGGTTTAATATTGAATACAAATTTGATTCAAACTGAGGGCAAAGAAAATCCTGTAGCTGATTATATGGTAAATTTCATATATATATATACATATATACAACCGTGCGGTTGTATATTGTACCAAAGTCCAATTGAAGACCAGAAAATTTCATATACAGAATTTCTCATATTTAATAAAATGTTTACTTTCAATGCATCCCAGAAGTCTATATTGACATGTTATTTGAGAAATGAGAAATTAAACTATAATAAGTAGTTTTTCGTTGAAAAATTCTTTTATATCGATTCTTAATGAAATACGTTTTGCTTAAATTCGCAATGAATATGAAACTTCTATTGACAAGAGAACGACAAAACGATTTTTTACCTACTTGGAAATGAAGAATCATGTCTGGTGATATTAAATGGAAGCATTTGCCATTTACATGGAATTGGTAGTTAATCCCTCAATCATGACAATTCCGTCAACGTTCATTTACAATAAGTACTCAGCATAAAAAATGTCCTGTCTATTGGCAGAAGCTACGTATATACATACATACATATATCCATATTGAAATATCAATTCTTCACTAATCTTCCAATTTGAAATTCTGCACAATTTGACAGCATACCCCAAAGACCAATTCAACACTTTCAATCAACAGGGTTAAAAAGGTTTCCATTCATTTTCATTTGGTAGCATCAGCTGCTGCTATTTTCCTTGCATGTCCGGAGCGGACCAATTTTCATGGTTGTTTGACTTAAAGTTTTTCCCTTTTTGGTATTTTGCTCATTTTAAAGAAAATTACAAAAATTTTTGCGTGTTTGTTTTTGGATTTGGTTTTGCTTTTTCTTTGACTTGGTGTTGCGGTACACATGCTGAACAGAAATCAAATAAGCCAAGCAACCAACATCTTTTATATAGTTAAAGAAGAAGGCAAGTCAAGCTAAGGGGAAGAAAACTGAAAAAAAAAAAAATATATATATATGCCATAAGCAAATCGAAACATAGACATGATGATATCCAGTATAGAAACAAATAGTACTAAACAAATGCTTATTTAAGCACAATTTCCATTCATACTTACATATATAACGATACAAATATATTTATGCGATTTTAAAAGGATTTGAAAAATCAATTCGAAAATATGACGGGGAAAGATGTCAATTATTTGAATTAAATATCAATTATTTATTTAATTAGTTTACAATACTAGAGAAGTGTTTTAAGTTCAATCTGATCTTCTTATAAGTTAAAGAATTGGTCAATCTTTTGTACAGACATAGTATAAGGTGATATACCCTCTTCTAGCACGGGGTATAAAAAGCTACTGAAAGGCATAAAAAGCCGGAAACTAAAATTTTGTGCCAAAAGTTAAGGCAACGAAACACGCAGAACTTGTCGATTGTGTGCGTTGGCTGGTCTGGTTGTTGCGGCGGCATCAAAAACTTTCTGATTTTTTGCTTCTTTTTTTTTCCAGTATTATTATGTTTTTCTTTTTTTGTTTGGGGTTTTCTTACTTCTTTTTTTTTTTTTTTTTTTGGCTTGCGAAAATCGTGGCAACAACTGATTTGACTGAGGACTTTTACCGACTTGCCACTGGTGGGGAGGGGAGGTTGAGGGCAGGATGGCTGAAGTGTTGGTCTCTGCTCGAAATCAGGCAGTTGCTTGTCGCTTTTTATGTAGTTCTTTGCAGATACTTTGACACTGGAAAAAATTTCATATCAATTTACATGAAGATTTACTAGCAGATATTTACCAGCTAGTATTTCCCTTTAAATTCAATATTGTCAAAAAAAAAAACTGTTTGTTGTCAAATAAAAAATTGCCATATAACAGATATTATCATTTGAGAATACAAAAATATATTTGATAATTGTAAAACTTTTATTCCTTTCAATTTTCAATTTTGAATATAACTTGAAAATGGTAGATAATATTTTGTAATCAGACGAAAAGAATTGAAAAGTTAGTTGAATCAAGATTTGGTTATTGATTGGTGTTCATCATAATTTGATGTAAAAGTTATCTTAATGCAACTATTAGTATAACTGTCATTAGCATTATAATCCTATAAATTGACCCACCCATCAGTGTTGAGCTATAAATATCCTGTCATGTAAATACAATCCACAAAAATGGTATCATCATTTAAATTTGAATTAGTTGTTCAAATCGGCTTACATGTACATATGTACATACATACATATGTTTGTTTGTATGTATTGGTAAAAGTTGGAGATGTGTTTCGCTAACTGTATATTATATCATCTTTCGTCTATCTATCCACAGACCAACTCTATTTTTATTTTTCCTCCTCCACCACCCCTCCACCATTCTACCATTCCCCAAAACTCCTCTCTCGATTACTACTCCTACTCCGTTCATGGCACTCAACTACTTTATTTGCGCTTTTGTGTCTTGGTCGCGTTATTATTTAACTTGTGAATGCTTTCAATTTTATTTTTGCTTTTTGCGTATTTTATGCTGATTTTGCTTCCATCTTCTTGCGATACGTCTATTGTGTATTTGGTTTTCCTTATTTTTCCCATACCGCACCACACCGCACCATAGCAGAGCACACCATAGCGCTACCATACAACGGAGTACCAAAAAGGAGCAGCATCTGTTTCATCTTCCTTCTGGACTGACCGTACGGCGCACTTTTAACTTTCGTTGGCCATTTGGTAGCGCATGTTTTTATACCCTGTACCCATAGGGTAAAAGGGTATATTAAACTCACCAAAATCTATATAACAGGGAGATGGAAACGTTTATTTACATATGTATATATAAATAAAGTACATATATATATATATATATATACATATATTCTTGATCAGTTTGTTTCAAATCTTTATGACGCCCACTTCCGCCTCCCCTGAATGGAAAAACCTATTCGTTGAATTCGGACAATAAATATCGGAGATATATGTACATATATATATGATCTGCACATTTGGGCAGCAGCAGCTGATATGTGTGAGCAAGATAGCATGCGAACGTAGCTTTGCAACGAATGACGCATTAGTTTCGATCACTGATAGGAGTAAGCGAGAAAGCATGCATTTGCTGTTTCGGCTTGCTAGGAGAATTAATGGCGATTTCGAAAGAGTTTGACTTTATAAAATATCTCTTATTGGTAAAGGGTAAACTTCAAGTCGGCAAGGACGACTTGCTTAATTCATTCTTTTTCTGTTTGTTGACGGCACAAAATACAACTTTGTGCCGCAAAAGTTTGTTTATAAATCAACTTTTTTTTTTTTTCATCGTTGTTGCTGGAAAAGTTTTCTTTTGGGTGGCATGGACCAGCAGAGCACCCCTCCAGAGCATAGTTTTCCTAGAAGATCGTCTTGTCAGCAATGTCTTCTCGAATGCACTCTATGCATATTTACATTCATTTTGTTGGTGAAAATTATTGAGAAAACAGATTGCAAACATCGGAGTGGGGCCGAGTTGAATAAGTGAGTGAATGAGTGAGTGAGAGATTGCGTTGGCAAAATTTCGCGCGTTTAGTTTTTTAGACCAAAAAAAAAAAAAAAAAAAAAGAAAAAAATACAAACTTTTTTTTGAATGCTTTCTGCCTGGGCAAGGAATACTTTTTGGTTTACTTAAAGAAGATTATGTTTGGTTAATGCAGCTTTATTCGGATTTTTTTTTTGGAAAAGTTTTATAAATGTTCTTTTAATTTGTACAACATTTAAATATATACATAAGTATAATTTTTTAAATGAAAATGTAATCTTTTTAATCCTCTTTCCTCTTATAAATAAGCCATTAGATTCCAGTTTGACTGATGGATTGCAAACGAGCCAAACAGAGTTTTCCCCTGATTAAAAACCGCAAGCCTAACCCTTTTCTCATTAAATATAGAAGAGGCTGGCAAAATGTTTTCGGTGTTAACTACATAAAACGTGTTAAAAACAGCAGCTGATGATTTTGGCAGTAGGAAATAACTCAATTGGAGAGACCAATTTTTAGTGATGAGCAACTTAAAAATCCATTAGAAAATTTTTCATTTCACCTGACTAATATAATAATATATCTATATAGATATAGTGAGTGATACAAGCCATAAGTTTAGTGCCTATACAATTTAATGTTGATATTTTTGAATCTAAATTATTTCTCATACGAATTTAAAATCATCTATCATGTTATTTAAAGCATTTGGAAATAATAGGTTATATATGTATTTGATATAAGGGCTTTTAAATGTTAATGGACCACCGAGAAGACAAAAAGTATATATATGTATATATACTTATATATATATTTTTATTTATTTCATAATTTTCTGTTGAAAAAAAAAGAAACAAAGACAGCGCATTCGAACAGTCCATTTATCCCGACGGAAAAAGTCCATCTCTTGTAGATATATATTTGCCTATGTATGTATGTATGTATGTGTGTCAACTCACGTGACGTTAGTGCGTGAGCAGAGCCTTAGATAAGAGAGAGAATGAGAGACGCTCACGAGCTCTCCTCCACTATAGGATTCAAGCTAATTTTACTACGATGACTGATTCGTGTACGTTTATTCAAGATGGCCCCAAGCAGCAGAATGGCCCTCTGGCCATTTTATTTTGCTTCCTAGTTTATTTATGTATATATGTATGTATCTGTTTTTATTTTTTGCTTATTTCTTCATTTTTTTTTGTTTTTGTTCTGTGCTTTGTTGTTCACTGATGCCCCATGATTAATTATTTGTAGAGTTTGAATGTAAAATTTGACAGATTGACATTAGAATTTGTTTGTTTCGGAATTTAATTTGAAAGCAAACCTGTTGTATACTCATTTCTCATTTGATTGTCAAACTGATTTACACTTACGAATATTTATAGTAAATATACATATATACATATAGTATATATGTATATATATAAAATATATATATATATATATATACATATATATAAAAAATATATTTGTTTGCTGATTCCGTTGTTTGCCATTCTGTGAATTGGGAATTCTCTTCGCTATTTTGTTGTTGTATTTTTATATATGTACCTACTGAATTCTGCCCTCTTCGTGTTAAATTGTAGGCGCACAATTGCTGCTGACAGAAAATTAATTGCATTTAATCAGTAGCGGGGTCAAGGCACGAAAAATCATTAATGGGTTTTTGATTAATTGTCTGGGACGGATGGGTACAGTTTTTTTTTGTATATTTGTTCGCATTTGCATTTTAAAATTTTAATTAATAAAACAAAATTTTTAAGGGGTAATTGTTTTGCCCAAGGGCTGCAAATGAATATAAATTTTAAGCATCCGAGATTGATAAGAATACAAGGCGATCCCGAATCCAGAGTACAATAGTTTTTAGGGGGGTGTACTATTAGGAAAACAAATTTCGTTTTGAATATTTAAGAAATTCTATCAAAGAATTATTGTACATATATACATACTTATGTACATATGTATGTATGCACATACATATGTATATGTACATATATATTAACTTATCGATGGCTTATCGATTAATTAACATCATATTGATTTTTTTTTATCCAAGTATTTTATATAGAGCAGCTGTTTGTCGCTGTTGAATAGTCCGCTGCAAATGTTAAGCAATAATATTATTTTAATTAATTTCATTAAGGATTTTCAATAGGTTTTTTGTTCGGTGTCTTTTAAATTTTATTTCCTTTGTTGTTGTTGTTGGTTTATTAAACAACGGATGCCTGACATTATTAACAATTATACATAAATACACACAATTTGTATATTTATGTATATATACATATATATGTATGTACATATATATGTATATATGTATATATGTATATATATAAGTATAATAATTATAATAATAACAGCAACAATGACTACCAACGAGCAAAATGAATATGACAGCTCCACAATCGGTCTGTAGACTCGGTCGGTCTACAATTAAATGTTACTGAAGCATTTTAATTGCAACTGCAAATGGGATTATTAAATATTGATAGTAGTGTAGTATGTACATACATATGTATGTATATAGTATAAAATGTTGAATTGCCTTGCATGCATTATAACTGAGAATCATCTCTTAATGATACCGGTAATCAAGATTCATCGAGCTCTAAACTATGTACATACATACATATATGTATATGTACATATGTCTGCATATATATACATATGTACATATGTATGTACATATGAATGAATTTAAGTTTTTTTGTGTAGTGAGTGCTGTCTATTTTCAGACAATCGTAATTACGCCAATTACGCCCAGATAAAACCTTTGCAGCGTCTGACCAAATCTTTGCCGTATACTAAATTATGAACGTTGTTGCATTGGCTAACAATATTTTCCTTTCTTGTTTAGGACCGCGAACTGAATAAAGTCAATATGTGATGCATGCTTGCAAATGCCTCATTTGCTTTGTTTTCCATTGTAACCGGGTCTTTACTATGATATTCGCATATCCTACCAAATCACAGCCTGATCGCAATGCCAGACAGAGGATGCCATTATATGTACATAATATTCCACAAAAAATTGTCCCTACACTGAGCCTTGAGGCTCTCCTGCGGTCGCTCAATTTGTTGCCCTGATAGACGCGTTGTCCATATTATAGTTCGAAGGTAAATTGTCATACCAAATTGTACACCCACAATGGGGTGTGTTAAACGCATTTTTAATGTTAAATAGATTGTCGAAGTCAGTCCGTCATTCAAATTATTTTATTTTTTACATACATCGTATATACTTATGTATATATAATTGTATGAATTATGGTATTGTTTTCCGGTTACGCAATCCCTGAAATGATTTCTCACAGTTCTTAATGTTCAACATTTTTTTTTTTTTTTTACAAAAAAAGCGTTGTTGAAAATGGTCTCTGATGATCCTTTGAAGGACATGCTCTTATGTACATGTATACTGGGCACTTCATATGGAGTAACATTTTCTGCCACAAACTTTCCACAACTGACTTATGTATAAAGGGCATGCGAAAGAAGAAGTCGTTGTGTTGTACTCTTGCAACAAATAAAAATGTATAACTCCAAAAACAAGCCGCACAACATATATATATATATATATATATGTACACAAATAAGAACAGTCAAAGTCTAAGAACTCTGTGTGTATATGTTAACTGCAGTGCAACAGCTTTCAAAGTCGGTAAGCCTGCAAAATAGCAACAAAACTGACGTCTGTCGACATCGTACAACTGCAAATGACGAGCAGCTGACGAAGTTGCAACCTCCATCAACACCATTCCCATCCCTATGGCTCACCCTCCATATTCTCACCCTTGGCCCGTCTCTGTACTATGATGTGTGTGTGCGGTTAGAAATTAGATTTACTACTTTCTCAACCCATTCCATACCCATCTCCTCTGATGCAGTGAAAATGGCAAAAAGTTTCAACAAGCCCATCAACTTTCGCAACTAGTGCAACAAAATACAACAAAAAAAAAATATATATATATATATATATATATATATATATATATATAAAAGAAAATAAAAGAAAAACAAATACTTTTGGCTCTTTACAGCTCGTATACCCCGTTGTACGATTAAATTTAGTCATGGGACTGTTGACTTTTTGGCTTTGAGGCCAAATTGGTTGTGCAAACAAGAAAATGTGGATATCAATAAAAAAAAAAAAAGAAAAAATTCGCTTTTTTCATATCACTTAATCACTTGGAAATGTTCAGTATGTGACTATCTGAGTCTGTATGTGTGTGTGTGCGTGTTCTTTTTTTTGGGTTGAAAAGTATGTATTACAAGTTTATGGTCAGAAAAAGTTGGATGTAAACGGAAAAGTTTTTATTTTTACTAGCATTTTGGGATACAGCACACCAAGTTCTAAGTGGTTCAATTTGGAGGAGGTCGAAAAGTTTGATTGCCTAATTCGCTCATTGGAAATCGAGTAAAGAATGTGGACACACAAATGGAACATTAACTGATTGACATCAGAGTCTGCGCCACAAACCAAAACACTCCCAGTAAGAATTTTGGGTTTTTTTTTGGTTTTTTGTTTTTTTTTGTTGAATCCTTTCCATTGTCAGCTTGTATATACTAAATCGAGTCTTTCACAAGAATCATTTTCGATATATCCGAAAATGGTTATGGTATCGAGTTCCATTCATATGGTTATACATATAGGTATTCAGTTTCATTCATTGACTGACTTAAATTTATTATGGAGAAAACAGATCTACATTTCTAGAGTATCAATTTTCATAAGAATTAAAATGCAATTATTTCTATTATTTCACCATATCCAAGTTTAGTTGATTCTATCTATCCAAATAACAACACCTGCTGTACGTGCTCTTTTTACGCATTATCTATGCAGATTTCACAGAGCTGTTGGGTTGCTCTAGCAATTACATTAATTTTTCGTAGAAGTGCATCAAGGCACTCAACGCTAAAACTTCATTTTCAACAAATTTCCGCATCAATGTGCAAAGAGTTTTCTGGGAGTTACACGGGGAAATGGCGGCAGGGAGGGGGGGTGAAGATGAGAGGCGGCGGAAAGCCTTCCAGCGTCATTGAAGGAAAGTCAACCGCGACGCGTCGTACACAAAAGTGCCAAGTTCATGAAGGTGTGAGAGTGTGTGGTAGACCAGCAGGTGCTAATGAGCTGCAGTTTTCCAGGCAGCTGCAAAAGAAGTACTAGGACCAAAAACAAAAACGGGAACACGAATAGGTGTATAAGGAGACAGAATCTGCTAGGCAGACAAACTGCCAGGCAGCAGGGAAGGTGGTGGCAGGAGGTAGAGGCAGCAATATTGTGCTTGTAGCCAAACTTGTTGTTAGTACTGACAGCACTTAAAAGCTTTATACCACGGGCACAGCTTTCCACCTTTCTGTGATATTTTTGACATACTCGTTATTGTTATGGTACTATATGTATATACATACATACATACATACATACATACTTTCAAAGTTACATTGCATGCATACATGCATATGTATATACTCGTATATGTACATGAATGTTTGTATGTATGTATGTATATCGTAGGCTTGATTTTTCTCGTTTTTGTTTTAATTAAAATTTTACATGTCAACGATTTTTTTTTGGAAGGTGGGTGCATTCGCTGTTCATTGCGAATGACTTTTTCATTTCCTCCATGAGCATCCGTCGTGTATCCAGCCAACTTTTTAGCATGTTTCAGTATTTTTTGGCACTCGTGTCGTCCCGTGTCGTCGTCGCTGTCGTCGTCGTCGCTGTCGTCGTCGTCGCTGTCGTCGTCGTCGTCGTCATCGTCATCGTCGACGTTAACGTCAACGTTTGCTGTCAACTGCATTTTGCGATAACAAGAAGAGAAATAGAACGGGCGACGACCATGCCAATCTATCAAGTTCATCCATCCCCAGCCATCAATGCCTTTGCTAAATGGGAAACTATGCCAGCAGTCACTCATCTCCTCTGCCTGCCACACACCGTTCACTACTTTTCCGTCTCATATCTTTAAGCAATGCTTTTGTTCCGCTGACATGATGCGCGTCAATTAAAATATGAAAATTAAAAAGTTTTCTTTTCGGTTATGATTTCGACGTTTTCCTTGTCATGTCTCTTTTTGTTTGGAAAATTTTTAATCGACTTTTATGCGGATGGTGTTGTGGCTCCTGGTTTTGATGTCTACCTAAATAATTGGATAAATTATAAAAGATAAAATTACAATTGTGATTAATTCATTTAGTAGCGACATTTTTTATATATTTAGCAGAGGGAGGGGTATTATAAAATTGGTCTGATATTTGTAATGCGGGTAAGAAATGCTTTAGATCGACGGAAATTCAGAGAATTTGTTTGTCCGTTTGTCCGTGAACAACTAGATCACGGATAATATTAGAGGTAGAGTAACTAAAGTCAACGCAGATCAAGACTTGGAGTATACCCTGTACTAAAATATGATATTCAATAAAATCCGACTCTATTGATGGTATAACATTCCTATTCTTCACACCAATAGTAGGTATAGCCAACATATGGGCATTTCCGCAAAAAGGTCAACCACAAGACTCAAAAAAAAGTTCTCAAGATCTTGCTGATTTTCATTATATATTATTAAGAAATGTTCAAATTTTATATATATATAAATTTTATATATATATAAAAAATAATATAAATAATATAAATTTTATATATATATAAATTAATCAAATATTGTTAAAATCCAAACAGCAAGAAGAATAATTATGGATAGGGAAATTATGGATGTTGTTAACTCATGGATAGGAGGGAGCGGGATAGAATGCATTCGTTCCCGGCAGTTCCGATTTCGAAGGATTTTGACTTAGTGAAATACCTCTACTTTCTACAGGGTGTACTTAAAGTCGGCAGGGACAACTTGTTGCTTCATTTTGTTTCAGAAATGAAACTGCTCATCACACTTATATCCAGGATTCTACAAACTCACTCTTAAATTAGTTGATGTATGGAATTTATGTTTATTGGTACAATTGATGGGTTTGGATCTTTAAAATAGTAATTCAAGAAACATTAGCTATAGTTGAAATGGCTGTAGTACAAATGTTTTGTACGAAAACCGTGTTCAGCGGTGTAACGTAAACGTTATATGTTTTTAGCATGATTTGGTCGGGTATAATGCCTGAAGTACTAAATTTTGCACCTTAGTACTAAATTTTACACCTTTTGCCCTTCACTCTGTCAGAGTTTTTATACCCTGTACCCGTGGGGTAAACACCTAGATCTCAGAGACTATAAGAGCTAGAGCTACCAAATTTGGTGACAGCATCCGTCAACGCGGATCAAGTTTGTTGAAAATTTTTGCCACGCCCACTTTCGCCACCGCAAATTAGAAAGAACTATAGTTAGAGTTGTATTAAAGCTATCATATTTCTTTTCGGTACACTCAATTATATAGTCAACAGGTACCAATTGATTGAATTTCGTTGAAATCGGTCAATAAATATCTGAGATATACGTACATATATATGTTCTGCACTGAAATGCCATGAGCTGAAATGTGTGAACGAGATAGCATGCACACGTTGCTTTGTACCGAATGACGTTTTAGTTTCGTTCACTGATAGGAGTAAGCGAGAAAGCATGCGTTGGCTGTTTCAGCTTGCTAGGAGAATTTAAAAAAAAATTAATATTCAATTAATGGGGATTTCGAAGTAGTTTGACTTTATGAAACATCTATTTTTAGGTACAGGGTATACTCCAAGTCGGCAGGAACGACTTGCTTGCTTGATTTTACCTAGATCTGTAATATATGTACATACATACATTAAATTTGTTGATTTGACTACCAAAATCGATCCCCTTAATTTAACACTGGATCCGCCACTGTCGCACACACTTACATATATGTATGGATGAGTGTGTGTGTGTATGTATGTATATATAAGACATACAAACACAGATGCCATCATCAACAACACAGTGAACCATTTGCACAGAACCTATTGTATGACTTTGGCAGCATGTGTGCGAGTACATATGTATGTATGTATGTATGTACATAGATGGGTGTGAATGTGTGTGTATGTGTGTATATGTATGTGTGTATCTGTTTGAATGTGAAACAAAAATGCTGTGACGCCAAGTGCATGCGAGTGCAACAATAAAGGCAACAACGAAATAACGGAACTTGCGAAGCAAAGCAGCGGAAATGTAAAATCAATGTTGTTGCTGTCAGTGTAGCTGGCACTTCTGCTTCTTCTCCTTCTGCTCTTCATCCCCCCCCCACTCCCATCCACATATCTCCTCATCTTTCTCATTCTCCTTATACTGTTCGGATTTCTACGACATTTCTCCCCATTTCTATCCCACCCTCTCGATTCTACACTCTTCTTTCTCCTCTGCCCCAAAACATTGAGAATTGTTGAGGCATTGTTGTCAACTGTTTGCGTATTGTTTGTTATTCGTTGTACATTTCGTTGTTTGGTGCCTTTTGTTATTATTATTGTGCATTTGCGCTTCAAGCGAATTATGAAGAATGCATAAAAAATATACTTATACACACATACATAACCATACACCATATACATATGTAGATATGCATGTAGATATACTTATATGTCTGTATGTATGTACAATTATGTCTGATTTACAAATACTCACATGGTTGCTTAGACACACAGCATATCTGCTTCTGATTTTCTCTTCCATCGTCCTCTTACTTTCGAATCCTGAATTCGAATTTGCATATGTAAATACGTTTTAAAGCAACACTTTTCGGTTTTTCCTTTTTTTTTTCCTGGTGCACCTACATACAAACATACATACATACATAGATTTATTTATTTAATGTGGCCTCTTTATACCCTTGCAAAAAGAATATACAAACATACATACATATGTATATTGTCTATTGGTCAGAAAATGGCAATGTACATATGTACATATATGTACGTACATAAGTATGTACATATGTATGTATATTCTTGATCAACACACCGAATTTAGTTCAGGTAAGCCCTATTTTTCTATATGTATCCCAGTCAATGTTGAATAGAACATACATATGTATGTATGTAGAAAGAACAAGTCTGAAAATTGTTTTTATTAAATCTTTAAGATATTTTCATTAGCAGCCGGCACTTAATTTAATTTTTCATTATTTCTATGTATGTATTTCTTATAGGAGAATATGGAAGGGTATACCAACTTCGACAAGGCTGAAGGAAGTTCGGACTTAAAGTTTTTTGTTTATTTTTTTTTTGTGATTATTCTGCTGCATTTTATATAATACAGATATGATTCATTCTATTCAAATAAGAACATGCTAAAACAAAAGTTATGAAGAATTAAGTTAAAGAAACCCACACATTTCATTTATCACGATTGAAACTCTAGATCACTGGGGCACAAACCGGAGAGTATCGGTGAAGTGATGATGGTCAGTCTCTTCTCATTGGCATCATGACTAAGCTGGATTAAAAGTTCAAATCATTTCGAGGGATTTAATCTTAATTAATTAGCTATGTTTCTATTTACGTGGTGTAGGGTATACAGTAGTCGACATGCCTACCTATTCACTTCATTTTTATTTTGTTGTTGTTGTTGTTGTTATCGGGTTTTGTTTGTGTTTAGCCTTTTGATGTTACCTTTTATGCCTCTTTAGGGAAATTTTTACATTGAGGTGTGTTGATTTTGTTTTAATTCCTCTTTTTAGATTTGGGTGTGAGCTTTGTGTGGCCCTTTATACCCTGTACCCATAGGGTGAAAGGATATATGTACATTTAACTCGCCAAAATGTATATAATAGGTAAAAGGAAACATTTTCAACTCCATACATATGTACTTATATACTATGATAACTATGGTCTATTGACCCGTCCAATCGGTTCGCGGACTAGGTTTTTTTTTAAGAGAAAAAACCTAAAAACCTTAAGCTATGTATGTATGTAGGTTTTACTAATGGCACACACCGATTACATAATGAGAATTCATTAGTTATCTAGCTAGACGTACTTTTTAATATATGTAAATAATATGAAACTCATAAAAAAAAGCTAAATTTTTAAAGTTGGTTTGGATTATTCGATAAGAGGCAGTATCCATATTTTTATAATTTCAATACATTAAGTATAAATATTCATATTTTCTGCAAATAAACGTAGAACTAAACAAAATTCATTAGTTTAGTTAATTCATTAATTTATGTTAAATTTATTTTAAAAGCGACGAAAAAAAAAATAGCAAGCAAAAAAAAAAACAGCGTCTAAAAGTCCAACGGGAGAGTATATATGTATATATTTTATTTCAATTTTTTAATTATTATGTTTCTGTATAATTTTCTAGTTACTGCCTTTGCTTATACAGGGTACTTCAAAGCCGATCCAGACTTTTTTATAGGATGCGTTGTTTTGCTTTGTTTTTGGTTAATACCGCAAGCCGATTTTCGTGGCAGCTTTTATGTGTGTTTTTTAACTCCGCTTCTTATTAATTTTGATTAAAAGTTTCGCTTGGCTGTGGTCCTTTGAATAATTGAACAGTTTTTCAAAAAAGTTGCGCACTGGTAAAACTTATTTTGTGCCAAGCGGAACTTCTTTTTAAAAAGTTGAGAAAGAAAAATAAGAATATATATAAATATATATATGTATATATATATATGTTGCTTAATAGTACATTTGACATTTTCTTTTTATATCGAACAAAACCATCATCCATTTTTAATGTATTTTTCCACCAAATAAACAAGTTGCTGGTTAATTTTTGTCGTTTATATGTATACGGAATCTGTTCTTATAGCCTTAACAAAATAATAATTGCTCCAGCAGTAGTAAAATTGAAAAATTATAATAATGCAAATATATTCAATTAATTTCATATAAGGGTAACGATTTCATTTAAAAATCATCATCAAGGTTATAGAATTTTTAACGAATAACTGGTGTAAAAATTAAGGTATTCATATTTGACACAGTCAATTATATAGCCAATGAAAAAGAAAGTTTCATTTCATATTTTTTATTAAATTGATGTGAATTTTTGAGGGAGTTTGACTTTATGAAGTCTCTTAACTTGGTACAGATTATATTTCAAATTGAAAAGGACAACTTGCTTGCTTAATTATTTCTTATTTATGATAGCTAAACATTATAATTTGCTATATATGTATTAATAAATGTGTATACATATATATAACATTTTGTTTCTTCAACATGTATTCACAAAAGTAATGTATCTTGCAAAATTACTTCAGATTTGACACTAGGCTAGCCAGTACATCTGAGATTTTGTTTAAGTATTAATTTTTATTTACCATAATGTTTTTTTTTCAAATAAGTTGGAGTGTCACAATTGATGGATTGACTTTATGCAATACTCAATCTTATTGGTTATATTGCTTGTTGAAATAATGAACAGTTTCGAGTGAAATATAACTTTTCAGAATTTTGGTTGTTTGTTGATGAGATCTGGCCCAGAAACAGGCAAGGTGAAAAGTTGTATTTAAGGTATAATGCATGATAATTTAAAAACGTGTATATATTTTTTAAATATATGGAAAAGTCTGAACGGTCATGATGCAAATATGCAATGTTATATAGAACGTTTTCCTAGTTATAGGTATACAGTTATTTGTTTTACTGTTTTTACTAAAATCTACACATATATATGTGTAACATGGCAATTTCGTGGCATTACCAATATGACAATCCTGGTAGTCCTGGACAGTTAGAAGAAAATTGAGTCGTATGTCGATCGAAACAGTCGTCGGAAGTTGTTGATATATATTCCAACTAAGTTATCATATGTTGAGTTAAGTTGATGTTGCATCTTATACAGATTACTTTTGTGCTTATATACACCATATTAAAATTATATTAAATAATATCTAAAACTACACATAAATCTATATATATATATATACATATATATGTACATATATCTAAATGTCATTTTTTTTCTTTGTCATATTTCAAGAGAAAAGTTTTTGTTGCAAAAATTTTGAAAACGAAAACTGTCAAATAATCTTCTAATTATTTATTCTATCTATATGTACATACCTGTTATGTGAACTCGTGTGTGTGTGTGTGTATATGTATGTGTGAGTGAGTGTCCTACTGTACTAGTGTGCTTCATAACTAACAATTTTTTTATCATGACCGGTAAAACATTTCCGCACTGCTTAACTTCTTGCACAAGCCACAGGAACAAAAGCAGAAACCGAAACCGAAACAGAAACAGAAACAGAAAAATTTACAGGCAGGAGAGGAAAATGGAATAAAACAAAATAAAGGAGACAACAAAATAGAAAAGCCAAAAACTATAAAAAAGTTTTTTGTTTTTGGTGTCAATGTCCAAATAGCAGAAAGCCTTTATGGCTTACCCGAAGTGCTTATCAGCCTAAAAAGTTTTACCAAAAGTTGTCACTCCGGCGTATGAGTAATAATCTTTTCGTGTTCCTTTTTTTTTTTTTCGGTTTTGTTTTTTTTTTTTTTTTTTTTTCTTCTTCTGTTTTTCCGATTAGTTCTGAGCAGGAAAATAGCAACCACTGCCTGCCTACCAATGCGGTTTCCGCTAAGTTCAAGTTGAGCATAATTTCCCTCTTGCTCTCTCTCTCTCTCTCTCTCCCTCTCTCTCTTCTTTTATTTTTTTTTTCTTTTGCTTTGAGTTTTTGCATTTTGTGCTGAACATTAGTTTCAATTTAAGCTGCCATTTGGTAAAGACATTTTGTAGGTCTCTGCCTCTCTCTTATTCTAAGGGCTTACCTTGGCTAAAAGTGAACTACAAACATTCACCTTGCTTGTTGTTTTTATGGATTGTGTAAGTGTGGCTGTGTATGCGTGTGCGTGTCTGTGTCTGTGTGTGTGTGTGTGTGTGGGTGTGCGTTTGTATATGTGCCCGTGTATGTATGATTGTGTATCTTAGGGCTTGTCGCCACTGGTAAGTATGCAACACTTTTACTTTTTTTTTTTTACCTAGCCGCCCTTCCTCAATTGCTGCTGCGTGTAAAAACATGGCCCAAACCAACAAGAAAAGCTGCTTAAAACACCGAAAAAGCATAACAACAACGATGGTAAAAATGTAAAAATTTTTCCGCACCTTGTTTACTTTATGGAAACAAAAGGACTATGACAAATTTTTAAAAGCTTTACTGGACATAGTCCCAAAATAGTCGTAGCTTAAAACCCGATCCTATACATTTTCAAGTCGCTACAATCGGGGATACGAATTGAAAACATTCCATTTACCATTATGTTAGCAATTTGAAAGCTAATCTATTCCACATCTGTTAACCCTCATGATGGTAAACAACAACTAAGCCGCAAATCCTACAAATGGGCTTTTTTTTCTGTCTGTCTGGGTTTGGAGATCGTAATAAATAGTTAAAGGTTTCTATTTTGAGCAATAGTATTTCAATTAAGTTTCAATTAGCTTCAATTGTCTTTTTGTCATCTGACTTCATTTACAGAGTGAACATATTTTTCTAGCAGTATATAAGAATATATATTAAATTTATATATTTGCATTTTAAAGAGCATTTGTGCTTTTTTAGTTTAAATACGAGTTTTTTTTTTTGTTTTGGCACTCTCTGTAGAAAGATATTTTACACCTTTACACAGGAGGCCAATCTACCTGCCCTGCTGCGGTCCTTATCTGGGTCTGAAAATACAACAAAAAAAAAAAAAAGACAAAAGCAACAAGGTAAACATTTTGCGGTAATTAAGAAAAATTACCTTGCCCAAAAAAAAAAAAAAAAAAAAAAAAAGAAAAAACAAAACAAAAACAAAAAAAAAAAAAAAAACAAGAAATACAACAAAGGGAAAAATACAACACCAAAGAAGGAAAAAGAACAACAACAACAAGCCATAAAGTAGTCCTAACGAAAGCCCACACACTCGGAGAGAAGACAGATAGACAGTGGCGTCATCTGGGCGAACCTTCATCCCCCATCCATTCCCAATCCATTCTCCATTCTCCATTTATCCATCCGCATCCATCCCGAACCATTGCCTGCCATACCTCTGCACTACCTCGTGTCTGTCCTTTTACCATTTTCTAGTGGCTTGCGACTTTTTGGTGTTAACTTTAAATTAGCAGCAAAGTGGAAAGTGTTGTCGGTTGACTTTTAAAATGTTTTTGCGGTGTATTTTATTTATCATGGTATATATATCTAGTTGGCAATTGCCTCATCCCATACCAATGCCACCATCCTCCGTTTAACCTGGTGCTGTCTGACTGTCATTTGTCGGTCTTGGCCATGTTATAAAATAATGTGTAAATGTCCTTTTTCATTCCCTTTTTTTTTTTTTTCTCTCGCTCTTTGTGTATATTTTGTCTAATTTACTTAATGTTTTCTACGGGTCCTTTTATGATGTCCTCTTTTCGGGGATCTTTTTATATTCTTTGCTTGAAACATTTGGGACCTACCTTTGGCTCTTACCATTAATGTGTGCTCACTTTTGTTAATTGCTGCTTCCAAAGAACAAAAGGTGCAGATATGCTGATTTATTTTTCCAGATACATAAATCAAAATACTAATTTTACAAGTTGAACCTGACCAAATGTCTTTGATAAGGAGAATCATTAGTTAAAGCTAGTAATTTTCGCTAATGATATATCCAGATTAATTGTGATAATTATTGCAATAATGTCTTCACTATATGTACATACGATGTTTCTAGTATTAAGAATTTCTATTACATCCTTTTTATATATACATATATAACTTATAACTTATTTATTAATTTTTAATGGAACAGGCAACCTCATAAAGTATTTATTTTCTTGATCCGTATGAATAGCCGAGTCGATTGAGACTTGTTTGTCTGTCTGTCTGCCCGTCTATCTTCCTGCATGAACATCGTGATCTTAGAGACATTCGAATATACGTTTTATACTGAAATGCCATGACCAGCAGCGTCTAGTATGAGTGAGTGAGATAGCATGCTTTTGCTGATTTTAAAGGAAGCAAATATGTACAAAGCATCTTAACTTGCCACAGAGTATATTCGAATTTAACAAGGATTTCAATTGGAATAAAAAAATATCAAAGATTTTCAATTGATTTTTCTTATTTGTTTGTCAAAATTTGAAACTGGATTGTTCTCTTTAGTTTGAGGAGAACGTGTTGAGAATTATAATCGTGGTATAAATCAAATTTTTAATATACCCCCAAAATCTATTTAAGTTGAAACATTGTTAATCAGCGAAATTTAATTAAAGAGCTTGAACTAAGCTCAAACCCAAAAACGTATTCGTAATTTCATTAGCAATTATGACACAAGAGAGCATCAAGTAAATATTACATCATATGTATGTATGTATATATGTATGTATGTATGTATGTATGTATGCATGTGTAGTCATACATACAATATTAGATATGGGGGGGAATGGGCGGCATTCCTGAGGGATGAGTACTCTGTTGCTGTTGCTGTTGCTGTTGCTGTTGCTGTTGTATGTTGCTGTTGCTGTTGCTATTGCTTTTGCTTTTAACATCACAACTTGACGGGTAAACTCGTAAAAAAGATTCCAAGACGTTTACCGCTACTCTATCATGCTAGCTTGCTCTGCTAATAAAATCAAAACTGATTACCACATCATCTTCAACGAGAACGCAACGCAACACGCTGCGGAATCGAAGCATGCATATCATATTACTCATACGCCACGTTATACAATTTACTTACAACATCAACGAGCATAACGTTGACAACGTTCCACAAGCGTGTGTCGGGCCGTGTCTATGGTGGATCAGACATCAGCCAAGGGGGGGGGGTTGTCGGATGAAGACAAATAGATGGCAGCAACGTGATGTGATGTGCCTGCGTCTCCTGCGTGTCTGTGCGTGAGTGTGCAAAATGGTAAAAGGCAAAAGGCATCAGCAGAAACAATTAATTGACTGGGTGGCGGGAATGGAATGGAGATGGAGCGTAAATAAATTGGTGGCTGGGGTTAGGGCGGTGGGGCCGTAGACGTAGCCGGAGCCGGAGCCTGGGCGACTGAGGGGGGGTGGTGATGCTGCCTGTTGTATTGGTACGTGGCAAAGTGCAACGAAAGATAAATCGCTTTGCAATAGCGCTATAATTTAATCAAATTTGTCACTTTTGCAATTGAGCAACTTGCAAAAGACTTCGCGTACGCGTCTGCTAACTGTCGAAAGAGCCTTTGCGTTTCATTTTGTTGCGCTTCAGGAATTTATGAAATGGGAATAGAGAAGCAAAAGTGTCACGACAACAGCTTAATATCTCTTAAATTATTTAAGAAGAATATTGAAGTATATTTTCAAGCCAATTTTCATTTGATTTTCATTTTAACCGGCATATATCTATGGCAAATGACTTGTAAAATTCGTCATCCTTTTAACCTAACCAAAATAAATTTTCATCCTTGTAACGTGATAACATCCGTAATTTTCAATGTTAACTTTATATGTATGACATATAACAATAAGGATAATATCGTTTAATAGAATTGATCTGACTCTGCTCATCTCTATTTTGTAAAGCATCCCTCGAAGTCAGGTATTTTGGCATTGCACTCGCACTTTTGTAAATTGAATTTAAAATTGCGCTTGATGCGCACAAAAGCATGTACAACATGCCAACCAACCTGGTGTACAGCCCCCAGTCTCAAACCATTCATACTCTCTCACTCACTCCCTATCGTTCTCTCTCTCTCTCTTGCTCTTTCTCCCTTCCGCTCTCTCTCTCTGAGCAGCCATTACTGTATTCTTTGTTTTCAACGTTATTTGACCTTTCTGATACCCTACAAGTGCCTATTATGAAGAGAGAAGGGTGGGAAGGGGGGAGGAGGGTTAGCATTGCCATTGGCGGGAGAACTGTCGCTGATGGCCAAACAAATGCCGTGGCCAGCTGGGGCTAAGCGGTTTGTCAACAGAAGCAGAAGAAGAAGAGAAGGGGGCGTCTATTTGACAATGAGCGTCCCATTCTGATGAGGAAGCCAGGTGCACGTACCTATGTGGTTGATCATGTACAGTTGCCGCTAACAGTACGCTAACAGTGCGCTTAAATTGGTTAAAGTATCCCAAATTGTCGTTACGGCAAAAAAAGGCAGCAAAAAAGTAAAAAAAAAAAGGGAAGGAAAAATGTTTAAACAAATTCTCAGTTTAGACGCCGAGACACTTTCACACTGTCACCCATTTTCAGAGCTTCAAATTTTTACATTTCCTTGCTTGCCAGCCCCATTGTCCGTCCAAGTCAACATAGCATCGTGTCGGCATCAAGCGACTATTGCAATGTTAAACATTTTATGAACGTAAAAAAAAACCAAAAAAAAAAAATAGGAAAAGAGAAGAAAAAAAATTAACGTTGAATTTTTTTGAACAAAAATCCAAAAATGCTTCCATAACCATATGAAGGTATATATGTATGTATGTGTGTATGGGGTGGGGGAGGGGGGGTAGGGGTGTGAAGTGGGTGAGATGTTAGCTTTTATTTTTCAAACATCAAATGTTCAGGCAGGTCAGGTGAGTTAAAAGTGCCTTGCGCTATCGTAGGTTTGAATTGGCTCGATGTGCCTCCGCCTCGACCCCTCCCGATTCGACCCGACCCGACCCAACCTGACTTGAACTGAACTGAACTGAACTGCACTAACAGGACATGACCCTAACCCAAGTCCTTTATTGCAACATCGAAATGTTTCGTTTTTCGCTGAAGAAATGATTGAAATTTTTCAATCATATATATACATACATACATACATACATATATAGGTATGTATATATCGAATATTTATTCGCAATGTTTTTCATGCAGAAAACCGATGGCTGCACTTTTCAACTGGGCAGCAAATATTTATCAATTTTTTTTATATTTTTTTTTGTTTGTTTCCTTTGGGCGAGCTTAAATACATGACCATGTACATATATAGTACCACAAATGGCAAGAAAGTGGGAATGGGATCATTGGATTTCTTCGATTTGGGCTCTACATGAAATCTGAATGACCCGTCAGTTAAATCGTAATATTCATGACTTGTCTTGTTTTTAAATCGTACTTAATTTCTATTTGGAATAGTTTTGAATTTCGTGGTTTTCTTTTTAGTTTCGACTAAAATGATTGTAAACTAAATGGGATACTCCCGTTGGCTCCTCTGATTTTTAATTAATTTATTTATTATTGTTCTTAAGATTAAAGATAAATTGTCACATATTTCGGTGGGTAATTTAAAAACAAATAAATCGTCTTAAAAATCGAGATCAGGAACAAGTCTCAATTACGATTGCTGCAGGAACTGAATGTATTTTCGAATAGATGGAATGAATAGATAGAATGAACAAGTTTTAATATTAAATAATTGAATTGAGAATTTGTTTTTTGAATTTTCTTTGCAGTTAATCCGACAAGGAATAATGCTCAAGCTTTTATCGGTTCATATAGTAACGATTTGTCTCTTATTAACGAGTGTTAAATCTGGTGTGCCAATTGGTAAGTAAATTTTCATCTGATATATTTGAATTTTTTTTTGTATTCTTCAATCATAAAATAATCATTTAGGAACTGGCGGACCTTCAATTATATTGGAAAGTAAAGATGCCTTGTTAACTTGCGTTGTATCGGAGAATTCAGCGAATAATACAGTAATATGGAAAAAGGGTGACGAAATATTAACCGCCGGCACAGTGCGGGTAACAAAGGATCATCGTGTTCGGATTTTGCACGATGAGAGTGAGTAACATATAGAAATCAAAAACAAAAACAAAAACGAAAAAACATTTTCCCCAAATATAGATCCAAAAGGACGCAATTTGGAAACGGGTGGGGAGGTTTGGGTTCTCTTGATAAAGAACCTTAAAGCCAGCGATTCGGGGGCATATATATGTGAGCTTAATTCAGATCCAGTCCTGCGTAGCATACACATATTGACAGGTATTAATGTGTGATATTGAGCCAGTTTTTAACTTATTTAATAATTTACTTAATAAAATTTGGCAAATTTTTTGTAGTGAAAGGCCTGCATAGTTCAACGGGAGGTCCTTTAAATTCAACAGATACGGCTATTGCCGAATCGACGGATGTCTTTCTTCTACCTCCACCATTGGATGCACAGGATAATCGAAGTTTTTGGCGTCCTAGCCAGGTGCCACCATTGATAACACATGATTTCACAGAATGCTGTGAACGTGCCAATGTTTCCAGCCAATGCATGGGCTTTTGTAATGTTCACAATATTTTAGATGGAACAACGGGCATTGATCCCGAGGCCTGTGAAAAGGATTTCCCCAGCATCGTGCGTTGCATGGCTGATGGTAGAAATCATGTGCCATGCTGTGTGGAAAAACAGATACCAGATTTATGTCAGGATATGTGCCGGGGTGAATATACACCGTTCACCGATAAACTAAAGACACGAGTATCCTGCGTACAGCATACCCTAAGTGGATTACAATGTATACTAAAAGGTGTACAATTGATACCAAGTATGCCCACCCTATTGACCATCGATAATGTAAGTGAGTCTAGCGTTAGTCTCAGTTGGGAACAACCGGAGAAACTGAACGATCGTGTTAAAAGCTATACTGTAAATCTAACAAAATTGCATAGCTTTGATGAAGATGAACTTAGTGGTGAGGTAATCCATAAGACATCCTTAGATCCCCAAGAAATAGTCACACTATATAGTGCACCCGCAAATCAAACGATCTTGGTTCTTAATAATCTAATACCTCTTACCATGTATGCAGTCATTGTTATGGCCGTCAATGAGTTCGGTTCAAGTTTACCAAGCGAAAGATTACGGTTCTTCACCCACACATCCGCATCGGCTGCGGAATCACAAGTGGGGAGTACGGATAAACAGACCATGCCCGAATTGCCGGATATTCGTAACTGTTGTGAATCCAAAGGGATGACTCATCGTATGTGCTTGGATAAGATGTGTGATCCACAGAAAACGGATTTGGCCACATTGCCTGATTTTATGGTCTGTGCTCCATGGTCGAATATAACATTTACATGCTTGGCTAATGCCATGGATCACACACCCTGTTGTCGGGCTCGTGGTATACCCTCAGCATGTTTTCCACTCTGCGAGGGAAAATTAACCTCATTGGATTTCAGTTTGTTCAAGTAAGCTATAGATTTATAGATATAAAATATATATATATAACATATTTGTAGATTTATTTTAATCACAAAAATCTTGAAACTAGAATTCTGATTATCATTGCAAGCATTATATCTCTCTATATATATAGAGAATCCATCCATCGAGAATCTACATCGTGTGGCTATATCGTTTAATTGCCATCAGTTGAAATCTTAATCTTTTTTATTTCCTAAATTTAGGTTTGGTTTTACTAACATTAGAATCAAAATTTTTAATTATCAGCAATTAAAAACAGATTATTCATATTTTGCAAGATACTCCCCGTTCCAATTAATTATTTTATTATTTTAATTATAATTATAATTTTTATAAAATTGTCGAATTAAAATTTGACAAGGGGCATAGAGAAAATTTGGACTCTTCTTAGTTGCTTTTAAATTATTTACACCGAATTTCAAGTGAAATGGCAATCATCATTTTGAGATTATTTGCCTTTTTATAAATTTAAAAAGAATCCTTTCGAGGCCAAATTGGCTTAAGCAACCAACTAACTAAGCTGTATTACAATCTTTTAGGATGCTCTCAGCCGCCCACTTCACTTCACTTCACTCTCTCTTTGAGTGGCCATTAGGATTTCTCTTTCGTTGTCCAATGGGCAATTATTACTGTCTGTTTTTTTTTTTTTATCCACAGATGCCTTCGTTTTATGTCCGAATATAGCAGTTGTCTGTTTCAAGGATATGGGGTTTTAGCTGATCCACCATCTAAACTACGAACTGTGGCCAAAACGGATAATTTTGTGATACTGGATTGGAATAAGCCGAAACGTCTGGCCGATACGGTCATTACATATCATGTAAAATTCCGTCGACTCGGTGTGGGCGATGACTATCTGACTGTGGAGAAGGTATCCATCAACTAGCCATCCAGTTACTCCAATACATTGTTTGGCTAATTCATTAAGCATTTTGCAGCGCCAACCACCGCTCATACTCGAAGGACTCGAGGCGGATATCTACTATGAGTTCTATGTGGTCTCAATTAATACGTATGGCAAGAGTGAGCCATCGCCGCGCCTGATTACACGGACACAACCCGCTGAGCTGACACAGTCCCAACCATCCAGATACAACATGACAACATGTTGCCAGGCATCGGGTCTATTACCACAATGTGCCCCACTCTGTTCGTACAATATTCGGCTATCGGACATTGAGCGTCTGGGTCCGGCATGTCGAGCACAAATGCGTAAGTAAGAGAATGGCCTGCTGTTATTCCGCCTAGTGAGCCTACGTGTCTCCTTCTTCTTCATTATAACCGCCTCCCTCACCACCCCCACCTATAGAATACACTAATTAGTGTCGGCGGCAGTCCAGTTTGGTCTATTGTGTATTTCTGCTCCTAGTTAAATATCTTTTTTTCTATCTCTATCTCTATCTCTCTCTCTCTCTCTCGTTCTCTTGTTCTCTCGTTTGTTCCTGCTAATTTAATGAGCTCATGTTTGCTGTCGTTTTTGAATATTAAGTGCCATTGAACCAATGAGCAAACGTCACTAATGAAAATTTTCTACTTATGCAAATCAATTTTTAGTTTAATGAGTACCAAAAATTATCATTGCTTTTAATATTTAAAGCTTAATAAGCTGAAAATATGCTCAACTGCTGGATAAATTATCTGGCTGCATTTTCAAAAATATTATACAGATCACAGACATACATATATATTGATACTTACTTATGTACTTATATGTAAGTAAGTTGGATGTAAGGCAGGAAGGAGAACACTAATATTATGCCAATTAAGAAGTCCTTTAATTATTACATATGTATATATGTAGATTAAAGAGAGAGAGAGAGAGAGGGGGGGGGGGCATCCGTAAGGACCTTGTGCTAAATCTCTCCTTGAACTAAATTCGTTGTCCAGTGCAGAGGAAGAATTATAATTTGTTAGCTGAAGAATGTTTTATAACTTTTAACAAAGTATTTTCAATGGAATTTATAGTTTCTTAAGGTGATTGTCAGTAAGTACATGTGTAAGCATGCATGTGTGTGTGTGTGAGAGTGTGAGAGTGTGTGTATGCATATCCTAAAATGCGGCACTGAATACCCCTAATTGGCATAGCGAAAATCTAATAGAAGGAAGATCATCATCAATTAAATTATAGAACATATGCATAAATGTGGCTATGGATGGATACATATGTATACATGTATGTATGTGTGTATGTATGTATGTATGCATGCGTATTACACATGATGACTGTTCCAATATCCAAGAGGATTACTCAGCAACTTTGTTCATGTGATAACAAATCTACGATAATTTCCGGCAAATTGACACAAGACTTGTCAAGTCATGGTACTCAGCTCTCATTGAAAGGAAATGCAAAATCCTTTAAATTTAGGTCAAACTGGGCCAAATAAAAGGGGGATGAATAGAGTAGCAAGTAGCAAGTATGTTGGGTTGAAAAAGGAATTATCTTTTGAAGTGAATTGATGACTTGATGGCCTAGAATTGAAGCACAACAATGTCGGTTTATGTAAATTTTAACTATTCTGTCTCGATTTAGCTATCCTGGCACGCTGTGCAGCCGGTGGACGTGATCACAGTCCGTGCTGCAGTCGACGCGGTGTCATTAACGCTTGTATGCCACTTTGTCGTGGAGTCATGCCTCTTGCACTGACCACAAAATCGGCAACTGCGGCGGCTGCATCAACAAACAGTGCAACGGTATCATCACCGTCATCATCATCATCATCATCATCATCATCATCATCGGCATCGTCGGCATCGGCATCATCATCACCACCAATATCAGGGAGCAATGTTCCTGATTGTTTATCATATGCTGGCAATATACTTCAATGCTTTGAGGAAGGTAAGTGAGTGAACAAATGGTCTAGTTATCAGTTGTCAGCTGTCCGTCCTGTCATCCGAGTGCCTCCTTCTCGACATTAACATTAATGTGCTTTAATAATATAAAGGTTGAATTTAAATTGTTTAAGTGGTGGATAGAATTCATTATAATATTTCATCTTGTCTTCTATATAAATACAGATAATTTCTTCGTCAATTATTATTCAGAATCATTTAAAATATTTGTGTAAGTTATAATACTTTCAATTTAAAAAATTTAATAATTAACTGATAGTTAGACGATAGTTTTAGTCAACTATATATGTACGTACACTACTTTACTTTAATTTTTGGGGGTATGTATAAACCATATTTATAATGCTATTCATCAATTTAACCATACGAGGAGGAGCACTAAACTGAGAACTCGGTCGTCTGTTTGCATTTGAGCCACGTTTGTGTTTGTAGCTGATTCTGTTTGTTTAATTTCATGTCTGTGCAACGTTGAGCTCGCGCATACGTAGATATATATATATATACATACCTTTATATGTATGTATGTATGTATTGGGTTGCACACCTCATTGTGCGTTAAATTATTTGGTCAAAGCGTTCTATTGGGCTTAACCCGCAAAATGGGCAGACAAAACCAATATTGGTCAATTAAAGTTGTATTATAAAACAAAGTTCCCCCCCACCCCCTGTTTTGCAATTGCTCTCCTACAGGCACCCAGAATATACCAGGACCACCTGAAGATGTGCATGCAACGTTTGTTAACCAAACTACCATCAGTCTGGTCTGGGCACAACCCGATGTGGAGAATAACTCAACGGGTTCTGGTCTATCTTTAACGCCAGACTTGGTTACTGGCGATGAGCTGGCTGCAGTAACTGGTGATGTTGCAATATCCCGGGATGCGGATGTGGATAAGGAGTTGACATCATCAGCGGATACTAACCAAAATGCTGCTGATGATATTGATTTTATTGTACAATATGGCAAAGTCAATAACATGACCATGTATGAGACAGTTGCCAAATTGGAAAATGTGAGTATCCGTTGAGTTAACAATACAATAGAAATCCAAAAACTTTTGCCTGTCTCTGTTCTGTTCTGTTCTCTGTACCTGCTTGTTAGCTCTGACAATGGGTAAAGGGAGGGCACTTCATTTGAATATGGGCCTGCGGGTGGTACTTATACAAATTTTTTGCCTTTTGGCCAAATCTCTGACAATACATATGAACATTCTTTTAAGCATAAGTATATATATGTTGGTATTCCAATTTGAATAAGAAAAATTGCAAGTCCAAAGGCTAATACACAATGACCGGCTAAAGAATGAAAATGGAATGGCAAACTTTAGTTTATCATGTCATTTACTCGGTTTAAATATATTAGACTTCCATTCAACATAGTAAAAGCAATTTAAATAAAAAAAAAAAAAAAACAAAATGCTACTAAGCATTTTTAATTAAAAATTGGAAAATTCGTGATAGAAATATATATATATAACTCGATAACTTTAATATTGTTAAATAATTTCTTTCATCGATCATGGCAAACACTTTTGTTCAAAAATATTTGTATGCGCATATAAATATATACATACTATATATATGCAATCATACATATGTATAACATATATGATTTTATACTGTATTTAAAATTAATTCCTCTGGGTTAAGTTTCATGAAATAATTTAATCTGTTTAAGCAAAATTATTTAAATGAATTAAGCCCTCAATTCAATATAGTGTTATTATGTTGTAAAGAAAATGTCTTTATTCCCAATGCCCACAAATAGCTCATGACGTGAAAATTATTTTTTTAACTCTATTAATTGTGAAATATCAGTAAACATTGTGGAAGGGCTCCTCCTGGCACGTTTCTGAATGATAACTAACGTTTTTTTTTTTGCGTTAAAAGCAGCCTTAAGCAAGTTTATGTATTAATCTATTTGAGTAAATTTTATTTTTGAATTTTGTACCAATGCAACAGTTTAATTTCACATACACATAAATATCCGACTAAAAATTTGCAATATATGTTGTTGGACCTTTTACGCGTATAGTAAAAGGGTATATACAAGTTGTCTAACAAGCAAAATAAAACTTTTCAGGCGCAATTAGGTGAATTCCACAAATAATAATAATATCTTAGTATCGCCTGGACTATAGTCAATCTATAACAGTTGACCAACTTCTGTAGAAATCTGACAATGAATGTTAAAGATATCCGTACAAACGATTGTACTGAAGTGTTGTAGCTTTGTTTTGTAAGCAGTGTAAATATATGCAAGCAGTGCATGTTTACTCTCTAAAAGAAGTGAGCGAAATAAATGCATTTTACATTGCTGGCGACTTTGAAGGAGTTTGACTCTGTGGAATACTCCTTTTTGCTACAGGGGTATATTCAAAAGTGGGAGTGATGACTTGCTTCATCGTTTTCCTCAATCGACATAAACAGTCAAGTGAACTAAGCCTGTCTGTTTGTCTGGATCAATGCAATCTCCTTCGAGAGGTAGCGAGCGACATAGCGAATATAAGAGACTGAACGATTGATTATAATCGAATATAGGTGTGCAAATTCTTAAGGAATAGAGAATACAGAATTTATTTAAATTTTAAACATTTTGCTTGGTAAAGAGGTAAAGACTGTAAATTTTAGTTATCAAAAGTATTAAATTTTAAAAATGAATACGCCAGTCAAAATCAATTGCAAAGTCCATAAAATATAAAGCTTATTGGATTCACAAATCAAATAGTTTTTAGTATATTTATTTTTTTGGGTATCCAGTCAATGCTAATCCAATTCAAAGCAATAATCTTTGAACTTTGTCTAAAACACACAACCATCAGGGAACACCATCAGGGGCACCATAGAGGATGATAGGTGAATCGGGTATAGTTGGGAGGAGAGCAACTATAACTATAGTTATGGATAAAGTTTTTGACGCCTCGTCTGGTAGTCACAAAAATGATGGTTCGATATTCGATGGTGGGTAGCGCCATATGTAATGAAAACGTGACCATAAACTAGTAAAAATTGCTGCCGACCCGAAAAAAACCCACAACCAAAGTTGGTTCTTGCTGTTTGCCATTGGCATTGTTGTAGTTATTGGCTCGCCGGTTTGCTGCTACTGTAGTTGTTATTGTTGCTGTTGTTGTTGCTGTTGTTGTTGCTGTTGTTGGCACACATCAATGCGCGCTCCAATGGCAGCTGGTCCGGGTGCTGTTTGTGCTGCTGCACAAACCCATGGTCATCAACAGAGTTATTGGCCTCGAAAAAACTTGCAAATGTTAAAAAGCAAAACAACAACAACAACAAAAAAAAATAATATCTCTGATGCTAACTCTATCTAACTAGTCGAAGTTCATGTACCCTAGCTGTACTTATCTAATAATTAAAAGAAGGCGATGTTCAGATTAAGAAAAAAGCTGAAAAGTAAAAATAATAATTTTTTTTTTTTTACCAAACCGAGTCCCTTCTTATGATTACATACCCCTAACTATTACGACATTAAACAAAAGAGTTTTTTTTTACACAAAAATCCAATATTATTATATAAAGTTATTCTTATCGCTATTTACATTAGCACATAAATATGGCTCTATTCAAAATCGAAATTGATAATTTATCAATTAATAGGTTAGGATAAAAAAAAACAATAAATTTTAGAAGAGTATTCCGATTTGACCAACTCTTAAACATAATCAACCTACATTAATAAAAAACTTATATACAAAGTTTCATCCATAATGCTTCAAAATTACCATGTATAAAGTGCGTAGACACATACAGGTAGACAACATAACAAACATGAGTACGGTCGTATACGCTTTTATTTCTCTACAATACCCTTTCCAAGAATATAAAAAATAACTGGCAAGTAGAGTTTGTCGCGTGTTGATGCGCGCAAAATGTTTTTAATGTGTTGGGCAACAGAGGGAAGCGACCAAAGGCGGAAGATATAGAAGTAGGAGGCTGGGCAACCTACTAATACGTGACGATATACGATAGAGGTATCCACACGAAATCAAAAAAAAAAAAATAAAAATAAAAATAAAAATCAACACCCAAACTGTTACTATTGCAAAATTCTCTGCATTAATTTTAAAACTTTTTAGTGGAACATTAGCGGCATTCTCAGTGAATAATCTATGACTTTTATTGCAAACTTTTGCTGGATTGAATAATCCCATTTAAAACACAGAACAAGAGGTTGGAAGATTATTTCTTGAATGATCAAGAACTGAAAGTCTTTCAATACAATCTAAGTTACATTTTGCAAAATTTTTATTTTCTTTCACAATTTTATACAAAATTCAAATTAAATTAACAATTATAAGCTGATCGTGTTTTACCTTACTTATTCTTTGGAAAAACATATATTTCCGATATTTGTAATATCGGGCAATTGCTGTGTGCTTGCTTCTATAGCTTTGGTTTCTCTTTTTTTTGTTTTTTTTTTTGAAAATCCGTAGATATGTATAATTCGTCACTGGTATGGGGCAAACAGAATCGAAATTGGTGGATATGGATGCAATGTCAGCTTTAGTATTTTTCTCCTATTTTTGGTGTGAAAAATTTATTCGGCGGACATCTCGCTTTGGTTTTGTTGGTCAAGCGCTTGCAGCTGTTGCGGTGCTTTTGGGTTGCCTTTTGGCTTGGCTTAAATGCTTTTCAGTTTTCAGTTTTCTTCTTTTTTTTTTTTTTTTGTCATCTTCTTTTTGTTGGTGTCAAATGGTTTAAACGCGCACCGATGCTTCGCCCGTTCCCGCTTTTGTATCTATGTATGTATGTATATACATATACATATATATGTATGTAGTATGTTTTTGTACGTACGTAACTGGAAGGTTGGGGTCGGGTGCTGCAATCGGGACTCGTTGCGTTGACTCTTTGTGTGGATACTTTTATGGACAAACTTAATTGCTTTCGAACGTGTCGGAAATAGCGTTGACTCCATAGGGCTGACTCAGCGCTAATAAATATTATTGCAAAATAAATATATACGGTATATTGGTATAGGAATTAAAGTATGTAGTCCAAAATATGCACTTCCATTAAAATCCGATGCATATCCATATGTAATATTCCCACACAGTATATAGAGTTTGATTGAAATTAATATATTGTGAAATCAAATAGCTTTCACTGAACTAATCAGTTCAATCATGTTGATGTTTTATTCTGATAAATAATAACCTTTTAAGTGATTGCTTATATGCTACATATAAACACGGGAATACTATAATAATATTATAATTTTGTGGCGTAAAAATTCCCTTCGTGTTTTTTTTTTTTTTTTTGGCAGGGCAGAAGGTCGTTGATGTTGTCCCAATATTTAAAACAAGAACCTTCATCAAAATGAAATCTATTTAGCCTTCACTTTGGGTCCATCTCTAAACAAAAAAGAAAAACACTTTTTTTTTGGCAGTCAACAGAAAAGTCATATTAAAGGTAATTGGCGATCCAGCAGCCTTTAGAACCCTGCAACCAAGCCAACCAACCATCTCAAGTTACCCTGGGCCAGTTTCCAAGCGCAAATCCCCCCCTGTTTTACCGCTATCCGTTCCGTTCCGTTCCCCTGATTGAATCAGTGCCAATAATTTGGCAATTTCTATTCGGCGCCAAATGCACAAGAGGCCACAGGCAGGCATCAGCATGGGTGTCACCAACATCAACAAAACACAAACATTATTTGACTCTACAGGATATTACAGGAACAGAATTTGGAATGCGGACGGAAATAAAAAGGGGTTTGCGCCTCCTTTTCAAATAATTTTGTTTGTGCTTTTCTTTTTTTTTTTGTTTTTTGGTTTGGTTTTGCTGTTGTTGTCGTTACTGTTGTTGTTGTTTTTGTTGCTGTTTCTGTGACTGTTACTGTTGTTGCTGTTGTTGTTGGAGAGCGAACTTCTGCGATGATTTTTACGGCCGCTGTTAGTTGACAACCAAAAAGAAGCGGAATTTTATTTCTGTTTGTTGGCAGAAACAGGACGAAGCTGTCATAAAAAACTTTTTAATATGAAGCTGCAGCAGTGAAATATACATAAGAGACAAAAAAAAAAAAAAAAAATGAATAAAAAATTGGTGGGAGGTGCAAGGGGGGGATCGGAGGGGAAGGAGAAGAGAAATGAAAATGAAAAGCAAACCAAGAATAGCCAGTCCAGACAGCGCCAGAAATTAGACACATTAAATATTCTGATACAGTTCGTGGAGTCGTTCGAGTAACCAAAAAAAAAAAAAAAAGGGGTAACTTGATGGCGATTATGTGCCCTGTCACAAGACAAATGCTAAATGAGCAATTGGGGACCTAGTTTTATGGTCGAACAGTTAGTTTTCCCCATTGCGCGCTATGCCTTTTGAATATTTAGTTGCCATTCTGGCGACCCAACCTCAACCAAGTATTAATTATTCATTTTGGTCCACTCGAATGGCCCTCGTCATGCCAATTGTTGCGGTAAATGTAATTATAGGTGAAAAGGGACCCATAATAAAGTGACATCAAAGTTGAAACTAAAGACTTTTGAGGCTATTAGTGTTGGGTTGAGAGCATAATAAATCGTTTTTTCGGTTTAGATTTAATGCGTTTTAGATAAGTTCAAAGAATACTCTTTGGCTAGAGGAAATTAGTTTTGTCTATGTGTGTGTGTGTGTGTGTGTGTGTGTGTGTGTTTGTGTGAATGGATGGATGGGTGGGTGTGTTGTCTTCCCAATTTATTCTTTAGGGTAAGGTAAATGGTTCTTATTGGGTAGTAAATTATAGTTTATCAATTGTGGCTGGTTAGAAAAGATAAAGAGACACCAATTCCCATTTAAGTATTGCAATGCGGCAAACTTTTGTCTACCTTCCTGCAAACATTTCAAAATCGACTTCATAAAATTATAGGGTATTTGAAATAAAGCTGTAAAGGTAATATTTATGGCGCCAATAAATGCGTACAATTAACTATAGATTATATGTACATACACATATACATACATATATATGTATCTCTAATAGCTATGTATTTACAATTGATGGCACCAATCTATTATTTATTTTGTACAGCTTTTTATATACCGCATATCATTATAAGGACTGCCCTTCAGCTTTACCACCAACAATCATTAAGCAATCAACCAATTTCTTCTTATGATTATCTAAAAGAATATTTAAATATTTAAAATATATTTATACGTAGTTACACATAAGATTGTTAAGCATGAACTAGATCGGATAAATGCATCTCTCGATATTTTAGAATGGTCTTAACGGGTAATATTTATTGTTGCTTAAGTAAGCAGTGCATGACGATGAAAGCAGTTCAGTTGATTTCAGGGATGGCATGATAATGATATGATAGGTTTCATATATCAACCTGTCGGGGTGAAAGAGAGAAATAAATAAATAAAGATTTTAAATTGGGAAACAGAAGAAGAGATTGGAGAATTATTTTATTTTATAGTTAAAGACTATTTTATAGTAATATACAAATTTCGGGACGGTCGAAGTTTGCTTCCGAGTTATTTTAGAATTGTTTGTGTGTGACTTTGGTTTTAGGAAAAAAAAAACAAAAACCATTCCTCGATACAGGGTGTACCCGTGTCGGCTACCGTAGTAGTGACTTGCTTGCTTCATCAAAATTTACTTTGTTCGTGCGTAGGTGTTAAATGGTTTCATTAAGAGTAATGTAATCAAATTTGTCCTTGTTTTGGCAAATGACATAAGACTCATCATCTTTCTAATTGTTTTAAAAAAAAAATTTAGTCATCTTGCAGCCAGACATCAACTGACCTATAACGGACATAAGCACTTGAATTGTCTTTCTCTCATTTAAATATTTTATTATATTGGTCGTGAGTTATAAAGGAAAGAAGAAAACTTTAACACAAAGTATAACAAATTATTAATTTTAATTCCGTTTCGAATATTCACTATAACAAATTATGACTATAAACAATAAGTTATAATAATTTAATTTTCATAAGATTCTTTTCAATTCCATTTTTATCATATATCTTCTCACTGCCCTAACTCCATAAAACCATATTAGATCCGCTTTCCCGAGTGGTTTTAGCATCTTCATAATTGACAAAATGTGTCAGGCGAGAATGAACAAGCAAATTGAGATTTACTGCCTTAGCACCAAGCACCAGTCACAGACATACATACATACATATGTAGAGTGTATGGAAGTTGACCCGGAGCTGGCAAAAACCAAAAGAAAACAAAAAAAAAAAAAAAAAAAAATAACCAAAACGAGATGAAACCTCTATACATATTTAGAGATGTTACGCACAGCACCAGCATCTGACATTGACATACACCCAAAATAAAAAATAAACTGAAATAAAAAAACAACAACAACCAAAACAGAAAAATAACTACTCGTTATGGTCAGAGGGGTGCCAGTAGCTTAAATCAAATCATTTTGGCCAATGCTTAGAATCTCGAGAGCTAGCTCGAATATTAGCTACACCATGAAAATTAACAGCAACTACAAACGGATGACAAAAACAAGTTAATGCAGCAGCAGCAGCAGCGGCGGCAGCGGCAGCGGCGGCAGCGGTACTACCAGAATCCGAAACAAACAACATTTACCCATAAAACGAAAATAAATTACTTAACGCGCACATTTTTCGCTCTGTCTGATGCGGCGCGCTCTGACAGTGGCCAAGCCATGATGATGGGGAGTGGGTGGACTGTGGTGGGGAGGAGGAGGGTGGGGGGGGGAGGTTGAGTGTACGCAGACAAAAATGCAATTAAAGGCCAAAAACCGCAATGGTGCGACATCTGCAAGAGATTTAAAAAAACAACAACAACAACAAAATACAGAAAAGAGCTAACAATAATAAAACTGTGGAGCTAAAGCGATTCACCAGTGGGTAAATGATTGAGATGGGTTAAAAATGTAGGGTATATGAGGATCGGTATGACAGTATGAAAACAATTTAATACTCGAATTTAAAAATTATTATTAAAATCTTTATCTTTAACTGAATGTCATGTTTGTTGAAATGAAAGTCAATTGAAAATATTATTCAGATTATTAATACCGAATGCGTTAAGGTTCTACCAGGGTTATCTGTTTAATTCGATATCGAAATATTATTTAAAGAATTTTTAAACTGTTTAACAGTTCATCGATTAATTTAGTTGATTCTTAATTACTTAAGGATGAACATAAAACAAATTGTTTTTGCATTCATCGTGATTAGTATAAAATGAGAATTGATTTTTTTTTATTTATATTTTATTGAATTTAATACATAGTATATTAGTTACTTCTTAGCTTGTTCTGCAGTCTTAGACAATGGACATTCTTAATCTATATAAATCTCCAATACGATCAGTTACAGTTATTATACAAAGCACACAAAACCCTTAAAACTGTAGCAACCGATTACGTTAACAATTTTTAATGTGTATTGCAACAAAGGAGAAGATTAATTTCTATCTAGCAAAGAACAGGGGCAATTGGAGGGGATTTTGGGTTTGGTTTCGTTTGGTTGGTTGGTTGGTTGGTTGGTTGGATGGTTGATTGGCAAGGGCCAGGCCCAACTCAATGCAAATAGACTATTGAACGTAGCGAGATATAGCCGTCAATTTCGAGAATGGTTTTTTGAAACAAAATAACGAAGCCAAAATGGACGTTTGTATGTAGATACATATACATATATATATGCGTGCATCTATGTATGTATGTATGTGTGTGTAATGTATGTGGAATGGGAGCTAGAAACAGTCTAGCGATGTCACTTTGTGGGCTAAATACCGCAAATTGCGCCAGCCAGCAGCAATTACAAAAAGTACTAATCATGGTGCGACATGTCTTTCACAAAAGCCGAATACCGTTCACTTCAATTTTTTTTTTTTTTTTTATATGCCATTTTGTCGTTTAATTTTTTCTTTTTTTTTCGTTTTTTTTCTTTTTGTCTTTCGTAGTATTTGTAACGCTTTTGTCGTTTTATTTATACGTTTTCAATTTTATTTTATCTCCCCTTCCATTGCATTCTGTGTAATTATACACTTAGGAATTGACCACGAATGAGACGAGTATCGATTTAACAAATTTGGAAACGAATGCCTTATACAGGATTACGGTGGTGACGCGTGGAAAATCTGGTACCTCGTTACCAGCTTCAATGCTGCTCGTTGATACTTCAAATAGTAGTGCATATGGTAAGTAAAATGGAATGGGTAGATGATGATGATGATGATGATGATGATGAGGGGGGGAGGGGGGAGTATATAAAGGGACATTCGAAATTAATTGCATTGAATCGGTATGATGGTATCTGTCTGTTGTAGGACAGCATAATGCTACTTGGGCTGCCCCCTCGCCGGCGCACTCTCTAACTGTGGTGGCACACAGCGCCACATGGATGCAATTGACTTGGCAGCCTCCCGAATATGCGCATCCACATGAACGCATCACTTACAGGTAAGACGGGATATGGGACTATGTTCTCGATTTATGTATATACATATGTATGTATGTATGTGTGTGTGTGTGTGTGTGTGTGTGTGTGTGTGTGTGTATTTATTCATTCATTCATTATTATTGCAGAGTCTATCACAAGCCCATGAAGGCTGAAGAATTTATCAAAATTGAAACAAAATTGGCTTGGTTACGTATGAATAATCTTAAGCCCAGCTCGCAGCATGTATTATATGTTGAGGCGGTGGGGGAAAAGGGCGTTTCACTGCCCTCAGAAACGCTGGTAGCTTGGACAGATCCAGCTTTGCCCGCCTTTGTCGATGTAAGTATCGAATTGGCCTAAAAAGGAAAGTTTTTTCTAAAAATTTCTCCTTTTTATATGCAGCCACCAACTGTGCATCCTGCGGACAATATACCCGAAGGTGGCTCAATGACCATACTATGCCTAGCTTTAGGCAATCCAGCGCCCACTATCTCACTCTATGTGGGCGGCCATTTGGTACGACAGGATACCTCAAGGCATATGGTCACAGTTATTCATAATGTTTCAGCCGATATGGAGCATGTCTCTTGCTATGCCGATAATGGCTACGGTGTGCCCATGCAGGCCACTCGCAGGGTGAATATATGCTGTATGTAGACCAATCCAAAAATATTATTCCAAATTCTATCAGCAGCATCGCTATAATGATAAAAACAAATATTATTAATTTACTCATTGTAGATCCTCCCAAAATCCAAGCAGCTGGCATTACCGTAGCTTCTGTGGGCGATGAAATTGAACTTCGTTGCACAGTCGACTCCAAGCCAGCTCCAAAAACGATTTTTTGGCGTGAAAAGGATGGACGTATTCCTGTCATTACTGGCGGCAATTATTTCGTATCGGTACGTGTCAATGATTCGCGACCTTCCATTTATACCATGTCCTTGCGCATCAGTAAGCTGCAGGCGAACGATGTTGGCGATTATTTCTGTCATGCGGAGAATCCATTTGGTGCCACAACTACTCCAGTTTCTGTACGCATACGTCAAACACCGGCCCTGAATCACAATGTATCGGAATGTTGTGCCGAACAGAATGTATCATTATCATGCCGCAGTGCATGCAGTTATTATGTTGACTTTGATGCCATAGCAGATAGACCCGAATGTATTGTGGATTTTGATAAATTGATGCATTGTGCTGCCGATGGCTCAGATCATCGATCGTGTTGTGCGGATGAGCATGTACCTAGGAAGTGCTTAAATTGGTGTCGTGGCGAATCCGTGCGTTCCAAAGAGATTTGCAGCCTCCAGTATGCCCGCACAATTGTTGGATGCTTTGAGAAGAATCGCGATAGATTACCAGGACCGCCAGAAAACATCGTGATTAGTGTTATGTCGGATAGCGAAGTGAATATCAGGTATGTTATTCAAAGGTTCCATAATTCTAGTATTTATATATTGTTAAACTAATATTATTTTATTTTGTTTTAATTCGGAATACGCATAGAAATTTCTCGAATTGAACAATACAATTCTTTATTTGAATTATGTATTTTTTTACATAAATTGTCCAGATTTGGAACTAATCGAAGAAACACTTAATGTTAATATACCTTATTAAATCGAATGACGGGCATTATAGTATAAAGCATAGAAGCGTTAGACCAAGAACTTTATTCAGATTCCTTTGAAATTTTAATACAATTCAAATTTAATTAGAAGAATACCCTTACAGATTTTCTCTATATAATTCAGATTTTCTCTATATAATTCACTAGAACCATAATTGTAAATTATACACCAAAAATTTACAAATTTAAAATTTTGCGCTTGAGAAAAAAAGAATTTTTTCATACAAAATCTTTTTTTGTTTTTATACCGATTGTTCCTATAGCAGCTATATGATATAGTCAACCGATTCTGATAAAACTTAATGGAAGTAACAAGAAGTATATTAAACTCACAATTATTAAATTTCGTGGCATTCGGTTGAAAAACAACAGAGTTATTGAGGATAAACCGAACGACGATTCATGACCGATCGTTCCTATGGTAGCTATATTACATAGTCGTCCAATCGGGATGATTCCGACATATAGCAAAATGAAGCCTATGTTGGCTATAATTAGAATCAAAGAGGAAAATTTTTAGCTAGTTTAGCGATTAATAAATAAGCTTACAATTTAAATAGTTAGTAATACGATTATATATAAAAATCAATAATAGGTTCAAAATTATTCCTCTGGAATAGTTTATAAAAATTGTCCAATTTTAGTTTATTCGCTGATTTTTTTTTTAACTATCCAAATTTTTATGTGAACAAAGCAATTGCAATATTTCATCAACTTTGTTATGTTGAGCACAAAACTACAAGAAACTTTAATCATTTAGGTCTATTTACTTTAATCTATGAAAAAAAAGAATGTTCGAGCGCTTAAATGACACGTTTCTAAGCCCTTAAACACTTTTTCATAGCCTGGACCGGACCGGACCGGAAGTAAACTCATCCATTTTGCACACCGAAACCAATATATTCATTACCCCTACCTCGAATCTCCATCACCACTCGAGTGTGTATGTATGCGTGTGTGTGTGTGTGTGTGTGTGTGTGTGTGTGTGTGTGTGTGTGTGTGTGTGTGTCAGAACCCCTGTGTGCACTAATAGACCGCAAATCCATTAAAGCTGAGATTTTTATCTCACTTTAATACACTCAGTCAACGTCAAAGGTTGTATGAGGGGGTGGTAAGAGGAGGTGAATCATTTGTGCAGGGAGAAAGATAGAGGTAGACAGACAGAAAGAGAGAGAGAGAGAGAGAGAGAGAGAGAAAGGCAGACAGATAGAGTAAGCGAGAGAGAGAGGGAGGGAGAAGGGAGAGCTTAGCCGCATTAAATTTATTAAAATTCCACACAAGTTTTATCCGCCTGCAACAATATTACTACTCATAATACGACGCCTTCGTCCACATTTCACAAACTATTTCATTACAGATGGGATGCGCCAACAAAGAATCCAAATGTCGTTGATGGCTATAGAATATTTTACCATGAGGCAGCCGTATTGCCGTCAACAACCAGCGATCCTTCGTCGTCTACAGATACGGGCCATGGCATGGATACCATGAATAATGCAACAAGTATGAGTAGCGCGGCTGCTGCTGCTGCTGCTCTCGAGATACGACGCATCGATGTAAAGGATACAACAATAAGCATTAATGGCCTCAAGAAGGATGTGCTCTATGAGCTGGTAGTGAAAGCTGGCAATACCTACGGTACGTTTATACATATACAAAGACACCCACCTACACATACATACATACATACATACAAACATACATACATACATACATACATACATATCCTATCGAAGCTTAATTTTCTGGCTGTTGTCCTCCGTCTACTGTTCGGGCAGGTGCCAGTGTTCTGACCAATCCGATTAGATTTACGCTCGGTGAGAATCATGTGACCTCCGCAACGAGTAGCTATTCCAGTGCTGTAGGCACTATTAGTGGCATTGTGGCAAGTATTTTGGCCATTTTGTTAGCAGCCGCTGCTATTGTATTCTATCGACGTCAACGCCTCAACCACGGCAAGGCTGCTAATGGGAACGTGGCATTTGAGAATCCAACCTATACACGTGGACTGGAGCAAGTACAGGTGTGTATTATGATAAAAGGACGTTTTATTGAGTAATTTTTGGTTGCTAAAAATGTACCTAACGTAGTCTGTTGTTCCTGTAGGCAAATCCTGACAATGTGCACTTAGAAAAATTACTTATTTTTTAAAACCGATTAGAAGCGATAATAAAAATATATCTTCAGATATTTCGAGTCGATTTAGCTATGTCCGTCTGTTAATTAATTATTTAACTGCAAATAGATATAACATAAAAAAAATTTCTATGAAAGAATCTTTTTTTTTTTTGGTCTTTCTATAGTTATTTATAGAATTTTTATGTATTTTTATACATTTCCTTAAATTTAAAAAGTTCAGTTCCTGATATCATTGATAGAATAAAGTTTAATATAATCGCAAGTTACAAGCTCTCAAGGGTAATAAAGAGAGCAATGAACTAACTTAAAGGAGATGGGCGATAATTTTTAGTTGTATTTATACTAAGACTTATTATGTGTGAAGAAAGATATTTTATAATATAAAGTAAAATATATACATACATGTATATATATATTAATATATGTATGAATGATATACACTCCCGGACAGCCGAATTTTTTTCTTATTTATGGCAAATACATGTAAGTTTAATTTACAAATATATTCACGTTGAAAATCTTATCTGATCTGAAGATATTGAGCTTGAACTGAATAAGACAGGGGGGTGCCATTCGGCTGCCCGAGAGTGTATATAATCACCTTAACTGACTTTCGTGATACTAACTTTTTAATCAAGGAAACTTTTATTTTAATTCAAGTTCATAAGATTCTTACTTGAGATATGTTTACTATTTTCATATAATAGAGTGGATTAACGATTTTGTATATGATTTTTCTAAGTGTATGACCATAAGCTAGCATATATATACATATATATATATACAGTGTTCTGTGTAGTAGGCATCTCTATACATTTTTATGTTATAACTGCAATGTTGTTTGTTTTTTTGTTTTTTTTTTGGTTTTTCTTCCCAATCACCCACATATCCACACACTGTGTTTCTTACTCAAAGCTACCCACTGTCACATCGGCCATCACAACACAAAATGGCCACCATCATGGCTCCGGGAGCGGAGGTAGCGCTACACACAATGGCAACAGCAACAGCAACGGCAATGGCAATGGCAACGGCAACAGCAACGGCAACAGTAACAGCAGCGGCAACGGCAGCGGCAGCGTTAACAGGAACAACAGTATCAGCCATAATGGCATTGCTGCCACAATGACGACATCCACAACAACAACCGCACCGACAGCAGCCACGTCAGGTGGAGGTACAACCACGTTGAACGGAAGGCATCATCAGCATCGTGGCAGCGGTACAGATGCGGCGCATCATTTTCACAACCCACTCAGCAATACGCAGTGCAATGAAGTAAATCCCACAATTTATGAAGAGCTCAAACTTGGCCAAGAAGGTGCTGGATTTAAGAAACTTGTGCCATAAATGACAAACGCGCACAACACAAAGAACACACAGACACACACACACACACACATATACAGACAGACAAAGCACAGAAAACACCAACCAAGTATAGCTAGCGAACTTATATATATATATATATACATATATATATAAAAGCATATATAGATACAGATATATATATATATATGTATATATATTATATATTATATATATATATATATATATGTGTGTATATATATATGCGATATACATATATAAATATACGCTAAATGTAGACATAGGCCGTGTAAACAGCGCCAAGCGCCACCTCAAACATCTGCACACACTTACAACACACACATAAACACACACACACACACACACACACAAACATACATGTATGTGCACTGTGACATCTTTACAGAAAATGCATTGCGAGAAAATTTTTGGGTAAATTTTTTGCGTAGTTGAAAAATACATGATAAAAAAAACTTTGCAAAATATTTGGGTAGCGTAACGTAATAAATTTGTAGTATGTAACTGTGATTGAAAATAAAAATAATAACATAATAATGAATGCTGTAAAATAAATTAATTGGTAAAAGTAAGCGAAACGATATCGAAACAATAAGCTGAAACGATTTATAATACCAATGAATAGTAAAAATGTATAAATATGCTTACTATATACATACATATAATACATTCATACATACATATATTCCATTTATTTTATATTTTTTTGTGGCTATTTAATTCATAGAGTAATTTGATCAATATCATCTAATCAGAGACTAAACAGAGTAAGTAACTAACTAGAATGAACAAAGCAAATGACAGTTAGAAAGTAATTATGAAATGGTAAAAGAATTATAATTACTAAAAATATGGTAAGTCCTGGGTTACATTCAATGACAGTAAAAGAAAGTTAAAAAAGATTCAAAAAAAAAAAAAAAAAGAATACATAGGCAAATCGAAGATAACAGAATGAAATATGAATGGGAAAGAGAAAGAAATGAGATAAGGTAATTGGTGATAACAGAGACGGGATTATCTCAGATAAAAGGAAGCCGAATATAGTGATGAAAAATTTAAAAAATAAAAATAAAAAAAGAAAGAAAGTAAAGTGACAACTAAAATGGGTAAAATTAAACCAGGCAACCAAAGCAGAGATGGACCAAAAGAGTGAAACAACAAAATACTTTAGGAAAACAAATTTAAGGTATTTTGAAAACAAAATTCTTTTAAAAATAAGGTGAAATAATATAAGTAAAATACATGCGACTAGCCGAAGAAAGTAAAGATTATTATCAAATGCAGTATACATTCCGAAAACTAAAGATATATCAAAAGCGCAAAGTGTGAGAAATATAAGTCAGTATTGGGTATATACATACATGTACATATGTATATTGATATTGCTTTACACAAAGAAGAAGAGATATGAGGAATGTATTCCATTAAATATTTAATCTTTCAGTAATCATTTGCATGTGCTCTTCCGTTTCTTTCTGTGTATGTTAGGAATAAACATCGTTCTTGGTACAATATTAAAATATGGCCTCTTCTTTCTGTATCCATACTCCTTCTCTTATCCAAGCATCTCCTTTCTCATTTTGACGGAATGTTGGTTCCTCTCCTCTGACGATGTTTGTTCATGTAATGTTGCATACAGTACAGTATGGTGTAGTATTATGGACTATGAACACTCATACACAGACAAACACACACACATACACACACACACACACACATTGAGAGATGTGCAAAGAAGAGCCTTGGTATTATTATTAGTATGGCATAAGGATGCTGCCGTTGGAAAGAAGTTAAACTTACATATGTAAATTTCTTTTTATTAGAATATCTAAGACAGCGTTTTCCACCATAATCCGTTATGATCTGATACTGATATGAGGATGATGCCATCATGACAGGCTGGTGCCACAGAAGATTATTATAATTTAGTTACAAGTGTAAGGCAACTGAAAATTTTAGATGGATGTAGATAGATACACATATAAATGTGTATATAGTGGGGGACGTTTTTCTGATTTCCAAGTGAAGTGTGTCGGACCGTGAATAAATGTCAAAAAAATACCCCAAAACATGTATATTCGTTTAAATGTATGTGTACTCTCCACCCCCCCACACGCTTTCTTTTTTTTTCCCCTTTTCAATATGTAAACATTCATCTTTTTCTGCTTGTCTATGCGCTTTTCAAACTTCCGCAGTGCTTGCTTAGTGCAATCGCTCTGCATAAACTGCTGCTTGAATTATGCAACACGTTTAAGTGCCCCTTGCATTCTTTATACTCTAACATACATACATACATACATACATGGATACATGGATACATCCATACATGCATACATCCATACATGCATTCATACAAACGTATCCCACATGCATCTTTTGTAGTGCAATTTGTTTGCTTTTGCCTGGAAAGAGCACACAAGGCGAGGGGGACAAAAACGAAAGGATGGTAAACAAAAAAAAAAAAGAAGTAGGATCCAAATAAAAAGGGGCGACCGAATGGAGATGAAAATGTTGACAGTAACAGATAAAAAGGGTTAATTTACAAGTAAATGATATTGTGTGCTGCCCACTTTGTAGCTGACTGAAACACCTGGCCGCTTCGAGAACTTAATGAGTTCTTGTCTTATGATTAAAGTTGCGCCTGCTTCAGATAAATAAAGCAACTGGATAAAATTCCTGACAAAGGATTATATACATATATAAGATTTGAAAAGCATTAATATATAGTATTTTTTTTTTTAATATTTAAATTGTTTATTTTTTTACCAAAACGTAAACTTAATCGCGTAGAATTTTGCTCAGAATGATGAAATCGCATTTGTCCCTATTCAAGTGCATGCAAAAAAAAAAGCCACGTTTTAAGTGTGCTTTTAAAGCAAAATTGAAAATTAAAAATAACGGTAAATTTTCGACTCTTCTTTCTTGTTTCCATAGTTTGCCTATACTTATCTCGTTAGGAAACAGCAAACCACATGACAATAGAAACTGAAAATGAAACTAAACATAAACAAATGCTTGTCCCTATTCAAGTGTACGGCAGTGTACTTTTATTTACTAGTAAAGGCTTCTATTATTCTGTACTCAAAGGTAAAAAGGGTATATTAAAGTCTCCAAAATGCAGCATTTTCGTCCCTACATATATATTATGTATACTCTAAATAAAAATCTATAGATTAATCTTCTTAAACATATTCTTTCGTTTGTTTTTATAAACATCGAAACTATTTAGATAGTTAATTAAAGTTTTGAATTCGGTTTAGTTATAGAATTAATCAATTTAACTGAAAAATAACCAAATGTTGCATATTGGAAAAAAGCACACTTTTTGTTTAATGCAAAAAGGGGTGCAAAATGCAAAAGTTAGGGGTGGAAATTAATGATTGATAGCGATGTTAATGTGTAGAATGACATATCCAATTTCACAGAAAACAGTTTCATCAAATATTTTTTATGATTGGACAATTTGAACAGAACGTGGCTATATAATTGAAATTTAACAAAATGTTAAAGCGATGTCTGTAATAATGTGCTAGTTATTAGTCTTTCACTAATTTAATTGATAAAGAGCGGTTCCTCCCCCTCTAATTAAAACAAATGATTAAAACAAATATATAATATTTGTTGATATTTACTAGACTGATATAAATAACAAATTCCTTAGCTCTAGCTCGTATTGCCTCATATGCCTTATGGTGATGTTGATGAGGAATATATATACATACATAGTTTTTTACACAATAGTTGCAGGGAATAGTTAGCAAAGTTCATGGAGTTGCTTATTCGATTTCGGTAATATTTTATCTGTATCACAATCAATAGTTAAAATGTGCCAAAGAATCCAAGGATCATACCAAAGAGAGGACATCATTTCTCAGCGAAAAGAAGAAGTGGCAAAAGGGAACAGACTTCATTTAAAGTCAACGAATGCATATTTTATAAAATCACACACATCATATTATTTGATAAGCAATTTGGTGTGTGCTAAACTATGTGTATTTAATCGGAAAATACAACTTTGGCCAAATGGCAATTACCTTACCGCGTATCCATTATTGTAAATCCTTAAAAAGTTACCAAAGAACATAGCATCACATACATGTTATAGAATATCGCAAGTCCATTTACTTTCGAATCAAATTGCTTTGGATTTAGAAAAAAGAGCAAAAAGGAAACTTTTAACTTTAGTGAAAAATTACGAAAATGAAATGAACGCTCAATGCTAGGACATAAAAGCCAATTTCACAGTGTGTCAAGTGATTTATGTGAAAACGGAGGCAGTTTTTATTTATCGCTAAACTAATAAATCTTGACATAAAAATGGAAAATATTGTGTACGCCAGTAAAGTTGGCCTAGAACAAAGCAGATTAAAAAAAAAAAAAAAAAAAATAAATAAATAAATAAAAAAGAAAACAGTCCGAAAAAAAAACTTGAACAATAAAAACAGAAAGAGCAAAAAAGAAATGTAAATGTAAGGAACAAAAAAAAAAAATGCAAAAAGCAAATGTTGTTATTAAACATTAATTTTTTTTTTTTATATTTTATGATTTTATTTATTTGTTTCCGGCCAACCAAACAATTAACTCTAATGAACTGCAAACCCGGAAAAACAGACACACTACGTGTCAAAGTCCAGTGGGTGAGTGCAACTTGATGCCATTAATTTTTTAATGGCCTTGTCCTGAATTTTCTCTGTTTTTTTTTCCTACTTGTTTTTTTTTTTTTTTTTTTTTTTTTGTTTTTCAGTATTGCCTTTCGTTTGTTTTCGCCTCTGTTTTTGTTACTTTTATTCGCTTCTGTTTTTTGTTATTAATAAAATGCCAACATTTTTTATGATTATTACTTTTGCGTGAAATTTTTACAGCATCTATACAAATCACTTTTCTTGTTCCCTTTTTTTTTTCCAAGGCCTACGAATTTTAATTGTCCAGAAGCGGACAGCGGGCAATTTGTCGAGCACAAAATTTGTGTCTAATGGGAGAAATTGCGTGAGTCTTTCGCATTATGAACGGATATTGGAGGATGTGGCAGTAGAGTGGAGTAAATGGGGCAGGGGAGAAGGCGCACATGTAGGAAATGTTCTTAAAAAATATAGTAATAATAATCATAAAATAATAATAACCAATGCTCACTTTTTACACACTATTGTACTTACAATAACAATTAACTTTTTATGGCCATACATGGAGTTGAATACCAATAAAATATTACCTCGAACAATGTGCTAATTGTATTGTTTACAGGATATACATACATACATACATACACATATATATAAATACGAATATACTCACCCCAACCCCCACAATGACCCCACAACCTCACCATCCATTCGCATGACCTCTCCGTGTACAAAAATATTATTGCTGTCGCATTAATGTAAATAAATACAAATGGCGCAATGGCTTAAATCAGACGTAAGGAATAAGAATATGTACATGACATATACATACATATATACATATGTATATTGGTATGTGCGAATATATGTATGTATGTACGCATGTATGTATGTATGTATGTATATGCTTAAAGCAAAACCATATTCTTGTTGATTTTATTTTATTGCCTTTGCTTCAATAAATCCATGGACACACATACATATGTGAAATATGTATGTATGTGTGTGTGTATGTGTGTGTGTGTGTGCTGTCGCGTGTAGGGATGTTAGTGTGCGAGTGTTAGTATGTTTTGACATTTGCCGTTCAGCAATCCAATCCTGACATTGGATTTTTCTGGTGTTTTGTTAAAAACTTGATCAAGTCGCCAGCCAGCACATCAAATAAAGAAAATAAATATATATTTTTATATAGCATAAACGTGATATGGATTTTGCTTTTACCTAATAAATACTAAGATCGTAAAAAGTATAACGATTTTAAGAACTTGAAATTAATTATTTGAAAAATTATTTACGGTAAGTACAATTAATTGGCTTGTTCATTTCATTGGCAGCTAAAAAAGTGCCTTACAATAAAAGATAATATATCTATATAAGATATCTAATAATAGAATAATCTCAATTTTAAGTCAACTATGTATATGTATTTAATTGTATAGGACAAAAAAAAGTAGATAAACAAAAATTGGCAATGTCTGAAAATAAATCACAGAAATGTATGAAAAGGCTACTATAAATTCTAATGCAATATTTCGGTGATTTTTTAAATAAGAATTTTTTAATTATCTGCTATATGGTGCTATTTGTCAAAAAAAAGTATCAAGTCATTTAGTCCAGTGCTTTTCTTCTTTTATTCTATTTATATGATTTTCCCAATGAAAATCAAACTCATTCCATTTTTATGTTCGAAATGTATTTGACTGATAGCTAGAATTATTGATAGATATAATGTTTTCTGCTCGCATTGTGCAGTTTCAGGAATCAAGACCAACACTAATGAAGATGGATAGTTGTGTGGCTTCTGACTTTGGAAAATTAATGTAGAGTATTTCGAAAGCTGCAAAAATAGACTGATATAGCGAAATGTGGGTTATATATAAAAGTTTAAGGAACCTAATTGGATGATAATGGAATAGTTCAAAAACTTTAAGGATGCTTGTAAATTGGATTTCATTCACATAAGAAAAGTCTAAATAATAATGATTCATATATTATATGAATTTTAGTATTTAGTATACAATAATAATTATTTTTATTATTTAGTTATTACAGTTTCATTTTACCAATTATTACCGATTTATTAGAATTCTAAACCGATTCAATCTCTTGTGCTCAGCCTATTTTCCAAGCTCATATTATGTTATTATCGGAACCGTATGACTGTGTATAAAATAAATTATCCTATAGCTATATCATTAGCCTTTCTTACTACAATAGACCCCTAACAGATTATCATGAAACGAATGATAATTTAATATTTTTCTTTAAAAGGATAAGTATTGCTTATTAAATTTCAAGAAATATCTTTTTGATCACTGGGTACTTGCTTTAATATACATATATAGATACATATATATATATATATATATTTCATAATATTCATCCCTGTCTCGTTTTAAAATTGTTTTGGATTCTTTTTAACTATTGAGTGAAATGTCGATCGTATTACTTTTCGATATTATCGTCCATTTCGTCTTTGATTTCTTCTTCTGCATCACCTTTTGGAGCTAAAATGGCTCTGAATTGGAAGCTTGAAATGGTCCCAATTCCGACTTCAATTAAAATATATTTTTAAACGATTTCACGCCGCTTCAACTAATGTATAATTTCTATAGAAATATGGAGCATTATTTCATTGGCTTTTATTATATATGTATATATTATTTATGTATATATACATATACATTACCCAAACCCTAATCAGAATTATAAGAATCTTTGCTAGATTGTATGAAATGAGCATAAAATAAATTTTCATTCAGTTAGTTAATTCAATCGCTTACTAAATCATCTTGTGGGCAAGATGCCAAGCCAATTTGAACACCATTTGCACTTTGTCAAAGTGCAGATACTGACACAGTGGCACACCTTTTTGCTAATTAGGCCGCAGGCGCTTTTTAGTTCTCTATTATTTTTCTTTTATTTTTCTTTTTTTTGGTTTTTTTTTTGGTTTTTTAGTGGAGGGTTTTTTTTGGTTTCTTTCAGTGAGATTCGCTGCCAATCATCAAGCTGGTTAAATAATAAATCACTTTAAAATTAGTTTGCCAACTTGGGCCAACTTGAGCGGCTACGTCAAATTAGTAAAAGTTAATTAAAACTATTTAAATTGCAAATTATTTTAACATTTTTCACACACACACACACACACACACACGGGGCCGCCCGCGCGAAGTAGTCGTGTAAAAGTTGAGCGACTGTAAAGAAAAAAGTAAACTCATGCACATTCATTCACATGGCTTTTTATACAAAATGTTTAAATGAGGGAAATTAAAAAGCGAACGCTTTCCGTGGTTTTAAAAAAAAAAATTTATATATACTCACATATATGTACATACTTATATATAAAGAATAAAATATAGGAAAAAAATTCAAAACGAAGCAGGCAGCCCGTCGATCCGACTCGGGTACACCCTGTATCACTAAGGGAAACTAATTGGAAATAAATTACTCTTCACTTTTAACTTAAGTTAATAGCTCTATCGGCCAATAAATCAAAAGAAATTATCTCATGTTTATAACAAACTTTTTAGCCTCTAGCACTAGGTTTAAGGTTCTAGAACTATATAGTTGTCTATACAGACAGATGGATGCACATATCTTTGGCTCTCATAGCATGGCTACAGGGTAAGCAAACAATAGAGAATCGCTTAGATTTTGCTATATCGCAGGTTTAATACCCTTGAAAATTTTCATTTTTATGATGTGTTATATGATTATGTTATATTTTTTATTTTATACATATTACAAATGTCATTTCTCTCGCGATCCAGTAAGTAATTTGGTGGAAATGTAGATAAATGTAGATTAGTCCAAGGATCTGGCAAACTTTTAAGCAATTTGAATATACCCTACATGCGATGGTATAAAAATGTCAAGTTGTATGCGGCAGAAGGCAGAAGACTCCTGTCTATCATTCAGTCTACCTACGAACTTGGGGGCGTTAGGGCGTATCCGTGTGACGCAACAATTTGCATATAAAAAGGGTTGTTAGACTTTAAATAGCTGGGTCCTCGGTCGCCTCGATGATTCTATGCTAGAGTCTGGGTCTTGGCCTATTATATGCATTAGAGTCTCAGATATGGTCGCGCATTATCTTATAAGGCACTTACGCTACGTTTACACCAAAGTAGTCGATCCAGTTAGAAGAAGGGAGCAGAGCAGTCACACTGTCAGTTAACCAACGCAAAAGTTAATTTATGTGGGCATCATTCTACAAGTGAGTCTGCCTTGTTGAAATTTTAATTAAAGGGAAAATATTTAAAGGATGCAGCGGCAAAAAAAAAAAAAAAAAAAACGAAAGAAAGGAAACGCAACTGTGAATAGAGTCGAGAACATGGAACTGGAGTTATGTGTGTGTATGTGTCTGTGTAAACAGGTACGTTACCCGCATTACGGCGGAAACTTTTCGAACTTTCGCTCCGACTCCGCTGTCATTTAAAACACTTGGAAAGTACTTGACTTCAGTTTCAGCACTGACTTTTGCCTAATTTCTAATGATGAAATATTTATGTACATTCGTTGGTGCATTTGGAGCCAAAGAATCTCTAGCTTATTTCACCCAGAGCGTGTGTCTATCTAACATTAAGCGAAGCAACTATGAATAAAAGGATAATTGATGCTAAGGAAGGATACAGCGGATCCCCGTTGTAGTCAGTTTCTGTAGAGCATCTCTTACGCTTAAATATAGACAGTTAACAATTAATGACTTACCTAAGAAATAATACTTATGAATATGCATAAAAAATTGTAAGGGTTCAGACATTCAAATAATCTCATTTCTAAGTATTTGTTAGAGGTTTTCCTTTTTAATATGATTTAAACAAGTATTTCAACAATTTTATCTGTTACGATATGTTAGGCTTTCCTCTCCGCATCAGAGTGGGCCAACCGCTTTTCAATAGAAATGGTTAAAAGTCACATCGTGCCAAAGAGTTTTACCAGAGAGAACGATGGAAATATTTAAGTGGAAATGCCTTGCCAACAGGACAACAGGACAACAGGACACTGCATTCGTGCATTCCTTTCCATTGACATTCAGAGTTGAGTGCTCTGGCCTAACCCTTGCTACCTTTTATTAACCCCAACCACGGTTAAATCAATTTAACAGAGAGACGAGAGATGGAAAGCTTCATCTAATCTCCACCCTGCTCCGCTTTCAACTACGTACTCCCCCATCCCCATCATTATTTACATTTTCGTTGGTCCTTTTCCAAAACGATTAAACGTGGATGGAGCATTTGCGTTTGACTTTCACGCAAACATAGTTTGACATACGAAATTAATGAGCACTTAAGCGCACGCATAACACATTTATTTTCGGTACGTGTGTGCAAGTGTGTATTTGTCGCTGACTGTGTCTGTGTGTGTGTGTGTGTCTGTGTGTGTGTGTATGAGTGGCACTAGGTTGTGTTGGTGGCACTACAACGGAAACGACATCGCGCTTTTCAGCAACCTGTGAACAAAAGTTAAATGTCTTTGGCAGATGAATTTCCGTCGGGCTAGATGACAAGAACTTAAGCATTCCTCTGGCCACATTTTGTCAGCTGTTTAAATGATTTATGGGGTTGGAATGTAAATTATTATGGGGCGGAATTATGTATGTACGTATAAATTTATGTAGGTGAAGTCACTAACTAGAGATGAAAAATCTTCAGCTACTCACGGAAATTCACGAAACTGGCCGAGGAGAAGAATACTGAAATATATACATATACATATACTATGAAAATCATTATAACAATTGAAAATCATCTGAACTTTACGACAATTAATTTGTCTTATTATAAATCTATGCGGAATTATATATATGTTAATATATACATACATTTGTGTTCATGTAAGATAAAATATTAAAACTGGATTAAAAAATGTATGAAAATCAATATTATTGACAAATCAATCATATAGAATAGGCAATAACTTTTCTTCACATTATTGTTGAATTAGAAAAATTGCAATTGCGCCAAAAAAATAAAAACAAATCAGTTTATTAAGAAATTTAAATTTGTACCTATCTATTAATACACATGACTATATCGATTCCCATTTCATACACATTTTAAATATATTTTTAAGAAAGATTCAGCTAAAAAATCACGCTGCCATCCGTGGTACTTGAACTTCCAATTTAATTAAAAAAATTAATCGAAAGCAAATATAACGTATTTGAATTTCATGGGTCGCCTAAAAAAATGTACAAACTATATACATATTATGAACGTAAATTAAAGTTACAGAAATAGACCTGAGTTTCAGATTTCCAAACAATTTTTCAACTGAAAAATTTAATAATCCAAAACCAGAGAAATCATTGCATTTCATTCAAGTTGATATTATAAAAGGAATGCCAAAAAAGGACATATTCATACACATATACATATACATATATTTATACATATACATATGTATATAAGTGTGGTAAAATAAATTAAAATAATCCGCTTCACGTACGGAGAAGCAAATTAAAACAAATGACATTTTACAACACACACACATGGGCGTAGCGCGGGGAAGGAGAGACGGTTAGCGTATTTGATCCATATCATGATTCCAAACTATATACCTTCGCCGGAACTCTCCCCATAGTCGGCCCGTAATAAGATCTTAAGCTCCAGGCTGACCCCCAAATGAAATGCCAGCTACGCCCTTGCCGAAATACCGTCACATGCACACAATAAAAAGTGAAGGACGTGAACTGTACGCATGTCCTGAAAATAAATATAAAATTACCTGAGCCAGTAAAAATAACAAGTAAAACTAAATTTTTCATAAATCCCCAAGCTGAATCACAAGCACAAAAAGATCTGCAGAAATGCGACGAGAACTTTGGAATTAAAAACTTACGACGCAGGACGAAATACCAACTTAAATATACTCTTTGAGCAATTAAATTATTACTAATATACATACATATATATAGATAAATAAATAAATCAAAAAAATATAGTTCTTAATAAAATTATGCCAAATATCGGCAAAAAATTATTTTTATCAACCCGCATACTATCTCACTCTTACTCGTGCCCAGATTTGGCAAATGAATTTTTACCTATAATTGTTGTAGAAAGTAGTATATATATATGTACATGCATACTTATGTACACATGGGCATGTAAAAACGTATGTATTTGTATGTATGTTTTGCCGATATTAGTATACCTTTATGATTAAAGGGTATGCAAACATGTACATACATATGTATGTATAAATATATGTATGTATATACATGTACATATGTATATACATACATACAAATCCATATGTACATATGTACATACATATGGATTTGTACATACATATGTATATATATCTATATATGTATGTATGTTTGTTTATACATATGTATGTATATATATTGGTATGTTTGTATATACAAACACACATATGTATTTAACAAAATAAAATCAAAAACATAAAAATAAATATTAAATTTTACCAGCTTTGTTTTGGTCTGTTCTTGTTTTTTCCCGGATCATTCATGTCAAATGATGTCAGTCCAATTTTTTTTTTTTTTCGGTTACCAGTTCCCGTTCACGTACTCAACCGAAGGTCTGTCCTTCTTCCCGCCAGAGACGGGAATTGTTGGCAAAACACAAAACAAACAGACAAAAAGTTAATTGTATGAAATCAACACACTTAAAGTCAACAACAACAAATACAAACGGATTCTGGAGCATGTTGACAACAGTCAAGGGCAATATTAGGGGCAAGGCTAAGCAGCAGTAGTGGTACAAGAGAGCAGGAGAGTCAGATGCTGCATAGTGTGATGCTATTACCGAGGAGAGGAATGGCGGTGTAGTGGAAGAGGCACCACCAACCACCAACTGAACCAAGGCGTTGTAGAGTAGAGCAAGCAAAGGGACCAAAAAAGCAGACAGCGTACGTAAGTTGACGGTAGCTTATAAGCCAGAACAGCAGAAATACTTCAACCATACACTGAGAGAAAAGAACGACAACATAGAAATTGTTAGTGGGTTAACTAATACATTTACAATATTAATCTTTCATATTTCTTTCATAAAACGAACACTCATCCACAGCTCTGTTGAGGTTAAAAAACCTATACAGATTAAGTGTTTCGCCATTCCCCACATTTACAACTGTTTCCCAGTCCGAACAAGTTATGGCCACACTATTCAAAATGAATACTCTTCCATTATATCTATGTATGTATGTATGTAGTCACAATCAATGAGAAGGCATACACATACATACTTACATATGTACATATGTATGTATGAAAGTAATAATTTATATCAAAAACTTAGTATGTATGTGTGTATCTATCAATTCAATTCGTTTAACATAAATCAGCTCACTTTCAACAATAACAGACTTACAGTCCACAGTCGAATTAAAAACATCTTCGATTTGTACATTTTAATAGAATACTAATTTCATCCACAAATATCTGCTTAAATATAATCAAAACAAAAAGTTTACATTGTACTTATTATGATTGTGCGTATCGGTTTCATTCCGACACGATTACTGCCAAAGTCGGACTATTTAGATTTTACATACAGATTTATGTACATATGTATATAGATGTCTACTAAGAAATAAATGTAAATACATATATACAAATATACAACTCATATAACTTCTATATTATATGGCTTTAGCAATATATTGATCTACTTATATGTATATTTGAATAAATGGTATATATGTATGTACATACGTATGTGAAATTTGCATTTATTATACCCTTGCAGAGGTTATAATAATTTTGGTCAGATCTTTATAAAAGACTTATAAGAATATACGTTTCCGAGCACTTAAAGCATATATGTACATATATTCTTGAACCTATAATCTTGAATATATGTACATATAGTCAGTAAACGTGTCGATACCACAATGTCCGTCTGTCCATCTGTCTGTTTCTTCTGCGCAAGTTTAAGAATTAGTCAAATCGGATAAACTTAAGGTATAGAAAAACAGGAAAGATGAGAGGTACCTCGGGCAAAGGATTCTGATGATCCTTGATCTATCTAAACAAAATTTTGTATACAGATGATAATTTTAGTTTTGCACCATATCAGTAAGTTGGAATCAAATAGTGGAGACCCGATATTTGGGATTGATGGTTTAGTAGACAGAGATTAATGCAACAAAAGAAATGGGCGAGGCTTCGATTACGGCAAGTAATTAAATCCTCATAATAAGTACATATATATATATATATTTATGCAAATTCCAGCGAGCTCTGTAACTTGTTTGATACATTCGATTCGATTCTTAGAAACCAATTCGAATCCTTTCGTTGTAGGATGAGAAATGTTAACAATTTCTCTCAGTGCAGACATAAAATGTGTGTGTGTGTGTGTGTGTGTAAAGAAAAGAGTAAAGATGATGAAGCGGCTCCAGATACCAGACTCTCATGCTGCACATGAAAAAGATGAAACTGCTTTCGCTTATGCTGGTATACCCTCTGTAAAAGGTAAGCTAAATACGCCAGAGGTGGGTGTGGGAGGAGGGAGGGTGAGTGGCTGGGGGTTGGCTACACTTAAGAAGCTTGGCAGACAGACACATACCTTGACACTCGTTTGCCCTGAAACATAGCGAGGAATGTGTCCTCGAAGCTTTTGTCGTTGTACGAACAAAAATACTTGAGAAAATCGTGTTAAATCGCGCTCAAGTGTTAAAGTAATAAGCACTTTTAATAAATAAAGTTGAAAAAGCTTGGATGAGCGAATAGAGGGTGTGCACATTCTCCCAGATGTCCCTAACATTTGTGTGTGCTTGCTAAGGTCTTATCTTATGCTCTCCTATTGGGTATAATGAAATTTGTCAGTTGCTTGTAACGCAGAAACATAAAGCATCTATCTTCTTGATCAGCTCCAATACCAGAAACGATCTAGTTGTGTCCGTCCGTCAGTCCCTCTGTTTCTCCACGTTTTAAAAGGTATTATTATTCTAAGTTAAATAAATAAAGTTCGTTTATACGCTTTTCATTAATGAAGGCAGGTAAAGTCTTAAAATTGGACCGTTCGGAGCACAATATTATAATAGGCTTATCAGATCCGACTTCTTCAAGGAAAATCATGTTCATCTATAGTTGAAATCTACAGCTTTGTTATTTAATCATAATTTTGTTAATCAAATAATTAAGAACTAAAAAGAGCATGCAAACTTCAATGCGACCAAAGATTTTGAGTTTTAATTTTGGTTTTGGCTTATTATGTTCTTGATCAGGGATTTGGTTTCACAGTGGAATAATAGATTAATAATTGGCCAATACATTGACAAAATAATATTACATATATGGGAACATTTTGTATTTTTATCATCTTCAATTGTATATGAACGCTATAGTTAGTTTTAAACCGTTTAAATTCGAGTAAGCCAGTCTCCCAGTAGACCAGGCTAAATTGGGTTAAAAATACACATATACAAGTAAGAACTCACGAAAATGTACACTCTAAGATAGGGGGGGGAGTTAAGTAAGCGCTTTCCAATTCGTTTAAAAAACTCACGTAAATTGTCTATATTTACGGTAGATGTACATCCCTGATTTTAATCAATTAACAATTGAAGCATTTACGGCTGTAATCAATTCAGTCTTCGAGTGCAACTAATTAATACATATATTTCAGTATTTTTGTTTTTTCTTTTTTTTTTTTTATTCTCAACATGTAAATCATTTAAAAGCATAATTAAAACATATTCTCATTTTAAATGCACATATTTATTGATTGATAATGGTAAAAATTGTTTGTTTAAAAATCTGAAGTAGGTACGACCTATTTGTCTGCAATATTAAATATCAATGAGCGACTGCATTAAATCAATAATTAACACTAATTATGTGCGTCATGCATTCATGATTATGTTAATAATCACGATGGTGATGATGATGATGATGATGTTGATGATGACGACTGAGCAAAATAATACATACATACATACATACATACATACAAACATATATACATGCCCGTTGTACCAGGAGGATAGTTAATTATAATTTCAGCATAATTAAAAGTTTATTTATTAAAAAATGCAAAAAGTGCATATTGATAGGGGCAATGAGTTGCAGCGAGCTTGCTGAACCATATCCCACCACCCACTGTCAGTATGGACTCTATATACCCTTCGGGAACACCAAATATTGTCAACAGCCTGTGGCCCATGCTTCTGGGGGACTTATACCCGCCATTAGAAGCATAATTTTCCACGACCATAATCACTTTAAAACAATTTTGTGTGTGTGTGTGTGTGGGGCACATTTAATGAAAATTAATTCAAAACTTGCACGGGGTGAAGAAGGTTACCATTGCCTACCCTACCATTGCCATTGTCAGTGCTGTTGGTGATGGCGGTAGAGGCGAGGATGTGGTGATGATGCGGCGGGGCTATGTCAGGGCCAGGGCCAGGGCGGTGTCGGTGCCGGTGTCGGTGTCGGTGTAGGTGCCTGGCAAAAAGCCGCTTAAATTACCAAAATCCCAGACATATAATCTTTATGCCAGCTTTTTTGCATTGCATGAGGAGAGCTCCTCACAAACTCCACAAAACGCCTCCGCCCAACACATACAACCACATACTCACACACACACACACAAACTAAAGTTTCGGTTGTGGCAATCACTTTTAAGCGTAAGCTGTGTGCCATATTGTCAGCCATTATTGTCAGTATACGGAAAACGGAAATAGGGTGTCATATTTTTCAATGTCTGTCTGACTCTCTGCAAAAATGCGTTAAGCTCCACTCGTGCTTAAGCTTTTCAACTGTCTGAATGTCTGTGTGTGTGTGTGTGTGTGGGCTTATATCCGCCCGTCAGATATACTCATGACATCGGCATGATATCTCATTACCCAGCTTAAGCAAGTTTAACATCTCTCTGTAATTTCACAATATCGCACTTGTGCAATTAATGCGAGATAAAGAAGAGTGCGTGATATATACACACACACGCACACACACACACACACACTCATACATACGAAATACGCATAAAGATAATTAGAAAAAAAAAATAAAGAAAAGAAAATCGAAATTTAGTTTCATTATATGGAAAGCTTTCAAATCAAAATTAAACTTTTCACATGTACTTAATGCTATAATCTGCATTAGTTCTTCAGATCTAATCCAAGTCGAAAGAGAGAGAGAGAAAGAGAGAGAGATAGATGCAAATTACGTATATTCATGTTGATGGTTATTTCATGACTTTCAATATAAATAAGTATCAACAGCTGACCCCTTCTCACGTTACCATCTCTAGTTTTTTATGTGTGTGTGTGTGTATGCGTATGTATATAAGGATGTCAATGGAAGAAGTCACCGAGTAACAGAGATATGTACCATGTCCTTGCACATGGTGCAAATGCGACTAAAAAAAAAAATAAAAAAAATAAAAATATTTTGGAAGCCAACTTCCTACATACCGAAAATTGTATACCCTTCACCGTCTTTGATTATTTAAGCGTATTTAAGTGTATTTAGGTGACCCTGCGATTGTTTTGCCAGTCCTCTATTTATACAACAAAGGACCTATAACTCACACTCAAATTCTCTACAACAACAAAATTTTGGTTGGTTTTTGGTTGTTAATTTTTGTCTAAATTCCATTTGATCTACTAATAACTTATTCTCATATAGTAGATATGCTTAATCTGATAATATCCGATCTGATTTAATATAAATGTGTAGGCCTTAGTTAAACATAGTTAATCTTAATTCTTAATCTACTTAATCTACTTCGATTAAAATGTTACATTCTACAATTTTCATATATCTTAAATTTTTTTTCTTTGATTTTATTCAAACAAATTGATAGTCTGATGCCTTTAATTTGTTTTTAATTATATTGCAGATATCTTATATAAATTTGATGTTAAAAATTAAAAAAAAAATTAAATTAATATACCTTATAACATCGGAATATGGCGCATTCTTTATCCTTTTACGCATAGAGTATAAAAGTGGATAGAATCAGATAACCAAATCTAAATCGAATCAACTTTTCGTGCGACTAAGAATATATATGGGTTATTGGGTTTGAAAACGTTTTGTAACGTTCTTTGCGTTGCAAGCTTCTGACCAATTTGAATTTACCTTTTGCAAGGGTATAAAAATTAGAAAGTATAATGAAGTGTTTTAGACTTGCTTTTATATTTTTGTTTGCCTGCCTCTGTGCCATATCTCTTTCTGTGTGCCATCTCTCTGTTGACTTGTTGTTGATGCTGCGCCGTGGCATTTTATAAAGTACTAGCGAGACAACACTCATACGCCATGTGCGCCATGAATATTTGTTAACCGCACTGTAAACTGTGTTTACAAAAGTGTTGTTGTGTGTGCCCCACACCCCCTCCCCTTCCCGCCCTTATATGTATATATGTACATATCTACATGTTGTATGCAAAAAGGATGTCTTCTATTCCCCCAAACCACATCTATTTGACACACCTCGCCCCCGTCTTGGTCATCGTCTGGTGCTGCCTCTCAGTCTCAACACCCTGCACCTGTGGTTACTTCAACATACAATACATACAAACGATACAGATGTGTGCGTGTTGTGTGTGTTTTTTGACATTACACGGCAAAAGGTAAAAGGCTCATGTTAGTTGCTTAATGTTACATTACGCATTCACACACTAATACTCTAACATTCACACACACACACACACGCACTTGTGATACAATACTTGAAGATCGCATGACATCTTCTTGCCTAATGCATCTTAGTACTGTTAACTTTATCTTTTCATCCCCTTCTCTTTCTCTCCCTCCTTCTATCTCTTTCTCTGTCTGTTTGTCTGTTGGTTTGTATGGTTACAATATTTGTGGTCATTTGCCCCCATATGTATGTGCCCTTGTATGCTTGAGCATTAAGACATCTGTTTTTGGTGGTCATGTGGAAGCTGCTGAAAGGAAAACTACTCAATTAAACCAGCAGCAACAGCAAATAAACGAAAATTACTTTAGGCATAATTATCTTTAAGGACATCAAAAAATTTCTGAAAGATTATACTAGATACATACATATATGTACATACATATGTATGAAAATTAACTTAACTTTGGTTGGTTAGCTAGCATTCCTTTTCCTTCTATTGGTTAGACATTTGATTTTTTGAACTGGTGACAGATTTAGTTAGTTAAGGCTGTTAGATAAACAAATAGAAGCCCTTTAAATATTGTATGTAAATATTGAAAGAGTACTAAAAAATATAGATTTAATTTTCTGATATTCCCAAATGGATGTGCGGTTAAAAAATTTTAATTAACCTATTAATAAGATAATCTGTGAAAAACTGTATGAGAACGCTGATTTAGAGATAGCTCAGTTAAGTAAATTCTATATATGTATTAGTTATATACTCGTAAACAATTAAAATGGAATTACAGGTAAACGACAGACAGATTAATTCTAATCTGTTTATAACTTTAATATATGTATTTCAGATTTTTGGGAACAGTGGCCAACCGTAGACTCTTGTCTTTCGATTTGTTTAAGCAATTTAAAAAAAATTATGATAATCAAGGGAGTGTTTGCTTGCACTCCCAGAAATTAGCTGTGTTTCATATATGTATATATATATCTATCATTTGTTACTTGCATGAGTCATGCTTTCGATTAAGTGTCTAAAACTTTGGAGTAGGGCGCGTCGTTTGTGTATGTCCATTGATTAATTATTGTACAAGGTCATAAATGTTCAACCTTATGGACTAAAGGGCGCATAAGTCTTATATGTACAAAAGATCACGGGCAAGTTTGTTTCCTGACAACTGATGTTTATTTTTTGAGCTATTATTGAGCTAGCGATCACTTCTAAAGCAAACACAAAAGAAATTTAAATATTCTCATAAAATTGTTAATTTCAATATGACGATTAGTTGTTAATATCTTTCGATCAAAATAAATTGCTATTGGGCCAACTTTATTGAAGATAATTTACATTAATGTGTATTTACTTATTCCAAAGCCTAATCAAATTAATAACATTAATTTAAATTCTTAAACTTGCAATAAATCATGGACAGTGAATTACACACGCACACACACATATATACATTATACGGACACTTCCCAATTTAGACAGACAGACACATACACACACATATAAAAGCAGAGAACACATAACAGTTAAACAAAAATGTGCACAAAAGGCAAATAATGGCCACGTCATTAGATAAAATGTGTAGAGATGATGACGGGGCTGGCAAACAAAACGAAATCGAGACGAGAAAAATCGATAACAGCAAATTGAAACACAAAAATTTACAGTAATCAGCATAATATAGAAAACCGCCATTAAAATCATTATGCACCCGAAGTTTAATGCTTATTTATGGTTGATTTCAATTTAAGTATCGTCAGGGTGGAGCTGCGGCAGAGGGATGAGCAAGGGACCAATAGAACCCCTAAAACCTGCTGGCGTTAATTTTCAATAAAGGCTGCGCTACAAAAAAGTAATTAACAACAAATTGCAAAACCAAAACCATGGCAAATTACCGACACACTTAAAGCTAATTAAATTTTACGCCACCGATTCATGGGATGGATGAACATTTGCGGCGTACAGTTGCCCCCGTAAAATTCATCAATGATCATCATGATCAAATATTTTTTGATTGAAGAAACCAAAAACCGCAAACTAAAATAATTATAGATCAAATATTTTAAGACCTTATTACTTGTTTTTTTTAAATGCACAAATGGCAAGTGTGACATTTTAAAAACCACTTTATTGATTATCCAATTAATTCAAAACAACAAAACAAAAATAATAATAAAAGGGGGGGAAAAAATAACAAATTAAAAGAACAGCAACTACAAGAAACAGAAACCTTTAAAGTTACCCCAAAGACCTGCAATTTGTAACTGGCCGAAAATAATTGATGCCAAACACACACACACACACTCACATACACTTGCACATTAATTACCACAAAGTAAAGGAGCGACCACGAGGACAACAAAAGTGGCAACGAGAGTCAAGCCAAGCGTAACTAATGCGCACCAAAAACAAAAAAAATAACAAAAAATAACAAAAAAAAAAAAGACGGTACAAAATAAAGGGGCAAACATTTGCCGCTAGCATGTCGAAAAGTTGACCAGCCAACCAACCATTTGAGTGAATTCAACTGACCCCCCCTCCCCCCACCCCCCAACGCAAAATTGCAATCATATTAAAAGCAGCCGCCAAATGCAGAAAAGGACACCGCATGTACCCGTCCTAAAAACGAATGTGGCGCGAAAAAGGCATGCCAAAAGTGCTCAGCACTGTGGCTGGCGGCTCATACCCAAAAGCCTAAACTAATCATCAACTGTAAACCCCAACAACCGTAACAGTTTGCCCGGCATTTTCTGCAGTTTCTGTCTCCGTTACCATCTCTGTCTCTGTCTCTGTCTCTGTCTCGTCCTTTCGTTTCTTTTAAGCTGTCAAATGTTAATTTCCTTGCTAAAAACTTTTGGTCATTTGCTTTATTAACGCCAAAGAAGAAGAAACACGAATGTCGAAAGAAAAATAGAGAAAAGCCATGAAAAAGTGTGATTAACAATTTTGAAGAAATGGAAATTAATTGCACAAATGCAAGATGTGGAATTTAGTGGGCAATGTGCAGAAAATGGAAAAGATTGAAGAAAGAAATTACAAACAGTTTGCTTCTTAAGTTGTTTTATGATAAATTGAAATAGAAAGGATACTAAAAAAGATCATTTTTTACAATGATTTTATTCAAAATTGAAAAAAGAAAAGAAAGAATATAGTATGAACATCACCAACCATGATTATTGATCTAGAATCTTGTAAATATACTTATTAACATTATGAATTATGACCAATAACTGATTACAAATTGTCAGTCAGTTTATCAGATTAATGAATATAGATACATATTTAAACATCAAGATATTAAAGCTTGTCAACGTTTAATGTGCGAATGCATCTGAAATCGATTTACGAATAACTATCATTCCACTTTTTATGACTGCTTTTTTGTGCTAGCTTGTATTTTCCAAATAAGTACAAGTATAATCAACTCTTGCATTTATCACAGGCATAACACAATGTGTTTCACACATATGAATCATCGTCATAGTCGTCGTAATCATAATCATCATCATCATTCTTATACTCATCATCATCATCGTCATCACGGTCATGTGCCCCATACGCAACTAAAAATTAATTGCACCCACATGCAACAGGGATCTGATCTCGTTCTGTACAGGACATAAGAAAAACTTAAACAATCGCATTCACACATCCTCGGGCACAGACAATTGAAACTTTTTGCCAACCACCAACAACGACTAGGATGAGAACGGCGACGACAATCCGGTCTCATTCACATTTAAGGACAGACGACTTTTCTTTTTTGAGATGCGTTGGCATGTCCATTGCTTGTGCTCTTGCCTTGTCCTTCTGTCCGCATGTCCTGTGTATTGCCTCTGGCCAAGCTGTTGGCCTGCTTGTGGTCGTTTTGCTTCCAAGCATATATTCCCATCCATTCATTTTGTCATGCGTTCCATTCATTTTGACATGGCAGCTGCCCCTGATGTGGGTGTTTGTATATATACATATGTACATATACATGTGTCTTGTATGTGTATGCGTGTGTGTGTGTCTGTATGTATGGATTGCTTGTGGTTTTCTACGATACGATAGCAAATGCAACAGCTTCTGTATATAGTATAGTTGGCAACTAGAGTTGGAGATGTCGACGATGTCGAAGTGGATGTGGAAGTCAGGCCTTTGTTGCGGTTCATTCAGTTGCATGGAGAGTTGGACTTGGAACCAATGTCGTGGCTGTCGCATTCTTCAATGTCTTCTTTTAGTAGCGTCATGGGCTTCATACTTTGTATTGAAAACTTTTCTCGCCCCACTGACAAGAGAAGCCAGGCGAACGAACTCCTTTTTATATACTCCGAATGGCTGAAATTTTGATGCTACAAAAAACACCCAATCAACAATTTGAAGTGCATAAAATAACGAAAAGAAATTCCATCATCCACATCAATATTAAATGCTCAATCTTTTTCCTTCCCTTTTTTTTTTGTATTGCTGACTAGCCATAAACAAATAAATACATTATATTAACTTAATCTATGATTAATCTATCTATATGTTGTGCATATATCGAATATACATATAACTAATGCATATATTTTATAGTTCGTTCTTGTTGCCAGACATTTACATTGAAATTACTTTCAAAAGGTTAGTAATTACTTATTCTTTTGAACTTGGGTAAATTAGACTATCAATTAAAACATAACATAATTTGGACAATAAATTTGTAGATCTTGATTATCGGTAATACATATAAGGGATATCGGCCCACTTAGGCAAACTGAAGAAAGTAACGCGTGAAGCTTTATTTATATACATATATATCGCATATATTGTATAGATATTATTGATCACTCTCCTTAGAAAACTATAAGCATCATTCCTATTGGAGATTGTAATAAACTACACCGATGAAACTATGAAATGGTTGAAAAACCGATATTTAAATTTAGCAAGTCATTGAAAGCAACCGATCTCCAGCTTAACTAGTAGATATATATATGTATATTTCATCAATCCGTTATTCCGTTCGAAGGTAAAATTATTTACTTCATTTTCTATAATAAATTGATAAGTTATACAATTCGTTCGCTGGGTTATGTCGCGTAGTGAGTCCACTGCAGTCAATGGGCTGGAGGCTACTTTTTGTCTTTGACTGTGTATACGGGTTGCGAATATGTGTTGTGTGTGTGTGTGTGTGTGTATGTGTGTGCATTGTCCTCGTTGCCATTGTTTAATGGTCACATTAAAAATGCCTCATTGTTGGGCTAGTTCTCAGTGTGTCCTTTCCCGTTGTCAACTTCTGACCGCGCCCTTTTTGACAATAATTTTTCCCCTACATTCCCGTTGCTCTGTGTTTTTTTTTACCGCTATTTTCTTTCACACTTATGATGGAAAGAAGAAGGAGAAGAAGAAGATGGAATACGAAATACATGCTTCTTATTCTTTTAGTGGCTTTTTGGTGCACTTTTGTTTACTGGGCGCTTGGTTATAATGCAGCACGTGAGTACATTAGCTGCAAAGGTAAGCACGTGGGCATTACTACGCAAACGAAAGCCAACCTTGCCATCAGTCGTAATGGACGGAACGAAATTCTCTTCGCCGATGCAAGCATAATGCGTGTTCAGATGCTCCAACGCTATACTTTCCCCAAAGTGCATTGAAAAGTGCATTTTACATACATACATACATACATACATATGTACATACATACATATGAATCTCTTTGCCCAAAATACACTTGGAACAGATTGAATCGATAGAGAACGGGATTTGCCGAAGCAGCTTATTTGAGTTGTTAACTGTTAAGGGCGGCCGTAGCTAGCAAATGAGTTCGTTTATTGTATGTTTGTTTGTTTGTGTGTTTGGGGAAAAATTAGATAATTGAAAATGAAACCAGCTGAAGATGATGCTTATCGAAAGCGAAATAAGCTGAAATGGTTATTAGGTTTCACATCAAATTAGCAAACTCAACTCAAAGTCAATTGCGGTTTCGAATTTAAGGGAATGCCAATAATTTCACAGCTTTTCTGAAACAACTGATGAGATAATAAGATCTCATATATACATATGCATACATACATATGTACATATATGTGGTTACATGTGTGTACATTCATATATACACATAAAGAATCATATTTTAGTGTCAATTCCTTGAACTTTGTTAATTATAACTAATTATTTGCAATCGAAAGGTAACTGCGCACAGAAGAAATTCCTCGATTATCACATAACTCTACCAGTGTTTTCCAAAATAAAAAAAAAAAATAAATAAAAAAAAAAACAAAAAAGAAATCTTAACATCAAAATTATGAGGCACATTTTTGTGAATGGTAAACTTACAAATCACGCAATTGGCCGGATATGGCATTAAAATAATACATTAACTTCAACTAACGTTTGCATAACCCACGTAAAAGGCAAAAACCCATTCAGAACGAATATACATAAATGAAACTATACCCTGTAACCCAATTGAATAAAGCATTGAAATTATCTCGGTATCATTGATGTTCTACATAATACCGCACTTGAAATTTCTCCCCTCGGAATCAACAAGAATCGGACAATGTTAAAACTTTGGACGCTTTCAGTGTTAGCTATAGATAGTGCCCTCTATCTATGTTGGATGTATCAGCCAATGATGAAACCGCTATATATTATAGATAAACTTATTAAAATTTAATCCATTGATCAGGTAACATTATTCCGTGAATGGAGAATCTTATATTGAATTCGAGATCTTGTGGCTCAGCCAGTGATAGATCGATAATAATGGATACTAATTACCAATATGTAATAGAAATGCAAATGTAATAGAATCATATAAATATATTCTAGGTACAGAGTTTAAAGAGAAAATTTTAGAGATCGCATAATTTTTAATTTAATTTAATTTCCTCTACTGGATGAAACCAGAAATCCATGGCAAAAACTTTAAACATGATCTGGCAAAACATATTAATTATGTTAGTCCATCTTTATGTCATACCTCAATCTACTTGCCTGTTGATACTGATCAAATATATATATAAGTATATAGTTTATGGGATATTACGAGTACTTCTTTTAAAGACTTGAACATACCCGTTTAACCTATGGCTAGAGGGTATAAATATGTGGTAAAGGAGAAATTTATTAGGACCTACGTAATAAAAACAAATTTCCACAAACGTTTGGTCTAATTGTGCGACGAAAACACCCACCGAAAAAAATTCCGACTGTTGCGTTTACCTTACAAACGGCGTGACACAGAAAATATTCACAGTGCAAAATCCACGCCGCTCTCGCCCTACCCTCCATTGGGACCCCTGTCACCATCCCTTGGCACACACACTAACACACAAATTGGCCTGGCCAAAAAAAAAAAAAAACAAGAAGTGGGAGTATGGGGGGGGTTTGAAAAGAAGAAGAAGAAGAAAACTTGCATGAGAGTTAAGCATAAGCCAGAGCTCGAGTTTTCCGAGCTCTAGAAGGTGCTGCAAGGATGGTCGGTGGTGACGTTCAAGTTGCTGACGATGTCGACGACAAAACACACAACGAAACGACAATATAAAACACGATAAGCAAAAAGCTGCGACTTCCCTTTGGGATCCCTTTCCCCCTTTCATTCTTCCATTATGCTTTAGGGAGCTTGAGTGGGCGACGAGTAACTGAAGAGGGGGGGGAAGAATGGGCTTATAGTGCAAAATATATTACAGTGGTATAAAAAGAACGAGTATTGCATTTAAAAAACAAATTAATAATTGAATAAATTATATTTAATTGAAACTTATATAGACATAAAAGCCATTTACAAATGATATTGATAGAGTCATCCGATTAGCTGCCTAAAAAAAATTATTATCGTAAAGTATTTTGTTTATTTCTTTTTTTTTTTTTTTTTTTTAATATGTCTTATTATTGAAAAATCAATTATATTTAAATCATTATTTAAAGGAGTCTGTAGTGGCCCTTCAGATCCAGTTTGCATTGAGGATCCCATAACCCATTTTTCCATATCTAATCACACTGCCCCATAAGACCACTTAGTACGATGGGTCAACTTGACGATGTTTTCAACCATGTACAGGTAACAACTTTGCCTCACCCCCCCCCAAAAACTACATACATGGTAGTGCAATGAGAAGGCACAACAACAACAAAAAAAAAAGTCAAATGATTAAGAGAGCCTAACAAAAGGTCTTCTAACGGACGACACAACGTCGCGTAGGGGCGTAGGGCTATGTGTGGTTTTTTTTTTTTTTTTTTGGTTGTAGAGGAAGAAATTCTGCTTGTGGTTTTATAAGCAGGGCACAATTAGGAGTATAGGTTGGAGTTGGAGTTGGGGTTAGAGGTAGAGTTACATGGCACTGTTAGCCCCATAAGTCAGTCACTTGCACACCGACCTAACGCTACAACAACAACAACAGCCACAACAACAACAATGTGTAATTCAACCACGACGACGACTACAATGAGAACGAATCGGCGGCGCTCTCTAAGAAAATTGGCGTCGAGTTTAGAGTGGACAAGTCAGCGAGGCACATGGCACAGAGGCACATGAAACACAATTCAAAATCATTTTGACCGGCAAAGTTGCCAGACGGAATTTCTTCTGAATTTCTTCTCCTTTTTTGGAGGGACGAAAAGAAAGTTGCGCCAACTTTTTAATAAACTGCCTTTTACATCTCGATTTCGAGTTCATTAAATTTGATTCAACATAAAGTGAGCGTGCGTGTGTGTGTGTGTGTGTATGTATGTATGTGTGTTATATGTTTCGTTTCTTTTTGTCTGAGACAATTGCAAAGACTGATTGATAGGCAATTAGTGGAAGTGGAAGCTGCAAAATAAAAAGTAACGGAAGCGGAAATGTATAAATAACACCGGCAACCAAAGTGTCATTAACCTAATTGGCTACAAGAAAAGAGAAACAAAGTGCAACGTGTTGCAATAAAAGCACAAAAAGGAAAAAATAAAAAAAAAAACACAGAAGCAAAATAAACATAAAGCAGGTAAAAACCCCACCAATGGTAGAAAGAAACGAATTTTTTACGCCAACATTTCTGGCTACAGCCGCAAAATATACAAAATTCCAATGCAGTAAAAAGTCGATGTATGTATGTATGTATGTATATGTGTGTGTGTGTGTGTGTGTATGTATGTCTGTATGTGTGTGTATAGTAGTTGTTTCAGTGTAAAGTGTTTGGGGCAAAGACACAACCGAAACCAAACAGTGCAAAGTGGTCGTCGGGGTCACCACCAGAGGCCAAAACCCCGAATGCATTTTTTTCTTTTTTCCCTTTTTTTTTCCCCCATCTTGTTTTATTTTTGCTTTTTTTTTTTTTTTTTTTTTTTGTGTAAGTCAAATAATACGCGATATTTTTCGGCTTAAGTGTCGGACTCTGAAGTGTACTCGCTGGTTGAGTGGGAACTCTTCAGTCTGTTTACTGTACAAAGGAACTGTAAAGTGGTCGGACAGTCATTGAACTGCGCTACTAGAGTGCCGCCCTTCAAGTGGGCCTCCCCGCCCTCCATCTTGAGGGTAAACCTGGATATGGATACATTGCATTGGAGAGTTCATACTATATTGATTAAGGTAGTGAAGTTGGGAGGTGCTATGCAATTTTGTTTATAGTTAAAATATCTAAGAACACTCCAGATAAATGCTTGTAAATAATCAAAGGCGGGCCATTTATATATACATTTAAGGATATATCTACACAGGTATACATTGTGAAAGAAAATTGAAATTAATTGGAAACTATATTAAGATCTCGAAAAGCGTATAGTTGCTGACTGTATACTGTATTATTCCTGTATCTGAATAATGTTTAGGTTTAGCTTCGCCATTTAAGGTTTATATGATTATAATTGAAAATTCGTTTATAAAATTTACTCTAGTCATAGAAAAACGAAATTCATTTTCATATTAATTTTTCTTCTTTGAATAGGTTGTACTTTTGGACATCAAGTCAGCGCAAGTAGCTAACACCGACTATTGGCCAAACTCCGATTATTGCCTTAGTCTAGAAACTATCTGAGAAAAAAAACAAAAAAAGTTTCTATTGCGACGACGCAACAATTCCGTTGACCACAACATATCTGACACGCAAGGCAAATTGTTTTGAAGAAACGAAAGAGTTCCTTAAGAAAGAGAGCGTGACTGGGTACAAGGACAATGTCCAACGAAGAGAATGAATATATATGTGGAGCTGGTGCCGCTGATGACGATAATGGGGCTGGAGTTGATTTGGACGACGACGGCGGCAGCGTAGCAGCAGCTGCCGCCACTAGTCACGAGCCCATGCTTGGCGGACAAACAATGCCACAAATTAGTTCGAACGCACAGCTCGAGGGAAACGTTACGCCGACGACGACCCAGTTCGATGATAATCAAATAAATAATAATAATAACAATAGCAACAAGCCGCATATTCAGAATAATAATAATAACGATAGCAATCGGAGTAGCCCCACAAAGAGCCCAACGCGTAATATCTCATCCAGTTTTCAAATCAACTATGATGACGAGGAGGACCTAACAGAAGATAAGGCGGCATTGGCTGCTGGCATTGGAGCAGTGGGAGCAGCGGGTATAGCAGCAGCAGAAGCAACTGCGGGCAAAGCCAGGGTGCCAGACTACTGGCAACAACGTAACGGAGCAGGTGGTGGAACAAGCGGACATCAGAGTCGCGCTATCAGCCCTGGCTATTTGGATAACATGAGTGAGAACTCGGAGCAACCGCCTGTTGTACCCCTTGTACGTTCAAAATCACGACCAGAAATCTCTAGCGCTGCCGCTTCACGCTATTCCAATTTATCATATTGGAAGGCTCGACGAGTAGTCTTTTATCGCAATGGAGATCCATTCTTTCCCGGTGTGGAGCTGCGCTACCGTCCCGGTCGGGATGTCACTTCCTTGGACAATTTACTTGATAAAATCTCTCCCAAAATGGATCTACCACGAGGTGCCCGTTATGTCTTCTCTATGGATGGCGATCGTAAGTATCATCTCGATGAACTGGAAGATGGTGCTTTCTACGTGGTCTCCTCATTTAAGGCCTTCAAGGTAAGCCAAAAATTTTCATTTATTTATACAATTTTACTATAAGCTTTCACCTCAGGTTTCTCCTAAAATCAATAGAAATTTGAATATTTTCGTATAAAACAATATAAACCGTGTGTTATTTTCTTTTTTTTTTTTTTTTTTTTTTTTTCTCTTTTGCGGTCATCGTCCCCCACCAACTTGTTCACTTGCCCTAAAAATGAAACCTCTCGTCTTGTTTATTGTTTTTGTTCTGCTCCAATTTTTGCATGCGAGCCACTTTCATTTTCTCTCCTTGTGCTCGTTTTCTCTTCTTTTTCCTTCGTTTTTCCTACATTTTGTTTTTTTTTTTTTTTGCGACTGACCTTAGAGTTGGAGTTGGAGGTACTCGCTGGCCACACACTCCCTCCCCCATGACTTTGTTTGCGATTGTGGGAGTCTTATCCCTAGTATTATTTTCTTTGCACAATTAGCTTGGCTTTTTCGAGTTTGGCCCATTAAGAAAACTCGCTACCCAGAGTGAGTCCAACTAAAGTCCTTTCATTTATTTTCCAAAACTTAAAGAGAGCAAATAATTTCTAAGAGTGCAAACTAAGTTGCTTAAACTAATGTTAAGAGCACGAAATTGGCCCCCTAAAACTGTGACTACTTACATATTCATATACATATGTACGTATACATATATATACACGTGTATTATAACTGAATAATAGCATCGCTTACTATTACGAGTAATCTTTTTCATTTACATTTACATACTATATGCTATTTCTCTATGGAATGTCTGTCTCTAAATAATATATAATCTGAACCGACATCGAATAAAAATTAATCAGAACTGATTAAATGCAAAATTTTAACAATTCACCCGATACGTTTTCGAAAACATAATTATACCCTGTACCCATAGGGTTTAAGGGTATATTAAAGTCGCCAAAATGTATGTAACAGGCAGAAGGAAAATTTTCCGACCCCATAAAGTATATATATTGTTGATCAGCATCAACAGCCGAGTCGATATAGACATGTCCGTCTGTCCGTCCGTCCGTATGAAAGGTAAAATCCTTCAAAAGAAGGACAAATCCTTCGAAGGAACCTCTACTTCAGAGGGCTCCAATTCATTCAAACTTCGTCTGATTTTGAAAAACTATGTCTTTATTTGATTTTTAGAATCGCCGTTTTTAATTAGCATAAAAATCTGGAAAACTTATTTAAATATAGGAAAATTCATTTAATATGAAGAAAATATTATGTAATATAAGTAAAATTTATATTCAATTAATGAGTATTTCGTCGGAGTCTGATTTTATCAAATATCTCTTATTGGTATAGGGTATATTCCAAGTCGGCAGGGACGACTTGCTTACTTCATTTATATATATATATATGATAAGCATCAATAGCCAAGTTGATGACCGGTATAACTCGGATATTGGCTAATAAGATGGAGCGAGATAACATGTGCTTGCTATTGCGGCATATTAATCGAAATCGAATCGATTTGTCTGATTTCAAAGAAACATATTGGCTTTATAATTGAGTTTACCCAAAAAAAAAGAAATCTGATAGCATTAATACAACTCGAGATATAGTTTTTTTTTGCGGGGCGGAAGTGGGCGTGGCAAATATTTGAAACGAACTTAATCTGCGTAGACATTAGATGGATGTTAACACCAAATTTGGTTGGTCAAGCTCTTATAGTCTCTGAGATCCGGACGGACGGATAGACGGACAAGGCTATATCGACACGGCTGTGGATGCTGATCAAGAATATATATATACCTAATGTTTTCTTCTCCCTGTAACATACATTTTAGGGACTCTAATATACCCTTTTATCCTATGGGTACAGGGTATAAAAATAGAATAATCTAAACTTCTTCGCAGTGTCAGTTCGAATGACTATATCAACATAATTGTAAACGAAAGTAAAAATAAATAGTTGCTATTTAAATAACCAATACTTAACAAAGCAAAATTCGCTAACTATAGCTATTATATAGTCTTAAAAATCTGGCTGATCGAACAATTTGTAGGTTGTTGCTGAGCGAAAATGCTTTCTTCTGCCTGTTACTTGGATTCTTGAACAATTTGTATCTAATTGGACGATTATTTGATTGGGTTTAACAAATGAATAAAATTAAGGCTTATCTAATAATGGAGGAGGATATTGGATATTGGAAGTTTCTCGTTCGCCTTGGCGTTCAGTATCATCGTCGATGTGTTGATTTTCTCTTGCGGCATGAAAAGGGTATTTCATTTGATTATTAAGTTTTAGTGCTAAAACAACTTATTAGTTAGGTGCCATGCCCTAAAATAAATTTGTATGTCAGTTAATTAATGTGGCAATGGAATAAATTGTTTAGCACTTAAAATATTTATTCTTTAATACGAATTAAGACACTCCTAAAACTAACATATGTATATATGTATGTTGACACTTTAATAACAATTTTGGACCTGGAAAATCTCTGCACAAATCACTAACAGCATGCGGGCTTCAGCAAACGACATTCAACAGTCTGCACTTCCTACATGTGTCTCCCCCCCCCCCTCCCCCCATCACCCTAACAAATATTGAGAAAGTTTTAGCCACCTTCCTCTTTTGACAAGAACTCGAGCTAAGCATAATCGATAACGACAAAAGCCAAAAGCTAGCTCCATTTCAATTCTATGCGTCTAATGCACTTCAAAGTCGAGACACAAAAAGGAGGAAAGAAAGAGAGAGAAAAATGTAAGGAAAAAAATGAGAATGAAGAAAAGAAATGCCACTAACCTCGACTCCGGCACCAACTTCAGAGCTCCTCGAGTCGAGGCAATTGCGCGTTTTGCCCGCAGCTAGGCAAACAAAAGCACAGCATGGAGTACCGTTCCACTCGGTTCTCTCGGTTCTCATATGAAATCAAAACTTATGATGAAGATGACGAGGCTGCATAGCTTCAGGCTTTAAGGCGGAGGCTAGGCTAGGCTTGCTTGCTGTATATATGTATGTGTGTATGTACCGAATGGGTCGTGCAACTTCAACAAAAGGCAACAAAGAACAATAGAGAGCGGCACGAATGAGGTTGAAAATGCATAGAAAATTGCACGCGAATTAAACAAAAAAAAAAAAAAACAAAAAAAAAAAAAGGCCAATTTGAAAACTTGTGACTTGGTTTCACTTAGGGAAATTAAAAATGTATGGCCAAAAAAAGTAGACAAAAACTTAACTTCAGCCTGAAGAGTCATAAAGAGCTTTATAATAATTTATATAATTATTCTCACCGTTGTACGTAAAATATAAAAAAATAAAATGGAAAACGCCGTAAAACAAGAAAACAAATAAAGAAAATATAAATGGCTTAGTAGTCGAGCCGACTTGAGTATACCCTGGCATTATGTACAGTCGAAATTATCGATATTGTCACGACTACTGATCAAGAATACATACTTACATATATTTGATGGAATCTTTCATCATGTTACATATACCCTTCTAGTCTATGGGTACAGGGTATAGAAATCATTTATGATAATTTATTCATCACGCTGACCATATGCGTGCCTAATGAAATTGAATTTGTTTTTTTTTTTTTTCATTTTTATTATTTTTCTTTTGTTGCATTTTTTGAATTTTGGGTACAGAAAATTACATTAACCTTGTAAAAATATTTGAATAATTGGTCATATGTTTTTTTTGTTGGTAGCAACAAAACATAGATTACGTTCAGTCGGAAGAGGTGGAAAAGTTCATTATAAATTATACTAAAAACAAAGGTCACACACACATTATTAAAGTTCTGGTCTTTGGCAACATATTTATTTTCCTCAGCGAAATGAATTCAAATTATGAATTCACAAGGACAATCACAATTTTTTGACATTTTATTTGAAGAAACTGCAAATCGTTGAAAGTGTATAAATGAGCATATATAAAATTTCTTTAAAAGTTTCTTGAAAGTTTGTCTCACAAATGGAATGAGCTAGTTTCACTTATCCGACTGATTATATATTCCATCCTTTTTTGATTTTATCCAAACCAAAAGACTTGTGCTTTATTTACCAATTGATTATTATTTTTAACATTAATTCTCTTTGTTTAACATTTTTCATTACAATCAATCATCTCTTAAAATGGAAAGCCTGTGCTCTTATATAATTTGAATTAATAAACCTATGAATATTTACATACATGTTTCCTTATACATATATATATATGTAAATAATTCAAAAAGGATAATAAAGTAAAAGATGCACATTTGCACATATGGTTGGACATCATCCAATCCTTTAGATTGAGACCGCTTACACTTTTCCATTAACTATATTAACCACTCAATAAACATTCGGGCTAACTTCTCATTGTGTTTTGATTTAAATGATATTGTACATAGGTAATTGAGTTATTATATCATGAAAATATCAAACTTTCCCCAATTTCGAATCAATGTGAATCATTTAAAAAAAAAAAATTCATTTCAATAAGTAACTATCCCGTGAATATTCTTAATGTTAATTTCATTCTTTGCTGGCAAACAGTTTTCTATATACATATGTATATTGAATGCAATTTTTACCCAACCCAAAAACAAAGTTTGGAATTGACCTGACCGATAATAATGCCACTGTGCCATAAACACGCCTTAAAGGTGCAGCACGCCAATTATGAATGATGACCGGGGCCAGCACATGGAACTGCACCAAAACGTAAAAAAAAAAAAAAATGAAAATGAAGACGGTGTGGCAAAGAAAATGAACACGCAGAGCTTTTAGTTTTTACCCTTCAACCAAAACAAAAAAAAACCAAAAAAAAAACCGAAAAAGATTTTTTGGCACAAACGTGCAGGGCATACCGAAAAGGAAACCTCCTTCTCATGGAGCACGCAAGGTCGGGACGCGTTGTAATTAACTGCAAATAGAAAGAGGGAGCGAGGACAGTGGGTGACGAGATTTGACGTCAATTATATACATACATACATATATGCTCCTTCTCTCTCCTCACCTCACACCGCAAAGACCGAAACAAAAATAGGGAAAAAAAGGGGGGGGAGGAAGAAGGCAGCTGCAGTGACATGTGAACAAGATTAAACCAACGTATACCCCGCCATACAAAACTTAGGTCTGGCTATAAAACGTTTGATAAATTTCACTGCCATTTACGTGTTGCACGCTTCAGGGATATGGATAGGTCCGTTGACTCTGCTGCTGTGGATTGTTGTTGCTCCAGATGTAGCCGAGGTCGGTGACGACATAAATTGCGCATTTGCGTGGTCCTGATCCTTTTCACTTACAACGCAACGACACAAAATCTCAGCCAACTCGACGTGAGCCGTCAACAAAGGTGCACAGACCAGTCACACAGTGGGACAAAACAATTTATATACATACATACATACATATGTACATATACATACATATATGTAACAATAGAATTGGTCCAATTTAATAATGTCATCATCAGTTTGGTCTTAAACAAAGACGAATGCATGTTATATAATAATATTAATGTTGTTTAGCTTTGCATAAAATCTTGAATATAATAAATTGACAATTGGGTTCAGTTAAAGATTTATTTAGTATAGCTCAGATTAAAGAAACAATATATGTACATACAAGTGCAGATAGAGCTGAATCTGGTTGGGAATATTATATATTTTAAACTTGAATATTAAACGTTATCCATGTATGTATTATATAAACAATTTTAGTTTTGACCACAAGTATTTTGATCTTGGCATCAGTGTTCGGTATATGAGGCGTATGAGTAATGTATCGCTTCTGCCCATGGTTTTACAAGAACGGGCCACTTTTTCACCCACTCCAACTGTCGTTGATGCTATTTTTTGCGTTTTTTTTTTTTTTTTTTTTTTTATTTTCGTTGTTTCAATGATTTTTTAATTGCTCGACACAAATATAAACAGAAGCTGAAAAGAAGCATTGTGTTGGGAGAATTTTAATGATTTTCAGACTACGCCATCGCACAGAACATTGCTTGATTTACATACTCTCTCTCTCTCTCTCGCTCGCTCTCTCGCTCGCTCTCTCTCTCTCTCTCTTTCTCATTCTCATCATGCTTCTCCTCATTCTCGTCAGCCTCATCAACCTGCTCGTCCTTTCACTACCCATTTCAATGATTGAATTGGCAATGGTCACACGTAGTTGGTGCAACATGGAGAACACGGCAGGATATGCAGCATATGGCCACTGAATTTTTGACTTTTAATTGGGAACTTTTGATGGTGTTCTTAATTTGTTTGGGCTGCTTTTTAATTGCATTTTTTTCTTTCATATTTAATGGATTTATCAATCAAGTCGTACTTTGTAAGCGAAAGTAATTTGATTATTGAAAACAAAATGTGGTCAGATCCCGTTAAGACATCAGATTAAGATACTTACACATACAGATAATACAATTATTTCCAAATGCTAAATAATAATTGAAGACAACAAGTGTGAAATGTGCATAAATTTGTTCAATAAAACAAAAATATTTATGGCCAGCAGAAGATGTGCAAAACAAGAAACTTTAATGATATGTGAAATAAATGTCACTTAAATGTGGCAGCGAAAGTGAATTTTGAGAGTTAACAAAAAAAAAAAAAAGCAACATAATTGAGACATAATTGAAATATTTGACAATAAATAATATGCGAATAGCTTATAAACAATTTTCCTGTTCCTGATGATAGATTAATAAAGTAATAATCTATTCAAGTATGCATAAAGTCGGTCACATCTATGCCTAAATATGTATAGATGAATGTATATAAGTAGGTATATGTACATACATACATATGTATATATGGGGCGGGGCTGTGTAACCAACCCTAAGACCTTAAGGCATTTGGAAATTATGGCAATGGCAACGACAACAATAACAAATATTAACCAGAGATTTTGCTTACGTTTGCTCTGGATGCAAGCAAAATGCCCATTAATATTACGCATACGCAATGTTGCAGAACCATTCGCTTATAAAATCTATACCATAGAAGGGACTCCACCACTTCACCCATACTGCCCAAGCATCTTATGTATTATTGCCCACAATTAGCTCCCCCTTCCTCCATGGGTATTTTGTAAAAGGGTATTAATAAAGCACTTTAATAAATTAGTCAGGACCAGAGGGCACTTAAGGGAAGCCATCTTATCAAATCAAAAACATGTGCGCCTAAAATTATAATTACATATTTAAACGCCAGTTAGTTGAGCCGACCGTGACGCCAAAACTCTTTACATATGCAATTTTCAATTTAGAATCGAATTTTAGTTTTAAATGCGAATGCAATAATGCATTTACATTCAAATTCGAAACACTCTATGCATGAATATGTGTAGGGTCCTTACTGTAGGTGTTAAAAACAAAAGCACATGAGAGGCCGGAACAATAATAGCAATTATTAAAAACAATGAAACTCAAATGAAAAATAATATTACCAACAGCAACAATCAGATACAGACATCCACACACACACACACACATACATACGGCAATTGTTGTTTTACAATGGAACAATTTTGCATAAACTTTTATACAATTTTTCGTTCTTATGTGTATTTTGGTTAAATGTTAAATTAACGCAACAATATATATATAGTAAATATACTTATATATATATACTTACTTTAATCATTTTGTCAATATATCAGTAGGTATTTAGAATATCAGCATATTTGTTTGCAGTTGAAAAAATTGGAAAATTAGACCAAACCACTTAAAAAGATCAAAGCAAACTTATCAATGTCTAACATTTGATATATAAGTGTAAGCCACCTACACTACCTAATTATACATATATGTATGTATATGTGCACTACTAACTCGATTAAACACCTTGACTTGGCATATAATCTTTCTTATAATACAATAATCTAATTAAAATATAGATAGGAAAAAAAAACGTTATAATTCGAAATTTATATACAATTTGCGTTATTACACTTAATTCTCTTCCATAGTCGAACAATCATTAAACCTCCTGCATATATACATACACACACACACACACACACACACACACACAGACACACAGACATATGTACGCACACACAAAAAAGACATGCGTTGAGCTTTTATAGCTCTAGCCTTGCAGGCATTTCTCACCGCCACAAGGCCACCACCCACTTCCCCCCCTCCCCCCTTCGCCATTCCCCCTTCAAATAAACATGACAATTTAAAACGCATTACAGTGCGGCAATTAATTAAACTGTCATTGGTTTGTAAGATTCCGAATCGTTCGCGTGCAGAGAGCAGAGTCAAAATAAATTGTATACAAAGTTGCAAAATAAGGGCAGGAGTGAGAGTGAGAGCAGGAGCAGGAACAGGATCAGGAGCGAGCGAGAGAGAAAGAGAGAGAGTGGAGCAGTTCGGCCAACAGGATGAACGAACAAAAATATTGCATTAAAAAAAAAACCAAAGTAGAGAGTGAGTATTGTCCAAGGGGAATGGCCAAGAGAGTTGACTGGCAACAGTAAAGCATTGCGTAAATTTATTGAATTGTAAAAAGAACATATATCAGCGCTTTTAATTGCAACAACAACAACAACAACAATGACAACAAAATCAACAGCAGCAGGCAGCAACAACAACAACAACAACAAGGAGTGGCGTTAAATAAATAGCAGACATCGGACAATTTTAAACTGCGGCATCCCAAACTATAAAAGTTTATTGACTGAGCTCTTTCCTTTTTCGGGTTGCTACATAAAAAGGGTTGGGCTTTTTTGCGAGAATCCTGTTTTAAATTGGCATTAGCTTTTTGTCAATTTAAATCATCCATGGCAAGGATTTTATGGTTCTCGTAAGGTTATTTTTAAATTGTTACACAAATTCGACTGTCCATAAAATGTACAAATCTCATGTATTTGATGAACACAATAATAATTAGCGGATCATTGCTAAATAATAAATAAATAATTATACAAAATGTTTAGTTAAGCAGCTAACTGAATTTCAATTAAGCTAACAATTGATTTTTATACCCTGTACCCATAGGGTTCAAGGGTATATTAAAGTCGCCAAAATGTATGTAACAGGCAGAAGGAACATTTTCCGACCCCATAAAGTATATATATTCTTGATCAGCATCAACAGCCGAATCGATATAGCCATGTCCGTCTGTCCGTCCGTCCGTATGAAAGGTAAAATTCTTCAAAAGAAGGACAAATCCTTCGAAGGAACCTCTACTTCAGAGGGCTCCAATTCAGTCAAATCTCGTCTGATTTTGAAAAACTATGTCTTTATTTGATTTTTAGAATCGCCGTTTTTAATTAGCATAAAAATCTGGAAAACTAATTTTCAACTCGATTTTCGCAAATTTTAACGATGGCTACACTGCAAAAATTCACGAAAATCCGTTCAAAATTTTTTTTCCAACTTTTTTCAACTTTTAATGCAGTTTTTTAATACGGAAATTATCCAGAAGATTGATGTAAAACTTTTCAAAAGATGGCCAACTTACAGCCTATAAACCATTGGTAAAATCCTTTACATTCCCAAAAAGCCTTTGATGAATGGAATAATAATGCGTTAAATTTGTTTACTTCATTTTCAAAGCGTCAGTTGATTGATTTTGTTTGTGATATAGTAATTTTAAAAACTTTTTGATTTTATAGCAGAGAACAACAAGAAATAACAATGCAATGAATCGGGCAGGGAGTATCGGTAAATGTTGCCACATTGGGACACTTTATGGGCTTAGGATGTATGTACATACTTATGTGTGTACTCGTACATATGTATACATAAGTATATAGATAGGTTTCATAATTAATATATTCTTCAATGGCTATCAAGTTTTAAAATTTAGTTAGTTGAAAATGGACAATTATATTTATGTAGATATAAATTTTAGGTGTAGGATAATAAACCTATTGAATTGAATAACTCTTTAGTGAGTGAGCCATTAATATAACTATAGAACATTATTACGTTATTACCTTATTACTATATTTGTATAAAAATCTAAATATTTCCTAGACTTTTCGGATCTTTATGATTAATACTTGTTTATGCGCTTAGAATTGATCAAAATTAACCACGAAAATTTTTTTTGTTATTTTAAAAGAATTTCTTATAGATATACAGATTCTTGATTATATTAACCCAATGAAAAACACTTTTTAAATCTAACTGAGAAGGAGAAAAAACAAAAATTTTGGCTGCACAGTAGCCAATCTAAGCGCGTCATGGCAGAAAGCGTGAACGTTTGCCAAAAAATTACGTCGACAAAAAACTTAAGCTGGAGCCAAATGACAGTAATTAGAATATGTGAAAGTTTTTTTTTTATTTATTTTTATTTCATTTTTTTTTTTTTTTTTTTTTTTTTTGCCAACAGTTTAGTCTGCCAAAAGTATTCGTAGAACTGGGATGAACACAAACTGTAATAAATGATGCCAAAAAATGTTTGACTTGAGGACCAAAATCCAGGTAGCAAAATTTGCAAAATAAATAAATTATTTACAGGCACGCCCCCAATTCATGGGAATGCACATCATATTTTCATAATTCTAGAGTTCTAAAGGGAGAGGATTCGTTTCGTTTCGTTTCGTTTTAAAACTATGCAAAACACAACTCAATTCACCGGGCGACGGCGCTGTAAAGTAGGCAAACATTCTTGTCGTTCCTTAAGCGCAGAGCAATAAAACACAGACATGGCGGCAGTTGGCATGGTCTAGATGGGACAGGGTATAAATGGTATGGGTATGGGTATGGTTTGAGCTAGAAAGTAGGGGTTGGCTTTTGTATTGGGACTTGGGCTTCAGTTGTTTTGGTATGGGTAAAGAACGTCTTCAAGTTGAATTGATGGCGCTGACTACAAATTCGACTTGTGTTTGTTCCGTTGTGCGCTAATGGTGAAAGTTGTCAAGCGGCTCAAGTGGTGAAAGGCGAAAGCGTTTTGACGAAGAACTCTGGTAGATGGAGGAACTTTGGGGTTTGGGGTGTAAACTTCCGTTGTTTTTCCTTTAGGCAACTTTCACTCGGACGATTGCACCATGGGCAAAAATTTCAAATACCAAATATTTCAATCATTTCAAAGGCCACAAACCAAACATCAGGAAATTCCCATTTTTCAATTATTATCAACATATATCTTAAAATTTGAAACAAGTAATCAAATGAAAGATCTTCTATATTAAAGTCAAATTTTAATTAGCTATCTATCTATGTATCTATTTATAAACTTTAATGAATCGAAATCGATTTGGCAATTTAAACATGCAAATACATTAAAGGGGGAAGAATCTCAGAAAACTGGCAGAGACAATATTAATAACTTTTTATATGGTACATAGGTACATTCAAGTGAAAACTTTTCATTTATCTACCATGGTGAATCACACACGTTGCCAACATATTGAAAAGTTTTAGAATTTGCAAACATTTACCCCGCGTTGTCAACCGCAATACAGCGTGAGACAGAGAGACAAGAGCAAGAACAAGAGCAAGAGCGAGAGCGAGAGCGCCCCGTCCAAGTCCTGGCTACCATCTGAAGCTAGCGTAGCCAACTACCAGGCTGGTCACGTCGTTGTCGTTGATGTCGTCGTTGTCGTCTGAAACTTATGAGTTTTGAAATGAAAACTGGTACAAACGGAAATGCAATTGAAACGTCGCAATTGTTGTTGCCGTTGTCGGCACGGTGGTTGATGGGTTGTGTGTTTTGTATGAACTCTTTTGTATGAAGTTTTGCGCTAAGCTTTTCGAAAATGCCATTAGAGACCATGTCACACTTACATATAGAGACTTATACACATGGAGGAGGCCAAATTCTTTCTCATATCCCTCCACCACCTTACCGGGTTTCTTTTTTTTTTTAGCTCAGCGACCATTTTACTTATGTTTATGTATGCGCTGCAATATTTTTTGCGTCATATTGTGGTTGTAGGGGCTGCGGTTTAAGGAGCCTCAAAGTTTTCAGTTTGGTGTTTAACAGCGGTTCATGCGGTTCACGCGTCTTTCAAAAAAAAAAAAAATAATAAAAATTTCTGAAAATATTTGCGACGAATCATAATTTATTTTTGGCAAGTGCTAGTGACATTAATTAGATCAACCTGTGATAAATGTTTTATATATACCTACTTATACTTATACTTATACTTACTATATGAAAGAAAATTTATTCAAATTGCCCAAGAAAAACCTTGGGGCATAAATCAAAGCTCAAATTGTCACGTGTTCTAAATTCATTTATTTTAATCAGAGTCAAGGCGGCACATAACACTTTTGTGCCAAAAATACCCCCCCAAAAAAAAAAAAAAAAAAAAAAAAAACAGGCGAAAGTAGGCTAAATAGCCTAACTAAAATAAGGAGAGTAATGTACGCTGAATCGACCACAACGGAGATGACCGCTTACCCCTCGGCGCGTGAACGTGAGCCCCCTGAAAAAGCCACATTGCGTGATTTTTGGGCTAAGGAATCGGCAGTGAATGCCTTTTTGCATACATCCCAAGTAAATACATATTACAAATAAAAATATAAAAAAAAAAAAATTAAACAATATAAAGAAAAAATTTGTTTGCAGTAGCATGTGAAAAGATTTGGTATCTGATCTTATACTTTTGGCAGTGCTTCAAATATAATCTATATAATTATTATCATATTACATGCCAGAATCCAATCTAGTGTTCTATATAGAAATATGTACTAATATGGAATAGGGAAATCGATAGGGTTCGTTTTTTGATCAATATTCACATTTTACAGCAGTAAAAAAAAGTAAACTATATATACATTTTTTTACTAGAAAGGATATATAGTATATGGAATTAAAATGTTTATATCCTGTCCTCATATGACCAGCATCAACAAACATGTCCTTACCTCTGTTTTTCTTCTACATTTATTGTTGTTCCTCATTGAATTTTTAAAAGCCCAAACTGTCAAATCATAAATAACTTTATAATAAAACTTTATACACAAAACATATGTAAAGAACATAGACTAATTTTAGTATATCTTATATCCGTTCATATGTACATACATACATATGTATATGTGCGTGCATATGTTGTTATATATATATATTTGACAGCATAATGCACATAAACTTAAAATGGCAATTTTGACATATTTCCTCCTCGCCTCTGCCTGCCCTTCATTGCCCTCTTGTGTTCTGCTCTATATGATATAACTTCTCTTGCATTTTAAGTGGACTGATTAAGTGTACAAGTGATTTAAATGCTAAGGGAATTTTGCCGTCGACAGTCATAAATTGAATATGATTCAACTTTTTTTACACAATGCAAACTGCTTAAAATTTTGCTGATGTGCACACACACCGAATAAGAAAATAAGAAAAACCAAAAACAAAAAGAAGAAATAACAACGAATAACAAAAGCAGTAAAAGCAACAAAAACACTTGAAACGAGAAGTAAAAGGAAATTTTTAGTTATAATTTATCAGATTTTGAAGTTTGGAACATTTTACAACAATTATGCATAGTTATGCGCTTTGCTTGAGATACTTTTTTTTTATACTATTTTACATATACATATGTATGCATATGTATATATATATATATGCATGTATGCGTGTTCTTTTGTATGTAATGCATATTTTGGATGAACATGTGGAAAATTTTCTGTCAGAGTGCATTTCAATTGTCTAACATACATAACTTGACATTGTAATTAATTTTTAAAATGTGTATATTAGAATTTTAGATTTATAAATTTGAATAAGTGAAATGAAGCTCCATGGTAAATGCATATGTATGTATGTGTGGATGAGAGTGAAACTATTTGCCATTCCAAATAATTTTTGGAAATTAAAACAAAGCAACATTTGCACAATAAAATGCTCAATTCTTTTTTTTTTTTTTTATACATATATAGCCTGCATAATTTATGTAATTTATGTAGCAAGTAAATTGAATCATTTCCGTCCCAATTGTGGAAACATAAAATAATGATGAGTGAAGTACATACATAAGTATCTTGTTAAGGGTTCTCGCTATAATCACTGAACCCCAAGATGTACATATGTATATGTGTACATATATTGAAGACTATGCTAGACTCCTCCAATGCAATTTGAAAAAATGTAAAATATATATGTACATACAGTCAGCAAGAAAAGTTTAAGTAAACTGTTCACATCAATATTATTTCCTAAATTACGCTTTAAATAATATGAGAATTTTTAAAATATAATTTTTATTTATGTATGTATATAGGGCAAGTATTTATTTAGGAAGTGAGTGAAAACGAACTTTGTTGCTTCTTCTATTTTCTTTTTATGCAGAGCAAAGGAAAAGAAAGGAGAAAAGCATGCCGACTGTATGTAGATTTGTGTGTAGTTTTGAATATAATTCTAATGTTGTATACATAAAAATAAGGCTAATACTTATGTATTGGATGTAATTTCAACTTAAATCAACTTCAACTCATTACAACTTAGTAGCATACAACTTCAACTGAATTCAACTCCAACTTATTACGACTTTATGACACACGACTGACTGTCCGGCATTACCAGGGTTGCCATATTGGTACTGCCACCGGGTTGCCATGTTACATATATGTATATCAAAATACATTTTATCTAATTCTTGAATTTATTTAATTTGTTTGCGCTTGGTAATATAGTAAAAATCATGATTGACTGATTATGACCAATAATGTGCTTGATTTCTGACTCTTTCGTTCGGTTTTTGTTTGTGTACGCAAATTAAGTTTATTCAAAATTGCTTCCATGCCTCTTTACGTTCTTTAGAAAAAATCTATTCCTTTCTGAGATATTACTTTTGACCATTTAGTTTATAGGCAAAACATATCAGTTGGCGAAAATTGTTTAAAATCAAAAAATAAATAGCGGATATATGTACATACATACATACATATAGATTATACATTAGTTTCAACATTGGTCTAATGGTGCGCTAGTGTGCAATATGAATATAACAGCGAGAAACGCAAGTCGGGTCAATGCATAAAAATATCAGAAATAGAATATAATGAAATCTGGCCATGCATCAATATAAATGAATGATCCATATTATTATGTATAACTTTAAATTTATATAATGTAAATTAAACTAGTAGAATGGAATCCTTGAATCAACTTGCTTTAAATTTTAACATCAAATAGTATTAAAAAGTCATTACAAATTTATATATTTACATACACTTTTTGTCTTGTGAAAATGTTTTATAATCTGGTACGTCTTAATCGTTGCGGTTCGGGTGTAAAGCCTTGGAATTTACATCATGAAAAGGGTATATCAGATAGACCAACCGATAAATCAAAAGATCTCTCTCAGATAAAAAGAGCAGCTTCCAAAGATGCAAAAGATGCATCAAAACCATTAAATAGTGACACTCCACCAACTCCAAGGAACCAGCCACCTGAAAATATCCTGACAAATACCAAAACTTCTTTTGGAGGACTCAACGACTGCGATCGCATCTTCCATAATCTGTATGGACGCCACGATTGGCGATTGAAAGATGCTTGCAATCGAGGTGATTGGTATCACACAGCGGAATTGTTAGACATGGGACCAGAATGGATTATGAATGAGGTGAAGAAGAGTGGTCTGCGTGGACGTGGTGGAGCTGGTTTCTATGCAGGCATCAAGTGGGATTTTTTACGCAACACGCAAACAGATGCTGGTAAAGTTTTGATCGTTAACTGTGCTGAAGGTGAGCCGGGCACTTGCAAGGATCGGGAGATAATACGTCATGAGCCACATAAGGTGATCGAGGGCTGTTTGTTGGCAGGATTCGCCATGGGCTGTGAACGTGCCATCATCTATGTGAGGAATCGGTTTTACAATGAGGCATGCAACTTGCAGTTTGCCATTGCGGAAGCCTACCGTCATGGTCTATTGGGCCTCAATGCTTGTGATACGGATATTAAGTTCGATCTACAAATACAGCGTGGTGATCGCTATGTTTGTGGTGAGGAAACAGCATTGGTTAATTCTCTAATGGGAAAGTTGGGTAGGCCACGTCGCCGGCCACCGTATCTAACTCAAAATGGATACTTCAGCCATCCCTGTCTTGTTGTTAACTGCGAATCGATTTCAGTGTTGCCCACCATTCTGCGACGAGGATCAAAATGGTTTAGCGGCTTGGGTCGTAGTTATAATTCCGGCACAAAATTATTTAGTATAAGCGGGGAAGTTAATTGCCCCTGCACTGTTGAGGAAGAGATGTCCGTACCTTTGCGCTATCTTATTGAAACTCACGCCGGTGGGGTTACCGGTGGCTGGGATAACTTGTTAGCCATTTTTCCAGGGGGCTTATCCACCACTCTTATTAGTAAGACTGCCGCCGAAGGTGTTGCCATGGATTTTGACTGCCTGGAGAACGCCGGCAGCGCTCTTGGGTCCGGGGCGGTCATAGTGCTTAGCAAGAATAGCGATCCGCTTCATATTATGCATCGTTCTATTCAATTTTTTGAAAAACAAACTTGCAAGCAGTGCACTCTTTGCCGAGATGGCGGCATATGGTTACCAGAGATGTTTGGGCGATTTGTCAAGGGTAATGCCCATCCACATGAAATGGAATTTCTACAGCTAATCCTTAATAAAATGGAAAAGTCAAATCCAATTTGTGCCCTCTGCGAAAGTCAGGTTAATGTGGGACGTGGACTTCTCGGTCAATTTAGCGAAAATATTGAGCAGCGCATTTTTGAATATGGCAAGGATCAAACTCCAAAGAGTGAATCAAGCTAATCTTTTACCACCTTTTACTTACTAATTTCATAAATGTTAATGTATAAAGCAAAGGTAATAAAAAAAAAACACATTAAAAAGCTAGTTCTATGTATATCATTCTATATCCTTTCAGTTTTTGCTCATTGAATAAAATAATTAAATTAGCATGATCGTTATCAGTATCAACAGCCAAGTCGATACAGCTATGTATGTCCGTTCGTCTGTCCGTCCGTATGAACACCTAGGTGGCCACTTCGAACGAAATCGAATAACTATATATAACTCGATTATTTAGCCAATATATATCAGTTGACCAAATTTTGTTGAAATCGGACAATAAATTTCGGAGATAACGTATTAAGGTTTTGTACAGCAATGCCAAGTATAAATGCCATGCGTATACTGCTTTGGTCTGCAAGAAGTATAATTTAATGCAAGCAGTATAAGTTTCGGTCATGCAGTTGCTGTTGTGGCATTTTGAGAGAATTTCACTTTAACTTTTTTATTTAACTGATGACGACTTCAAGAGAATTGAGTTTTTTAAAGTATCACTACTTGATACAGGGTTTACTTCGTATAAAAATTTATTCTTCCTTTATCATACATGTTAAAGTTCTTGAGTTCAGATCTTTAAAATATTGTTAGTATCGCCATTCTGTTACGAGTATTTTCCCTCCATATTGTCGTTTGTGTATGAGAATGAACATTCTGAATCCGAATTCCTCATGTTGGTTCCGCTATATTATTACATTGGCTTTTGATTTTCGCCTTGATTTTCTGATTTACAAACAATGCCAATTGTCGTAGATCTGTGACCTTTATTTAAGTACCTTAAATTGATCGGTAATCAAATTGATTTATGAAAATTATATTGAAACGAAATTTTGATCGAGACTTTTTAAACTAAATAACCCTATTTGCATTTGAAAGTATCTAATTTTTAGCAATTATATCTAGTCAGGTGCTGTTCGGTATTTTACAGCTAATAAAAATTTCATGCTCATCTTCTACTTGAAAAATCATTCGTTTGTGAAAGGACGAAGTCAAATAATTCCAACACGTATATCTGTGTCTGTGGGTGTGTGTGTGTGTGTGCGTGTGTGTGTTTTTTGTGAGTGTATGTGGATGTGTATGTGTGTCAACGCCACTTTTGAGAGTATAACGCATACAAAACACAAGAAAGAAATATGACTCCATATGGAATATTTATGTGAGGCTCCGGAACACAAACACACACCAAATATATGTATATGCACATATACACACACACTCACAGTCACATACACATACACATACACATGTTGCTCCCACTCACTTACACAATGACACATTCATATGGCAAAGGGAAAATATTCGAAACTTTGCATATGTATGAGAGGGAGGTTACGGAGAGAGAGAGAAGGAGAGGGAGAAGGCTATAGTGTGGCGCATTACATTTGTAAAATCTGGCACACGAATGCAATAAATCACAACACAGCACAAAATACCCCCAATACACACAATCACACTCACTCTCTCACACACACACACACACACAGTGAAACAATGGCATTATTATTAGTAATGCAAGCGCGTCGTCCTCACTCAGACTCTAAGAACTCGTTGGAAATTATTAGGGTCACATGTGTAAAAGGATATTTCCTTATTAACTCACACATTTACAATATGAAAATGAAATATGTCGCTATCTCTCTCTCTCTCTCTCTCTCTCTCTCTCCCTCTCTCTCTCTCTCAATGTGTGGCTGAAAATTATTATGGCGTCAAAATAATGAGGCAAAAAGTGTCAAATTTGCATGGAAATATTAAGGAGGACAGAATACAAATGCATTTATGTACATATGTATGTGATTTTATTGTTATTATTTTCTAAATTAAATGAAGAGTGCACAAAATTAATTATGTACTCAGTGTGAGACAATATTGAGGAACATATATGTATATACATATACTTATATAATCTAATGGTAGTGCGAATGTAATAGGGCTTCTATTGAACGGGGGAAGAATTTCTGGTTTTCTCTATTTCGAAAAATTTCTAAAACATTCGAAAATATATAATAATATTCAATTGTATTTCATTTCTCAGCGCTGCGATAACCAAATAAATGCATTTAAATGTCGTCTCTAAACTATTTGTTATATATATCTTAATAATTGCAGGTGGAAAAGGTATTATAAAACAATTATGCTATGATAGCAGAAACAGAGGGGGGTGATGGGGGGTATCCTGAATATACATATATTAAATTACATAGATGATTGAAACATAAGTTCATAATGTTTGGCATTCTTTGGCAAGCCAAAAATTGACTTTTTTTACTTGATTAAGCAGATATTTTAGAGAATAATAGTTTAATTGCTTTTCACATTTCGTAAGTTTTTAGTTAGGGAGTTTTCACTGTCTTCCTACATGCTTAGTCTCAAATCTTCTTAACTTAGCCTCACATTTAACCCCACACACACAAGCACACACACACACACGGCCACAAAAGGGACAAACTCCATGGGTCAGAGTCATAAAACTCTCCATCCTAAGTATGGTATAAATATTTGCAATGCAAAATGCTGATATACGCATACACACGCATACACACGCATACACACGCACACACTCGCATACATGAAGAAAACGTAGAGAGAAATGGCTAACGGAGAAGAAGAGATGTTGGGAAGGAAGTTAAAGGAAATAAGTATATGACTACATGTGTGGGCGTGTATGTAATACATACATACGTACATACACACATACATACATACATACTCACATACATACATACATACATACATATTTATGTATACTTATATGTATGTGTATATGGAAGCATAGTACGTATATATATATATACATACATATGTGCGTATACGTACTAGCAAGATGTGCAACAGGGGGTAAGCAGTACTAGTTACCAGGTCCAGCAACAACAACACCAGCGAATACACCAACACCATAACCAAGACAATGGTTGAGGCATAATATATTGGCGTCTAAAGCAGACATGAGCATCACCAAGCCCAAGTTAGTAGCACTTTGCCAGCCGCATTGCGAAAACAGTTAGAGTTACAGTTACAGTTACAGTTACATACGTGTTAAGGGAAGGCGGTTACGTATGGATGGATGTGTGTATGTGTGGGAGTGTGGGCTTCCCATTCTAGTTGCATGTTGAAACGTCATCTGTCAGACATGATGAAAATAATGGAGCAGAAAATGTCACATGGGTATGGCTAAGGATATATGTACATACATATATATACATATGTACATACATCTGTGTTGTGGTAGAGCTTCTCCTGTTCCTCTATCAGAGTGCCTGGACACGTCAACTTTGCATGATTTAGTATAGTCGACATTCCAACGCGCCCCCCCCCCGCCCCCCCGCCCCACTCCTTGTTAACTTTTTCATTTTCCTGTTTACATTATTTTTAATACTCTTTCTTAAATGATATTATTGTCATGTTCGTAACACAAACAAAGACAGATACGTCGGCCCCCCTCCAAAAAGTATATATATATACATATTATTAATTGGCATCAATAGTAGAGTCATCTGAGTAATGTCTATATCTTTATTTACATTCTTTTTTAATTTTAACTTTTGAGCCTGAGTTATTGTTATTGTTCAGGATATACCAATTTATAATAAAAAATCAATAAATTGAATAGATAAATTAATATTAGAGCTAGATAAATAAATAAATAAAATGTTGTTTTACTTGCAATATATGAAACTTGTAAGAGATATATAAATAGTTAAGTACTGAGAGGGTATATAAACTTCGGCAAGGCCCAATTTAGTTACTTTAATATTTTGTTTTCTTTCTTGCGGTCTCATACTTTTGTTTCACTCTCATTACCGACATCAACGACACGTTACGAAGAACAAGTAAAAGGAAAAATATTTAACACATTCATCAACAATTTGTCAGAGAATTTGCATAGCGTTTAACATTTGGCCTTAATTAAATTCAAATCAGTAACAGTATGTATTCATAAATTAGTATTCGTGTTTTATCTGGAACACGCCCCCTTTGGGTGGTGAAGGCCGAAATGGGAAAAAAAAAACAAAAAAAAAACTGCAGATCATATGATTTAAAAATTTATCGCCTTAAGTCGGAAATTGACATTTATCGTCTACGGAAAATTTATGGATTTTACGTGACTACTTAAAAGGAAAAGCCACATATGCATACATACATACATTTACTTATACATACATATATATGGATATATTGAATATTAAGTTGATAATTTAAGCCCGAAACGTAGCTTTGCAAAATTGATAGAACATTTAATCCAAAAATAAAGTGTAAGTACAATATCAGCAACTTAAAGGTGTCTACATGGACTAAAATATTTAATACAACAGAAATGTTTTAAATCAGATGGCCGAATCCGACTGTCCAACATTCCAGTTTTATCATTCAATTTTATCATATTTTTACTATTCAGTTACTCAATATTGTGTCAATATATCTTGACCCTATTGCCACTTTAGATGAGCCTTAAAGTTAAGTCAATATGAAACAATGTAAATTCCTATTTAAATAATTGGCACTGTTTTTTTTTATAAAAAAGTAATTAAGTTATATTTACCAATATATTGCCAGCAATTTCTTTTATGATGAAATACTTAAAATATAGAATACTTTAATTTTAGTAGAAAATAAGGTCCTTGCTCATTTGCAAATATCAGTTGCTCTATCCACATTCGACAGGATTCTCCTTTTAAATATGTATTTTCCATTTAAGTAATTTAATGTTCATGGCTGAAGGAAAAAAATTCTTGGTCTGATTGTTCCTATAAAGCTATAGCATATAGTCGATTCTATGTTTACTTCTTTACATATCAAACTTAATAATACCGAAATTTGAGAAACAGCTTGTGGGACCGATTATTCCTATTGGAGCTATATAATACAGTCAACCGACTCTAATAAAACTTGGTGAAAGAAAAAAATAACAGATTCATATACCCTCTACAAGGGTATAATAAACACAAGGCCTTCGGGATAAATAATGTGGCAGAAATGGAATTACACCAGAAGAATAAAATCTTTTCCTCTTCGTGGGCTCAATGATATGCCGTCGTATTCCGGTGGACTATTGTTGCCTATAGGATGATGATTGGCGTTGACATTACCCAAAAGCAAGCTAAATTTTTTTATACTTTCTAGCTCCGACTTTTTTTTTTTAGAAAAAACTTCAATTGTTCTTAATTATCATATCATATTCTTGTCTGTGTGGTCCCAAGCTAATATTTCGGAAACATTTCCTTCTTCCTGTTACATACATTTTGTCGATTTAATATACCCTTTTTTTTGTATTTTTATTTTTGTACTAAAATACGAGCGCCAAGCAGAAGAATGACTGATGAAAGTAAGCGCAAGCAGTGCACTGCTTGTTTACCTTTCTGCAAGAAGTATAAGTTTCGATCACTGATAGGAGTGAGAGAGATAGCATATTTTATATTGTTGGCGACTTCGAATGGATTTTGTAAAACAATTTTTTTTTTTGTGCAGTATATACTAAAAATCGGCAGAGACAACTTGCTTGCCTAATTATACCCTTGCAGAGGGTATATTAATTTTGATAAGAAGTTTATCCTCAATATCTCTGTTTATTTTTCAACCGAATGTCACGAAATTAAATATTTGTGAGTTTAATATACATACTTCTTAATACCTCAACTTTGACTACATATTGGCAGCTATATTGCCAATAGAACAATCAATACAAAAAAAATATGAACTTGTAAATTTGTTATGTATAATTTATTATATTGGTTCTGGGGAATTAAATAAAGAAAATTTGTAAGGGTATATGAACTTCGGTACGGCAGAAGTTAGTCCATCCCTCTGGGTTCTTTTTTCGTTTGAATTTTATGTTTGTTTAATTTTATTGTGCAACAAGTGTCAAGTTTTGGTAATAGATTCCGCGACGACTTGGTGCATCGATCTACGTAATCTTCTATGAAAATGTTGGAGATAACAAATCTGTCTGTGGGAATTAACAATCTGTCTGCATTGGACATTATAAAATATTTACTTTTAGACTTATGGCTGAACCCTTCGACACGACCCAAATCGAATTTATCAAACTCACCTGTTGAATCGTATAATCATAAGGGAATGAGTAATAAAATATAAAAACAAATTAGTTCTTCAAATAATTGTTTTAATAAAATTGCAAATATATGTATTTATATAAATTCTCAATCGGTAACAACATAGAAAAATTGATCTGTATTATTTAGCCATCATAAAGACGATCGATCGAAAGTTGTCCGATAAATTATTTTTCTAGCTTAGCTTACACACCGAAATCGTTAAGTTTTACATTAATCTCAATTAAGTTCAGGATGAAGAACTTCACCATACCTAGATTCCATAGAAACGATTGGCCTTCAAAATACAATATTATTCGATTTTTCGTAATGAATTGTTAAGTATTGTAGAAGTTTGCTTGTTTTCGTTTTAAAATTGAATTAAAATTAATGACTTATACTATATATGCTTGTATTGTGGGGGCTGATATTTCTTGGGCTCAGTGGGTTCAGTAAACCTTGGCGCGTGCAATAAATACAAAGAGCACAACTTGTCAAAGACCACAAATCTTTATGCAATTTTTTTTTTTTTTTTGTATATTCATATAACTATGTTGACCTCCATACTGACGGTACCATTAATAAAAACCACGCACATGTAGGAAATAATTAAAACACACAGAAAAAAAAAATGCCTGTTTTTCTCTCCTTTTTTTTATAAATCATAAAAAATTATGTATTATATGCGTGTGAACAACAGCGGAGGAAAGGAATCGACAAAAGAGTCTTACATCACAAGGACCTCACCAAAAAGGGGTTTCATGCATGGGAATAATTAAGCCATAAACCTCGACCCGGTTTTTTTTCTTCATTTTGGATGGGAGACTTGTGAGCTTGATATATTTACACCTAAAACAAAATAATAAATGCTGAAATTATTATATATATGTATATGTGTATGTACCTACATATATATATATATATATATATATATATATTTATATATATTTTTTTTTGTTTTGTTCTTTTTGACGAAAATGGCAACGATAAGTCACCAGCCGGGCCACTTCCGCACGAAAAAGGCATAAAAAACGGACAGAGCGAATTTGGGGCTGACGCAACGAAAGGGAGAAGGGGGGGAGGTGGAAAGGTCCAGTGACCTAACCTTGTGCTTCCATAATAATGTTTACCCATAATGCCCCAAAGAACAATAAAATACAACAGCAACAACAACAACAAAAAAAAAAAAAATAATAATAAAGCCATCGTAGCCAAAACTATTTAAATCAAAAGAAATACCGAACAGCATCAGAGCCGAAGAACTTTAGGAATTTCCCTCCAACCAACCGAGAGGTAAAAGTATGCGCATGCAAAAAAAAAAAAAAGAAAAGAAAAATAAAAAAAATATGGAAAAACGGGGCAAAAGGAAGTTGCGAGTATTATTACGACTTTTATTAATTTTCCCTTTTCTCCTTTCCCTTATTGTTGGTTGGTTGGTTGGTTGGTTGGTTGGTTGTTCGCTGCCATTTTTCGTCAGTTCGGTTAATTCTTTTTTTTCTGCTTGCTGTGTCCAGTTCAAGTTTTTCACTAAACAACTTTGCACGCACTTAAAAGGTGACGGCAAGAATTTTTGGTTTACTTTATAAGTTTTTTTGTTGTTGTTTTTCTAGTGTTTCTCCGACCGGATTGTGCTTGATTTATGTGTGCGTAAAAAAAAGAAAACTTTAAATTGTGCTCTCTTCACATCTACCCAAAATCGGTAAAGTTTTCATTAACAAGTGAACAGCAACAATAGAAAATAGTAGAAATTGTTTTCAAAACTATTCATAAACTTCAGTAGGGGTCGCGCCCCCTCCTACAATTCGACTATGTGAACCAACTTCGGTCGATTGTCTAGATTTTTAAAATGAAAATATTTCGAATGCCGAAAACTGTGCCACATAAAATCCTCAAGCATCGACAATCCATATGCATAGTTATAGCATTAAGTTGTTGCACCTTTTTGTAACAAAACACACAATGTCCACTACCTACAATAGTGGAAAATGATGTGATGTCCCAGAACAGTGGTTGCAATTTCATCATTTAATTTCCTTTTAATATATTTACTAAAGACTGTAACTATTATTTTTTTTTTTTGTATTATTCCCTTCCAATGAAGTATAAATTTACGAGAATTGCAAAATAAATGTAGATGAAATTGTTGAAATTGTTTGATGAGTTCAAAAGTTTTAAAATTTCACATTTTTATTCTTCTTATCCGTTCGTACATAATATCAGCATAATCAACAGATTTTGATCAAAATTAAGACAACTATCGAGAAGTATAGAAAAGTAATTAAAAAGTTTTCCATTGACACTTTGCATTCATAGTTCATATCAGTGCCATATAATACATACATAATATAATACATTCATAAATAACCCAGTCAAGAAAATTAAAATTTTTTTTTTTCCTATTTATGGCTAATACATGTCAGTTTAATTTACAAAAATATTCACGTTGAAAATCTTATGTGATCTGAAGATATTGAGCTTGAACTAAATAAGGCAGGGGGCGCTATTCGGCTGTCCGGGAGTGTATATATATAATCAAACGATTCTAAAAACAATTTGTCATAATATATATGGTTTCTGAAGCTAGTGACAATGAATTTAGTTTTCATTAGTTTACTTTTGTGACTTTATTATAGCTCCCATAGATATTAATGGTGTGAAGAATAAAAATGGATATCAATCCTAATCCTATCCTAAGGAATTTGGCATCTTTATACCACATATATGTATATATAAATATCTAATGTTTGAACAGTCAAATACATATATATATTATAGTTCACATGGGCACAATTAGATGAAAAAAAAGATCATTGGTAAGGAAAACTCCCTTTTTCTTTTAATCAGAGACATACTAAATTAAAGTTTTTCTAGTTTTATGTACTTTCTTTTGGTCTTGCAAATTATATATAATTATGATAAGAGAGAGAGAGAGAGACAGAGAGAGAATAACTTACTAGGGTATACTAAATACTAAAAATGCAGATACATTAAATCCATAAACCTGAGTCCAGACTAGGACCAAATCTAAATAAGTTGATTTGGCGATAGAGTAATTTCGTTTTTGTTAGACGTTTGACATATATTACAATTTTAGTTAATTCGCAATCTATAAACCTTTTAAAATATGAAAGATCATTTAATTTTTAAAACCCTAAAAAGTTTCACTTTTAAATATTGTTTTATAACGAAAGAAAAAGATTGTCTTTTATTATAATTAAAGGGCATAAAAATTTGTAATTTTATCCATAGTCCATTGTGTCTATGAACTCCTTTTAGTTCTCATTTTTCCGATCATAGTTTTTGGAAAGGTGATACTCTATATATACATACTATAAGTTATTGTTTTCAATAACAAAATGGCCATTGACAGTATTGTATTTGCATTTGTGTTTGTTTATTGAAGCACAGCGGCAACAAAAACCTTTCCCTATGTGTGTGTGCGTGTGCGTGTGCGTGTGCGTGTGCGTGTGCATAGTGTATGTATGTATGTGTATGTATATGTATTTATTTTCATAGTCCATGTTTGTGACACAATTGATTGGAAAAACATTAACATTGCGCCTTGTTCGATGAGAATTCGTATGCGTGTATCTAATACGTGTCCAAGTTGAGTTGATTGTCATGTCAAATTTACGGGCAAGTGAATTGAAATTGAGAGAATGAGTGTGGATGATGAAGAAACTGTTGGGGGACATAGACATGATGGAGGACAGTGCAAAACGGGAGAGAGAGAGAGGGAGAGATATAGTCATAGCAATGAAGCTGGTCTCAGACAAGCATCTAGATTAGAAAATTCTATTTATAAACATCACAGTATTTGCCCTTTTTCACCTGGCACACAAAAATTGATGACTGTCAGGTTAACTGGAGCAAGCCAAAATCAATTTAATTCAATTAAAGTCGACGCACTCTAGGAAGAACTAAGACGATTTATTTTGACACGCTCCAAAGCTGAGAAGAAAAAACAGCCAAAGGGCAAGCAAATAAATTTCAATGCATGTATGTACATACGTATGTACCTACATATGTACGTATGTATGTATGTATGTATATATGTAATTGTGATTTTATATGCTGTGAACATATATTATGTACATACATACATATATGTGAGGTTTACAAGTTGATGACCTTGTAATGGGGTGACTTTAAAGGGTGTAAAGTTTGCGAAATTCTTCCAGAAACTTACTTAAATGTCATTATACGAATAATATAATACATTAATTGATAATACAAATATATATCTATATAATAGAGTTAGAAATAATTGAAATTATAACTAACTTATAGCTAGAGCACAGCTAGATAATACAAATATTTCAAAGTGTTATATGTAAAACACAGATACATATGGATTTCCAATTTAACGAGAATTAGTCGCTTAGTTTTTGTTTTATATATAATCTTTCTGGTTATCTACTAAGAAAAATTCTTGTTGGTTGACGGCTAAGCTGAATTTATCAACTATCTTCGTTATTACACTTTGACACATTAAAAGAATTGAAAATAAATCCATTTTATGCATAGTTGAAGAAAATAATTATATGCTAAAGATTTTTGATCAAGGCGATCAATATGAGAGTAGAATGACCAGAACGTAGGGATAACTGCAACATTGACTTCTTATACCCTATACTCATAATGTAAAAGGGTATATTAAAGACTCCAAAATGTATGCAACAGGCAGAAGGAAACATTTTCGACCTCATGAACTATGTATATTTTTGATCAGCATCAACAGCCGAGTCGATTAAAACATGTCCAACGGTCCGTCCGTATAAACACCTAGATTCCGGAGATTATAAAAGCTACAGCAACCCTGTCCACCAAATTTTGTAGCTCTATTTCTTATAGTCTCCAAGAACTCGATATTCATACAGACAGGCGGACATATGGGTATAGGGTATAAAATCACATTTCATACTAAATCTTTTGTTTGGTCCAATGATAGCTCCATAAATTTAATTAATTCAGGATAATAAATTTGGGTTTCAAATTAACATTTCCACATTTCACTTCACCAAATTCCACAGAATTAAGAAAAAAAAACATGCAACTAAATCTATTTTTGAGCGTGTGGATCTCAGCTGTGTTTATCCATAAACTTTTACAGCAAAATTCTCATCGAATATAAATATATGTGCTTTTAAATCAAAACTCTAACAGATACGAAATGCCATAAGATTATTTTTTTTGTCGGCAATATACGTATTTGTTTTATCTAGACCAACTGATTATCTGTCTGGGTTAGTTCAATTTTAAAATTTTCTGTACTCTTTATGGATTTTGATGGAATTACGAAACGAAATTCAATGCTAGGGAATGTGCAAATGAATGCATATTGCTTGCCCTCAAAAGTATGCTGCACATTCTGAGTTGCCCTAAACTAAAATCACTGGCACAGAGACGCGTTTAATGTGAACCACATAGCCAAAGTACAGGCCACACAACCCACAAATGACAATAGCACTGACAGAGAACCGAAATGGCATAAAATATTTAATAAGCAACCGAGAGAGATCAAGCATGCTAAATACATATACATATGTACATACATATGTATATATGTACATGCACACACACACACACACACACACAGTCATAGCAACCAGCCCACAGACCGAGGTCAGACGCATTTCATTTCGTTTCATTTTCATGGAGCTGTCGTCGCCACAAACACAAATATGACAGGCAAAGTAGAGACCAAAGACATATGTACATACATACATACATACATATATATAGAAAAACAAAATAAATTTTGTTTGTTTGTTTCATTTTTTTTTTTATATGGTTTTTTGTCTTTTCTTCTCAGTGTATTTATATGCTAATTATTTTTATAATTTCCAATGGAAAATAAAAAGAATGTTTCCAAATTCAGAATGCAAAGAAGTAGAAGAAGAAGAAGAAAAAAATGGCGAAGAACAACAAACATAAAAATGAACCACACAGTTTCAATCACAACACAAAGAGAAAATTCAAAAAGGTTGAATTATTATGCCGCAGGCAAAGAATTTCAAAGCCGTAGCGTAGCGTAGGCAAGCATAACAAGAGAAGATGTGGAAGTGGCGAACTACTTGCAAATACAACCGACATGGTAATAAATATCCATATATAAGCCACTTCAAAGTGAAAAGCAATAAGCTAAACTACAGTTACCTCAACCTACTACCAATGGCAAACAAAGTCAAAGGCAGCAACGAAGTCAGAATCAGAATCAGAATCAGAAACAGAATCAGAGTCAGAGTCAGCGTCAAAGTTACTCGGTATGCATACCACTTTACCAATACCAATACCTTTTGCCAAAAGGCAGCGGTAAAAGAGCGAAAGTACTAGCCATAAACACACATAGTTATATACATACATAGATATATACATATAGGTTGTATTTGTATAGCTTGGGGAAAACCAAGAGTGTACCACTTCTCTTTGCCATTGCTGGCTGTAGGTAGCCTCAAAAAGTGTTGGAATTGCCACGAACTACGTAAAAGGAAGTACTACGTTGTAGTCCAAAACCAAAGTGAAAGTTGTATAAAAAGAGAAAGAGAAGAGAGAGAGAAAGAGTGTAATAGAGAGGGGGGTTGAAGTAAGAGTTAGAGCTAGTTTTTGGCACGCACACTTCAATACTCACATTTGCATTAACATATGTATGTATGTAGATGTAGAATAGTTATGATTTAAGGAAGAAACACTAGAAAAACCTTCCAAGTGAAATTTAGTTTTATTCTTCCAATTCAAAAAGATATTTAATTAGCTAATACAAAAATAAATTTTAATTTAACTAAACTGAAGTCAATGAATACCATAAACAGTTAATGTTTAGTTTTGTTTTTTTTTTTTTTAATGAGATAATTAAATAGGATTTAATTTTCTTTAATGCCAATATCCAGATATTTATGAAATCATAGAACTAACAACTGCAAAGCTATTATACAATTCTTATACTACATATATTCAATACAATTATGATACTTGTTGCAAATTTTGAGTGAACTGCTTGTCGCGACCGACGCGTCGGTGACTTACTCCTCTAACGGTACACAATGCTAATAAATTGAGCTCAACAAGATTCACCTGCAAACACAAATACTCGTAGACGAGTTTGTTATGGCGCGAAAGCGAAGCCCTTGTTGATTCAAAGCGCCCCACAGCGTCAGTTGACCGAACTATGACGAGTCAAACAACCTGGTAATGGTAATCAACGTATATCTATGTATGTATGTATGTGTGTACATATATCCCAAAAAGCCTTTATAAATCTATAGCGTATAGTGTATGTGTATATGTTTATATATATGTACGTGTTTGGTGGTAATCAGAGAGTACACTATTGGTAGTATGTAGAATTGCTACAAACATATATACATACATACAAACATACATACATACATACATACATACATACATACATATGTACGTTTAACACATTCAAACAAAATGGCAGCTAATGGCCCAACGTTATTGAGATTGCCGTCGCTGATTTCGAAACTGAACAATAAATAAATAAACCGAAGAGGTACCGACCGAATAGAGAGAGAGCTACGAGCTCAGTATATGCCAAGTTATAGCCGGGAGTTAAATTTGAAGTCAATGTTGGTGTTGAAGTTGAAGTTGAAGTTGAAGTTGAAGTTGAAGTTGAAGTTGAGAGGTAAAAAGTGTGTTGGGTGTTGAGTTGGTAATTTGAATATGCTTTATATGTATACACGCCATATCAGGGGTCAGTTGACGTTGGATAGCGTAGCGTAGCGTAACGTAATAAATACAAATACACACATATGTACATACATACACACATACATATGGTGTGATTTACAGGAACTCGATTTTTAGGCAGTCGAAACGCGGACGTCAAACGAACCGGTTCAGCACTTACTGATCCTTACATACATATATATATTCACGCAAATATATATGCATATACAATAATATATATATGTATATATACTCGTATAGATGTACACATATATGTTTATAGAGAATGTAATTAAATCTAAATGGTTTCAATTAACTCACTTACGTTTTATATATTTTATTAACTTAACGCGGCGAAACTGAATTAAAAGCAAAAAAAATAAAATATAAAAATAGAAAGCGGAGAAAAACGAAAACTTTCGCTTAAATGTACATCGACGAGGATAGCGAGGAAAGTTCGCCCTTTGTGATGCTCACATCGCCAACCAAGTCTTGGGTCAGTTGAGTTTTCCAGTGTAAACAATGAGGCCATTTCCCTTTAAACGTCATAGAGCCAATCCCCAGAACACCCTCATTACCACACCACACCACAACCACCCTGTCTTCCATACATACACACACCACACACACAATCCCCCCCCCCCATCCCACTGCACACTGTAGTCGAACACACATCTCTTAATTTCACATTTCTTTTTCACTGCAGAAGAGCAGAAAAAAAAAAAAAAAAACAACAAAACAAAAAAAAAAAAAAAAAAAAAAAAAAAAGAAGTTTGCAAAAAGTTTAAATGACTTTTGTTGTTTTTCTAAGTGTTTTTTAATGGTCTACGTGTGTTGACCACGGCTGTTTCAAACTGAAGCTGAAACTGAAGCTGTAGCTGAAGCTGGAACTCAAGCTGAAGCTGCTGATATAGTCCTTTGTTGATTTCTTTTTTTTTTTTATCAAATACTCGAACTTTCATATTCTCATAAAGAAAACTTGTCTTGTCAGCATTAATTTATAACATGCCAGCGCACTAAAACATATTTGATGAAGAATATGTAAATTTAACAACAACAAATTTGTTGAAAATTCGTTTTGAGCCTCATACACTAACTAAATAATAGATGCAGATGTGTGATATACTAACCATACTATTTGCATGAAAAACAAGAATGCTTAGTAACGTTGCCGATAATCAATCTTTATAATATAATAATATAATAATAAAATCATGCATATAAAGCCAATCTCTAATATTCTAATCAAACATGGGAAAGTCAGCCAATAAACTATCCATTATCTTTAATTAAAAACTATAACAAAGTCTAAAGTAAGTCCATGCATAAATTTATATAAATATCAGCACCTGAATTGTATAGGGTATGTCCGTTAGTCGGTTCATATATATATATGAGGATCTCAAGCTTAAGTCCAAATCCTTTTAATTCAATGTTAAAGCCAAATCTGACCGAGATCAGACTTTATAATCATCAGTTGATAAAATAAAAGCAAATAATGAAAATCGGAATACATAGCAAAATATTATGTGAATATAGTAAACTGATTATATATTATATTAGAAGTATATATACATATATCCACCATAACTGATTAGCTTCAGTTTTGACAGCAGAGAAAGGACTTTAATCCCAAAAGACTGGCTAACTAGTTCGGATTTATCCAGATAAACTTCAATGTATATACATATATTAAATACGAAGTGTATTGATAGTAAAGCTTACCAAATAATTCTATATTATATATTTAGTGTGATATGGATAATACCAAATTAAGAATATTCACCCAAACGTCACAAACGACATGGAAAATCGCCTCTGATCTGTTGAAATTTGAAAAAATTCTTAAAACGAAAAACAGTTTGAAGTGTGATTTATAGATACAATATCTTTACGTTTACATAAGTCATAAGAATTATCTCAGAATTCATCAGTTATACCATCATTATTTAAAAAGCACAATTTACTTAAGTTTTGTTTTAGTAGAATTTAATTTGACAAATAAATCTATTTTTTTTTTTTATTCTAATTTGAAAATGAGAATCTTTTTTTGACTTGCTTATTGCTAATAATAAGTTTTTATACATTTATCAAATCTCAACTCACAATTGTTAGATTATACTATATATATATATATATATATATATGTATCTTGGTCTGCCCTTTGTGTTCAGATCGGACTACTATATTATAATAAGGCTTCGAAATGTTTTACTTTTAGATATGTTTTCAATGTCCAGATAAGTAATTAAAACTTTCTAATATGATAAGTTTGTTTAAAATTTCACAAATGATTTTTTGTCTGAAGTTGTATATATGTACATATGCATATCGTACATACAAATATGTAATTTTAACTATACTAACAATAAAAAGTTAGTTTATTTCTTGCATTTTTCAAACAGCTCAACACAAACAACAAAAAACAAAAAAAAAAAAAAAAATAGTAATCCAATTAAATACCAAGTATAGTTGGCTTATAACACGAGAGAAACTTTTTCCTGGCCAACATAGTTGCAGGTTTCTTTTACTTTAAATTCTATTAAATTTGTACTTTTGGGTATACCAATGCCAAAGTATGTATATTTATTTGTTTACCACATATTTTGGTTAACTATTTATTTGTTTTGGTCAAAAACAAAGGCCATATCCCACATCGGGTCTGGGTTAAATATACGTAAAATGCCGCATCTTAAGCCGGCCTGAGATGGGTTTGGGGCATAAGAGTGAGGGGATGTGGAATAGATGGGTAAGGAGTTGGAAATGAGAATGAGAATGAGAATAACGATGACGAGGACGATGAGTACCATGACCGGGGACTTCCCCTTTGCTGTGTCACTGAATTTTCTGCGAGGCTGCACGTCAAACAGCGTTGAAAGGGCTTTGAAGTTTATGCTTAGATTCTGCTCCCGTTGTATTGGTTGGGCTCTGCCAACTTGCTTAAAGTTTAATTGAGCGCGTAATTTAAGCTTTTTGCAAGGCAGCTAGTTGCTAAGTAGCAGAGGAGATTTTCTCTCGGTGTTTGTTTGTGTGTGTGTATGTGTGTGTGTGTGTAAATGTGTATATAGTAAGTAAGTATGTATATATGAGTGTACACTCTTCCGTGCTAGCTTATGGCCCAACGTTATTTAAAGTTTTTAACGAGATTTCGGCCACCATAAATAAAATAAAAAAAAATAAAATAAAATAAAATAAATCCCTTATGCTTAAATAAATAAAATATAATTTTTAGCCAACTCGCAGGCTTTGCTTTCTGTAAAGCAATTTTAATTAAAATTACAGTTCAATGCAAATCGCCAAATGAACTGAAAGTCAAAATTATTTATATTGATTTGGTTTCATATAAAAGCAATCACTTTTCAATTCAATGTGTTCAATATATAGAAATCAAATATTAGAATGCATCTGGACTTACCAACTAAATATTAATAAAAATAACTTTAAATTTAATTTATTACTGAAAAACTGGTCATTACTCATTTATGATGTTATCCTCTAGATTACAAGCATTAAATGTTATATGATGATAAAAATTTGGTTGTAACTACAGAAAACTAGAAATGATCAAAAATCTAAGAATTAACACAGAAATGAATAAAGTAATTTTGAACATTTGAATATGTTTTTCATTATAGCCAAAATTACCAAATCATTGTTGGAGCTATCAAGTGGAAAACTTATTTCATTTAGTTCAATTTATTAAAGTATGAAAATAGGCAATGGCAATCGAATAACAGCGAAGCAATATATTAGGATTATTAATATCAGTAGTCAAATATTGTCTATATGGAAATTAAAAATAAATAGAAGGATTGGCTAACTTTGGCGATGACAAACAGATGTAATTTCCTCAAAAAAAATTTTGTTCGTCCTATTGTTGCTATAACATAAGTATATATAACTTATATTAAGCCGATTTTGTTGAAACTCCACAAAAGATATTTTTGTATATATATCAAGCTTACATATATCGAATATACATAATATATGCTGATCCTATTATTTTTAAAACTTGGTGAAACTGTTTAAAAGCACATCAAACGTATCGATCGTTTCTATGGGAGCCATATGATATAGTCTTTCGATCCTACCAATTCCGACATGTTTACAGCGTAGAGCAAAACAAATTTTATGATAATAGCTCTTAAATTAAGTGAATAAATAGAATCAATTTAGACAGATGGATATCGCTACATCAACACTGCTCGTTGTGCTGATCAAGAATATATATGTATATACATATATATACTTTATATAGTTAGAGATGCTTTCTTCAATGCATTGCAAACATCTGGCCAAAATCCATATACCCTTTGCAAGGGTATAAAGCAGACGCCAGACAAGGCTTTGGTCCATAGAATTAGATTAAATAATTTATAAGACTTATCAAGTTATTTGCAAAGGGACTTATATAATTAGATATAGATTCTATCAACTGATTGATTATTGTAAATCTAATGCAAAATGTAAAATTTTGAAACCAATAGAAACATTGCGAACTACAAACTGTTTATTATATATATGAGTATATATAAATTATATATATTATATATATTATATATATTATATATATTATATATATTATATATATTATATATATTATATATATTATATATTATATAATATTAAAAGTTCATCATCAACATACAAGTCGTTTTTAATTTTCACCCTCTAAGGCTCAAACTTTAAGTTGTTACAAATGAATTTTCCTAAAAACTATATCCACGATTCTCAAATTAATAATTCTTCACCCAGACAATTGTTACCTTCATAAGGATCGTAATTATACTACTAAATCAATTGATATAATAAACTATTTCCATCTTTTGTGGCAGTCCGCGATATCAATTCATTTTGCAATTGATTTCCTGCAATTTATTTAAATTTTTTGAGATCACTTCTAATGTTATTAGTACCTATTTCAATTCATGATACATAAAATAAACTCCAGTTCAGATACTCAGATCGCGGATATAGTTCCTATAGTATGATAGCAATTTTTTTTAACCAAATTAAATGAAAAACCAATAAAATTTTCTTTAAAGTGCTTAAAAATGTTAAATGTTATTGAAATGAATATTTTATTCAGCCCGTATATGGATATTATGTTGTGTCTATCTTGTTTTCACGTTGATTTTAATTGATTTTTATAGCCCAAAAGGTCACAACAGTCAATTGACACATTTGGCGGCAGATGGTTTTATGGCTTTTGCAAAAATCGTATCCAAAATATTGAACCAATTCCCAATTGCACGAAATCAGAAGCACACACACACACACACACACTTACACACACACACACACACAATCGTATTTTTGTTTTACATTTTTGTTGAATTTCAATTAAAAACCTTGATTTTGATTGTAACCTTGTGCACATGCTGGGCTTTTATGTTGAATGTTCTCTTCTTTTGGCGCCTGGTCCCCGATTTCGACTGTCGACTGTCGACTGTCGACTGTCCTTGGCCTCTGGTCCCTAAACTGGGTCACAAAGCAATGTAAAAATGTCGGTTGAGGAATTGTGTTAAAAACGAATTTGCATTAATTTCAGTTTCTCAATTTTTGTTTCCTTCCGACCTGCCCCCCCCTTCCGCTTTACAATAATTGTACGTATAGATTTGTATTGCAAATGTGAGCTGGGGGGGAGGCTCGTTTCAAAGAAATTGTGGAAAAAGGGGGAATAAAATTGAAAAGGATTTCAAATTGAATTTTCACCTATGGAGCTAACGGCAACTGAAGGAAAACAATTAAAATTAAAACAATTTATACATATGGAACTATTCCATACGTATGTATGTATGTATATATGTTTAAAAGTATACTTACATGCATACACATATATGTATGTGTATGTATGTATGTATGTATGTACATATTTACATCTTTACGGTGTGTGAACGGAGTAATATGGTAATGGGTAGTGGGAGATGGCATCCTTTCTAAAAATGAAATATATAATGCATTTGTCAAATTGATTCCGGAGCATTCTCAAGTATTTCATTGGATTCCTTTCGGTTCAATAGCAAACAACAAGAATTACACAAATATTCGTCAAAAAAAATGCAAAGATAAAAATTTAAAAAAAAATCTTCCTAACCCTCTTGGGTTATTGATTTGAGTTCCAACTGAAAGCCAAAATTAAATCTTTTTTTTTTTTTTTTTTTTTTTTTACAGCCAAACCACAAATAAATAAAACATCACAAAAAGTTGATTCGACTTCATCTGTAGTGTTAAGCCAACTCGAATGATAATTTATTCAAGTTGGGGCCAAAAGCTAATCACGTTTCGCTCAATGAGTCTAATCATTCAATGAGATAAAAGCAAACGCCAATACAGGGCATTTCTAGGACTTCTTTTTCAATGCCAATGAATGAATGAGTAGAGATGAAATCGTGATTCACTAGTCGATAGCCACCAAATGAGAGAAAACAAATTTTTTTATTTTTCAATTATCTCCCTCTATTTGTCACATTATGAAATAAACTCTTTTGGTTATTAAAGCCTTGGAATTTTTAAAAAATTAATTATTTATAAGCTTTCAATCGGTTTGGTTGACTTAGTACTTTATGTACCCATTTAAAAGTTGATCTATTTTTGGACTTTATCGGTTTCATATTTCTCTATCACGCTCTCATCTCAATGGTAGCCAATGAATGGGCGGGCTTGCAGAAAGGAAAAGGCAAGAAGTTTTTGGACAAACACAAAATGAAATTCGCCAGGCGTCCTTATACATACATATGTACATATGTACATACATACATACATACATACTCTACATACATATATACATATTCATGTGTATCCGTGATGTGGGGGCGGATTGACTGGGTGTATGTAGTCAGTCACATACATACATACATATGTACATATGTATGTTTGTTTGTTTATTTGTTTGTTTGTCTCTGACGTGACTGCGTGTCCACGTTCATGGTCATGTTTGGTGCGTGCTACAAAACAATTTAATTAATTCCAGATTTGCGCGAAATTTTTCACGAAAGGCGCTAGCAATGAAACACACACCGCATACTACATACATACATAGATAGATACATACATATGTATGTATGTATGTACCTTGATATACAAGGAATATAATACTTATGTATATACATATGTACATACATATAAATGTAGACAGTGACTTGCAAAAGTCCAGAATTCACACGTACTTTGACTATTTATTTGTTTCTCTTTCTCCCCAGCCCGCCAGTTACGGTAAAAAGAACGGCATGTGGTACGCATCGCCCGGAAATCAGGGTTGGGGATCCAAACCGGCCAGTCGCAAGCCCTCAATAATGGAAGCGGATTTGGGCACATTATCGACCACATCGGGCTCGATAAAACGCAGCGCTGGTCGTGTGATACGCATCATCAATAATTTGGATCATTCGGTGCAGGTGAGTGCAACGGACTCAAATGAATTTCACCCAAAAAAAAAAATATTCATTCTCGCATTCGATATTTATTGTTTCACCGCTTGGCCGGGTCCCCGTCATCAACAATGCAAAAATGCCCCGACCAACCAAATGAGAAAAACGGCCAGAAAAAAAAAAAACTCACTCAGTGAATCGAATGAAATTCGATCACACCGAATCGTATAAACTCTTATAAATTTTTATTTTTTATCCATGCATACAGAATAATTGACTGAATGGAGCTTAGAGTCTCACAAATAAATCATTTTTTTGCACCTATTTTATATATGTATGTATATGTAACTATATATATCCACACTAACTGACATATATGTAGGTATATATGCATAGCATTTGGTGCAAGCTTCGACCACCAAATGGAATATACCCTGATTTAGGTGTATAGTGTAGATGCAAAAATACGAGAAAATTGCATGCAGTGTTGTGGGGCGAATTCTGCGTATCGTTACGCTATTCCATTGCATCCTCCTCCTCATCTGATGGTATTTGCATGCGTTGTGCAAATGTTTTAATTGCTGCGATTAAAGTACGCGGGATTGAGCCCCAGCAAAATATTTATGTAAATTTGTTTGACTAATAAGTTCTGTTTGATTATTGCATTAGAAGCATGTGAATTTTGTGAAAATTGAATGCGAATTTTGAGCTAACTATCATCAGAAAAAGCAAAAAAAAAAAAAAAGAAAATTCAACCTGAATGACTGGTCTTCAGCTCATCCAGTTCAGTCGAAGTTTGTATACTCTTACCAATTCCCTGCTGTACTATAGACTATATGATTTAGTTAACTGATTTTCTATTAAAATTTCAAATCAAACAATATATTAATTGTCAAAATAACTATTATAAAATTTTATGTTAGATGATAGAAATCCATTGGAATGAGCTCCGTGATAATGTCATAATTCGATATTCTGCTTGCTGTTTGAATAGTTAAGAATTGGAAGGGTATACATAATTCAACGAAAAGCTTAACATTCAGTTATTTTTATTTTACGAGGGGGGGGCAGAAAGAAAAACGAGAGATTGAAGATGTCACCTGGTCTCCGGAGTTTACTATTCGGCTTCAACTGTTTGGGTTTGGGTTTGGGGATTTTATGGCTGTTGATTTTTAAAAATATTTTACCCCGTTAAATTTTCAATCTTGTCTGCATATTTATTTTGTAAATAAATATTTTTCAATATATATTTTCTGGTCAGCATATGGTTTCATATACCCTAACAGAAGGTATAATGAAATTGATAAGATGTTTCCGCCTTTACTTAAAATTTCTCTTCCAATTGGAATAAGCAAAATAATTTGAATACCCTGTTCCCATAGGTTAAAAGGGTATATTAAAGACACTAAAATGTATGTAACAGGGAGAAGGAAACATTTTCTACCCTATAAAATATATATATATACATACTTGATCAGCATCAACAGCCGAGTTCGATATAGCCATGTCCGTACGTCCGTATGAACACATAGATATAAGAGACTATAAAAGATATATCTACCAAATTTGGTGTCAGGTTTATTTTAAATTTTTGCCACGCCCACTTCCACACCCGCAAAGAGAAAAAACTATAACTTGAGTTGTATTAGAGTTATGATATTTCTTACACTCAATTACATATATATCTAATCTGTACTATTTGACTAAATTAATTGGGTTTTCGACGTTATGAAATATGTTTTATTGGTACAGGGTATACACCAAGTCGGCAGGGACGACTTGCTTACTTTATTTTTTATTTATTATTTATTTTATTTATATATATATATATATATATATATATTTATTCCTACTAATTTTTTCACTTCTTCCTGGTTTGTGTTTTAAGGTCAACTGACAGTTTATTTGGACATAACTGACTAAATGTCATAAATAATTTGCAAATTTATTTTTAATTTTTTTAAATATGTAGTGAGGCATTTAAAAATACCAAGCTAAGGGTCAACTCATAAAATTTGGTTAACTGGTACATATTGGATCTATATAATTGAGTGTACTAAAAAGAAATATGAAAGCTTTAATACAACTCTAGTTATATATTATAGTATATTGTACTAGAAAGAGTCAGTTGAGAATATAATCTATTATTGGAACTTCGATCTGTATCACAATATCTTAGATAACAGAGCCCAGAATGATAGTAAGATGATCTATATATATATATATATATATATATATCTATAATAATATCGAAATGAACAAATTCAAATCGAATCCAAAAAATAACAAAACAAAATCAACATGTTGCAGTAATCAAATCAGCAGATATTTGTTTTTGAAGGTGATATATATAATATATATAATTGTTTACCCTCAGATTATAGTAGAAATTTAGGTAAAAACTTTAATGAGCCCATTAACATTCCCGATTAATTAGGTTTAATATTGTTAGTTTTTTATCTATTTTTAAGGTTATTTTATTTGAGTCTCAGTATTTTTGTTTGTCCTTCATCTCAATATTTTTTTGATTTCTAAAAACTATAGTAAGGTATAGTATAGGTTCAATTTAACAATTTTCTTCCGATGCTTAAAATTAAAAAATAATATTTATATATTATTTATAAGTTTGATTATTCACATAACAAACAACGTTTATAAAAGTCAATTAGTCACCAAGGAATTTTATTATCCTTAGATCCGCGATCAGTCTGAGATTTTGCTTAATGCATTCTTTATAAAATCGGGTGAAAATAATGGCAATCCAATCAAAAAATTCTACAAATTTTCAAAACAAATAATTAAGTGCCAGCTGTTGGGATCGAAGAGTTGAACTAGCGCAGTATTAAAGGCTTTTAAACCATATTTAACACAACTTATTATATCGTCAAAATACAATAGATGAAAATTTATTCAAATCAGATTATATTTATTTAAATTGGAACATAAATTGCTAATAAGAGTAAGCGAGATAATAATCCCAACTAAAATAAATTTAAAATCCGCCTATGTACATATAATGGCAATTTCGAGAGAGTTTGATCTTATTAAATGGTTATTTCTAATTACTGAATAATCAAAAATATTGTTTATATTATACATATATACATAATCTCCCGATCACAAAGTTGCTCACCTTTTTTGCTTACCCTAAATTGTTCTTTCCAAGATTTTGCATCTGATCCTTAAGATTGTTCAGAGTGGAAGTGGGACATTCTTTTGAGCTCAGAAATCCAACTTTGTTTATTTTAAATTTCATGTGATAATTATGAACTGATGAAACAAATTCCAATTCAATTATTATATTGCTTGACTTCGATCGATATTGAAATGCATTGTTCAATTTCGATTTGTTAAGTTCTGATTTTCCCCGGTATAGCTGTCTGTCTAAATTAATGATCCAACCCTCGTGGCGACAAAATCAGCGGCGAGTTATGTCCACTGGGGGCAGCTATATCCATGGCCATCATTAGTTGCGGTTTGCCATTTTTCAAATGCATTTTTCAGACTCTCTACCATTGGTTTTGGTTTTTTTTTTTTTTTTTTTTTTTTTTTTTGTGGGAGCTTTGGGTTTTTACGCTATGATGAATTTTATTTTCATGACCGCGCAATTAAAATAAATTTTTTATTCAAAAAAATATCTCAGAAGCTAAACATCCGTCGTGCCGAAGTTTGAATACCCTTGCAGTGCTTTTATTTTCAATCAGGAATCGGTATTTAAATTACTTTCTCTAGCAACAGCGAAATGAAAAATAGAGAAAATTAAGATTAAGATATTAAGATATTAAGATATTAAGATATTAAGATATTAAGAAATTAACATTAAGTTTAGCTTAAAGGTAAATATAATGTGATCGATTCGAGTATATATTTCATATATAATCTAAAGTTCCATATGAACGGATAGACTTGCATTAATTTGATTGAAATCGAACAAAATATAGATCTTAGTCCAATATTTTCAATACTGACCAATTTGTAAATTTAGTTATATCCTCTGGAAGGGTATAAAAGAGAAACAAAAAAGGGGGAAAAAAACATCCAGGAATAAAACTATCCTCATCAAGAGTGCATTTATAAAATTTTCATGGCGCACTTTTTAGGTGCAAATAATTGACTTCAAATACTGCACTTCACTTTGACATTCAAATAAGGCGTGAAAAATGAAAAAAGTCAAAGAAGAGCAAAAAACAAAATTGACTAAAAAAAAAAAACGAACATTACTACATATAAAGGCGCAATTAACCTTTGCCTACATTTTTGCTCTGGCGATGCCACGAAGCCAAAAAGTATGCAGCAATCATATGGAAAATCAATTGTCTGTAATTTGTATTTTATTGTATGCAGTCGTCTACCTCTACTAACCCCCTGCCAAAAACCCCCCCACCCTGCCACAAAAAAAGAAAAAAACCCAACACTCCTTTTACCTTTCAACAACAAAAATTGAAGCCACGGTCAATTTGGTAATTTCCGCCGACATACAAAAAAAAAAAAAAAAAAATAAATAAAAAGAGGAAGAAGAAGAAAAACGAAGAACGAAAATGAGCGATGGGCCAGCGAAGAAAAAAAGAAGAAGGGGCAGAGAGAAGAGAGCAGGTGTTGGCACCACAACTCTTTCTCTTTTCAACTGCTGTTTATTATGAGACTGCCTTTAAAAAAAAAAATATATATATATATATGAATTGGTCGACCGAGGAGTTGGTACTATAATGTCGGGGCGTCCCCGTTGTCCTAGTAAAGTTTTATGGTAATTTCGCTAAGTGCATGTGGAATTTCAGGTATGGGGACCGCCTCTCTTTTTGCACGACACGTGCTCCGTTTTATGAATCAAAAACCACGTTGAGGCATAATAGCGTGGGTGTTGGTAAGGACGGACTACTGTGACCTCGAATTTCTCTTTTGCGACGTAAATTGGATATACTCCTATATATACTCGTATGTATCGTACAACTTACGTATATGCGACTTAAAGAAATTATCGATGATTTGAAAATAAATTTTAATGAATGATTCTTTGTTAGCACTGATTACCTAAGTATAAAATCGGTGGCATTCGATATAATATCAATTGTATTTTAAATAATTCATTTGAATTAAATTACTAAAACTTTCAGCTAAAGCTGATAGACACTTAATTCGAACTTTAACGGTACTAACCAAAAAATTCAGTAAAATTTATGCTAAAATCGAATTTCAATGCTAATTAATATGATTGTTTTATCAAAGAAAAGCACAATGAACCCAGACAGGACGACAATAAACACTTGATGACAAACAAAATGCAAAGCCAAACAACAATCGACCATCTTACAAACCTCTCTCAATGTCTCTAAACCAAGACACGTTTAATGGAGTTTGCAATGCAAATTTGACCAAAGTACAACCGACAACAACATCAACGAAGTGGGAATTGTAGTAGTCTGTTGTTGTTCGTGTTGTTGTTGTTGTTGTCAATTCTATTGACCCGGCCCACTGCACGCGCTCATTGGACAAGGCCAAGGACATATAATACGCGTCCCAAACACAAAACACGAAACACACGACGAAATATTTTGTGCAACAAAACGCTAAAAGTTTTAGCTGAAAGTAGATTGTTTTTGTAGTTGTATATACATATACATATACATATATATATATATGTACATACATACATACATACATATGTATGCATATACTTACAAGCAGTTGCCGCCGGTGCCGCCACCGAAGCCAATATCCATGCCTTTGCCTGGGCCTTTGCCTTTGCCTGTGCCGTCATCATTGAATTTCATTCTATTCGTTGTTGGTAAATATTAGAAGTGCTCGGAGTCTCCATTGATGCACAGTGGTACAAGGAATAATTTACTTAAAGTTTATTAACAAAATCATTTAGTTAAAACGAACGAATGAGGGGACTACTTTATTCAAGGCTAATTTTTTTACTATATCTGCAATTGCAAAGATTATTTCTTTAGTCCTTAGATTAATCAAGGAGTTACAATGGAAAGATTAGCATTTTTTTTTTTGCTTTTATCTTTTTGCTGCTTATAATTAAGAGATATACTTACATGTATAAGTATTTACAAAGTATGCGCAAAATTATAAAATAATTTAGATAACAATTTTCGTCTATAGCATTTACCACTGTGCCTGTGTCTTTACAACCCACTTGCGGTATGACTGGCGTCTGTGTTTCCATTTGCATTTGTTTGTGTCTGATTACCTCAGTCGTCTCCTTCATGGCCCTGGTAATGCAATTGAAAGCCACAATAAATGGCTGTGCATAATGGCGTGGCGCGGTACTCAATATTGGCGGGCTTCTTCATCACCATTCAAGTAGAACTGAATAATATTTGGCAAAGTGCAACGTGTCGCAATGCATTTTTGACGCTCTTTCAATAAACATTTTTTGAGCATGCGATGCATGATCAACTTTAGGTTTCGGTTTCTTATGTGTTTATATATATTTATGTACCAAAAGTCACTCTCACACATTGCATTTAAAGTTGAAAAGTTCGGTTCACGTTTTCCTCACATGCCAAACGCCCCAAAGGTATTCAAACAGTCGACAATATTAAATGAAATCAAACACATAACAAAAATATATATCTCAGGTACAGACTTTAGTCATGTAGAAGTTTGCATGCCCTTACAATAGGGGGGTAAATCTTTTCACCAATAACTAAAAATTATACTCCCATCTAATCTAATTGCATTGTCCAAGAAGATGAAGACTTTGTTTTAGACTTAGACCATAGGAACGATCGGTCATGAATAAGGTTTATCCTCAATATCTCTGTTGTTTTTCAACCGAATGCCACGAAATTTAATACTTGTGAGCTAAATATAGTTATTAATATCTCAACTATGTTTTATCAGAATCGGTTTACTATATCATATACTAGAACTTTGAACTTGTAAATTGGATATGTTTATTTTACAATAATGGTTCTATTAAATTATATAGATAAAATCTGTAAGGGTTACGAACTTCCATTCCATAGTCCATTCTTCTAGTTAAATTTCACTTATGTACCTGAAAAACTTAAACATATATATATATATAGAAACAGACATACGGATAGATGGATATAGCTAATTAGGAATCTTTGTATTGTTTACTGTCGAAGATGACTTCTTCTCTGTGTTACAAACGTCTTAAAAATTTTGATGTACCCGTTGCATGGATATAAACACAACTGACAATAGATTTTTGCGTGTTAATGGCCACAAAATGTAACAAGGCCTTTTCAGTTACAAGTTAGACACATTTAAAAAAAAATATCTAACAAAATTTATTAAAAATAATTGAAGAACAATAAAAATCGAAATTTAGTGCCGGTGCTTAATTACAAATAGTTTTCCATTTAAAAAAAGTGTCCTGTTTTAGGGATCGTTACTATGCTATATAAATTTTCTCAAACGATGCTAGACTGAATTTCTAGAAGATATTAATCTTTACAGTTAAATCCCAAAAATTCGAAATTATAAAAGTTATTGCAGAAACTTTCAAATATTCTTCTAATATAATCGAGTGAAAGATAATAAAATTTGTTTGAACGTATCACGCATTTTCCAGCCGATCGTTCCTGTAAGAGCTATATGATGTAGTTGTCCAATCGAAATAATTCGGAGATCTATGTACAATACTCGCAGAAAAAAGAAACAAGGTTCTATACAGATTCTATCCTATCAACTCTCGTCTATAGACACAGATCAAGAAAATATATGTATGCTTTATAGGGTCACTAAATGGTTTCCTCTATCTAATAGATACATTTTAGCGACTTTGATATACCCTATGTACCCACTGGTAAAAAGGTATAAAAAGAATGTTACACATATATATATATATTTTCAATTTCCAAAAGCATTTTCAACCGATACTCACACATGACTAAAAATTTTTGACATGGGCGTTCCACACATCAATCGGTTTTTTGAAGCCGCACCGCACCGTCACCTAAATCCTTCGTATATATATGTACGTACATATGTATGTACCTATCTATGTATATATATGTATAAATGTATGCCTTTATTTTCATTTAAATCAGTTTTTCGTTTTTCTTTTGTGGAGCGACGACGTCTGCTGGTTGTGCACTTAAACGTCTTTTGTTTTATACACGTTTGTATTTTATTGGAATTCCTTTAGAAAACCCCCACAAATATTTGCAAAATTTGCATTATTTTTTGACGTCAACGATGAACGGTCGAACGTTCCAACGGACGAATGGATTGGACGACCTATTGACGCAGTTGGAGGAGCTCAGCTTAGCTTAATGCGAAAACTGGAGAGAATAGTGAAAAATTTGAAATCAAACAAATGCACAGAATATATATATATATATATATATGTACATACTTGCTAACCATTTTACCTTCAATCGTAATTGGCTTAACAAATTAAATTTGCTCTTTTGCTAAAGTTCTGGCAAGTTAGTCACGTGATTGAATCCATCTCCTATACCATTCCGAACGTACATATGTTGGTAATGTAATTATTTGCGTACATAATTATATTTGTTTACACTAACTGCATGCACTAAATGAACGCCTACAACCAAGTCGACCATATCCATCCATCTTGAGAATAGACAACAATTCCATCCTCTCTCCATGCCTTCCATGTCCTTCCACCTCTCTCAAACATGTCTGTATGTATGTGTGTATGTATGTATATATATCTGTATAGTGGGTGTAGAGGGTAAGAGACGGTACATGTTTGTTAGTTGGTGTAAATTCAATGCTTACGTTCGACAGGCGTTTCCAATAAGTGACATTCATGCATAATATATCGATGATTGGACATAGTCAGGCTGCTTAACCAAGTGACCAAAATACATTCAAGATTCAACATTGAAATTATAAATTAGCTTTTTTCTTTCAGTACCTACCTAATCAATTGGTTGATCAAATTAATTTCCCAGCCAATTAATTGCAAACTATCAGTGTGTGTGTGTGTCTCCAACAAAAAATTAATGAGAAGACAAATGCCCATCAAAATAGAGCCAAAAACGAATTGTTCATAGAACTTTTTTTTTATTGGCCAATTTCAAATTGTTAGCTAAATGGTAGCTAAACATACCTACACACATACATATGCTTATTTAAAAAATAAATTGTTTGTATATAAATTGTTCATGTATTATAATATAAGTTCATCAATTATATAAGTACCTATATATATATATATTCCAATTAGATGCTAGTCTGATCTGATCTTGATTCAAACTTTAATTTTTTGAACTAATCCTTCTCATGGTAAATAACTGCACAGACAGATAAGCGTATAAATCATCAATAGTATTCAAGAACATATATATACATATGTACATCACTTCATTGAGTTTAGCATGTTCTCCATTTGTCTAAATGTATGTACATAGTATTCAATTTATTGCTGAATTTTACAATTGGACTGTTTTGTCTATACTGAAATTATATTTCGAATCAATTAAGAAGAACTTAAAATCCTTTTGTCTTTCATTAAAGTTTCGAATTTTGTGTCCCAGGTGTACAGCAATAAAGCCAATAAATAAAAATTCTGATAAACGATGGAACGGTCAACGATGCACAGTGGATCATTTAGCAAAAGTTTTTGTTAAAAAAACTAAATATTTGAAACAGACATACGTTCTGGGTTTTTTTTTTTTTTTTTTTTTTAAATATATTTATTCACAATATTTCAAAAACTTTTGAAAAGTCATCATAAGTCGTTGTTTATTATTAGAAACTCTTTACTATGAGTAATTAATATATAACTGAAAATTTTTATTTATTTAAAATAATTATAATGATTTTTTCTAAAATTTAAATTATAATAACTTATACTTAAAGTATAGGAAAATTTTGGTTTCTGAAGCTACTGACAGTTAGTTAAGTATTCATTAGACGACTGCCAAACTCGTTCCAATTGCATTGACTATATCATCCATCAAAATTGCATTCCGTAACTTACTTCTAGCAGAACAAAAGTTTTGGTTAATAAAGCGGAGGTTTTGCAAATGGATACCTCTATTAAGGGCTCCACTATTGAAGGCTCCACCATTGAAGGCTCCTAAAATTGGAGTCTTTATCTTAAATAGGTTCATCGATATTTCTCCAACTCAACTTGTAACTTGTTTGAATTGCCAAAAAGAGAATTTGCAGAGATCTACAAATTTCGGTGTTGATGAAGTAGACCCGTAAATCCTAAAGCATTTGAGCTTTCGTTTAAGAAATTTACTTAAAATTAATTAGAAATTTGTTATTTATTATTTTATAAAATATTGTCCATAAATGACTTTAGCCAATTTATCGCAATAACACGCATTATTCGAGCCACTGTCCTTTTGCGTAACGGAAACGCCATCTGGACCATATTCAATCTAAACAACCCATAAAAGCCATTAATTTATCCATAAAAAGAACTGGCTTTTAGTGTTGGTTCTTCCAACCAACAACTCTAAATCAAAATTGGGATGAACGGAGGATAGTAAAAAAAAAAATGAATGACAGAATAAAGGAGTTACAAATCCGGTGAAAAGCTCAGTGGCATTCCGAGCCAAATTGAACAAAGATAAGAATTAAGTTCAATGAACAAACAATATTCAAATTGTTAATTCGTCATTTAAATTGTTAATTTTTTGTATTTTGATTTTTTATCTTAAAGACAAATACAATTCAGAATTCCTCTCAGAGTGAAACTTATAAGAGTTGCTGGTGAATTTTGACCCTCAGTCAGGATTTTCTCTTTACTTAAGTTAGCAGTATCAGTTAGCAGGAGGTGATAGCATGACTAGCCAAGACAAAGTTGTATAAATTGCGTTACAAAATCTAATATAATCTTTCTCCATCTTGGTTATAAGTTATATACAAATTGTTGCGTGAAAGAATACGACTATTTCAGTCAAATTAGCAGGTCGTCTGTGAATGAACTCCGGATGGGAGAAACCTTGGCGAATGGCATGATAAGCATCAAATAATTACAGGTTCATATAGACTATGTACATTTCTTGGTGTATGACTTTGAAAATTAACTTGGCATTATTTACATATTTATTTACTATATGTATGTATTTAAATGCTACAGTAGTCTCTTGCCCAAAACGAATGATTTAGTAGAGCTTAATGCTTAATCGTTTTCACTTTATTATTATTTTCAAAATTATGTGTTCTCTTTTTTTTTTTTTTTTTTTTTGTTATTTGGGCCACTTGGTTGACCTCAGACAGAAAAATTTTTAATTTCAATAACTATAATTGATTCATAAATTCAAAAAGTTTTCCGCCAAATACAGAGAGAACGAAAACTTTTTCGACCAAAAAACACTTTGGCAATCAGTCTGCAGCAAAATTAAGTAGCTCCAAACCACTCAACACGTACTTAAAACCATTTTCAAGGCAGAAACTAAATACATAAATTAAATTAAGTTTTATGTGAAAGTTTGTGTGTGTGTGTGTGTGTGTGTGTGTGCGTATACCACACAAAATAAACTTTATCCTGGGCAGATGCTTTAATTTTATGCACAAAAAGGAAAAGTCACCAGCATAGACACGCGTGAATAACGGTTTTATCAAGCACTGAAGGTCATTAAAATCTCAAGTATGGACCAACTTGAGAATAAGTAGAAGGAATAGCTATAAAGCCAAAGCTATGTAGAATGCAACAAAGCGTGCCCTCCCCCCTCCCCCCACCCCTCCCTTTCCAGTCACCCATATCCTGATGCCATCTGGGTCTGGGTACTCCCAATTATGAAAGCAAAAGCTCAAGTGTTGTTGCAAGAACAACAACAACAACAACAACAACAACTACAACAACAACAACAACAACAACAACAACAACAGCTAACGAACGAATACGAGCAGCTTGAGTGGCTAGCAAACAATGCTGGGCCCCTGGTAACAATAAATAATATGTATTAAGTATTATAAACAAAAAAAGATGGGGACGAAAAAAAAAAAAAAAAAACCGCGAACTGGGTCAGAGTCTTTCACGGCACAGAAAGCGAAGGACAAAGGACCATATAGGCGACAACATATAATTATAAGTAATAATGGTGGCCAAAGAGGGGACCGTATACTAAACCAACGGAAATTGCGTGCCAGGTCAAGAATGTGCTGAAAGCCAAAAGCCTTATGTCCATATACATACATATATATATGTATGTACATACTTATATATATATGTATGTATATGTACATGCGATATTTGTGTATGTATATGGTATAGGAACAGGATTTCTCAAGAAATGATTCCTTGACTGTTTTTTCTCAACATAATGTCGTCATCAATCGAAAGGTACTAGGCATACAGAAAGGAAAACCCAAACAAGACAACATATATGTAGGACTCTATAATACTCTGTAATGCCTGTAGTAGTTGTAATTCCCTTACTCTTTCCGATCCTCGATCATAAGCCATCAAAATGACAGATTTTTCAACGATTTTAAACAAGCAAGTTTTAATCTCTTTTAAGGAAAGCATCTCAGGATTTATTTGGATTTTTCTAAGTAAGCTCTAATTATATAACACAAACGAAATCATGTAACAGCGTGGAGGCAAAGAAAATTTCTATAAACTTAGTTACATTGATTTTCTTTGAGATAACTTGAAAAAAGAAGAAAAAATTAATGAAACAAAGCCTTAATTTTAAAGGTACAAACGATACCACGATGGCTGTTAAGTTTAGTGATGTGATCGGATGCCTTAAAAATCTTATAGTTCATTTTCTTTGAGAATAGAGAGGAGCAGAATGAATACTGCCGATATCCTGTTCAAAAATTGATGTAATTGTCTTCTTAATCATTACCCGCAAACTCAATAAATCCTTTTTTTTTTTGGGTGAGAAGATGGTGGATTAAAAGCTATCTGGGATTGTCTTGTATACCTGAAAGAGAGCTCTAAATCATAACCCACCCATCCACCATAATGGTTCGCAAAGTTGTTGCAAATACAGACTGTAGGATATATATAATATATATTTACGTCTGGCAATCATTCTAAAACTTAAGCAATCAAATCGTTCCTGCCCATTGTGAGTCGTGATACTTTAAAATGAAATTCTCTTAACATGCCCGCCCCAACAGCAACTGAAAATTATACTGCTTACAGGAAAACTGCTTGCATTGCAAAGCAGCGCTATCTCGTTTGTTATACTTACTTTTTATACTCATACATACATCTGACTACATATTTAATCCCTCGTTGGTCGCTACAATCAATTAATTTTGTTAAAAAAAACATTCATGATGATTGGTTATTGGAAGATTCCGAACTCCCGATTTATTAAGTCCATTAATAAATATTTCTTAGCTCAAAAATTGTCTACTTCAACTTATTGTCCTTTATATATGTAATGTCTAAGAAACGTCTATTACCTTTAGTACACAGAAACTTGCGGCGTGACGAAAAAGTATTGAATATACGACACATGTTGCTAGAGGACCTTTTAAAGTCCTTTTTCAGAAACCACACAATTTTCGTAAGTTTCCAAATGAAAACCTTAAGACATAGAAAACTAATTCTAGTAAAAAATTATTTCAGAAGATAACTTTAAACTTGTCGAGTTTGTACACCTTTCCAATAGAAATAATAGATGGTCGGATTAGGTTTGCATTTGGTCAACCGACTATATATTAAACTGATAAGTAGGTACATAATTTGGTGTCAACTTTATAAGTATTATGCAATCAGCTGAACATTCCTACGCGAGTTAAATGATAGAATCATTTGACCCTCCTGGTACACAGAGTTCCATCCACATGGCCCAGACGCATATCGCTAAAACGATTCGGGTATAGATCCTGATCAAGAATCTATAAATATGCATACTTTTTTATGTTGCGGATGCGCATCCTTCCCTACATTGGATAGACCTGACCAATTGTGTTGCACCTTCTCCAATGATAAAATATTATAATCCTCGTTTGAACGATTAGTTTATGGTTACAGACTAATTATCCAATCATTTTTATTAAGTACGTGACACAATATAAAAATATATAACGAAATATTTGGTATGCATATATGTATACATATATTTACATATATCAAACCGTGCATTATTTCTTTACCTCTCATTCTACTTTCAGTGTCGCGTTTTGTTAAACTTACGCACCTCCCAACCATTTGAGGAAGTGCTTGAGGATTTGGGTCAAGTGTTGAAAATTAACGGAGCAAAAAAAATCTACACAGGCACGGGCCAGGAGGTAACGCTTTAACCTTGTCTCCGTTTAATACCTTAATATAGAAAGTTGATGAAAATGATTTGACATATTTCTGTTTTTTTTTTACTAATTTACCTTAAAGGTACGCAGTTTTTCCCAACTGCGCAACGAATTTGCCGATGTGGACACATTCTATTTGGCCACAGGTACAGCACTGATTGCTGGTTCACCCATACGTAGGTCGCGGTCACGCCCATCGGTTGTTGCGGCCGCCCCCATACTGCCTACGGATGAACTGCCGAAGGTGCCGTTGCGAGGCGCACGTCCTCGTAGCAAGAGTCGCCCACGGATATTGTATGCACCAGAGAGTGAGATTCTACGTCCGAATGGAGAGTACTCTATGTTGGACATAATGAAAGAAGAGCCAACTAAGGTGACCATACGTGGATTACGACGCACCTTTTATCCGCCCTTACACCATGCACCGGCTGATAATTCACCGCCAGATAAAAAATTACAATTGCAATGGGTGTAAGTATATATAAAATTTGGAGGAGTCCATCACATTTATCATACACTTGGTTCCAATTTCAATCTGATTCATATTGTTAATTCAGTCATGGTTATCGTGGAATCGATGCACGACGCAATCTATGGGTATTGCCATCTGGGGAGCTTCTATACTATGTAGCTGCTGTGGCTGTTCTATTCGATCGGGATGAAGATGCACAGCGTCATTATATAGGTCACACTGAAGATATTATGTGGTAAGTAGACATATTGCTATACCTAATCCAATACTGGAGCTAAAGATATTTTTTTGATCTATGATTGTAGCATGGATGTGCATCCATCACGGGAGCTGGTAGCCTCCGGACAAAAGGCAGGTCGCGATCGAAAATCACAAGCACACGTACGCATTTGGAGCACTGAATCGCTACAGACACTATATGTCTTTGGAATGGGTGAACTAGATAGCGGTGTTACTGCTGTGGCTTTCTCCCAATTGGTAAGTTAACCAAATGACCAGATACCAGATGTGACTAATGGCCATAAACTAATCTAATCACATTTACTACACATTTTACAGAACGGTGGTAGTTATATTCTAGCTGTCGATAGTGGACGGGAGAGTATATTATCTGTTTGGCAATGGCAATGGGGTCACCTGCTGGGCAAAGTGGCTGTACGGTTTATAAAGAAATCCTTTTTTTTTTTTTGTTGACATTTTTCCGTTTTTAATGATTTGTTTGTTATTCCGTAGACACTGCAAGAGGGTTTATCGGGCGCTGCTTTTCATCCCCTCGATGATAATCTTATCATCACACATGGTCGTGGCCATTTGGCGTTCTGGCATCGTCGCAAAGATGGTTTCTTTGAACGGACAGATATTGTTAAGCAACCGTCACGTTCGCATGTAACCAGCGTACAATTTGAACCGGATGGTGATGTTATAACCGCGGATTCGGATGGTTTTATTACCATTTATTCGGTGGACTCCGATGGTGCCTACTTTGTCCGCACAGAATTTGAGGCCCACAACAAAGGCATTGGCTGCCTTATTATGCTTGGTGAGGGCACTTTACTTTCGGGCGGTGAAAAGGATCGCAAAATTGCCGCCTGGGATTCCTTACAGAATTACAAAAAGATTGCGGATACAAAGGTATAATGAATGCCAATGGCAGGATTCACGTAATTTACGTAAATAAAAATTACTTCATTCATTCTTTTTAGCTTCCTGAAGCCGCAGGTGGAGTAAGAACCATTTATCCCCAGCGCCCAGGACGCAATGATGGCAACATCTATGTGGGCACCACTCGCAATAATATATTGGAAGGTTCGTTGCAGCGTCGCTTTACCCAGGTTGTTTTTGGTCATGGTCGACAACTTTGGGGCTTGGCCGCCCATCCTGATGATGAACTGTATGCCACAGCTGGTCATGATAAGCATGTGGCCTTGTGGCGCAAAAACAAACTAATTTGGACCATTCAAACTGGTTATGAATGTGTTGCATTGGCATTTCATCCATTTGGTACTCTCGCTGCGGGCAGCACTGAGGGCCATCTGTTAGTTATTAATTGTGACAATGGAGCGGTAATGTTGACGCTACGTGTGTGTGGATCACCCCTAAACTGTGTGGCCTACAATCAAGGTAAAAATATCATATAAAAAAAAAATTATTTTAATTATACTTATATGTATGTATATATGTATCTCACTTTACCATTTGTAGTTGGCGACATGATCGCCATGGGTTCCCAAAATGGCAGCATTTACCTCTTTCGCGTTTCACGTGATGGTTTTTCATATAAGAAGGTGAACAAAATACGCGGATCTCAGCCTTTAACGCATCTGGATTGGAGTATGGATGGAAATTTTGTTCAAACAGTGACAATTGATTTTGATTTGCTATTTTGGGATGCTAAATCATTGTCACCGGAACGTAGCCCCATTGCTATGAAGGATGTTAAATGGTTAACAAACAATTGTACTGTGGGATTTTTAGTAGCTGGTCAGTGGAGCAATCGTTATTATAGCAGCACAAACACAATTGTGGCCACTTGCAGTCGCTCGGCTGCCCATGATATGTTAGCTTCGGGTGATGCTGAAGGATATTTGCGCTTATTCAGGTAAATTCAGAAGCCACAAAATGGGGAAATTTAAAAAGGGTGACAGATTTACAGTTTAATTAAATAACCTTCATATATATGTATATATATAGTATCCGTTTTAAGCCATTAACTAAATTTCACAGATATCCTTGCATCTCGCCTCGTGCCGAATTTCACGAGTCTAAGGTTTACTCTGGCATGTTGGCCTGCGTTCGTTTCCTATGTGGCGATCACACCCTAATCACTGTGGGCGGCACAGATGCTTCCTTAATGGTCTGGGACATTGTTGAGGAATAGCTGAAATGGCCACCGTGGCGCCCAACTGGACAGTACGAATCATCTTACACGGATTACTGGCATCGCCGCACATCACGAGTTTCGTCCACCATATTGGATAGTGACTCTGTGGATTATCAGTAGTTCCCGTACTCCCGAGTATTGTCCAGATTTTACGCTTGCAGCAACAACAACAACAACAAATTGGCCAGCATTCCCATTTGGTTTTATAGAAAAAAATGAAGGATCAAATTATATAATATTAGATAATTGCACGTTACATAAAAAAGATAATGAAAACAACTTTTGAGAATTTTTGAAAAAAAAAAAAACAAAAACAAAAAGAATATACAACAAAATGTACTAGCTAGCACCAATCTTGGCTTCCACAACTCAAAATCTTCCGTTCGTGTTGCCATCTGCATTTGTTTTATATTTATTTTCAATTGTTTACCAACTCTAAATGCCACTGGTGGTACTATAACTCTAAAACTGAAACTAAATATCAGCTAAGCATGACATTTACATAAAAACTTTCACCTTCCAGACAACAAGACAAATGCAGCAACAGATAAGAGACACACACACACTCATATACACATACATATGATTAATGAAATGTGCACTTCCAACAAATTATATACTTACATACATATATACAATATATTGAATGTGTATTGTTATACCTAAACGGAATTTTTTTTTTAGCGTTGAAATAAATAAAAAGTTTGAACAAAAAACCGTTAAAGGAATTTGAAATTGCCCATTTTTTATAACCAAATAGACAATCGGTTATCGATTGGTTGACATGCCAAACAGCGCCCTCTACCTATACCTTATGTCATTTGGAAACGTCAAAGTAACGAAACAACGTAACACAAATCGATAAAGTGGCAGTTAATTCAATATACTAAAAATGTTTTTTAATATTTTACACCAAAGATTTGTGATTATTTAATGAACAGAACAAACGAAACAATCATGATAATATTGAATTAGAAATAGAGAAATGGAAGTACGAAAGAAAAAGTAATTGTTATACTGTATTGAATAAATTAACACATGCTTTAGCACTGTTACATTATCCTTTTGCCTTAATGAAAGATAGTTAAAGTCGTCTGCTTGATCTATATTTCAATCATTGCATACTTATATATATATATATGCATACTCAGCAAATTCGTAAAACATATAAAAATATAAAGCATGTCATGAGTTAAAGAATCCTTTCTTTAATATTACGATGGCGAATATTAAGGATACTGTCTAGTCACTAACTAACAAATGACATGCTGACATACGAACTACTTTGATTTATATTTATTTAAATATACCTAGAGACTAATTTTGAATTTATTGAAACATCCTCCAATTTACTCAATCTATTCTATCAGCGTTATATATGTATTGTTGAGCTGGTTGACAATTTTACAAGTTTGCTTGCACCATCGAAATCCTGCAAAGTAGACCTTTACTTCAACCTAAATATAACAAAAAATTTTGTTGGGTCCTTTGAGAAAAATTCTTTACCATTTGTCAAGTAATAAGATCAAAATATTTTGTTTTCCTCGAAGGAAATTTATTATTATCTAAACAAACAAACATGGAAGAACTTTCGCTTAATACTAAATGGAAGACAATGATTATAATTAGTTATATTAAATCTAATGCTCTATCTTAAGCTAAATTAAAGCTTAGAAGAGTGTTTTGTAATTACATATTTACAAAATTTGCAAAAATGACATTTAATAGTCAGTCTTGTGCTCTCTTCATCACGGTTTTGAGTCAAATCGATTTAAAGCCAAATTATGCCTCTTTAGGGACTAAGGCACGGGAGTCACATCACAGTTGCTTCACCTGAACCTCGGGTTTCAGGACGGTCCGATTTATAGAGGAGCTATTTTAGATGCCAATTGTTCATTGAGCCAATTTTGATGTTCCTCTTCAGTAGCGCAGGTTTGAAGTACATTAGTAATCTCGACATCCTTGGACGACTTTCGTTTGCCGAAAATGCGGGGAACTGACTTTAAGAGTTTTTTCAGGTTCTTCGATGCACCCGTTAGAGAGTTTTTCTTGGGAATAATGGAAATAGGATTTCCCTGTCCCTGGTACGATGATACGGCAAACATTTTAGCAGATATTTTCTCTTTTGGTGATCTACACACGCTGACAACTGTTGTTAGAATGATGCTAACTGTTCGAAATTCTCTCCTTTTTATACCGTTTTCTGTCAGGCGAACAAACTGCCTTTTCCCCTTGTGTGTTGACGAGCAGGTAAAATGGTTTACCTGTCCGGGGAAAACACTTAGCGAGGACCTCAAAGTGAAATTAAATGATTACAGTATATATGTATGTACATATGTATGTGTGTCAATTGCGAATTCAATTTATCTTGGCTATTTTTCAATGGAAAAGATTGAATAAAAATTTAAATAATTAATAATACAGTTTCTACAAATAAAAATATGTAAACTGTAAAATACTTAGTTAAATTTTAGCATCTACTTAAATTTTATTCTTCACTAAACGTTTACTTTTTGTACCCTCTACAAATAGTTGGAAATGTAACATATTAACTTTACATATTCCTGATCAGCATCAATATCCGAGTGGATTATGTTGTGCCCGACCATCAGGTTATAAAACCCACCAAATTTAATATGAACATCCGTCTAATATCAATGCAGATCAATCAGATTCCGCCCCTAAAATTTATGAAAAACGAATAACTGGAGCTCTATTTGAACATATTCTTTTGAATACAGATTTCGAAGTCGGACAATAAACATCAGATATATATATATGTAAACTATTTGCTAAAAAGCCAATCAAAAGCAACAATGGCTAATAAAAGCAAAAAACATAATTTTACTAAATTGATGTAAATTCCAAAGGAGTTTCCCAATATCAACTACCTCTACTTGGTTTAGAGTGCACTCGTAAGTCTGCAGGGATGACTTGCTTCCTTTATTTTAGTTAATCCCTGGATAGTTAAATCAAGTTAAATAATCAAAATATTTTCAAATTTAATTGACGTAAATTTTAAATGATTTTTCAACATTATGAGGGAAAATATCTGTGCGAAAATATCTTGTAATATTTTCAATAGTTTTTTTGGTTTTTTTTTATATCTGCTTATACTAATCAGTATTTAAAATCATTTTCTTTATTCATTTCGATGTAGTCGTAAAGAAGAATTTTTAACACACAAGATCTAGCAAAATTTGAATATAGTTTAAATTACTTTGAATAAGAGATATTTCATAAAATCAGACTCCGACGAAATCCTCATTAATTGAATATAAATTTTACTTATATTACATAATATTTTCTTCATATTAAATGAATTTTCTTATATTTACATAAGTTTTCCAGATTTTTATGATAATCAGACGAGAGTTGACTGAATTGGAGCCCTCTAAAGTAGAGGTTCCTTCGAAGGATTTGTCCTGCTTTTGAAGGATTTTACCAATGGTTTATAAGCTCTAAGTTGGCCATCTTTTGACCGATTTTGAAAAGTTTTACATCAATCTTCTGGATAATTTCCGTATTAAAAAACTACATTAAAAGTTGAAAAAGTTGGAAAAACAGTTTTGAATGGATTTTCGTGAATTTTTGCAGTGTAAACATCGTTAAAATTTGCGAAAATCGAGTTGAAAATTAGTTTTTCAGATTTTTATGCTAATTAAAAACGGCGATTCTAAAAATCAAATAAAGACATTGTTTTTCAAAATCAGACGAGATTTGACTGAATTGGAGCCCTCTGAAGTAGAGGTTCCTTAGAAGGATTTGTCCTCCTTTTGAAGGATTTTACCAATGGTTTATAGGCTCTAAGTTGGCCATCTTTCAGTTAAATAAAGTGCAACTCTGGCGAAATTGCTTGATATTTTGCTCACTCGATTTTTAACAAAAATTTTGTGTCCTGATGGATTTTGGATATAACTTACTGTGTACAAAATTTTGATATATGTATGCAGTATTGAGTAAGTTAAACGTTATATTTTAATTTTAATAAAGGACCCAAATTGTTTCTACGATTTCAAGAAAGAAGACTCAGCTGATCCAAAATCTTTATATGATTTCATGAAATCCTTTTGTCTGCCTTATACAAAAAAATTGTTTAACAAATGGTTAATATCAAATCAAGTAGTGTGTAGATAGTATTTAAATTCTTTTGTTTATACTTTTGTCATAAACATATCTAAAAAAAAACTTTTCATACGGTTTAAAATGAAATAAAAAACAATTAAATATTTGTTGGGGTTATTCGATTACTGAAACTTATTATTATTTATTTTAACTTTTTGGCACCAAAAAAAATCTCGAATGGTGTTAATTTAATTCAGGGATTGTTTTTAAAATCAATTATTAGATTAACAAAGAATTGTTTCAAAAAATCAATTATATTTGTGCTTTCTCATTCACTTTTTTTGAATAAATTGAATTGAATTATAATTGTTACACGAGTATCATTATGATTCGCATTAACTTTTTATGGTCCTGTAAACTGTGGCCCAAACAACTGATACGAGTATAATTAAGCAATTAACATTAGGAAGGATAATTAGGGATAACGTAAAAAATTTAATTTTATACCATATCATTTTCTGTAGTATCATTTCGATTCTCTAGATATGAGCGTAACCAACGGTTCATACACTGCATTCTATAATACAAAATAACCGTAAAACACAAAATGGTTCGTGTCGACCAGCTGAAACTAATCGAAAGGAACAGGATGGGATGGATGCCTTCATGAAAATGTTTGCTCCTGAATTCAATTTCATCGATTTGGAACAAATCGATTTAAAGCGATGCGATGCGACTTGCGTTTATTTCCAAGAAATAAAAAAGAAAAAATAACATGAATAAATGTCAACTGGTAAGTAAATGTTAAATAGCATGACTGAAGAAACAACAAAAAAAAAAAAGAAAAAAACAAAGTACCTAAAGTGCCTAAAACTAGGAGTTTTGGGTAGGTACCGAAATGCATTGCCCACACCGAAGGATACGCTTTAATAATAGAAGTGCGAGCGCTCCATTGTGCACAGCATGACTTTTCCTTTTGGGTTCGTGTAAGGTGACCCATCCAGGATTCATAATTTGCAACGCTTGAGTGTTGAGGATCACGTTGTCTGCCTTTTCTATTTCTTGTCCATTCCTTTTTCCAGTTACGTGCCTGATGAATAATTGTGTTTTGGCGACTTTTGTCGCTTGAAAGATATGTACATATAATCAATTTGTTGCGGAAAGTGACCAAGGATAACCTCTATCCTGAATCAGTCTAATTGTAAGATTTCTATTTGAAACAAAGAAATCTCTGTGCAAATTGAAATTATTACGCCAATTCAAATTTGTCCTCAAATAGAAAATAGATTAGTTAAAAATTGTTGGCAATTCAATTTTAACTTAATTAGATAAAGAAAGAAAGAAAAAATCAACTAGCCAAGGAAATGCGAATTTTTCCAAAAAAATTAAAAAAAAAAATAATTGATAATGTCAACTGAAATCTGAAATATCGCTAAGGACAGATGTATGTAGATATATATGCGTAATTAGCCTTTTGCACTATAATGTCAAGTGCAATAACAGCTCATGATATGAATGAGCGAGATAGCATGCATTTGCGCCAAGTTAAGAGAATTTTATCATAAATTCTATATCCAATTTTGAGGTTTCGGGGGATTTGTCTTAATAAATGAAATGATACAGGGTATATTGAACGTCGGCAGGGACATAATTTTTGTTGACTCCCCTTAGTTTGTGGCACTGGAAAATACACTAAAAAAAATATGCTCAAATTCTAGCCAAAGAACTTAAAAATAAAATAATAATAGTTCTTAGCTTAATTTTGTTTTAGCAATATACAATTTTTATACTCTGTATCCAAGTTGCGCCAAGTTAAGAGACATTTATTTACATTTTTATACCCTCTAACCGTAGGGTGAAAAAGTATATTCAAGTCTTCAAAATGTATGTAACAGACAGAGGGAAAATTTTCCGAACCCATAAACTGCGGAGTCGATTGAGACTTGTCGAGAGACATCGAGATCTCAGAGACTTTAAGAGATAGAACTACGTCTAGTATCTACACAGATCAAGTTTGTTTCAAATTTGATACGCCCACTTCAGCCCCCGCAAAGTAGAAAAAATTATAACGAAAGTTGTATCAAAGCTATCATATTTCTCTTTAGTATACTCAATCATATAGCCAATATGTACCAGTTAAACAAATTTCGTTGAAATCGGACAATAAATATCGGAGATATACGTATTTATGTTTTGTGCTGAAATGTCATGGGCAGCAGCAGCTGAAATATATGAGCGAGATAGCATGCGTACGTTGCTTATATATTTCGTTCACTGATTAACAAGCGTTAACAAGCTTGCTAGGAGAATTTTATAGAAAAAAAAGTATATTCAATTAATGGCGATTTCAAAGCCATTTATATATGTATATATAGCACTCAAATTATTGAAACAGAGACATCCGAAACGGTTCTTTGTTGTAATTCTTTTCAATTATCATTTAATTTTGGTAAATCAGTGGAAGCGATCAAAATTCCACCGAATAAATTGGAATTTCTTGCCTAAACACCTGGAACATTGGCAAATCCAAACAAGGGACACAAACTCATCGTAAAAACTAAACAGATGATCTCGTTATTAAATTTCAACCGAGTGCAGCGAATCAATTTGTTTTGGGTAGAAAACTGCTCAAAGAACATACATACATAAATCCTATTAGAAAACCAATCAACCGTTTCAAATGGGATACATAGAATAGGGACACATATACATACATATGTATATGTACATACATATATGTATGTACATGTTATAGAATTTCCTATTCGGGTCAGAAAAGTGATAAGTGAGAAGCGTGTATAATTAAGCTGAGACTCAACTATGTACATAGTAAGGGATGGAAATGTATACTAACTTAAGTTAGTGCTAACAACTAAACTAAATCGAACCTTCAGTATTATTTTTATGTGAGAGAGCTGAAAAATCAATGTTGGTGGCCCTTTAACTAAGCTCAATTTGTCGGCAATTTGAAAGCAAATTGAATGTGTCTATGTAACAATTTATTTGTAGCCCATTTTTTTTTTTTTTTTTTTTTTTTTTTTTTTTGCAAAGATCCACGTAGGTCCAACGCGTGAGTCTAACAACACAAAAGGTGAGGGTGAATTTTGGAAAGGAAACTGCTACTTTCCACACAATGCTCGGTAGTATGAAAAGAGACACCTCCAAACTATTCTCTTGTCACTCTCGGGTCATATCGTCCTCTGTGAGGCCGACGCATCCGTCACCTGGTGTGATTAACAACAACAATGAAGGGACCCGTCGTTACGGCAGGATCAAAGCGGAAAATTCATTTTGCTTGGTGGTCTTCGTCTCGGTTTTGCTTTTGATGTTTCGCACACAAGAGAGTTTTATTATTTTTTTTTCCTTTTTTTTTTTTTATATCGAAAACCTACTTCATTAGACACATAATTGGTTAAAGAATTGATGGGATGTATTGAGGTGGTTATCCCTGGTTAAGTAAACTCTTCAATAACTCTAAATTGTGGCAGCTCAGAAAGAGAAAAAAAAGTGGTTAGATAATTTTTACTAATCTATTTTCATAGATTCTATTGAAATTGTTAATTTTATTTGTTTTCTGCTTCGTGTACAATGAAATCAAACATTAACATATGTTTGTACATGTATGTACATACATATACATATACATATAATAAAGTGGAGAGGTCGGATAAGTCGTGACATTAAAGCCAAAAACCTATCTAACCAACACACTAGCGCACCAGGCGACAAAAGCTGTCGCTAATGCTACTTTCAGTACAAGGCAGTGACCTTGCCAAGCATCGACTGCTTAATATGTATGTATGTATGTATGTATGTATAAACTAATGTGACCATCTTTGTGATATAAAAATGTGCTATGTATATCCAAAAAAAACGTATTTCGTGTATTATAATTTGTTTCTCGTTATAGACAAGAATGATTCTTTTAAAATGTTCAAGTCAGAGATTCGAAAACAGAAAGATGTAGAGTCGTATTAAAACGACTGTTAAACTAAGGCCTGATATTCGAATCTAATCGATAAAGTCTCAAATAATAAATAATAAAAGTCTTTAAACAGTTCCTAAGAAAATCAAGATGTAGTGAAATGTAAAATGTCGAATAATTTAAAATGATTTGATTTTATAAGATTTTGTGTTTATCAGCATGGTTGGCGTTGCCAATAGAAAGAAAAATGTCCAAAACCGATTCCGTCATAATGTCTGCCATTGCTATTACCCATTCGTATCGAAAACTTTAGCTTATAAAATTCCTTGTATTTTAATACTAAAAAATTGATATATTCCTGATCAGCATAAGCATGTTCCATATACCCATAAGTATAAAAACTTATCCATCTTGGAGACTATAGCTATAGGTATCAATTTAGTACGACTACGCAGATCGAATTCATTTAAAATATTTACAACGGCCACTTTTGAATTATTCAGGCGAACCGATGGATACACAGATATGGCTACGAGATCTTAGATCGTCGTATAGATAAAAAATATATACATATATTATAATGTCCCCTATAAATACTATTTTCACTTATTTTTATAGATATTTGATATATGTATATAGTATGTATATACATATGTGTAGTTATTTATGTACATAGCTGTCTGATTTGAACGAAATTGCAATTGTAAACTTATTGATTTTGAGTTAACTTGGGATAAGTTTGAGAAACAAAAGAAAATTTTAAACTTAGATCTACTACTACTAACTAACCCTTCAGAGTTCAATTTTTAACGATCGACGGATTCAATAATACATTGCGAACTAAAGTCATTTATATAGATTTAAGAATGCCTTTTGATTTTTTTAATCATATCAAATTGAAGTATCTTGACCTTTCAATCCTATGCTTTGTTGGATTCGACAATATCTGAACTTAATTCTCAAACATCATCCAAATGAGACTAATTAAACCTGATCGGTTATTGAAATATAAAGTTATGTATGTATTAAAGTAACAGGCACAAGGAAACATTTCCAAACTATAAAGGGTAAATATTGTTGATCTGCATCAATAGCCGAGTTGGTTGAGATTTGTCCGTCTGTCTGTATAAACATCGAGATATTGGGGACTCATCATCCGACAAGTGTTAACCAAATAGTTAACCAAATATATAATCAATTAATGGCGATTTCGAAGTACATAGTTTGATTTTATGACACATCTTTTACTAGTACAGGGTATACACCAAGACGGCTTCATTCTAAATGCTCTCAAACAATTGGCAAACTTATTTTCTGAATAATCCCTTACTTGAACGCTTGAAAGGAATATGTGATTTGGGATGTACTCATGGACCGATCAGTTAAATGGATGTCCTTGCGCAACTATAACTCTATTGCTTGGTACACAAACTTTTTAATAATAAAATGTTTTCACCTGGTCTATAAAACTATGGCAAATATATCTCTTCTTTGTAAATTAATTTAAAAAATATATCGCTTTATCGGTACTTCTAAGTTTATATGATTAGAAGTATATATTAAGATCATATTACGATCCCATGTGATCAGTTCACACTGCTCCCTGTACTAAATACTTTGAGGTTTCTCTATTAAGTGTTATCGTCCTGCCAAAAGAGAAGCCCATTAATTTTATATGCAAAGGCAATTTGACTCATCCAAAATGTCAAGCCTTTAAAGTTGTACTTTTATTTATTATTATTATTTAAATAAAATATCGGTAATACAAAACTAGGGTCATTAATTTTTGAAACATCCAATTTCAATTAAGTTTCGTAGCTAATTTTCAGAATTTAAAAGAGATTTTTCGATATGATAAATTTTAACCCATCAATTACATTAAATGCCTTTGCTCAGTCATTTAATGGTCTAGACAGTTGCTACATTTTCATTAACGTGTCCAAGATGTATCTTTTAATGGGCCTCAGTAGGCTCTGTCTAGTATTACCCTTATACATATATGTATGTATGTATGTATGTATGTATGTATGTATGTATGTAGGTACTCGAACGAATTATTTACCTAGCACCCGCATAATTATATCCGATATGATCCAGACAAGGAGAAGACAATTATTATTAAATTTCAAAATAAGCTCGCAAAAAATATTCAATATGAAATCGGCTATGCATTAGCATCATTTTCGAAAATCTAACGTAAAGATAACGAACAACGGCCCAGCCGAAATTCTAATACCCTTGCATATAATATATACAATTTACCAGAACCATTATATATACGAGGGCTCCTATTTATATTTCGGAAACAACAAACTTCTGACCAAAATTAATATACCCTCTGCAAGGGTATAATAACTAATAAGTTAATAAATTAATATAAATTAATAAAATGAACTTTATTAAAAAGTTACTGACGTCGAGTTTCGTTGCGACAGTATGGAAAATAACAATAATAACAAAAACAACAAAAAACAATGTTTCTAAAAGAAAATGAAGTAAGCAAGTCGTCCCTGCCGACTTGGAGTATACCCTGTACCAATATGAGATATTTCATAAAATCAGACTCCGACGAAATCCTCATTAATTGAATATAAATTTTACTTATATTACATAATATTTTCTTCATATTAAATGCATTTTCTTATATTTAAATAAGTTCTCCAGATTTTTATGCTAATTAAAAACGGCGATTCTAAAAATCAAATAAAGACATCGTTTTTCAAAATCAGACGAGATTTGACTGATTTGGAGCCCTCTGAAGTAGAGGTTCCTTCTAAGGATTTGTCCTTCTTTTGAAGGATTTTACCTTTCATACGGACGGACGGACAGACGGACAGACGGACATGTCTATATCGACTCGGCTGTTGATGCTGATCAAGAATATATATACTTTATGGGGTCGGAAAATTTTCGTTCTGCCTGTTACATACATTTTAGCGACTTTAATATACCGTTGAACCCTATGGGTACAGGGTATAATAACCTATGGTAAGGAAAAAATACAATAGATACATATATTTTACAGAATCCAACTTTTGACCAATTCTGATTACTTCTTTGTGATGCTTTGGAGTCAGTCGATTGAAAGCCTTGAATAGCTCGTAGGATCAATCCCTCAAGTCATTATAGATAATGTGAAGAGGTTTCTTTTTCAAATTGATTTGTGAAATTTATGATCTTCTATTATATGATTATTGTCTATAATTTGCCTTTTTAACAGACGAACGCAGATGTGCGTACAATTCAAAGGACTAAAATTTTTATAATTGCTAAACTATTGTTAGCTACTTAGCGACCGAAATTGCTTTTAAAGGACTCGGTATTGTCCTATTTAATGACAATAACACCTATACAATTAATGTATTGCCTTGAAATCCTTTGGAATTCTCTCTTTATTTCATTTTTTTTTTTTTTTTTTTTTTTTTGTTGTGGAAAATTCCTTTTTTATATCAGTTGCAAAATGGAAAGAATGACGTAGACGAAACTTTCGAAAATCATGTGGAGACATTGTATGTATAGCTAGGTAGGCTCTAGAGGATCTACAATATGAACAACAAATGTATGTATAATTGAAAATGGATTTCCATTCATTCTGAAAAAGACACACATTCGTTGCGCATGTGCAAAGAAAATGTTGGCTCTTTGAAAAACTTGAATGGAGTGTTGCCTACTCGACAAACAATGCATTTACACTCATTGGTCGAGTGTGAATGCCGGTCAGAGGTCCTTTACCATTATTCTATAAGCATTGAGAGGCACTCGTGCATAGCTCCGCAGGACCTCAACTAGTCCATTCAATTTTCCAACCAAATAATAAAGCGTGTATTACTACACCAAATTGGTCAACAAAGTACATCCAGACCCATATATCCGTACCGTCATTCTTTATATGTACCCTACATATGTACATATGTATATGCCAATTCAATAGTTTGGAAAAAAGTAATAAATGGCCGAAAAGACTAAAAGAACAGGATATGCTTGCGGAATGTCGTTTAACCTTGATCAACTCTTGTCCCTACATTTGAGTACTACACACAAATAATAATAAAAACGAACTGTAACTAATTCAATTTGCAAGCAATTGTTACAAATCGGACAACCGGAAGCTCCAATGGAAGCGCTGAATCTGAAATTCCATATATATATATATACATACATATGTATGTGGCTTCAACAGAAAGATCCGGGTTCTTCATTTAAGGCTGTGGAAGACATAAGTATTTATATAGTTATAGTTTTTCGATCTATCTAACGGAATTTCGTTGGACATATTTCATTTTACCTGATCTACCCCTGATGTATAAATTCAAATTCTTCATCAGACAATTGAATCTTACAAGATCCTTTGTGTAAAACAATTGATCGGACATTCCCAGTTCCATAATGTATATGCATATATGTGTATGTAAATTGTTGATCAGCATCGGCTAGGTTAAACTATTTGAAACAAACGTATAAATGATTTTCTTGGCGTATAAATGATTTTCCTAAACCTTGCCATTGATTCTATCAAATATTGTCAGAATCGGTGTAATTATATTAAATAACTACCATTCGGCAGTCCTCGGTAGATGAGTTGCCTGTCTAAGTGGTCCAGTCATTTAGGCAACTGAACAACGAGGATCCGGGCTCTCGAATCCCTGGCTAGTATATGGATGTAGTTTTCATCTAAGCCGAAGGCCTTAGTTGCCAGTGCTTGTAAAATATATTTAGATTGACAGTTTACAATCATATCCTATCCTTTAATAATAATAATAAAAACTATCAAACTTGGTTAAAGATTCAAGAAGCATATTAAACTCACAAATATCAAATTTCATGGCATTCGGTTGAAAAACAACAAAGTTATTGAGAATAAATAAAACTATTCATGACCGATCGTTCCACTATATGATATAGTCGTCCGATCGAGGTGATTCCGAGATATACAATGCGTATTTCAGCTCTGTAGCTATTATGGTCTCTGCGAGGGTATAAAAACGTACGACAAGGCATTGCAAGAAATAGAAAGATTTAAAGAATTAACCAGTCATGATTATGTCTTTTTAAAAGTCGTTTTGAAAACTTTACTTGCCTACACTTAACCAATTTTTCAAAATATAACATTGTTAAAAACATACATACATGATCAGCATCAACAGCCGAGTCGATATAGACATGTCCGTCTGTCCGTCCGTCTGTCCGTCCGTCCGTATGAAAGGTAAAATCCTTCAAAAGAAGGACAACGGACAAATCCTTCGAAGGAATCTCTACTTTAGAGGGCTCCAATTCAGTCAAATCTCGTCTGATTTTGAAAAACTATGTCTTTATTTGATTTTTAGAATCGCCGTTTTTAATTAGCATAAAAATCTGGAAAACTAATTTTCAACTCGATTTTCGCAAATTTTAACGATGGATCACTGCAAAAATTGACAAAAATCCGGTCAAAATTATTTTTCCAACTTTTTTCAACTTTTAATGTAGTTTGTTAATACGGAAATTATCCAGAAGATTGATGTAAAACTTTACAAAATCGGCCAAAAGATGGCCAACTTAGAGCCAATACAACATTGTTAAAATCCTTCAAAAGAAGGACAAATCCTTCGAAGGAATCTCTACTTCAGAGGGCTCCAATTCAGTCAAATCTCGTCTGATTTTGAAAAACGATGTCTTTATTTGATTTTTAGAATCGCCGTTTTTAATTAGCATAAAAATCTGGAAAAATAATTTAAATATAAGAAAATTCATTTAATATTAAGAAAATATTATGTAATATAAGTAAAATTTATATTCAATTAATGAGGATTTCGTCGGAGTCTGATTTTATGAAATAAATATATAAAATATAATATTGTTAAAAAACATACATACATGTAATTTAAATGTATATATACTATGTAAATTAAATATATATGTATATTAATAATAAAACTAAATTTATAATAGAAATAAATCTTGTTGGCAATTTCCTTGTCATCTCCCGCATGCGGAGAAAAGTACTGTTACCGTGACTGTCCGTCAACGGCAGCTTTCACTGTAAATGTTTGCATTTGACTGATCTAATTTGTTTCAATTGAAGGATTTATCTTATTGATTTCTGTAGGTATTCATTATCCGATATGATTTAAGCTATAAAAAATATTAATACGCTTCATTCTATTTGTTGAAAACATCTGACTATAAATAATACGCCTCCCCTAGATAGTTACCGATTATCCATGAAGTTAGAGGATATATTAAAATCGATATTAAATTTATATTTCAGACAGAAAGATAAATATGTATATCTTTCGATATTATTATTACTGATTAGCATAAATTTCCCGTCTTTCTGGATTCAGTCATTTCAAAAAATAATTTAGATAGGACAAAAAAAAACACATTATTCCTAACGAAATCACTATGTATACCCTTTCCATATCTAAATAAATACGATCATAGCGATTGTCAGTAGCACATTTTAAAGAGTCATTTATGTATATTGATTTAGGACTATTTCTTTAAATAACAAAGGAAAGAAAACCTTTAAATTAACTTTCAAAGAGCTCTCCTCATAAATATTTGTATGTATGTATGTATGTATGTAACTAGCTGTCGAAAAATATATATGTACATATGTATGTATGTATGTATACTGTTTTATTTTATTTTTACTGTGTAGTCAAGTATGTATATAATAAGCCGGCGAGTTTTTGAAGTAATCGTTTTTTTGTTTTCACTTCCTTTAACAAAAATTTTGAGATGACTGTGCAAACTCAAAAACTCATTTATCGGGAGACCTAACAGCAATAATGCGGGATATGGCATGATAACAAGTGCCTAAAGGACCGATATATTTGACATATTTTCTTAGCAAAAACGAAAAAAAATAAAAACAATATTTGATATTTTTCTAATGGTTGTTTATTTAGTTTTCCATGTAAATAATTCTCTAGTTGTTATTTATTTAGTTTTCCATGTAAATAATTTGCAGTAGTGAAACTGTGTGATGATTTATTTTCATTTCTTTACATTTTGTAAATACATGGAAATTGAAAACCGTTCTGTTGGCCTTATCAGGCCAAATACATCTCGAATATACATACATACAGTATTTTTTGTTATATACTATAAGAAAACAAAATGTTAGACCAAAACAAAACAAAATTCGATCTTATCTGAATCGCTTCCAGCATAATAGATTCGTTAAGCATTCGTAGGATGTGAAGAGAGATTTCAAAAATCCTAGATTGCACATGACAGATAGTGGAAGCTAATCCGGTACCGGCAGGCGGAGTGTTTCCCGTGTGTAATACAAAACATACGTGTCCATATGAAGATCAGAGATTGGTATCTTTTCGATGCTTCGATTAGTATCTTTTGCCAAATAGCCGAGGCTAGCCACATACCAATAACTGCTCCTAATTGTATGCGGATAGAAAAGATAGATAGTAGTAGCCAAAATTGGTAAACCAGATTTTTAGAAATCATACCATCGTGTGTGAACTTTACTATCTCAGAGATTGCTCACAAATTAGTATGATAAATATCTACACATATTATTTAGATATACATATGTATGTACATATGTATGTACAAGATCTAAAGATTTTAACAGAAGCCCCTAAGAAGAGGCTGTTTATACCATAATAGGTTCACAATGATCAAATCACGATATACAGTAAACACATTAAAACCATTTTTCGTTCATTTGAAGTAATTGAAGAGTATCTTATGTTTTCAATTAAAATATCGGATGTTTTCTATCGCGATCTCTATTTTTAAAAATATTTAGTTCCCCCAGGTAGTCAAATAGAACATCATTTTGCTATACATACTATTTCTTTCTTTCTTTTATGGTATTATAATATTTGCAGACTTTCGAATTTTGTACTAACTTAGCGTGAGAGTTGCATTGCTCTTCTTAGTTTTTGAAATATTTTCTGGTATCAACATAATAGATATAATATAACATTTTATTAATAAAATAGTTATACATAGATGTTTCATTTATTCAGGTCTTTTCAATTGTTTAAAGGTTTTTTTTGAAGTATAATATTGAACGTTTATAAATATGGCAATTGAAATCCTCATCATTTATACATATGTACATACATTCAAAAATTCGAAAAACTATCGAAACGTGCAAAAGTGGATACATGCTCATTTTTAAGATTTTTCTCGATTGTTAGATTTAAGTAGGAGATAATGAATTAAATTGTTTGTTTTTCGTTTTACATATAATTAATGGATTTTTGTTAAAAATTTGTAACCGATTAATGCATTTTTCTGGGTTTTACAGCCACCCAAAGTCACAGTATCAAAGCATGTATCCACATGTGCTCGCCACTGTATGTACATACATATGTATGTATGTATTTCAGCAGAGGCATAACTTAATAAGGCATAATTTTGGCACCCCCTTCGATTGAAACATGTATGTACATACATATGTATCTATTACTTATTAGTAATCCGAAAGAAAATTCGTTATAAAATTTATAATATGAATACATACATCTTTAATGCTTTAGTATTGCAAATGATCTCAGTACTTTTTAAAATTGTTGAAAGAGTACTTACTCGGCGGAATATTAAATTGTTTAACAATTTCTTGCTTTATCAGCTCGATCAACGGCATCAATTTCGATGAATTCATTTTGGCACACATTTTACATTACATACATACATACATACATACACACAACATATTACTGGACTTTTGCTTATTTTGCTTTGTTCTCATTTCGTTGCATAGATACAATTAAATCAAGACTTTGTTATGATGAGGTTTGGAATAACGGAACTGTGACGGCTTGCCGTTGATTGCTCAATTTTGCTTTATTTTATTTTCGTTGTATAGAGGTGTTCGAATAATTCGAATACAAGTATGCATCACTCTCCTGGCTATTTGTTAATACAAAATTTGTTCATCTAATTGAACCTCTAATGGCCAAGACCTGTTGCCTGTTATTTGCTTACTTTGTTCAGTTCGAGGAAATCTCAGAATTTGATTTTCTTCGGCAATTTTGTGCAATTTTAAAAATTGATAAAAGCTAAAACTTCTTCAAGGTATAAGAAAAACGTTTTCAATAGGTTTTTAGTTCCCGTTCTTATTTATTTCACCTTTGATTTGTTCAAAATTTAAATTCTATATTCGAAAACAAAATCCAATGTTTTCCTTATTTTTGTTTAACAAAATTATTTTTATTCTTAATTTAGTCATAGGGCGTTAATTTTAAGATACACTAAAGATAATAATAAGATAATAATAAAGATAAGTCTTATTTAATCGTAATATATTCTATTCCGCTGCAGTCAAGTTTTATTTTTTTAACTATGAAAGAATAAAATAATTCTCAAGTGGAATATTCGTCTAAGTGGATGCAACACTTTGTGCACAGGATAAATCCTATACATATATGTATTTATAATTATGATCATGCCCTTTCAGAAAATGGAGTCTTAGATGAGGGAAAAATAGAAACATATTTTGATGGCAAATTTTATTTCTGTTTGGGAAACTCAAATTACTAATTCGTGGTTTTCATTCGCTGTTTAATCTTCCTATATGTATCTAGAAATATATGTCGATATCAGAAAACGCACTTTAAAATATTTTCATGATTGGCATAAATATATTATTTCAAAATTTTGTTGAATAATTAATATTTACTGGGAATTTTCTTTTTTTTTTTGACACAATGAATACCTACATATGTATGTACATACATATATACAATTTTCTTTTTTCTTTTCGAAAATCTCATATTTCTTATATGCGTTTTCCTATGATAAAAACCCGATTTCGTTTTACAGTAATTTTATTGTAATTTTTAATACCCAATTACTATGCCTTGAGCATATATCAATACATATTATTGAGAATTTCAATGTTATTTCAATTTTGCCTAAAAAAACATCAATCTCTATGGATGTGTATATGTCTGTATGTATGTATGTATGTATGTACATCTACATCAATATCGACACTCATACAGATTGAGTGCTATTGATAACAAATTTCATACGTAAAGATTACTTAAAAGGAGAGCTCAATGCACAAAATTGTTGTTATTGTTAGAGATTAGGGTTCCTATTTCGTTTGAAATATGTACATAAAATAATAGAAAAATATATCTAACTTGTAATGTCATCGACAATGGAGAAAGGATCAATAGGAATCGGTCTCCTTGTGTATTCCTTTAGGTTACAACCGTGGGTTTCATGGTCAACCACTATTTCGGCTTGCTATGCGGTAGTCGGATTAGATGCATGTATGTTCGTGTGTGTAGGAGAGTGTGTGTAAATGCAATTCCATCCGGCCCTTGGGCGTTCAGTAGGCGACACACAGGTAAACAAGGAACAGTCATCTTTGTATGCATCTCCTATTCATACCTTTTTGGGGCTTCTAGACATCAGCGATTATGTCTATTGTTTGATCTTCGGAAGGAGTTATAGCTTCTTATTGTTGATGTCTACATAGATTGTCCCATTTTGTAGCTATATATTGAATTTGGACAAGAAAATGAAACTATATTCATTTTTTGTTTGGCAAAAGACATTGTCAATGACCGGACCTTACCATTATGTATGTGCACACACACATACATATGTATATAGTCATCCGATTTCAAATTTGAACAACTGTATTATAATGGAAAAAGTGATTCTTTCTATAAAACTTAGTAACTAACGAAATGAATCGGATATATACATACATACATATAATCCATGGTGATTTCTTTGAAGTCAATAAAATTACTGACTCCTTTTTTTAATACCCTTCCAGGTGGTATATACTAATTTTGGTTAAAGATATATTATAAGGTATATAAGAAAGGATTTTCGACTATATAAAGTATAAATACTCGGACGACTATATCAAATAGCTCAACATTAATGTTATTTTTTATGCGAATGCCACGAAATTTCATCAGAATCGGTTGACTGTATCATATAGCTCCTACAGATACGATCAGCCATTTAATTTGGTATTTCTTAGTTTAGTATGCATAGAAATGTCTATGTCTAATGTTTCAACAGAATCGATCGACTATATGATATATGTAGATGTCATAGGAATAATCGAACGCAAAGATTTTTATGATCCAATTTAAATTTTATTAGTGTTATGTACTTCTTAAAAAATCTAATAAATTTTAATTAATTATCAAGTAGACAATCGGCAAAGGTATCCGATCTTCGGCATAGGTGAAGTTAGCTTATCCTTTCGATCCCAAATAGCATCGTTTTGATCAGCCTGAACCAAGTGCTGCAGGGTCATCCCTGTTTGGCAAGATATTTTAAAAGAGTTTACAAATGATCTTAGCCAACAATAATCGGCCTAATCGAAGCCAAAAGTAATACTTTAATTGCATCGCCACTTTTTTTTTCTCGATCTGTCTACATACTATGGAATAATGGAGGTATAGATTTCCTAATTATATTTGGATGAGGCAATATAAAAAGATAGAAGGGAGATGGAGGAAATGGTTTGTGGTAACAGTTGTATGAGTTCCACTATTGACCGCAAGGTGCGCTAGTAAATTAATCTGCTCATAAAATTGTACGAGATATCATAATATCGTTCTTGTGACATGTAAAGATAATTTTGCTTTAATGTGATGGGAAATTTAAATGGTTTGATACTATAAAGTAAAGAGTATAAGCCAAGTCGACTTTTATTTCTTCACATAAGTTCCATTGCATCATTAATTTTATTCAATTTTAGACTAATTGTTAGTAACGATTGTAGTCGTAAACATATAAATATATATATGTATATATATATATATATATAATCGTAGATACATATGTATATACAAATATGTTAGAGTATGACTACGTTACTCCCATACCATTTTCTTTTCTTTTGTGTCCATCAAACTGTGTCTTAATGTTTACTTATATAGGTATATATGTATATATCTATGTATACATATATTGATCTATAGTACGAATTCATCGACAATAACGACATCAACAAATAGCAAACAACAGAGTTTATTAGAAGAATGTAGCCCTATGACCCCTTAAGCCAATCTGTAAAGGAAGAGCAATTTTTGAAAAAGAACAACAAAACTATATGTATGCGTATTTATAAATGTATATATATATATATGTATGTATATATATATAAATATGTATAGATATTTTGTTCTTTTTGTATAGAAAGTCATGCTAAAATGCACAATAGTCCCCGGGCAGGGCTTATTGTTTAGGTTCCTTTTTCAAAAATATTTGTAAACACGTTTTCGGAAAAATTTTCTAGTGTTTTCAGGGGGGGGATGACGAAAAGGTTTGCCATAGTGAGACGTCATGTAGTTTCACGTGTTGTCACCAGCCACCAACCACCAGGCTTATTAATAGAATGCTGGTACCTCAGTAGTAGAAACTGTTGAAACGTGATCTGGGCTCAATTCCGGATCGGAGCGGAGGCGAACCAAGAGAACAAAAGTGTGTGCCTTTTAACGAGCTCTAATTTGGTGCTGGACCAAAAAAAAAAAACTGAAAAAAGGAAGAAAAAAAGAAAAAAAAAGAAAAAGGAAGGCAATGAAAAGGATAGTTTTTTTTTTCTCTCTGTCTATTCAACAGACAATTTATTTTTATAGAATAAACAAGAAATAATGATCAGTCTACTCGACCGAATGGAGCCTTGCCATGTTTACACAAAGCCAGTCAAACAGAGTCCTTTTTCTATCTGAGCCCTAACGTGATAATCTTTTAAATTGCTCAAATTTTTCTATCGCTGTCTCGACCCGACTGCTATATATTTTCAAAATTGAAAAACAAGATCTTGTCGCTTATGTTATTTGGAGGTATTTGTTGAAAACAAAGGGCCAAAATTGTTTAGTTTTTTGTGTGCTACCTCGAGTTTGGCCAGAAATACGTGGTTTTTGTGGATTAAGAAGATACTCACATATGCATTGAGGATCAAATAGATGATGTGTGTATGTACATACATACATACATATGTACATATGTATAAAACTAGTTAGGATCTGTAATCTCTGCGATAATTAGATGTTCATATGAGGCTTTCGGTGTCCTTTTTATTTTCAATGATCCCTACATTTCGATTACTACTGTACGAAACGAATAGACGTTTTAACAAATAAATAAATCCTTAATGAAATACATATACGATTTTTTGCATTTTGAGTATAACAAATATTGTTAGGCAAAGTTAAAAGACTAATCTACATGCATTCTTATTTAGCCAGAAGAATTAAAAATTCCTACTTAGCTAACTACACCTTAAATCTAATAAATCTAGTTGGATTGAATATTTTTTTATTTTATTGTAATTCAAATATTTCTTTTTCATGTTTTCTTTCAGCATTTATGGTGGGCCAATAATTCAGTCAACTGCCATGAAATGTTTTACAAAATCAATCCTATATTACATATATATATATTTTTTTTTAATATAAATAAATATCAGATTATTATTATTATTAATATTTCATATAATAAAAATATACCTTTCAAAAGTTTGTCAGATCTGCTTTTCGTGGTATCGACGAACATTTTAAAAAGAAATACAACAAAATCGACAATATAATAATCTACATATATTTATTTTGAAAACCTTATCATGTAGTTTGTATGGCAATAAAAATTTTTCCAAATTAAAATCTACTTAAAACAAACAACTACTGAGCATCCGACATTAACTTAAAATAATTCAAAGGAAACATTGAAAACAACAGAAATGAAGTAAGCAAATTCATCAATGCCGAATTTGTGTATACCCTGAAGTAGTGATACTTTATAAATTAAATTTCCCGTAAATCGCTCACTATTTAATAAAAAAAAATTAAAATTAAATTGTCTTAACATGAGGCAAGAGTAAATGCATGACCGAAACTTGCAGAAACTTATACTGCTTGCAGGAATTTCTTTTGCTTAGAGAAACAAAGCAGTGCACGCTTGCCATCTCGTTCACAATTTTGAACTTGGTCAACTGGTACATTCAGCTATATTATTTAGTATACTTTTCTTTTCAATAAAAGTCTAGCTATTCTCTATTTAATTGACTTATTTAAATCGGAATTTAAAATTCTATCTAGTGTAAACTTTCTAATATGATGTATACTACGAATAGTATTTGAATGTGAAATTTGATGTGAATTCGTATAAAACTTATTGATAGACTTGGAAATCAATCATTTTTTCAGAACAAAAACTTAATCTGAAACCGATCGATCCAATGGTGACTATATGCTTGATATATAGGCTAACGTTCAACAGTGTTAATCATTTACACCATAAACGTTAAGAGATTGATCTTTTAACAATATCGTTAGACTGTATTTTTTAGGAACGCCTCACAAAATACAAGATTCGAAAAGGTTTCCAATTGCCCATGGATATTTTATGACCTATGTGTGTAAGCACATACATACACACACACACACACACACACACATACATACACACAGAGACAATAGTGTACATACACAAAAGGAGAAGATGAATACGAAGGAGAAACCCAAGTCAATAAAACTCTAACACAGCAGGGGACAAGGGTCAAAAGAGGAGAATATATAAAACAATGAAAGACCCTTTGCACACGTGTTCACAAAGGGAAAAGTAACCGACATTTTAGTTTGAAAAATGAATATAAAGAACTTGATAGGGAATTCGTTCGATCGCTTATTGGTTCCATTTAACCGAAATCTTTTGGTGAAAATTCGATTTTTATTTTAACAAATCGTCGATCACGACCATTAGACTCATAAATTATGTTCACCACTCCAAATATTAGACACACAGACAGATTTAAAAAAAAAAAAAAAAGAAAAAGAAATTTGCCTTCGTACATATCAAATTTCATCGCCGAGGGTCTCAAAGGACAAGTCCCTGTTATATTTAACAACCTACCAAAAAATTTAAATCCTATTTATAATTGTCAAGTGCAGTTTCTAACACGGTCTATAGCAACCCACAAGAGGACTTCTGAAATTTAATGCCCCTACATGAAAGACAAACCATATCTACATATATACATCGCTATATATGTACATAGATATATACATACATACATATGCATATAAGTATGCATCTTGGTTATCATTGTGCTAGGTGCATAGATTGAGCTAGCTTAGACATTTCAAGTACCGTACAAATGGAGGCGCAAGTGTCTACCATGCCCACAAATAATTTAACTAATCAGCAATATAAAAAGGCAGCGTTCAATTTTATATGTTTGTAACATAATATTTCTTTTAGGGACACACTAGAGCAAAACCAAACTAACCAAACAAATGTGTTTCATTTCTTTCAAAGATATTCCATACTGAGGGATGGTTTAGTCCTTAGAAGTTAACGACCCTTAACGAGTTCTAATGTGTGGATTGAGATTGAGAAATTGTGAACATGATAATGCTTTTAGATCGTTAAGAGATTTCGGTATACTATGTATCAGGTGATGGAATTTCATAATAACCATAAAAATTTCAAAATCGACATCAATTTGAATCAAATTATTTGAACATGCCGCAACAGAAAACATTAAAAAATATAGAAATTTTGAAAATAGTATTTCAATATAGAACTCATTAAAAATTTGTCTTAAAGTGCTTTCCCAACATTATTTTTCTATATAACTAAGTATAACTATTTGTATCATAAATTAAAGTAAATTAATAGTAATATAACTCTTGCAAGTTACATAAAATATTTATATACAGTGAAATCTCGATATAACGACTATGGGGGGGGAGGGGTTATCACAAAATTCTTACTTATATCTATCGTTTGGCTATAGGTATTTATTAAAAAAAATGAAGTGAGCAAGTCGTCCCTGCCGACTTGGAGTATACCCTGTACCAATAAGAAATATTTCATAAAATCAGACTTTTACTTATATTACATTCTTCATATTAAATGAATTTTTTTATAAGTATTTAAATAAGTTTTCCAGATTTTTATGCTAATTAAAAACGGCGATTCTAAAAATCAAATAGAGACATAGTTTTTCAAAATCAGACGAGGTTTGACTGAATTGGAGCCCTCTGAAGTAGAGGATCTTTCGAAGAATTTGTCCTTCTTTTGAAGGATTTTAACAATGTTGTATTGGCTCTAAGTTGGCCATCTTTTGGCCAATTTTGTAAAGTTTTCCATCAATCTTCTGGATAATTTCCGTATTAACAAACTACATTAAAAGTTGAAAATGTTGGAAAAAAAATTTTGAACGGATTTTCGTGAATTTTCGCAGTGTAAAGTTAAAATTTGCGAAAATCGAGTTGAAAATTAGTTTTCCAGATTTTTATGCTAATTAAAAACGGCGATTCTAAAAATCAAATAAAGACATCGTTTTTCAAAATCAGACGAGATTTGACTGAATTGGAGCCATCTGAAGTAGAGGTTCCTTCGAAGGATTTGTCCTTCTTTTGAAGGATTTTACCAATGGTTTATAGGCTCTAAGTTGGATTAGTTCTGACTTCGTTGTATAGAGATACATAATTGAATCATTATATATATATAATATAATATAAACCTTCGCTATTTAGAGGTTTTCAGGTTCAAACATTTTTCTACCTTTAGTGCATTTTTTTAAGAAAAACTTCGTAAAAACAAGGTTTTTAAAGGGACATCGCTATATCGAGGTTTCATTGTACATATATGAATAAATTATATTGTTGTTTCGGCATTATAAGCTGAGTTCATATAGGCGGGATCAAATAGTTATGTCATATACACATTCAGCTCTCATAAACGGAATCGGTCGAGAAAATTTAGTTTCGGATCAATAAGTCTGTTTATCTCATAATATTGTCAACAAATTTTGCATTTGTAATATTGGGTATACTTATATTAATGACTTTATAAAGATGTTAATTAAATATATACATATGTACATCTTTTTTGCCATTTCGAATATACATACATACATATGTATATATATATATCTATTTATCTATGTATATTCAGATGTAAATTTAAAAAATCCATGCCATAAAGTCAACTAAAAAAAAGAGCAAAATGAATATTCTTTATTTATCGTTTTATAGATCAGGTATGTCTAAGATTTGTGAGTTTGGCAACAGGTAAGAAATCTGCAATGCGTATCCCTATACCGTCGTGCCATTAGAAAGGACAATAAACCACAGGACGCCGGCGCCAGGAAAATGATTACACTGTCTGGTTCGAGTTTTCTTTTTGACATTCTTAGAATTAGCAGATCGATCCTTTTGTGTCATCTTAGGGACAGCGCGATTTTTCACACTTGTCGCAATGAACAAATGAAGGTCTGTACATAGATATGTATGTATGTACATAACTTAAAGTAGGTACAGTTGTGCATTTGCATTTAAGAATCTTCAGTCTATCAGTCAGTCAAATGAATGTACATATAACTTCAGTTTTTACCCCGAACTGCAATCGCTTTCTTCCTGGACAATAGGATTTTAATCCGTTTTCCGGATGGTTACAATTACCTGGCATTTTGGTAGCTCTTTTCCAAAATATTTTATGTAGTATTCATTCAAATTGTATATTGTTGCACGTGCAAGGGTCAAACAGCATCAATACAGGTAGAAACCCCAAATACACACACACACACACACACACACACGCATAAACTCATACATAAATAATACCAAAGAAGAAAGAGAAAAGATCAAAAGGGGATTTAACGACGCTAGCGAAGGTAACACATCATCGTTTCAGTTGATTGTAGATAAATGTTTGTCGATAAGAAATGCTCGTCTAATTTCAAAAGAGTGTATCAACCCCAACCCGAACTGAACATGTTAAAACTTGTCTCAACGTTTTCAGCCCAAGCTGCACGTGTGTCAACACAGAAACTGTGCGATCGTGTCCTCATTTTAACATCGCAACAATACAAAAAAAAAAATATTCTTAAACGACTCTAACAACAATGATAAAAACCATTGTTAGCCTGACGATTCGGTTGCAACGTTGCAATGCAAAGAATTTTTCAGTTAATATACCATGAATCCATACATACATACATACATATGTATGTATGTTTAAGAGAGCATCGAACATCCTTCAATTGTTTAAATACAGAATTTATTCCAAACAACAATCATGTTGCGACATGTCAACAACTACTCAAATACAAAACTTAGATAGAAACATACATATGTACATGCATACATATGTATGTATGTATGTATGTATGTAATAGTCCTAGGCAAGTTGTGGGGTCTTCTTGGGTATATCCTTCACCGATTAGAGATGCTGCTATCTGAAATTTCTATCAAATTCAAATGTGCAAAATACTTTATTTGAATATTAAGTTATTGGAACATAAGGATATCATACGATTGATTAGTTTACTATTCATAAAATACTTTAAATGTTAGTAAAATGAAATAATAATTTAATTTTAAGTTTATAATACCCTGTGAATAGGGTCAGAATATGAATATATATGTATATACATACAGTGGACCACATTAGTATTCGGTTTCTTTTGGTCAACTTTAAATGCCAATAACTCTTCTGAAATTAAGTAAAACAAAAAAAGTTAAAATGCCAAGTTAAAGCTGGTTGTATTACCTTTGCATAGAGGTAAAACAACACAATGTTTAATTTAAACAAAAAAGAAAATTAACAAAAACAACAAAACGAACTGCAAATTCGTGCCACATTAATATTCGGTTTTTTCTTATGTAGTACATTACACCTACATACATTAACTAGAAAACGAAAATGATTTAATATTAGGTGGCATACCCATCGTTGTTAATAATATCTTTAAGACATTTTGACATATTTTGTATAATTTTTTTTTGGTAAATTCTTTGCCAATTTTGGCCCACTCTTCCTAAGACCGTTCCTTTAAGTCGGACATGTATGACATTAGCGTTTTCCCCACTCGGCGGTCCAACTAAATCCAAAAAATTTTCAATAGGGATGAGGTACATACATAAATACATAGATAGAAAAAAAATTGATAAAATTGTATTAACAATGAATCAGTATCAAAATATTGCAGGCCTCGGTAGATGAGTTGTCTAAGCGGCCCAGTCATTTAGGCAACTGAACAACGAGGACCCGGGTTCGAACCCCAGGCTAGTGCATGGATGTAGTTTTCGTCTAAGCCGAAGACCTTAGTTGCCAGTGCTTGTAAAATATAGTTAGGTTGATAGTTTACAACTATATCCTATACTTTAATAATAATAATAATAATATCAAAATATTATTTCAAGATTCCTGAAAGACATCGACGGTTACCGCATAAGCGATCAATGTTGACCAAAACGAATTAATAACAATATGCAAAAGAAGAAGAACTAAATCAAAATTATACCAAAACTGGATTTAAGATGCCAACTTAACATCTACATATCTGTTCAATACAAATATTGATATATTGAAGGCCAAATCCTCACATACGAAAATCTGTTTTGTTGTGCCACGGTAAACTTCTAACAGACGTAATCATTAAGATGGAAGTCAATGCAACAATAAATATAATGGAGACCCACACAAAATGACAGCCGATGAATACGTATATGTGCATAAAAATCCTATAGAGGATCTGTAAAGATCACTGTCCGTAAGAGTCTATCCACCTACATAGTTGACTACAAATGATATAAGTTAAAATATATGTATATACATATAACTATTTTCTATTCTATTTAGCCATTAAAAAAAAGGATTAAGTTAAATTAGTATGATATTAAAAACCCTCCCTAAGATACTTTATAACTTTTTGTAGATACTAAATCAAACAAGAGATCTTATTGGGGCTTGTGGACCGACTTTTATACTAATAAATATATACAAAATATATACATGTATATTTATTCTATTAGAATAATTTCTAATGTGACAATTAATTTCATACCTTAAATTAATCTAATTTAATTCATCGTATTTTATTTGACATGTACATGCACACACACACACACCTACATACATACATACATATGTATATACATAATCGATATTTTGAGTGCAAAAAGAAATTAAGTAAAAAACGATATCCGATATTTGCTCTCAAATTACCTGTTGTTACCCAAATGGTTTAGGGTTCGTCAACAAATAAGAGAAGAACCTTTAGCTATAAAATGTTTACATATATACAAATGTATGTATATATATATATACATATATGTATAACTAAAGATCTTACCCTTCTTGGGTTCAATCGATTCAATGATATCATAACGCAATCTGCGGTTTTGTGGCAAGCATAAAAACTTGTTTTGCTTTTCTTGCCAACAAGTATTAGTAACTACATACGAGCCATATGCAAAGTATGAACCAAATCGAGTTTTAGAGAATTTAATCAAAGATGTCCACTTGATGAAATTCCCCTCCACAAATCCATTCTGACCGTTACACACATTTTTGGCCGTTACAAAAAAAATGTGTCAGAACCTCAGAAGAAATATGAGAAGAGGCAAAAAAAAAAAAAAAAAGGGCAAATAACAATTAAGAAATCTTTAAAATAAAGTGCCGACGAAATTTCCGAAAATTTCATATACCGACCCCCACAAACTATGTATGTATGTATGTATACATATGTATCTTTGTATGCAAGTACAGTGAGATTTGTATCTATTTTGCTTCCATTTCCTCTTGTCCGTTGTAAATTTTTCACGCATCAACAGAGATGAGATTTAACAATGACAAACAAATATAATGTTGATCCCTAAAAAGGACCTGCCAACATTAATGCATATTGACTAACCTTGAGGAAAATCGCCTGTACTCAGAAAAATACGTTACACTCGTCCCATCTACCTGCACAGGTTTAGAATGAAAGGACGAAGGCCCTTCGCCTTGGGTTCTCCCTTAATGAAAATAACGGACAAGTAGAGAATTAGGGTTTTTCCAACAGCGAGATTGTCTGCGAGATAGCGCAAAAACTATTGTGTTTTGGTTTTTCTCTCCTTTTTTTGTTGTTGTTGTTGTTGCTGTTGCGCTAAGTTCTGGGATAGTGTGTCGAATTTCAAAATATCTATACGCTCACGGTACTGAAAATTTTGTTGAACAAGTGAGGACTTGTTTAGGTCAGTTTGTTTTGGAATTTTTGAACTCGGATTTAGGGATTTTGCTCAGTGGTTGTGCAAAGCAGGTAGCAACTCAAGGAGAAAGAGAGCGATGGCGAGCGATAGAGAGTGAGAGAAAGAGAGGGAGAGTAAAAGAAAGAAATGCATGTTCCAACGGAAATTTCTCAGTAAAAATCAACAACAGAGAAATGGAAACTATGATTACCTATTTTGACTAGATATTACCCTGGATAATACATATTCTTCTACATTCTATATGCATAAACTTTAGAATCTCTCCACTTTTTGTAAAGAAGAAGAATATATTTTTGAAAATTTAACATTAATTCTTTCGTTTCTCTTTAAAACGCAAAATGTTATACATACATACATACATACATATGTATGTATAAGCACATTTTGTATGTAGGCACATATGTAGATCCTAGACTACCCTAACATACCCTGTCCTCGTGTCGACACAAATGTCTCTCACGAGTGTGCAACACGTTACTTTGGCTCTCTTTTTGCTTGGTCTTGCAACCACCTGCCCGCATTCTGCATTCCCATTGGTCAGACACAAACACTCTCTTTTACGCTCTAACTGAGAGCAAAGCGTATAAAAGGCGAGAGATTGGCTCTTTGGAAATCAGAACACAACCGATCAACGGTGTGACAAGACCTAGAAAATTGTTCGCACAAAAAAAAAAAACAAGAAAAAGAAGAAGAAGAGAAGAGAAAAAAAAACAAAATTAAATATCCAGTATGTCTTTCATAACACGAGAATACAAGTTTAAGTGCAGCGATACGATGCAACAAAAAGCCGATCAACATACAATGGCCATGCGGAGTCTGAAGAAACTTGTCAAACCACTGCTTAGGCTGGTCAAAAAGAAGCAACTCTTGCGGAAGACTCTGGCGGAGGTTCAAAATCAAAATGATATCAATGCATCGTTGGAGGATATGCGCAAAGATCCCGCCGCCAATTGTGATAACATGGCCAATGAGCAATTGGAGCAACGATTGTACAGTGAACTACGTCAGTGTTCCAGCAATATGGCAATGATCGTGCAGCAAGGTCAACAGCAGCGAGTGGTGCCCATTCATCCCAAGCAGACTTTTATTCCAGTTCATTTTGCGCGCACCAGCAGCGGAACCTTTTTCTGGACCTCGGCCCATCAGCAAGAAGAGCAACTACGTCAACAGTACGATCGTTGGGTACAGGCCTAAACTCATCCAAATTTTATGTGCTATCAGCTTTAATATGCAATTCTCCCTTCATACGGAAGGGCCAACAATTTGCATCAACGCAATCTCAGGGTGATATTAGGATACAATTTTTTTTTCCAACTTTTTTTTTTCAAAAATAATTTTTTTTTTTGTATATTCTACAAATATTACATACACTTAATTGATATTCAATTAACATACATACATACACATACATATATGTATGTATGCATATCAACATTTTATATGTCTTCCTTTAGTTTAAGTCTTTAGTTATAGAAAAAATCATTGTCTTCCATGTTTGTTTGTTAGGGTTAAACTAAGTCTAGATATAAGAACAATTGTCTTCCATGTAAAATATTTAGTCATAAGAAAATAATAAATGCAACACTACAAAAAAATATATATATATATGAAGTGTATCTGATTTATTTATACATATGTATGTATTATTGCCATAGTAAGCATTTTTCATAGCATAAGTTGAGCATATGTTAAACAGAAGTTTAAAAACTAACCTGAAATCCCTTCATTTAACATATATTCATACATACATATGTATACATATTCTTATCGGCAAAACGAATCTATTCTAAAATGCCTTATATGCTGGTAACCGCATCTACTCCAATTAGAAAAGGTCTCGCAATAAGGAAACTGGAGATCTGGAATCACTTACCACTATGGTGGTGTATGAGTAATCTTCCACTTCAACGAAACCGATCAGTTCTACTAACCCAATAAGTCTTATAAGACCTTCTAATTAGCCCAAATTGAATTATCCTTGTGGTCAATTGGAATCATAGCAATTTAAGGTACCAAACATACATACATACATACATATATATGTACATATATACATACGATTTTTATTTAATTCTCCTCTTTGACTATGACCATTTTATTTGATCTTCTTGATATAAGCGTAAAATTAATGTCCAATCCTGTAACCAGATTCATTTATTAAGCAACCAAGTTGTCGCACCTACTTGGGTATATCCTCTTCATAGTAGGAATATTTCGAATTAATATATTAGCCAAAGTTCGAAATTTCGATAAAAATCGTTAAGCCGTACATTTATGTATCTCCGAAATATTTTATGCGATTTTAATAAAATTTGATCATACATTTCGATACACACTATACATATCTACATTTCGCCCACATTATTCAAAAATTAGAAAGATAAACTAACCTCGACCGTATCCTATTTAACAACTGATTGCTCCTATGACAGCTTTAGCATATAGTCGATCGTGTTGAATCTCAAAAAAAGATATATGTATCTGTGCATACCAAATTTCATGCCATTAGTATGAGAAACAACAATTATTTTTTTTAATAATTATATTAAACTCATTCGGTTGAAAAACAACAGAGTTATTGAGAATAAACCTTATTCATAACCGATCGTTCCTATGGGAGCTATATGATATAGTCATACCTGCAGCAAAAAGAAGTCTTTGTTGAAAATTTCAGTTCTGGTCTCGGAGGAGAAGCTGTTAATCCAGACAGACGGACAGGTCTATTTCGATTCGTCTATTCATGCTGATCAAGAATATATATACTTAGTCCGAGATGTTTCTTTCTGTGCGTTGCAAATTTCTGACGAAAATTAATATAAAGGGTATAAAAAGACTTTAAATCTGAGAATCGAATTTAGCTGACTCATTGACTATTAAATCCGAGCTCATCGCCCCTGATCAATATAAACTTTTATAGTCGAAGATACTTTATCATATTATGTATTATATTATATTCATGCTAATAAAACTTAAATCACTGAATACCGTATTTAAGTCCATCTTATATAATATTAAAAAATATCAAAGAAGCAAACTTCGCCCATGCCGAAGTTTGTATACCCTTGCAGATTAATTAATAACTTATTTTGTTTGTATATGCAAGCGTATATAAACGTATTGAACTGGCTGCATATACGTACTTAGGGGTTGATTCAATGTTTTATATCGGTATTCATTATCAGATCTAAATCAAACTTATTGGTATGATGTAAAAGTAGAATTATCATCACTATATACAAATTTTGACCGAGGTACCTCTGTTCTTTCATATTTTTCTATACCTTATAGTTATGCGATCCGACCAATCTATAAACTTGTGTCAGATAAATGATCAATGAACATGAATGATATGAGTTTTATTCACGTAGGTCAAAATTTAAGTTCGATTCCTTGGGAATAAACAGACAAAGGGACATATCGAATCGGCTATTGATGCTGATCAAGAATATACATATATACTCTATGGTATTTCTATGCGTTGCAAACATCTGAGCAATTTTATTATACCCTCTGCAAGGGTATAAAAATATATAATATATAATAAATATACAAAATAAAAGTGTACAACATTTTCGTTCACTTTTACTGAGAATCGTTACTACATAGTTACGCCTATTGAATATTGAAGACTTCCGTAGCGCCTATTCCATCCCGATTAGAATATAAATGTATCAATCAAATTGAAATATATCTTTGAAGAGTTTAAAAGAATATGAAAATACGAAACATTATCGAAATGCAGAATGAAAATATATATATTTTTGTTATTGTTGCCGTATGAGGTCAAGTGCTTCGTTTTTAAGGATTCAGTTTACTGTTTATCGCATATTTATATCGTATATAGGATCAAATTATGTAGAAATACAATACCAAAAAAAAAAAAAACCTCACATAAAGCAAAATAAGAAAATAAAACCCCGCTACCTGTGCTAATCGAAATACCTTGCTTGACGTGTAAATAGAATTTCTATTGGTAACATGTGTTTAACGTGGGTCCGAAACGAATCCACCCCCTTGTCGGGGTACATTAACAATTAATAGCGAATAGACTAATCAAGTCACATATTTTGAAGCCTACTTCAACAAACAAGGGATATTTAGAGGCGACCAACCAATAAATATTTAACTGAATCTTAACTCTCCCACGAAGAGAAAGAGAGAGAGAGAGAGAGTGAGAGGGAGAGAGAGAGGGAGAAAGAGATTTTTATGGATCGCAGGTCTCACACGAACACATTACCTACCTACCTGCTCCTTGCATTTTTAGGGTGAGTCATGGAATGTTTGAGCTGAAGAAAAAAAAATATATGAAAACACCTGCCTGTGGACTCGATATGATTGGTTGATCCTGTTCACTGGCTATTGGAGAGGGGTTGTTTTCTGGCTTCGCCTTCGGGTATAAAAACGTTGTAGAACTCCTCAAATGATATCATTTTAGAAGTAAACGTTGTACATACCACATCATCATATCTGCAATAGCAACAACATTATAATCATGGTCTACGAAACTCTGATTAATACAACTGGCCAACAACTGAGTCCTGTGCAGAAGAAGAACTACATGCCATCCAAGATGATAAAGAAAGCCTTCAAAGCGGCCTGCAAAATGTTTAAGACAACATCCCATGCATCCCATGAGGCATTCGCATCAGAACTAAATCGATCCATAACCAGCATCGAAGATTATCAAAATTGGCAAAATGAACAATTAGAACAATCACAACAATTGTCCCATATGTGATATATATATAACTGAAGGATACCTTCCGTAAAAACAAAATATGAAATCATCTAAGCTTTAAGACTGCAATGGAAATGGTCTCTAAACAAGCCAATATCAGCTTTAATCCTACAAAACATTATATTATAAGATAGTTTTTTTTTATATCAATGTCTTCCATATATGCATAAGTTCAATAAATACGATAGCAACAATATATATACATATATATCCAAATCAAATATGTAATATTCATTTCCTTCATTTTCCATTTTCAGCGTTTTCATGTAGTCGTAGTAGCAGGTTGGCTACCTCTAGAAAAATCTATTCAAAAAACACACACAAAGTAAATCAAAACGGATTAAAACCTTTTCTTTTTTTTTTGTTCTTTTGCTTACCTGTCGCTCCCTTGGGGTTTCTAAATGAAAAAAGAAAAAAAAACCTGTTATGGGTTTTGAAAACTAAAAAAAAAAAACCTGTTAACTTAGTGGCCTTTTCGGTTTTTGTTTTCTTAGCTCCTTCGTTAGCGACCCGGTCTCTGACAAAATAAATCTCCAATTGCAACAGGTAGGAAAGATAAACGAAAACAAAAACAAAAACAAAATCCTAACCATAATAAATATACATAAGAAAGGGTCTGGGATCCGAAAGGTTGCCTCTTTGCGTTGCGTACATACACACATATGCACACATACATACAAACACATATACATAATACATTTATATATAGAAAATATATACTTTCCTAATCAAAACACTGATATAGAACGGTTCTTTATTTAAATTAAACGACTCATTTAAATATCTTCTATATGATCAAATAAATGTATTCTCAGATATCATATTTATCATATATTTATTTATATTTAATTCTAAAACTGATTTTGTCCTCTAAATTAAGTTAAGAGCCCCAGATGAAGGATCAAATGAGGTAAAGGACACCTAATTTATTTGAATGCGTATAAAAAATATTTACTACAAATTCCAAATGTATGTATATCAGATATAAATCTATATAAATTCATTTGTAACTTAGTACAAAGATAAATCATGTGGAAAAACCATAAATCGTTTTATTGAGTTTGCTAATTTTAGTTATTGTCACTAACGTTACGATTAATGCATACAATTAGTCAATTTATCACCAGTTTTATAATCGATTTATCATCGCTTTAAATTCAATTTGAATCTCGAATAAATCAAAACAAAATATGAAATATCCCATTTCAATTACTATATATTATTTACCAAAATAAAACAAGTTTTCAATTACAGATTGATCTAGGACATGTTTTTAAAGAAAAATGGCAATACAATGCGAAAAAAATTCAGAATAGAAATCTTTAAGGATCACAATTTCTTGAATTGGGATGCGAATGTAAATCATAGAAATGATGCATTCCCACGCCTTGGGTATACGACGCAAGGATAATTTTCTTGGGCATGAGTTTCCCACGCTTCCACATAGTAAGGTTCTTTTAAAGGACCTTACCTGCTTGCCGTTTAACGTGTGAAATTTAAACTCCTTGCACCTGCCTCAAGACGTAGCCCTGTGATTGGCCAAGATGCCACAGCATCAGCGTTCTCTCTCTCTCCCTCTCCCTCTCCCTCTCCCTCTCTCTCTTTCCTTTAGGGCCTCTCTATAAATAGTGCTGCTGAAGATGAAGAGAGCATCATTCAATTTTCGACTGTGAAGAGAAAAAGATCTAAGAAATTTTTCAAGAATGTCTACCATAAGCAAACAGAAAAATTTCATAATGTACAAATCAAAAGTATCGCCATCGCGTAGACTTAAGAATATATTGAAACCTTTGCTGGGTCATGTATTTAAATTGAATAAGTCAAAGGAACCGAAACGCAGCTCATACATCGCTTCGGAGGAGAAGGAAACCGATTTCGAATGGCTAAGTAACGACATGGATAATATGGCCAATGAGCATTTGGAGAATCGTCTTATCGATGAGATGCGTCAATGTGCTAAAGAAGATGCAATTATTGTATACAATGAACATGGTTCTGGTGAACTTCACACTATGGATCCGGATGACTATTACGTGCCAGTGCATTTTGCTCGTACCAATGCTGGCACTTTCTTTTGGACTTCAATCCAGCCCAAGACGATGGAACCGTATGCAATCGAATGGAATTTCTTGGACCGTTGGGCACAGGCTTGAACACAACAGGACACCTAAACTTGGGGCTTGGGCATGGCTCTTTTTTTGGGGTATTCATCGTATACAACTGGGATTTGATCAATCTGGATGAGCATATCAATGTTTGGCACTTCGACATTGAGTTCATCAATCATCAATTGGGAACCAGATACTAGTATCTGGTATAGATATAGCTTCGCAAATTTTAATCAATTATCATAAAATTTGCAAGAAGCTTCTTTCAGTGGAAGGAATTGAATTTTGTTTCTTTTTTTTATCGTATGGGATAAAGATAAAGTAAATAAATGAAATAATAACAATAAATGAATATTTAACTTAAACACATTGCATTTTTTATTATCATAAGTTAATCAAAATTCTATAGCTGAACTTATGTTATCTGATTGTTCCGAATCCGTTGACACAAATAAGGATAGCAGGAAGAAATGTATTAAGGATTGTCTGGATTGACTTTTGATTGACATATTGAAAATCAATGAACAGTCCTATATATTCTTGATCAGCCTTAAGCATTTGCATCTTACAGTCTGCCCAAAGAAATATATATATATATATATATCTGAAATTAGAAACAGAAATTTAAATGATGATTCTATAAATTGCTATGCACCTTACTTATCCTCTTACCTTTGACCTTCAAACCGGCCTATATATCATATAGGCATTTTCACTGATATGATTAATGCAGACATTAAAATTAATGTCGTAGGAATAATAATTTTATTTGCTTGAATATTAGAAAGACGATCGCAGTTATCCTTCAATCCAGGATTTTCATTCCTTTATTAAAACAAATGTACTGACAAATTGTTGATCAGTCTCTGTAAAGATTTATATGTCTATATGTATTATCGAGAGAGAATCTTAGTCAACATGGCATATGAAAAGAATTCAAATGGACTTTATACCTTCTTATAATATATATTAAATCACTGAATCTAAACTAAGAACGAAGCAATTGAAAATATCCATACTTTGTATATCTTAACTATAAAGTCTCTATATATGAGAAGTCGAATAAAAAGCCATTATAAAAGAAAAATTGGGACAAAGACATCTTTGATTTAATGATCAACTTCTGATCCGGCATATTAAAATCACAAAAAAAGCAAATTTAAGTGGGTTCTCCATTAAGAGAATTTTTATTATTAAAAAAAAACATAAGAAAAAAAACTAATAAATACTTGGAAGACATAAACAATTTTGCTGTTTTGTTTTTGTTTTGTTTTTTTTTTCTAAAAGGTCTTAACTTAATTATAAACTAAAAAAAAACAACAAATTAAAACAATTGACAACAAATACTTAAAAATAAACTATCACAGCAGAATGTTTTATGAACCAAAGAACTACATACTAATAATTATGTATATTGCACATTTGATGGGATTAAGCATCCTTGGGGAACATGGAAATCAGTCTATCTGAATGTGATGTTCCTCAAAGTATATGATTGCACTTTTCCTCACGCCCGGATCCTGCTTGTTTGACACCCATGCCGATGACTTATGATTGTAAAATACGCAGATACATATCTATATCTGTATATATGTACATATGTCTAAACGGATGGACCAGTCAAACATCTTTAAAGCTTGTGTACCAATCTGAAGAATAAGGACGCTTTTAGCGTCGAATTAAAGCTACCAGCCCATTTGAAGAACAAATCAAATATTTTTTATTATTATTTTTATCAATGTCCTTGACGGTACTACAGAAAGTTTAGAACTGACTGGGCCCACGAATCTACAGAAGATTTTATACAAAAACTAGATGGTCACGCTTAGATCTACCATGACGAACATTGTATACTCTTTCAAATTTTCCATTTGTCATTTCAGTGTGAGGGAATAGCCAAATGTTATTCAGATGAAACACGATCAAATTATTTTCTATATACCGAATATATAAATATCGCGACAATTGTTTGAAAGACAACCAATTTCATTGAAGTAAAAATTTATTTTCGATCAACGTGAAAACTATATACATATATGATTGATGCACATCATTGAAACGAATATACTCCATTTTACCAAGGGTATGTATAGAAAGAGACGACCGTCATGGACGCCGCTGAAATAGTCAAGATAAACAATGCACATATGTATGTAAGTATGTGTGTGTGTAGATACTGAGCATAGGCATACACACACTGACACTGACACTGCATGCATACACATGCAACCCTGTATATATGTATGTATGTATGTATGACTGTGTATATTGTTATATGGATGTAAGTATTATTGAATGCATTAAACAGTCAGCGGTTATCTTAAGTCGACTTACCATTTTTATGTTTATCACTCTGTCTCCGCCGTTCCGTCCCTTCCTTTTCCTTTCCGTTGATTGTGTTTTTTGTTTGGTTTAGGTCATTCGGACCTACATACATACATACATACATAAGCTAAAGAAGTGAAGAAGATGAAGAAGAAGGGTCAACATCAAAATTCTGATTTGTTTTTCTTCTTTTTGTTTTTCTTTTTTTTTTATTTCATCTCAAGGGAAAAAGGGCAATATCAGCATCAGAGGAACGGACCCTAAGTTCTCACCTCGTTTCTCCCCCATCTTCAATTCATTTAACGATGAACGATCCGACTTGACCCTAAAACAAGAATTACATACGCACACTAATGAAGCATGTATTTAAATATGGACGTGCATACATACATACATACATACGTACATCTATGTATGTATGTATGTATCTACACGCAGCCATAATCGTACACACAAAAACACACAGAATCTACATACATATATACCAGTATACCAGTGGCGTAGTTGGAGTATAAATCAGGGCTAAAACTAAAGAAATCATAATTAAATGTAGGAAAATTAGAGAAAAATCTTTCAAAATATTTAATCTCAATCGATGTTTGTCCATATACATATGAGGTTCCTAATGAGTTTCTAAGATTATTTTTATTTGTCTATAAGATTGTAAATTGTAAATAAGATAAGACTTAACTTATATTTCTAAAAAAAAAAAAAAAAAGAAAACATTCGCTCATAGTAAAATTTTAAAATGGTTCAGATCCACAATGGTTTCTTCCCATTTTTCTCTGAAATTGTGTTGTGAATTATCAAAAAGTAATTTTTCGAATACGGGAAGCGATCTAAAAAGTTTCGGAATGATCTTAAAGAAATGTATATTAAAAAAATTAAATTGTTTCAAGTCTTTTTAATTTTCTTTTGTTTCAAAATACAATAAAATAATAAATATAAAAAAATATAGATAGTTTAGAAATTTGAAAATAACATGTCGTTGTCGAAAACCCATCTACGCCACTGATGTAGAAAAAAAAGGAATTATTTACGCCCCTTTGGTAATTTACTTTTGATAGCGGAGTTCTATGCTCTCTATTCTTGTAGAGAAATGCGGGAGTACTCCTATTCGCATAGGGAAGCAACAAATCTCTAATAGTTCACTAACTTTCTATTATTTATTTACATATTCGTATATCAATTTTTGTTATAGGGGCTTATTTTAAAGTAATTAAACAAGATAAGCAACGAGAATGAAAGAAATGATTATCACAATAGGAGAAGAATTTACATATAATGCATGTGGCTTACATAGTACATATGTATGTACATACATTTCCTAAAAATGAATAGATCTTATAATAAAAACCTGAATACATAGTCCTTTGATATCACAAAACTATGTTACTTCATCTTACTACTTTTTCCGAAATTAACAAAGAGTTTGCATTTTTTAGATACTTTTAATGCAAATATAATTTTGAATTTAAATTCTTCACAATTGTGTACTTGTCGTTCATCGATTTTGAAAGATCTGCAACTGATCTGATTTATAAATCACCTGTTTAGTTTTCTTTCAAATTTCTAAATTTCACTGAGTAAAGTTAAATAAAAATGCAACAGAAAATGAAAAATATTCATCCCCCTAAATTCTACACAATTGTTAAAGAATGCCTCAGGTAGAAGGAATACAAATGAACAATTCCTTCCTCAATTACATTTATTTCAAAACAGAAACTATAGATGGGAATCATGGGAAAATATTTTTCCTACCATTCAGACACAAACGGGACACACTTTATACGTGCGACCCCCACGAGTCTGACACAGGGGCATCAACAACCCCTAGAAATATTTGACTATTTATTTTGATTTTACCCGACTATACATACTTATAGTATACCCTTAAAGAGTATACTGCAGAATAAGAAACATTTTAGCCATGGTTGACGGATACAGTTACTTTTTATGCTTTATACCCATAAAGGCTAAAAGGGTATTTTAAAGTCGCCAAAATGTATTTGCAATAGGCTAAAATTAACATTTACGACCCCATAAAGTAAGATATATTTCTGATCAGTGTCAACAACCGATTCGATTGAGACTTGTTCATCTGTCTGTCCGATTGTCCGCCTTTCTGTCTGTCTGTATAAACATCGAGTTACTGAAAGACTGGAAGAACTTGAGCTATGGTTCTTTTAATTGTAATTAAATTCTTAATATACGTTGAGTAAAGTTAAATTTATCGGATACAATTATATAGCCAAAATGTACCAGACGACCAAATTTTTTAGTTATTAATCGGACAATAAATATCGGAGATGTACGTAAAGGCTGATTAGAGTGAGCGAGAAATAATTCAATTGCTGTTATATTTACACTTACATAAGATATTTAATCAATGACAATTTCGAGGGTGTTTGACTTTATGAAATACTTATTTCTTAATGGTAAAGGGTATACTCAAAATCGTCAGGAACGACTTTCTTGCTTCATTTCATTTATCTTCTAATTTTGATTAGTTCTTTAATATGTATGTAGTATGTATGTCAGTATATTTGTATGTAAAATTTTACAGGGGGGTGTACATACTGTATGTATGTATGTATATTATAATACATATGTATGTATGTATGTATCTCCCATAAAAAGTGTCTGCTGTTAAATTTTCTTTTACTGCTCGCCTTTGCCATGGTCCCGAAAGTAATTTAAAATTAATTACGAGTAGAGAGAGAGAAGGCGTGGAAAGAGTTGCAAACGCGTAGAAAAGTCAGTCAAATAAGAAAGTGGAATCGAACAAGGAAGAAGGCTCACAATATGGTAAATATGTTTATTTGCTGTAACATTTGAACAATAATTATTATTAGGTATATATATTTTCGATTTACAGAACAAAATAACTAATATATTTTTTAAAATTATGATAGCACTGGAGGTTGTAATTATTGATGATGTAGCCACAATTTTACATGAAAAAAAGGTAATGCAACCGATAAGTAGTAATTTGAAACACGAATATTGTGTTAAAATTGTGAGAGTTTGTTACCTTTTATGGGACTCACCGCCAGACTATACAGATGATGAACTAGAACATCCAACATCTGGAATAGAAGAGGATTTTAGAGAAGCTGGATGCATACCTGAAAATCTAAGCGATTATCAAAGAGATGAATTTTGGAAGAGAGTCGCTAAATTGAATTATGATATTGACCAACATCTATTAAAATCAAATGCATTTGTGATTAAAGCGCAGCCAGAAGATGGAAATGCCATAAGAATCAATATGTGGAATGTATTCAAAATTCCAATTGTTGTTATATGCAATAGATTAAGCGATTTAACAATACAGAACGAAACCATTAAAAATGAACTAAAAATGAACACTGAAAACATTTTGGATATGCAGAAGAAGACTCCATCATTTGATTACATAAGCTCCATCGTTTCAAATGAACTCAATGCTAACAGTTTAGTAGGAAACACGTCTACTACTGATATGAACGATGATTTGAAAATAAATTTAGAAAATAATGAAAGAACACCGATTAGTGAAATGATCAGATGGGTTTGTGGAAAACCATATAAAATTGCGCTTTGGATTGATCAACAGGTGGCACGTACTCATGACTTTGATAATGTGAATAAACAATTGTCACAAATTATAAAAAAGTTGATGAAGCAAAAGCAAAAGAATTGCTGTCCATATAAATCCGTAATAGATCGTATTGAAATTCTCCATGACATACTCGATGTAATAATCAAAATGAAAAATGTCAAGTTTCTCGCAAGAATCAAATCATCGGGATATATGTGGTTGGATTTCGATCATTTAAATACACGATTAGACTATTTAAATGAACAACTAATTGATAAACCACCTGTAACTACTACAATAATCGAATCAAGCAAATGTTGTCCTGAATGGGATAATCAAATGAAAATACTAACAAATAAATTTAATTCACAAATTAATGTAATGGAAAAATTGATATCAGGCAAATCGTTAGACAACTATCTACTGGAATCACAAATAAAAATTGAAAAATATTGGTCTAATCATCAAGAACGTTTGGAAAGATTTGAAAATTCCATATTATCAACTAATTCAGCAGAATGCTGTAAAAAAATCAAAGTTAACATGAAAAATAAAAAAATGGCAATTGACAATTTAAAACTAAATGATTATTTTAAGCATAAATAAATAGCTTAGTTAAAAGTACTGAACTAATCCAATCGAATATATCTTCTTATGTATCCATGAAAACAACTCTTAAAAAATGGGACAGTATTAAGAGTAAGATAAAAAAATTTGAAAACTCAGCAAAAGTCGAAAGCGATAATTTGAATAAATTGAGCCAACATTCAGATAACTTGAGACAATGTTTGGAAAAGTTAGATAAATTAAATGAAATGTTTCAAGAACTAATTCAACTCTACCAAACTAATGTTAAATCTTATGAGAAGATGAAAAGTGGAATTGAAAAAACATATAAAGAGTTGTATGCAAAATATCAATTAATTGAAGAGTCCTTAGAAAAGCTTAGCACGCCTTCTTTAAAAAGTAAGGCAGAGATTCAATCACCTTTAAAAGATTTGGGAAAACTTTTACACGAAATCAAAAATGATTTTCAATTTGTCGTCTCGCCTTTAATAAAAAGTTACTTAGAACATAGTATATTGAATTTAACCTATATAAAAAACATTGGGAGTAAACTTATGAATAATTTCACCACAAACGGTTTATCTTTACTTGGTTTATCCAGCAACCTTAAAAAACTAGATCCTCATTTAGAAGGCCGTATTAAAGGACTTGAATCTGACATGATCCTTACCACAACCAGTAGTTCTAATGACCTTTCAAGTATACATAATAAATTCAAGAATTTGGAAAGTCATTTTAATAATATGACCAATCAAAGTTTATCAACCAAAGATAAGCTGATAAAACGAATCCAAAATTTGGAGAGTCTTTTAAAAGACTTTAATAAAAAATTCAAGAAGACCTTAGATAACACGTTTATTTGTGAAGATCAATGTGATTGGGGTCATTTGCCATCTGCTGAGGCATTGATGGATAGAGTAATGAATATAAAATCAATTGTCGACCATAATAAATCTTTACATAGACTACTAAAACCCAAGCAAAAAGGTATTAATCCACCGAGTTGAAAAAAAAATTCAACTAAATCTTAATTCCTAATCCATGTGGAAAATAAATTTTAAAATTCCAAAACATAACGAATAAACTACACAATGATTTAATTAATTTATGCTACTGCTTTCCCGTATTTTAAATTCGTGACTTCGTAAAACATTGAATTTAAAAACACCGCCTCTACTTGGCGCGATTGTGTAAAAATCGAGTAGATAACTTTTTACGTAAAACGTACAAAGTACGTAAAATGTATGTATGTAATTACAGATTGATACCGGTTGGGCACAGCTATCGATAGCTCTATAAATGGTCGATAGTCGAGCCGCTTTAACAGCTGATCTACACGTGTGACGCGTTGAGCTTAGTTTAATTTTTGTTTTTGTTAATTTCCCAAAAAATACATTAGAGATAATGCGTGAAAACACTCCGCCACATCGCCCGGATATTGACGGCGACGATGACATTTTCGAGGTAATTTGTTAATCGTGTAGTACAATTCGAATATGAAGCACTTATCGTGATTTACTCAGGAAATCGTGCTGGATGGCGATGGACCCCCGCCAGATGATGACGATTTGGAAATGGAAGAAGTTACTCTAGCCGAACTGGAGGCCCGACTAGGTATACACGATGATGAGGATGATGCAGAAGAAGAAGCCAGGGATCGAGATAGAATTGCCCAAATTAAAGATGATGCGGTAGTCACATTTAAGAAACACACAGCTGCAGTCTTTGCCTGCAGCTTACATCCCGAAAATAGCTGGGCTGTTACGGGAAGTGAAGATGACAAAGCGTATTTATGGGACACAACGACAGGAGAGGTGTTGTTTGAAATTACAGAACATAAGGACACAGTGACAGAGGCTCATTTCAGTCACGACGGTATGTACCTGGCCACAGGTGACCTTTCTGGCGAAATATTCGTTTTTAAAGTAGGAGAGCAGAGGGAGGAGAGACCCATATTGCACAAAGTTTGGGAGTACTCCATGAGCGACATGTCGTGGATGTTTTGGCACCGCGGTGCACATGTCCTTTTGGCTGGCAGTGACAGTGGCGAAATTTATGTTTGGCGTATACCAGGTGGAGACTGCAAAATCTTACCTGGCCATTCCTCCAGATGCGAGGCAGGTGAACTCAGTGGCGATGGCAAGAAGTTGCTAACAGCCTACATTAATGGAACAGTCAAGCTTTGGGATCTTAAGTCGTGTCAAGTACTAATGGAAGTCAATGAAGAGCATCCCATGGGTTTTCAGGAAATTACCCATGCCGTGGTCGCCTGCGAGAAAGATTCTCCCTTTTATATTTGTGCAGAGGCCAATGGTATGTCTGCCTTTAAAGAAGATGGAACATGTACATTTTACATATTATATTTTTGCTTTATAGGTAAACTTCTTTTCTGCACGAACAATGGACCAGTGAGCACAGTGCAGTCTGAACATGGGATCGAATGCATAGCCTTTGCTCCTTCCTCAGCGGAGCTAAAACTTTTTGCCTGTGGTTCGCTTGACGGTCAGATATCAATCTGGGACTATAGCAAATATAGTTTGCGCATGATTTGTGAAAGTCCTGTGCCCAATGATGGAATCCTTAGGTAAGTTAACCACACATCTAACAATTATGAATTTCCTAAAGCTGTTCACATTGTTTTCTAGAATTAAATGGTTAAATGACTATACAGTTTTGGCAGCCACTACACAAGGCAATTTGAATGCATTTGATGCTCGAACAGGAATTCTAAAGTTCTCGCTGACAGGTCACTTCTATCACATCTATGAATTTGTCTATAAGCCAGCTGAAAATATCCTTTTAACCGTTTCCGAAGACAATACGGCGAAAATATACAAAGTTCCTCCATTAGGAGATTGAAATACATATTAGTGTATGTAAATATAAAACACAAATCCAGAAATTTAACTAAAAATTTTTGTGTACATTGTATAAAGGATTTTAATCATCAATTATTTTCACATAATCTTTTTTATATCATATTCAGAATAATGTAATGCGAAATCACATGAATTTCAAGGTAAATTATGTTATGATGTCGTCATTATATTATTTATTCACAAATAGATATTTTTCAAACAAACTGGTTTTATAAAGATCTTAAAACGATCTCCAAAGACTATAAGTAACGATGTTAAAGCGAAAGAGACAAAAAGGTCAACAGAAAGCAATTTGTTAATGGAAAGAGAAGACATCGTTATTTAAAATCTGACGTGAAATAGATCAAATAATTTAAAATAGTCTCAAATGCGGTTTTCTTTACTGTATATTTTCCCTGATATAGTAGAAAATCAAAAATGTTCTAATGCTTTTTAACTGTAAATTTCATATTGATACTATTTGTTTAAAACAAGATGATATAAAATAAGATGTATGTATGTATATTAATGATTAAAGCAGATAATCTTTAGTTATGATTCATAACTAATGACTTCACTTTAAAAAACAGTCTTTGTAGTTTCGTTCTTTAAAAATTATTCATTTTAAATATGTACGTATGTACATACATGTACATACATACATACATATGTACATCACATTAGTTACACAGAAAATGTTATTTCTTGGAATTTAATCTCTTAATTTCAGACATAAAATTCTTTTCCTTTTTGTTATGTTGGAACTTCGAGATATATGTATGTATGTATGTATGTATGTACATATACAATGTATACATACATATGTACATACATAAGTATGTATGGTTGTTGTCCAAAATTTGTACATAGAAGTGAATTTATACATAAATTATAAATCATAGTTTTTGTTAAACGCTTAGAAAATTATTAACACTTATCAAAGGGATCAGCCGCCGTATGCTACAATCTTATACGCATGCCGTCTCGTTCTTTTTTATGAGATGTACAGACCCTCTTAAGATTTACTCCCGTCAAACGGAATCCAACCTCTTCCCATTGTCAGGCTTGGCCCTTACCTACTAGGCCCAAAATAAAAACAATCTATCTCGCTCTCACAAATTGCATACCTTGTAAGAACATATTATTTTATTTCGTTTTCTCTCTTCTCACTGTGTGTGGATATCTAAATTCGATTTATTCTATTAAAGATTTATATATATACATACATATGTACATAGGTGATCAAGTTATCCGACATATACATACATACATACATATGCGTATGTAAATGAATCTTTCTGGAACGGTAAATAGTTAGCAAAAGTATTAAAATACCAAATGGCTTAAATACTCGAAGAGTTACATACATACATATGTAAATGATACAAAAAGTTTTCCTCAACAGAATTCTTTTTAAATTATAACTATGTATGTATGTAAGTATGATAAGTTTGCCACATATGTATGTATGTATGTAGAAGTCCGTTCTAAATAACAAGTGGTTAAGCCCCAAGCTTATAATCACCTGATTGCAACTAAGGCAAATAAAGATAAGTATAATCTAAATAAAAATTTTGGCGACGGGTACTGAAACTGTTTAAGATTATGCTTACATAGGAGTATACATACATATGTACATATATACGTCTCTGCGTTGCCAACATCTGATCCTGTATACATAAGAAAAGTGAAAGTAATAAAAAGCAAAATTCAATCTCATAAGGCGATATATCCATGTGTTTATAAAACTAGAAAGGTGGACTAACTTCAGCCGTGCCGAAGTTCGTATACCCTTGCAGATTTTCTCTATATAATTCACCAGAAGCATTATTGTAAATTAAACATACCAAATTTACAAATTAAAAATTTTGAGCTTGAGAACAAATTTTTTTCATACAAAATTTTTTTTGTACTGATTGTTCCTAAAGCAGCTATATGATATAGTCAACCGATTCGGATAAAACTTGGTTGAAGTATTAAGAAGTATATTACACAAATTATCCTACACAACAGCGTTGTTGAGGATAAAACTTATTTATGACAGATCGTTCCTGTGGGAACTATATGATATAGTCATTCGATCGGTATGATTCCGAGATATACAATGTCTGCAGCAAAAAGAAGCCTATGTTGAAAATTTCAGTTCTGTAGCTATTATGATCTCAGAGGAAAAGCTGTTGATCCAGACAGACGGACAGGTCTAGATCGATTCGTCTATTCATGCTGATCAAGAATATATACACTTTATACAGTCCGAGATGCTTCTTTCTGGGCGTTGCAAACTTCTGACCAAAATTAATATACCCTCTGCAAGGGTATAAAAAGTATATTTAGAAAATGGTATAATAAAATTTGGGATTTGATCAAACAATCTTGTAAAATTTCCTTTTCATTGTGCAAGCGTGCGGATTTGTGCTAATAACGAATATTTGTGTTCTCTTTATCCGAATATCTTTACATATGTATATTTTTTTTCGCATTGGCAAAGACATAATTAACAAAATGTTCTACATTAGTACTAGAACTAGATGCAAATCTTCTATTATAGTCGATTGGTAGTTGGCATATTCAAAAATATCAAAAAAAAAAAAAACAAAAGCATGTTTTTTTTTTTTGCTTGCTGATATTCTAATGAAGTCAAAGGGCAATGACCGTAATGCTGGGGCATCTATTCTCGCTGTCTTTGCAAAGCCAAGAGTCTAGTCAATGGGAGCTCACAGCCAGTTCGAGAACTTTTATTCAAAAATCTTAATCGTAATTATATATTTATGTATGTATGTGTGTATGTATGTACATACATATGTACTAGAATACCACATAATAGGCACTAAACATCCAAATCTTAAAGGTGGCAAATAAATGTTTATAATTTTGATAAGGCAAATTAGTTCTCCGTATCTCTCGCTAAATTGCATTCAAATCCAAAAGCAAAATGCATGACTCTCTCTTACTCTCTTACCGAACGGACATGCGTAGAGAGAACCGTTGCAAATAATTTGTTTATATTTTGTTTGTCCCATGCACCCACATTCACAGGCACACACACCTTCTATACATACATACATGCACACATATGTAGATATTTACATATGCACACCAACATGAAAATCAAGTGGGTATTGTATCCATACATCGACCCCATCACAGAGAAAAACAATTGTCATCTGTACAAATTTTGGAATTGTATTATTTTATTAAAGCTTTTCGGGACAGTACGGCTTTTTTTCGACATTGTAATATGTATTTGAACAAGTATGTCTATTAAAATCACAGTCAGTGCTATACGGGTATTGTGTTCGTTCATACATACGGATAGGTTAAAAATAAGTTTATTCTACGAATGGGATTTATAATGATGAACGGGATTTAAGAAGTAAAAATATGTGTATTATCAAATTCGAAATATCGTTTAGAAACAAAGATCTTACAAGTACTATACATACATACATACATAAGTGAAAAACGCAAAAGATGATACATATGTACATATGTATAAAATGTGACACACAGTAGTTAATATATTTTTGTATAGTGAAGTTATTTGGAAATCGAACTGATCCTTTTTAAAACCATCTTTAATTAGCCATTCCATTTATTAGTATCAAATTTTAAAAAATACGAAAAAGACATAACAATACATTCTTAAAACTGATATATACTGTATGTAAATACTGAATCTAAAAAATTCAAAAAGATGTAGGCGTTTTTTAAATAAGAATTAATCTTAATTATGCGATTTTTTCATTTTCATTAGCTTAGCTACTTTAAGGCTAATTATCTCAATAAAAATTGCTTGTGATGGTGAGTTACCGTTAAATCATACCATGACAGGAGTAATACATGAATATGTACATATGTATCTATGTATATACATACATATGTATGTACGTAGCTTTCTAAGAGATGGGAGCCGCAAATGTTGACAATTGAATAAATGAATATTTGCTGATTAACTGATGATAAACCCCAACTAGTGAATTTCTATGAAAGTCTCAAGAGAAATGGCCAACGATACCGACGATTTCATGATATCGACAACAATTATAATAACCTGGAAATCAACAAATACTTAGGATTATAAAGAAAAATTTTGTAGAAAAAAGCAAACAAGTTTCGACCCAAAAGAGAAGATGATACATACATACATACTTAAAAAGAAAATTATTTCTAAAGTCACGGACTTATCAAACAGCCCTCGAATGTCCAACAAGGCAACAATTGAACTGCTCACTAAAGTCGGATTTAAATAGTTTAAATATGGTAAATCGTTTCTCACGAAAATAAAGCTAAACCGGTTTTAAGTAAATCAGGAAAATTAAGATCTTATCAAATTTGTTGTAACATCTAATTACATTTGTTGTTGCAAGGATATGAAAACTAACTTATACGATGGCCACGAGTTGAGAGCTTCGACATCCGAAATATTCATATCTAAAACGCTAAATATCCAAATTTTTTGAAACCTTGACTAACGTGGACATATGTACATACATATGTATGTATATATATAAATGTATGCACTGTAAATTCGCTTGTGAAACACATACATACATACATACATACATACATACATATGTATGTATTTATGACTCGTGGCATAATGAAAGCGACAAAAAGTAATATTAACGAAAATTGCATATGGAAGTGATCCATCATATTTTTCACTCTTATTATCCCATGTGTGTGTGTGGGTGTGTATGTGAATTGTGTGTATTTGTGTGTGGCGCAAAACTTAAAAACGAACCACAAACAACAATAAAAGTCACAAAAAATCATAGTTAATCAACTCAGGGGGCCTGGGCCTCTCTCTGATTGCGTATATGTATGTTGTTTTCCTTTTTTTTTTTTTGGTTACTTTTAGAATTAGATTATCATCAGAACAGAAGCTAAAATATAGGCGCTACGACTTTGTATACATTCAAATGTACATTCATTTGTATATGTATGTTCACACATACATATGTAAAGTTTTTCAGCTGTCTACAATTTTGTTTATATAGGTACTAAAAGTTCATGTATATTACGATCGACCGCACAATTGAATTATCGCAGTGTGAAATGTCACCAGGCACACGCGCCTAGAGCCTGAACCGACCAACAGAATCAGACTATAAAAAATAATTCACATACATATATGTACATATGTATGTACATACATATACCATATATGTACATACATACATATGTATGTGTCTATGTACGGGACAGCTATATTGATGATAATAAGCTGAAGTGTTTAACAAAAGTCACACAAATTTATAAAACACATAACACAAAAAAATGTATCAAATTAACTGAAAGAGCTTATTAGGATGATTTGCAAATAGTAGATACATACATACATACATATGTACATACCTTTAAAAGAAGCCCTACAATTGTATGTATGTTGTATACTTGCATTCACACGCCTTTATGTGTGCACATAAAGCCAGGTTCACATAAGATCTTTGTTGGAATTTACCTATCGCAATCATTAAATTATTATGAAAACCGCAATAAATCAGTTTAAATGCAGGCAGAATGCATTTGACGTTCGATTAATTGATATGACAAATCAGTTGAAAGGTTGAAAGGCACTTTATGCGATTGTATACACATGTATGTATGTATGTATTTCTACGTACATACATATGTACATTAATTGGTTGTGAGAGGTAATAACTCAAATTAATTCCGTTTGATTTGCCCGGTTCAACTTCAGCAAACTACAGGACTAATTGGCGTTAATTCGGACAGATAATTAACATACATTTCTATGTACATATAGATGTACATCAACATACATACAGATACATACATACATACATATATACTTTATACATTGAAAACTCCCTTAATGAACAACCCTAGTAGGCGGACACACCTCTAAAGCGGAGTATTTCACATTAATATTTTTTGTATTTTTGTATTTCTTGGGAAAAATCTCCTTATTTTAATGGATATATCTCTTAACCGGACTCGGACAACATTTTTTATGAATTTTAAAACCTAAGCGGACCCAAACAATGTTGCTAGTTCTAAAGTCCAGTGGTTTTCAGCATGAATAGCTGAAGCTGTTTTTGGTCTACACCCTTTGCTCTATCGACAGATGCAACCTGAATTGTATCGATCCCATATCATGTGTACGAGTATATGTATGTACATATGTACATACACATATACATATCTGGAAATCTTAGTTTTATATTGGCATAAATTAACATAAAATTTCATTTTATTTAAGCAAAATAATCCATTTTTAAAATAGACATGTCATATGTTTGTTTTCAGTCAATTCTGCGAATCCCATAATTTCCATGGGCTTCCACCGTGAAAAAAACCCATGGCAATATAAGTTTTATACATACATACATACATACATAAGTATGTACATATGTATGTATGTACATATGTACCTCTTTCAGAATGGATACAGATTCAGATACATACATACATATATAACTCTGCGATACATTTTATTCCAATAGTCTAATATGCCCCCATACTCCTTTAAATTGTAGCCATGTATGGTAAACAAATCAGTTTCAAACATTTGCCAACAAATCTTTTATGACTGAAGCCACTTGTCGTGAGCCATTATTGTCGAATAAAATAATCCACTTGAAATGTCGATTAAAATTGTGTAGCCAAATGATAAATATGTACATACATACATATGTATATATGTACATACAAACATACATATGTATGAATTTACTTACATATGTATGTATGTATCATCGATCAGAAATACAGTTGTTTCTCTGAAAAAACTTTATTTTCGAAGTTATTGCAACTAGACATAAAAAAATAATACTTGTTCTACATTCTGATTGAAAGTCAAAAATACTCGAAAAAGAGTACTCAGACCATTAAGGGTCAATGACTAACAGATAATATTTACTAAATATGTTGCGCATGCTTTTGTTGACAAAAGAGCTTTGTACATACATTGTATGTGCCGAATTATGGAGATGGCACATGTGGTTCTTAATAAGAGAAAAATATCAGCAACTTCTTCTCTTAACTCTTAAAACTCTTGCTAATGACGACATACACGTGCTTTCTTACTGTCTGTTTTTGCCTTCGTACAATATTATTCTATTTTTGGGCAGCAAACTTGCTTTAGACGAAGTCCAGACAAGAAATCGTTAAAACTTTGTGTGATTTTGGTGTTGTTTGGAAAGCGTAAAGTTTGCCTGCTGAAATGTTTGACGGTTCTTGCATCATGCGTTAGCAGCCGTTTCTCTAATGACAAAAACGGCATGTGGCAAGAAGTTCTTAGCGGATGAGAACCATAGTACTTACCTGTGGATTGGTGTCATAAAAGAGTAGAGCAACGCTAAAGAGAGATAGAAAGAGCGAAAACAAAGAGTAAACGCAGCTGTCGACGGTCGACCCATAAATAAAAACATTATTGAATGCAAAGCCAAAGTTAAACGTAAAAAAGCAGGCAAAGGCAAACGCAAAAATACCGACGACACTCGACGGACGAGACGCTGCACACATAAAGGGGAGTAAAAATTGTGTTCGAAACTTAGTTTGAGTTCAGAGCGTGCAGAGAGCGGTCGCAATTTCAAAAAGAAACATCACAATTTTTTATTTTTTTTAAAAAAAGCACGTGTCCTCTATATAAAATCAAATAATAATTGTTAAGAAATATGTCTCTTCACATAAAACGAACTCTTTAACGACACAACACGTGTGACCGGCCCATGATAACTGTTTAGTGAAATATCAAAAACAAAAAATCGAAAACAAATAAAACAAATAACAAAATAAAAAAAAAAACTAAAGCATGTAGCCCAGCCGAACAGCAGATAAAAATTGTATTTAAAACGTTCGAAATAAGATCCACGTTGGCATTCGGAAGCGGTGTACTGATAAAAGTGTAAACGATAAAAGCAATGAAATTATATGAATAACCCTTACATAGATTTAGATTTAGAAACAAAATCAAACTCAAATTTGTGAACACTTAAAGAAACGATTAGTTAAAACAATAATAATATGGCGCGAGTTCAAGCTAGTGAGAGCTTAATACCCCGTCAAGTTTTTGAGGTTCCATCGGCCGAACCCTCGGACAAGCCAAGAGCCCGCACTGGTTCATCTGCTTCGAAAAGTTCCAGCCAGGGTTCTGGTGTACAGTTAAAAAAACAAATTGGTCTTCTTGACGGTGTAGCCATCATTGTTGGTGTAATTGTTGGCTCCGGCATCTTCGTTAGTCCCAAAGGAGTGCTCAAATTTTCTGGTTCCATTGGACAATCACTAATTGTATGGGTATTATGCGGAGTTCTAAGCATGGTGGGAGCTCTATGCTATGCCGAATTGGGTGAGTAAAAAGCTTGATAAGCCAGCACATTTATTTTGTAAATGCAAACATATACATACATACATACATACATTCGTGCATACATACATGCATACATACATATGTACATATACATACATACATGGAAATGTAATAATATTCATGTACATAGACATGTGTATGTATATTCATATGCTAAGCTATAACTATGTATGTACATATAAAGTCGTGAAATTTCCGACCCTATGAAGTATGTATGTATGTACATGTACATGTGTACATATGTTGTATGTATTCCCTCTCATATGAGATTCAACAATTAAGTCGATTATAAGCATCTATCTGTCATCAACACGGATTAAATTAGTTTTAAATGTTCACCAAGCTGAAGAATTCAGAAATAACGATTTATAGGACATTAAATATCTTGAAGATCAGTTTAGAGATAGATATCAGAGATATTCTTGAGACATAAGGTTATCTACCTTCATTGTTTTAAACTGAAAGCCGCATAACCAGCAAAAATTGATCAAGTTATACTATAAGATATGGCTAGAGGGAGGTTGGAGGTGGCACAGGGACAGGGTATATTTAGGTCGGCGTGACTTGTATATTTAATTTTTTTTGACTAGGTGGCAGTTATTTGAGTTTGCATATGGGTTACCTACAAATTGTTATACATATATGTACATATATTCGTACACCTACACGACGGTTACAATCGAAACTAGTTCAAGAAAATATGCTGACTTATGTATAACTTATTTCTGGATGAGGTCAAGGCAAAGCTATGAGATGGAATTTAGTTTTAATATCATAATTAAAACTTTACCTTCGAGTGCAATTAAATGTGGGTGAGGAAAATCCCTATTATTATATTGAAATCAGACTACAAGTAAATACAGGCATACACCTTCATTTGAAATCGGAAGTAGTCAATCGTAATCATCTCCTAACATTCATATATACATACATACATACATACATACATACATACATACATATGTATGAACATTAACATACAAATACACATACATATGTACATATGTATGTTGCCTCCCCGAGTTTCTAAAGAACTTTTGACAGATAGAGCTTGAGAATACTTGAACCTATTAGCTTTAAACAAAACCGGAAACACATTTCAAATATGGAAATAAGCTAACATAAAAGATGCTTTAAGCACGGCATAGCAGAAACATGAAAGACAGAAAGATGAATACAAATAAATAAATTCGTTTAGACTGGCGAAGGGCGACTTACAACAGATATGCTTAATACATATATATATATATATATGTATATATTTTGAACCTATATAAAAAGTACATACATATACATATGTACATACATACATACATATGTACATATGTACATATGTATGTATGTATGTATATTATTGATCAAGATCAACAGCCGAACCGTCTGTCTTTATGAATATTAAGATTTTGCTGGTCTGGTACTATGTACATATGTATGTATGTATGTATGCGAAGGAAGTTTATTTTATACCAATTTACTAATTTAAGTTTTATAATTTCATGATCTCCTAAAATAGCCATTAATTTAAATAGAAAATCCTTTTATCTTGTACTTACATATGTATATCTTGCTCACTCTTATTACCACATTAGCGCACCTACCGGTCAATGTTGAAATTTATGCCTTTTTCAGTATAAAACTTTAAGAGCGATATTACTAAATTTAGTCGAATTTGATTTAATATAAAAATACATATATGTATATTACATACGTACAAAGGTTCATGCTGATGAGAGTGAGCGATATAGCATGCCATTACTAGGGATCTGTGGATGTACCTACATACATACATACATACATGCATACATACATACGTAGAACAGGTACTGCTTAAGTTTAATGGTAGAGAACTTGCAGTTATATTTTTGTTTCATTCCAATATATGTACATATGTATGTATGTAAGACCATTGATGGTAGTACAATATTACAACTACATTTTTATAAACATTTTTATGTTTCACATTTGTTTAAACAGGTGAATTTTTGTTGGAAAAAAATTATATATTTGATTGAAACTTGAAATTTTTGCACACAATATTTAAAAAAGTTTTTTGTTTTTTGGAATTAAAGTTATCGATGCGAAGCTTTTAATAATTATACACTATTTGTTTTAAATATTTAGCATGGTCTTAAAATAGACTGAATTCATCCATGATGGCCACCATTATAGAGAGTTTGTCTTGAATAAAATCAGACGCCTGATATTGACGACACAAATTTGGTATACCCAAACATATATTTATACCGTTGCTAAGGGTATATTAATTTTGGTCGGAAGTTTGCAACGTATAAAGGGAAACATCTCCGACTATATAAAGTATATGTAGGTCCGCGATCAGCATCAATAGCCATGGCGATCTAGTCCTATCCGTATGTCTATCAGTCTAGACCCTTATAGATATAGAGCCCAAATTTTGCACTTAGGCTTCCTTTTTCTGCAGGCACTGTATATCTCGGAATCATCCTGATCGTATGACTATATCATATAGCTTCCGTCGGAACGATCGGTCATGAATAAGGCATTTAATATTTGTGTATTTAATATACATACTTCTAAACACTTTCAGCAAATTTCATTAGAATCGGTTGATTATAACATATACCATAGTTGCCATAGGAATAATCGGTGGACAAACATTTTTTATACATATGAAAAAATTTTTGTTCCTTAAGCTAAGCTAGTGTAAAATTTTGAAAACATTTTTAAGCCGCCATGTACATTAAATACAGACTAATGTTATACACTTCTTAATGATACTGGTAAATTATATATACATACATACATATACATATGTATATAACATTGCAGACAAAGTGTAAAATGATTCCTTAAAAGTTGACTAGAACTTTTATATATTTTCTGCATGGTCTACGTCAGCAATAGTTTATGATTTATGTTAAACAAAACTTATTTTAGTAGCTACATACATATCTATGTATTAGTGTACACCGCCTAAAAACTTATGTATTAGCACAATGACTGTGGAATTTAAATGATATTGAAAGTTATGTTTTTTATGTTTAATCCGACCTTGAACATACACTATATACTTGATTATATACTAGATACTAGATATAGATATATACTAGATATACTTGATAAATATATATACAAAATATATTTGATAAATTTTAGATTCCCTCGAAATCGCCATCAAGTTAATATAATATTTAACGTAAAATTCCTTTAACATGTAAGCAATCAGCTAAAGCATGCTATCTTGCTTACTCCTATCCTATACAGTACCGAACGCATGCTACCTCGCTCACTCTTATCAGACATTTTAGTTTAAAACGGTATCAGACAGAACATTCCCAGTGGCTAATTTTAAAAGTCGAAGAGAAGTATATGCTAGCTAGAGAGTTATATATCCTAAAAATATTACTTTTTTAAACAACTATCTATGTACATATATACATGTACATATGCATGTATATATGTATATATTTATTCTATCCGAGACAAAGACAGACAGGAATAATCAATTATCAATTGGGAATAAGTGTAGCTGCGATAAAAAAAAACGGCTTACTGCAGGAAAATAAAGTTCAAACTGTTAAAATGTGTGTACGTCACAAGTCTTATCAACTAACCATGACGTCTTACGATATACATATCAAGAAAATATGTACGATAGTATTGATTGTACACATATTTACATACATACATTCATACATTCCCTTCATTATAGGCACCATGATACCCAAATCTGGCGGTGATTATGCATATATAGGAGCAGCATTTGGTCCCCTACCGGCATTTCTATATCTCTGGGTTGCTCTACTAATCCTAGTACCCACGGGGAATGCGATAACGGCTCTGACATTTGCACAGTATTTGCTGAAACCATTTTGGCCATCATGTGAGGCACCTATTGAGGCTGTTCAGCTGCTGGCAGCTGCTATGATATGTAAGTAAAGCCGCTAATTGAGTGATTAAAGTCTGCCAATTAATTGATTGATTGATTTTATCGTTATTTTTGGTTTAAAGGTGTTCTAACAGTTATAAATTGTTATAATGTTAAATGGGTTACTCGGGTCACGGATATATTCACGGGGACTAAAGTAGTGGCCCTTCTGGTTATAGTCGGTGCAGGAGTTTGGTATTTGTTCGATGGAAATACCGAGCACTGGGATAAGCCCTTCGATGGCGGCTTCCAAACTCCCGGTTATATAGCGTTGGCCTTCTATAGCGGTCTGTTTTCGTACTCAGGATGGAACTATCTAAATTTTGTCACTGAGGAATTAAAGGATCCCTATAGAAATCTACCAAAGGCAATATGCATATCTATGCCTGTAGTTACTATCATTTATATGATAACAAATATAGCATACTTTTCTGTACTATCGACGGAGGAAATTCTTTCATCCGACGCGGTGGCTGTGACATTTGGCGATAAGATGTTGGGCTATTTCTCTTGGATAATGCCATTCGCTGTGGCCTGTTCTACATTTGGTTCGCTAAACGGAGCGATATTCGCATCATCCAGATTATTTTTTGTCGGAGCTAGAAATGGACATTTACCAGCTGCCATATCACTGATTAACGTTAACTGCTTAACGCCAGTACCATCGCTAATATTTTTGGTAAGTTTGAAAATACTTAGAATTGATTATATGATTTAATTGAATAATATAAAACGCTTGATTGTTTATTGTTTTTTTTTTTTTTTTTTAAAGGGTGCCTTGACTTTATTGCTGCTCTTTATAAAGGATACCTATGTGTTGATCAATTATGTCAGTTATGTGGAGGCCTTATTTACACTCATCTCGGTGTCGGGACTTTTATGGTTACGTTATAAACAACCGAAAACGGAGCGACCGATCCGCGTCACTTTAGCTCTACCAATCATTTATCTAATTGTCTGCCTATTCCTGGTGATCTCTTCCTGTACGCAATCACCCTATGAAGTGGGTGTTGGCACGGTTATTATACTCTCGGGAATTCCAGTTTACTATTTGACCATACATCATCCTGTCAAATGGCTGGCGGATACATCACAGACAATCAATATGTGGTGTTCAAAATTCTTCATATGCATGCCAAATCAGGAGAAATTTGACTAACCTTTTCATGGAAATGTGCTAAATTGAAGAGTGCCTTTCTACAAATTTTTTAAAATATTATACATATACAGTTTTTTTGTAATTTAAAATAAGTCTCAATTGTTAGTTGTATCCATAAGTAATAAGGAACGCACAACACGTTATTGTAAATAACTCAAAATTATATTCCGAATTATTTTTGTATATTTCCCAAAATGAAGAGTTCCTCCAAAACAAATAAGCCTAAAAGACACGTACATACATATGCATATACAAAAAGAAGAGAAATTCCCCATATACAACATGCATACATATACAATTTTTTAAGCTTCATATCATATCGAATTTTTCGAATTTTTTTTGTTTAAGAAAGTAAATGAAAAGCGAATAAATCATAAAGCTGAGAAAACAAGTTTGTCTGTCAAAAGTAAAGTTTGTCAAAGCTTATGGGAGCAGAAGCTTTCTAAAGTGACGAGTATTTACTCGCTGGAAGCTTGGCATACAAAACCAGTGCGTTTTGTATGCGATAACCATTATTCAAAAGACCGGGATCAGCAACAGAGTAAAGTGCGCTTCGTAATCGACTTGCAGACAGTCCGCCATTTGAAATGACGTTAGAAGTGTTGTAGTTTCAAAACGAAATTTCTTTTTTTTATCACTGGAAAAGTGTTCAAAGTGTTTTAAACCAGCAATGTCCATTAAATCGATCATATTCGTGCTAATTGTAGGCACAATTCTTAGTGCTTCACCTGGCCAAGGTTCTACGGAATATAACCGTTATTTGGGGCAGATATTTAAAAAATATGGTAATGGTGGAACCATTAACTTTGAGGTAGGTAACCGAAAAAAAAAAAGAAAAGAAAACAACAAAAAACTAACAAAAATTGCAACCTTGTCTCCACATCATCGAAATGTAAACACACACGGTTGGTTGGGCCTGCGGTTAAAAATGAAATTAGTAACATTTTGTCAAATTGGTCAATACTCGACAATATTTGCTCATCCATTGTGAAAGTTCAACAATTTTCTGGGTGCTAAACAAACAAAATACTTGCAGCCAGCAGGTTTATAATATGCCTCTACAGTGTTAATCTTTATGTTCAGTTGCGATACGCAGAATAATTTCTTTATGGCATGGACTCACACTAAAGACCAGTCGTACATACATACATACGTACATATGTACATATGTAGTTAAGTCCCTGTCGTCTTATTGTTGGCATTGTCATAAATTTAATCAACAAAAATCTTGTGTATGTTTTTATCATTGTGATATACAATATAGAATTGTCGGCCATAGGCATTAGCAGTATGACAGTTTATACATACATACGTGCAAAGGGAAATCTTTGCGCCTAGATTAGAAGATTGCCTGATAAGAGTTCTAGCTAATGAGGAAGATGGCTCTACTCTTAATAAATGACAAAATAACAGACTGCATTCAAATTTGATCAAATCCCTGCCTATCTTTATAGACAGGGTATGCATGTACATACATACATATGTACATGTATGTATGTATATTCCCATTCAGATAGTTATACATACACACATAAGTATAACTGCATATGTGTGTATGAATTAACATAGGCTACCTTTCGCAATATGATCAAAAAAGTTAGGCAACTGTCGCTTACCATATACAATATGCGTGTGTCCATAAACTATTCAGAGTAGTACTAGTACAAATTGACATTACTCATGCGTAGTCCACGCGAGCGTCACAATACGCAATACGCTATATTCATATTAAGCGTCAAGTTACTTCCAAACATACATATGTACATATGTACATATATAGTATTGATACCCTAAGATTAACTTGGATCGATTGTACTCTTAAAAGGGTTTTTGGTATCTCATTCAGAAACATATGTACATATGTATGTACATATATACATATCTGTTGTAAAAATAATAAGCGATGGCCTTGAACTAACATCAAAATTATAAGAAAACATAGTGTAAATCTGTTTAAAAGATATTCGATTCGTTTGGACACTATTTTTGGAATAAAATAATTCCAATAATTATCAATCAAGATCGCATGATCGCATTTCACGACACGGAAACTTTATAAACTAACGTTTTTTTTTTGCAAATTCCAATGCCTATTGATTATTTAAACAATAAGTATTAATTATTCGATCCTCCCATTTACATAAAGTATTATTAATCTTTTATGTGTTAGCTTACGCTTCAAGCATATTAACCATGCAGATAGATTCCAATAGAGAGAGAGAGACTCGTGTCTCATCGATAAACGGTCACTTTCATATAAATTTCCATAAGTTTCTCATTAAATTAATCTGAAATTCTTTCGCTTGAAGAACTTGGCACATAATAACAACAAGATACATACATACATACATACATACGTATACATCTGTACATACATACATACATACATAATTAGATTTTACCGAACGAAAGTGCACACCTCATAGGTAGACATAAGGATCGTGTGAACAATAATAAGTGATTCAAATGATTCCCAACGTTTGACAAGAAAATCAAGCAATTATCTACTAGAGATTCACTTAAAAATAACAATGTACATACGTACGTCTAACACGTGACCTAGAATTAAATACAAATAAGCGCCGCTTTGCATAAAGATAATATTTTTGAAAGAAATTATGGGTTTTTATTTGTTGATGTGACAATAATGTGCGAAATGTGCGAATTGTTCGAAAAAAGTGTTAATTAAATTGTTGGGAGAGATAAGCGAGAACTTTTGCTTAAGTCCAGATACAAAATGGAACAACAACTAAAAGGAGAAGTCCGCATTAAGATTAAATTGATAACATTACAATGTTTAAACAATTAATCAACCTAGTTATCACAGCTTTAAACAGTTGTCAGCTGGGATTTTACGGCATTTTACATTTATTTATTACATTCGCTATCAATTTATTTATCCAGGGTCTTGAACACTTAATGTTTAGCTTGGGTCTGGGACAAATTGAATTTGAACCTTCGCACACTCTGGAAGAGCATCGACCCGAAGGCTATAATGAAACGGCTCTTAACACAAGGGACTTTGAGCAGCAGTCTAAGCAAAATACGCCTGGTGAAGATGCCGTTCCTGATGTTCAAGTGGTGGTCACAAATCACACAGATACAACGAATTTAGTTACACCTGAATTCCTTGAAATACACGATCCAAAGCATCGTCATCCTAGAGAAAGCAACGGTAAGTCGCAAAAAACAGAGTTTGCTTAGAAATTACAGAGAAAGGCCTCATAAAGGGATAATCTAAAAGCAAAACAAATCATTAAGATAATAAGCTGAATAAAATAAAAAACTTACAAGGCCATAAAAACCAAGTCGAGAGAATTTATAAGCACAATCAACTAAAAAAGACAAGATGCTCAAATTTATACAGAGACAATTATACGTGTATACTCGTACATACTAATGTATGTACATATGTACATACATACGTACATACATACGGAGAATACTATTCAACAATTCTCAATTATTACGTATGACAAGTATTTTTGTACTGCTGTCGGATAAGTCTATTTGAAAATGTAGATGTATGTATGTATGTACATCCATACATACGTACACGTAAACATACAACATACATATGTACATACATAAGGTGTATGTAAATCGAGAATGAAAGCTGCGCACTTTTCTTTCAATTCCCAAGAATAGGCCGCTATAAAAGGCACGTGGAAGTTCTCTCTAATTCAATTGACTTATGTATGTATGTTGGGTGTACATACTAATGTACATACCTATGTATACATATGTATGAATGTATGTACATATGTATATAATTCCATCCGTCAGTTGTATCTATTGCATAAATTATCCGCAAGTTTGGGCCATAATATTTAGCCCGTCTATAGAAAATGCATTTACAATTGCGGAAGTTCAGAATAACAAGAAGACCTTCCTAAAGTACCAGCTACATACATATGTATGTACATACATACATACATATGTACATATTTAAAAACTTATTGATCAATATGATCGACAATTATAAATTGACGGTTTAGTTTTTTTTAAATTATGTATGTACATACATACATACATATATACATACATATGTACATATGGATGTATGTATTTGGGAAAAACATTATTTTAACTTAATGGAATATTTAATAATACAAATATTTTTATTAAAATCTATTATTTAATCGATTCAGTTGCCCCAGATGACACATCCTTACCTGCAGCAGCCTGTCTATCCCCCAAATCCCTGCTTTCCCTCCTTGTAGATCACAATGATTTGCACAAGAATAAACTATATCAAAGAGTATTAACAAAGGACACGACTATTGCTGAGGAACGATCACATAATTTTGAAGAGGAATACAATGAGTTCATTAACTCAGTAAGGATAACGCCAAAAGCGTTTATGAAACTATGTCCTGCACTTTTATCGCAAATAGACAATGGTGTGTGTATTCAACCGGCACCAAGGACGAATGATAAGCAGAGTAGAAGGGATAAGATATGGAGTGGTAGGTACTAAATATCGCACACTGGTTCAAAAGATTATAATTGATTTATTTTAGCTTGGATCTACGCATCTGTATCAATGCTAGTTCTTTCCGCATGTGGTTTATTGGGAATTTTACTTGTTCCATTGATGAAATCAAAGGCATATCAGGAAATACTTAAGTTCCTGGTGGCAATTGCTGTTGGTACCTTAGCAGGTGACGCTCTTATGCATTTACTTCCTCATGCTTTGTTTAAAGATGAGAAACACGAGCATTCCGAGGAAGCCCCACTGGAAACTGGCCACAAGCATAATAATAAGGCTGCTCTTTTATGTGGCTGCTCATTTTTGGCGGCATTGTTTATGTATATGTTGGAAAATCTCTTGCCTCTTGTGAAACAAAACCAGCCGTCTCACGGTCATAGCCATGGACATGGGCACTCCCATGGCCATATAGAGAAACCACAGGATGCTTCGCCGCCACGCGAGCTAAATACTATGTTGCAGGAGTCCAAGTTAGATAAGAAATCGCCAGAACGTCCTCTTACGCCTATTGCCTTTATGGTTATTATTGGAGATGGACTGCACAATCTTACAGATGGCTTGGCCATCGGGGCTGCCTTTGCAAGTGATCCTGTGACCGGTTTAGCAACTGCTTTTGCTGTCCTTTGCCACGAACTGCCACACGAACTGGGTGACTTTGCTCTGCTCCTACAAACTGGAGTTTCTATTCGTCGAGCTATTTATATGAATATTGTAAGCTCAGTGTTAAGTTTTGTAGGCATGTCCATTGGTTTATTTATTGCTGGCATTGGGGATGGTATGACTCAATGGATTTATGCGGCTACAGCAGGTTCATTTTTATATATTGCTTTTGCTGATCTAGTGCCTACAATGAGTGTGGCCCACAATCCGATTATGACAAACGATCCCAAGGGAATTATAATACAAATATTTGGTATTTTATCAGGAGGTTTAATTATGCTTATTATAGCAATGAACGAACATGATCTAGAAGGAATATTCAAAAGTTTTTAATGCCAAGCAGAAGAAACAGATACGAATCAGGAATCTCAGTCATAGGACTTACATATTATGTATATATGTAAATTGATGTAAAGAATCTCCATTTGTAGATTTGTTTTAGGACCAAGCAAAAAATGTGCGAAATGTTCATCAAATTTGATAATAAGTTTAATGTAAGGAACGCAATCGCAATAGGTAATAAACCATCAGTTAAAAAGCTATAGTTTTATAGCTAGATATCTTTGATTAAATAATAATTTTTATCTGCCCATTCGATTAGCTTTCATCATGCAAAAGCACCGACCGAACGAAACAATAAACGTCGATTTAGAATCTATAGTATATAATCAATATACTACAGAATCCATTTTATTCATTAATGAGGCAGAAGCATTTTGCTTAATAAGTTTCTACGAGTTTCTTTCAATAACAAATCTTTTATATAATGTTAATGGCTACATTGTTGTCGGCGCCCCGACTTAACGGATATAATATATAAATAATGAGAAAAAAAATACTATTAGTCACAAGTGAAGTTAGTGTATAAGAAACAGGAAATCATTTAACCGATTCGCCAAATTCGGGTAATGTTAGTGTTATGGAATGCAGTTACGCTTCCTGGATTCAGACAAGCGATTCTCAGCATCTGAAAATTGCTGAATACTTATTTCCTGTTTAAAATGCAACGCTATAAATGTATGTATGTATATATTACTGATCTATATGGTCGCCACCCATTTTGATATCCTAAATGTATTAAATGGATTCAAAGCCAACACGTGCAAATTAGATTTCACTTTTACCATTCAAATTAGGCGTTACTTTAATTTAATAATAGTTATATATAGTGTGAAATAAAGGAAGCCGATATGTAAATTAAAATCTCATTATCATTTAAATTGTTTTAATGATCTTTAACAACTTAGAAATAATACTTTACATATTAAAAAATTTAAGATAATTGCATTTGTTGTGTCTCTTCAAAAGGTTCATTGGGCAGGCGAGCGGAATTCTTAAAGAGTATATAGAAAACGTTTAACATTTTGAAACTTAATAAATATATAAAGATCATATGGGATGTCGAATTTTTAACTTACCAATTTCTGAGCCCGCTTTTCCAGCAAACCAAAGGCAAAATGATTCAACATAAAACCGCTGGGCAAAGCTACTCCCTGAATGCGATAGAAGGCTCCGTCAGAACCTTCTTCTGCTACTTTATGAACTGCTCCAATGGTACACTTGCCTAGAAAACGTGTCGAGCCCACCATAGGTCCACGGGAGATATCAATATGGTCGCCTAGACGGTAAAGAGTCACACGGCCTTGGTTCTGTTCTCCTATGCTAGGAAGTTGTTCGCTTTTATAACGCGAATCTTTGAACATCTCTTGGGCTAACTCTTTCTGTACATCGAGACGCTCAATACGAAGATCTTTGGCGGCTAGTTTCACCATCTCGGCAGAAATGGCACGCAATTCAGATTTTGTAGGCTGCCAGCTTTGTGTGCCTAGAACAATATCATGCACAAAGCTACCAGATTTAACTGAAAATTTAGATAAATGAAAAGATATAAATATTTATTATAGAGTACATCGTCAATCGGTATCCCTTACTATTTGGTCCAGGAAAACTATGCAATTCAAGATTGGCCTCTGGTTTGAATGCCCGATACAAAGCAGCTCCCAACATAAAGCTGCAGGTCCTCCAAAATGCTCTAACATCCAAGAAAGTTATTGTTAACTCCGTTCATTAATATAATAATATAATTATCAGCATACATACTTATTAACCAAATGGGGTTCAGACACATTGAAGTTTAAGAGCTGCAACGTGCAAGAATCTTGCAATGGTCGATGCATATCCCAAGGTATACTGCCATCGATTAGGGCCAAAGCTGAACGTTTGCAATGGCCCTCGCTCAAATGCTGGGCACAATTAAATGGTGTGGAAATATGATTGTTCATCAACAATGTAACATCTTCGGGCAGTCCCAAGTAACGAACTTCAATTTTCTCAATTCGACCAACTGCATCTCGTTGGCGGCGCTGCTCTTTATTGAATAATTCATTCCGTTTGGCAATGGACGTATGGCTGATTTTGGCTGTAAATTGTTTTCAAATGATATGAAATTTAGTCTTGAATATAATAAACCAAAAGCTTAATACTGGGTGAAAATGTGCCGGCATTATGTAAATCATTTTATTTTCTATTTTGTAAATGAAAAGTGAGACTTCCAATCGAATCACCTTTTGTGCTGTATTGTTGCAGGTTTCTAATCCCACTCCAAGCTGTTTTATGTAATTTTGATGCCGCGGACATTACTATAAAAGCAAATATATTCACTTCTGAAAGGGCTGGATGCTATACATAAGAAGCATATGTTTAAGCGTAGGGCTAAATGTACATATCGAAATATGGCAGCACTGATATGATCAGTGGTAGTGACGGCAAATTTTCAGCAGTGACTAAACTCATTAATAACATGATTTTACAGTGAAGTCGTGACTCAAGTAGTTTATTTTGGTCACAACTAAGAAATGTTTAAAGCGTCGTTTTAGATAGGTATGACATATGTCACATAAATGTGTCTCAAGATTAGCTGAAGAGACCAAGAAAGAGGGAACAATCTGTTTAATATTTGTTTCATACATGAAATTTCGATTGTTTTTCCTATTCACATCACTGATGTTCAAACTACGTGGCAGCACCGACAAATGACAGTGTTGAACACCAGTGAAACCGCTACCACAATTTTGTTTGTCATTCCTCAATAGTGCTTCGCTTTTACAACAAGTAATTTGAAAACAAAATGGATTTGGATTTGGCTCGCGATTTGCCAAACGCTGGCTTTAATTTTGAGAATTGCAGACGGTAAGTTTGCGAAGCATATTTTGTTTTGTTTTTTTCCATTCCTTGTCTTTCCTTCCAGCAATGCGGTGCTTTTGTCAAAAGGCTATAATCCGCCGACTGTGACCAAGACGGGCACCACCATCGTAGGTATTGTATACAAATATGGTGTTATTCTTGGAGCAGATACTCGAGCAACCGAAGGTCCAATAGTGTCGGATAAGAATTGCTCAAAGATTCATTATCTTGCGGAGAATATTTAGTAAGTAATACAATTTAGTATAACTGCGCGAAACGAAATCAAAAAGTAATTTATATATTTTTTTCTCACAGCTGCTGTGGTGCTGGCACAGCTGCAGATACGGAGATGACCACGGATCTGATTTCATCTCAATTGGAATTGCACCGCTTGAACACGGGTCGCAAGGTGCGCGTAGTGGCCGCCAATGTAATGTTAAAGCAAATGCTATTCCGCTACCAAGGTCACATAAGCGCTGCTCTGGTGTTGGGTGGTGTTGATAAAACAGGGCCCCATTTGTACTCCATTCACCCACATGGTAGCTCGGATAAGTTACCCTATACCACTATGGGTTCGGGTAGTCTGGCTGCCATGTCTGTATTCGAAAGTCGCTGGAGTCCCGATATGTCAGAAGAAGAGGGTAAGCTCCTGGTCCGCGATGCGATTGCCTCGGGCGTTTTCAACGATTTGGGGTCGGGCTCAAACATTGACCTTTGCGTCATTCGTGAAAACAGTGTGGAATATTTGCGCAATTATGAGCTAGCCAATAAAAAAGGCGAACGCAAATTGGACTATCGCTTTAAGCATGGCACAACAGCAACTTTACATACCACCATTAAGGATCTCCTGGTTACTGAACGAGTGGAGCCTGTAGCATCCCCAATGGAAACATAGATTGTAGATTTTCCGTTTTCTTTTCATGGTCTTAAATAAATTAAAGAAGCTCTGCTTTAATTGCCTTTTGGGATTGAATTGCTCTTTATTAGAATTTGTATTGAGTATTACATTTAGACTAGGTCATTATTTCTAAAACTGGACGCTGCTTTGGTCTGGAGATATGTGTCTATACGGGTTTTTCTAGCCAATGACTATTGCATATTGTAAAAAGAACCTACATTTATTTGTATTAAAAATTTCAATATTTTTAATTTAAAACGACGATTAGAACTATAAAATAAGTAAATTATATATAAAATATTTAAATGATCTTAAATAGTAATTCCAAAGCATCCGAATATATGTGTTTTTCCGCCATAATATGTTAAACCAGTTTGTCTGTCCGTCTGTTGGAGTAAATGCGTATTGTTCAATTTTTCTTTCAGACGTTAACCTTATTAACTATTTTTTATATTATCTTAGGTTATCTTAGGGCTAACATATTGTTCAGATTGCATCAAAGGGATATACAATACTTTGAATTAATAGTCCCAGATCTAGAAATGTGTATGAACTTTGGCTTGCCACAATTAGTTTCAGGTATTCTTTTATTTTTTTTTTTTAAATTTATTAAATGATGAAATTGTTCTCTCCAGTTGAAATAGTCATTGGTTTTAACTATGTATATGCACAAATTACATCTAGTGTCTATTAAATAATTTAGCTAATATCACATAATACAGGGTATCAATTCCTTACCATCATCGAAGGCACAATTCGACATCATCTTATAAAACATAAAAATTGGCACCAAGAATTCACTTGATTGTTTTCGGAGTATACAAACGGGGAAAAAAAAATTATATTGATGACAAAATTAAACTTAAAATTTAATTTATATTTAAACTATGTCCGAGTAAAATGATTGTCGTAATCAACCAGACTACTGGACCACATATCCATCCATCGTTTGGTAAAGGCTGAAGCAGGTGCGACACTGTCAAGCTGGACAATGCCAAATTTGTGGTAATCCTAGGAGATTGGGCATTGATCAAGGCCGATATTTTTTCCGCCTCTCGACCGCACGCCTCCAATTGGAGGCGTGTTGGCTTTCCTGGAGTTCTCGGCACCAACGCGGCAAAAATTCCAACTTCCATTGTTAGGAAACCCGTCAATTGGCACTCATTAATTTGAACTAAACCATCTAGCTGTTGGAGCACACCGCGCAAAGTAAGCAAAGAGCTCTTTTGCCCTCTAAGTGCATATGTGGCCCTATCCAATTGCTTTCTGGAATAGATAATCCTAAAGGCTCCACCCGCACAAATGGGACAACAAGCTCCAGGGGGAACTATCTGGCGGCAGTACTTGGACACTGGAGAGGGGCATTTGACAGTGCGACAACGTCTGCCCATATCGGATACCATTAGGCCGACTTCTCGACATCGTCCTTTATAATCCACCAGAACATAGTCAGTCCGAGCAGCAGCTGCGCTACTGTAAGTCACCCCATTAATGCCGCAAACGGGAGAGGGAATGCTTAAACGATCCTTATCTACCGTTTGACAGGCACCCCAATAAGCTACTTGACCATTGGGATTCGTCTGCAAAAAAACACATGCACTTGGATGCGTATGGCCCAGAGTGTCGCATAATTGATCCGTGTGCTGCGAGTTGCAATTGGAGGCTGAGGCATTGACTGTAAAAAAAATAAACCCAAAAGAACATAAAATCATAATAGTTTTCCCATAGCCAGCCCTATATGGATGTATGTAGATCAGATTTTTTTTTGGGTCACTAACTTACCACACACATACTGTAGGCACGGCTTCTGCATATTGGATAGGCACACTTGCCGCTTTTCCAGGCACCTTTCACCGGGACCACAGGCATTATTTCCACTCACTTGGCAGGCATTCCGGGTATTGCATGCTCCATAAACGAACATGGACTCTTGCAAGCCCAGGCACTTAGCCACACAAGCCGAGGGATAGGTGTTTCCATTTAAACCACACACTGCTACATAATGAGTGGCACAATTACAAGGTAAACTTGTATAGCCCGCATCTGTAAATCCCGGGAGACGGCATTGTTGTTTAGTGCATGTAATTTCGCCAGCAAAACAACTGCAAAGATTACATTCCAGATAGAATGAGGAGCTATGCCGGAAACTACGTCCTCCGGGTAGAACGCAATGAGAGTGAGTATAGCTAGGCAGTGGCTGACACTGCTCCAGATGTCCTTGAAGGCCACAACGGCAGACAACATGCTCAGCAGTGATAAATTGTCCCACATCATGTTTTGCTGAGCTTGTTCTGCCCAGGCGGACATAAGAACCAAACGGTACAAGGAAATTGGAAGCCTGTCCCAAACTACAGCCAGGAATACAAGCGTAGCCCTGTGTACCAGAACGTTGAAGGACGCAAACTTCACTGGAGTTGCATGGTTTCTTTAAACAGGGTGAAGTCAAACCATAGCGTCCAACCTCTTCCTTTGGAATATCTCCTTTCTCCAGGTAAGCCTTAAGTGAAATGCAGGGCAAAGGTGCCTCATCATCTGTCAAAATGGGTTGTAGCCTTGCACATATCGCCTGCGGCCTTTGATGTTGGCGTGTCCAATCAAGACACTCCTCTAGAATTTCACTGCAATCTTCGCTACAGATACCATTAAAGAGCCCTTCTCGGGTGCAGGGCTGTATCTGGAGAACACAGACCAGAGCTTGCCATTTCTCAGGAGCACAACGCGTGGTATTCTTTATGAAGAGCTCCTGACCTAAAACCTTTACATAGCCACGTTGCTGAAGCAGCTGTAAATCTTCTCTGGCTGCTGCATCGTGATTAGCGGAACAGCTCCGAAATAGCTCTGTTGGACGATTATTGAAATTTGTGCAAAACTTTAAGCCATCGCAACCGAGCTCACAGGGACTATCCACATTTTCAATACAACGTCGGAGTTCTCTTTCTGCTGGCTGCTCCAGGCATTCCGTTTCGAAGCTTGCCCTTGTCTCCCACCAATCGTTAGTGAAGATTTGCGTGCATAAGCGTCTACACTTGTGACTACTGGCTTGCTCGCAGCATTGTCGTTTCGCTGCATCCATGCCCAACTGATTAGCTTCGCCATTCCCGTTAGTTCCCTCATTTTGTTGGGCATGTCCCCGAGCGGGAACATAAAGTTTTCTGGTGACTGTTAGAAAGCACTGCCACAATGGCAGATGAGGCAATGGTGTCCCACAATCGGCCGCCTCCAAACGGCTAAAAATTACTTCACTACGCTCCAGATTTGTGCTATTCTGATGGAGTATATTGCGGCAAATATTGCGACAGTGTTCCTTATTACTATATTCGCAGCAGGGAAGATCTATATAAGGGAATATAAATTTATATATGTAAGTAATTAGAGGATTACGCCTCGAAAAGAGAACAAATTGTACATACATTGCGCTGCATTAGCCAGAGGAGTCATATCAGTATGATTGTGTATGCACTGAAAAATATACATATATTACATATATAAGTATATTCATAAAATATATATGTACTAATAATATTTTCTTTCACATTTTTTACCTGTACAACATCGGCATTGCGCACTCCACAGATCGAATCGATGTCTACATGTTCCTGGCTGCCATTAGATGGTTCAAATACACCCCGACACGCCTTGTTTAAATTATGATAAAATTGGAAAAAAAAAGAAATTAAAACATCATCTAATGATAACAGTTACCGATCCTTTGAACATAACTCATACGGCTAGTCACAAAAAGGATTCTTTACGAGACATGATTCTTGATCGGAATCAATGTCTGTTCTATCACTCTCACATTCCAAGTCTGACCAATTTTATTATACTTTTTGCAAGGATATAAAATATTAATCATTAATACGAGCATACAAATTTATGTATCATCCTTGATTTGTATATGTAGTTAGGTTATGTACGGTTAGTGCAATAGTTTAGAAGAACTTAATAATCAAAGCTAATAAAACAAATATCGATATAATTACTAACTATCAACTCTGTAAATACTTAGATACGTTTAAATATATTAAACCACAATTTTCTCTTTAAACATAACGACTCTAAGAATCTGACATGTGACATAAAACTCTAGAAGTTATGCAACACTAAATAGATCTAAATTGATCCTTTAAGTTCTGGTCGCAATTTCCCGCAAAATGGATTTGCACACATTAAGATAAAATATCAGGATCATAAAATTTCATCGATAAGTCGATTTATATAATCTTTGAAAAAAAAAATAGAAAGTTACTTATAATACTTTTGTATGTACTATGTTTACGTGTGTACATTTTTGCTTAGGAATCTTAAGTTGAAATAAATATGTATACATATATTATTTCCGGAATTGCTATTCCTATGTATACGTAAGTATGTGCATATGTAAGCGGACTAAAAGTAATGATTAAGGTTCATTATTCAAGGTACAAAATAAAAAGAAAGAAAGAGTAAGGTTTTTTACGGTTGATATCGTGCTCGACTTATAAATATGTATATGTACATATATTTGTTATTTATTAATAAATATGTATGTATGTATGTATATATTATATTTATTTTTGCTTACTTGTAAACATTCTGATGTTCTGGCCTGACTGCAGCACTGATCGGCTGCATCTTGGCGTTCAAAACAATCGTATAAAACTTGCTCATCGCTTCGTCTACAGGACTGCACAGGTGAACTACTTGATGTGGAGCAGGCGTTACGACAATGAAGCAATACGCCGAATTGACAGCAGCGTCGACCTGACCAATCCGAGCCACGAGAAACGGCTGAAAATTTAGAAGAAAAAAAAAAAATAAAACTTACTTAATAGATCGGGTTAGTTGAGATACCTTTAAAACATACCATCCAGTGTGCCATTAATACATGTCCAAAACTGCTGATCCAATTCACAATGTATACGTAACTCTTGTCGTATACCTTCGACATTATTTGCAAACTCGACAAGCGATAACTGGAACATTTAACATTTTTTTAGTTAAATCATGTAAAGCGACTAATAATTAAATACAAGTATCTATCTAACAATCGGTTTGAGCAGTTGTTGACCCTCTTCAATGAACCCAATGAACCTGTTGCATATCGTTTAAATAATATTTTAAATTCTCAACGAGTGGAGTGGAAGGAGGAGACAACAACCAGCAGGTTGTTGTTGTTGTTGTTGTTGTTGTTTTTATCGTTTTGCGTATTATGATACATTTTAGAATGTTGGGTTCGATTCTGATACAGACACCATCATAAATAACAGTTTGGACGAAGAGTATGTCAATAAATAAACCTGATGCAAGCAAGTTGTCGCAACGACTTACGAATACCCTGCACCACATAGAGATGGAAACTCCCTAACATACATACATAAATACATACATATGTATATCTGTTTATCGGTTTTCCTATAAAAAAAAAATTAAAAATGGAAATATGTATGTACATACTATAAATATTTTGATAGTTATTCTTTTGCTTTATTTAAACGTAGATGCATACTCTTACTATTTGCATGTTAATATTAATTTAGTGATGAAAGATCTGGGTGTTTATATAAACAGACTTTTTAAGAACACATACATATGTATGTATATTCATTAGGGTTTTATTTTCTTTTGCCATTTACACACATTTTGGCCAATGTTAATGTGCTCCTTTATATACGTATGTATGTAAGTACTTTATGGGTGCAGGGTATAAAAATGCAACAAATTCCCGATGTACATACACACATACATGCATACGTCCCGTATCGGGCACAGTAATCTGAGTAGAGCGATGTCTATTTAACAAACTCTGCCTGTTTTCTTGTTATTTAGAGGAGGGCATCATCGCCATATTTAAAATTAACATAGGCACAGGAGCGTAGTTTGGAGACCTCGATGTTAGTTACTCATACATACGATATATGTATGTATCTATGTACATATACATATGCATCTGTAAAGAGGTTTAGGAACTACAATATCAGCCCCTATTTTAAATGTCCCCTTTTAAGCAGCATCTCTGCTGCCTTGTCGTAAGCTGAGCTGTTGCATTTTGTTAATGAAGTGTCCATGGGCCTGTCACGCACTCCCACACTGACACACAAATGCTCAAAGAGAACATGTATGTATGTATGTGTGTATGTATGTATGAACGATGCAGGTTTTCTTTAGTCTACCTTTGCGTTTCCTCAAACGAACTGACACACTACCCACCATGTTGTTGCATTGTCTGAGCATTTTGCAATCAAGATAGGGCGCTTCATCTGAGCAATTATTGCAACAAAAAAAAAAAAGAGACAACAAAAAATAAGTAAATAAATAAAAAGAAAAAAAAACACTTTGTCAATAATAAAATAAGTAGAATGTCGGCGAACTTCGAACATCCCGAAAATTGTATACCCTTTTAAGTCCTACAGGTAGAAGAAGGTCTAAGCTAAGTATTGAAAGTGAAAGAAAGATGAAATTTGGTCAAATCAATCAAGTAATCAATCATCAAAATATATTAAATCACTTGAAAAATTAAATATGAAATCGTAAACTTTATTTTCCATCGAATATTCATAATATATATGTATGTATGTATATATGTATATAGATGGCACGGTAGACATGTCTAAAACATAAGCTCATCTGGTCATGCTCACTATTTTTGAAGCTCTTATCAAAATGAAAGTTCTCCTTCAGTAAGAGTATGAAAATGCGTAAATTTTTTACTTATCCTAAGAGATCTCTCGCATAGCTGGGCTACAACTTTTCACACAATCTAAAGTGCTGTCTCGTATTTCCATTTCAGCCCACGACCCATAAAATATGCAATTCAAAAAAAAAAAAAAAAAATAAATAAAAAAAAAAAATACCTGCAAGTCTCTTTTCTTTTTTTTTTTTTTGGTTTGGGTTCGGTTTCAGTTATTATCCTGTTATCTATCACTTTGTCAATTTCAATTTAGACCAAAAATGAAATGAAAAATGAAAAATGAAAGACTGAAGACTTAAAGTGGCTTCATTTGCATTTCTAAATGAAAATCTCTGCCCTCTTTGCTCTTTTTTTTTCTAGCACTGAAAACTAATTGGTTTTGGAAATTGTTATGATTACAAAGTTAAATGATGTCAGTGATTCGATTGCAAACTCGGCTAGACCTGGTCTGGGTGCACTCTACACACACACACACACACACACACACACAAATTGATTTTTCCTCACAGTTTATGAATGACTTTGAGTGGTGGCACAAACTGGTTGGATTGGGTTTGGTTGGATTGGGTTGGGTTGTGTTGGGTACGGTTCGGTCGGGTTGGGGTAGGTTGGGTTTCGGTTTTTGGTTTTTGGTTCGAGTTTTCGATTGGCAATTTACCTGTATGCCAGTTTATGCTAATTAACAATGCAATTTGTATGGATTTTTACTAGCTAATGCAAACCTGAACATTTTCCAGGACGGATATTATGTGTGAGTGGTGTGGTGTGGAGTGGAGTGGTGTGGTGTGTACGATGTCATATTTTCATCAATATTGTTCGATTCATTCTTTGATACATTCATTGAATTCGAAATAAGATTTTTACTTGTTATTTTTTCTTCGTTCTTTCATGTTAACACAATAGCCAAGAAATAACCAGGAAGTGGAGTACTAGTTTTTCCAGCTTATCGCAGTTCAATCAGTAAATCGTTGTCAAATGGTGTTCATATATTCAGCTACCATGCTGGCTGGCTATCCGTCTGGCTGTCTGTCTGTCTGGCTGACTTGGCTACCTGCCGCCTGCCTACCGATTAATATTTATGACAAGAATTTTTACCCGCCTCACAATAAAAATTTACAGTTTAAAAATGATAATTTCATGACAAAAAGAAACAATTACAAATTTGATATTTCGAATTGTTAACGTTGAAGCCACACATGGCAGTCAATGAATGGAAACTCTCACTTAAAAAATCCCATTGTTAAAAAACGGAGCAGGATTCTACGTCTGGTTGAATAGGAAAATCAAAAAAGATTTCCAGGTGTTTAGCTAACATTAACTACTCTGTTGTACTTGGGGATTCATTATTAGTTTTTGGTCAATAATATAAAGATTTTCCGTTTATCGGTTCGCAATTTTATATGTCAATTTTATAATGATCTCAAGATCTGATTAAATGGTTAATCAAATTTTAACACGAAAACATGGGAAAACTTTTAAATTGAATTTTAAGTACCCAGGGCCAATGATGAAAAACTTTTGCCAGATAGTGTACCACCTTTGATATGTATGTATGTATGTATGTATGTATGTATGTATGTATGTATGTATATCGTTATTTGATGATATATGATCTTTCCACTCCAGCTAAAAGCGCCTTCTCCTTCTTCGTTTTTTCGTTCTTCATACCCATACTCAGACTTATTCTCATTCTCATTCGCTAGTGCTTTGCCTCACCCTCTCATTTAATGCTCATCCTCATCCTCATCCTCATCATCATCTTCATCCTCATCTTCATCAAATACTTACATTTTCGCATGCTGTGCGACATGAGCCAAAGACTTGATTGCAACATGTGAAAATATCTGAAAGAGGAAAGCAAAAAAAAAAAAACAAAAATGGAGAAAATAAAAGTAAATAAAATGCAAGTGCATATCAAGGCTTAATGGCCTGGCTCACGCATTTTGACACCAGTCAGTAAATTTAAATTTAAATAAATGCCACAGCTCGCTCCGAAACTGGAGGATCATTAAAAGAGCCTCACACATAATCATTACACATGATTGTTATGATCATAATCATCATCATCATCATCATCATGCACCACATTTTTGCCATGTGAATCTGAAGCTCAGAGAGAGAGAGAGGTAGATAGAGAGGATAAGGAAAAAAGGACTGTGACACACATGTATGTATGTATGTATATATGTACATATATACTTTGGATATCGTTTATTCGAATACCATCCAATAGGAAAGTCCCCTTAAACACTTATTAACTAGATGGTTCGCAGTCACTTAACTTGGCCTTATCTGCAGCTAACTTGTGACTGTGACTGATTACATATTAAACACTTGCCCTGTTGGCTTCCTTTCTTTCTTGCTCTGGATCATTTCAAGACTGCTTGTCGAGTGTTGAACTTTTTTTCTAGCGAATTGAAAGGGATCTGGTATATTAGAGATGACATCGTGATACATGAGATACATACCATCTGATTGGACCTAACCATTTGATTACTATACATATTATTAAATACGTTTTCAAAACCATTTAAAAACTATCAATTGGATAGTCAGATAAATGAATTTTCTGATTTGCAATATCACGAACAGAGGCTAAAATGTATGTATATATATATATATATATATATGTACATATATTAGATATAACTTTTTTTTTGTACAATATCGAATCGCAAACACTTGGTCACCTCTAGTGGGGAGACACTTCACAATTAAAACATGTGTGACATGTGTCCCCTCATAGTCGAAAACCGAGCAACATTTCCTGCTTTTGAATCGGCATCTTGGTGCCCTCTCCTTAGGGCGGGTTCAAAGAGTTTTTGTTGAATGCTGGAAAAATTTCAGTTTTGCCACTAAGAGGGCTCCCCAGTCGCCAGACAGCAAGTGAAATTCACAGAAGATCAAAGGGAAAGCTCATTAATTAAGTGTGCAATTGCTTAAGAAAAGCAAAACGTAAGAGATTTAGAGTGCTCGATTTTCAGATACCCGGTATTATATATGTATATGTATATTACATATTGGGTATATACATATGTACATATGTATGTACATATAGAGGTCATGTTATAGATCGATGTTATTCATCGTTTTAAAAAAAAAACGTTTAGAAAAACGGATAAGCATACTAACATACATATGTACATATATGTATGTATGTATGTACATATATTTATGATTCTATTTTGTTTCCTATTGAAATAATGTATACATATGTATGTATATATATGTATGTATGTATATTGCCATTTTACATCAATTTTAGCAACTTTGTCTCTCCCCTCTACCATTTTGGATAAATTGTACATATGTATGTACATATATGTATGTTTTTTTCAATTTAAAATTTCCCATTTCTTGTATTTTTGGCTCAAGCATTTGGACAGTTTTAAGTTTATGACTAATTACAGAGAAATTCACTTTGAAGTCCCTTACCATATGTATATATGTATGTATATATGTACATATAAATGTGTGTATATAGCAATTATCTTTGATTTCTCGAAAATGAAACTGATCAAAGTATGCAAATTGCTGATTCATTTTTTAATTCTAAATGCCATTTTTGTGGTTGTATTTCAATACTCTTACCGAAGATATTTGTATGTATGTAATAGAGAAGAAAGCATTTCCGAACAACAAAAAATATATATTTTTTTGATCCGTATCAATAGCCGAGTCGAGCTAACTAACCATTATCCATCTATGACGACTGCCTGATAATATTTATTATTACAAATAGTTTTAATTTCTAATCTCGTCATATCGGAACATTATATACATACATATGTAGCATATAGCTACTCTATTTAAGGAACGCACTACTCTATTATATAGCTCCATAGAAATTCTAAATGATTTATATTATTTATGGTTAATACGGTTTTGTTTTTGGGAGAATGAAATCTGAAATTGGATAGTCAATACAGCTATGCACCATAATCAGATTAGATAATTACATATATTCTTTATAATTCTTAAATATGTAGAATGAATTGAGGAACAACTACATACATATGTATGTAAAAGGATAGCGTGAGAAACAAGTGCAGACGTGTATGAACAGGATGGATTTCGATAGTTTTCGATAGTTAAAGGAGCTTTACATGATTTGAAGTTCGAGATCCAGAGTGGGTGGGATTTGGTTTTAACTCCTATTCTTTCATTATTTATTCTATATTTGTGTTGCATATTGATTTTTTATAAACGGAAAGGGTATGCACACTTTCTTATGGCCAAAGTTACTTTCTCTGATATTTATTTTTAAAATTGCTTTATTTTTTGTTTTGAGTGTGTGTTCCATTATATGCTATTATTGAGTCTACGAGGGGTGCACAAAAAGTTATCGGTCAAAGTTTTAAGAACCTAGAAACCTAGTGGATAGATAAAACTTATTTCCATTATGAAATTAAAATTTATCAATATCAAAATGATATTGAATGAATGTAACAAATTAATTAAAAACGCGAATGTTTGTTAGAGTGTGACAGCTGCATTTTTTTGAGAGAAGAAGAAGAAGAAAGGGATGATTGTGGGAGGAATTCTATTGAACAAAAACAAACAATCAATGGGGTTTATTTTTACAAAAAAAAAAAAAAAAAAAATTAGTTAGTTAGATCAATTAGTTTTTCGAAGCTCCTCGTAATTATATGTACATATACATATATACATATATAAGTATGTGAATGTATATACGTACATACATATACATACAGACATATCTATGTATGTATATTCTTATGCCGACGTTAAGTGCTATTTTTATTATACTAGCGAGTAGTTGCAAAGTTTTTTTTTTTTTGTCTCTCTCTTTTTGCTTTGACTCTGCGACAGAATGTCTCAAATGTGGCCAATGATCTAAGTTGCTGTCAACGGCACCACATCGAACATAGTACATAGAGTGGGTAATGGGGAATAGGGGGGAATAGGGATGGGACGGGGATGGGGAGAATACTGATATGTGGGTATGCGTATGCAAGGTGGACAACAACAACGAGGAGGAGGTTATGGGGTCTAAAAATATAAAGAAAACGTCTCAATAGCCAGGCAATTTGAACAAGCGAGTCTCCGTCTTGGATTTGTCGGCCCTGTGAAACGCATGTCAAGTGTCAGAAATGATTTGCTTTTGAATGGAGATGAAAACGGGAAAAGATATGAAGTTAAAACGAATCCATCGGAATCCATTGAATAAAATTAGGTATCCATTTAAACGATATCAATAGTATTTGACCAAAAGGTCTTACTTAAACTTTCTATATCAGTTATTTACTATATATACATATACATACAATGTATGTACATACATACATATAATATAACATAATATAACTTTGCATCATCCCCATCCATATCCAGCACTTCAAAGCAATCAAAAGCAATATTTTCAAGGGGGAGTGAAATGTTTTAATTGAAAGTGCTGATGATAATAATGATGATGACGACGACGACGACGACGACTACGTTGATTATGAGAGGCTACTGATATATACATACATACATATATATCTCTATCTGCGTGTATAAAATGCAATATAAATGAACATATATATATATGTACATACATACATACATATATCTAAATTGAAACTGTGTTAAAAATTTGTTTAAATTTGTTGCTCTCTCGTGCTATGTATGTATATACATTCATCTGTATATATATATACATATATATATATCTGCTTCAATCGGCGGCGCCAGCATAACTTCTTGGGTAACCGAGGACTGGCGTAAATTATGATGAACTGGAAGTGATGTCCCATCCCCATAAACATCCCCAAGTATGATAAATGTGTTAGATTTCCAATGAAATTTTATGGCCTGCTTGGACTTTCATTCATTGCTTGCAAAAAGGAAATTCTTCAAGTTAACACTTTGAATTTTAACGAACTTTTCGATGGCGGTCTTTTCCTTAGTTGAATGACAAGCATTTGAAATGCTTTGCATACTAATCATTTTTATTTCTTTATTTGATTTGATGTGCACATAAAAATGTTAATAAAATAATAATTTATGTTGCTGCCGCCTGCACGTAACACTTGACCCTTCCCTCTCCAACACCACCTCTCTCTCACTCACTCCCTCACTCTCCTTCTCTCTCTCTCTCTCTCTCTCTCTCTCTCTTTCTGACTTAAAGGCTAAAGTGATGCATTTTGCATTCAAAGAAGTTGATCGAACAACAGAACTTCCTTGGTACAGTCAACAAACTAAAACTAAAAAAAACTTCGGACGTGCCGAAGTTCGTATACTCTTGCAGATTTTCCCTATATAATGCACCAGAACCATTATTGTAAATTATATATACCAAATTTACAAGTTCAAAATTTTGAGCTTGAGAAAAATATTTTTTCATTCATACATTTTTTTGTACCCATTGTTCTTATGGCAGCTATATGATATAGTAGACCGATTTTGATAAAATTTAGTTGAGGTATTAAGAAGTATTTTAAACTCACAAATTTCGTGGCATTTGGTTAAAAAACAACAAAGTTATTGAGGATAAACCTTATTCATGACCGATAGTTTTTATGGGAGCTATATGATATAGTCGTCCGATCGGGATGATTATGTTGTATATGTCAGCTCTGTAGCGGATAGATGGATAGATGGACAGATAGACAGACGGACAGGGCTAGATTGATTCATCTATTGATGCTGATCAAGAATATGTATACTTTATATTGTCGGAGATGCTTCCTTCTGTGCATAGCAAACTTCTGACCAAACTTAATATACCATCTGTAAGGGTATTAACAAGGAAACTATTAATAATAAAATCACAAGACAACAATTTATAGTCGGTGGACATTGGAAATATATAGAGATTTGTGTATGTGCAGATGACATAATGATGTTTCCGGAGATGTTGATCCTGATCAATGATATATACCATATTTGATTTATAATTAATATGTTTTTCTTTATACATATATAAATATTAACTCTTACTTTATGATCTATTGAAATCGATTGCTTATGTATATATATATACATACATATATATTTGCCGATTCCTTTCTTTATGCTATATGTAATGTTGAAAATATATTTTTTATTTGTTGAAATAAGATTTCCAGTAAATGTTAAAGATTTAAACTATTATCATATAACTTTTAAAAAGGGGTAAATCAAATAGAAATAAAAACAGAAATTGAAGGATACGTTGTCTGTGGAATATTTCGTTTCATTAGTTGATATCATTTTTTGTTCTTTTTTTTTTGTTTAAACGAACTGAAAATTAAAAGTTAAATGTCAAATCGAATCGCTTATATATATGTATGTATGTATATGTATATATGTATATATATGGCTTTGGTAAATCAATTATGTATTTGTATACATACATACATCGTAATGTATGTATGTATGTATGTATTTGCTGATAAGCAAAAGCAAAAAAGGTCACTCCCAGATGACCGACTCCAAAACTAAAAAGATAAGCCCCCATTCAGAGTATTGACTCACCATGTTCTCTTATTTGTTGTGTTGTTATTGTTGATGTATCACTTTGCTGCTGGTTAATGAATTCCAGTGATGTCTCCAAGCTATCTACAGTCTCACTGCTAGTGTCCACATCTATCAAATCATAGTCATCGAGGATTGGACGTCGGCCCCCCTTTGCCATTCCGTGATGATCAACGGCCGCATTACTTTTATTGCGTCGACGATTACGTTGCTCCGATCGCGTATGGTGATCGTGGTCATTTTTCGAACTCTGATTTTCCTCAAGATGACGCACTCCACTGATACTGAGTGGCAGAAGAAATAGCAATAGCCAAGCAGAAAGATTCATTTTTATCTTCCTTTTGTTTGTTTTGCTTATGCTCCTTACTGATACATATATGTCTTAAGTCCAGCACTGGCTAAAGATTTATGTTAAGTGCATTTTGCACTGATTCCCGATTGCTTTATCATTCGTCGGAAGGACAAATGCACTTCCGCTCTAATATATATAAGCATCTGCCATTTCACAGTGAATCAATTGTATTCTAGATAATTATAATAATAATAAAAAAAAACATTTAGATTTCTGGAATATGTATGAACATACATATATATGTATATATATATATGTACATATGTATGTTTGTATGTACAAGCGAGCTTATTGATTTGGTTTTTGTAAGATATGTATATTCCTTTAATGAACTCTGAATACACCCCTCCTCTGCATCATCCCTTCCGACCACTGGCTCTCTAACTGGCGGTCTCTGTCACACACTAATTAAGCCAATTGACCTCGCTTCGCGTCCGTTGGCAAAGTGTTATTTGTGAAGACGAGACAAGCGAACAACATTTTATTAAAAGTGAAAAATATAAATAAAAACTAGAATATATTGTTACCATTGACAATGCCGAAGTCTGTATACTCTATGCATATTTTCCCTAATGTCAATTAAATATTACTAAATATTTTTTATATAAAATAAATAAGAAAAGAAGTCCCACCATACTATATAGTACGTAATTTGATCATTATACCAATCGTTCAGTTAAATCAATTAATAACCAATTTAGATACATACATATGCATGTATATATGTTTATATCATTATGATTGATTGAATCTTTGTTGATAAAAAACAATAATATTATTGACAATATGTGTGCTTATATAGTCGTAGATGGTGCAAATTGTATATACCCCTTCTTCAAGGGTATGCATAAATATTAAAAGAATAAAAACGAAGAAAAGACAACCGCGCGGTTGACAGAGTGACACAAACAGTGCGAGGTTGGTTCAAAGGAGAAATGAAGAAGGGAGAAGGGAGAAGGGAGAAGGAAATCGGGTGAAGAGAGGGTATATACACTAATAATGAGGCACCAACTAACTCTGCATTGGTGGCTGGGTACTTCAGCTCTTCTGTGCGCTTGTCAAAGCGCATAGCTTAGCAAGAAAAAGGACACGAACCAACAGTTCGACCAACTAAATACCCTTTCTTTCTAAATAATGATACGAAACTATATATGATATCTAATTTTCGTACAGATAATATTAAGTTTAAAAACTTTCAGACACAAATCGTGAATTTTCTACATGATTGTAGAACGAATTCATAATATTTTCGTTGAAGGATTCAAAAATGTACAAATTCTTTTTTGCTTTGGCATATATCTTTCTTGAAATATGCACGGAGAGGGTATTAAAAAGCGGATCTATGAGCGTTGAGCGGTGCCTGTGCTTTGATGTTTTTCTAATTGCATATCTTACAGCGCAAGGGAGTCATACATATACATACATACACTTGCACACACACAAACACACGCTCGCACACACATAAAGAGAGTTATCCTGGCAAAGGAAGTAGAGCTATTTGCTTGTAAAGACCTTCCGTCATAAAGCACATACACACACGCTCACACACAAATATATTTCTATGTACAAAGGCTCCAAAGATGATGTCGAGGACTAAGTGGACCACGTCAAGCAACGACGTCAGAAGACAAAAGCTGAACCGTTCAAAAACTAGACAAATATTAACTTATATGCCAGAGTTGGATGACGGATGATGGATGGATGCATAAATGCTAGGTGGGCGGTAAGCCAGTTGGGTTTCTGCAGGCGGCATTGTCTTTGTGGCTTCAACTCTGGTCCCGCACTTTGATTACAATTTAGAACAATGCAACACACATACACACACACTTACACACTTTAACTTACACATACGAAATGGCGCTACTTTAAAAAAAAAGATGAAAAAAAACAACAAAAAGGATGTGCAGAGCAGAGGAAGTCCATCTGATAATCATTTGTTTACGACTTTTATATTCTTACACTGTTCAAAATAAATTAATCTCCGATTCATTAATTATTTACTTGAATGTCTTCAATTGTTTATAAAATTAAATATTTTTGAATCAATGAACGACAACAGTTTCTCAACATTTTTCGAATATTTTTTTAAAAATATTTGCTCTTGCGCTCTCAACACTCATCCGCGTACGTGACTTGCTTCGGTGAGAGTAAATAAGCAACTGACGAGTGCTTGAGCAGAGACAGCCAAGCAAATTGGTGGTCGCTGTAATTCGAATGGTAAAGATAGAATATAATTAATCAGGATAATGTCTTAAATATTAAAACTATACAGTTTTGCCATTTCGGATCTACTAAGGAGATCATTTCATATGTATGAAGTTTCATCATCCGTCAGCCACAAAATTTCTTCTTATCCTTTAGCATCTAAGTTTGAATATGACCGCGCAATCAAATATGTACAAAGGCAGCCAGCAAATCAACACGCTTACTTTTTATACCCTTTATTTACCAAGTGAATCAAGTAATCAAAACTTTCTACTAAAGCAGAGAAGACATTACATTCTTATCCAAATTAAACAAAATTTGCTCAGTTGGTGCATTAAAGTGTGTCAAGAAAAAATGCGGTTTGATTTTTTGGAATTTATTTTTTTAACTTTTTTTTAACCTGTGAATAATACCTACCATGGCAAATTTGGTAGCTATCATAGTCTCCGAGAAAGATGCTCACCTAGTCATGTATGTATAGATCTATTCAAAGATGAAAATTACTTCTGAAATTTGTCTTCATGTCCTCCAAAAACACAGACATCATGTAAAATAACCAAAATTAGTTAGAAATTAAAAGAAAATAACAAAGCGAAAAAATTGCAGCAATTTTCTTGTCGCCTACTGTTATGGTTTTTAAAAGTTTAAACGTGTAACGAACTAATTATTATTTAATTTGGCAACGCCAATCTTATAACATTTCCAGCACTGTCTCAATAATCAGCGGGCTCGAAATGAGCAGGAAGCGAACGTTTTTTGTCCGATATGCAAAGTATCGATGGTGGTGACAAAACATCGATGATACTTCCAGCTCTAGCGTCGCTTGTCTCAGTTTGGCGCTGAATATTTGAGAATAACGAATTTTATGTGAAAAATGTACAACAGAGAAACTCGTGAAAACAAGTGAACAAAAAAATGAAGCATATGTAAGTAGACTATACGTTGTACTACAGGCGAATATTATGAAAATTTTTGCATTTGCAACAGCCCTCGCACACCAATGCGTGTTCCAAAAACACCAAGGAGTCAGCCATCAGCGACTGCATCAGAAATCCGTCGTGATGCATCTGAAAAGGCTCAAGATCCAGTGAATGTGTTTTGCCGTGTTCGACCGCTGCAATCAGACGCAGATCTCACATCGTTGCGAGTGAAAAATTCAACGACTATATGCCTAAACCCGCAGGATCAGCTCATCCAGCACCATAAACAACCTGGCGCTCAGCGCGAAATTCAGTACATCTTCAAGCATGTATTTCAGTCCGATGCCACTCAACGTGACGTGTTTGCTTCAGTTGCTCAGCCACTCGTTGAGAATTTGATACGAGGTCGTAACAGTTTGCTCTTTACATATGGAGTAACTGGCAGTGGGAAAACGTATACCATGACGGGTAACTTGAGACATCGCGGGATCATGCCCCGATGTCTGGACGTGCTCTTTCGTACGATCTCCGACTATCAAGCAAAAAAGTTTGTATTTAAGCCGGATAAGTTGAATGGTTTCGAGATATTGTCCGAGGAGGATGCCCTTCTAGAGCGTCAGCAGGAAATGAATCATCGTTTTGCTGCAGGCGGTCGATTCGGTCGCAGACGGAAAGATTCCGATCCAGAAATCGCATCTCAGGCATCTGTAGAACCCTCACCGATAGCTGGCCTGGATGAGGACAATATGTATTCGGTATTCATCACGTACATTGAGATCTATAACAACAGTGTGTACGATCTTCTCGAGGTTTCTGGCATACAAAAGTAAGTGGGGAAAACAGATGTAAGATATTTTGTTAATAATTGATTCTTTTCCTAATTTGCTAGAACGTTGCAAAGCAAAATTATACGCGAAGATGCAAAGCGGCATATGTTTGTCCACGGTGTTACCGAAGTGGAGGTCAAAACGGTGGAGGAAGCTCTGGAAGTTTTCCAAATGGGTCAAAAGCGCAAGCGCATGGGTCATACAGTGCTCAATGCCGAATCCAGTCGAAGCCATTCAGTGTTCAACATTCGACTTGTCCAGGCGCCCACTGACAATCGGGGCGAGAACGTAATCCAAGACAGGCAAACGATAACTATAAGCCAACTATCATTGGTGGATTTGGCTGGTAGCGAGCGTTCTTCGCGCACCAAAAACACAGGCGTACGCCTACGAGAAGCAGGGAATATCAACAACTCACTGATGACGTTGCGCACCTGTCTAGAATATCTTCGGGAGAATCAACAAATTGCCAATGGCGTTATGCCGCCGAAGAAAATACCCTATCGCGATTCGAAAATAACGCATATGTTTAAGAATTACTTTGATGGCGAAGGACAAGTTTCAATGATTGTGTGCATTAATCCCAGGATTGAGGATTACGACGAGAATATGGTAAACGACGCCTTACTTGACTATGGAATCAAAATAAACAGCTAATAGAATTTTTTATCCTTGTTTGCAGCAAGTAATGAAATTCGCAGAATTAACCCAAGAGGTGCAGGTGGCCCGAGCCGCACCTATAATAACCGGTCTGGGATTAACACCGGGACGTCGAAAGGCCAACAAACTATTCAAGATTGCCACCAGTAATCTAAATGAACTAGGAATACCCGAGGCCAAAGATATGCAAGTGGATCTGGGCTTGGTCTACAGTCTAGGACCAGATTTTCCTAGCTATCAGATGAACAGTCCAGAAATGGAGATGAAAATCCAAGAGCTAATGCACTACTTGGAGCAACGTATACTGAAGCGTAAAAATCTTCACGACAGTTTGAAAATAAAAAGTTAGTCCATATTGTCAATTATCCATTGCATCCGACAGAAGATTAATTATCCCAATTTATGTTTTCTTAGGTGACAACTTTCGGCAAATGCTTATGAAAATGGAACAAGACAAGCTGCAGCTCAGCACAGAAGTGGCATCTGCGAGAATTGTCTACAAACAGGAGCGGGAACGTAGTGCCGCTCTTGAGAATAAGGTGCGTATCCACGAGAGTTCCATTGATGTGTTGAATAATACGCTCAGCAAGCGGGAAAGACAAATCGAAGAACTGACATATAAACTCAATGAGAAGGAGAACTTGCTATCGCAAAAAGAGCAAGAAAAGGAGAAGCAGAAAAAGAAGTTTAGCTCAAAGTTGGCTGTCGAATCTGACAAGAAGAAACGAGAATTTGAACAGAAGCTCCGTGAGCAACGGCTTAAGCTGCAAGAGCGCATGCGCATTAAGGACGAAAAATTGCGGCTGGTATCAAATATTCTGCAGGCTGAAGATGTTCCCAATCTGCTACGTTCACAAAGTACCGAAGATCTACTTAGCGATAAAAATCGTGAGAGTGGTTTCAGCGCCCGTACCGAGACACATGTGCCGACAACACAAACGGATATATACGCCACTCCGCGTCATGTAAGTTATATATATCCATTAAAATCCTCTGGTTTAATGACAGTTCCTTTTGATTTTTTTTTCCGATCCAAGGGAGTGGCAGCTGCAAATAACAGACATCGACGATCCCGTTCTGCTGGCGACAAATGGCTAGAGCACCGCGCCGCCAAACCAATTCCTTTGGGTACTATTATGCAACCCTTTTTAAAAAACCGCAAATCTGTTACAAAATTAACGGATATGAAGGAGCTTACTGGAAACGGAACAACCAAATATTGTCTCGTCTCTCAGGAAGCTGATACCGATGGCGACGTGGAGACAAAACTGTATAAAGGCAATGTGATTCCAACATGCGGAGGCGGTGCCCAGGTCGTGTTCAATGATGTGGAATGTCTAAAGCAGAAATCTCCAATTCATTCTCCAACCCGCAAGCGTTTAAGCAACGGCACTTTATCAGCCCTTGGAGGTCCTTTACCCAGTACAGTTACATCAGTCCAAGATGTGGCCGCACGTTGCAACCTTGGCATCGAGGGTCACAGCACCAAGAAATCAAAAATATAAAACCTGCGGCACTAACCTAACCCTCCCTTCAGTTAATCAAGTTCTTTAAGTTCAGTTCCGTTCTAAGGTATATTCATTAGCTATCACATTATATTTTTTTTTACATTAAGAATGCACATGAAATTCTGCTAAAACAGTTTTTCAATTGATTTGTTTCCATTTGCTTTGCTAAAAAGTACTTAAATTTTTCTATAAACTCCACAGGTAATTTGCATTTGCAGTGGAGTTTATGAATTTCAACAACATTTGAATGCGTGTTGAGGCCAAACATGTTTGAAATGTATTATTATTTTTTTTTTTTTTGGGAAATGTCTTCAATATGCATTTATCAATTTATTGAAATATATAATTACATTGAATTGAAGTGTTGCTTGTTTTGTATTATAATTAACATGTCAGAACTAAGGTTATAAAAGTACATGCATTTAGCCATGAGGACAAATAAACAATTAGAACACAATGCTCTCTTTTATATCAAATATGGCCGATTTACCAACGGTCCTGGCATGTGGGCAATATCCTTTTCAAAAACTCCCTAAAACGCGCGAGAAGAAAAAAAAAATTGTGATCGTTGAGGCAGACGGACATTCGGACAAACATTCGAACAGTGCTAATATTAACTCAGCGTATATACATATTTATTTTATATGAAAGAAACCCTTTATAAGGATATTATTAATACAGTGCTTTACAGGATCTGTTTGAAAATTTTCTTATAGAAGTAAAACGAATTTTATTTTTCATTGATAAGGAAATATGATTATTAGTTGCAAATTTTCAAAGCCACTTTCGCAGGTCTTGGTTTGTGGCCCATATACTACTACTATTTAAATATACATACATACTCGTTCATTTTCATGCATACATACATATCCATGTAGACTTTAACTCAATAAATATGTACAAACATATGTACATATATGTATCATAACAGGCTTAAATGCTGCTGGACTCTGCATGTCATCTTACTCACTCTTATGCCACTTTGGAAATGAAACTAAATTTCACATAACCGTATTATAGCAAATTTATTTAAACAAAAGCAGTATCTAAATCCATATTGCTCATTTACTGAAAGATAATAAGTCAAAAAATGAGATTTTGTTATGAATACTTCTGCATCATTAATTCAAAAATCGAAAGTTTTCAAATCATTAAATGATTTCTACCCAGGAATAAATTTTACATACATACATATAATAAACACACTTTTTTTCTTAATATAATTATTATATCTATAAATTTAAATTAAAATTAAATTTTTGGAAATTAAACATTTACTTTAGCTTCAAACGATATAATTTTTTTTACGATTTATTTACTTTAATTTTCATGCTTATCCCAAGTTCTGCGTCTATCAGCGAATGAACTAAACAGGCCTCCTTCCTCCTTCTAGGACGCGTCGCTTACCTTTACAAGACAATTAAAGATAATTTTGAAGCTGTTAGCTAACAGCTGTTAACTTAACGGGTGTTGTGATGTAAACACCAAATAAATAATGCAAATATGATTTATATGGATGCTCCAGTTTGTGTCATGAGACAAAAACGTTTTATTTTTAAATTTTAATCTTGTTGGACTTGTCGGTTTTGAGATAATAAAATAAAACAACAAGACGATCGATCTCATGATATTATTAACTATTTATTATTCCTGCGTTTATTTAAATGTATGCTTAAACCAATAAAATTTATTGAAATACATACGGTACCATTACACATATATATTTCTAGATTAATTTCAATTACTAATAAATCAGTCTATAATTAAAATATATGTTTGCTTAATGCATTGTATATGTGTGTGCATGTATTTTGTGTTGTGTGTGCCCGTGGGTGGGTGTGAGCTGATCTGTTTATTACGGATCGCTCTTAAACACTATTATACGACTGTGGCAGGTTTCTGGCAAGGATCAGGAATTTTGCTTTCCTCCCACCCCCTCCCCCTCCTCTTTCAGATTGTAAGACACTGTCCTGCATTTGAAGTGAAAGCAAACATTTCGGTAACACATTAAATCAAAATCAAGCTTATGCAATGAGCTCATATACTGCATATAGTACAATAATAAACAAAACAATTTGAACGAAACCACAAATGTAAACATAATAAACGTAAACGGGGGAAACACTCAGTGCAAAAATGAATATTCATTCAGTTAAACAAATTTAAATTTAATCAATATAAAGCTGTTTTTCCATTAACGTTTTCCAACTCATTCTCTCTCGATATCGCTCTTTCTCTCTCTCTCTCTCTCGCTTTCTCTCTTCCTCTCTCTCTCTCTTTCTCACATGTTCAGCACATTCGACGGATTTTTAAACTGTATATTCAAAATTAAAAGAGCAGGGTTATGACAAATTGATATTAAATTATAACTAAGCTGGACGTGGCTTATTAAATCGATTTTCAATGTGATTGATTATCAATCACCTAAAGAAGCGAAATTATTCTATGGTCGACAACAAATTTTGGCTATGAAGCATTAATTGAAGAAAAATATAATAATAATAATAATAATAATAATAAAAAAAAAAAAAACATTCAGCCACACCCAACTGTACCCAACCCTTTTTTGTTTTGCCCGTTTTTATGGTTTGTTTCATGTTTGTGTGTGTGTGTGTATGTACGTGTGTGTGTGAGTAGCTGCATTCTGTTGGCAAGGCAAGCAACTTTCGTTCCGAATGATCCCGGATGTAAGTTTGTGGTTTCTGTTTAAATAAATTTGCAATGAAATCTCACTTAGAGCTTTCCTGAATCTCGGAGCATAGCAGAGTCGAGTGCAGCCATCTTGAAATTGTGGCTTATCCTGCTTCTATGAGCACTTGACGCATGCTCCCTCTACATCAAAGTCCAGAACCATTAGCTTAGTTTCCTCTGTACCGTTACGTGAGCCAACAGCACAAATAAGTTTTGTGTCATTTGCCCTACAATATGGATGAAGCACAATATATATATATATATATATGTATAGTTTCTGTCTCACACTTTTTGTGTATTTCCTTGTTAACTTACCTTATACGCCACACAACACCGCCAGATCCTCCCGACTCCAGGGCCACTAAATTACGTATAAAATCACCCGTCTTAACGTCCCACAATTTCACGGTGCCATCATCGGAACTGGTCACTACAAATCGCGAATTAAACTGCAAACAGGTAACTGCGGACTGATGTTTGTTCGGACCTGAGGACACGATATAGATAAAAAAAATAGGGATATAAGGGCTTTTCCATATGTCCGATTTCAAATTAATGCGATATAAGAGACACATAAACAATTTAAACGATAAACCAAAGTAGACTTTCGAATTTAATTTGAATACAACGCATTTTGAACGTAATCGAATATTTTCCTTTGAATATTTTCATTATAATTTATTCACCGGTGCTCTATATTGAATTCTTACCAGATAGAGTCTGTAGGCATTGTCCAGTTGTGATATCCCACACCTTAACAGTGGAGTCGGCATTGCCCGAGACAAGTATATTTTGCCGCAGCTCCATGCCCGAGGTAAGACTCTGATGGCCCATCAGTGTGTGCTTGCAGTTGCCTGTCTCTACATCCCACACTCGTATCGAAGTGTCCAGGGATCCGGAAACCACATGCAGACCATCAAACTACATTAAAATTACAAAATTGGAAAGCGTTAAAGATTTTGGCAAATTGGAGATTTATCAATTTTTTTTTATACCTGAAGCGAGTATACGCGATTTGTGTGTCCTTGTAGCGTGTGAAGACACTCTTGGCGCTCTGGATGCCAGATCTTGACCATATAATCGTATGCTCCGGATACAATTAGCTTGCCATCATATTGCACACAGCGGACAGCAGCTAGATGCCCTACAAGAACATGCAAACAGGAGCCCAGTTCAATGTCCCAGACCCGTAAAGTAGCATCGCGTGACCCACTAACCACCCTGCAGGAAAAGGAAAGGAAATTGAGAGTTAATTATGATTTTCAAGACAGATGGACGCCGCGCTGGTGGGGAACTTACTTGCTACCATGCAGATGCATGCAACGAACTGTGGACGTGTGTCCCTGGAGTGTATGAACGCAGGCACCGCTTTCCATGTCCCAAACTTTCAGAGTGCGATCTGTGCTGCCAGAGATAATGATGTTGCCGGACATCTGTGAGGACCACACCCCGCCGGTATGACCAACTAAGGTGCGTAGGCACTAAATAAATTAATAATAGGATTATAGTTAATCCTTAGTTCAAATAATTTTGCTTGGTTGGAGATTGTGTTTGGCTCACCTTTCCATTGACTGCAGACCAAACCTTGAGCGTATTGTCATCGGATCCGGATACAATACGATTGCCGGAGAATTGCAGACATGTTATGACATGATCATCGTGGCCCTTTAGCACTTTTGGCTTGCGCACGGGACGGGAACGCCAGTTCATCTCAATAATATGCTGGCGCATATAGGCGGCCTTCCACGGCGAGGATATGGGCGGCATATTTCCGTCTCGTCCCCGTTTTGGCCGATCGCTGCGTGTTTCCGTGACAATCTGTGCCTTACGGCACTTCTCCTTCCACAGAAGATTGTCGTCGCAAAGGAATCGCCAACTGCGACAAGTTTGGGCGGCACGCAGCAGATCCTTTGGCTCCAGGTACGAGAGCACAAACAGGGCCAGCTCTCGAGGTAACAAAGATATAAAATCCCGCTGAAACTGCGGCTCGATGACCTTCATCATGTGACGCACCTGCGAGGGATCGCAATGGTCAATCAACCGGTCAACAGCCAACAAACGCTCCACATGGGTCCAGCGCTGGAACTGAGCTAACCAGTGCTGGAGTTCGGGTGGCGGGTTGTCACGTGTGGGTACAAGCACAGAGCGTGGAGTTCGACGTCCCAAAGGCGATGAATTGGTCATATGAGAGGTGGGTGTCATGGACATCATCGCCGCAGTCCCAATTAGCTGCGTCGATGAGCGAGGAGTAGAGGCAAAATCGTAAGCTATTCTCTTACGGCAATTATCCCCTATTCCACTACTAACAACTCCTGCCCCAGTGTTGGAAGAAATCAGCATGGAATAGTCTCCACCATCTAGCAAACGTCCTTCGTTGTATTTCCGCTTGCGTTGCTGCGAGATCATCGAGCTGGAATTGGGCAGAGAACTGTTACCTGTGGCTGTAGCAGCCATCGCAGATGTCGATAGCGAATTAATATGCTCTTCATTTTCCAAGGCATCTATTTCAATGGCCTCGCTAAGGCTGGTACTGCTACTGCTGAGGCTGGCCCCGTTGCCATTTTGGCATGTGCAAATCTCCTCGAGATCTGAGCAATTGTTATCATCATCGCAATTGACCCAGGGTTCTTCGGCTCCACTGAAATTTCCGGGATCAACTGGCTCGCTTTCCCCACTGCCATGTCCATTGTTCACTGCCTCTTCCAACACTACATCTAGGACAATAACATCATTGCGTCTTCGTCGCGTAACTGGCGGCAGAGTTGATGACCCTTCTCCTCCTCCCCCTCCTCCACCAGCTACAGATGCAGAAGTATTGGTGCGCGCTAGAAACCGATCCTGAGTTTGGGCGCTAGCATTAACCTGGCGCACTGTCTTTGCGGCGGATGCATAATGGCAGCGGGCTGAAGATGATGTAACAGATGACGATGTCGATGGCTGTGCATCATCCAGACATGCCATTTGGGAAGAATGCAAAACGCTGGTGCGACTGCATCCGCCTTCCTGAGTGGTCTGGGAACCCACAGAGCTGTAGGAAATGGAATGTGAGCCCATTGCACCAATATTTTTCTCCACCTGTTGGCAAATCGAGGTGGAGGCCAAAGTTCTGGCCAGACATGTGTTATCATTCGAGTTCGTATTCGTGTAAACATCTGTCCGGGAAGATTCTGTACAGGATGTGCCTGCCTCTGCTAACGTGGATGTGGAAGTGGAAGATGTGGACATTGAACTGGATGAAGCAACTGCGAATGTTGCTGCCATTGGCAACGTATCCGATTCTAAAGATGATCCCAAATTAAGTTTAGCCGTTGACTTGCTCAATCGACTATTCGTGTACTTGCGGCTACTCGTTGGGGTCGTTGATAGATCTTTGTACGTGCACTGGAAGAAGAGAGAAATCTAGTTTTAATTTTCTCTGAATATTTACAATATTAACTACAAAATCCTACCTTGCTATCTGAGGAAATGGCGCGTCCGGTGCTGCTACTGGGCCAATCATCGCTGCTGCTAGTGACGCCGCCAGCTGCTCCTCCCCCCAACGATTTTATCAGACTTAGATTCAGCTTGTTCTTACTAGTGCGCATGATGATTCCTCCAGTAAGTTGCTTTTCGGTTTCAAAATCACGTCGTTCGATCAAATCCATCGAATCAATATCTGCCTGAGCTGGAGTTGCGGCTGCTGGTAACGAATTGGAGCCATTAGCTGTTAGGCTCATCTGCTTCAGGCGTACAGACATTAGTTTATCGTGTTGGGATGTTGACGCCAAATTCTCTTCTGCTCCTTCATTTTCTCTTGCTTCTAGCTCCTTCTCCAGACATGCCGGCTTTTCCTCGTCCATTGATGCTACAACCGATACTCTATCATCCACATGATCTTCACCAAGCATGAATTCATCGCTAAGCCGCTTGGGCTTTCCCGGCCCTTCGGTAATTGCTGCAACAGTGACGGCGGGTTGACCAGTGTGCTGTTGCACCTCCTCAATGACTGGAGTCTCCAGGAAGATCTTGGAACCATCGGCTGTCAGAATAGTACCATCAGGCAGTGGCAGTTGGGATGTGTTCGGGCAATCATTGGCGGCAATAGCATCACTTCCATCCCCATCCCCGTCCCCATCTCCATCGTCGTCATCCTCATCCTCAATCAGTTCATCCGCCTCCTCCTCCTCCTCCTCGTCGTCATCATTAATAAGGCAAACTACGGGATTCTGCTCATCCCTGTGATCATTGTCATTGAAAAATACCTGACTATGATCGGAGGGATGGTCATGCCCATTTTGTTCATTTAAAGTGTCTGTGGAGGAGCTATCGTCGACGGCCACGACCACGCCCACGCCCACAGCATGTGCGGCTTCCGTGCTGGTGGGCAGCGAATTGGAAGAACTTATCTCAAAGGTCTCTAAAACGCCGGATGTGCTTGACTCATCATCAAGCACTACGGCAAAGCCATGCACTTCCTCAACATCTTCTCTCAATTTTGACATAGGTGCAAGTGCTCCTAATTCCGCTTCAGTTACTGTTTCACCAACGAGTCCTTGGCTAGTTGTTGCAAGATGATGACGACTCGCCTTCAAATCGGATTGCCCGGTTATGGCGGTTGTGGCGGTAGCGACTGTAGCTGAAGTTGCACTTGCCACGGATTTACTGTTAGCAACTGAACATCCTTTTTCCATAATACTTCTAATTCATCCAAAAATTGGAGGCGCACTCTTACCAGTTGTCTGATGAGGTTGCTCTTCTAAAAATTAAAAAAAAAAAAGAAAAATAAATTCATTAAAAAATCATTTTTAACTCGACATAATCCGATACAATGTGTATAACAATTACATTGGAATCAAAAAAAAAAAACAAATTTAAATTCAGCATTGCCTAAATCTTGGCTTATATTTGGCAAATACTTTAAGATCACATGGTTTATTATACGTAATTATGGTAATAATTCTCATTTATGCACAGACGGTATCAAATTTATAAACAAAAAGAAAAAAATAAAACATTTCTCCTTTTTGCTTTTAGATTGAATAACTCACATAATTTAATATTGATTCTGATTTTTACAAATTGCGATGATAAAAAACAAAAAAAAAAAAGAACAAAAAACAACAACAGTTGAGCAAATAATTTAAAAGATGCTCCTCTCGCAGAGACACGTTTAAAAGGAAATACATCGACAGACAGATCAGCTTGTCAGGAATGGCAGAGGCGGCTTCAACTGAGCAAAGTAAAATGGAAAAGAGAACACAAAACGGGTATTACAACAGCAACAAGAAACTCACAACGAACACACATAGTAACTCAGAGAGGAAGCGAGAGGGCGAGAGACAGAGAAAGGGAGAAGAGAGAAGAGAGGGAAATGACAAGAGATAGAAGTAACGGACGGAGGAAGAGGCACCAACAGAGATACACAACAACAACAACAACAGCGGCAACAACAACAACATCACGTACACCTTGCAATTCAAGCTACTATCTTTTCCCTCCACTTGGGGTTGACTTATAGAGATGAGTCGAATATCACTGATTCACCACACAATGGCACTGCCTAAAAATATTAAAATAATATTTTATGTTCTTTCATACATGCATAACATTGGAACATATGTAGTTAAATAATAATTAAGGCTTTGTTTAGACCTAGACTTTTTTATTAAATTACCGTTAATTAAATTAATTGATACTGAGTTCAAAACAATTTTTGTAACTTTTGCTTCCTAGATACATATGTATAAGATTACGTTTACCTAAGATATGTATGTTCGTAGAACTTCGCTCTTATACAGTCACCCATCACTAATTCGATGTGGACATCGTGCCTCGTCAGAAGCAACGTACAGAAAAAGGGATCGTTGCAGACAGCATCTGCGGCAAACAAAAGGGGCGAGATCACAAAGGAATTTATCTAATGACAAGAGAAGGGGAGGCTCGGCAGAAGTGTGTATAGTTATGAGCAAAGACAGGATGCAACACCATTTTTGTTGTAGAACCATTAGACACCGAAATTTTTTTTTACTAGTAACTTAGCCAAGCGAACAGAAAATTGCTCCGAACACTAAATCTTAGAATTGTTTTCATTGCTTTTTTTTTTGGCTGTTGAGAGACATTTAGACTCAATGGCAGTCTTCTAGACACGTTTACGAGTTTCGCACTGACTGTAACAACTTCAATGTTCGATTGATTTGTTTTGTAGAAATAAGAGCAACTTAGGAGAATTTTATACTAATAGCAGTGGCAAGATATTTTATTGGTTTACACTGACGAACTTATGATTTAAAAAATAATTTCCGTGGTGATTTGGGGGATTATTAAAGCAATGCAAAATGTCAACATTTTCTCATTATCTCTATGTTTTACTGTGTGTCCATTATTGAACATTTATGTAAAATAGACGGATCTGCATGAATTTTGTATTGTAGACTGCTCCTCCATATACATATGGTTATGCTTAACCTGAGTATCATAAAATGTCTGCCATGTGAAAAGGGGCGAGATCACAAAGGAATTTTTCCCGCTGGGTACACATACATAGATGTGCACATAAATACATACATTTTTCTAAATACACATGCACAAGCACACTAGCAAAGCCTGCCTTATTTTTGATAGGATAATCTTCATAAAAATAAGGTAATACTATTAAACATTAATCTCCACGACTTCTTACCTAGTTCTATTTTATATGCACACACAAGAGTAATATTTAACTTTTTGCTTTCGTTTTTGCTTTTTTCTTGCTCTTTACAACATTCCAGAGTTGATATTTGTGAATTTCTACTAGCTAACAGAGTGCTGTTACTGTTATGTTAAATGCAACAGTGTTATCGATAAGAGCAATGTGTTGCCAGATGTGACTCAATATTAGCAGCTGATTACATAGCTTTGAAATTATAATGAACATTGCCAGACTATTACATCTGCATACGATAAACGGCTATGATTGTCGATAAGAATGTTGCTTTCCGTTATACTTTGCAATTTCAAAACAGCTGATTGCGATATTTTTAATATTTTTTTTTTAACAACATATAAAAAATTTATGTGGCCAAATGAAAATCTGGCCGTAAACACAATAGAGTTTATAATATAAACGTATTTATGAACTAAATATATATAAACTTTATATAAATATTTGATGATAATCTTACTTTGCCGCTTTTAGTGGGGACTTACTTGAGTTAAGTTAAAACAAAAAAAATATTTAATTATTTAGAATATTAATAAGCTTCATATTTTAATTAACTTATCCATTAAAATTTGGAAATTGCTTAAGTTTATGCAACAAGAATCTAGCCGCAATTTAACTATATTTAGCCGATTTTTATAGTGCGCTCCAGCAAAACTCGATAAGATTTCTGCCAACACTGAACAAGACCGAGTCTTACATACATAGGCATCGAGTACAAACATAGACTGAACTGTATAATGTTAAAAGTTCCAAGTTCTTCTTTACATGTATACATTCAAGTTATAAAAGAAAAGTCTAATACATGCAAAAACAAAACATGATAAGTTAATCATTAATGAAACTATGCTCGGTGGAAAGATATGACATTCCGGTAATCGATACCCGTCCCACAAGAGCATTCGGACAATTTTATTAAAGTTCGTTTGATGGTCGCCATGGCTGGTAGTGCGGCTGAGTTGGTCTTCCACTATTTGGAAAAAGGCGTAGTACTTGTTATAGCCGATTTACTGAGCTTAATAACGGTATCAAGTTGCCTGTTTATCAAAGTGCCGCAGATTAATACCATACGAAATTCTGAGTCCTCTAAAGGTGATTAACAAACTTTTTCATCTATTTTTACTCATCTTTTTTATATTACGTATCTTTTTTGATACCCGATGACATTTTCTTTAACAATTTCTTAGGGATTAGCATTGTAGGACTATGCTTGGAGCTTTTTAGCTATACGGTGATGCTATCCTACAATTACACCAGAGGCTATGACTTCCTTTCTTATATGGAATATCCGGTACTGCTTTTACAGGAATATGCTCTCATTTATTATGCCTTTAAATATCAGGATCTTTTGGGCAAGCGGACACAAATCATTTCTGTCATCTATGTGATCTTAGCAACACTTATATATCTAAAGATGTTTCCCATTATCATTCTTACGTTCCTTGTGGTGAGTCAATTGCTATCTATCATAGTATCATTCGTCATTGCTCAGCAATGGCTTTTTACCTGATATATGTATGTATGATAACAAACAAATTCGACGTAATTCCAACTTGTTTCTCGGTTTCCAGTTTTTATGATTTAATTATGTTATCGCTACTTATACTATATCTATTATGGCAAACGAGTTTTTTTTTTGTTTCTTTAAATTAATTAATTTATTAGAGGGAGTGAGCAACATCAGATTTCCCAAGGTCATTGTATAATATTTGTGTGACTATTTATAAGTCTAGCCGAAATTTGAAATATTTATGCTTTTGTTTAATGAATTGTATTTTGCTTTTGTTTCGTCCATTTTATGTTAGCCATTCTGTACGCCAATTGGCGCCACAAGCAAAGTTCTTCAGCTCTTGGCCATATTAAGGACCAAAGATGCTAGCTCCGTAAGCCGGACAACTTGGGCATTATCGGCATTCACCAATATGAGTATGTATCACGCGTACCGCGCCGATCGGTTCGTATCTTTTTCTTTAACTCAAAATTAAAATCTTTATTTTCAGCACGTATCTATACGGTATTCGTTCAATCATCTGATCAGATGCTGCTATTCAATTTCCTGATATCGACGTTCCTAAGTGCATCTGTGTTTGTTGCTGCTTCCATCTATAAGAAGCCAAAGAAAGCCTAAGACAAATCCGGTACTCAAATATTTGTCTTAGTAAACACAAACTATTGATTAAGAGCAAATAATTGTCTATATTTGGTTAAACATTGCATCATACAGTGGGTAAATAAGAATAAACACAGTCCGATTATCGCTCAAAAGTCATGTTCTCCAAATTGTGGCTTAGTCAGACTAAAAACTAAATACTCATAGATGACAGAGTAAATAATGATATTCGTTTTTTTAATCCAGATCCAGCTAATTAGATATAAATTTTGACCTTATTTAAAACAAAAATTTGGATATATCATTATTGATTATTTATCCGCATAATAGGCTACGGCTACAGCTCCTAAAATTGCCATTAGAGATACTCCATATATGGCAATACGCTGCCAATTAAATTCCATTTTGCTTTGTCCCATGTCCGCGACTTTGCGCTCCTTGTATTTCCGCTTTCCAAACTTTTGTTGAAACTTCTCTAGCTCCAGTCGATTTTTTTCCTCTTCCAAACGCTGTTTTTGTTCTTGGTCCTCCACAGCGCGAGAGCGCTCAGCTGCACAGTGGGAATCACACTGTAGGAATAAAAGTCCACCACGATGCTTATCGCAACCAATTTCTTGCTTGATCCTCTTGCATGGGCAGTGAATGCGTACCTTCTTACGGCATAGGTCGGGATTGGGACATTTTCCCGAGTGGCAAACGGTTAGGCAACGATGACCACAAGGAAACTGAAAGAGAAGTTGCATTAGAACTGAGTTTTTTGAATGCAGGTTGTACTAACATTTTTGATACATCGATTTCCGCAGCTTCCCAATCTCTCATCTCGCTCGAGTTGCTCCTGCACTGAGCCCGTTTCAGCAAAAAATTCGCTACACTTGTGCATCAACTGTATGAGCCCACAATGGCACTTCTTTTTTAGTAAAGCGTTGCATGGAGCGCATGGCGGCGGATGACAGCTTTTGGGGCAAGGATGAGTACAACCATTATGTCTAGGTATAGCACATCCTTCTTCACAGCTGGTACATCCAATTTGCTGTTGCATGTCCTCCAAATTAGGGACTGCATGGCATATAAGGGAACATTGATGATTACCACATCTCAGTTTCCTACCACATTTGCGAAAGCAAGATGTGGGCTTGGAGTTCCAGCAAGGTAGGCTTACCATCTCGTGGCCACCAATGCAATTCACAATTAAGATATCCTCACAACGCGGATGCGGTAAGGTTTTATAGTCGTACAACTAAGGGAAATATAATTTTTTTTTTTTGGATTATTGGATCAATAGTTAAAAACTAATCTTACTTTTTTCATTTGGTGGTTGACATCTTTGTGATTTTTGACTTTGACGGCCTTGTGACATAGAGCCTTGCAAATGTGACCACAACCGCTTGTATCATTCGGAAGACCACATATCTGGTTACACGGAGGACATTCACCCTTATGACAGCGGTGTCTTACGGCATGATGACATTTGGCCGAAACTCTAAAGAGAAACAAAACGTTAGATTGTGAACTTGGACTTGATAGAGAGAGCGGAAGGAAATAGAATACTAACCGGCACAACTCCATGCAGATGATTCGCGCATTTTTCTCTCTTCCGCATGGAACGTTCCGACGTGTCTTGCCGCATCGGCAATTGACTGTCGATTCCAGTCTGCATGGATAGCAAGGACCACGATGACAAACTGATTGGCATTTGTGTTTATTGCAGCTCAATGGTTTGCCACAAATCTTTTCGCATGGCGAACATTGATCTCCACAACACTTTCTGTTACATGCATGTTTTCCACAGTCTCGAACTTGCTTGCACTTGGTCTCACATGTAAACTCTTTGGAACATGGCAACTCCTTTTCGTGAAGTCCGCAACGACACTTTTTCCTTATCGTAACCAAACACTGTCAAATAGCAGGATAAATATTATAGCCAAGATGCCACTGCATTATGTCAAAATTAAGAACTTACCAAATTGCAGGCGCCACGATGACAGCGCTGCGTGCATTTGTGTTTGCCACAAGACAAAAGTTTCTGGCAAGTATCGCCACAGGTTTCTACCACCTCGCTGCAGGGTAAGGATTGAATCTGTGGATACGCATTCTATTTAGACCTTCATACTGTTAATAAATGTGAGAAGAAGCTTACATTTTTACCGCAGGGGCAGGAACGTACGCCAAAGGGACACTCGCCCATTCCGCAGGGTCCTTTATGACAGGTCTTATTACAAGAATGCAGACCACAGAGAAATTTGGCACCACAAATCTGAGAAAAATTTAAAAACAAAATTTGACGATATTTGGTTTGTTTTTTTATGATGAGTTCAATCTATACCTACATTCTGGCACTTCCATCGACGATTGGCACAGCTGACCATCTTCATCTCTCGACCGCATTCACAAGGCTGGTTGCTTTGCCTGCTGCAGGCCGGGCACTGCCCTGGACGGTGACATCTCTGATTGCATTTGTGTTCACCGCACGACAGAAGCTTATCGCATTTCTCCTGGCACTGCCAATCCCTGTCAATGCAGCGCAGAGGTCGTGGGTCAGACTTACCGCAACGACACGAGCTTTTGGACTGCTGCGCACATGGTGGACATGGCCCGGGATGACACAAAAGTTTGCAATCGTGGCCACACTTAGGTTCCAAGAACTTTTCACAGACCTCACCACATGAATGTGGAACTAGAAATGGTTGTGTTGGGGGATTGTCTTCCTTACCACAAAAGCATTTGTACGTTGTGGGCCGCTCATCTGGCCGATATTCTGAACGGCATTGCGGGCAGTACCAGTGAAGCGATTTGGCACGCTTCGGTGGAACGAATTCTCCCAGATGATTATAGTATCCCTGATTGTCATTCTGCTGCTGCTCAGCTTTCACCTTCATTTGCATAAGGCTGTCATTAGCCCAGCGCTGGATACAGTTCAGGTGAAAAAAACAGTAGCAGCTCCGACACGACCATATTGACTGTACGCGTTTTATACTACCAATACAAATTAGGCATGTTGCAGCTCCCGAATGCAACGCGTTCTCGAGGAATGCGGATGTGCGCTCGGTAGTGGTCCTATTCTTATCCGCGGCTGGCTGGTAGTGCTTGTACAATAGTTCTGCAATATGTTTGTTGTTATCATTATAATTATAAATGTGAGTTCGTGGCAAGGGGGAGATTGCACCACATCTGAAACCCATAAGAAATTTTACTACTATTGTTTCCTACGAATTTGGCCACTTACTATTGAACACTTGAACAATAGATAATTGTAAGATTTCATTGCAAATATTGAAGATTGGTGACGTGATGTTTTACTACCCAAACCGGAAATTACCCAATATGTGCTTCTCGTCCAATTCTTCTTCATCTTCTGAACTAGAAGGGTATGTATCAACCAGTCCCTGTGCAGTCGAATTATTTTTTGCTTGGGCCTTTTTAAACTTTTCCATTGCCATTTTCAGTAGCCGCTTAGTTTCGGTTAGGTACAATTGAGAGGTGGCGAAAAAAATCCATAGCTTTTCGATATTTTAGCACGTCTCTAAAATATCGATGTTACTTGCGACTATCGACGTTTTCTTATTGTTCCAGGATATAGCAATATCCAAAAATGACTTTTGTTCATTAAATAATAAGACAACAAAAGTTGAAAATGTTTTTTTAAGGATTTTTTTTAGCATATTCTGCATGGTAATGTTACTACTCATTGAAATGATTTCGCGCTAATATATACATACATAGCTTTCTGGATCAATGTAAACTTCACGTATTTATTGTGCTGAAAATTCGAGAAGTTATATGCTACGTTAATATATGCACATGTGTACATAATCTAAATTACGAAATAATTACCAATCATGTCTTGTAATGATGTTTATACAAATAAAAAGTATTCATTTAATCACCAAGTGCATAAGGTTTAAATGTCACAGTTTTTTTTTCCAATTTTACTCCCACCCTGGTATGAACGTAACTTGGGATGACTTGTAACTGTGAAGCCCTGGTATAGCTTTCACAGCAATTATAATCGAAAAAAAAATACATAAATTTTCTTTTGATATTTTAATTAATAAACGTAAACGACATGACGAGTTTTCTCAACTACATTTTCGGACCCAATCTTTATATGGAATATAAAGGAGTGGCGGAGCCGCACCGCAAGATGTATGAGGCCGGAACAGTCGAAAAATTTGGTGAACAGATTCTCTCAACGGTACGTAAATACACACATACATATGTGTGTATACTGTTTCCCAGCCATATTTTTCTACACCATAGTATTCATTTATAGCTGTCTGTTATGTGGTCAGTGGGATACTACACATCACCACTGATTGTGACGTTCCTTTATAGACGTGGGTACATCGTTGCCGATTCCATACCAACACTAGCCAAGATCACCACAAGCGTAGGGCTCATTGTGATCATTTCGCTGTTCATGCGGGGATTTGGACGTAAACAATCGCGGGCATATTCAAATATGATAAAAGCCTTGGCACAGGCCAGGAACAGCAAGTCATCTGGAGATGGCAACAACGAGCTGCGACGCTTTGATATAGAATTCAGTGCGTGGCCAGTTGATTTTGATGTAAAGACATTAGCAGGGTGAGTTAAAAAAATTTAACAGAAAGTCTTTGTACTTTAGTAATTGGAAATGTTAATTTTAGGGATGCTAAGAAGCCAATACAATCTGTTGGTAGGCGAGAGGCGATATCATTAGCCACACTGCCATGTGAAGTGTTAGCTTATATTGCCATCCATACCTTTGGCCTATCTATGATCTATCCTGGTTCAGTGAAGCTCATACAGAAATTTATGAGTATGTATAAATCAAAATTGCAAATGATTTCAACTCAAAGCATTGCCTCCTTTCCTTCGCAGAGCCCATGCTAATATCGGGACGCGCCAAACTCATCGAGGACGACAATGGTATACGTTACAAGGTTAAAACTATAGACTCTAACGAGATCGACACACTATTTATTGACAACCGCAACGATAACGAAGGTAATGGAAAAACTCTCGTTATATGTTCGGAAGGCAATGCAGGATTCTATGAAGTAGGAATTATGGGTACGCCTATTGCCTTGAAATTCTCAGTGCTTGGATGGAATCATCCAGGATTTGCAGGTAGCACTGGTAAGCCTCATCCTCAGCAAGATCAGAACGCAATCGATGGAGTCATTCAGTTTGCCATTAATCACCTGGGTTTTCTGGTGGAAGACATTATACTATATGGTTGGAGTATTGGTGGCTTCAGCACTCTTTATGCCGCCTCCATCTACCCTGATGTCAAAGGTGTAGTTCTGGATGCCACTTTTGATGATATCCTGTATTTGGCCCAGCCTCGAATGCCCTCGCGTCTAAGTGGCATTGTACGTGTTGCCATCCGCAATTACTTTAATTTAAATAATGCCGAGTTGGCCATCAAATACAATGGTCCAGTCTCCTTAATACGTCGCACTGATGACGAAATTATCGCCGAGTAGGTTACATGAATGTTGAAATCTGCTGCAAAAACCTTAAATTTTACGTTTTTTTTCTTAGGGATAACCGAATCGATACTAATCGTGGCAATTTCCTGGCCTTAGGTTTGCTAAAATATCGCTATCCCAATATCTTTAACGTAGCGCAATTATTAAAGATTAAAAATCTCCTGTCAAAACCATTGGAACCCACCATTATTCACGGTGACGAGGAGAAGTTGTGCATGTCGCGCCTAATTACTTATGCCTCCGATGAGGGAAAATCGTTTCCTATGCTTATTGGGGCTGAATATCCTGAGGAGGTTCGTACACAGATGGCTATATTCTTGGTATGTTTCTATTGGATTCTGAATCGAACCACCTTTGATACTTTGTTAACCACGAAAATGTATTATTTGTTTATTTCATTAGTTGCGTAAGCACTTGCGAGACTACAACTCAACGCACTGTACCCAGCTGCCGGGAGAGTTTTTTAACATTCCATGGGATATACCAACCGAGAATGGATTCGTGTTTACTTAATGGTACTTGTTCTTAAGTGGGAGAGGGATCAACGTATTTTTTTTTTTGCATTTGGCTGCATATTTAATTATTCTATTAATTTCGCACAGTCAAGACAATACAATATCTGACACTACGAAATAAATGTTGCAAAACGCAATTCCATGATAAATTTATATTTCTTATCCTTCTAATTACTTAAAAGCGGGGTAACACCTAAATCCTAAGAGTTTTTCTTGGACCCACCAAAACCCGAGAAGCCCATTATAGCTGCCATTTCATCACGTAAGCCTCCAGAGACAAGATTGTCATTGTCATCTGCTTTCCGTTTGCGCTCTTTTCTCTTTTCCTTGCGATGCTCTTTATAGCGATCCTCCTCCTCTTTGGCCTCACGCAATCTCTTTTCTAGTTCATAGTCTTTTTGCTTTTCCTCCATTTTCTTTTTATTTTGTTGGAATCGCTCCTTGACTTGGTCTACGGTGCTGCGCTCCACTTTCATGGACATGCCAAGATTACGTTGGTGCTTTTTACCATTGATATGATCTAGAAAATTGATTGAGTCCTTTACTACGCAGTCACACACATTACAATAATAGCCGCCGGATTGCGATGTCGGTGTGTTCTTGTTTATTACAACGCTTTTGCCAAGCTTGCTGTCCAGGTCTACTTTGTAGTCGCGCCGTTTTAAGTTTTCCCGCTGTACAGGCTCTGTTGTAAAAGTTGGCCAAATGGAGGGAAGAATTTAGAACCAAGCAAGAGAAAATAGAGGAATCCAACACTTACCCTCTTCTTTTGGAGCAGCTTGATTGATAAGTCGTTCCGCCGCTAGCTTCTCGTACTCGTCCTTGTCCCATTTCCGACGGTGGTCATCTGGTCGCATAGTCATTATAATACTGACCTTTTTCAGGAGTAAATAAAAGTATTATTTATTTTTTTTTATGCTTTTGCTTTGGTCACTCTAAGACAACAGTGTTTGTGGCAGAGTACATATATCAAAAAGAACTAGTTCTTAGTGTCAATTTGTTAAAGGAAGCCATTAATTGTATTCCAATTAAATTTTTGTTTACCTAAGTAGACTAAGAACATTAAATAAGACAAAAGGAAACATCGATATTTGAAATATTAATTACATAAAAACTATAACTACTTAATTTTTATTTAGAGTTCATATAGTTTTAGTTAAATCTGTGTCGAAGCAGTTCTAAGGGATGCAATTTCTTATCAAACCAACGATGACGTCGATAATTTCTTGCGATATTTATTGATTTTATTTTAGCTGAAATAGAACGGAAGGACAAAAGCAAAATTTATCCTTAATCATGGGCGCAGCTTTCTTTCCTGTGCTTTTCTTCACCGCGGTATGGGGAGCTGTTGGCATAGGTATGCCTATAATGACACCAAAAGGACCTCATCAGAACCTTATACGATGCATCTTAATGCTAACCGCTGCTTGCTGTTGGCTCTTCTGGCTTTGTTGCTACATGGCCCAGATGAATCCTTTATTTGGACCTAAACTTAAGAAGGACGCCATTGCTATGATAGCAAAGTCATGGAAAAACAAACTCTTGGAGGGTTAGTCGCGTTTTAAATTAAGATAATGTGCAATCCCGATTCTATGGCTACTTAAATTTATTCTCACAGTATATGTCACTTAAATTATAAATTACCAATAAAAAACGATGTTACTTTGTTCCGTATATATTTTGTGATCGTAATCTTGCCTCGTCGTTCTCCCAATGAAAGAAAGCGAGCCAGTCTTCTATGCCACAAGCTCTCTTCAGTTTAGTCGTTGTTCAGCGCCGGCCGTGTTCAGTTGGTTTGGGATGCTTTCCGTTTTTTTTTTTTGTTTTGCTAGTTCAAATTAAATAATATTCTTCATTGAACGAAAAACGTTTATATGGGACTTAATCGCATTGGATTTACATATTAACAGAAACAACATTTGGTGAGTTAGTGAGATGATGGGTCGGGTTCATTTCACTCTAGAGTCTGGACATACATATGTGCATACAAACTGCATAAGGTATATGGTCATATGTATATGTATGTATATGCATGTATGAATGTATGTACATATGTATGTATGTACATTCAGTCAAGAAAAGTAGTCGCACCTAAAAATGAAGGTGCAAAACAGGTTACATTACTTAAAAACGCCGATTTCCCGACCAGATACCACTAAAACGCATACTAAAAGAAACAAGCTGCAAAGTTAGAAATTATGGATGTTAAAATGAAAATGGAAATAAAATCGGCGACAAAAGACACTTTGGGCCCTCGGAGAGTTGTAAAAACCAGTTGTGAGGCCATTTCACAAAAGAAATTAGAAATAAAAACCTAAATAAAAGGGCGAGAAAGAACTCGGCAATGGACAAGTGACTGTTCAAACGACAGACAAATTTTCTTGTTAGCTGTGGTTTGCTGAGGCTTTATATGTCGTAGCGCAATTGCCACATTTATGAACTGGGCCAATTGACAGTTGCCCGTGGCAGCGTCGAAGACTGAGAACCGTTGCTTGACCAAAGAAATGAACAATAAGCTTTACTTTAATGTGAACTTATAAACAGTGAAAGAGAGAGATATAGATAAAGAGAGAGAGACAGGGAGAGAGAGAGAGAGAAAGAAATGGTGGTATCTTTAAACGTTTTGCATCTCCCAAGCGAAACATAGAGGTTAAGCCAGAAATTGATTCCGATTCCGCACAGGAAGAGGCGGCAATTGACCCAATTTGAGCCTTTTATAATGACAGAAACTTTCAGCACATTCGTAACTGACTCACCGACACATGATGACTGCAATGCGCCGGTGAAAGTCCCAAAACTGATTTACAATCAGACATTTCTCTGAGAAATTACCGAATCATAGATTCAATCCCATATGAACACACATACTCGTACGTACATACATACATACATACATACGTACATAAATACCTGTCTGTCGATTATATTTCCGAATTAGTTTCACTCAAAAAATTTAGTTACCGTTTCTCGGAAGTGGATCAATTTGTCAATGGACAAGAAAAAGTATCCATATATTAACATCAGCTGACTGAAAAACATACATAGTAGTCCAGTCTGTAAAAATTTTATTAATGAAAAATTGTCTCGGAACCTTACTAAAAAAAACTTGCTAGTCGCGGAGTTTGAACCTGTCGACTTTGTACTTATTGCACCCTTGCGGAGTGGATAAGACAAATGGCAATGTTATGCAGATAATGCAGAGAAGTGTGAAATCAATCATATAGTTGGTTTGAACAACTATAGGAATAATCAAAATAAAGTTTCTTGTGGTGACAAGTGTTTATGCTTGTTGGACTATCTTAAACAAATTCAAGTGCTATTTGTAAAACTTTTATGGATAATATCAGTTTGAATCAAATCGGAAAATTTTTACCGGCAAAAATTAACATACATTATGTATAAAATCAAATAAATATAACTACAAGACGAGTGTGATTGAGGCAAAGAGCATCTCCATTGTGTTCTTGTGGAAAACAAAATTTCAAATAGTCTGATGGCTTTTACTGTATAAGGCAAAATAACGGACTGACTATAGTTTGGCTCAGTAGTGAAATAGTTAATGGATCGGATGAACGGACTTGGGTTAAACCCAGAAGAAGGAGAGGCAGGTGTGATTAGATTACTCTTACAGAGGGTATATTAATTTTGGTCAGAAGTTCGTTAAGTAAAAAATGAAGCATCTAAAAGTATATATATTCTTGATCAGCATGTATAGATTGCTTAGGAACTTGTGTTTTTGTATTTGAATAAAGTCGATTGTTTTTGTGTAAGCTTTATGTTAATGACAATAATATAAGCCCGATTAAAATAATCAACCTTTCTGTGGTATATATACATATAAAAGCTATATGAAGTAGCAATGCAATCCGGATAGAATAAAACTATGTATACATACATGGACATTACTTAAAAAAAGATCCACAAGCTTTGATCGACAATCAGTTCAAAAAATTTAAAAACGTTATGCTAAACATGTTCGATCTGATTTGTCATCGGATTTTCCAATTGAATAAAAAATTAATTGAAGAGTCAAATTAGGGTAAATAATTTTCTTACACAAAAAAAAAAAAAAAAACAAGCAAGTGAAAAAAGACGTAGAACTGTGGAAAGTGTTGGAAAATTTGTTTGTTTTAATTGGCTATCAATTAAAAAAATAACGGTGAATATTTTAATGGCTTGAACATTTGAGAATTCTTCACATTCACATTGTGTATATCTAACTGTGCGTACAGGTAAATACATACATACATACGAATGGATGTACAGTATGTCAAACTGTTCTTCCCGCAGAGGAAAAATCTAATGCTTTGAAACATTTTGTTGGATAACATTAAACTCGGATTTATATTTCGATAAGACCCAAAAAATAACAAATATTTAAATTGTGGAATGAAAAAAATATAGTAAGCTTAATTAGCTCCAAATAGAAAGTGTGAAATAATAACTTGTGTATTACATGTACTCCTTAAACGTATTTGCTTTGAATGCAGTTTTGTATGCTACATTATATAGACGATGAAATTTCTTTCCGAAGGAAAAATAAATATCTTTAACCCAGAAAAACTTTAAATGTTTGTAGATAACATTCGTTTGTGGCGAAATATCAAAAATTATGTAAATATTAATTGTGCTTAAAGTACAATAAATTAAAGTGAGTTGTCATAAAAAGGTAATTCGATACACTTCGTGGCTTAATAAATTATTTTTATAATAGTAAATAGTTTTAAGTAGCGAATGGTAAAATTCATTCCGAAATGCTTATAGTATGTTCTTTAAGCCAAAGGATAGGCAAGCATATTTTAATTTTTTGGATTTCCATTTATCCGATTATTCGATGAGCACAAGAAACTGAATTTCTATATATTTTTAATTTTTTTATTTTTGTTAATTAATTTTGTTTTTATACCCTTGCAGAGTGTATAATAAAATTGGTCAGATATTTGTTATTTTTTTTACATTCCAGAGATAGAAGACTGTCATAGTACATATGTATGTATATTAATTCACAGCTAATTCTGTTGAGACGAACGGTAAAATTGAAAAATCATAGTCTCAGTACAGTAAATGTACATACGAATACAAATTATTTTTCTGCGGTTCTTTAAATATTTTTTTTCGATGCTCATTGTTTATATAACATTTAGAACTAAAACAAACTTAAAAAGTAACATTTAAATTTATTGGTTTTCAAATTTTACCGTACATCCGCACGAAATAAGCTGCGAGTCACTGTATGTATGCGCGAGTATTCATACATATGTATGGATGTACATATGCACACATACATATGTATATAGATAGTTCGCGAGGGTATTCCATTTTATCTGATATTTTTATATGTATGTTCATATGTGCATATATACATACATACATAGATTTGTACATATCTTCTCCCCTTTCATTGTTCTGCTCCAGTAATAATTTATAAGGCACCGTTAAAACGATTACGAAATTACAAATCTTGCTCAGAATGGCTCATATTCATATATTTAATGGTTATAAACAATTACACAATTAGTTGCACCGAGTTTATGATAAAGAAGAAAAATTGTATGATCATTAACTGTTCATTGATGTTTTGAATAGATTGCTGTGCATACAAACGCACGACGGTTGGTTAACAATTTTGAAGTGAACTGCTAGTAACTGGAGAAACAAATTGCTATATAAAACAGTTAAACAAGAAAGTTTTAAAATAGCTCCATGAAGTTACCGAATTATCTGCAAATCGTCGAAAAGCAAATAAGTTAGTGATTTAAAATTGAAATCACAGAAGATATTTAATATAGTCGTTAGATCGGATTGATTCAGAGGTATAACATATCTGTCTATATTCATCGAAGCACACTAACAGATTGATAAGACGATGTACATATATTAATTCAGCTCTTCATGGTAATCTAGGTTAAATATACTTTATATGTATGTATATACGTAGTTAAAGATGAAACTTATAGCCAAAATAAGTACATATACCCTTTTTGCAGGACGTATGTAATAGTCATAACACAATCAAGCCAACTTTGAGTATATAATAGTTGCCTCGAAATCGCCATCAATTAAAAATAAAATAATTTATATTTTATGAGTGCCTCAGTCTGTTAAATACGTTTTTGGCATCTTTAGTATACCCTTTTATACTATGGGTACAGGGTATAAATATCAGTGTATTTTGCCTTTTTAATTTTGTCGCATTGTTCGGATGATTAAATTTTCGATTTTGTTTGTTTTTTTTTTTTCACCAACGCATTTTGGAAATTTACTTTCTATTTCGTTGCTCTCCGATAACAGATTCATTGAAATCTTCATCCACATCTGACTCAAATCACTATCGAATTCCATAGACAACATATTTGACTTTCATCCATCGTTCCATCTGACACTTTTGGTGATAGAGCTATTATACATATTTGAAAGCGGTTATTGTGGATTTCAAGATTGTTAATCTATGCCTCTTTCAAATGAATAAAATAATGTATTTGATTCAATGGATATTCAAGATGATGACTACCTTCCGTTAGATATTTGCTGTAAATACATGCATACATACATAAATATACATATACATAATATTAGAAACTTTATCAACTAAAATTAAATTAAAACATTTTTTTTATCATATTTGGTGCGTTCCTTGTAAAATATCGTGTCTCCACTTATGTGTAAGAGGTAGGGGATATTAAAAGTTAGTTCTTAACGTTAATTAATTACATAGATGGCAAATTTTTCCTTCTATAATCTACATACATTTCTATGTACTTATGTATGTATGCATGTATGAATGTATGAAAGATATGTACATATGTATATCAATTGGAATTGAATAATTTCTACTTATGTATGTATGTATGTATATGACAATTGGTTATGTATGTATGTATATAGCTGTAGCTAACTGATTTATAATCAATTCGAGAAAAACACTACAATTAGTTATTCCAGAATCTTTGTAAAAATTAAAGAATTTGCATCATTGAAACTAAGCAGATTACGATCTTTATTACATTTACGATATACATACGTACTAAAATAGGACTTTTACTTTTGACAGCAGCAAGAACTGCACACATATATCTATGTACATATATATATACATAGATATATTCATATGTATGTATGTATGTATGTATGTACGTGCAGGTTATATGCTGATCTAGTATGTATACTTTCATGTACATAGTGTGTACATGCTTACATATGTATGTACATATATACATATATATACATATGCACATACATACATATGTAAATAGTCAACCGTGTTTATCACTGCCTTTACCTTTGGCTTCTTAACTATTTTGTAGTTGGTTTCTCTGCTCGTCTTTGCCTTCTCTTTCTCTGCTTGACCTGTAGCACGATAGACATGTATGCGGTATGTTTATGTGTGCAGTATGTGTGTGTGCGCGTATAAATATGATGGTCCCGCGAGCAATAACCCCCAACGAACGAACCATTCCCCAGCCAAAGAACTGGTTTTTTTCTCAGTCGTTAAAGCCACTCCGCACTCTGCATGCTGCTGCTGTTACTGCTGCTGCTGCTGTATTGGTTGTTGCTTCCCAAGCTCTAGACATTGCTCAGTGCAAGATAGAAGTGAAAAGTCCAAATTTGTTTGGGCTCGTCCACCAAGCATTTCAAAGTGTCTAATTAAATTTTTTTTTTTTTATTTTTGGAGAGGCTTTCGCTTTTAAATGTCTGTGTAGTGGTCATATGTGACATTTTCACTCTACCATAAATGTGAATAAGGTTAACAAATTCGAAATTTCAGATGTGCAATTTAAACTAGTTAACAACATACAAAGGTATGTACATACATATGTACATCAGTAAAATATTTCTTTATTCTTAGTTTTCTTCTTGTTTTCCTGTGTGTGTGTGTGTGTTTTTTTTTTTGTGTTTTTGTGAAAAGTGAGAATTTTTGAAAATTTTTTGTGCTATTTTCTTTCACAGTAAACAGGACTAGCAGGTTTATAGGCATGTTGATATTTCAGAGGAAATTGACCGCAATCAACGTTTAAAGTTTCGTGAAAAGAAAGGAAACTCTTGAATCGTCTTGAATGAAAGTGAATCGATAAATTGTTATCATAATTTTGTATATGTTTGTATGTATTTTAGATCATCTTGAACCGCTAACGGTGAAAAAAACATGGATACGGTCTATGGAACAAAAAAATACTTTCAAAGTTTATCCGGCGTGACTGATATATATCGAACGCAGACATGTCGGCAGTTGGTAAGTGGCTAAAACAAATAAAAAATTTTTTTAAATTGTTAACAACAATGAAAGAAAGTATGAACCTAACTATGCATGTATGTATGTAAATTATTCTAAGTTAAAGTTAAATAAGAAATTTGTTTAGTTGTTATTGTTGTTTGTTTTTTTTTTCCAAATTTATTTTCGAAATCAGATTTTATCGTGGAACTTTGCACCTGCATGTTGTTTTTTGTGTTTCTTATTTGTTATTTTTTTTTTTTTAGTTCTGAAACTGCCTACTTTCCAAGAACTGCACGCATACGCATACATACATACATACTATTTACTTAGTTGGTAACTTAAATAAAGAATTAATGCCAGATGCGAAAGAACATTCTAAAGGTGAATGACTTTCTCTGTTAGAATATACCTGAGAGAGTTTAATTGTACAAATCAACGCAGCACGAAGCAACAAAGCAAGTTAAGCCAAACTGACTGACTCTGAGATACTCTTACCAAGTACAGGTTTCATTTCAAATTCATAGTATTTAACTTCAGCCATGTCTCTTAATCACAACAACATTATCGTTCTGCCTTTTCTATTGCCAAACGTTTGCCCAAGAATTTAAATCCCCAGGGCGCTAGAGATTAAATATTTTCCACTGATTTTAGTTCAACTTTATCCAAAATCATTTATAGCAATAGCTAAAGAAAATAACTAAATTAAACTTCATGTTATAACAAAAATCAGAATAGAGAGAATGTTGCTTGATTAGTTTGTGTAGATCCAGATAGACAGATTTAGCATGGCTCAATAAATTACTGATTGATATTTACTTTAGTACATACATATTAAGATAGTAAGAACTACTATGGCTTGGGGCTTTTGAACAAAAAGAAAGTTTCTATAGGGTAAGATGTCTTTTGAGAAATTTTCTGCATAAATAAATAATTATATAATTGGCAACCATTGGGATCGATTGGCAAGGCCTCGTATTGACATGCTTTTAAAACATACTTATTCAATAGCCCTATTTTCTTTTTTTTTTTTTTGTTTTTTTGACTACAGAGCACGGACTATACATATCAGAATACACTTGGCCGACGATCTCAGCTGGGTGCATATTATCACATGAACAAACAGCCATCACATACGAATGATCATAGTATTAACAGTCAATATGGCTATAATACATGGGGCATCTGGAGAGATGGCCGAAATATAGCTCCATCTGCATTTTCGGTTAAAACGCATACACAATGCCCAAAAAATCGATCATTTTCAATAATATTAACAACAGCGGCGTTTATAGTTTTGCTTGCTGTCATTTCTATAGCTGGATTAGCCTTCTATTTTAGTTCAATTAAGGCAACGCTCGAAGATCGTAAGTACAATGTAATATCAATTTTTCCATAGCCTTAACCGATTTCATTTGCAGCAATTCTGGGTTTCAATGGTTCCTTTCGGATTGCCAAGGGCGATTTATATTCGACAGGACTTAAATATAATCACACAACAACTTATAAACAGAAAATTGATTTTTATAAACGATTTGTGGAACGTGCTTTAACTGACAACGGTCTACAATCGCTTAAAACGGATGTCTGGGGATTCGGCAATGGCCCATTGATTAAGGTCTTCTTTCGTATCTTTTTGGATGTACGCAAATTGCCAGAGTAAGCGTAATCAATTTACACTAAATAAATCAAATTTAAACTTTTGCCTTGTTTTTTTTTTTGTTTGTTCTTATGATCAGAAACATTCTGAGCGTTGAGGAATATATTAAGGAGTCATTGTTTTTGGAAACCTCGGCCAGCAAGTCATTATATCGGTCGCTTCGTCTTGACGCTGATTCTGTAGAGATAAAACGGATCATGGACGAGCAAGTTGTACAATCTGCAGCTATTTTAAAGGAGGCTGTAAGTAATATGGCACAAAAAATCTTTAAATTTATTTAAATTTAATTCTAAATATGCTATGTACAATCTTTTAGCAAACTGTACCTACTAGTCAAACCCAGTTGGAGAAACGTCTAATGAAGAAGGGGTCTACTAGTAGCACTCCACTAGAGCACAATGGAAAACTTAACTTGGATTCAAGTACGACCAAACCTCGACATACATATTCTCCAGTGAGATCACATTCAACCGACGAGGAGCCTGATATTGATGTAGAGAATGCACCGGTTATACAAGGTTCATTTGAAGGTTCCTTTGAGATAACCAAAACAGATGCAGATATTGCACAAAAGAAGGGTGCCCCGACAAAAGTATATCAAAGTAGTAGTAGTCTTCCTCCCAAGACAATTGCTGTGACGCCTTACTCACTAAGGGTGAAGCCCAAGAAGCCAGGTATTGAAAAGTTTACCACAGTCCTGTCTCAGTCGCCAGTGAACAATGCGCCTTCTACTACCGCAATACCCACAACAAAGTTAACTACAACAGTTAAGACCACCAAAGCCACTACCACAACTACACCATCTCCATCTACCTTACCTACACTTCCAACTACCACGACAACGACAGCAAAAACAACAACAACAACAACCTCAAGGACAACAAGCACCACATCGACAACCCCATCACCGCCAATTACCACCACCACAGTCGCAGAAACTACATCTTCCAGCACAACTCAAACAATTCCCTCATCCACTATTTCGGTGCCGAAACTTGATGCGAACCTTTTTACAACATTCCCCATATTGGACACTCAGCCTTGGCGACCTATGCATCGTGAGGTACCGGAACTGTTGCCTGGACCTCCACCAGCCTTTCCAACCAAGACAATTCCTACAATTGACAGTGCTCCAACTACGCCGACTATACCTCATATACCTCAAAGACGGATTGATGAACTAGAGTTACCATTTATTGTCGAAAATCCGACTCCGCCTGTGGCTGCCATGCCATCGGTGACAAAAGATTCCTATTTAGGATTTCGGCATCCCGGTTTACGCAAGCCCGAACTTAAATTGGATAGTACTAGCCAGCACCATGAAAGAGATCACGATTTACTTTTCTATCATAATTTTGGTAACCCAATTTTCCTGCCTGGTACCGAAAACATTGAACGGCTTGGTGGAGCTTTAGTAGAACCACATCCGTTGCCAGTGCCCTTGATAGATGATGTAATAATACCACCATTTAAACCTATTGTCCCCACACTGTCTGCCGTGGATAAACTTCCATTCAATATCGATGAAAGCAATGAAAAGTTCGAGCACCTTGGAGGAGGGGTGATAGCCAAAAAGCAGGAGAGAGATGAGACCTCAACCAAGCAACCAAGTATGCCCGATAGTTCTGTGCCTTCAATAGAGTCCACAACGCCAAAGATTGGCTCTACAACAGGAGCTACTTCCACCACAGCGACTAAAATACAAATAAGCAGTTCAACCGTGCCTACTATACCGTCAGTAAAACCAACTGATAGTTCAGCGCTTGCGGACACCATTGGCGAGTTTTTCATGGAATTGCTTAATCTTCCTAAGGAGGAGAATACAACTGCGGCTCCTAAACCGCAAATTTATACTCAGGAAGCACGCATAGAGTTGGAGGAATCCGATGACACGGAACAGCTATCGCATAAATTGATTCCTTCCAAACCAAATTTTTTGAATCTCAAGGACATAATATTGCAACGGAATACTCCATCAAGTATCAAATCTAACCTCACGATAACCACCACCACCACCACCAGTCCTACCACCACTACTAAAGAACCCAAAATTAAAATAAATACAACGGTTAGAGACCGAACTCGACCCACTGACCGGCCAACAATGCTAGATGACTCCAACCTTTTTCCATCGCATTCAAAATGGGAGTTTCTCAACAGTTCGTCTAACTCCAATTTTGAATACAATGGTAATATGAAACGCGTCTTTAACAAGACTCTACAGGCTTGGGTATCGATGTCCGAGGACATTGATAAAATGGAAAATTTTACGCTAAATGATATCAAGACACGCATTAACAATGCAAGCAATATCCAGGATATTTCGCTTATTTTCGACAATCTAGCCTCTAAGATGGGAATAACGCCGAGTGTTCCAACTAAAATTCCACCATTTTCCCAAAACAAACTGAGGCATCCACAAAAAACGGAAAAGAAACCTCTCACAATGACAACAACTACTGAGCTGCCTGTCGAGGAATCAAATGTAAAGGAGTATATCGAGTTGCCTCTTCAATCACGAGAACCGTTCATCAAGCCAATGAACAGTTTTATAAATGACGGTTCTGAAGAAGTGACTGGGGCAGCAGTTCCAGTTGTGGGAGAAGCTGAAGTAGAAGTTGTTGATCCATTAAAATACGAGGAAATGCTAAAGATTTCCCAATTTGCCGAATCAACTTCAACAGAAGCAATAGCGCATCGATTGGTAACCCTTCTTCCTGTACGTTCGAATTCAGGTATTCGTACCTATAATTACAAATCGTCCACCGAGGACTCCAAGTCCGAAAGTCAAAGCGAGGCTTCGCCCATACTCACCAAACCCAAGAGTAATATAAGGCGTAAGAGTAACGTTAATCAGAGTCGAAGGTTCGCCCAACTTCCACCTGAATCGGTCCTTAAAGCTGGCATTAATGTGACGGTGAAGAAATGATAAGTGTAGAGGAAATAAATTAATACAATTTCAAAATGAGATTAAAAGAACAGAAGACATGAGTCCTTGAGTAATTTACGGATATTCAAGTAGTTTAGTTAATGATCAGCACATGAAAAAATTAAAACGATAACTTGTTCGAAAATTGTTCGCTTTAAGTTTTCCATTATAGGATTAGGAACAATTTTGGAATGACAATGTTTTGATACATAAGACACAGTATTTAAGTAACATTATTCATTCATTTTTTTCTTTTTCATTAGATATAAATATGTACTAAAAGCAATAGTTTGTATACGAAACTGAAGGTGCCTTGTTTTTGACTCGGAAATAAAAATGGCTAATCAAAAGATATCCATAAACCTGTCGCAGTTATTTCAAAAGAAGAATTTGTAATATGTGTATATGTATATAAAAATAGGGATTTAGCAATATACGTATATGTATATGTAAGTAGATAACACAAATATATTTAAGAACAACATGGGTATAAAAACTGTGTTGTTATGATCGATATATATATATATATATATATATATATGTATATATATGTATATATATATGTATGTATGTATATATTCACTTTTATATGATTTTTTCGATTTCAAAGCATCGATTTTTTAAATCTATGTTAAAAAAATTTAGGCATAGACATACACACATACATTTGTATGTACATATATGATCAATCATGTTGGATTAATCACATTGGCAGCTTTTTATGAAAACCAATTATCGTAGTCTATGTATTTTTGTCGCACATATTTAATTTATTTCCATAGTTTAAAATACATATATGTTTCTTCATACACCTTCATTCTACACATCTACAAAATATTAAATATATTGAAAATTGGCCCACAAGTTAAAAAAAAAGGAATTAAGCTGTCTTTGAAACCAAGCGCCACATATGCATAGTTATACGGCAAATATGTACATATGTACATGTTATAGTTGTCCGACCTGGATGAAATTCAAAAATTTCGGCTAAGATGAGCAAATTTGAAAGAGCATCGAAACGATTTTCGGTTACCCAAACGGTAAAATAAAATACCGCCCCTCGAGATATAATTTCCTTATTCAATTGGGAATAAGGAATTATGGATTGGAATTAAAAATACAAAGCGGGATCTACAGTAACTTCGTGAAAACCTAGAAAAAAAGTTTCCCACACAAAAAAGTTTTTTGATTTTGATTCTGATGTCTGGACGTCCTAATCAGTTTTTTAAACTGATAAATATTAAATTTCGTCAAATTCGCTTGAAAGCAACCAAGTTATTCTTGTAAAATCTTATTTTCGACAGCTTGTCCCTATGTAATAATATAATTCTCTGATCTTGGCTCCGACATACATATGTATGTATGTATTTACACGGTGCAGCAACAGGGGAAGCGTATGAAAAATTTGATGACAATGGCTTTGAAAATCAAGGACCAGTTTGCATTGATTCAGTCAAACTGACAAGCGGATATACCCTTGGAAAAAGGATATATGTATTCATTTTGATCAGAAGTTTATTATTCATCTTCGACTTTTTAATGTATTGGTTTTTTCATTCTCTATAATTATTGACTTAAATCATATGGAAATCGATTGACTATATCATATAAGTAGTAGTTAACATATCCTTCGAGTTTAGTTTTTATATTTATCTGTTTCAATGTCGATTTGAGCCGCTTATGTATGTAACTATCGAATAGAAATAGCTTGTTATTTTATATTATCGGCTAATGGTAGTCGATAGCAACATGTTGCGTCGATATTTTGAGCTATTATTTTGCCTGCCTTTGTAAGGTAGTCAGGGACACTGTTTGGCGTGCATGTGTGAAAATATTATTGTGAAAAAAGCCGTTACCATCTAAACAGTGTACCATGGGTTGCGCGGAGAGCACGGAGAGGGAGGGCGGGCCACAAAACAACAGACCTAAATACCGAACATGCACGGATACATTTTGGCTAGCACTTTACATATTATTTTGGCTTTTTTTGGTAAGTACATAAATACATACATATGTATATATATGAACGAACATATTTCAATAATAACGTTCATACACCCGGAGTTGTATTTTTGTTGAAAGTGGGGAAATGGAAAGTGAAAGCGTTCAAACATCTTACACACTGTACTTTGGATTAAGAGAATGTGCTGTTTGCGGTTAAATATTATGATTAGTTGTCACATCTTGATCGTGCCGTCATCAATGTCATGTAGGCGAGTCTGCTAATTTTACTAATGGTTGAGTCATTTGATGTGACTTTAACAAATCAAATTGCCCATTTTTTGTATCCTGCTATCCTACATAAATCATGTTGCACGAAAGGTGTGGGTCTTGGGCGTTGGCATATTTAATTATCACATATATGAATGTATGAATGTAGATATATAATATGTGAACACACATGTATTTATATTATATATCAACATATGAATGTATTCATATCTAATTAATCGTTTAAAATGTATGTAAATAGGGCGGAGCCTTCACGCACGTCCGACTTAAATTGGAATTAAAATAATTTTATCAATAATATTTAATTCCTTTTTTATATTTGTAGATTGTGATAGCCATATTCTCGTTTGTCTATGGTAATCCTTTGCGTATTATTAATGGATATGATTCCTTCGGAAATACCTGCGGGGTGAAGCATAATGAACGTTTCCAGAAATTTCCTTTATCTGGTATGAATACAATTGATAAACCGGAACTGTTCTATTTCGACGTTAAGGAGCTCAAGAAGTCCTTGAAAATATGTGTAAAATCATGCCCACAAAAGACATTGAACAATGCCAATGAACTGTTAAGCTACTATACTCAGAGTGGTAGTCATTTATGCAAGTATGACTACAATATGGATCAGATTAGTAATCCGGCAATAGCCAATGATGCAAAGATTTTTAACTTCATGGGACCTTGTCCAAGTTTTCCCATCTACGAGAGGTAAGTTGATAGTCAAATTTCATTTACCGATTTTATGACAAATGTTTTCCTTTCTTCTAGTTCTCCTGTGTTACATCGATGTGTGCCTAAGGGTACCGGAGCTCAGGTCAAGGACATTTACAGTATGCTTAATAATTGGGATCTTGCCCAGCAGTTTCTTGGTGACATCTATTCCACCTGGCACATCATTGCCATGGTCTGCGGTCTTGCTTTGCGTATGATCTATATCTATAATATACAATACCATATACGACTTTTTAATAGAAAAATTCATTTTTACAGTGATATCTATTGCGCTCGTTACAATGATGCATTGGTTATCTCGCATTGTCTCTTGGCTAATTTGTGTGTTGGTAATTGTGGCCAGCATCGCATTGACTGTAACTTTGTGGTATGCCTATTACAAAACTGGAGAAAATACCCAAAATTCACTTCTGGAAGAAGTTGTACGCAATAAACAGGCCGTCCTAACTTTGGCTGTTTTGGCTACTATTACTATGGTTGTTATTAGATGATATTTCCAATGCATCAATATCTTGATTAATTGTGCATGCCTCTTACATTACAGATTATTCTTGTTGTCATCATTTATTTCATTAAAAGCAAATTGTCCGGCATGACGGCTTTATTTGAGGAAGCTGGCGAATGCATGATGAACTTGCCAGGATTGCTGATTGCTCCACTTCTGGCCTTTGTAGTTCTTATAGCGTTTCTAACATTTTGGGTTGTGGTTGTAATATGCCTGGCCACAGCTAGTTCACCAGGACAGAGTCCTATTGCTCCATTTGACAATTCAGCTGCTCATCAGCAGTCATCCCTGCTTAAGCCTAATGAAATCCACAGTGATTGTGAGTAATATACTATGATCGAATTCATATATGTAATATGTATAAGTTAATTTTGAAAAATAATTGGTATATTTTGGGTATATTTAGTTAAATTGATTTAATTTTTTTTAACATATTTATTTTAGCTAATATTCGAGTAGAATATGTCGATGCTGGAGCTTTACGCAGTATGTTTTGGGTCTACGTGGTTGGCCTTATTTGGACAGTGGAGTTTATATTTGCCTGCCAGCAATTTGCTTTGGCTGCTGCAGTCGCCTTTTGGTACTTTGGCAAACCGACAACTACACCTACGGTGTATGCCATTGGCAAGTTGATCAAATATCATCTTGGGACAGTAGCCAAGGGTTCCTTTGTCATTACGCTTTTCAAGATTCCTCGCCTAATACTAACCTATTTGTATGCCAAGTAAGTTGATTTTGATATTTTTTTGTTGTTCACCAATGTACCCAAGTTATCTTCAAGGTTGAAGAAGGGCGAGGACAAGGGGTCAGAGTGTGCAACATGTTGTTTAAAGTGCTGCATCTGTGGTTTCTGGTTGCTGGAAAAGTTCATACGTTTTCTTAATCATAATGCCTATACCGTGGTGGCAATTGAATCTATTAACTTTTGCCCCGCTGCTGGAATTGTAAGATAAACCCAATAATTTGACACAGACTTTATATTAATTGGAGATTTTGAATTTTTAGGCTTGGAATGCCATGGCAACTAATGCCTTGCAAGTCGCGACAATAAACAGCATTGGAGATTTTATTCTCTTTTTGGGCAAAGTTATAGTTGCTTCTCTATCTGGCCTAATTGGCATACTTATGCTCAAGGATATGCCCGGACTAAATTTTTACATGGCTCCGGTGATACTAATTATCGTCTTTTCCTTTTTCATTGCCCATATTGTGCTATCACTTTTCGAGGTAAGTCCTGTTTTAAGTCCTGTTGTTAAATAAATATATAATATACTATCCTTACAGATGGTTGTGGATACGCTCTTCCTGTGCGTTTGCGAGGATAAAACCATAAATGGTCGGGCTGGTCGTTGGGCAAAAAGCAAATTGGCTCATCTTGTAGGCGAGGAGCAGCTCCAGCCAGGCGAAGAGCCACCCATTCAGGTGGTGGAGATGATGCCTATCAATAAGCAGCCGTTTAGCATTACTCGATTGCCGCCCACTGATGTTGAGGTGGCCCCAATGTCCGAGGAGTAATTGATTCTCAGATTCTAAGACGCTTTTTTCTATTTATTCCAAGCCGTAACGAACGCACATCTCGTTAGTATTTAGTTATTCATCTACTCAATTCAGCCTTTACCCAGTAAAATATTTGCATACGTTACAATTGTAATTTAACATTTATAAGAATTCTTTTATATATGAATGTATTTATTAAATGTAATCTTTTTCTATATATCTATATATATTTAAACCAATTTTTGTTTCGGCATCCGCTTTGTGGATCTATCTTTCTTTTGATTGATGACATTCTGAATCAACTTCAGCTGTTTCTCCTTAATTTTTTGTGTTAGTGCCGATTTTGGGGTTTTCTCATTGTCGCCCTTTGCCTTTTTGTTAGAATTTGATGCTAGTAACTTAGCCGTCTCAATGGGATCTTTGTCATAGAAAAGTTCCTCATTCTCTGCACCCTCGTAGGCCTTGACAGGTCGCGATGCTTCCTGGTGAACTTTTTGCTCAACACGATTAACATATTTATCCTTCGCAGCCTTCTTCAGTGTTTGTCGCTGCTTTGATGGGCTCACATAATCGGGATTCTCCCAAATTGTTTTGCCAGTGAATGAGCCATCAAATATTTTTACGGGATTCATGACAAATCTAGGACCCACTTCAGACAAGCCACCATCCTCGGAAAGTATTTGAAAATTTCTAAACCAAATGCGATTGTCTAAATAGGCAAACGTGTAAACATGGTCCACAAATGGTTGACTTTTTGGATGATGATTTGGTACACCAAATATTTGTACAAGGAGTTCTTTTAGTAATTTGAGATGTGGTAGCTCGTAGAATTTTGAGTCAAATGACAGAAGCGGGCGCGAGCCTTTCAAGCAATTCCCCGTCATTTTAAGTTCTGCCATTGTGTGGATATTCTCAATAAGGAATTTAACAGAAGGTCCAGCGGCTCCGACAGCATTGGACAACCACATGTACAAATCACGCTTCCGTCTCCCCTCGAAGAGTATAACTTTGTTACAGTGTTTCATCTCGGACATTTCATTCACCACTGAAAGCGTTCTAGAGCGTTCCATTTTTGATTCGCTACGATGGTGTGGCATCAATGTCTTAATATCACGCATCAGATGCCGGTCCCTGTGGCTAATTCCACGCGCCGCAAATACAAGAACACGCTGTTTGTTTAGCCACTTTTCCTGTCAACCAAAAACAATGTAATTTTTTTACTTGGCAGCTCAGATTTTTTCTATTTCTCACCTTTTTGGGCAGTGGTTCTTCAGCTCTTTGGGATGGAAGTGGGACATTTTCCTCCATTGGTACTATCTCAAGCTTTTTAGCTTTAATCTTCTTCTGAAATTTGTAACCCATATTGAACAAAGTTTGTTAGCTATACCAGGTCCAAACAACGTGCTTGGTAAGGCTGGAAAACCATCGATAGTACCAGCCGTTTTATCGATAGTTTGCTCAACAAGAATAATAAGAATATCGACAGTTTTGATAAATATATCGTATGGCGCTCGTCGATAGTATTCAGCTTTAGCACACAGTTATAGGCTATCGGAACCAGTAAAATAAATATTTTTAAATTTTCGATATTTTTATTCATCAGTTAATTTTTTAAAATTTTATGTTTTATTTATTACTAAAGATACAAACTTAGGGTTTTAATAATTTCTTACACTATATTGTCTTCCTCATAATCAAGTTCTTCATCATCAGATTCGGATTCTGGGCACTCGCGACATCTGCTCTCATTCAGTCCATAATTCAAACAATGAGCTCCCACGCATTCGCAGCAGCCATTATGGAACCAACGGGAGCTAGTAGCTCCTGTTTTTAAGCAAGTCTGCCTGCACTTGTTCCATGATGTACACTGATCCAGATAAAAAACTGAACATTTCAAAGTTGATTCATCTCCAGGAGAAGAAAACGACACCACACTCCACTTATCCAATTTACTCCTTGGTGACACCATAGCATTAAACAGTTCTGTAATGCCTTCAAACTCTTCAACATGAGATTTTTCACTCAACGTTAACATGAAGCCTCTGACATGTTGCAGATATAATATTGTGCAGAGAGCACTGACTCCCATACAATATTGATGTGTGCGCATTTCGAGGTTTGTGTGTAACTAATGACTTCAGATTAAAATGGTGATCTTATATTGAAAAAATAAGGTTCTTACTTTACCTGTTTTTCGAGATCAGGTAGTTGAAATAACATAAAGGACATCTGTCACTACCTAATAAAAATAGATAGGGAAAATCCATTTCGATCATATATTTACCTGGTTCATTGCTTTTGGGACTAGTTCTGTTAATCTTTCCCATGTAGTCATCGACGAACTAGTTCAGATTTTTTCTGTATACGCCAGCAAAGCGGCAAGCAGAAAAAACAAAATTGAAGCATAAAAAAGTATTCTATTAATAATTGCTAGACATGTCAGATTATCGGTCTCAATCTCGTGGAGGAGGACGTGGTGGCCTAGATTATTCCAATGACGATGATCCGCCTATGTCTCGGCTTTTTATAATTTGCAATAAGGCTCACACTGAAGATGATTTCCGCGAGGCTTTTTCGCCCTATGGAGAGATCGAGGATATCTGGGTAGTAAAGGACAAGCACACGCAGGAAAACAAGGGCATTGCATATGTAAAATTCTCCAAGACATCTGATGCGGCCAAGGCTCAAGAGGAGATGAATGGTACGACTATAGGCAAAACGGATAGAACGCTAAAGGTGCTGGTAGCCGCCAAGTAAGTATAAATCTTCTTAACGTTTTCTTAATGAACAAAGTAATGTTATATGGTCCTTCTGGTTTCTTTTAGCCGCAATCAAGGATCAAATAAGTCAGAAAACGAACAGGAGAAATACGTGAGACTTTTTATCGTGATTCCAAAGACGGCCACCGAGGATGACATACGAGACGAGTTTGCCCAATGGGGCGATGTTGAATCGGTGACAATTGTGCGGGAAAAGAACAATGGCAACCCGAAAGGCTTTGGCTACGTTCGCTTTACAAAGTTTGTATACAGCTACTCTATTTTAATTTAACAATTTTTGTACGTTAAAACCAGTCAAAATACTCTTTATCAAGATCAAATATGTATGTGCATTAGTTTTGGTCAAAAATGGATAATTGTCTGAAAGCCTGACTATGTAAAACAAATGCAAAATTTAAATGGTTTAAGTTTTATTCTAATCATCCCATATGACTTCCCTTCTTCTGCATACATTTAGTGTTCTTTTAAGATTTATCAGTCTTATTCTCAAATTCTTTTTCGAAAATACATATTAAAGTGTATGAAAGTGCTTTTGACTGTACATACATTGTCATGAAATTTGTATATAGTCTTGTAGCATGTGACTAATTTTAATCTAATTTATGAACATTATTTCAGATTCTACTATGCCGCTGTGGCCTTTGAAAATTGTTCTGCAAAATATAAAGCCGTCTTTGCTGAGCCCAAGGGGTCAACTCGAACGCAAAGAGATCAATACGGTCGTCCATCGGAAGATAATCCAATTTATGGTGGCCATGGACGCGCTGGTGCCAACTATAATAACGGTGGTGGTGGCGTAAGTGGTGGTGGCGGTGGCTATAACAACGATTGGAATGTGTCTGTTAATAATGACATGTCTGCATTTTTGCGAATGCAAAATGTTCCCGTGCCGCAACCCTCGTGCCTAGAGGTGACAGTCAGCAATTGTGTTAATCAGGATCAGCTTTGGCGGCTATTTGATATCATTCCTGGTTTGGATTACTGTCAAATAATGCGGGAACGTAAGTTATTATATATCTATATATATGCTTCAATTTTTTCTTAATGATAAACATTAACAGACGGCCCACGTACAAATGAAGCCCTTGTTGTCTATGACAATCCTGAAGCAGCCATATATGCTAAGTAAGTTAAGTGCTAGTAGGCCAATCTCAGTTACTTAATGCATTCTATAATCTTATAGGGACAAACTTCATGGCCTAGAATATCCAATGGGTGAGCGGATTATAGTGAAGGTCAACGGAATGAGTTCAGCTCGTATGGATACTTCATTTATAGATAGTAAGAATCTTTACAACAATCGAAACCATAATTAATAGAAATTTTTTAATTATTGCTGGATAATAATTTAAAATTTCATTCATATCCTTGCGTTGTTCGTTTGTGTATGCTCAATTTTTCCAATTTTTACATTTTTCATTCTAGAGCGCACTAAAAAGGATGCCATTTGTAATGTGCCTCTGCCTCCTGCGCAACCCTTAGCGTCACCAGATGCTCAAGTTGCTCAAAGGCTTTTCATTGTACTCTCAGCGGTAGGTACAACTGAGATTTATTGGAAAGGTTGCTAAAATAAGTCAATTAAATTTTGTTCATACTTAATTCCGATTCTAGAATTTACCGCACTCTATATTGAAGAATATATTCTCCTGTTGGAAGGGACTTATTGATGTCTACTTGTTGCCCAACAAAAACTGTGGATACGTTAAATATTCGGAGACGGATAGTGCCCAAAGAGCCATTCATGTTCTAAATGGTGCCGAAATATGCGGCACTAAAATAAAGGTATAAAATAATATTTAATATAATATGGGATTATACTATATATATATTTATATATACCTTCCTATAACATTCTACCCCATTTGCTGTGCCGTGCCAGGTTATGGAGGCCGAAGAACGAAGCGGCTCAGATGGCGATGATGGTGGACGGAAGCGTCTGAGGCGTAATTAATTGTAAGTATGCGATTGAAACACAGATATCTTGTATCTATGCATTAATTTAGCCATAGTTGGATTGAGGTTGTACCATGGTCAGAGGTAAGTCGATACTCTAAATCTAAAATAAATCGTACTGCATAAGCTCAGACAGTTAGAACCAAACCAGTATCAACCGCATTCCACCGACTTTACGCACAATTGAGTCGATTGCTGACCGCTAGCATAATAAAAGCCAAAACCAAATTTTTATCTTTCTATTTTCACAGACTCACTGACATAAACGTATAATGTACGAGTACTTTACTTACTTGAGAAAAACAAAACAAAATAAGAAAAACAAAAAAAAACAAAAAACAAAAAAATAATACAGTTCAATTAAACAGTTCAACTGACCCAACAAGAACGGAATGCAACCATAATTAAGAACCACAGAAACTACAACATAGCATAGATCGCAGGTGAAATAACCGACACGGAGAACGATGAACGATGAACGATGAACGATGAACGGAGAACGGAGAACAAACAACCAATTCCACCCGTACAATTGACTTGCTCAAGAGAATGACCAGACCATAACACGGAGCCAACGACACCGCAAAACCGCATTGCTACTAACAGGACTATCAAATATCAGTATCCGTCATACCGTTACAACAACAAAGCAGCACAACGCAGAAATATTTTACATAAACGAACTCTGTGTACAATTTACTAACGTATTCCGACAAAGAAAAACAAAATATGAAATATTCAAATCAAATGAAAACGATGCGACAGAGCGTCAACTATTACAGCTTACAATTAGAATTACGAATTATACCCCCAAGCATATACTACTTACATATACTACTAATATACTACATGGATACGTTTAACAAAATTAAATGAAATACTTAATTGTGTAAATCCATTAAAAGAATATATATATATATAAATTAATTAAAATATACAAGATTTTAAAAACTTTAAAGGGGTGTGGTATGATTTATTCATTTGCTGATTATTTATTGATTTATAAAGATGAAACTAGATATTTATCTAACTTAAGGAACAGTGCAATTTTTCTGTTTGTCGTTTATAATTTATGGATTCAAAGTAAATCAGTAAGTATATGTAATAAAAAAAAGCTTAAAGTGGTTAACTAAATTTTGGAATTCTCTCTATCCTAACAAGCATCAGGAATATCTAATTTATATTATGTCCCAATGGATTAATGTCATAAAAGTGAGCGAGATAGCATACATAGTCAATTCTGTCTTTTGCTATTACACATGTATTTGTGATCCCTGTAAGAAATCGATTGACAACGATATTTGAAAAGTTTTTGTAACTACAAATGAGATTCAATTTTTAAGAAATTGCATTTTTCTGTATACATACATATAATAATATTCAGTCATTCAGTCGAACTTCTCTTTTTCCCCTGGGATCGGTCGGTCTGTAACTTCCCATAAAGTACTTGATTGGTTGGTTCCACTACAGCCTACCAGATGGTGCTTTCTATCTATGCCTTTTACCATCGCTTGGAGATCAAACCTAGCGGAAAAAATGGGCAATTTTAGCACAAATAACAATGAGATATCGATAAGAACAATTGAAAATGCACTCCAATTTGAAGCAGTCCAATCAGAAAAATAAAAAATAATGGCTAAAGCAATCAAATTCGAATTATTCTTAGCACAGAAATAAAGAACCAACTACAAAAGTGTTTTAGGGTGGAACCTGTTCGCTTCTGTAGCTTATAAAAATCAAATTCAATGGGAACTGGGGCGCAGTCACCTTTGCTTAAATGTATAATATCGATATATCGATATACATATGTATATGTAAACAGTTATCGCTGCTTTCAATATTACAGCTGTTGTTTATAAATTTTAACAATTTGTTTATTTTTTGAAGTTACTGCAGTTGTATTTACTGAATATCTCTCAAGATGGATCCGGCCCTACTTCGCGAACGCGAAGCGTTCAAAAAACGGGCTATGGCCACCCCGACGTATGTTTCTTTGCAATATTTATTGTTTCAATTCGATCTGATTAAAACTTCCCTCGAAATGACAGCGTTGAGAAGAAAACTAAACCGGAAAGGGCTCCTCCATCAATATCTAGCGATGATTCCAAGAGGAAAATGCGTCCACCTACAGCTCCGAAATTGGATGCATCTACGTAAGTCGGGAAGTTGGGTGTTTAATGAATATATAAACATTGTAGTTTGTGGATTCATCCTTCCATGGCAGATACAAAACTATGTCGGGCAGCTCCCAATATCGGTTTGGTGTCCTGGCAAAAATTGTTAAGTTTATGCGCACCCGCCATCAGGATGGAGATGACCATCCCTTGAGCATTGAGGATATTCTAGATGAAACTAATCAACTGGACATCGGTCAATCTGTAAAGAATGTAAGTATTTTTATTGCCAAATATTTTGAACCACTTCGTTATCCCTAATTTTTGAAACAGTGGCTAGCTGGTGAAGCTTTAAGCAATAATCCTAAGATCGAGGTCAGTCCGTGTGGCCAGAAATTTAGTTTTAAGCCAGTATACAAGATAAAAGATGGAAAGACCTTGATGCGTCTCCTGAAGCAGCATGACCTAAAAGGGCTAGGTGGTATACTTCTTGAAGATGTCCAGGAGTCACTGCCACATTGTGAAAAGGTACTTAAAAATCGTGCGGCAGAGATTCTTTTTATCATCCGACCCATCGACAAGAAGAAGATTTTGTTCTATAACGATAGAACAGCCAACTTTGCAGTAAGTATTCAGAAAGGAATCGAACTTATGTATATGCAGAACTTATTGTTAATAAAATTTGGTGTAGGTGGATGAGGAGTTTCAAAAACTGTGGCGCTCGGCCACAGTAGATGCCATGGACGATGCGAAAATCGATGAATATCTGGAAAAACAAGGTTATTATTTGATAGGCAAAGAAACTTAAACAAAATTCTTAATTTTAACTTATTTTTACACAGGAATTCGTTCTATGCAAGATCATGGCCTTAAGAAACCGGTACCTAAGCGGAAGAAAGCTGCCAGCAAGAAACGCCAATTTAAGAAGCCTCGCGATAATGAACATTTGGCAGATGTGTTGGAGACTTATGAGGATAATACCTTGACTCAAAAGGGTGTGAATCCCACTTAAAATAAAGAAATTATTTATATGTACATATATAATGATCGCTCAGACATTCGGTACGCATAAGTGAATGGCCATAGTAAAGTCGCGAATTATATGCGACCGACAAAAGAAATCACATTTGTGTCAACTACAAGATCTAGATAAAGACTATAAAAACTGGATATGCGCTAGATTCGTCTCGATATTCCGAAATAATAATGTTAATAACTACCTCAGTATTTTGTCATAGGGAGGGAATTGGCTATTATTCAATTGACGGCAAGTTCGAATTAGCCTTTTGGAATTTAGTTTGAACCTCTTCAGGGTAAACATTTAGGTCGGCAACGCGACTAGCTTAAACCATTAATAATTGGATGATGATTATTTAATAAATAAACAGATTAATTCATAGTGCCCCCTGGAATAATATTCGCTTTGATTTACAACACTCGCATTGGTTTTGCACTTAAAAATAAAATATCAATAACATAAAGAGAGATAGGTAAAAAACAAAGGTATGTAATCTTTTTCTGTTTTAAGTGGTACCCCCTGTCCTTCCACCCATAGCCACCAATTTAGTTTCTGTGCATGTGCTGATAGTGTATTGGTAAATCAATGGGGACGTGTCGATAAAATGCCAATCGGGCCAAACAACTTGTCAGTCGACACTGAAAAGTCTTCGGGTCTGCTTGAATAAGGTAAGTCGGGATTATTGAACTGCAAACCTCCACCTACATGGTTTAACTATAAAATTCTTTGTTTTAACTGCTACATACATACATACATAAAGACATGTATATACCCTATACACGTTAATTTTGCATAAGTGGGCATGTAACAGAGAAGAGAAAGAGTCTGCAAGAAAATGGCCACCATCAAAGTCCACGTCAATTTCACTATATATATATATATACATAAATATATATACATCATATATTGACTTTCTTCGTACTCAGGAAAACTATTTACCTGTCCATCTGTCTCTTTCAACTCTAGTTTTGAATCGTGAAGGACCTAAAACTGAGTTATGTTAGCAATATTTGAATGATCAGTTACTTTGTTTTATACATATATGTACTATATGTATGTATGTACATATTAAGATCGACAGTAATGAAACAGTAAGTTTCAGTTGCCGCTCAAATCTGATCTGATATGTCGTATTTCAATTTCTATGAACGACTAAATTGAAGATAATAATTTATTTATTATAATATATATTTCTGATCTACTTACGTGCTTGTCGCATCAGTCAGTATTTATTATTACATACATATATTCCAAGGCAAACGTAATGTAAAGGGTATACAAATGTCTGTATGGCCGATGCTAATCCAGCCCTGTGATCACAATACATACATACTATGTACATACATACATACATATGTACTTTCGCGCAGCTGACCAGGGGCACCCCGCTATAAACTTGTTTCTTTCGAATATTGTATTTGTTCGAGCTCAGATTGATATTGTGGGCCAATAATAAACTTTGTCTCAATTTAGCTTTAGTGTTGTCAAAATGGAGTGGAATGCATTTACCTTGATCCTGTCACTGCTATCGTTGTTCTATTTGGGAGGAGCACATAGAGGCGAGTAAGTTTTATCCTGACAATAATGACAATTTAACTTTGAGTTCTAAACCATTTAATGTTTTTTTTTTTTTTCTTAGTGAGCTGATCTATGGCTACGAGTGCCACAATGCCGTTTGTCGCAAAGTGGAGCTAAGTGAGGAAAACTTTGCTAAGGCGATTAGTATGCCTGTTTGCAGACTTTTTTGCGGCAATTCAATTGGTACCCTTTGGCCAAAGCCCACTGGAGAAGTGCGAGTTGAGATGCTGATGCGTCAAGTAGATATGTCATCTATTAAATTTAAAGTTCAAGGTGTTGGACATAGGGATAAATTATGGGGACAAGTGGAGAATAGATGGCGAAAATTGATTGATGCTCAGATACCTAATCGGCAGAGTCTTAGCCGAGGTGGTTACAGCTTGTCCGTCAATATCAATACGGAGGAAGAAGGAATTAAGTCACAACTGACCTTGGAGACAGACGAAAGCTATCGCCTTAATATAACTTCCGATTTAACTGGAACGGTGTCAGCTAATATAACTGCTGTTAATTTCTTTGGAGCACGTCACGGCCTGGAAACTTTGGCCCAATTGATTGTTTATGATGATATTCGTCGCGAAGTCCAAGTGGCGGCTAATGCCAGCATTAGTGATGCGCCCGTTTTCAAATGGCGTGGCCTCTTGTTGGACACCTCCCGTAATTTCTACTCGGTGCAGTCTATAAAGCGAACCTTAGGTAAGTTAAGCCCAGATCGAATTAGCATAGTCTTATTCTCAATTTTGTGCAGACGGAATGGCTCTGGTGAAATTGAATACCTTTCATTTTCACATCACCGACTCGCATAGCTTTCCGCTACAGATAAGCAAGCAGCCGGAGCTCCACAAACTTGGTGCGTACTCTCCGCGCAAGGTGTACACTCATAAGGATATAGCCGATTTGGTGGAGTATGGTCGAGTGCGGGGAATAAGAGTAATGCCAGAGTTCGACGCTCCTGCACATGTTGGAGAGGGATGGCAGCATAAGAATATGACTGCATGCTTTAATGCTCAGCCATGGAAAAATTTCTGCGTCGAACCCCCGTGTGGCCAACTAGATCCCACTGTCGACGGCCTTTATGATGTTCTCGAGGATATCTATAGCGATATGTTTAAACTTTTTAAACCAGATATCTTTCATATGGGCGGTGATGAAGTGTCTGTTAATTGCTGGAACAGCAGCCAACAAATCCGACAATGGATGCTGGAACAAGGTTGGGGATTAAATACATCTGACTTTATGCGATTGTGGGGACACTTTCAAACGCAAGCACTCGAAAGAGTGGATCGTGTGGCTAATAATTCTGAAACACCTATAATTTTGTGGACAAGTCATCTAACAGAGGAGCCATTTATTGATGAGTATCTTAACCCAAAGCGCTACTTTATTCAGATTTGGACAACTGGCGTCGATCCACAGATAAAACAGATTTTGAAACGTGGATTCAAGGTGATTATTTCCAATTATGATGCTCTATACTTTGATTGTGGTGGAGCTGGCTGGGTGACGAACGGTAACAACTGGTGTTCACCCTATATAGGATGGCAAAAAGTTTATGAAAATAAACTGGACACACTAGCCGGTGACTATAAGGACCGTGTCCTGGGTGCTGAAGCTGCCATATGGTCGGAGCAAATTGACGAGTTCACCTTAGACAACCGTTTTTGGCCAAGAGCAAGTGCTTTGGCTGAACGGCTATGGTCTAATCCTTCGGAAAGCTGGAAAGAAGCGGAATCCCGGCTTTTACTCCATCGCGAACGGCTGGTGGAGAATGGACTCGGCGCAGAGGCCATGCAGCCGCAGTGGTGTTTGCAAAATGAGAATGAGTGTCCCATCGATGCGTATGATGAACAGGTGTGATTGGTAATTTGGTATCCCTTGCTTGCAGTCCTTGTCATTATAATACAGCTCTTCCAATTCAAGGTCAATTAAGTTGAATTGTTTATTTAATTATTATATGTAAATGAGATTAATACACATTAAAACATGATTTTTGAAGGCGGTAGTCAACCTTCCGTCTTTCTCTACGACGAATTTTTTTTTATAGTCGTTGCATATGTATGTACGGTGAGTAAATGTTAATTGCGAAACTGCGTTCTAGATGTATGTATGAATCCGTATTGCTAACTCGATGTAATGGAGCGGCACACTTTACTCATTCCAAGCTTCCTCATTACGACCGAATTTGTATACCAGGTTGCTAAGAAATATAAACACATTTTGTAGCAACAAGGCCACTCCTAAACTAGTATCCTTTTTATCTGAAAGCATAGTAATATTATATATATATTTACGAATATACACAAATGTGGTTAATGTGTAGTTAACTAAACTTACTGTTGTTGATAAAGTCATCAATCATCACCCAAATGGCAGCAATTATGGAGGCAAATCCCATTACAAATCCAATGAGCAACCATAGTTTGGCTATTCGCGCTCCTGACTCCGATGAATTATTTTCCGAAATCTAATAAATACGCAAAAAGTGAGTCATTTTTGATCTCATACTGTTGATAACACGGCTGCTTCTTACATGTTCGCCTTTAACAGAGTTTACCATGCAGAAGCTGATGGTGCCAAAGACTCCGATAAAGACATGACCTGTGGTTATAAAATGTTGGCTGTCACCAGACATAGCATCGATCAATGTCCACCAACCAGCAAAGAACTGAAAAAGAAAACAATGCAAACGATGAGACAATCCTGTTGCCAATTGTAAACATACGTCAAAAGATATATGTATACCAGTAAACCAGCTACGAGGGAGGAGTTCTTGTTCCTGGACGTCTCCGATGTAAACCAGGTTTTGACATTCTCTAGGACATCCATTTCTTAACTATTATCAAATGTAATTGCTTCTTCCTAATATTTTATTGTTCTCTTTTAATTTAAAGGCAAACTAGAGATGAGTAACATTTACGTACACTGTGCAAATCACGGTCGTGAGAAAATGAGTCACGTTCTAATACCGTTTCCCATAAGGCAAACATGAAGCACAACAGAACGGCTGATGTGACATTCACTGTGAAACTGTAAGCGAAAAAGTGAAATTTCGAATATAAATATGCGCTGTTGGAATACGGTTTTCGCAATAGTCGGAACGGTTAACAATTAAAAAACTTCATATTTCTTATCATATAACATTTGCCATCTCCAAATCTTGTAATCCATTCCAACATCCCCTGGGAATGTTCGTCAGTTCTCACACAGTCTCATTCAATTTCTTATCGATAACTTTTCACACTGAAAATATGCCATTCACTGCGATAAGTGAATAAGTGAATTTTAAAATTATTTTCAAACTGAAAAAAAGGTAGATTTAAATTGATTTAAAAATCCAGAAAAATAAATAACACGAAAATGTAACAATGATGTTGAAGCCTGGTAAACCTGACTACCATTGGAAGTCGTACCGCTTTATTAGTTTAATAGCTATGTAAGGCGCGTAAAGGATTAATCGGAAATAGTCAGGAAGAATAATGAGCTCTTCGCCGACAGCTTCCTTCTCCGATAAATCTGCAGACCCTTGATTGAAAAGATGGAATTACCCTGTTAATTCAAAAAAGTTTGCTCACATGTCATTTATCACACGTTTAGACTAAATCGGATTCAAATTTAAAAGATTACTTAACTGGATCGCACTATTCAAAAGTAAAATAGAATACATCTAAATCTAAGTCTAAATGAATTAAACCGTCTACTTGGTGCTGTGCTACACTTAACGTAAACCAATAGTAACTCCTAAAACGGTACCAAAGAGGAAAGCTTCCTCTTCTCCAAATTTGGAACGTAAAAAGGATGCAAAATCTGCAATGAGCAAATGTCGCTCATCATCTGAATCCTCGATGCTGGGTCCCACTCACTTAAACTTACAGATTAATAAATAAAGATGGATTCAATTGTCAGTACAAAAATATGTAGATCTAAGGAAGTTCCGACAGAATATCCCAGGAGCATTATTGAATAGATATATATATATATATATATATAATATATATTTAAAAGCAGGCCGAAACCTATCCCTAGCTCTGAAAATTATGAAAACAAAAAGTTTCTAAAGCAAAAACTTTATTTATAGTGGTGCAATCCGATCATTTCAAGAACTTTTGTAATCTATAGATCTGAAAATTTTTTATGTAGAGTTTCATTCACAAAGAATTAGCCACTGAAAAATAATATGGCAACAGGCAGACTTGCTTAGATCGGCTAAGTTATTATATTTGCTGATCAAAAATACTTATACTGCATGGGTATGGGAAACGTACAAACGCTCAGCTAAGTTTATAAATTAACGAACATTTTAAAAGAATGATCGGAAAGCGTAATAAATTGCATTTTAAATGTGACAATAATTTCAGATTCTGAAATTGATATCTGAATTGATATCAGCATACATTGTCATGCTTCTAATATACATATAATTACGTAATAATAATAAAAAAAAATAAAATAAATTACATAATGGTTAAACATCAATTATCGAATAATGTGTGATTAATAATTGTGAAAATAATAATTTGACAGATTGAGCCTATAAGTATTCTTTTTAATTTTTTTTATTATTATTAAAAAAAAATGTTACATATAAAATTATATTCTATACAAGTCTCGTCTATATTTTATCGGGGGATTTTTTCTAAAGATAATGAAAATTTGCAGGTTATCAGACAGAACATAGGAATGAGTATGTTTTGGATATATGTTTTTGACATTATTGTATTATTGTATTAATGGCTAGTAATCATCATTTCTTCTGTTCAAAATGATTGTTAAGTTTTTAATTAGCAAAACAAAAATTTGTAACTTTTAATGTTAAACAAAAAAAAAAAAAAAAATTTTGCAACTATTACTCGATATTATGATATTTAGGAAAATATGTTTGCAATATTGTTACTGGATCCAGCTTAACGAATTTGGACATTTACCGACCAATTTGAGTCAAAGCCACATGCCGAATCTGAATCTGAATCAGCCGCAAATGAACTAACTATATCTTTTGGGGCACGAATCTGATTTGGTGTGGTTGGCATGCTGCTATATCCATTATATAGATTCGTACTTGATGTTGATGAGCAAATTGAATCGCGTGGTGAATCTGTTGCATTGGAGACATATGATGAACGTTTGGAAGACCTGTTCCGTTTATTACACTGATCTATTGATTTCGGTGGTGGCATTAGATCTTCTGTTCGCTGCGTTATATTATCGGCTGAGCCCCATGATTTATGTACAAAATCGTATTTGCTTCTATTATTTGGAACACTCGCCCTTGATCCCATTAAGTTACTGTTTGCTTCGTATAGTGTGCTCGGCATTGCATTCTGAGTCGGATGCCGATTCCGTGTCGTACCAGCGTGATGAACATGATGACGCTGATGAAAGTGTCGGTGAGATTGCTGGTGGGGGCGAATTGCGGTTGAAATTGCTCCCCCAGTGCCATATCCCATCGGTACTGGACCACTGCCATTGCCCACTCCCAAGAAATTGCTGAATGCCTCTGTTGTCTTCTTTACTCGAACATTCAGCGAACCAATCCGAAGGAATCCCAAATCTTTTTCGACTAGAAAATTGATCAATTAATTATTTAGATTACGATTAAAAAAGAACAAAAATATCATTGACTTACTTGTATGCTTTTTTCGTGCCTTGATTTCTAAAAAATTTCATTAAAAAATGTAAATATATATATATATTTTCGTTATTAGTATTAATATATATGTATATAAGAAAATGTGCGCACATGAATATATATATGTACAAATTATATATAAAGACTAAGCATAAGTGCTGGTAAAAAATCTTATAGCATAAAACATACATCTCATACAATAAATCGCAAGCAATATATATCTATTGAAGGAATAATTACAGGTATTCTAATAATTCATATAAAAATGATTTACTTACGTGCTTTGATATGTCGCAAAACTACCAAATACTTATTCTCAAATTGTATGTATGTATATAATTTCAATTTCTATGTATATATACATACATATGTACATAATTTGGTATATGTTTATGTACTTATATGGGGATTATTAAATTTCAAAAAGCATTGTACATTGTACATACGATACATACATAAGCCAACAAAACAAAACAAAACAAAAAGGATTAATTTAAATAAATTTAAATATAAGTATAAATTTTACAATTAAGAAGCCATTAACAATTTAAACATCGAACATTAAACATTGAACAATTCAATCAACGGAAATGCTTTGAAAACACTCAACATCATGAATTGTTTTCACCTGCCTCCATGTGCCGGTAAGTCCGCCGTTTAGCCTCATCGCTTGTATCTCTACATATTGCAAATGACGAAAATAATTATATAAATTATATATGTAAATTCTAAATTTCAATTTAAATCGAAATAAATAAAACATTTAGAAATATGCATCATTCAGCTATTAAATGTTGAAAATTAATTTTGTAAATTTTTAAACATATTGATGGATAGATAGATGGAACGATGGATGTACATACAAATGTATGTACATAATAAGTAAATACATAATTCCTATCAATATTATTTCTTAATTTTCTGTATGAATTTATGTATGTATGTTTAAATGTATATATGTATGTATGTATAAATGTATGTTTTGTATGCTTAATGTATTTTAGATAAATATGCATTTTATATCCCATTGCTTAATTTTGTAAGCAGATCATTTATTTATTTTGTATTACATTGCAATTAACATGCTAATATATGTATGTATATATGTATTAACAAGAAGAAAATAATATAAATATAGTATTAGTAGTAACTTTTATCCAAATTCTACATCGGGTTTTATATGTACATAGTAAAGAGTTATTATTGTTAAATACAAAAAGGAAAAAGTGCTCGTTACATTCCCTTAAAAGCCCTTCAAAACTGAAAAATCACATAACTACGTTAATATCCAATACAAATACATATGTTAATTAATTTTCCATTTTTGTGTGATGGTTAAATATATTTAAATTGTTTTTGTTTTTTTTTTATTACAGCAATAAAGCGAATTGTTTAACTAAACAAAATATATGATGCAAAGCATGCTACTAATTCATTTCATGATTCGCTTCGATAATTTATCAGGCAATTTTTAGATACATTTGAATAAGTAGATTGTGTATATATATACATGCATAAGTAAACAAAAAGATACACAAAAAAATACAAAAAAAAAAAAAAAAAAAAATAAGAAAAAAGGATAGCTTGTCTACAAAGCGATTAATGTACTTTGGATTTGCAATTTTAGTTAGTTAGTAACAACTTTTGGTTCTCGGCTCCCACTGGCAGCGGACCGAAATGTTTTGCGAAGAAAGCTCTCTTTACGCTGTGTGGGAACACGTTGTAGATGTCCAGGATCATTTTCTTCCGTTGATTGATGTTTATCTTTGTCATTGGACACCAAATTATCATCCTCTATTGGCGACTTGAACAAAGATTGCACCGATTGCTTTTTTGAGCGTCGCTGAATCATTAGAGACTGTGAACGTGTAACGGCACCTCCACTTGTACCACCGCTAACTGTAGCGTAGCGGAGTTGAGAGCGTTTCTTGCCACGTGTCAGTGCGCTGCCCAGTGTGCCACCATGATATTCACTAACACCCGTTGATAATGCGTAATCCATGTTATGATTTCCCAGTTGATAATTGTTGTCTACCTCCATGTTAACGAAATATTTTTGATACTCACTACTACAGGTTGAGGCCGATATGCTTGGTCGTTGTCGGCTATAGTCCAATGGTTTATTACCATTCCAATCCATAATATCCCGATTGGCTTCTAGAATGTGGAAAAAAATCATTTAAATGGATCAAAAGTTATATATATTCGATAACTCTACATTCTGTCATAAAAGTTTCGTAAATCGATCATTTAAAAAAATTCATTTAAAGGGATCGTAAAAGTTTTTTTATTTTATCCCGATCTTATTTCTTCAATTCACAGTGCGCTTTGTGATTTTGTTGAATATCCTTGGAAAAACTAAACTTATGAGACAGGTTTTTTGTATGAATTATCTACGGAAAGAACTTTTACGAGTATTCACCTTAAATTGATTGTGAACTTATATAGATTTCAGTTTTGTATCATTATACAAGGACTGAATAATTCTCGATACTTTCTTGACAGAATGTGTTATTGCTTTCGATCCACTTACTGTACACATTCCAAAGCAATTCAAATATATTATCTCTTCCAAATTGAGTGGCCAAGTGAAGTGGTGTATATCCCTGAAAGCATTTTAATAATATATATCATTACAAATATAACGTGAATACGAATTATAGCTAAATCTACAGCAGTTGAAACTTTAAAGAAATATATACAAAAAGTGAAACCAATTTAAAAAAAAACTAGAGTATTTATTATATGTATTATATATGTACATATGTATGTATATATTTGTACATATATCTACACTAGCGCACCATCCGACCAATGTTGAAATTAACACAAATTTCAATGGAATGCAGCCAAAATTATGATATTATTTGGGCGATCTTTCAAAAAGTTGATCATACGATCAGGTTTAAATATAACTTTCTCTCCCAGTTAATTTTAAAATTTGTACAACAATAGGTCGAGATTGCTTTCCTCTTTTAAGTTCTCTAATTTTGTTTGAGTTTTATGCCAATCCCTAAGAAAGTGAAAATTGAATATAATAAAGCAAGTAAGTCGCAAATAATGATACTTCAAAAATCAAATTAACCTGATCAAGCAATCCCAATCAATTTAATTAAAAATTTCAAATGAAATTCTCTTAACTTGCTGCAACAGCAAATCCATGATCGAAACTTATACTGCTTGCAGAAACTTACACTGCTTGCAGAACGAAGCAGAATATCTTTGCTATTTATTCTCCGATTTCAAGAAAAAATTGGTCTGCTTTAGATATATTTATAAAAGAAATTGAAAGCCATAATTCTAGTTATTCGTATTTTCTATTTGACGATGGGCAAGCAATTTAAAATAAATTTGATCTGATGGATGTTGACATCAAATTTAGTTGCTCTAAAAGTTTTCGAAATCTAAATTTTCACACGGACCAACGGTGGGACGGACATGGGGGACCGACAGACGTGCATAGCTCTATCAAATCACCTGTTGATGCTGATCATGAATATATACATACTCTTTATGGGGTCCGAAATGTTTCCTTCTGCTTGCTACATATATTTTGGCGACTTTAATATACCCCTTTACCCTATAGGTATAGGGTATAAGAACTTCGTGGTTTTTTTTTTTGGTGCACATAGACTTATGCGACCAAGTGTGTGCAGGAGTCCGAGCATTACATTATGTAGAGTAACACTCAGTTTGGGTAACTCTTATAGAAAACTTTACATTTCACTGTCCGACATGAAGATTTATGTATGGATGGATATATATACAGTGAAAGCTCTAGTCGCGGACAGCTCCCGCAGGCGGACATCTCTCCTAGCCGGACGAATTTCAAAGTCCCAAGATTTTTAGCATGATTTTCATACAAAATCCGTTCCCGTGGCCGGACGCTCCCTGGGCCGGACGCGGACACGATTTTTTGAAAATTTTAATACAAAACATCTCTCGTAGGCGGACAAAAAATGCATTTTAATACAACATATTGAAAATGTGCGAATAATGCGAAGCGAAGTTGAGTTGTCGCTATGCTGCAAATCGGTCAACCGCGCCAACCACTATATCTAAATCTTTTAAGAAGTCGATTTGAGTACTTAAATATTGAAAATAAACAGGAAATTTTTAAACAGTCTACAATCGACCAGTTTTTCAAAACATAAAATTGTTAAAAACATACATACATACATAAAACTGAATTTAAAATAGATGTAAATTTTGTTGGCAATTTCTTTGTCATCTCCCCCAGGCGGACATCTCCCGTAGGCGGACAAAAGTACTGGTACCGTGACTGTCCGGCCACGGGAGCTTTCACTGTATATACATATATATAAATACATGTACATATATAGTATGTACAAGTATGCATGATTTAGCAATCAATTATGAAGACTATGTATTCCCAATATGCTATCTACATACAAACATACATAAATATGTAGCTTTTAGAGTAAGTTAACGAAATGGAAAATAGATATATTTAAAAAATTTCTGTATTCCATATGCACATATACGTATGTATGTATATATATGTATATGTAAATATGTATATATAACTGGTCCCAGGGTAGGTATTACTATGTACTATTTCCATTTACTTTGGTTTAGGTGTGCCAATGTTTTACCTTCCGTGGGACGATTGTAAAATGCGTATCCAATCAGATGGAATGTGATTGACAATTCACTTTGTTTCAGTTGTGAATTTGACATTTGAGGGAATTTAATTTCGTTGGAACAAAGCAGCACTCAATTTAAAATTTTGTAAATTCGCTTGCATAAACCAAAGGGTTCGAGGATAAGGATGAGGATGAGGATGAGATTGGGTTTGTGTAGCCCAATTCGATATGGTTGTCATGATTTGTCACAGCTTGCTGTGTTCTTTCTTTATGGAAAGGGTTACGACGACATCCTGACATGTGACGCACATACATACATACATATATACGCGCGACTGGGACAAGCCAATAAGCCATTTGGTAATATTATTAAAAGTATCTCAATACATTTTCATTTTACTTACCCCATTCTATGAATACGACAGTTGGTAATATATAATGCCCACATGAAATAGAAGATAGACAATATGAAGATATTAAGTTAGTTTCAAATGCACATAATAATACATATTTATGTATATATATATATATATATATATTGAAACACCTTACGAAATTCTTACCGTTCTTGCATTAACATCTGCTTTAAAAGTGCCAGCAATTAGTTTAACAACATCTTCATTACCATGTTTGGCAGCCCAGTGTAATGCAGTCTGTAAATAAATAATATGATAAAATAATAAATATAATATAATATTCACAATAGGTTCAGTTTTCAACCGAACATTACTGATTTAGCCACTGGTAATACATATGTTTAACCCCAAATTATCGAGATTCAGTTAAAAGAAGGTCAACAAACCCCTTTTCCCACATGAATAGCACCAGGACCAGGATCAAGCAATGAAATTTACAGCCTGACCAAATTCCGAAACTATTTGTTAAGCTTCCAATTGATGGTCTCTAGATGGGTATCCAAAGATGGTTTAAAAAATTGATGCAGACGGTCCAAAGATTCAGCGATATTTAAAAACAAAAAAAAAAAAAAAGAAAAGAAAAGAAAAAAAAATGGACAGCCACTGTTGAATGCCTTTTACCTCAATTATTTTCATGTTAACATAATAATTTAGTACGGCAAAACGATTCGCTCAACTGCGATAAGCTAAGCGGAATTGGAGGATCGCCACCAGTATCACAAGCAGTGCATGTTGACTGTCCTGTCTATAGAATTGTTTGCCGCCGCATTGCAGCCACCGTATCTACCATGTGTTGACAATGAAGACGGTCACTTTGTGAACAGCCAACGATAAAACAAGAAGGGCAAAACCGATTGGGTCGAACAAATAGAGTTTAAAACCAATTCCCATAGTCTGGTGCTGTTCTGTTCTGGGCTGTGCTGTGCTTGCGCGATCGGTATGTAATTCTTTTCAAGGGAAATTTGTTTCATGTCTTCAGCTAAAGATGTGTCGTGGGACATTCAGGACATATAGGACGTACAGAGGAGTAGCAATGTATGGCAGCAAGACGCAAGACGGTGACGCAGTTATTGCTGTCGATGCATCTTAATCTGCACCGTTTGCCATTTAATCTCTTCCATTGTGTTTAGTTTACGAGTGATCCAAGTGATATTGCCATATCGAATTCATAGTAATTTGGAATTTTATCTTGGTGATAGCAACCAACAGAGTTTTAATATCTCATTAATTTCAATCAATATACCAATATAGCGATATACAACCACTATATACCAATATACATAATATATATAGTAAGTTGGATTAAATTATTACCAACCATAGATAAATGTCATCTACAATATGAATATCATCTTTCAATCGAAACGAAACGATCTTTTTAATATTTCACAAAAAAAAAAAAAGAAAAAATAAAGAAGAAAAGTCTTCATTCATTAGCAAAAAAGAAAAGTTTTTAATCATGAGCCTGTTATGAGATGCTTTGGTGTGATCGAGATCTTGGTAATCTATCCTTCAAATTGAATTACTTCTATTAAGTTTAGTAAGATGATTTTACCTTAAACCAATAGCTTAGCTTAACTCATCAAATTCCAGTTGTGTTAGGTCATTCTATATACTAATACTAATACTATTACTAATACTATTACTACTACTATAGTCATTCTGCTACAACATAGTGTTGAATATTCCTTTCATTCTCCTCTGATCCTCTGGTCGTGACGTACCAAAAAGGACCATAAACACGGCCGGATCTCGCACGACTTAAAATGCTCCTGGAATTCCTTGCTCACCCCTATCTTAGCTTCTCGTTGCCTTAGTTGCCGCCTGTAACTAAGGATTTTACGAGGAACTGTAAGATTGCTTCACTGAGCAAAACGTTATGTTTGTTTGTGGCGTGCCAATACAATGCCACAACCAAAAGACACAAAGAATTTATGGCATTTCGTTTTCAAAGACACAGAATTTCTGTCCCTTGCCACCAATAATGGAATGAACAATAAATTTAAATGTGCAGATGGACAACGCTCTATATGTATGCCTGAATGTATGTATGTATGTCTGAATGTATGTATGTATGTATGTATGTATGTATGTAAGGATGCTGCAGTTACTTCCCAAAATGGTCAAGTCAGTCGCTACATTAATCTGGCGCGTGAGACGATTTGTTATTACAAACCGGTCGGTCATAGGGCCTTCTCCTCAGTTAACATTTTGATAATTGTTTATTTTCGGTTTCAATATTCAACTCGATCCTCAGATCAGCAGCATAAAAATATATATTCAAATTGGTATACACCCCCTAACCGATGAAGCTAACAAAATTGGTGCGGATCAAACTGCTCTAGGAAGATCAGTTACTATATATACATAGATATATATATATATGTATATATATAATTTTAAATAGATATATATATAATTTTAAAGAGATATATATATAATTTTAAATAGATATATATATATATAATATTAAATTATTAAAATATTTATATGATAATCGTCAGCAACAACATGTGCTCAAAGAATTTTAATATTAGAATATCGAGAAAGTTGCAATAATAACCGGATAAAATATATTCCCCGTACATACATACATATATATTTGTACACAGGTATATATATATATATATATATATATATAAGATATATATATTTTCGTAATCAGTTTTAGAGCCTTTTTGTCCATATCTCACAGGTAAACCGAACCTAATTGACACTAAGGAAAGGTGACAAATAAGAATTACGTATTCTTAATAAAATGTAGTCAAGGTCATTTCAAATTTATAATCCCATAGAAAAGCCAGCTAACCAGATAGAAACCATCAGGATGTTTTTTTTTTGTTTTGACACATTTTGTATCTTGTGGTTAAGGGATTGCTACGGAGTTCAAGTTCATGTTATACAGTGCTTATCATATTTATAGCCCACTTTTGAGCGAAGTAAACCAATTGGTGGGAAAACGTTTTCCAAGTGATATATTGCTTCAAAATAATAAAAAATAAATAGTTCAATATTTATATTTTTAATAACAAAATAATATTTTCAAATCAAATTAACGATTTCATATGGGGCATTTGAGCAAAAATGGTCTTATAACAATAATAAACTCAAAAGTTTTGCCCTCAATAAAATCAGATTTGCTCATATCATATAGTCAACCGATCGGGATGATTCTGAGTTAATACAATGCCTGCAGCAAAAAGAAAAATTTCAGCTCTATAGCTATAAGAATCTCGAATCAAAACTGTTGATCCAGACAGACGGACAGGGATAGTTACACTCGTCTATTCATGCTGATCAAAAATATATATAAGTACTTTATATTGTCCGAGATGCTTCCTTCTGTGCGTTGCAAATAGTTCAATAATTTATATCTCTTATAATTTGTACATCTTATATATCTCAATGAAATAATAATCTACATGTCTAATTAGACTTCCTTTCTGGTACTATGATATTTTTTACACCCTATCCCCATATTGTAAAAGGTAAAATTTTTGCAACGCCCACTTCCGCCTCCGCGAAATAAATTGAAAAAGCAATGTAACTAGAGTTGAAGTTGTCATATTTATTTTTGGTACACTCAATTATATAGCCAATATGTACCAGATGATATATTATATATATTGATATTTCGTTCAAATCGGACAATTAATATCTTAGATATACGAATAAATGTTGGGTACTCAAATGTCAAGTGGAAGAATGGCTGATATAAGTGAGCGAGATAGCATGCAATCGATGCTTTGTTCTGCAAGCAGTTTAAGTTTCGGCAAGCAGTATAAGTTTTGGTCATACATTAAGTGTTGTGGCATGTTAAGAGAATTTCAAATAACAAATTGTTGTATAAAATTTTGCAACGCAAAGAAGGAAGCATCTCCGACTATATAAAGTATATATATTATTGATCACCATAAATAGACGAGTCGATCTATTTCTATATCTATAATTTTGAACTTGTAAATATGAGCGATCAATTGAGTAATAAAAAATTAAAAACAAATTGCCACAAATCTTATCTAAGACCGGACAAAGATTATGTTAATAAACAGATGGAATTTTAAAAAATTCATAAATATTGAAATATGTATCAATGTAGATATATATGTATGTTTGTATTTAAAGTTAGATAATTAATTTTTTTATATACTTACATACTGATTTATCGGATATCCAGAGTTTTATTTCGCAGGCCAGACCAAGAAAGATAAATAAGAGATAAAGGCAAGCTACCCTTTAGTATGAATAATAAATTCGGGCAAGTTTTAACTGTAATTAACTGCTAAATATAGCGCACACATAACTGCTATTTACCCTTAACACGTTAATAATATATTGGAAAGGCTCAACGGCAATTATATCGTCCTTTTTGAGCAGATGAATATCAGTTTATTTTGCTGCGGCGGTTGAGTAGCCAAACAAATGTCCTTGTCATACAGTTTCAAGGCTCTGTTGAAATAAAAGTGTTTCATGCGCAAAAATTATATTTCCCTAATGGTGCCAACTAGATAGGATAATGACGGTCATGCAAGCTGGAATGTGGGCAGCCACATCCACTGTCATTGCGACTCCGACTCTTGCTCTTGGTCCTGATCGTTGTCCTGGTCCTGGTCCTTGTTCTTGTACTGGTATTGCTACTGACCCAATACGGATGCGCGCGATGTTCGTTTAGCGCCAAAAGTCAAGCGCCTGCGTTTCAACTGGAAGTCGTTTTGATCGAAATTCGATATTGTGTTGATAAGGGAGGAACATCTTGACAGACCCTACAATCGACTTTAGTTTTGGCATATTCAGTGCTGCTGCTATCTAAAAGCTGTCATTTTGATGGATAGCCAGGACACGAAAACTGTCATGTTTAACAAGTCTTTTTTGTTATAATTAAGACTGCCTGTCTGGTTTAGCTACTATATACATACATACATATACTTATATACGAGTATGTTTATATGTATATACATATCTATAATTGCAGTTGATCGGTGTCTATATGACCTTTGCTAACATTCTAGTAAAATTTTATTTATAAAACTCATTTATCATTAACTGTGGACTGCAAACACAATTGTCCATTGCGTCAATTGTTACGATAAATAAAATATTTACTTTCAAAACTCATCATATGTATGCACTATATAATCAAATACAGGATTTTCCACTAATGAGAATTTAATTTATGTTTGTTTTTACAATTATAGATTACAATTAGAATTGTCATGAATACTTACGCCCTATTTCCAGTGAGATTCACAGATAACGTCAACAGACCGAGAAAGAAAAAGAGATATATAGAGATAGAGAGTGACAGAGAGAGAGATATATATATATTATAATTAATGGACATACATACACATGTACAATCGTGAGTTGTGTACAATGTCATTTCAATAAATATATGTATATAGATACATAAATATATAAATTTATAGCCATGAATTATCTCTTTCGTGCTCTTTTTTTCCGATTAAAGCCAATATACTCCTCAATATTTTTTTTTGCAAGGAATGTTAAGGATCACAGTTTCCCAAAGTTTTCTTATCAAAAAGCCAGCAAATTTTACAAAATTATTAAAAAACAAGTACAAGGAGCAGATACCTATTAAGCATATTTTTGAACTTCAAATAACATTTTTTGCCTAAAAAATGGCTTTTTCACCTTTTTCTAGTCGTTTATATTGCATTTATCCGGTCGGAATAAAATTTCAAATTAAACCGAAGAAGTTTTCCTTATAAATACTTAATTCTTTCTATGATAGCTATATGTTAAGGAAATCCGATTTGAATGAAATTCGAAGTGAATGTTTAGAGTAGGATAAAATTTTGGGTAGTTTGGAAAATAAAATGTTTTCTAGATTAAAAATATTTTACTTTATCATATATACATACATATTTAAAATGCAAATTTTTCGTTGGTATTATGAAAAATAGAGATAGAAGCAGTCGTAAAGTGTAGTTTTTTGAAATATGTATGTATTGCGAAATTTGGGTATTTCTATCCAATTCAATAACCAAACGAGTCACAGAACTCTCCAATCTCGCTAAAAATAAATTTGACACTATTAAAAATCAGTCATTGAAATGATTTATTGCATTTGTTTTAAACTCACATTCAAAATGTGGGTTATATGCTATATACAATGCTCAAACATTTTGAACATACTGTAAGTATTGTCCGATAAAGTGTTGAAGTGCAAGTAAGAGTTAATGAAAAATTTCTATTTTATTGGATATATGTATATGTATATATTCTGATTGATAAGTACAATTCGAAGTAATCACAGTGACCTCAGCAGGAAAAACTTGTAAAATGAAAAGCCATTGAAATTTAATGAAATAACTATTAAATCCTTCCCTCAATAAACTCTAATTAGTTTTTTTTTTGGCCTTTTAAAGTACATGGAAGTGCTGCACAAAAAAATTCTTCTTAACTGAAAATAATCGAAAGCTAATCATTATATAGAACCCATACATACATACATATATGTGAAATTTGAAATGAATCAATATAGCAATTTTTAAATTTAAAAATTATTTTAAAAATCAAAGAGCAATGGAAAAAAGGCGCACTGGTAACCAACTTTAGGATTTCAAACTCCGATCGAGTTCACCCCCCCCTCCCCCCCTCCCTCTTAATTTTTTTTGTCAGGTTCTGTATGCTACTGATTGCATAGGGAATAGTGGCTCGTATTAAACAGGAAATCATTTGACCACATGTAAAGATAGTCAGTTATATCAGTGACAATCTAGGCTATTATATCCAAAAAAGGTGCTTAAGTTCCCAGAGCGTTAAGAACGCACAAATTTTCGTGACACGAATGAGCAATAATTATTTTCTATTTATGCCATGTGAAAGCACTCTATATATATGTACGTATATATGTATGTATGTAAGTATTTCAACCTATTACAAGTCCTGTCCAAATTGCGAACACAAGCTAATTTTGAAAGAATAAGTTTGTTGTTTGTCATTTGTGTTGCCACCAAGTTGCCCGACAAATGTCCAACAATGAGTTTAAGTTGACAATCTATACACACACACACGCACATACCCATATACAGGGAAACAATAATAATAATAATATATCCCGCTAAGTCCGATAAAATAAACAACAATAATGACAGGCAAAAGTCTTCGTTGCGTTCTTATCTCGCGAACCATCTAAATGAATTATTAAGCGCAAAGCAAATAACGCTCTTTTTGTCGTCACCATGTTTTCTCTCTTTCACTCATAAGTTAAGTTCTCCAATTATGCGGATTATTAATTCAACTGGGTCGTTTGGTTGTTGTTGCTGTTGTTGTTGTTGCTGCTGCTGCTGCTGCTGCGCTGCTGCCACTGCTGGTTAGAGGCCTTGTGTGTGCCGTTGTTTAAGTGCTGGTATGCGTTTACTTCATGTTGTTGTTGTTGTTTTTTCTCTTCTTTTTTTTTTTGTCGGTTTTTCTTTCTGTGTTTTTTTTTTGTTTTTGGGTTTTTGTTTTCAGTTTGTTCACCATGCCAAAAGTACTTTTGTGGAACAGGGGCAGAGCAGAGACAGAGACAGAGACAGAGACAGAGACAGAAACAGAATTGAGCAGCCGCTGCTGACCACTTGTCGTTTCACAAGTTGTCAAAACTTGTCATTTAACCTACAATGAGCCTTGTTTGCTTTAATCGTGGTTATTATGCGTTCGGTCGACTTGGGCTGATGACCGCACCCTGTTAACTGGTGGTAACTCAAACTCAGCTACTGCTCAGAATTATTAATGATGCCCGGCCAGGCCACGGCTCGGTTCGGCTCGAATCGCATTGGTATAGTGTGTCGACCGGCAGGTGCTCCTCAGTGAGAATGCCTCTAATTAATCGCAGTCTAAATACAAACGCATCCCTTAACCAATACTGACAGAATTCGTATTGCCCCAAACTGAATTCGGTTTGAACTTTGATAATACTTTTAGAGAATTGTGGCCATGATTTATCGCTTCGAGAGTGTTTTAAACTAACCATTCGAATGACTGTCCAATTAATTCTCACCACACAATATGTATGTGTGTATGTATGTATGGGTGTATGTATGTATGTATGTATGTATGTATGTATGTATATAAATATGCCTGTTGATCCCTTGAATGCAGATACGTATGAATGTATGGAGATATTATAGAATTGATTCGATCTTTGGAAATGAAAATCAACAGAATAGCTAAGTACATACATACATATCTATGTATTTATATATATAATGTATAGATATCATTGGATCAACGGTTTTCGTTAGATGTCGAAATGATCGATTGGAAAATTATTTCTTTCTAAATACTTTGCATGCAGATGCCTTGAATAGATTTTGTAAAATTCTTATATTGGTTCGATATTATGTTTATTTTTTTTTTAGCTTTCCAAAGGAACGAGCTAAAAATTTGTCATCTACACTCCCAAAAAAGACAGAAAAGTGAATGTTAAAGTTTGAACAAATTGTTTTTGTATGTAAATAAAATGATTAATCATTTTAAATACTTTTAGCACTAAAAACGTTGTTAAAATTTTAAAATGTATCAAAGAATGATCCTTGACTGGCTTTGGGCCACGACAATCTTTGATCTTATTTTGACTGGTTTTGTTTTTTCTTGGAGCGTATTCATTAGATTACAAAGATAATGCAAATAGAGAATTGAATTTTAAACTAAAGTCTATAACTTATTAAAGAAAGGATATAAGTCTACTACATATGTATATATGTACATATGTACATACATATATGTCTAAATGAGATTAAAATATAAAGACATGTCCATTGATATGTTCTAACATTTTCGTTTGATATCAAATATTAGAAATTGGAGAATTGCTAATACGGAAAACCCTTTCTAAATTTTCTTACAATCCGATAATTATGATAATCAATTCCGTAAGATTCACCGGACATAGGCTAATTTGCAAAGGGTGTACACACTTCGACTTGGCATTAAAGTTAAGCCCGTCCCATTGGATTTTAATTGGTTTCAAAACAACAGGGGGGCTCATTTGTCAATGTAGCAATCAATAAATTGGCGAACAGGTGAAAACTCATAACTGTGCCTCGCCATACGTATCGTACGCTTCAACCGATGAGGGTTCTCCCCTATATTAGCAGTAACTCAACTCACTAGCGCTTGACGATCGTCATCGATATGTAGTCGGGTTAGTTAGTTACAGGTGATTGAAGGTGTTTTGCTATTAAGTTGTTAAACTAAGATATGTATGGATGCATGTTTAGTACAGACATCGATACATACATATGTACGATATATATGTATGTATATGTATAGACGCACTTGTCTTTGTATATGTATGTATGTATGTATCCTGCCTCTGGCTCCACTTAGCAACTCATGCAGTTATATGATTCATCGCCAAACACATCGACGTTGCGGAGTTTCGACTTTACGATACCCTATAATAGAATTGAGAATTGCCATCAATTTCAAATACGTACCTACAGACATATATGTGTCTCCAATTGTATGAATATATAAATTAATGCTTGAAACTGATTAACTTTGTTAACCAAGTTTTGAGACAGAAAATTCTTAATGTTTATCCCAGATTCACTTGATTATTACATACATTTAGTTAACGTGAATATACCCTTATAACTTATATATGTACATATATACATATAAACAGGGTAAAAACGTGCTTCAGCTGAGCTAATTTAACTGCCTCTAAATTGTAGCTACTTTAACTCTTTCTTATTCGATAAATAAAAATTTTAAAGACTAAAGGCTCTACAACTCGAGCAGGAGAAACGAGATTGTTCTCTTGTCACTCTCTTAGGACGATTTTGTATATAGTAATAAACTTGATAGAAAGCAATTCTATAAACCATTGTCCCCCTAATGAACCTAAAGGAATAGTAATTCGAAATAAAATTTTGGAAAAATTTCAAGCAGCTTTTATTTGGCAGCTTTAATTGGAATTTTCTCAATATTTATTGGGGGTAATATGCTAAAAAAAAACATAAGAATAGAAAGCCAAAAAGAGGGAGAGAGAGAGAGAGGGAAAGAGACCAATAGCTCCATTATATACACGATATTCGAAAAAACTCATTAGAATTTCTGGTGAGCCGTTTTACCTTCGGCCACTTTGAACTTAGGTATTAAGTACAAGTTGTGAATTCAGATTATTATGCTGATCAAGAACATGTATGTTTTTTATTTTATATAATAATATCACTTACACTAAACGTTTAGTAAAGTGTAAACGGATTATTATTGAATATATGTCCACACATATGTAAACATATGTTCCTCTCGGTGTATCGAATTTGTATTAATTTTTAACTTAATGACTTCAAGAGACAGATAAAAAAAGCTTTAATTAATTTGTGGAAACATGTAGTAAATATATGAATATATATATATATATGTATATTGTATATGACAAAAGTTGAAAACAATTTCAATTTCAATAACTAACAATGGAATTAAATTAAGCCTCTTTTTAATATTGTTAAATATTGACAGATACTCTTGATCAATATCATTCGGTCAAATTACAAATAATAAAGCACTTGATAATATTAATTTGAAGAATCATCTGAAGGGGTTCCTTTTTAGAATATGTCGCTGATTTGAATGGAGTGGACATATCAGTAACATAATGGATGAACAATAAAATCGTACCATAGGTATCCATCCAACAATGCTGCAACATTTCCTCGTTGCCAAAGGTCGTCGATTCAACAAAGCTATAGATCGATCGTCCATTTGCAGTAGGACAATACAATAGCTATATCGGATGCGATCGACAGCATAATCGGTATATATAAAAATTTACTATAAAGTAAACGATGGTTCGTGTTTTTTTTTGGCAGTCAGCAATGCTTGCCTTTTGTATGGATAAACCCAAACATAAGGCAAATTGATCAAGTACTAAACTTTTAAGTACTTTCAACTTTCCGATAAATGAAATGCAGAGGTGGTAACAAAAGTGGTCACTAAACCAATAATGAAAGAAAGGAAGTTCTGCACTAGAAAACAAATTATAGCAAAATAACCAAATCAAATCGGTCGGCAGGATGAATTTGCACATTGGCCTCTATGGACTATTTTAAGTTCCCAAAATTCTCACAAGTAATGTGATGGAATTGGGCACACACTGAGAGAAATACTTGTTTTACAATCTTTCACTTAAATTAATATTAAACAAACTATATAAAATTATGTCAAATAGTTTAATAACTTCCAAATTAAAAAGTACCTGCACCTTGTCTAAATACTCGGCGAGTTTTAGGTATTTTTTCTTCACCTTACGCACATCTGATGCATTTATGCAACAAATCATTTTTTCCTCTATAATATCGTTTCGAAACGAAAAAATATGGATTTCCTTTTTCTAAGTTTTCTATCTAATAATAATGAAGTAAGCAAGTCGTCCCTGCCGACTTGGCGATTCTAAAAATGGCGATTCTAAAAATCAAATAAAGACATGGTTTTTGAAAATCAGACGAGATTTGACTGAATTGGAGCCCTCTGAAGTAGAGGTTCCTTCAAAGGATTTGTCCGTTGTCCTTCTTTTGAAGGATTTTACCAATGTTCTATAGGCTCTAAGTTTGCCATTTTTTCTCCGATTTAGAAAAGTTTTACATTAATCTTCTGGATAATTTCCGTATTAAAAAACTGCATTAAAAGTTGAAAAAAGTTGGAAAAAAAAATTTGACGGGATTTTCGTAAATTTTTGCAGTGTAACCATCGTTAAAATTTGCGAAAATCGAGTTGAAAATTAGTTTTCCAGATTTTTATGTTAATTAAAAATGGCGATTCTAAGAAGCAAATAAAGACATCGTTTTTCAAAATCAGACGAGATTTGACTGAATTGGAGCCCTCTGAAGTAGACATTCCTTTGAAGGATTTGTCCATTGTCCTTTTTTGAAGGATTTGACCAATCTTCTATAGGCTCTAAGTTGGCCATTTTTTCTCCGATTTAGAAAAGTTTTACATCAATTTTCTGGATAATTTCCGTATTAAAAAACTACATTAAAAGTTGAAAAAAGTTGGAAAAATAATTTTTCGAAGGATTTGTCCATTGTCCTTCTTTTGAAGGATTTGACCAATCTTCTAAAGGCTCTAAGTTGGCCATTTTTTCTTCGATTTAGAAAAGTTTTACATCAATTTTCTGGATAATTTCCGTATTAAAAAACTGCATTAAAAGTTGAAAAAAGTTGGAAAAATAATTTTGACGGGATTTTCGTAAATTTTTTTTCTTACATTTAAATTAATATTCCATATTATGTTAATTAAAATAATGATTCTAAAAAGCAAATAAAGACATATATACATAGTTTCTTAAAATCAGATTTGACTCTTTTGAAGGATTTTACCAATGTTCCATAGGCTCTAAGTTGGCCATCTTTTTACATCAATCTTCTAAATAATTTTCGTATTAAAAAACTGCATTAAAAGTTGAAAAAAGTTGGAAAAATAATTTTGACGGGATTTTCGTAAATTTTTGCAGTGTAACCATCGTTAAAATTCGCGAAAATCGAGTTGAAAATTAGTTTTCCAGATTTTTATGCTAATTAAAAACGGTGATTCTAAAAATCAAATAAAGACATGGTTTTTGAAAATCAGACGAGATTTGACTGAATTGGAGCCCTCTGAAGTAGAGGTTCCTTTGAAGGATTTGTCCTTCTTTTGATGGATTTTACCTTTCATACGGACGGACGGACAGACGGTCAGACGGGCATGGCTATATCGACTCGGCTGTTGATGCTGATCAAGAATATATATACTTTATGGGGTCGGAAAATTTTCCTTCTGCCTGATACATACATTTTGGCGACTTTAATATACCCTTGAAACCTATGGGTACAGGGTATAAAAAAACGGCATACAAATCGGTGTTGGTGCCTTATGAAGGATTAAATTGATTGATATTTATACATACACATGTATCTTATACTGATCTGTAGTCAAGTTAAGTTCTTGAATCAGCTGGATCGGACAAGTATCGGTGGTGGGTCTCTATTATCTGATTTTAGTCGAATCGAAATTAATTTTAATTTGTCCGATTCCTCAATGAATAATCCCTAAGTCAGTCTTACCCAATGTGGTTTTGATTTTGTATTTAATAATTTGATTGCGTTTTTAGCTTACCGTCGCAGGATCCTGTAACGAAAAGAAAAGAATTTCATTAATTTATTGATTCATTTGTTTTATAATCGAATAAATGAATATACATCAACACACAAGCGCACCTGGCAGTCAATTTCAATACTAAATCGGCTTATGATACAAAACAGTGAAAGAATGTTGCCTGGTTTCAAATATCATCGAAATTGGTTTAATCACATTTTCACTTTGTAACAATTGCGCCTTATAAATGATGGACTACCTTATAGAAACTTGATCAGTATATATGTATATGTATTTGACAGATACTGCATATGGGTAATAGAAGCTTTAGAAGCTGATGACTATAAAACTCGATTTTCATACAAACGAATTAACAGAGATTAACAATGTTGAACAAGATGATATATTGCCAATCTGAAATGCAGTAACCGATGCTTAATCCGATATATACTACTGATCGGAGTACTCTAATGGAAGAAATGTTTGTTTTATTGTCAGAGATACTTCCAGCCATTCATAGGCCTGCCTTAAAATGAGAAGTTAATGAATTAAGTTCGAGACTTAAGACTAAGAAATAAAAGATTCGCAAATATAGGATTTGGACATAGATATTGAGGAGTATAAATAACACTAATACTACTAAATATATGTCGATCTGATATTTTTAACAAAGTGCAGGAATTATTAGCTACATTTTTATTCTACAATATACATACTTGATGGCATTATATCATATATATATAATATCTAATATATACATATAAGTATATTATACCAGTCAATGCAGAGGATGCATAAGATGGACATGAAAAAATCGTAATTTTCTCAAAGAAAAAATCACAAGACAAACGAATATCAAATATGTACAGTATAAAGTGAAATACTAAATACATTGATTACTAATTTATATTTTTATAATTTAAATAGCAAGTAACTAATCTACTTAAATGTTTATTATTTATTGATATTTAAAAATCAATCGGGTAACATCAATATATAAATGGAAATTAAATACCAAAAGTAATTAAAGTCAACAGTTTGTGGTAATTAATTATATATTTCGGAATAGTGCGAATCCGAGATAATGCCATGGTTGCCAAATACAGTAGCACATACTTATTGATGTCCCCAAGCGTATGTATATGTACATATGTATGTATGTATGACTGTATTATAGCCAACCTGTCAAAATCAAATCATTTATAAAAACATACAAACATACAAAGACAACTTTATAAATATATGTACATATGTATGTATGTATCTTCGTATCAATGTATATTTGTATGCATGTATGTATATATGTAGAAATGTAATTCATTTTGTTTCGGTTGCTGATTTAATTACTTGACTAATTGAGAGTTTTTTTCTGTTTTTTTTCTGTTTTTTTTTTCTTCTGAAGTCCAGGAACTCCCAGGACGCGCATACGAACTAGTTTGCCGCGTTATTTGCTCCGTTTGGCACTCGGCTTAATGACTTGATTTTGGAGCTCCAATTGGCAGATTTCAGCCGGCTGATTAGCTCACATCACATTGGACTATAGCTGAGAGGCAGACTCGGTTTGTCTTGCCAGACTTGGCTGACTGACTCTCGGCTATATCGAAACGTACGTGAAGCAACGCGCGTCTCCCTTCTCCCTCCTCCCTCCTCCCTCCTCCATCCTCCTCCTCCAACATTGCATTAAGTTGTGGACTAGCGGAGCGGCGACAATGGCTTGCCATATATAGTGTATATATGGTGGTTGCAGTGGATGGGTGGTTGGTTGGTTGGTCGCAAAAGCAAAAAAAACGCAAAAAAAAAAAAACCTAAAATTTCATGCAGAATTAATTAACTGCTGCTGGGGCAGCAACTGCAGGCGCTTAGTTCGTGTCGCCGCCGCAGTTGCAGCCGCCCAAGTAGCGGGAGACAACCAACATTGTATTTTTTTTTCTGTTTTCTGTTTTTTTTTTTTTTTGCTTTCTTTTCGTTTTCCGATATTTGATGACTGTTCAGACAACGCGGGAACACACAAAAATGGTCGAGAAGAGCGGTTTGGAATTTCATTGAGAAACGTGCTTTGTACGCTTAGGCTGAGATTGAGGCTCAGCCTCAGTCTCAGTCTCAGATTCTGACTTCGACTCCGATTCAGACAGTGGCCAGGTCGTGTCGCTATCGTTTGGTCATGAACTTGCAGTGCACTTAGAAGCAAAAAAAAAAACAAAAACAAAAACAAACTACGAAGATCCTTTTGTTTATATACACCGACACACACACTCACACACACACACATACATAAGTTGCAATAAGCATTTTTTTTTATTGATCATGGAATCGGAATTTCTTATATATTGTTATAAACAAATATTTTCTATATCATATGAAATGAAATAGAGAGATGAAAAAAAAAAGGAAGGGAAACATGAACTAATAGAGTGTCCAGGAGCCATTGGAATTCATTGCTATTTTTTCATTTTTTCATTCTTCTTCTGTAACACAACTAAATTTGATGTGTGTGTGTGTGTGTGTGCAGTTTAGTTATATGTATGTACGTGTTGTGTACCCCAAGTACCCCTGAAAATGCGGCAAAGGGTAGGCGAAGACTACTATTCAAAAGATTATTAAGCAAGTAAATCACTTGTTGCCCTGAAACTGAGCTCAGCTTCTTTAAAATCGAATCACGTCTGCCCAATTTTAGAGTGCAAGACCCCATGGCTTCCATTTCGAGAAGGAGATACTGGAACGAAATGGAGCGCCTTCGACAATTTTAACTCCCTTGTAGGCGATTAAGTTAAATGCCACTAAACTAATTTAATAGTGATTGTGAATGCATTCTTATAAGTCCATCCTTTTTCTTTGACCAGGCTACCGCATGGCGATAGAATTTCAAAGCACTTGCGTCACATTTACGCTGACAAACGGCTTGTCCTGTCCTGTCCTGCCCTATCCTGTTCTGTCCAGTCCTGGCCAGTCCTTTCCTGTCCAGTCCAGTCCTGGGCCAGGTCCAGTCATCGTCCAGTCAGTCCTTGGCCAATGCCGGGCCCATGTCTTATAATTTGTCACGTACTTCAGTATATGGCCATCATTGCAGATCTTTGCAAAATAAATACATGCATCTGGAACAGGGCAAGATTGCTTTTCTATATGGAATTTAATTTACGCTGCCAGAAACATGTAATAACCATGCAATTTCATTTTAAATTTTGTCCTCCCCTCCCCATCCCATCCCATCTACCACCGAATCCAACAAAGTCCACAAAAGCCATCAAGTCACATTGTGTTAGGTTATCAAAAAGTGAATATTTCAATAATATTTATAAATTTCTGCATTTATTTTTCACTCGAAATTAGAATTTACATACATCAAACATATGTATATATATATATATATATACATACATATATTATGATGATCTTTCTACGAGGTCCAATTATTTAGGTATGGAAAGAGAAACAATTGAATCAATTGAATATCGGTCTATAATCTCCATACATACATAGGTACATATATCTCTATCTACTCATCAATTGCCCCACCTATATAGAATTTATTTAAACCTGTTGCATTTTTTTATGAATTTTATCCATTCCCCCCACCCCCCAAACCTACTCCTGAATATGTAATTTCCTTCACAATTCTATACATCTTCACTACTTGACCCATATTCAATATAATGATGTGCAATTTCTTGATAATTTCTAGCCGATTTTTAAATTAATTTTTCTGAATTATATTTGGTTTATGTATATTAATAACTTTTTGATTTGAAATTAGCAAGCAGTCAGTCATTGATCCTCCCCCTCGTACATGGTAGGATCACATATGTAAGTACATGTTTTATATAGTAAGAGTATATATTATTTCGGCTATTATGATGGCCAACCATATACATACATACATACATAGCCGACATGGCGCTTAGAAAATAAAACTGGGCAGTGGCAACCTGTTGTACATATATATACATATATGTATGCGGGCAGGAACCCCGTTGTCAGGGGCGTCATAAAACTGAATGAGTTGACTAACAAATATACATTCTAGATGATTAATTTAAGGACTTTTACGATGCCTCTTCATGGCATTTCTGATTTATTATGGGACAGTGCGAAGTATTTCAGTCAAGACTGGTCGGGAAAATGTTACGGACTATAGCGGTCGGAGCATTTAGTGGCGATTGCTTTATGATTGGGTTACGGGCATATAAATTAAATTAGGATATTAAATCAGGTAACTATCCATGCATATATATATACATATATACATATGTATGTATGTATGTATGTATGTATGTATGTATGTATGTGTGTATGTATGTATATATATTATGTTGAAGTTCACATTGGCATTTAGCATTGAACGAGTTATCATATTTATTCTGGACATGACTAACATCTAACGCCAACATTATCGCATGCCCATGGTCAATGGGCATCTGTATGAGCGACCCATGTCTGGCAGTTGGCGCATGTTGCTATCAAATGCATTTACTATTATACATAAATCATAATGTAATCTGCATCTGGAAATGAAAATAAACCGAAGCGCAAAATGTCCAAGCGTTTATAATTAACTGCGCATGAAGACTCTGAAGACATTTGCAGGCGACATGCCGGGGCCAGTTGCAGGACGTCTCTTTTGGTACAACACAACCAGCATAAACATAACCAAAATGAAAAAAAAAAAAAAAAAAAAAGGAAAACGAAAAACGAAAAAGCGAAAAACAAAAAACAACAACAACAGCAACAGCAACAGCAACAACAACAACAACCAAAAAGGAAGAAAAAGCAAAAGCATTAGCATGCATGCCAGCAGTGACTGAGTGGCTAACTTCGTCAATGAACCATGGAGTTCCTCCAGCATCAGCATCAGCATCAGCAACAGCAACAACAAATACAATATATGTACACCTATATGTATGTATGTATAGTGTGTACATATGTATGTATGTGTGTCTGTGTGTGTGTCTGTGTGTGTGCTCAAGCTGTGGCACTGGCGGCCAGAGATTTGCTTGGAAGTTGAAGACAACTACGCCGGCAAATGGCAAAATGGTTAAACCCTCACTTCGTGCACAATCGCAAAATCTACGCTACGCGCGGTCACCGGGCGCCTGCCAAAACTACGAAAAATAATTTATGCTCCAGTCAGCGAAGCGGGGAAACACATTGGCGCAACATGCTTCGTGAAGCCCCAAGCAGCGGGTTGGATGTTTGACGCAGTAAAACTTAACCAAAATTATAAATTAATGAAATTTATGTACAATAAAATTGAAAGAGATATTATTGAAGCAGTCGTTCACGCTTTAAATGCTCTCTAAATCAAAATGAAAAACAAAACAAAAACAAAAAAAAAAAAAAAAAAAAAGAAAAAAAAAAACGTTTGCAAAGTTATTAATATGACCAACAGACATGCAGCCTGGCGATCAGATGGCGCTAGGGAAGCATTAAACCCATCGGCTTGAATCGGTAGGTAAATACATAGGATATACATACATCTATATATATATACATATATGTATATATATAAATATCTGCAAAACATGCGTCTTCTACCATTCGACTTCATTGCTGAAAGTATGTACATGTGTATGTATCTATGTATGTATGTATGTGCATGTACATGTATGTATGAATGTATGCATGTATGTATTGTAAAAGGACCCAATCTTATGGATGTTTGACTCTTTCCTGTTGCCACAGAAATAACCAAGTACAAGAAGATGGGCGATTTCTTATTTAATCGAATGAGCGCAACAACAACTCGCATAATTATATATTCACCACAAGATGGACAGTTTTTGTTCCCATCATATCGATCGGTTATATCAAGGTAAGTCATATTTTTTCAATTTACAATTGTGTTTGATCGAAAATCTGTTTCTTACAGTATATACATATTCTGCAATATAATAAATATCAGTAAGTTATGCTTAAAATTGTCTAAAGTGTTAAACATTAACAAAACTAAATATCACTCGGTCCAAAAATAATATATATATTAATTTAAATTAGTATTTGTTAGCTGAATGGAATATCTATGATATTTATTGTCTGATTATTTATAATTTGGTTATATGTATATATCATTGAGTGTGCCAAAGAAGTTGATAATATATGTAGCTAAATTATAATGGCGAAAGTGGACATAGCATATGTATGTATATATAGCATATATTCTCGGGATCTAGGTATTCAACTGGACTGACGGATAATCTTAATCGGTTTAGCTATTCATGCTGATCAAGTATATATGTACATATATAATTTATGGGGTTCGTTTAACTGTAACATACATTTATCCGATTCGATATACTCTATTACCCTATTGGGTAAAGAGTTTAAAAACCATTCTCAGTACAATTCAATACTATTAATTATTAATTTTTCTATTAGTTATTAATTATACTATAAATTATTAATTAATTCTATATTGTTAATTAATTATGATTTTATTAATAACTTTATTAAAAACTATAATATTGCTGTCAATGTTTAAATTGTTGAAATGATATTTAAATCAATTTAAATCGAATCTGGATAATTGAAATTTTACTCATCAATTTATCAGTTGTATAAATATTGAGATCTTGAAGAATTTGCCCGGGTGAAGTTTATTTTTATCTCTTTTTATCCCCTTTGCCCCTCTACGTTTAAATTAAATGACTTGGTCAATATATGTATGTATGTATGATTTTGTATATATAATTTCTCATTTTACACACCATTAAATTGGATTAAATTGAATAAGAAAATTCTCCCAGCCGAGTTGCGTACGTATGTACATATATCAATCAAACATATCCATCAATCGAATATGTATATCCATTAAATATATCTATGTACATACATTGAATAACATTAATATTCGGTTTTTCATTTTGTTCAACTTTAAACGCAAATATGTAACTCCTTTAAAATTAAGTAAAAAAGAAAAAGTTAAAATGATAAGTTAAAGCTGGTTGTATTACCTTTTCATAGAGGTACAACAACACAATATTTATTTTTTTATTAATTATTTTAGATTAATCAAAATTTCAAACATGAAAAGCTTTTTATATCGGTTACTTTTATCGATTTGTTTTGAAGATAAAATTTTAATTGATAACGTTTCATTGAATATCTAAAATACTTTCGACATTCAAGGATATAGTGTGAGAAATCAAAAATAAACTAGAAGAACGGGCTAACTAGTTAGTATAACCTTGCAGATTGTCTCTTTAATAAATATATACTTATTATTATTAAGAATCATTAACAAGTACATATATAACACTAGTTCGACTGATCATGTGGTAGCTATAGCATATATGTAGTATACATATGTATACATATAGATATTTCAATATATTTTAAACTTACAAGTACCAAATATTGTGATAATCGCTTTGAAATCATTATTTATAAAAGATTTTATAAATTGATAAAAAATTTTATTTTTTTCACTAATCATATCTATGGGAGCTATATGTATATATATATGTATATATAAATATATAAAATATAAGAAATGTATCAAGATTTATATATAAAACTAATAAAAACTAAATTTAAGAAAAGATTTCTATCAGAACGAATAAAATGTAAAATTATAATATTTGCCACTTTATTCAGCTTTTTCTTTGGCTTTTCCCTCGCAAGGGAGAAAGAGAGAGTGAGAAAGGGGAGATTAATTAAACAATAAACTAAAAAAAAAGATACAAATTGTGTGTGTGCATGTGTGTGTGTGTGTGTGAATGTTATTTTTTGTTGTTGTTGTTGTTGTTTTGTTTTCTAATTTACAGGGAAACTGTGTGTTGCTCTAGTGGGAACAGCTTAACCTTATCTTATCGCCAATTTAGGTTTAAGTCTCTATAATGAATAAATAAAAATTTTTTTCCACGAACATACATATGTATGTATGTATGTGTGTATGTATGTATGTATATGTATGTAAAATTTGTTTTTCACATGGACCGAATGTCCGTATGTCCGTATGTCCGAATGTCATACCCAAATACCCAAAGCTGTCCGCTGTCTGATGTCCGCTGTCTGATGTCCGATGTCCGATGTCTGCTGTTCCATGGTATTGCCCCAAGATTCGTAACTTACGCAGAAATCGCAGTATTCGTGTTCAAGACAGGTAGCGCTCTATTGGGCTTATATCAGCAAGCTAAAAAATTAGTTCCTCAACGATGACAAATTAGACGTCATTAAGACAAAGGCCTTTTCCCCCCACCCCCCACGTTTACTTGAGGCCAGATAATAGCCGGTACTCGGCAACTGTGACCTCATCCTTTCTCAGAAATCAAAAAAAAAACAGAAAAAAGGAGAAGAAAAAAAAACGGCCCTGAACGTGCAATGAATGGCCATCCTAGGCCGCTGCTACGCGTGGAACTGTTACTCCACATTATTTATGATAATCTCGATTTTGTGTGGTAGCCAACACAGTTAAAAGAGAGTCAGTTCGTCTCGTCTCGTTTCGTCTTGTCTCATTTGGTTTCGTCTCGTCTCGTTTCGTCTCATCTTAACTTGGCTCGTCGAATCCATTCCCATCGGCCACTGTGGTGGGCATGGCGCATGCGCATGCGCACACGGAGCACACAATCGCTGTGTGTGGCCATTCGAGGGGCAGCGGATGGTTGGATTCGGCTTGTATACCTGTTGCCAGTTTACCTCGTATGTCGCGCTGACTCCAGATTAATGTGAAGTGACATGTTTATGTAAAAGATCCAGAAGCTTATCCGATAATGGTCACCATATTTATTTTAATACTATACTTAATTTGGCGCTATAGGCAGCTATCCCATGGCAAACCAACCACCAACTGAGTATGAATCAAAGTTGAACTAATTAAACCTTAAAATGTGTGCCCCCATCGTCAAATTTTAAATTATATATTATGATTTTAAGCATTAACTAGAGATGCAATTGAAATATTTGAAGAGAATGTTGGAGACAATATGCCCCTCAGATCAATACATAGGATTGCTAGACCAAGTACCCACCCAGACGATAACCCAAACCCAAAACCCAGATTTGGAGCCAGACCCAGACCTGGAGTCCAGACCCAGGGTCCAGACAAGCACGATTGCCAAGAGAATTGAGAAGAGGCTTCACAATAATCAGTTGCTTCGGGTCTGGGTCTCAACGCAATATCAATAGAGAAGGTTTATAACACAACTGTGGACGCTGTGGTTAGCTCATGACCAAGTTGCGGCCACCACGGTCGCGGTTAGCTCTTGCTGTTGCCGCTGCCGTTGCCGTTGCCGTTTCCGTTGCGGTTGCAAGTTTTCTTTTAGCGACAACACGAAGATTAGCATGCGTGACTAACAGAATTTTGTTATTCTTAGGCTGCTCTCTGGCCAAATCGTGCGGTGGGCATAGTCTGTCCACGGTTGAGTAATCGTTCCGTAATTTTGCTAATTAATTTTTTAGTTCTCGATAAGCGAACGCTTGGTGAATAGTGAATGAAATTTATAATACATACATACATACATACATACATACATACATATAATAAAAAGGTAAACAGCTACAAGTTTTAAACTAAATACATACATACATATAAGTATTTACAAGTACATAATGTATAATATCTAAATACATAGTATATAATGTATGTACATGTATCCATGTCTATATGTATGTACATATACATATATTGTCAGACAAAACGTTTTACAAAGAGACTGATGATATTGCCATTACTATGATTGTTCAGATTTAAATAAAAAGTGGTTTGGGAACGTTTGATAAACGACTTTCCTTACGATGGTGGCGAAGGTCTTGGAGTTTTAGGTTCGCATAGCTAAAGAATATTTAACTTGTTCGTTTCATTTTCAGGAAACGAAACCTTTTTTTATTGACAAGCAAATGCACTCAAGCCAGAATATGTACACCGACAATTCTACAGATTTTCGCAGATGCAAACATTTCAGTCTGCGCGATCGTAGCCCGCCTGCATCTTCTTTCTGCATACCGTACACCTTATCCCTTAGCATCATTACCATCACCATCACCATCAGCATCGGCATCAGCATCGGCATCAGCATCACCAACACCATCGCCATCACCATTACCATCGGCATCACCCTCACTATTCGTATTCGTCCCTTTTTTTCTTTTTTTTTTCTTTTTTTTTTTTTGTGCAAAGTTTATTCTCGTAATTTATGATGTCGCTGTCGCTAGTTTTCAGCCCAAGGATTTTTGGCAACGTGCGAACCAAACAACGAGTGGAGACAGACCATATACCAGGAGTAAGTGGCTTGGTTTCTAAGTGTCCCATACCATCATCCAACGTCACACAATATATGTACATATATGTATGTATGTATGTATGCATATATGTTTGTATGTATGTACTCGTACAAATCGTACGGCTGGCAAACTACTATTATCAAAAGTTTTATGTAAATTTTTGAAGCATGTAACAAGTTTAGCAGTCATCTTGGGGTTCCTCGAAGGACACAGCAAGTTGAAAATTGTAATCTTTTTCTTTTCTTGTTTCAAATAAATGCTTGTCGTCGCTCCACGCACACCACGCACCTGTTCGAATTCCCTTATTAATTATACAGAAACTTAGCTTAACTCCTCTATACATACATACATACATACATACATATTATGACTGCATACGAAATAAATACATACATATGTATATATATATATATACTACATCAATCAGATATTTACATACATATGTATGTACATATACCCTTGCAAATGGAATATATTCATTTTGATGAGAACTTTGCAATCTTTAGCATCTTCGAGCATATATGATATGTGTGTGTATATGTATATATACATATATATGTATGTATGTACATATCAGTTCCTGATTAGCACAATCTCCTTTTTTGTAACTTTGTCTAGATTTTTGATTACTCGAAATCATTTCGATCGGACATTTCAGTCATATATGTAGCTTCAATAGAAATAATGGGTCATAATATTCTCTTTTACATCAAAGTTCTTTCGTATTTGTATGTTATTTATGTATATCAGAATCGATTAACTATATCTTATGGGAGAAATTGACAAAGGGCATACAAGTTTCAGCATGGCTTCAGCGTCATCTTCATTTTTTAGTGTGATGTATGTACATATAAGCACATATACATACATACATACATACGTATGGATGTTTGTATATATGTTTTTATGTACATATGTATGTATATAGTGCATGATTATAACATACTTTAATGGTGAAAGGCTAGCTAATGAATAAAGCTTCATAAACAAGTTGAAAATACATACATATATACATACATATATGCATAGATACATACATACATATATACATACATACATATACTCGTATTTACCTTTTTGGCAACTTATTTTATGCCTCCCATTCATGCAGCATCCATAAATTTCAAATATTTTGTAACCTCAATATGGCCAAATATTCGAATTTCGCATTTCGCATTTCGTATTTGCAGCAATTTTTAGTTTTTGATACGGGAAACATTGGTAAAGACAGGACCAATAAATCCCCTACTTTTTATTTTTTTTGAGAAATGAAAGAGGAGAGGAGGCCAAATCAATATAGGCGGAGCCATGGGCGTTAAGCAAATGCTGTACTGGGCTTACACTTAACAGTACGAACGAGTGGAAATTACCGATTCAATTTGAAAAAAAAAACAAGAAGTAAATAACTAAAGGCTAGTCAATGTTTAGACTTTGAGATATCCTTTAACGCAAAGAAATTTAACAAATCCAACTGAATAAATAAATAAACTAAAATACATATAAATAGGTACTTAGCATAATGTATTACTTAACTAATAATATAATAATAACTGCATATTATGGGATAACATACACATACATAGATATATATATATATAAAAACATATGTACATATACACATATATCTGATCACTATGATTAAAGTGCTAATTGGTATTATAATGAATATTGATTATAGAAATAGGAAGGCACAGGTTTAGGAAGAGATATAGAACCTTATCAAATCATTAGTTTAATATACCCTTTCTTTTGCTATAAGGTACAGGGTATGAAATCGATTAAATTCGAATAAATGCTGGTAAATGGGGTTTGCCAGATTTAAAAACTCATAACAATGTGGCAACACCTCCTTTTGGATGAGGTGTGTTGGAACAATGTGTGGGGTACCCAAGCATCGGGGCCAAAAAAGAGAATTACAACCCAGCCGCTGGCGATTTAACAGAACAGAACGGAGCGGATCGGATCGGATCGAAACGGTTTGAAACAGAGAGTATTGTTATATTTATTTTTCACAATTTATGACCTACCAATGGATGGGGAGGGGGTGGGGGGGGAGGAGCACTGCCACACACAGAAACAAGTATTGACAAATTTGTAGAACGCTTCGAGATACGATTCTTTGGCAGATAGGTGAAATCCCGCGATCGGTAGCCGGCGCTAGTACAGGGAACGGTGGCATTGTGCCAGTCGACAGGAACATGCATACACAAAAGGCGATGGCTAATCAATAAAAAAATGCACACACGTATATACATACATATGTACATTCATACTATACATACATACATACATACATACATATGTTAAGGCCACAGGCATCAAGCATACATATCTTAAAACTGATGTCGGCGTTGATTGCTTTACAGCTATAGTTGGTTATATACATACATACATACGTACATACATACATATATATATATGGTAGTATGTATAGCATAAACATAAGTATTCATATGTATGTAAATACATATAAATTAGAAACCAATTTATGATTGGGATTGACCAATTGGTAAGACCTTAACACATCCGCCCCCACACGCTAACAAACATAACATTTCATTAAATGTGACAAGTTGCTTGTCTTTATAAAATCGAAATGAAACAATGACCTCCATCTAGACCAAATCAGAGATCAGAGATCAGAGTCAGAGTCAGAGAATCAGAGTCAGAGTCTGGGGCCCATCATCAAAGCGTAATAATCAAAAGGATCGTTCGTGTCCAATAAAATGCAAAGCGTTTTAGCCATTCTCAATGATTGCACACACCAGCCGAAACCAGGCGAATCCCACATCCATCCAACAATGGCCGGCGCTGTCAGTCAATCATGAATCAATCTTCGTCAATAACGATCTGATGGCACGCAGTAAGTTAGTCAGTGACTCCTTGGTGGTTAACATGGCGCCTCAGTTTGTCGTTTTGGTCATCGGATGATCAGCAGGATGATCATCAATGACACTGACGCTACCAAATGTCTCGTTGCCTCCACTTTACCATTGTTATTGTTATTGTTATTCTTATTTTTTTTTCTTTTTTTTTTTTTTTGCTTTTACTTCTTTTGCCTGGCGACGCGACGCGACGGTATTGCCGGCGGTAAATGAATGTCTATTCCCGGCTCATGAAATGTCAATCAAGTCATAGAAATCAATGGTGGATTGTTGATCATCAACTATGCCAATGTTGGGAGAGATCACCTCTTCAGGAGGGAGGAATCTACTTAAAAACAATTCAATTGGAATAACGAATAAATCACGCAGATCGAGTTGTTGAGTGATGCTTCGGTTGTGCCCGTTCTTTTGTTTCTGTTTCTGTTTCTCTCCTTTTTTTTTTTTTTTTTTTTGGTTTTTTTCCTTTTTTTTTTTTTTTTTTTTTTCCTTCCTTTCTTTCTTTCTTTCCTTTCTGACAGATCTTTGTTTGTTTTCTTGGTAGCGCAATAAAAAAAAAAAAACAGAAAAAAAAAGAAACTAAAAATCCTGGAAGGAAGTTGGTCCGACAATGTCCGAATACCCTGTACAAACTGGGATTATTACTGGCTCCTCTATCTAATTGCGTTATTTTTATTCGTTTTTTGGGGATATAATATTTTGAGTAGAAGTAAGAAATATATATAATCTTAGTCATATGTATCATTAAGCGAGATTTGCTGGCTAACATTTTAATATGTCTCATAGGATCGATTAGATTATGATAGCAAATGAAATACTGTCATTACAGGGTATAGGCACTTTCAATTAATCAATTAATTGATATTCATTGGTTTGCAATTTTATTTTAATGGAATAGGGTATTGATGGGCTGTTACCAATTCAATTTTTTTAGTCTGCAATTTTCGTACTTATCTGGCAAGTTTTTCGAATGTCGCTAATTTGAAGACTGCACGATTGTATCAAGTCGCCAAAGAAGTCTGGACGAACTCCAGCCGATGCATTTGGAGATAAGCTCAATTTCGTTTTTGCTGACACTTTACCGCAGACAGAGAAACGATGCAGGTTACGAGAAGGAGGAGGAGAAGAAGAAGGAAGGAAAGGGGGAGGAGAAGGAGAAGGAGTCGGAGAAGGAGTCAGAGTCAGAGTCGGAGACGAAGGATGAAGAGAATTGTAGTTGTTCACGTTTTTGAGACAAGTCGCTTCGTTGAGAGGGCACCAAAATAAAAATTCCAGCAGCAAGTCACGGAGTTAACTCCATTGCTTTGCCCTACCGAAGGTACTAATATAAAATTTTTGGTCAGAATGATGCATCGACTATCTCAGATACCATATATATACATACATATATGTATTTACATATATAGTCCTGATCAGCATAGATAGTTAAATAATTCTATATGACAAAGTAAAATTTTTGAAAAATCAAAATTCAAAATTTTGTTATATTTTAAATAAAGAAAAATTACAATAAACTTGAGGATAGCCTTTGGAAACATTCTTTATTGGAATATAGCGATTGAATTATATAGAATTATAATTACATTGGGATTCAAAAACTCAATTCAGATCTAACGATTTATCTATTTAATTGTTAAATACCAGATATATTGTAATATCAGATTTTAGAATCAAATGCATATATGTATGTGCATATATATATATATGAAACAGGGGACGTATGCTGTCTCGCTCACTCTTTTCAAACCTATGTACATACATATGTCTGTGTATTTCCCATATTGTCAATCCGATTAAACAGAAATTGGATCAAGTGATATATGTTAGCCATGTGAGCTAATTAAATCAGATTATAGTACAATTTTTGCCACGCCTTGTTCTGCCTCCGTATTTTGGAAAGACAATAAAAGGTTGTCCATTAATCAAGCGAAATAACATGAATTTCCCCAATTTGCTTTGAAATTCATCAAACTTTCGTTTTCTATTAGCATTTTCTATATGGTGTAGCCATCCAATCGGGATGATTACCAATGATATATAAAAACTCCATACATACAGGTCTGAACTCTATGACATGAAAAATCTGAAAAAATATTTCATTATCCTATTTCAGCAATCTCAGATTTTTAGAATAAGCCGCAATTCGAGGGATTTCTATTATATAAAGTTAAATATTCTGCTTCTTCATGGTACAGGATATGTATATACATATGTACGTATAGCACAATAACTCGCTTGCATTATTCTCAGATTGGTCAATTGATTTCATCTAATCCTTTTAAAGTCCACCCAACTTTGGTGTGCCTGTAGCCTGTACCACGAAATGGCATTTCATAATCCCAAAATTCTCCGAATTTGTAATTAATTTTAAATAAAATTCGCCTATACTTCTATTCCCTAGAAATTGTTCATATTTTTTTTTTAATTGATGGCTGAGAATTTCTAATGCTCTGATAGTAATTCGTGTATATATGGGCGTGGTCAGTTTGTCAATTATCTCGATTTGTCTTTATGGTATATATCCAAACACGAAATGGTTAATGCAGATTTCTATATTTAGTTTAAGTTACCAAAAATTTTAGTTAAATTGCTTATATATAAATCAAGTAAATGATTCAAATTATCCACGGTAAATTCCTTTATCCTTAAATTAACACCTGATTGAAAATTGCTCGAATCTAATATCTACAAATATATATACATATATATGATAAGCATTCTTATGCAATTTTTCATTTTGGCATTTTTCTGTTAACAGGTTAATATTTTCATTCACATCAAAATCAAATCAATTAATCTTTGGGAATAGCCATAGGAATAGTATAGGAATTCGTATAGGTGCCACATATTAAAAAGAAATTTTGTATTTCAGTTTGGGAAAATTGTGAAATATTTCAAATTTCAATTTTACAGCTTCAAAACAATTAGAGGATATTTACCGATACCGATATATATATAAGTGAATATCTATATCAATTTCATTGATAGAAATATATAGTATATTAATTAGATTAGTATACATACTTAAAGATGCTAACTTTGTTCTAAAAAATAAAAGTTGTTTTAACCAAAGTTTTATTAATTGATGCACTTTATGTATGTACATATGTATGTATGTATGTATGTATGTACGTACGATGATGTACTTATGTAGTATATTGTCATGTACAAACCATATTTATGCTAGATACATACAAACTACATATGTACATATATATGTATATATGTACATATATGTATATATGTGTATTTATGTAATTAAAGAAATCTTTATATGTAGTTTTGCCACCGGATGACGGGTGGCTGACATGGCGACGCAACTGCTCTCTTTCCCCCCAAAAAGGGAAATCCTTTTGCATGTCAACTGACAAATACAACAATTAGTGACGGCGGCACTGAATGAGCTCTTAACTTAAGAATACTTAAATATATAAAGCCACACACAAGTATTATACTGCATTATGTATGTATGTATGTATGTAAGTATCTATGTATATATACGAACGAGTATGATATGTCTGTGTATCTTTCTCTGGAAATATTTCGGTGACATTTATGTAATCGCCAATGCGGACGATGGCGGCGGCGGCAATAACAAAACAGAGCTCTAATTAAATTTAATAGCTAGAAACGCTAATAAAATTGTGTATAGACAGACCCACCAACGATGTGACGACCTACATCGTTGCACGGGTGCTTCAAGATCGTAAACACATATATATGTAATTCCTGTGAAGGCCAAAACCGATTCATTGACACGCTGCCCGACCGTGTATTCTTATCGCTCGTTGCTACTTTTGGCGGATTGCTCAAATTGTCACAATTCAATCGCACATTTTCCTATGTCACATCGGTGAGGCGCCACCACTGCTAATGTCATCTGTATTTTCAGTTTTCAGTTTTCACTTTACACTTTTCAATCTTCAGTTTTCAGTTTTCAGTTTACCATAATATGTCTGCAGTCGCTGACAGAGGTGTCAGACTTTTTATTGTTGCTGTTGACAACCCGTTGAAAAGTCCATGATCTTTGAAAAACTCTATTTTATCTAGAAGAAATTTGGTGTCCCTTGCGGGGGTTGTTTTACAATGTCATGATCTTTCATAAATGCCGCTGCGATCCCTTTTTTCTTAACCCTTTTTTTTCATGTCTACCGACTCTACCGACTATTTCATTGCGTCTGATGTAACAATGTTTCGTCAACTGTTTCTGGAGTTTTACAAAAAAGTTTATTAATAATCAGGTTGTTTTTTTTTTGTTCAAAAGCAAAAAAAAAAAGGAGGGAGAAGGGATTGCTTTCCTAGGATGGAATCTCACCTTCCACATATTTGTTCTTAACTGAGATTCTTGCCAATTAATATATATACATGCAGTCAGTCACAAAAGTATTCGTCTCTAAGGGCCCCCTATGTTTATGATCATTTTTGCTGGATATTCAATAATAAAATCAATCACTTTTTCACAGGATGGAGTAAAGAAAATATACATCTAACTTAATTTAACCTAATTTTATTTAAAAGTTCAGAGTTTTTCAAAATAAAACAAAAAAATCACAAAAATTTAATCCTACAAAAATATATACATATGTACATACATACATATGTATGCACATTTAATATGTCAATGCGATCGATTTGATTAAGACAATGTAACGGTACAAGAGTAAGCAGTAAAGTCATTTTTATATAAGGTGCTCGAAATAAATAAAGCAAACACATACATACATACATTTCATTTAATTTGTATGTTGACAACAACAAAGAGATTTCTATATTCTGTTTTTCGTCCTTTTAAAGATGACGAAGAAGAGCATAAGACAATCGTTATGTAGTCCCGTTAATTTTGGCTTTCGTTAAGTGTCGTTCGTTTTTCGAACTAAATAATTAAAGCCGAGAAATTTGTTTCTATTGTTTAAGCACCTTGAGACGCATTTTTTTTTGTAAATAATATTATCACTAATACCACTTGATACACCGATTTAAGCAATATTTTATCAAATATTTGAAACGATTTAAACGGAAAAATTATTATTATAAAAATAATTATTATTATTTATTATGAAAACGAAACCAACTGTGGAAGCGTCAGTTGGTTTCGTTTTCATGCTCTCTTCACAATCAACTAATTTATTTCGGGCACCTTTTAGTGTAATATTTTTGCTATACTATGTATGTATGTATGTATATATGTATTTTGTTCTCGTTTATGAAAATGATGGCACGCGTCCATTTCAAATCGATGTCACGACACCGTAATTTAGCTTATTTATATGTAAATTTTGGGCATGTCATTTTGCAATAAGCCTTTTTACAATCTCTCATATACTACATATACATATATGTACATATATGTATGTACATATTTATTATATATGTATGTATGTTATATGTATGTAAGTATAAAATAATATTTGAGGTGCGAATAGCACATGGAATCATTTACATAAATAGCAAGCATAAAATTAACATATAAAACAATCTAAATGAAAAACAAAAAGAAAAAAAAAAGAACAACAACTTATATTTAATGTATTTCCGATCCAATGTGTACAATATGTATGTACATATGTATGTATGTACGTAAAACTAAAATCCTAATGTACATAGCCTTGCAGTAACTTGGCTATTAATTTAATTTCGTGTTAGGGATAAAAGGAATTCACAAACATTGTAACTAACCGGACCTGGTTATAGACATATAGTAGTACATACATACATATGATTGTATTTGTGTAAGTATGTATGTATGTATGTATGTATGTACATATGCAGACATGTGCATAGTCATGACATGTGCAAATGAATATGCATATTTGGTTTCTTCTTTGCTAACGTTCTACTTAGCCAGTATCCATTGATGATGGAATTTCATCGTAATGTATACATATGTACATACATACATATGTGAAAGTCAAAGTACATACATACATACATATGTGGTACATGTACAGGCTGAAAATGTTGGTTCGTTACTAATAGTAGCAGCTTATAAAATGTTACAAGTTTTGTATTAATTAAAAACTTTAGCTTGTGTGTATTTTTACCAATTTATATTTTTCGTTGTTTTCATTCAGGTGGTACATGTATGCACATTCACACACACACACACACACACCTATCTCTCTCTCTACATATGTATGTATGTATATATTTGTACATTCACATGTGTGAATGTGTGTGTTTTTTTTTGTTGGGGACGTGAACAACGGCGTGCGAGCTTGTCTATTGTTCACTGCGGCGCGTTGGTTCTCCGGTCAGCTGGGTCAGGCGGTGAGACCGCCCCAATAGACGAGCGAGCATGCACCGTTTTTGCAATTTCAGCTTGTAGATGTATGTTGAGAGATGTTTGTGTTTGTTTGTGTGTGTGTGTGTGTATCTCTGTATCTATGTTTCTACTGTATATGCATGTCTGTGTGTGTGTGTATGTATGTAGTTGTGCGTCCCTTTCATTCGGCCAGCCATGCATCCATCCATCAACATGTTTGACCTAGCCGGCAATTCGGTTTGACATGCGGCTAAATTGAATTTTCCTTGTTCGCATTTGTTTCAGCTTGTTTCTTTTTTCCTATTTTTTTCCATTTTTTTTTTTTTTTTTTTTTGATTTTGACTGTTGTTTGAATTACTTATTCAAATTAAAAATATTTTTTCGCCGTAGGGCCAATGACTTTGCAATATGTGGCTTGGGTGTCCCCTACCTCCAACCCTATTACTTTTAACAACACATGGGTACAAAAAAAAAAAAAAAAAAAAAAAAATCAAGCAACGAAATCAACATTGTAAAGAACACAAATTTAAGTAAAAATTATGTTATGTCTGTGTATATATATACAATTTATAGTTTTAACCAAAAGTTAACTAGTTATACAAAATATATATATGTATACATACAAACATATGTACATATACATTGCATATACAATACAACTAAAATAAGCATGTTCAATTTATTACTAAACATATTTTAAAGATGATGATGTATTCAAATTTTTAAAATGTTTCACTAACTTTAAACTTGGATATTAATCAGAAGTAATCAATGAAATTCCTATCATAGGCAATTCCGGTCTATTCTTTCATATAGAGAGCTTATGTACATAGAATAACGATATCGATATCATCTCCTTTTTGTCATATTATCTATTGAGACGGTTAGGCAAACCCTGATTCAGCAATCTTGTGTGATCATGACTCATCGTTTTCTTGTTTTTATTTTTGTTTTTGTTTTTTTTTTAAAGATCAATTTTATTTCTTTACCAATTCAGGTCGATTATTAATTGGGTTTTTTATTTTCTCAACTTGTTATCCACTCAACAATACGAATTTTACATTGAACTTATTTTCTAATAATACATAAAAATATGTGAAATTCGAGGTTTTTCATCAGATTATACAAATACTGACTAGACTACTCAAAACAAAAAAAAAAAAAAAAAAAAAAACAAAAAAAAATAAAAATATGCCTAAACCATTTTAACTATAAACGAAAATACAAATACAAAATCACTTAAAGTGGAAACATATGTTAGGAACATGTGTACCGACATGACAGAAAAATAATTTTAAACGAGGAAATTAAAATAAAAATAATAAAAATAAAACTCGTTTCGTTTTGACTAAATTTTGCTTTATTTTAACCGATACTGAACAAATTTTTATTGAACAATAAAAATGGGATATATGTATGTATGTATATACAAGTCTGTACCTATGTATATCTGTATGTAGTATGAAGAATGTTTAGTTAACGACAAGTGGTTTTTAAAAGTCCTAGAAATCGAAAAAATTGTATAATATCTATGCTATCTATTCCTTACAAATATATGACTTATTTTTTTTTTTGCGGTTTTTATTTTTTTTTTATTTTGGTCCTGTCCTGTCGAGTTTAAGACATTAAGTTAAGTGGCAATTGCTGTCTGATTTATTACAATTTCCGTCTCATTGCGATTTCAGTGATTCAGAGGAATTGGAAGCGCCGCTAATGAGCTGCCGCCAAACATTGGGTTGCAATTTCATCTGCGACTGCCGCCACCGAGATGCGATTTCATTAATTGGTTGCACGTACGTATGTATGTATGTATGTATGTATGTTTCTTAAGTTTTGCATACAGCAAAAAAATGTATGAATGAGTGTAGCGGAATTATTATTTCCGGGAACAGTGCATTTGTACGGCAATTAGTTCGCTTTAAGACATAATACACCACGCCCTCGCCGCAGACAGCCCCATGTTTGTTTGGTACTGAAATAAATCATGTTAAGGCAAACACCCCGGCGCATCACAGCATTTAAAGTGGGTGTGGTACATACATACATACATACATAAGTACATGCTTGGGATGACCGAAAATCTCATCTAATTGAGAGCCTCTACAGCAACATGAACAGATACTTATTTACTGGTGTTTGCCTTCCTTACATTTTAAAGAACAAAAAAAAAAACCAAAAAACAAAAAAAACAAAAAAAATGTGTATATGTATTCATTAATGCAACAAATATTCAAATAATTTAATATTTGTGAGAGAGAGCGAGAGCTTTTTTCTTTTTCTGTGAGCTATATTGATTGAGCTATCGACTGAGAAGGGTATACAAACTTCTAGATGACTATGCTAAATAACCGAACCGACTTTCGAGTTCAAAAATTATTGAGTTCTCAGTGTGTGTTAACACAAATTTAAAAATGTCACAAGTGCAAGGCAAATATTCTGATCTGTCTTCTTTGCATTCACTCTTTGTATAAAAATTGATCCTCATTTCGATCTCTATTTTGTGTGTGGTTGCATATACATTTTGCCTGATCTTTCGTATATGATTTCAATCAGATTTATACTATACAATTGAAAAAGTACATGGACATACATATACATATACATATATAGTTTCTGTGACACTCAAATATCGTATAATATTGATTGATTTGTTAAATGTGATACAAAGAAAAAGACGATTTGAGTATACCCTATAATATCCAAAGGATACGAAACCCACCATATCATTTATCTAAATTAGATTAAAGATAATTCTTCAATTTTCGATTCTAAATAGAAGATCCTAAACAATAAGTTTAGTTTGATATAACTTAATGTTTCTATAATAAGTTTAAATAATAAGTTTAGTTTGGTATATTAATTAAGTTTAAATAATAAGTTTAGTTTGGTATATAACTTAATGTTTCTATAATAAGTTTAAATAATAAGTTTAGTTTAGTATATTAATTAATGTTTCTATAAGTTTAAATACTAAGTTTAGTTTGGTATATAAAAAAATAATGTTTCTAACAAAATCGGAATCCGATATCGATGCCTATACCATTTATAATACATATGCTAAGGATTTTCTATAATCTTATTAACAAAAAATTATAATATTTCGATTAAACAGTTGAAAAAAAACAAATTGCTGGTCTTAACAAATATCGGATATATATCATAGGTATGTTGACAAATTGCCAGACACATTGCACAAGTCAAACATTGTGTGATTAAAGTATTAGCAATTGTTTGCTTCTAATTTTATAGTAGAATCTTCTAACTGGTATTTCCTTTTTTAACAAGGATAAGAGTGGAAAGTCGTTGGCACATCCTTTACTGTCAGTCAACGGTCTCTATCTAGTCTGGCCACTGTCGATTGGTAGACAACGACGCGACTTCGAATTAGTTATTAGCTAGCTGGCTGGTTGGCTGGCTGGCTGGCTGGCTGGCTGGCTGGTTGGCCTACGCGCAATCTTGCCCTCACGCCTACGGCTTAACATGCACTACAAGTGCTAAAAATGTTGAAAACATATTTCACAATTAATTGTCGCAGCAGCGGCTGTGGCCCGTTATGCTTTTCTTGAGTTTTTGCCGTTTTTACCGCCCTCCGCCAGTCCCCGTCTCCGTAGCATTATATTTTCTTCACATTTTTAAGTGTTGTTCGACATGGCAAAAACAACACGTTGCTACTTAATTTGTAATAATTAATGTTTATGAATAGTTTGTACTTGTCGTATTTGTTGGAGGCACTCAAAGCAAAAGAAAATGAATTGGTCATATAGTCATATATAGTTGAGTGGATACATATATACATACATATGTACATACATACATATATACATACATAGTATGTACATATGTATGTATGTTTTGGATATTGTGTTGGAGTGTTGTCAAGTCATCGGGGGTAAAATTACATAATCATAACAAGGATTGTAATACACATAATATGTTCATATCTCACCTGCAGTTTCACCAACTCCGGGTATTCGCCAGCTAATTTAGCTAACTCTTGGTAATTAGCTTTCGCCATTGAGACAATCCATTCCTTTGCTTTGGGATGTGCGAGTGTAACTTCGGTCGAATCCTTCTCTTCAATTAATTGCTTGAAAGACACAAAAAAGGGAAACAAAAAGGCATAAATTAATTATGCATGTTTCTGCTTCTTGTGTCTACGAGGGTGCAGATGAGGTAAAAAAAAAAAAAAAACAAAATAAAAAAAAATAAAAATAAAACAAAAAAAAAAAAATACAAAAAAAAAAAAAAAACAAAAACGACAACAGCAACAACAACAAACAAAAAAGAAAATTAAAAAAAAAATACTAGAATGAGGGGCTATTCTTCATCGATATCGAAGTTTGTATACTCTTGCATTAAGTCTCCATTTGACAATCATTATCATTACGAGATAGTTCAAGTAGTCGAAACTGTATGAGATATTATAAAATTAACCGATTTTAGTTCAGAATCTCATCGCATACATATCTTAATTTGATCTAACAAGTTACGATTTATATATATATACATAGCGTACTGTAAGCAAACTGAATTTATGAATAAGAGACTGAAGTTCAGACATTCATGGCTATATAAATTCAGTTTGTTGTGCTGATCAGGAATATACTAATATATACATATATATATGTATATACATCTATCTATATATATACATACTTTTGTATCTGCCATCGATGCGTTACAAAGTTGTGATCAAAATTAATTTACTCCTTTTACAAGGGCATAAAAAGAGAAAACATCAACATGAGACGGGGAATAGAACATAGAAAGCCCATTGAGAGCATTAACGCCAACACAGCCTTGTCTTAGAATACACGATTCTAACATACACGCATATGTAATGTGCACATGGAGTTTTCCCCAATCAGTGTGGATGTTCCTAGTGTGCTTTTTGTGGGGTGCAGACATGGGTGTAAAAGCTGGCATAATTATGCGCACGCATTCGACGGCGCCATTGCCATGTTTTTTCCATAATTATGAAGGTAATAATTTTTATTTATTAGGCGCGTGCTTTAGGCAGTGTGTATGTATGTGTGTATACACATACATAGTTACATACATATGTATATGTGTATATATACAATGGGTTTTTCTTTTACGTCGCGCTAACTGAAAAAGAGCTCGAGGACCCCAGCGAAAATGATTATATTTTTTTTGGTTTTTTTTTACTTTCGGTGATTTACATACGTTGACTGGGGCGGTGGCAGTTTACCCACCATACCACACACTTCTACTGATAATGAGCTCTCTAATGAGTGTGTGGCCAAAGACGAAGGCAGGGCGGTTAAGGGAACACATGTGCCAGCAACAGCAGCAGCAGCAGCAGCAACAGCAGCAACAGCAACAGCAGCAACATGTGTGGCTCAAATTTATGAGCGCGGAACACATTTTCGGCAACTAATTATCCATTCACGTAATGTTAAAGTTAACAAGAGTCTCCGACTCGGGTTACCTGACTACATCACTAAACCCACTTCATTAGCGTCATTAAGCATCCAAATATTACATAGCCATAGATGATAATGCATACATACATACATACATATATACATACATACATACGAGAGAATATGAAAGCGGGCGGCACTAAGCCAGCCGCAGGATGCGGCTAACGCGTGCGCCACACCGTTGTCCGTTCCAACATCGTTTCATATTTATACGCCACTTGACTTCAGCAGTGCTCACGTTTTTCCAATTACACGTCGTGCGTCAAAGCACGCAGGATAATATACGTAAGGTGGCATAACGACTTCCATCCCTCATTCAGGTAAAGGTGAATCCGCCATTTGCAATACCGAACAGACGAACGCGAAAGCGACAGGCGTAACAGGAACAGGAACAGGAACAGCAACAAAACATAACCGAACAGTACAAACATTGAGAAGTAAGGCCGCTGGCAAAGTGGCCATGTCAACGCTAAACAAAAGAATCGACCACCCACATCTCCACATCTCCACATCTCCACGTCTCCACATCCCCATTTCTCTTTCTCCACTCATCTTTCTCCCTATATTACAAGAGTATGTTGCTTTTTACGGCTTCGGCACTTACTGCACCAACTTGGGCGGACAAAAAATATCCCCACCTCCCCCCCTCCCACACCACGGCCGAAAAAAGAGAAAAGAAAAAAATACACACAAACAAAAAAAAAAGAAAATGAAAAGGGAAAAAGTAAGCAAAAAAAAAACGAGAAAAAAAAATTTGTAAGCGAATGCGAATCAACCAGACGATGTGATGGGATGACTACCATTCCATACTCGTAGATTCGATGGCTGTTCGTTGAATGTTGTCTATTTGCTCACTTTTCCCCAATCGCTTGTTTGCTGGCTGGCTTCCTTATGTACTGTGTCGTTTTATGCAAGATATTATATCACATGGCTAGCCGATGTCTTTTGCCTTTCCCTAACAGTTCCAGGGAACCAGGGGGGGAATGGACAAGGACAGGGTCAGGTGACAGGGAGAGAGACAGGATCAGGGACAGAAACAGAAACAGAGACAGAGGCAGAAACAGTTACAGTGGCTGGGGCAGGGGCAGGGGGCAGGGACAGGGGCTGGGACAGGACATGTCCTTTGTTGTGTTCCTTCCGTGTTTCGCTTCCTGAAAGTTACCTTTAGTTCTTTTAAAGCGGACTGAAGCAACAAAATGGTCGTTTCTGCCATTGCTATAACATTGCTCGGACCGACATTCGTTACCGTTACCGTTACCGTACTTGCATACATACATACACACACACACACATACATACATATATCCCGAGTCCGAGTCCGAGTCCCTGCTATCCGTTTTGATCACTGTTGGAACTGGAACTGGAACTGGAGGCGGTAACGGGGGGCGGCACCGGTTCGAGTTTTGCTGTCCAAAGGGTCGCCCGGTGTTGCTGTTGTAAATTTAACCGCTTCGGGACACACTCCGTCGTTGTTGTTTAACAGCAATAACAACTTTTGGTTTGTTTCCTTACATTTTTAATTGGGTCCTTTGTGGTTGCTTGGCCGTGATGAGAATAGCTTTGCCTAACTAATTTCTATTGCTGCTTATTGGCTATGTTAACATGTTTTACCAACTTGTTTTTATACAAAAGGGTTTCGCTCTCAATACTACGGTTAAGGGGACTGGCCAACCCAACCCATATGTTGGGGGGTTGGGTTCCACATTTTATATGCATATTGGGACACACGGTGACAGCTACCGAGCCAAAAGTCTTAATAAAAATATATGTGGTCTGTTTGATGCTGCTGCCATGTTGTGGACCGGACTTTAATGGAGAACCTGGGACCTTAACCAAAGGCTACTTCACCACTATTTTCCCCACACAATCTCCATGATAGTTATAAAAAGGACACAAGTTAAGTAAGGGTGTCATTTTAGATTAAAGTTCCTAATATTTATTTTTTCCCCTAAACACAATAAAATTTCACATTCCTTTAAATCGGAAAAAATCTTCAAAATATTATAGTAAGGAAAATATATATTTTCATATTTCATCCTTTAGAAAAATCAAATAGATAACATTAAATCTAATCTTATCAGATATACTGAAGAGATGAGCTCACATGATTTTGGGAGGGGGAGAGGGGTGCACTTTCTTCTGCCTTATGCACATTTTGTCATATGTACATACATACATAGATGATGTATGTACATACATATGTATGTATGTATGTAAATATGTATGACCGTAGTTAACTATTTTTTTTTTTTTTTTTTTAAATTTGCGCTTTGTTGGATACTAAATTAATTACTTTTGCTAGAGACTTGTGCTGGGTGCTGAGTGACCGGATAAAATGCAAAATCATCAAGATAATTATAAACGATCAAAACGAATTTAATTGATTAGCTTGCTGGGGGATAAGGGTCTAGCAATTACCATAGCGGCGCCAAATTTTTTCGATTCATTTTGATGGATCTCTTTCATCTTGCTGATCAGTGCACAGTATTGAATCGCGGGAAACTCTCTTAGCCTATTGTTTTGAATTTTATTCCAATGATTGGACATTTTTTTTTCTTCTTCTTCTTATTTTTTTGGTTAGCGATGATTAATAACATTTTTGATAAAAACAAAGAATCCATCGAACCTATCCCAAGGTTGTCTAACGACTGACTCAGTTTAAAAAAAAAAAATGTTGAAGAAAGATTGTTGGCGCCGTTCAGAAAGAAAGTTACTTGCAATAAAAATACCGTTCTTTCATATTCAGATGATTAAAAAACGGATCAAATTTTCAATATGTACTTCAAATAGATGTGAATTTTAAATAGTTACAGAATTTAACATTGTTCGTCATCATCATCATCATGTAGTTAAATATCAACAAATACTTGTTATATATAGCATACAATTTTGATATGAATCAAATAAGAAATCGCCCATCTTTTTTCATTATTAAATTATGGGAAATTATATCTGTGACTTTGATGCAATAAATATGGTGTTGCTCTTAGTTTATCATATAGTTTATACATATATAAAAATGAAATTCATATGCTAATTGAGACATTATTACATTCTATATATAAAGAAATGGTGTAAAAATCACTTTCAGATATCTATCAAAATCGGAATTAACTTTAAAATGTTTTTTTGATGGGCAATGCGAACATCATCCTTAAATTTGTGCAAAATTGATATTATTATTGATATTATTTTAGAATTACTACAGTCATTTATGTACATATGTATATACCCATGTATGTACATATATGTATATCTACATCAAGAATATAGAAATATACATAAATATGCATAAGGTGCCCGAAACATTTGTAAGTAAATGTGACAAACATTGAAATTTTTTTTTATTTCTCTCTTCCTTCTATATTTCGTTTGTGGAATAAGCACTGAAATGTGAAAAAGTACCGTTAGGTTTTCACGTTATGTTTAATTTTGAAACTGCAAGTTGTGTTTTGCCACAGAAATATGTAAGTAAATGGGACAGATTACTTTGCTTTGATTTGTTGTCAGATTACCATATGTAATTTCAACTTTCACTAAGGAATTTTATCTAAGATGTTAAAAAAAAAAAATAAAAATAAGTTAGTTTCAACTACAATCCTTAATATTGGCAATTTCTTATTAATTCTTTTTTTGATTAAGAAATGTCGAATAAGAATACCGTCAAAAAGTTGCTCAGCGAAGCAGAAAATTATAGAAAAAGCCCCTTTCTGGTCTCCCACCATTGGTTGACAACTGTGACTAAATACGAATAAAAAATCTAGCGGTCAAAGAAAATATCCGCGCATCTCAAATAAGGACTAATTCATCACTTCTGATATCTACGAGACGTAATTTTGTAGAGATCGGGTAATGTTTCGTATGGAAAAAAACTCCTGAAACCGGAGCTACTTCCCAGCCGTAACCCTTCTCATTACAGTTTGCCTAGAAGTATAAGTTTTGGGATACTGAGTGGAAAAATATAGCTTTCAGCAATTCACTAATTTGGGGGGGAAAAGGAAAACAAATTGCAATAGCGTCTAGAGACAAACTGAATAGAATTTCACTTCTCTAACTCGAACTACCCTAAGTTGAAGTTGAAGAAAAAAAAATTAATATTTATTATATTTTTATTATATTCAAAATTGATTGTCTGTAAAATTGCATCCTGAATTGAATTGAATTGTTATGAAATATCAGTGCAGATCTTATGCAGAAAATTGGGACGTAGGATTAAAGCCAACAGATATCAAAGAATGATGCAGTCAATTTGTTGTTAATTTTGAATTCTTAATTACAAACTAATATTCATAGTAATACAATTGACGACCATCAAATGACCTAGAGTATCTTTTTAGTAAAACAGACAAAACTAAAACAAAATATTCAATCACAAATTGCTGACTATATTTATTGAACTTTTAGTTATGATTAGTTAAAGTAAAGTTAAAATTGAATTGTACTAGTTCAACAATTTAATACGACATATTTTATTATATTGTAGAAATCACGACAACTGAAAATTTTTATCAGAATTCTGGCACTTTAATTTTGAGGGATATATTCGACTATAATATGTATTATTATGCATTTTTATTGACTTTCTTGATTGATTGGTATACGGTATATCAAAGTCGGCGATACAATTTGGTTACAGGATTCTTTGGTTGCCCAACTCAAGTGTGAATGTGTGTGTGCATGTAATTGAGTAACATTAATCCGGAAACATGAAATACGTGAGAAACTCCAAGTTGTTTCAACGATGATTTGTCTTTGAAAAACATTCCGCTGTAAATACATATACTACAATATGTATGTATGTATGTATGTATGTACATATATACATATACATATGTATGTAGGCACTTAAGCCCATTTCTAAGAGTTTTAGTGAGTTTTTATAGCGTTTGACGTACCGTTGACAATCTTAGTTTGACGCATATCCACTGCTGCGTAATTTAGCAGGCAGAATCATTTATGTACATATGTGTGTGTGTATGTGTGTGTGTGTGTGTGTATTCGAAGGGCCACTCAGTTTGTCGATGTTTTTTTTTGGATGATTTATGCATTCGTCCTATACCTTTTCAACTCTAATTTTTTGATTGACAGGTCTAAGTGGTTGACAGTTGCATGACAATTCAACCCAATTGTAATTGTCATCTATTTTACATTTAAAACATTGAAGAAGAAGCGATTCACTCGTAACGCTTGACAAATTGTGTCCACATGGTTTTTCCTTTTTCTTACATTCTTCGATTGATGTAACTTTTTAGAACAATGCCAAAAAAAAAGGATTGAATAGACTTTTCGACTTTATACATACATATGTATGTATGTGTGTATGTACATACATATGTTTATACATTAATAACAACATTTTGCCTATGCTAATTATTATAATTCAATTTTAATGCATGTATTTAACAGAGTTATCGATCTATGGTAAAATCAAATCATTCAATAATAATATAATAAATTTTAATTGACTTCTCGATTGATAGTTCGTATGAGAGCCATATATATATATATGTATGATACAATCCGCTTGATTCCGGGATATATGTACATACTTACAATGCTTATAACAAAAAGGAATCCTACTTATGTATGTATGTATGTATGTAGATAGCTTTAAAACTCTCTTTAGTCAGATGAAGATCATTACATCATACATATATGCATGGCTATATACATATGTACATATGTATACTCTAATCTATATATACTTTAATTTGTCGCAGTTTATTTTAAAAACCAATGCTCATCTAAAGTTATATATATATATATGTACTTATCTAGTGACTTATTAACTGATACGTAAAAAAGGTCTAAAACAATGTGGTACCAAAAAACTTTTTAGACAAAATTTTTAAATTGTTTAAATAATAAATCCAACTGTCCATTGATGAAATGAGAACCAGCAGGAAAATGGTCGTCATGGTTACTTAGTCATTTGCAGGAACAAAGAAACTAAGTAAGTAAGTACATACATGTGTACTTACATGAATGAACACATGTCAAGCATCGGCTTGTAGAGAGAGAGAGAGAGAGAGAGAGAGAGAGAGAGAGGGGGCAACAACAAACGAAAACGGAAAGCTGGCTCGTCGTTTAGGATAGGCAAAACAACGATGCAGGCGCTTGTAATTTTATGAGGCTTACATTTTTATTGTCCACTAATAAAATTAATGGATTTATTCAATTCGAATGTGCTGGTGGCTGTCCGTGACATGGCCTGAAATGGTTGTCAGTTAGCCTGGGGGCCCACCCCGACCGACAGCGGTTAAATCATTCAGTTAGTCAGTCAGTCAGTCGGTCAGCCAACATTTAGACCCAGTAAATCGGACCAATATCTTAACGTTTTCTTAAAAAAAAAAAACACACACACATCACATACATAGATGGTCCGATTTAATATTTGAGTATAGAAAGGTGTATGAACAATACTTTTTTTTGGTTATCAAATTTTTTTTTGTTACACCTACACATACATATGTACATACATACATATTTACATCCATATGAACACCACCTATATTTGCCAAGATTATAAGGAATTTCCTACACATGCTTGTGTGTGAGACAAGTAACTAATTAATCATGGGCCAGACAACCGAGGCGACAAAAAGCATTGAATCCACTATATGTGACTTTCAAGATAATGCTTCTCACGGAGGGCAACAAAAAGTATGATGATGCACCCAGCACCCGGCACCGCTGGCATTGACCAGGCAACGATGCGAGACTTTTGGTCAGCGGCAAAAAAAAAAAAAAGGAAAAAAATACATATATATATTCTGTATATATGATCATCACCGGCACACACCCGCATGACATGATGGTTCAACACTAGTGCACATACGAGTTCTGTCCAAACAGAATTTATTCGAATTCGCGGTCTATATCCATTCGATTTTTAACAAAATACATATTCTTGGGTTTTTTTTTTGATTCACATTTTAATGCCCTTTCGAAAAGGTGGGGTAGATCAGTTAATGATGATCAAACAAACAAATCAAGAATTTCTCGTACAACCATATCATATATTTATAGAATAAAGTTTAAGATCGATAACTTGATTGTTTTTTAAGCGATCGATGAGAATCTAATTTTTTTTGTACCATGTATATTTTCATCAAATTTATTGTTGGATATGGAGTATTAGATATCCGATATACATAACCCTGAACTTGGCTTAATTTGTCACAAAAATTAATTATGCTTTAAATTAATGTTGAGAGTTATATTATGTAGTCTATATACATCTCAAGTGAGTGTACAACTGCAATCAACTTTTATTAAAGTTACTTAATACACACCTTTTGTGTCTTTTTTATTTTTCATAGCTAAATACCTACTTAAATTATTATTTTTATTAACTATTTTTAATATGTATTCATAAAATTTTTCCTATTGGTTTTTTTACTGGATATCATATACATATGTAGCTATCATTTGGTTTAATTTACGAAATATCTAATTGGAAATCTGCAAGGGTATACAAACTTCGGCACTTTGATGTTTTGAAGGCCGTACCTAGTTCTACCATATGTATAAATTTGAAAATATAATACATATATTAATTATGTCTGTGGAAAATTGTCCAATTAAAAAATGACCCCCAATTAAATAAATTGTGATTTTCATAAATATTTTTAAGGAAAATATGAATCTTTTGCAAACGATTTATTACTTTAAAGAAAATAAGCATGTTTATATAAACACATTTGAATTTTTTATTTAGTTTTATTAATTTTTTTTATTATTTATTATTGTTTTTGCAGTGATCGAAATTGTGCCAAATTTGACAAAAAGAACTTAAAGATTACTTTCCTTCAACGATCAAATATCAGGAAATTTTGTTTGAATCTAATTTTATAACATGAAAGGATATATCCTCAAATAGTTATACTTTGAAGAAAATTAATACAAATAAATGATTTTTTTTTTTTGTGTGACTTGTCTCTGGGATGCAAAATAAATATAAAAGTTTTTATATGTACATATGTATAAACAATTGGATTGGCAACTGACAACTCTTGTGATAAAAAAATACCAGAATTTATTTGATGAATCAATTGAAATGTTTAAAGCCTTTTTATTATGCTTTAAAATGCGTCTAAATGATTTTTTTATCGGACTATATGAATAATGAACTTTTCAACGATTAGTAAAATTAAATAATAAATCATTAATTTTAATAGAAAACTTATTAAATGGAATAAAATCTTTTATTTTAAATAAAAATAACAAATAAGGATCTAAAATATTTTAATCTGCCAGTTATATTAATATATATATTAATGTTTATATTCCCATAAGAATATGGCAGGTCTACGTAAGAAAAGTTTATTTTTTAACTATTCGGGATTTATTTTTTAACTTTTGTATTAATCGCAATTTTATTATGTTAGCGGATGCGGAAGCGTGATCGATCGGGCTGATCGAAAATGTTTTTATTTGGCGGTCAGCAAATATTAAATTTTATGTATATGTTTATGTACATTGATCTTTGTTTTAAACATTACTTGAGATATTGGCCTTGTGGAATTAATAATTATTATGCGAACGTGTTTTTTTTTATACACCTTTGCAGATAATTTAGAACTCTAGACATGTCGATTTATTAAAAGCATGAACAATATACATATATACGTAAGTACGTATATAGATTTGTATGTATGTATGTATGTATGTATTCATACATACATATATGTATATATAATATGTAGGTCTTTTCTAAGCTTAACGATTCCAATCAAAAATAATATAGCTACTAATTTGTTGGGATTAAAAGTATAGTATACCAACAAAAATATAAATGAGATTCTTTAAGAGATCTTACATGCCAAAAAATATATATGTAGGGAATAGTTTAATTGGTGAGCAAAAATTAAGGGGTTATTACATACCTTTTCTGGTTTTTTTTTGGCTGGTGGCGAAATAATTTTTGCCTCTTCCTCGGAGGCCATCCGGTTAAACTTACGAGTTGCTTCCTTTACGCTAATCGGATTTTCAGATACGTCAGTTGCTATCTCGGGGCCGGAAGCTTTGTCCGTGGCAGAGCTATCAGTAGAGGCTCCCGATGAGAAGGAGAATCGCGATATGTTCTCCGCATTATTTGTCTCATCCACAGAGTTGCCGCGAGAGATCGATTTAGGTTTAACCGAGTCAATATCATCCCCTTTACAAGAAAGAGAAGATTGAATCTCTTGGCTGGCAGGGCCATTGCGTTTCATGGAGGCGGCAAACTCATTTACACAGTCTTGATAGTTTTCTTTTTGATCTTGATGCACTGTGACTCCTGTGGTAGCAGGCGGCGATTTCACCTCGGGCGGTGGCCTATATGGTGGACACTCATTATTATTGGAGTTGCCCCCAGGACTAAGCGGTTCAAATGAATTGTTTGCGGCATCAGCAGCTTCCACAGCTTCCGCTGAGGGGCATTCGTTAATGTACTTTTTGCGCAATATTAAGAACTTTTGATTATTCTCATTTTTGATAGTCGAAAGCAATGTCACATAAGTTTTAAAACGTTTTCGAGCTTCATCTGAAAATGAGATTGAATTACGAGTTCCACATTATAATTGTAAACCACATTCAACAGGTAGGCACAAGCCAAAATTTATTTGTTTGGATGGATGTATGTATGTATGTATGCGCAAACACACACAAATACCATTGCACACATGACTCACTTTGCGTATGAGAATTGGTGAGAAATTTTTTAAAATGTTTCACCAGAGCATGATTCGTCACCTTGCCGTCATTGCGCAACATGTAGTTGCGGATTTCAGCAACAGATAGCTCATTTGGTTGATCCATTGCAATTACAAGAAACTAAATATTACTTTAATTTCAATTATTTGACGGCGAAGCACAACAAAACACAAAACAAACAACCAGGGCAGAAAAAAATTTTACACGCATATGGCTATTGCTGCAACCATCCCTGCGAATGCCATGAAAAAAGGTGACTGATACGTTTCACATGACAGAGTTCTGACTGATATAACACTCGCTCTGTTCATTAATTCCAAAGTGTTTTTTTTTAAGATTTTTGAAATGCGGCAATTTTCTCCGGATGTGTATTATAATACATAAATTTCGCCACTTTAAGCAACGCTTTTACTCTATGGAAACTTAATATTAAGTTTTTGTTTAGACATTTTAATTTTCCAAAGTCTAAGTTTTCAAAAGACGCCCCATTATTCTTGGCATTCGGAAGTATTCGACCAAATTTGTTAAAGTCGTTATTTCACAAAGACAAATTCATTTATTTATTTCAAATAATGTAAAATGAAGCAAGCAAGCTGTCCTTCCAGATAAGTTTTTGGTGTATTTTTCGGTATTAACATTGGGTATTTATTTGGCTGTGCCAAGTATCAATACGAAATCTTCATTTTTACACTACTTAGTTATTCGTTTTTATTAAATTGGGGCTGGCGGAAATGGGTGTGGCATAGATTTGTTACATATGTGCATTTTGGCGACTTTACCCCTTTGGGTATATATCTGTGAATCAAACTTATACTGCTTGCAAAAAATTATACTGCTTGCCACTCCAACACAAAGCGGCATTTGATCCAACATTTTTACAACCACGAATTCCACGATATTTAATATTTGTGAGTTCAATATACTTTATAACACTTCAACTAAGTCTTATCAAAATCAGATGACTATATTATATGGGTGTCATAGGAAGAATCAGATCAAAAAAATTGTTTGTATGGGAAAATTTTTTGTTTCTCAAGCTAAATAGCAGTCCTTGTATACTCCTTAATGGTTCTGGTAAATTATTTAGACGCAATCTGTAAGGGTATACGAACTTCGGCACGCCCGAAGTTAGCCCATCCTTCTAGTTTTTTCTGTTTTGCTTAGGATAAAAATAATTCTTATTATTTGCATCGCTTTCCCTTTTTTTTTGGCTGAAGTTCATCTCGGTAGACGAAAGAGGGAAAGAGACGGAAATATGGATTTAAACAAATTTTTTTCATTAAATAATTAAATAAATACAAGTTCTTTTACCTTATATTTAGAATGTATATATATATATTGCAAGAAATATTTACCTTCTTCATTTCAAACTTTTCAATTTTTCAACAGACTTGTCAAAGTCACTTAGAAATATAAAAAAAAACACAATGAAACCAAGATCCAATTGAAAAACGATACCTTTTATCTAAAACGTTATCTTTAGAGCGATCCAATTCTATGCTATAAAGTCATCCAATCCGGTTACTGACATTTATAGACTTGCACCCGAAGTGGATTGCAATGCAAAGTGATGAATTTTCCGACACAGCCAACTAAAAAAGTGGCGACGGGATTTGGTGAAAAGCTAATAAAAGGTGATGAAAATATTTTGTAATTGACATGGTTTTGATTTCATTTTTTTGATTTATTTCCTGTAAGTATAATTTGAAATTTAGAAAATGCAAATTTCCCTGAAGTCAATGGCAATGGTTCCCTTGGATATTCAGATACAATGGGATTATGTCCTTTAATTGCATTTTATGATGCAAATGTCAAAATAAGATATGTGTACAGTGTGGGAAATGTTCGCATATCCAGCAGCTTAAACATGAAAATGTGTTGAAAAGGATCAAAATAAATAAAGTCAATATTGGGACACTTATGTACATGTATGTATGTGTAGGTACACACACATACGTACCTTAGAGGCTTCAGCATCCTTTGCAGAACGTGCGAAGTGATTAACGAATGAAAAAGGTGCGGAAAAAACAAGAAAAACCCGATTGGCTAAAAAAAAAAAAATCAATTTAGTTTTCTAGTCAATTGGCAAGATCACGTAAGAATATAAAAGAAAATGTTGTTCCAATTTACAAGATGTATTAAATATTGATTATGAGTGTTTGATTCCTTTGCAATAATATTAAGTCTATTATCTTTTGACCAATAAACAAAAATCTATTTAATTTTTTTGCCAATTGCATCAAATATCACGTTACATTGACTAGAAACTATACACATGTACATATATGTATATGTATGTATGTGTGTATGTAGGTATGTATGTATTTATGTATGTACATCGAAAAGTTCATTGTTATTTACCATTGGCGAGCTAGAGAAAGGACCATGCCGATGTCTACGAGTACTTGGCGGACCTCAACTCACTCCCACTCAATCGAATTTCTGACTGAACACAAACTGAAATGATCATCGATAACTCCATTGCGGCATAATTGGCAATTGGGAATGGTCCTGTTTTCTGACTTTGTCTTTCTTTCCTTTTTTTTTTTGGTTTGTTTTCTTTCAACTGGCGACTGACACTGTTGACGTCTGTCGTGGGTCTATGTTTTGTTTCATTAAAGTCGTGTCTGGCGCTTTGTTGGCGTTATGTGCTTCCTCTTTTGCTGCTTAAGTTGGAGCTTGCCTGTGTGTATGTGTGTGTGTGTGTGGGGGGGGGGTGTTTTTTTTCTTTTCCAATTCTGGTTCACCTTCCTGGTGCCCCCTAACTGTGGCGCCTAAAATTACATGAGAACCTATCGTCAAGGGACAAAACAGGTCGTACTTATAAAAGTCTTTGCCATTAGTTCTTCTTTCTGGACTTTTTATCCTCACTGAGCCGTAATTTAAGCAGAAAGTCAATTGTGTCTGAAGTGTTGGGACTTTTGCTTGATATAAACAGCTGAAAAACAGATGCTACAATTTCCAGAGTATTGTGAAATCCTTGACAGCCTTTTAAGTAGTCTGAGCGTCATTATTGAACCATTACCAAATGAGCATTGCGCATTATAAATGAGCACATAAAACATAAACGGTGTCGCTATATATATATATATATATATATATGCGGAGCCCAGAAGCCGATTAATGGAAGTTAACACCCTTGGCCTGGCATGGCCTGCCCTGGTATGGTATGGTATGGTATGGTATGATGTGGCATGGTTTCGTTCGTTTACCGCACAATCGTACAACGGACTTGCAGTCGTCATCATCCATGTCCCTTGAGTTGAGTTAGAAGCACACGTCAATTTCATTGGCAACATCGTCATATGTTCCCATTTTAGACATTAGCACGGGAATTTATTCACATGCCAGTAGCTACTTGCAGTGGATGCGGTCAAACGTTTTAACTCACACCGGGATTTTGGTTCGTTTCCCTCGGCTTAGCTCAGATCCCAAGAGGGATTATGTCACTTTTCTGTGACATTTGCATTTTGATTGACAAACTCATTTGACAACTTTGCGAGTGTTAGTTGTATTCTTATATGCTTGCCTTATTATCCCTCTCCCTCTCTCCCCCCTCTCCCTCTCTCTCGCTATAAAACACAAAAGATTTTACAAATACCGAAAAGAGCAAAGATTTTTCCTTGATTAGCATTAGCAAATATCAAAAAATCAATTAAAAATTTTTCGAAAATTTTCCTTAATCAATTTATAAAACTGTCATTTAAATATTTGCATATATATTTTCTCATATACCTAAATAAAATATCTCGATATGTAGGTATGTCTAAAAATTTGGAACAAATTAAATAAATCATATCGAATGTTTAATAATATTTATTGATAAAATTGTCAGATGTTAACTGTAGGTTAGTGGTTTTATGTTCAATTTTCAATTATATTATTGAAATTACTTAATTATGTATTTGTTCTTAATGATTCCACGCAGAAAATTTCAAATTTAAATTGAATAATGGAATTCAATGATATAATGTCCCAGCACCAGTTCACGTGTGCAGACAAGTGTGCGTGTGTACACACACATACATACATATTCTCGTGACAATTTTTATACCCGTTAATGGAAACGGGTATATTCGAATCTGCATATATGTATAACATTTTGATATGATATATATTATTAAATTCAATATTGCATAATATTTAACATCAATAAGGAGAATAATTGGATAATCATTTCGATTTAGTTGAATTATTATCACTCAAATCGGTGTAGAGTATTTTAGATTCGGCACTTGAGTTTACCTTAAGGATTTTTAATGTTTCCTGGCAGCCATTAAATTCGAACCCGCTGAAAATGACAACAATAATAACAGCAACAACAATTGCAACAATGCCAAAAAAAGAGAGAGAAAAAAAAAAATAAAATAAAATAAAAATAAAATGACAGAATGAAAAAAAGACAAATAAATAAATAAATAAAACAAAGGTCGTATAGTGCGTGTTCTGGTACTTCTTCAACCCCGCCCCCCGTCCCGGTACCCATCCCTTTGCCTTTGCCTTTGCCTTTCCCTTTGCCCTTTCCCATTGCCCTTGCCCTTGCCCGCAGCCCTTGTTTTTATCATCGATGTCGACGACGAGGATGAGGATGAGGATGAGGACGAGGATGAGGTTGAGGACGACCTGAGCTCTACTCGACAGCCGTCAGTAGCGAGTGTTGTGACAGTTTTGTCGCATGAGTTTGCAAACGAATAATAAAAATAAAAATAATTCATATTTCATGGCATTTCGGTAGCCTCCGATTGTGAGTTTGGGTTTGATTTTTTTTTTTTATGTTTTTTTTTTTTTTTTTTGGGTACGGTTGCGGCTTCGGTTCGAATGCCCGTTGCCATTTTGCTGGCTGTTTTGAAACTGATATATGCATAAACCGCAGTGACAGATGTTGCAATTAAAATAGCATAAAATGCGCGTCCCTCTGCCGCTAATGGCTGAGAGGGGTGCGGCATGATTGTGTCCGGGATGCTGCCAAGGGAAAATTGGCGGCAATGCCAATGCCATATCATCCTTGTCCCCGTCCAGGTCCCTCGAACCACCACCACCACCACCACCAAAACGAACAATAATCCAATGACTACGTGGACTACGATACTAAAATTCTGTAACTGTGAATGTGAGTGGCGTGAAAAGTGCGCGCTGTCAGCGTGACAGGCGAACAGCTCAATTGTCAAAATAGATTTTAAGTGGCGGCAAACGATTTGTAAGCGTAGAGCAAATCAGGATGCCAAAGGATGCCCAAAATGAACTTGAAGTCGATCTCAGCCAACAACGAATACGTTACATTCGTATTCTGGCCGATATGAGGTGGTCAATGTGGAGGCGTCAGCAAATGGATACGCCCCATGTGGTTGGTTGGCTTTTCTCGTCTCGTCTCGTTCTCGTTCTCGTCTCCAGTATAGTCTGTGTAATACCATAATGCTGACCCATTGATTGATGGGCCACCAATACCAACGATACCACCAATTGCAAAAAAAAAAAAAAAAGAGGAGGAAAAAAAGTGCAAAATCGTAAAATGAGCAACACACACACACACACAGCAAATATTGTACTTAACACCCAGAGGGGCACTTTGGTTGGGTTCCATTGATGTTGCTGTTGATTTTGCTCAACCCCTCCCCTCCCAACACACTACACACACTCTCACACAGTTCTCACCTATCCAGCTGTGCTGCTTGAATTCCCTTTAAATTAATTTATGTTTCTGCTGAGCTATCGGAAACTGTTTTGGTCATTTGTTGCTTAAAGCTAACATTTTGCTATTATTTCTTCTCGCCATTAACTCACCACGGTTGGATGGGTGGGTGGTCTGGTTGAATGCATATATCCATCCTTATATATGTATGTATGTATGCATGTATGTATGTATGCATGTATGTATACAGAACAAGGTTACGCCCAGACCTTATGGTGCAATTCCGCCAAGTAAGTTGTCGATTTTTTTTCTCTTCTTTTTTTTTTTTTTTTTTTTTTTTTTGTGTGTTTTTTGTTTTTTAGCTTTATAGGTTAATTTAGTTTTATTACATTATCATAAAAAGGAAACAAAAAACCAAAAAACACAAATAAACAACATAAGCTAACACATACACATACTCGCACACACATACACATGTGAGTGCATTCGTGTCAGAAAAGAACATTTGAGTTTTACCTCATGACAACAACAAAAAAAAAAAAAAAAAAAAAAATAAAGTCAAACTCAGAGATGACAGGACCTCTCTCTCTCTCTATATATATATATTCCCGCAATGCTTGTCATGGGCATGCTGTGTATTAGTTTTCCTCATGATGCTAAGTAGCAAGTGCCACTGACTCATCATAAAAAATAAGCTCATAAAACAGCACTCTAAAGAAGTATACTATACATATATGTATGTACATATGTATGTATGTATGGTATACACACATACAAACATAAATATGTATGTACATGCATGCATATGTGTGTGTGGGCATATCCATACTTTTTCATGATATTTGGAATTTAATAAACCAATTTCATTCCAATTTGAACATTCTTAGATCAATTTAATTTCATCCAACTTCTCTCTAGAACATACTCATATACATACATATATATCTATATACATATATAGACCTTCTATTTTTAGTGTCAATCACTAGAAGATCGAATCGAAAGGCAAATGTCTATATAAACATATAGATCATCAAGATCAATTGCCAAATTTGTTTCATAATTAACTTAATTTAATTGGAAAGTTTGAATAGAATCATTAAGCGAATTAGGGGATCATTTTTGGAATAAACCATAACGATTATTCGTATGGAAATCGTCTGACAATTATCATTCCGAGATATACCTAAGATTCTGTTCAAAATATATATTCTGTACTTTTTATAGCTTCAAAGGAGATGGCATCGATTCAGATATAAGCACAGAGATTTATTTATAAACTCAGATCCTGTCCTGTCGATCAAGAATACATATATGCATAAACGCGTTAACTTCGATCCAAATAAATATGCCTTATCTGCAGGGGCTTAACCGAAACTTAACTTAATTTTAATGCTTTCTATTATATATATATATGTATACAAATAAAGAAAAGTTGGCTGATATAGGATATAGTTAGAAGGCGATCGAATTTAATTAAAATTAGTATAAAGTTTGAATGATCTTGTGAAGGAACAAATACTAACAACTATTAACAACTACCAAGTTTTATAATCTAAAAGATTTAAGTATATATCATGTTGCTTATAAACGATATCGTTTATTAATTATTGATGGTTCAATGTTTTAAAAGATTGCCAATGTCAAAGTTTGTTTATTGAATCTAAGTACCAAGTGATTGATCTCCCCTTATGACCTTCAACACATCACAATATGTGAGAATATAGTATAAAGGGGAATTAAATCTGTATAATAATAGAAATAGCAAATGACTTTAAAGTATTCATTATCGAACATGAGTTAATTAGTGACGAATTTAGCCATTTTTTAGCATCCCCAAAAATAAATGATAACGTAAGGATCAGATCTTCCTTGATCTTTAAAATTTATGAATACTGGAAGGATATTTCTTATGGATTTCAATTACGAGCAAAAGTAACTTACTTATTTATTTATTTAATTGTTATTAAATTATTGAAGAATTAATTCTACTTTACAATTTTAATTTAAAATACCGGAGCAACAAAGGCATTCAGACTGAAAAATAACTTATTTTATAAAGATATAAGTTATCTTTAGATTATTACAGATTCCAATATTATTTGGTATACAAATTACATACAATTATATTCATGTATGTATAAACGATATGCACGATCACTTTATGCACATGCATATAACATGATATTGGTGGAACGATGATCACTCAATGGATGACCTTCACGAAATGTATCCTGAAGTGAATTAAGTTAAGTTTAAGTTTCATTGATTTGTAGCAAAAGTCTAACAAAAGTATACTGATCGATTGAATCTTATTTTTATACTTTATCACCAAGAAGCAGGAATGGAATACTGCAATAAATGGCATTCGCAAAGGATCATCGTAATTGGAATCCTGATCGCACTTAAAGTGTAAGAAGTTGAGAAGTAATCATCAATTTCAGCAGCTGAAAAGCCTTTGACAATATTATACTCGCATAAGGTTAAAAAGGAACAGATAAATGAACAGATTTCATAAATCTAAATACATATATATATGTATATATACATGTGTATTTATAGTGTAAATAAGTATAGTTTTTATACCATTTCTTTTAATTAATTTTTACTTGAGGAAAAGTAGATAATAAGCAATTTCAAAGCTATGTTTATTCAGTTTCATTATCCTGATATTTATCTAAATATTCGTTACTATATTCGCTTCATAAAAAGTTAATAATTTCTTTTACGATCCTATGGGTAATATGAGAATTATATGGCTTATAGAGGGCGCTAGAGTTACATAATATACGTTTGATGATATTCCACAGCAGAACTAGAAAATTAATTTTAAAATTGGTAGAAAATATGAGGCTCTTAGTTTTTCGTTTTTCTTTCATCTTTGTTTTTTTTTTTTTTTTTTGTTTTCTTTCTTCTTCACAATAAAAAACATGTATTTATCATTTTAACACCCGTGTGCATTTATCGAATTCAATGTGGGAGCGATAAAAATTAGATGTTACATCTCTCTCTCTCTGTCTTTGACAGTCTCAGTCTCAGTCTCTGTCTCTCTCTCTCTCTTTTTTCTCTCTGTCTTTCTTTGCGATCGTTCTCGTTTAGCAAGAATTGAAGGAAATGAAGAAAAAAAAAAATCAGCTTATTTTGAAGAGTAAGCAAACAAATGACAAGCCAAACAAAACAAATGGGCGTTACCAAATGTAAGGCACTACCCCAGTTATACGAAGAGTGTGTATAAAAACGCAGCTAATGGTCGTATTTCCATTTCGTTTTGCTTGGTTCCATTCAAGTAATGCTAACAAGAGTCGCACCTGTCAAGGAGGCTCAAAAGAATCCAAGCAGAACCCATAAAACACACGAACTGAACGAAACATTCCGATTGGTGGTTGAAAACGCACTTCCAGCGACAAAAGCCGTCACTCATTTCCCCTTTTGCGGAGAAATCTTTCGAATGCCGAGAGAGAGAGAGTGTGTGTGAGAGAGAGAGAGAGAGAGAGAGAGCGAACATTTTCTATATGTGTATTGTTGGAATAAAGAAGCCAGTGAGCGAACATCACCACCATCACCAGTAGCGATATTTGGGGGGCGTTAACGTTGTCGCGTCTCCATTTCCAGTGAACACCTTTGTCTGCCGATGCTATGTATTATTTTCGGCCGAATCGAGATGAGTCGCAGTCTAGTTGGATTGCGGGCACAGGAAGTATACAAATACATGTATTGTCGTCCCACTCTCTTGCTACACGCTGATTGCAACGGAATGCGAGTTTTGTTCGAGGTCAGAGCAATGGCATTCGTATTAGCCTTCGTTAGTTTACAACCAGTTCGTTCTCGAGCGTACGTAGGTGCACATCTAGAGCGCGCTGTCGCCGTAGTGACCCACCGCCGTCGCTGTCTCGCCGTTTGCGTGTTAAATTGAATTGAATTCCCTTTGGACCGTTAAACATTGAAAATTTTTTGGGGTTTTACCGATTTGTTGCTTTTTTGCCATTGTGTTGAATGTCCATAGGAAAACTAAAAAAAAAAAAAATAAATACCAACTTATTGTGAATATACATATATATGTACAAATACACATATACATATACATATACATACATATACATATAGTACTAGCAATTAAGAGGCTAGTTTGGCTGGTTGGCTGGTTGGTTTTGACTGACTCACCCTTCACCTATTTTTTTTTTTTGATAGTGAAATATATTGAAAATAAGAAAATTATTATTAAAATCGTGCCGTATATATGTACATACATACATAATTCGTATCGCGTTATTCTGTGACACTAATTTGTCAATTGATGTATGTATGTATGTTGTTTGATATATACATATATATGTAGATATACATATACATATATGTATGAATGCATATGATCCACATCCACATGAACTAAGATAGGAAAAAAAAAATAACAATACTTTGACATAAAAAAAAAATACATTTAAAATAAAAGAAATAAAACTTTTCTGCAATGGCTGCATATACACAATTTGGATATGGAGGTTTTCCGCCGGCTTCGCAGGTGAGTCTATATAATCTAAAACTAGTATGTACATACATGCATACATGCATACATATATACATGCATACATATATACATACATACATATATGCATATGTATATAAATTTTGTTTATAATTATAAACTTTTCTCATTTGCGATTCTCTTTGAAATTTATTAAGTCATAATGTCCATATTCCTAAATATAAGTGATATAAATAAAGTCGAATCCAATTTATTATCAAAAAAAAAACAAACATATATACACTTATGTATATATGTATACTGTAATCGATGGTGATCAGCCGCAAACTTTTGTTTATATCATTATGCATATATACATATATGCATATTTATATTTAACAATTGAAAATTTGAAGAATTAAAACTATAATCTTCATTTCGTTTATCTCATTTGCGTAAAGAACAAGTTTTTATTAAATATTTGACCACGCGACCTTCCACTTTCGATTATTGCAACATTGTTATGTTGATATTTGGCAAACAAATATATATACATACATATGTACATATACAAGTATGTACATACATACCTATATAGACCCAGTTATAAGTATATTAACTTATATGAAAGTTCACAAACAAATTCTGTCTGTGATTGTTAACAAATTTTCATAATACACATAGAGTATCGATAAGTTTAAGGTATATACGACTTGTCACAAAACCGATTGGTTAGCGAGATTCAATTTCGTTAGTTAAATAAATAAGGCAACTAAATGCATGTGGATTAATATTAATATTTATTTATTTTATTGAATATAGACATATATATTTTTTTTATCATATTACCCCATGAAACCAAAACAAAACAAAAAAAGAAAAAGAGAGAAAAAGAAAAAAAATAAGAGGAATGAAAATTAATTAAACGATTTTATATTGTTATTTAATTTGGATGCGCCCCTCCTTATACAGAATCTTATTGGATCGAACATGCTCAACTGAATAAAAAATTGCCTTTTACCCATACCGAGGGCTAATCACCAAGATTTCACCATTTCAGACCACACTCCCCGAACTAACAATGCACATCGCACATCGTATAGACAATTGTTTGAACAAAATACTACTACTCGAAATAATAATAATAAAAAAAATAAAAAAAAAAAAAAAACTAGAAAGATGGACTAACTTCGGCCGTGCCGAAGTTCGTATACCCTTGCAGATTTTCTCTATATAATTCACCAGAAGCATTATTGTAAATTAAACATACCAAATTTACAAATTCAATATTTTGAGCTTGAGGAAAAAAATTTTTCATACAAAATTTTTTTTTGTACCGATTGTTCCTATAGCAGCTATATGATATAGCCAACCGATTCAGATCAAACTTGGTTGAAGTATCAAGAAGCATATTAAACTCATAAATATCAAATTTCGTGGCATTCGGTTAAAAAACAACAGAGTTATTGAGGATAAAGCTTATTCCTGACCGATCGTTCCTATGGGAGCTATATGATATAGTCGTCCGATCGGGATGATTCCGAGATATACAATGCCTGCAGCAAAAGGAGCCTATGCTGAAAATCTCAGCTCTGTAGCTCTTATGGTCTCGGAGGAGAAGCTGTTGATCCAGACAGACGGACAGACGGACAGACGGACAGACGGACATGGTCATATCGACTCGGCTATTCATGCTGATCAAGAATATATATACTTTATATAGTCGGAGATGCTTCCTTCTGTGCGTTGCAAACTTCTGACCAAAATTAATATACCCTCTGCAAGGGTATAAAAAACAAGAAGAAAGAAAGACTGATGATAATCAGGGGACGATACAATGGGAGGGGCCACGGATTGGAGCACGCATCCCTAGCGGTTGAGAAAATGAAACTGTTGAAAAGTCAATAAAATTCAATTGCCACGATCGTAAATCATAAAATTCATAACCGTAAAGTGACAGCTCAGGGCAACCTGTGGGAATGCGGCTGTGCATGGGCGCTCAGTACGTGAGCAGCGATTCAATGAAAGCGCCGAGAACGACAAGATACCAGGCTCGCCAATTGCAGTCGCAGCTAAGATTTAACAACACCGATAGTGGCCATAGCCACTGGAGGTCCTACATACATACATACATACATACATACATACGTATATCAGCCAAAACGACTGGACGACAATGATCGAGCAATGACTTAAAACATTGCAAGAAATTTCGATCTGGAAGTGAAGTGATCTACTTTAAATTTCACTCCATTCTCATTCTTATCCCATTTCATCCCATTCCATTCCTATAGCAGTAGCTGGCATAGGCATAGTTATAGACATTGCAGCTACTGTCCTGGTTTGGCCAGGGCCTGGCCTGGTCCGATCTGGTCCGTATGTTCTGCTTTACTCTGTCCTGTTCGGTTTTGTTTAGTCGTCGTTGATGTTGTTTATTTGGCTGCGTGAGCGGAGCTCAGTGATCTTCTGGCGCTTGCAGAGTTACGCTATCAACTTGGTCATCGACAGCAGCTTTAGTTTGCCATTCAGAGAGAGAGAGATAGAGATAGAGAGAGAGAGAGAGATGGAGAGAGAGCTACAGCTGAGACTGAACCTGCAAAGTCAGAGTTTGCCTTCGCAGGGGACGCAAATACAAGTCGCGATTAGATCACAGAGCTCCGCGTTTGTAATTCAGAGAAATTGGCAATGCTATGGTAGTGCACACATGGCTAGCGATCTTATCTGGGCGCTGACGCCGCAGTCGCCTGACAATCGTCTGCACTTGTACCTGGTAGTGGTAGTGGTAGTGGTAGTGGTAGTGGTTATGGTTATGTGGTAGTGCACATCACATGAGTCTGTCCGGTTGAGGCAAAGTCATGGAGCTGGCGCTTCCTTCAGTGGTCAGGTAGGAAAGCGCCTGCTTCCTTTTTACATAGGAACATTCAACTGGACCTGGACGTTATGCTCATGAATAATGTATTTAAAAAACAAAAACAAAAACAAAAAAAAAAATGAAGAAAAAACAGCGGAATCTGCCAAGTGTATAAAACTCCTTATATGGTGTCGTCTATCAGATCAGTTGTCATAATTCTCATATTGTGTGTGCCAGGTTTTAGTCAGTGGTGGTAGCAAGGCCCTTCCAGGCAGTACTCCATGGGAACTGAGACTGGATGATGTCCTTTAACATAGCCTTCAACCAATTTAGCTCGTACTTTTTCGCATATTCATGCTTCTGTATATGTATATATATATATATACTTACATATATGTATAAATAGACTATATATAGGTACATAAGTATATGTGTTTATATACATGTATGTCAGTAATAAAAGAAAGTAAAAGTATGTACATATAAGAAAATAAATATTATAAAATAAAATCTAGGATCTTGATTAGATAGCTTTAACATTCGATTTAATTTTCCATTGCCCCTTCGACACAAATCTATAAAAATGCAAAAAAAAAAAAAAAATAATAAAGGGGGGAAAAAATGATGTATAATCAATCAAACATTGAACATTTAATTGTTTTATATAGATAATTTCAAACATTTTTGGCACTCCATCAAATTTCTCTCTTTCTGGTACTATGTGTCATGTTTTAAAGTTATTTATATATATATATATATATATATATTTGTATATATTTTTATGGCATTATTTTTTAATTTGGCCAAAATGGTATGAAAAATCGTGTGTGGTTTCATATTTGGATACAAACTTTTATTTTTGGTATAAATGAAATGAATATACTTATATCTATATATATATATATATATATATATATATATACATAACATATAAACGTAAAGGTAATTTTGTAGAATCGAGAAATTTTAGTAACTAAAACATAAAAAAAAAAGGTCAGCCAGCGATTAGATAAAATGTCGAGTGTATTTTAAAAACTGGACGCCTATTGTGAGATTATGTTAATGACTCTCACTAATTATAAGTTAGGGACAAACTTTATTTTTGCAAGAAATGCGTTCCGATCCTTCAATCGGACCTGCAACGGGAGCTGAAAGAATGAAAGCAAAAAAAAAAAGAAAAAAAGAAGAATGAAACATTTTGTGACCTCTGGGCGCTTCTGATATATAGAATATATAGTATATGTGTATGTAGCAAAGTCGGTCGAACGGCTTTCGATCAATTTGTAGCTGTCCATCAGCAAAGTATTCAACTTAATTATAGGTCCATCATTCGTGAAGATGTAGTAGAAAAAGCAAAAAAGCAAAAAAAAAGAAACATTATGAAATTAAAGCAGCGGACAAGCTCGTTTTGTAGATTGCCCTGCGGCAATTTTCAGAAGCATTCGACTGCATGTTCTTGTTGTTGGACAGCGGTGAGGGACTAGCTGTCTTCATCTTCATCTCCATCTCCATCTCCATCTCCATCTCCATCACCAACTCCATCTCCATCACCCAGCTCTCCATCTCGAACTCCAACTCCAACTGCAACTTCAACACCAACTCCACCTTGGACGTCATTTGGTCAATGTCTTCGCCCCGACATATAAGCGTCGGCTGCCACACCCTCATTGATTTCAGGCATTTTTACCCTGGTATCAGCCTGTGCCTGGTCTAAGGCCTGGTCTTAGGTCTGGTCTTTGGTTATGGACTTGGGTTTGGCGCATTTTGCATATTAATTGCGAACCGACTGGCGCATGCCATAGGCGAAACTGTCCAAGATGGAGGACATCAGCAGCAGGGTTTTTTTTTTTTTTCCTTTTTTGTTTTTGCTGATGCTTCACTTTTAATCGATTTCTGGGATAATTGAAGTGGCCGCCATTGCATAGATTCGTCAATGGAGGAGTGATCGAGGAAGACGAAACCGACTTTACCGACTGCTTAATCAATGTCAGATTATATAAACTCTGGCTGGCTTCTGTGCTTCATTGCCGCTGGTCCTCGATATTATGTTAACACTATAATCGCTTACATGTAATCGGGCGCATTGTGTAATGGAGCCTCCTGTCTTCATTTCTTCTCAAATTATACGTACATACGTACGTACATAATAGAGAAGAATCTCCAGTGAGGAGGGGGGGCAGGTAGAGCAAACATCAGAAATTCCAGTAAATGACATTAATATTTATGATCTATTCTGAAAAAAAACAAATATATATATATATAAATAGAAGAATTAACCATTTTTTACTCAATTATTGTGGGATATATACATACGACAAGAGACAACATCTATTGAATGGATAATGCCTATTAAAGTTGGTTATAGTTAGTAAAGAAGTAAAGCCTTGAATTATACATAAACTGAATCCCCTACAAATATATTAAACATATATATATATATATATATCTATATACACCGATCCATTGAAACAATTGACATGAAATGAAAGATTCCATCAAATTCATATACACTTTGACAGAGATCGGCTAAATCAATGATACTTAGAAATTAAAATTCATCGATATATATATATTAATATGTACATACATATATGCATGTCTATAGGTGTAGAGATAATTCCACAAATTCTACAAATTGTTTACAATTTAAACAATTATTACTTGAGACAATTTTGCACTCAATTAGCAATAGAATCATATTAATTATGTTTATATATACATATGTATAGTATATATGTATATATGTATTTGTACTAACTTAAAGTAAATTAAGATAGTTATAGTAGTATTTGCATTAAGGACACACAACAAATTCCATTTTTGTGTGTTGTGTTCAACAAAAAACAAAAGAAAAGAGTGAAAAGAAAATAATGGAAGAGCAAAAAAAAAAAAAAAAAAAACATAAAGAAAAGAAAATGTTGTTAAAATAAAGTTGCTTTTTGTGTTTCTATCTTGCAGCTCTTGCCGCCAAATGTGACACAAGCATCGGAGGATGCCTCCTCTAATGTAAACGAGTCGTCGTTAGTGATGACAAACGCTCCAGCGATGAGCCCCACGGGTGGTACGGACAGTCAGACGAATCAGCAGGCTTCAGGCAGTGGAGGCGATGCCTCCTCCGGTGCACTTAGCCCCAATGCGCTGTCGCAGAATTCGAATGCAGCAGCAGGGTCAGGAGTCGGTGGGGCAGTGGGAACTGATTTGGCCACTGGTGGCTCCCTGGACGGCAACGCTGTAGGCACAACGCCTACAACGGGAAGTTCATGCTGCGAGAACGGGCGTCCTATTATGACCGATCCTGTATCGGGGCAGACCGTCTGTTCGTGCCAATACGATTCGGCGCGACTTGCCCTCTCCAGCTACTCCCGCCTGCCGGCAGCCAGTGTTGGTGTCTACGGCGCACCTTATCCCTCAACGGATCAGAATCCCTATCAGAGTATTGGCGTAGACAGCTCTGCCTTCTATTCCCCGCTGGTAAGTGAAAGTTAAAGAGGGCTAAAGAAGTAATCCCAAAACATACATACATACATACATACATACATACATGTACACACATGTACATACATACATGCATACATACATGCATATAACATTAATTGTATAGTCAATGGCTTTTGCGATGTCGGGCCAGTTAGGTTTAGGTCAATCATGACTATGCCTTGTCAATCCACTGAACTCAATCGAATTATCATTATGGTTGACTGGAGCACTGTCAAAGCTCATTTAGTAGCAGCTCGTCTACATACATACATACATACATACATACATACATACATATATTGGAGCTTGAATTCCTCTCCCTCACTCCCTCTCTCCCGCACTATATCACTCTTTTCGAATTTGACCGCTTACTCTGTTGCTTTTTTTGTTGTTGTTGTTGTTTTTTTTTTTTTCTGCGGTGTCTCCTACTGCTTATTTCAATTTCGATATTTGATACTTTTGCCTAAAGAAGGCAAAATCATTGGAAACAAAACATATTGCCCTATGGCCTCAATTACAGTACCAGATGAAGCTTTTTTCTCTCCCTCTCTCTCTCTATCTCTCTGTGTGTGTTTGTTGTACATGTGCAGCAGAAACTAAGCTTATATTGTGTGCCCGTTTCTTTTGTTTTCTAAGTGACCACAGAAATGTACACGAGCAGCTTGCTCACAGTTTTAAATAACATTTTCGACAAAGACAGAAGCGATACACGGCTGGACACACACACACACACACACACACACACACACACACACATACATACATACAGTCAATAAATAAAATGAAATAAATAAAATTGACAAAACTATATACATACATATGCATGCATGTATCTATGTGTGTGTACACATACAAGATACAGTGGTGGCCACGAATCTAGCATATTTATGTATATATACATATATATATATTCCTTTTTGGTTTAGTTCAGTTCATATGAACAATTAAATTATTAAACAATTATTATCATTTTTTTATTTGCTTAATAAGAAGAGACATTTCTTTATTTATTTTATTTTTTCTTAAATAAAAAGTGAAACGACAATTGAAAGATTTTCACTAAATTTTTTTCCTTTTTCTGCGTTCTTTAATGACGTCTTACAACGTATTTTGATTACTTATCAATTCGATTCTGCTTCAAATTATGTGTTTTTGATTAAAATTAAATCGTAATAAATTGTATATATGTACTTGAAATGCAAAAACTACAAAAGGTTTATAAAACTAATGTGCAAGTCACTCAAAAAACCAAAAAAAAAAAAAACAATTATTTATCCTACCGTTCCTATGGTAGCTAAATAAGGAATTTGCATGTGTAACGGAATCGTACACAATGTGTATATACATATAACTCGTATATACATATATATATACATATATATGTATATACATATTTGTATCTATATTCAGAGATGCATTCATCTTAGCATTGGAAAATCCTGATCAAAATTAATGAATGAATGTTTCTTATCAAAAACAAATTATACAAACATTTCAACATCTCTGATTATACAAATATATTTACACATATAAGTATATAAATTGCAATAAAGTGAAAATGTTGTGGAAGTGAAAATTTAAACGTCTAGTCTAATTAACCTCTTGTATTGCCAAAATAGGTGCCAGATTCACATCTGCAGCCGATGTACCAATTTTGTAAATGTTTTTTCAAAATCATAACTAAATTTAAACACAGAAATTTTCATCAAATAGTAATCAATTTCTGCCCAAAATTACTTTTGCAAGATTTGGTAAATATTTGAGTTGGGAAGATTGCAAATTGTTGCTTTAGCTCGTTTTAATTAGTTTTCCATCCAATCTGATTGCCAAATTTCAAATTCATATATTTATTCTCTTTAGATACATTTATTTAGAGGACAGAATTTCGATTCCTAGAGGAACGAAATTCAAAACTTTAAGAAGAAGAAAATCATCTGATCAACTCTAAATTATGAGATTTGAACTTCCTTTGTTTTAGGTAGAATAAAAATGAGAACAATATACTTATATATTCTTGATCGAGAAATGAATTGAAATACTCATATACCTCTAACATTCCGTCTGAATCAACTCAATCTTCTCCGAAAGTCTTGAAGATAAAATTTCTTTTTAATATTTACATTGTTGATTATAATGAGATTTAACCAAATTTAATTAATTGTTTAATTATTGGAATTATGGCTTCCCATTGTGTGGACGCATCTTTAGATAGTACAAAATGATTGCCATCCCAAGGTAGTTTTCACAGCACATATATAGTCCTTAAAGAAACGATCGGTGTAAAGTAAAGATTTTGATCAATAGATTAATTAATTTTCAAGTGATTCTCATCCACAAGATTCATTAGAATCGCCTTACTATATTATACAGCTACCCAATAGCAGTTATGTATATTTGTTCCTATGAATGATCGGAAAAGTTCGGAATGTTTTCCGAATAAAAATTGTGTTAGATAAGGTAATGATTAATTTTATATATACTTCTTAATGATTTCAAATATAATTATTAATTATTATATGTATATACTGCTTAAGGGGGATCAAATATCTTGGAACATTTGTAGATGGTATCCTATTCCTTGTTTCTTCCAATTTGTAACTCTTTTCATATTCATAATTAACAAGATTTATTCAATGAGAAGAACATGTTCATTCACCTGCATTCAAGTGTACAATAAGCCAACTTTAATCAAGTTATCAAATTGTGGTTATTTTTGAGGTAAAACCAAAATCAGTTGTAATAAAAATGAGACTAACAACTATATAGATAGTTTAATTTAGTTTAATATCAGCAATCAATTTAAGTTTTCTTATCAATGCCTATACATCATACTTACATATATACATACATACCTATGTATATATATACATGCATATGTATATGTGTTGGTATTTGTATATATGTATTAATTAACACAAATATTTTGGCCTTTATTTTAGGTCAAATACTAAATTATGAAATCATCTTTGTCCGGAATACTTTTCTGTGACCGTCGGTGTCCGGTTAAGGGGCCTTTACTGTACCTATTAAATATCGTAGTCAAATTGGGAATATGTGCATATGTATGTATTACATATCCCACATATGTATGTATGTATGTATTTATATGTATATATTTGTTGTATGGACTGCATCATCCGTATTAAAAATAGCAGGGGTTTTCATCTCTATATGTCCGTCTATCTATCTGTCTGTCTGTTTATCTGTCTGTCTGTCTGTCTCTCTGTATAGAGAAAAATGATTGATAATAAAGTGGGAAATAAATGGAATGCTAGACCATGGATTGATGAGAAAAAGGGGTAGTAGGAGAATGAGTGGCATGCCACACTTTTGTTTTTCACTGATGAATTCGGAATTGATGAAAAAACTCAAGCATGCTTAATTTAAACTTGCCTCTCTCATTGATAACCGATGCTGAGAATTTTGTTAATAATAATAACTCTTATTTAATCAATAAATTTACACACAGAAGACAAAACGATTATCTGTGTCAATCAATTCTTTAAACAGAATTAATGTGAAATATACTTATACTGACTTTTGCATAAACTTTATACATACATACATACATATGGATATGTATGTATGTATGTATGTATATTATTTGAATATGTGTATGTATGTATGTGTGTATACTTACATGTGTACACTTTGTTTACATCCTGCACACAAGGTGGGAAATTTTGTACCACATTTTGTTACTTTAATGTTGGTGAAAATTATTAGTAAATTAATTTTGATTACTTTACCTAATTTGAACAATAAACATGATGTAGTCAAGTAGGGGAACGGTTTTCGTTACTAGATCAAAGAGAAAGAGTGATGTAACTAAACAAAGACCATATATATATATATATATATATATATATGTATATGTATATATATGTATGGTTATCAAATGGTGCGGAGACGACGGCAGCAGCCAGCAAAGTGTCATGTTAAATTGGTATTTACAACAGGAAATTCATTTCGCGTCATTCTTTCTTCTCCCTATACCCTACCCTACCCTACCCTACCCTACTCCCTGTCTTTTTCCATTTTTTCTTTTTGTTTTTTCTTCTTCTTCCAATCCTCTCCCCTTCACCCACCCTCCTTCACGGTGCTGGCCTTCAAACCACTTGCGTGTACCTGGCGGACCGCTTCTTCTTCTTCTTCTTGCCTTTATCGGCAGACCCAAAAAAACAAAAAAAAAAAAAAAAAAAAAAAAAGAAGAGAAAAAACAACTTTTAATTAAGAAAATATCATTGACGGTCTTGTGGTCACACATCGAGCATGATAAGATGTCGCTTTTCAATTCCATACTGTCGGAGTGTTGGAACGGGCAGTTCATCCAGCACCATAAGGTGTTAAAGTTCGAGAGTCAATGTATCAACATTGTGGGATTCTCTCCCTCTCTCTCCCTCTCTCTCTCTCTCTCTCCACCTGGTTCTGGGAGTTTCGATTGGTGCATACTACACATAAATCACACTTAATGTCCGGCCGGCCTTCTTTTGATATCAAATGCGCAGGCTATATATGTATGTATATAGATATAGATACTTATATATACATATATATGTAGATATACCGTTGAAGATAGCCAGACTGTTCTTGCCCATCTAGTCAAATGCCATTTTGATAAATATATTTGTCACTCGATTGCGGCAGCATCGAGAATATTGAGAATCGGTATTTATATTGGTATTGGTATTGGTATTGGTATTGGTTGTGGTATTAGTATTTGTATTCGTATACTAATATATTGATATCGGCAGAAAGTCGAAGAAGGCAAAGCTGAGTTAAATATTAATAAACAACGGAATACATGATGTTAAGCAATTAAAAATGTTAATACTGATTCATAAATCAAGAGCTCACAAAAGGCACTGGTCGACTACGGCAACCAGATTGGGCACTCGACTGCCCCCCAACCGCCAACGATCTGGCCAATAGTTGTCGCTCATAAATCCGCCTGTCATTTTCCGAGGGCATAAATCGCAGCACCCATAAACAGAGACCACAGAAGCGGATCCAAAAAAAAAAAAAAAAAAAAAAAAAAAAAAAAAAAAAAAAAAACAACAAAAAAAAATTAAAATTCAAAGTGTCAGCTTCAGCGTTTTCCTGCAACAACAAGAATAAAAACAATAACAACAGTAATCGGCATTTTGACTTGGATAATTTTGTTATTAGAAAAGCGGTTGACACACGCATCTAACATACATACATACATACATACGTATGCTATATATGTATATAGATATGTTCAGGCAAATATGTGTACATCCATACGTATGTATGTATGTATGTATGTACATATGTACGTCAGTTCGAACGCGTCTGTCTGGTCTTTTGAAATTATGGTCAACGCCAAAATAAAGTTGCTTTATTACGAAATATGTTGCCAAATTATACATTTCTTGTCAACAAAATTGTGATTTCTATTTTTTTTTTTTTTTGCAAAGTGTGGGAAAAAATTCGGTTAGTCTTGACATTCTTAAATTTATATTTATATAATAATACAACAACAAAAAATCTAATCGCGATATTTGAATCAATTTTGTCGCATTATGAGCCCAAGTTTAATTTGTTTCCTATTTATTGATTTTATATCGTTTCAGAGCAATCCATACGGATTGAAGGAGGCATCAGGTGGAACAGATATGGGAACTTGGACATCAGCAGGCTTGCAACCGACCACTGGCTACTACTCCTACGATCCTATGTCAGCATATGGGTAAGAAATTTTTACATATTTTTATTATACTTATGTATTTAAGAGGAGTAAACATATATACATACATATACATATATATGTATGCATATAAGTAGGATATACCAATCAGTTCGTATTTATTAGAATATTTATTAACTATAATTTGAAATCAACTTTAACTTTTACATATTTCAATTTGATTAGCAATCAAATTAAATTTTATTGGCTAAATTTCAGCTGCTGATGCTGATCATTAAATGTGATGAAATCTATTTAGCCTTATCCTAAGTATATAAAGATTGACAAGATAGTTTTACAAATTGATTTCAATTTCGATTCTCCTTGTAAATCAAAAATTACATACATACATACATACATACATGCATTTGTGTGTAATTTTTACTTTAATCTTTACAAGTTAAATTTGAAATTTTAATAATATAAATATTTGTATATCCAAGTATCTATGTACATACATGTCTATGTATACGCAAATTAATTACTCCAACTAATCGGATGATCGAAAATGTTTTCTTTTTTCTCTCTCTTTTTCTTTATTTTTATTTTTTTGTTTGTTTGTTTTCATTGAAAATAAATGTTTGTGCCACCAAATCAAATGCAATTGTGCGCCCATAATTAATTGCAAAATATTTACGAGTACTTAAAATTGATTTGAATTTAATTGCTTTCGGCGCTGTGACACCTTCCACCGCCGGACAATGGGACAGTGAGACAGGAGACACAGAGTGGCAGAGGGAAAGGGATAGGGATAGGGATAGGGATAGGGACAGAGAGACAGAGAGACAGAAGGCAGACGATAATAAAATTTGAATTGCGGAAATTGTCAGAGCGTGCGAGATTATTTATTTATGATTGCGGCGAAAATAATAGCAGTTAATTGCACGCTAGAGCGCCCTCGGCCCACAAATACATTCATACCTTGCATGCATACACGGTTTTGTATGTGTCTGTCTGTCTGTATGTATGTATGTATGTATGCATGTATGTATGTATGGATATTGAAGGTGTATGTCCATGTACATACATACATACATGCATATATGTACACACACATACAGATAAATCTGCATGCATACATAGACATTGGCACGCATCAGAATTGATACGACGGACCGGACCAGACCGGGATCGGACTGTCGCTTGCACCGGCTGCGGCTTCCCGTTGAACGGTTGAGTTTGCGTGTGGAATTGCCATGAAATCGAGCTTTCTGTGGGACTGTAACTAAGTGAATGAGTGAACAACAAGTGTGGAGGGGGGAGGAAGAGTGTGAATTGTGTTATGTATGTGTGTGTGTGTCTGTCCGTGTGTGTGTGTGTGTGTAAATTCCAAGGGTCGGGGGCTATGAGGTGTGAGCAAAATAAACGCCATATTGGCGGCCATATTTAGCGAAAGTACATACATTTTGTTTACTTCTGCATGTACATACATATGTATGTTTTTACACACACACACACACAGGCACACACCGGTATACAGACACATGCATATATGCATACGTACATTCATTCATTCATACATACATACATACATACAGAGACATGTACATACACATGTATGGACACATTGACAAACATTAAAAAGATGAACGGTTGCGCTTTGTGTTTGTATTCAGCGTCAGAGATTGGTGCAAGGGTGAGAGCGTGAGCGAGTGCAGAACCTAAATGAGAGAGAGAAAAACAAAAACAAAAACAAAAACAGAGAAAAAATAAAAACGAACTAAAAAGCTGACTGGTTGAATGGGTGTGGTTGAATGTGGGCGTAAGAGTGGGTGTTAGTGTAAGGCTAGAGATGGTCGTTTGGCGGCAATACGGATAGGGGATGGGAAATTTATTGCAATTACCAACTGACAGGCATGTCCATGTCAGTTCAGCACTCAAGTCTGTTGGAGCTGGCGACAATGTCATTTGGCGTGTACGGCATTATTTGTTTAAACTGTGTGTTCACTGCTGTATATATCTATGTACATATGTATGTATATGTATATTCCGACTTGCAGTTAATAACAACAGCAACAACAACAACAACAACAAGAACAACCTTATCAATAATAATTGTTGTTAGCTGAACCTAAATTGCATGTCTCTAAAGTTCGAACAAAAACTAAAAAATGTAAACCCGTGTAATCTGGTCCAAATCTAATAAGCGGCCGGGGAGGGGGGCAATCAACCAACCGAAGAGCATTGCCAGTACAATTAGACCAACTGTATTTGTGTTAACAATAACATTTTGTCATTTACCATTATTGTAGATAGATTTTACTTGCGCCATTCAAGGGATGCGTTTCATAAAATTTGTATCTTAATCCATCTAACTAGAGTGATATGAATGAATACTAAGTGGAAGCCAGGACAAAATCATGACAGATTCTTATCGATTTAATACTAGAACAATCATTTCTATGATGACAATATGACTTTTGTATATATCTTCGATATCTTAGTTCGTCTAAATTTTGAGGGAAGTCGTTCAAGGGAGTTACATACTATGTATATCTGCCCTGAAGTTTCTTCACTAGTTAATCTGCAGCTAACTGAATTATCAAATATATTATGCCATTGTCCGATTTGTATATCTCATCAATCTATATCTAATATCATACACTCGTAAACTCTTCAGATTTTCGATATGCATACATGATCTTAAACAAAAATCTGGGGTGTATAATACATATATTGTATATTTCTTACATATTTAGCATATGTATCCTGTCATCTTTCATATATGACTGGAAATATTGAAAGAATCATTTAGTTCAGTTAAAAAGAAATATAAATTCAATATAAATTCTCTCCAAATTGTTTATAACTTTTAAAAGATTTACTTTATGTAAATTATTAAGTCCTTTAGTAACTTTTAGTAACTTGTAATCATATCTTAAATGAATTAATGGATAGCAATTCAACTTTCATCTAGAATTATCCCTAGTTAACCCATCCTATTAAACTAATCTCTCTATATCGATGTTTACATATGTATGTATGTACATATGTATGAGTACATACTCGTATATAAATTTTTATTCTCTGTGAAAACTTTCGATTTTGAATTGTAGAATAGATAGCTACCGAAAATCCTATTTAATTCAATATCGTTCTATTTATTTGTTTTTTTTAGTCTTTTCCCTTTAGTTAATTTAGATTAGATAGATCGACTCTCTAACCAGTGATCGATCCATTGTAAAACAACATTAAAAAATAAATCAGAATCTTGTTATCAAAAATTTAAATAAATCTGATGAAAAGTTAATGTAAATTTGAGTGCTTCATAACAATATCTTTTAATAAATATCGTTTGAATAAAACTGTTCAAAAAGGCAACTGTACAAATTAAGACTCAAATTAAAGACACTCTAATAGTCTAAGCAATTAGAGCAAAAACTCAAACATCAAACTCAACGCTGCATAAAATAAGTTTTTACATTTTTACAGTTTTTTTTCCTCTCCTTCTTTTCTATTTCTTTTTTGTTTTTTTTTTTTTTTTGTTTTTGTGTTTCAAATACAAAAGAAACTTCGGAAAAATTGCACAAATATGGGGAAGGCAAACCGACCGACAGACCGACCGTCTGTCGTGTCAGACAGTCGGAGAACGCAACGTGTTTCGTTGTTATTGTTCTTGTTGTTGTTTTTTTTTCTTCTTTTTTTGTTGCTTCATCTTGTAAAATTCACCGCACAAACTGTTGATTCTGTGGCACCATAAAAATCCCATAAAAAAGGACGTTGCGAAGAGAGTAAAAAAAAAAGCAAAAGCAAAAGCAAAAAAAAAAAAAAGAAAAGGAGAAATAAAAAAAAATAGATGAAAGCAACCCGAAAGTGAAATGTATAACGCGGCTCTCGTACGGACTAACCGGATGGATATAGTAGAACAACGGAGTACTTATGGGTTGGGGGTTTAATTTAGCTAGGAAAAGTTTAGAGCATGTTGCTTCTAGCGCATACACTATAGGCAGGCAAGGACCATTATTTTGCTACACCAAAAGGGGGGGCAAGTTGTGGAGAAGGGGATATCTCTGTATGTTGGGATGATGGGTGATGGGGTTGCCCACAGTGTTGGGATAAAAAAAAATGCAGAAGAAGAAAAATGCTAAATGCAGAGAGAATACCGTTCCGGCGATGCAGTATACTGTAGCTATAGCCGGTCTCCGGTTGCACCCACTTACCATATGTTCATGGCATTGTCGTCCTCGTTATTGCTACAGCTTTATGTTGCTCTTTGTGGGTGTATTCTGTTTCACAACTATGTTTTACAATATTTTGACGTGGTACTACACTCGTGGCATCTCCGTGATGGTGGGGGGGTAGTGATACACAGCCGGATTGGTGGGTTGTTGGTGGGTGCGGGGTAGGGGGATGGGGGGTTGGGTAAGGGTAAATGAAAAACATAATTTTTTTTTCTTTTCAGTTTTTTTTTTTTGTTATTTTGGTTGTTTATTTTTTATTTTTGGTTTTCTTGTTTCTCTGTTATTATTGTTGTTGTTGGTGTTGTTGTAATTTTAATGAATTTCATGTTTGCTGACTCGTTTTCGTTACTGCCATTTGTAGAGCAATGCAATTAAATGGCCGATTGGGTTGGTTGACGCACACATATATACATACATACATATGTATGTACATACATACATAACTGTATATATATGTATATATATATTTTAATATATATGCTACATTAACTAACCAGATTTGCATTGCTTTTATAGGTATGGAGCTAGCTATGATCTAGCTGCCCGCCGCAAGAATGCCACAAGGGAATCAACAGCAACATTGAAGGCGTGGCTAAATGAACACAAAAAGAATCCATATCCAACAAAGGGGGAAAAGATTATGTTGGCAATTATCACAAAAATGACACTAACTCAGGTATCAACCTGGTTTGCTAATGCCCGTCGCCGACTGAAGAAGGAGAACAAGATGACATGGGAGCCAAAAAATCGTACCGATGATGATGATGATGCACTCGTTTCGGATGATGAAAAGGAGAAAGAAGATGTGGAAACGGATAAGGCAGATATATCTGGGGGTAGTTTGGCCAAAGGTAGACAAATCATCAGGTGATATATAATTTTAGGCATAACAATTTTAATTTATTCCCATTTTAGATGTGCCAAAAGATGAAGATGACCTAACTGATGAGGACCAAAAGTGCATTGGTCAGACAAATATATTGCATACTGGTTTTGGTTATCCATCGAGTGGTTATCATGGCGGTAGCAGTGGCACCAGCAGTGCCAACCAGCCAGCCGGTTACCATCCATATCATCATCAGCATCCAGCCTATTATCAGACACAGCAGAGTATGCTCCCAGCATCATTTCATAGCGGAGATGGTGGATTGCTTAACAAGCATAGTGAACACAGTAGTCCAAAAAACCAATTACGCCGGGACTGTGGCGTGCCGATTCCAGCTACCAAGCCCAAAATCTGGAGTTTGGCCGACACAGTTGCCTGCAAGACCCCACCCCCAACATACATGGCACAAGAGCAACAGCAGCAACAGCAACAGCAGCAGCAGCAGCAGCAGCAGCAGCAACAGCAACAGCAGCAACAATCCATGCAACAGCAACTTCTTCCTCACGTTCAACAAGAGAGCATGGATATGAACTCGGGTCAACTGCAGCAATCGACGGCGATGAGCAATCCGCATCATTTCAACGGAGCACCTTATTTAAGACCGCATACCACGGCATACGGGGGTTTTCTAGGGGCTACGACACAACAGCTTCATACCACGAACAGTGCCCCGTACACCAGTATCCACTCTCAGTCGAACATCAGGAGCAGCAGCAGCAGCAATTCCAGCGGCACGCATACACCTACCATCCCTACTACGGTAAACACGAACGTTGCTATGGGGCTAACACCGGCTATGGATCCGCTCCATCAAGAGTTAGAGTTCCCGGTTGTTCATCAGTTACACCCACACTCACACTTACACCCACACCAGCACACGCACACTCACTCGCACACGCACACGCACACGCACCCGCTCTCGCACCCTCTCTCGCACCCGCACACTCACACACACTCGCATCCACATCCACATCCACATCCACATCCGGACCCACAACAACAGCAGCAGCAGCAGCAGCAGCAGCTATCTCAGTCAACAGTGAGTCAGCGGGCGATGGGGTTTCCCGAAGCCCAACCCGATACTCCACCCCAAACTCCACCGAATATGAAGTTGAGCGGAACTTTGAGTCTTCTGCCTACCGTTTCTCAAGTCCCTATGACCGTTACTTGTCGCAGCAGTAGCCATGCCCTTAGAACTCCCATCGGTTATCCAATGAATTTTTCAGCACGTTTTGGTGAATTCTCACCGAGAGATGATTATAGCAGCGGTAGTAGCAACAGCAACAGCAGCAACAACAGCAACAGCAACAACAACAGCAACACCAACAACAGCAACAACAACAGCAACAACAACAGCAATTCATCGTCACCTCAATTGCATCGAAATGAGGCAATGTTCAAGCCATTATTCAAGGAATATACCAACTAAAAAGGTTCAGATCCAAACTGCTATACTTTTTCGGATTAGATTCGGATCTGATCTGATTCGATAGCCGGGACTAGGTCAAACGATCGTCACACCTTCTACATACAAACATACACACACACACACATACATACATACATATGTGAGTTATTTTTTTTTTTTTTTTTTTTTTTTTTTTTTTCAATTTAATTTAATTTAAATTAAGTTACTAATAGAATCATGTGTGCATATAGTGTGTTATTTGGTTTACCATGTTTAAGAATGGGCCAATGCTAATACAAATTTTGTGAACTCTTAGAATTCTTTGAAATACATAAATATAATAATTATACTATAAAAAAAATGCTTCTCAGGCATTAACGTGAATATATATATACATACTAATATATATATATATATATACATACATATATATATCTATACAGTTTTTTCTTCTTCTTCTTCTTTAAATGAACACGGCGAGAAATTCGTGCCATGAGAAAGGCTCAGGGCGGAGGTTAAATTTGAATCAATGTGCCACGCTCTAAACTCGCAGTGACACTCATGAATACTAAATTAAATTAGGTACTACTTACAACATACATACACATACATACATATAATAATTACTATATATACATAAACGATATATATATATATATATATTTATGTATATATGCAAATGCATTTTATTTAGTGGCCGACGGGCTCGTGCAAGAACAGAGAAAGGATTGTGTAATATTATCTATTAAATACTGATTCTCTATACCGTATTAATGTTTAAGGTTGATATACATACATACATACATACATAGATACATACATACATACATACATACATACATACATACATACATACATGCATAAATAACTTACAAATCTTTTTAAGGCTTGTGTGTATTTTTTTTTTCCGATCTAGCAGAGTAAGCGGAAAAGCATCTATTGAGGGAGCTTTTCTTTCCGTAACCGTAACCGTAATCGTAACCGTAACTGTAACGTAATAAAGGAAATACGGGCAAGATGCCTTTGTATCTAGACTACAAAAGAGTTTATATATTCTATATATATACACACTTCTGTGGCGATATTTAGTCAGAGGACATTTCGCAATATATCTGAACGATTTAGCCCAAAACTCTTCGATATCCAATTTAAGCATTAAAACTCGCCCATATAGCATATATTGTTCCTATTTGGAAAATATATACATATATATATATATATATATGTGTTTTCCATTGGAGGCGGAGTCAGCCACTACTGCTGATCAAACATATATATAAGTATATATATACACATATAAATATGTAGTTTCTGGGGTCAAAGATACTTCCTTCTGTGCGTTACAAATCATCTGACCAAAATTATAATTCCATTTGCGGAATTATATATACATAAATACATACATACATACATATATTAAATTTAGCCAATAAGTTTAAAAACTGTGATAAATTTTTTCATTGTCTGATAGACTCCACATTGACTTGTCGTCTTAATAAACATACAATGTAATTTTTTTTTTTTTTTCATTAAATAAAATAAAATCATAATAGTCCTGAAAAATATATATAATATCCCAAAAGGTCGTTTTCTTTGATTTGATGGATTTGTTATTAAGGACATGGGTAAGAGTAAGGCAACTTTAATTCTGTGTTCCATTAAGGTAATGAAGGAATCCTTAATCGAATATTATTGGCCAGAAGGTGGCGCCAATGTGTTATTTTCTCACACATTTTGCCTATTTGGTATGGAAACTTTCCATATTTCTTTCTCCATCGTGGGATCATCGATATGCCAATTAATTCTTTCTGCTATATAAATTCAAATCGGCGTTTGATATCTGTCCCATAAAGATAAAAAAGGATACTTCTTTTTTTGGATTTAAAGTAACGAAATTGAAGACACAGGAATCAAGTAAAATTAATTAGGTGCCGAATCGCATCTCCACTTCGGTTAACCCATCAATTGAAAATAGTTTCATACCCAAATAGTAGGTACCTTGTTTAATGTGTTTTCATTTATCGTGTTGGGAAATTCCTTATCTTTTTTGGTTTCACTTTCTGAATTCTCAAATTTACCCTGAACCATTTAGAATTTTTTCCGTTTTACGATTTTCAACTAATTAATATCGATAAAGGAGAGATCCATTTGTTGGGTTTGGGTCATCATGATAAACCCAGCCACTTGATTGATGTTTTTTTTTTTTTTTTTGTGAATATGGAGGAGTCGTTACCTGTACAGGCGATGAACATATATGTATATATGCATATACGTACACGTATGTACATATTATACCTATACATATTATGATTATCGATTATCTATATACTAAAGCTCAAAGTTGGCTTAGTTTCAGTGTGATAACAAGTCACATCAACTAATTTGAAAGAATCTTTTTAAGTTGCAACTTTTAATTCATTATCCCGATATCCAACAGTGCTCGCTACCCAATAAAATTTAAGAAATCGAGAAAGTATCGCTCGAGAAATTGTATTATTCAGACGGATTAAAGGATAGCATATTTCGATTTTGAATCGTTTAGCAAATTGTATCACTTTCTCATCCAACATTAGCTATTTCCGCATCACATACCGATCCCAGATTTGTCAAATTAATTATTTTGCTTAGCCATTAATACTTATAAAAGTATAGCCATGTCCCTTTGAGTATCTGCCCGTCTATCTATTTCTTTGCATCTTTTATTTAATAGTTGTTGACTTAGGTGAACGAATCTCTGTATTTATGTTTTTTAGATGATTATGTAGTCGGTTTAAGTTCATCAAGTGGATCGGATCAATATATCGGATAGTCATTATACAAATCCATACAAATCTTTTTAAGCTGAAGTTAAAAGATTTTCCATCCAATTCTAATCCAAATTTTAACTACTGCTGCCCATGGTATTTCAATGCAGAATATGCATATGTATATGTATACGTATATCTCCGATATTTATTGTACGATTTCAACGAAATTTGGTTATTTTACGCTATGAATACAGGGTATAAAAAGTTTCTATGTGGAAGGTTTTATGTTTTATGGTTTAACTTTCCAAATTGACATCTGCAACATTAGAAAAAAGAAAGAAACGCATTGGCTACAATATTCATCGAACATTCCAAAGATAAAGAAAGAAAAAACGATATTCTCAAGGAGAAAATTTTATTACAATTGAACAGATATCCCTCTCCTTAAAGAATTCCATTTCGACCATCTGGCCTCATCCAGTGAGGATATTGGATCAGCCACGAATTAAACTTATGTGATGAAAATTGACATGTGTTCCTGTGGATGATCCTAATCTAATTCAATCTCTTCCAGTCAGTAATTAGTCCAGATATCATATAGATAACTATGGTGGCTGTGGCTTCAATTTAAAAAGCTTTTATATATACATAGATAGAAATATTCTATTTATACATTCTTAGAAAATAAAAGTTGTATATAAATCTTAGATATCGATATGAAGAAGGTCCAGACCTCATTATATATATGTATATATAAATTAGAATTGGATACTAGGCCCTTAACTAAACATTCCCCCAATTCTCAAATTAAATTTTCAAATGAACAAAAATGATTTGAATGCCAATCTATATTTAGTAGGTAATATAAATTATATAGTTAGATGTATCGATAGTCAATGAATTGAATACCAGAATACCCATAATGTTAACAATTGATTCGCTGTTACTGTTGGAAAAGGGAATCTTTGTAGATCTCAGATCTTTGTTATCTTTCCAAAAGATAAAAAAAAAAAAAAAACAAAACAAAAAAAAAATGAAACACAATTCATTCATTTAATAATAATTAACAAAAAACGATACAATTTCCCTCGTAATGCATATAATTTGGAAAACATACTTAAACAACCTTGAAGCTCCACATATTATATATATATGTGTGTGTGTGAAGGTGTGTGTGTGTGTGTGTTATGATAAACAATTTATTTCCAGTATCGTCATTTGATAAATTCAAATTTAGCGGTTGGTAGATTATTGAACAAATTGCCATTTCAATTAAAATTGACAGCCGTTGATGGTAATCGGTAAGTTTCGATGAACTAGCCAATTTGAATTGACCATAGAACATACTATATACATATATATATATATATATCCTATACAATTTTTAACTCACTTCACTACATAAATTTGTATGTATGTACATATGCATACATCCCTATTGAATTTTTAGGTAGTAAGAGTTTTTATTCAGTTTAACTATACATATGTATGTACATATATTCCTGAGATCTATGTATGTATGTATGTATGTATGTTTTGTTATATCTACAGGTAGAAATTAATATAAATGCAAACATAGATACATTCATTCATACATACTTACATACTTATGTATAAACAAACATACATATACATATGTACATTCATTAAACAATTCTTATGGATGAGAGGAGAGGGGGTAAGTCTATGTTGAGGTATGTGAAGAGATGCTTAGCACTTATGTATGTATGTATTTGCGTACATATTAAATAACAGTAACAAATTTCTTAAACGATTTTGTATTGTAATTCTTTGGTCGCGCCATCAGCGGGACACTAGTTCCGTTCCCATAGTTCAGTTCAGTTCAGTTCAGTTCAGTTTGGATAAGATTTGGCTTTATGAGATGTTTTACAATACTAAATGACTGCAGTGGGCATAAAATATCCCATTATGTATGTGGCCAATCAGTAAGCCGGATAAATTAATCGCATCTGAGAGCAATGGTAAGTTCAAGTTGCCAGTTGCCAGTCGAGATCCTTCTCTGCGTTTTTTCTTGAAGCGATCTCATTTATGGGCCATAAACCATGGGATTTGCCCTCACCCGTGCTAGAGTTTGGTTGTTGCTGTCGCTCGACAGTTTCAGTATTTATTTTTCTTTTCTTTCTTTCTTTCTTTCGGATCGGTCACCAACGGCGAGCATACATACATATATATATATATATATATATACATACGACAGTTAACTTCTCTTGCATCCACTTAACGTCTTGGGGCAATAAATCAATCCTATGGTCAAAACGCCCGTTGTCAGACGGCAGTCGAATTAATCACTTTGAGAATTGTTACCCATTTGGAAACTTGTCGCATTTACTTATCCACCATCCAGTTGGAACCATTCAGATTCGTGTGCGGGCAATTCTTCATCACTATTTGAACGTTTTACTTTGTTCATATGTAGGTATGTATGTAGTATATATCTTCTAGTAGAATCATTGGGTGGTTTGAGAGATTTGAGATGTTATTGTCAATAAGGCAAATATCAAAGATCTGAGATTTAACTAAAATGTCCATGTCCTCTAAGAATAACAACAAAATATTAGCACCGATTTAGGAAAAGCAAAGAAAAACAAATCTAAATCGTTTAACTAAAGCAAATATTGAGCTATATCTAATCAGGTTTAGTCAACTCGAAGTAAATGTGTTCTTTACGGTTAGAAAATTCAGGTAGAAAATTTCCCTAAAATGGGAAAACCTTTTTATGTATTTTTATTGTATTTAAATGGCCAGAGAAAAATCAAAGATCTGTACATACAAATTTGAAAACTAACTAACTAACTAATATAAGTACAATGGTCATCAAGGATTTTATATTAATTAGACCAACAAATATCTGCTATAATTCTATGATAATTTGATCATTTTTGTCCAAAGGATTATAGTTCCATTGCAATTGTGACTTCTCATCGTATATATCTATAATTGAATATTTTTAAATTTCATTAATTTAAATTTTCTTTTACAATTTACTTATATTAATTATTGATTGATCAATTATTCCTTAATACGAGTCGATGTGAATGAAAAGAAAAGTTTCTAAGCCTATTAACGATGAAAAAGGTCTGAAATAACTGTAAAATTATATAAGCCAAGGCTTTCATCCCCATATAGAAATATTAAATTATATAAATAAACATTAAAAGAACACATTTGGCATTTATTTGCAAATTTGCTTAATTACTTTCATCAATTAAAATCATTTAGCTAGGCAATAGGAAATTTTTGCAAAAATATATTTATCTATCAAAAGATTTGCTTTAATAAGCCAAAAATTTTGCATAAAATAATTAAAGGAATACTAAAAGAAGCACCACTAAAGATTCAATTTTCCTTCATCCAACCAAACCTTCTACCTAAACCGTTGCCTTTTCCTCTGGTCCTCTGATTAAAAGGGGGCGGTTGAGCCATTTTTCTGGTGCTGACTGAAGTCTCAAGATGCTAGATGAAAATGCAGTGTTATTTAAGTGAAACAAGATGAGTACAAATATAATACACACCATCAGTGTAGTCACACAGGCTCTAACAGAAGGCATACATACATACACACACACACACACACACACACACACACATATTTGGAATGGTTTGAAAAGATGCCCAGTCCCGGCTAAAAAGCTCTTCCTCTTCCTAGTTCCAAATCTAGCTTCAGTCCCAAACCAGATGCATACTCGGCTACTACCCCAACATCATCCCTTATGCTGTCTGCAAGATTGTGTATGAATTTCTGTGTGTGCGTATGTATGTGTGTGTGTGTGTGGTTGCTTGTGCTGCACCAGCCACATCCTTGGTCTCGCAGCTTGCCTATGCATCGCAGCCTCTATAAATTATTGCTCCTGCTTGTCATGTACGGAAATCCTTTTGTCAGTGTAGCCGAAATGCCTAGCTCTGGGTTTGACAGTGTTTGGAATGGCGATATACGTTCGTTATCAACAAGATTAGAATTTTGTTGCATCGCACACACACACACAGAGAGAAAGCCTTAGAAACAATTCAAGCAGACACATTTCGCAACTATAACAATTAATATCCTCAGATTGCATCATGACATGAGTGTGTAGCATGTCGCCCTCATCCAAGACCTGTCCGTACACGAGGGCGTATACGTGATGGCGTATGCTAATTTGATACATTTCTCATGGATATATACATACATATATAGACTTTAAGAATATTTAAATATATCTATCTATCAATCCAATTTACTTAATTCATATACATAACAAATAATGAATAACTAAAAGTTTTTCTTTTATTTTCTTTTTTTATTTGTTCGGTTGATGAAATTTTCGTTTTGATAATCCAATCCAAATAATGATAAATCAAAGATTGCTAAAATCTCAGATTTATATACATATATACGTTATATATTTGTATACTAGGTATTCATATTCATTTTTATTAATCGATTTTAATAAAATTTAAATCATTAGCATGATCGACTGATCGATCTTGTTTATAACTTCTTTATGTAGTTTGGCTAAACTTAACGATTTTTGCATCATCTATATAAAAGTATATAGTATTAATGTTAAGTACGGAGTATCGAAGTTAATTTATATGCTGATTATAAGTACATATACTATATATACTTACTTTTAAAATATCAATAACAATTTTTTAATTTAAACAATTTTATATTATGTTCTGAATGGATGTTTAAATAAATAAAAACTTTACATAACTTTTTCCCAATTTATCCTCATTAACTTAGTTACAATATGTTGGCATATTATATATATATATATATATATATATATATATATATAGAGTGCCAGTTCAATACGGATGTTTATTTCAATTTTTCAATATATTATAAGGTCACAAATGATTGTGACGATTTGACTATATCTTAAAAAAGAAAAACTATCCAATATCTTAGATCTTACATTTTATATGAATACATGTCCAAATTTAGAAGCGAGAGAGAGAGAGAGAGAGAAAAAAACACATTTAGGGATATGATTTATATGGCATCAACCAGAAAATAAACAGGGGGGGTGTCTTAAATACATACAATATGTATATTTGATTAGAGTACAAGTATGATTTGTCGCTGTCTGTGTGTATAAACAATTAATTATAGCCGAAAGCAGGCATTTCTTCAATTTTTGAGCAATTCGGCTTAAAGTCTCCTCTAATGGACATACATTGCTGGCTATCAATCATTGACATAAGAAAATTGAGCATAAAATGTCAAGCGAAGAAATTAACAACCAAAAAAAAATAAAAAAAAGAGAGAGAAAAAAAAAACGACAACACGCCTACAAAATGTGAGACCAATGGCCACCTCTTAGCCCGGCCAACTGATTATACATACATATATACAAATACATATATATATATATATATATATGACAAGAGCATATACAATGTGTATTTTGGAGAACTGAGCTGATGATAAAGGAAACTAAAATAATTATATCCATTAGTTCACATTAGGTAATCTTTGGATGTGTTTTGGATGTGCCGCCACTTATAGCCACTTTAATGTATCTTTCACATACTGATTTTTCTTTCGTTGATCATTGAGGGCAGCATGACATCTCAAACATAAGTCACAAAATACAATTATACATACATACATACATACATACATGGAACATACATAAAAGACAAGAAAAAAACATACAACAACAACAACAACAAAAATGATCCACTCATATCTCTGATCAAGTTCGTGTTGCTGCTAATTTGCTATTGTCATGAACTTACAAAGTGATATATACAATCGATCAGTAAAAGATTTGGCATTGGTTTTTGAGCAACCAACAAATCAAATGCATAAAATCTTCCTTTTTACACCCTGTACCCATAGGGTAAAAGGGTATATTAAAGATTGATGTACAACTTTTCAAAATCGGAGAAATAATGGCTAATTTGGAGCCTATAGAACAATGGTAAAATCCTTCAAAAGAAGGACAATGGACAAATCCTTCGAAGGAATCTCTACTTCAGAGGGTCCCAATTCAGTCAAATCTCGTCTGATTTTGAAAAACTATGTCTTTATTTGTTTCTTAGAATCGCCATTTTTAATTAACATAAAAATCTGGAAAACTAATTTTCAACTCGATTTTCGCAAATTTTAACGATGGTTACACTGCAAAAATTTACGAAAATCCGGTCAAAATTTTTTTTTCCAACTTTTTTCAACTTTTAGTGCAGTTTTTTAATACGGAAAATATCCAGAAGATTGATGTAAAACTTTTCAAAATCGGCCAAAAGATGGCCAACTTAAAGCATATAGAACATTAGTAGAATCCTTTAAAAGAGTCAAATCTAATTTTAAGAAACTATGTATATATCTCTTTATTTGCTTTTTAGAATTGTTATTTTATTTAACATAATCTGGAATATTAATTTAAATGTATGAAAATTAATTTAAAAGAAAGGAAATATAATTTAATATAATGAAAATAAATATTCAATTAATGAGGATTTCGACGGAGTCTATAATATCTCTTATTGGTACAGGGTATACTCCAAGTCGGCAGGGACGACTTGCTTACTTTATTCTATATGCTTATACTTATACATATGTTTATATATATATATATATATATATATTATCCCGCATGCATATACGATTGAATCTATGTATTTGAATTGTGTTGAACTCAATTTTGAATTTTTATGGTCTTGATTAAATTACAGTTTAGTCGTGGGTAGGAAATCTATTTATATATTTTTAATTTTTTTTTTTTTCTAATATTAACAATAAGATTTCAGATGGAATCTATAATTCACTTTGTAACCTTTGCAAACCTTTGACCTTCGAATGTTTCTGTTTTTTATATACATATTAATGGATGATTATTGTATTGTTTATAATCTGGTTTAAAGAGATTTAAACAAAAGAAAAGAAAAAACTAACAACATTTTCAATAATCCCAAAATGTCGCCACCTTGTCTGCTGTGGCATGGATGGAAGATGTTGTGGAGTTGGTTATATGGATTTGGAAATGATGGTTTCTTAGAATTCTTTTGGTATTGAATGGATATGGATGGATGTTGGGCATCGGTTTGGCTCATCAATGTACCATGTAACTAACTACATATGCATATGGAACTCTTAGAGCAGGTATCTTAGATGCCCTATCAAGTTCTCCCCCCCCCTTTCGGCGGTTTAATTAACATGACAAAGAACTGTCTCATGGATAAATTTATGGAAGACCTATCGGAGACATTGAAGCTACATATTCTGGCAAGCACACCAGATGGTCATGATAATATTTACGAACCCATTTGATTATTTTAACCATCGATAAGGTGGTCAATAGTCGTACTCGGATACGGACTCGTACACGGACACGGATTCGGTCTCGAAGAACTCGGTCTCTCATGTATGTATGTTCTTTATATGCATGCATACATACATACATATGTATTTGTATGTATATATATATATATATATAGTTCCTGAGACAGCAATTCCAATCAGACAATTTCACTGTCGTTAAAGCAGCTAATTTTATTAGTTTGCTGACATTTAGTATCTGCAGGTTTTGTACCCTTTTTTTTTTTTCTTCTCTTCTCTCATCCATGTTCGATTTATGTATGTATGTAGTATAGATGTATGTATGTATGTATATATTGGTTGATTGAAACGGGTTGCACCGGAACGGAACCGAACCTCGAATCGCCTTGCCCTTATCTTGTTATATTCATCCATGATTTGTTTTATACATAGTGTTTGAAATAAATTTAAATTGTGTTACCAATTTTTGTTTTTTTGTTTTTTTTTTTTTTGAATTCGCCTTATAGATTATGCGTTTTGTTAGACAATTTCCCCCTTATCTTAATGTGATTGGTGATTGGTGATTGCTATGTGTTGATGGTTTTGTGGTCAAACGTGGAGACCGGAGACCGGAGACAGTATGTCTGGCAAGACCAAAATGGTCAACACGCACACTTGCTAACAGAATTGTTTTAATGGAATTTTCTTGTAATGCGTTCTTAAATTAGTTTTTAAAGTGCGGGCCCCAACATTTAATTTGTTTGTTAATAGTTTTCGAAATGTGCCCATACGCGGCGGCGGCTGTACAATGGATATGGATATCGATATCGATACGGATACTGGATACTGATACTGATACCGAATCGGTACCAATCTACAAAATGTATGTTCACCTCCACATACATACAAACATACATACATACATACATTTGCATTTCCATTCTATCCTGTTTATGTGAAAAATACGAATTTACATGGTTTGGGTCCATGTGCATACAAGTAATCGAATATACGGGAATGGTCATGAAATGGACTGTTGTTGCTTAAATCGGGCGTAAGCGAATCAATTCTCATTTTAATTTATTGACACGAACGTAGAATGCATTGGATGGTCAACAGGACAGGCAAAGGTTACCCAATGGTATGGAGTTATGGAGTTATTGTGGATGATGCCGGAGTCGGAGTCGATTTCAGTGTTCGAGTCCCAACCGGAGTCTAGTATATATGTCCGTTTGTACATACAACATTGCACCAATTATAGTATAACTCGACTACAATGCAATTTGCATTGCGTGGCAAATTGGAACTCCAATGTCCGTATAAGGAAGGACCGACCGACCGACCGACCGACCGACCGACGCGACGGTCATTTAAAAAAAAAAAAAAAAAAAATATACATATATATGTGCATACGCCTCGTGGTCAATCTCCTTGCCATTGCATCTGGCCACCAAATTGGTACATTAACTGCAGATCAACTTATTTCTACCCACATGCAAACATTGTATCTCGTCCTTTAGCTGTAGCGACTCATGTACTAATGGATAACGTCCGCATCCATTGTTATTCCCGGTGCCCGATGCCCGATGCCCGGTGTCCGGTGCCCTCTGCCCGGTGCCCGGTGCCCGGTGTCCAGAGCAACAGCAAAACACAATTATTTATTGAATTTATACAAGAGCCGTGAATTTTATTTCACGAATTTGGAACACTTTTTTGACCGTAGATTTTGCCCAGGAGGCATTCAGTGGATGGAACTGTTTGTTACCCGTACGTAATTCACGTTTATCTGACTTTTAAAATGCCAATTTGGCGATTGTGCGAGAAATTAAACATGAATTGTGTGTATATATGGCAATAACGGTAAATTGATAACATGGCTAACCATGGATTGTCTTCTCCGGTTATGGATTCCATTCTTCTTCTTTATTTATTTATTTATTTTTTTGGTTTTTTTTTTTCTTGTTTTAACAAACAATCAATTATTGTTCCCATTCATATTTCAGTTTGTTTCCATAATAATTTAAATAATTTATTGTTAATGTATGTGTGACCTATACTAATTCTTGACGGGGGAAAATGTTTTGAATTACTATATATATATATATATATATATATATATATATATATACACTGCTGGTCAATAGGTTAGACGCATTCGTACTTGCATTAACAATTATTTTATAACTTTTTGTTCGAACAACTAAAAAAAAGTTTGTTATGGGAAAATCTCGGTAGCTTAAATTATTCTTTAAGAATAATATTAGAAAAACTAATGATATTAAACAAAATTATATTTTTAAACGTTTTCTTAAAGCTATTTGGAAAAAGAAACTTTTTTCTTGGTCATTAGAATAGAAACACTTAAACTAATTTAGGGACTATTTTAGAATTTCATATTTAGTTGGATGAAATATTTGACATTTTGGAAAAGAAAAAAAAATTATTTTAGTAATGGGTACTAACCCCTTTGTTTGTAATGACTTCGTATATGCATAAACTATATGCTTTTATAGCCAGTATCTGTTACTGTTGCATTATATTATATTCTATATAAATATATATATAAATACATATATAATTGATCTAAACATCAATATATTATATCTTATGCTAAGAATTAAATTGTCTCTTTCAAACCAAGAATATATTACGTATATATATATTATTGATCAGCATTAGTAGCCATCGCCGTCTGTTTATGAAGATCGGCCAACTATTTGAGTAGAAACTAAGTAGAAGGATGAACTAACTTCTGTGGTATCGAAGTTCGTATTCCCTTGCAGATTGTGTCTATATAATCAAACAGATCCATTAGTCAATATACCCCTTATTTATATTTCGTGAATAGCAAATAAGAACACGCTATAGCATAGTGTCAAAGTATTCCGCCACAACTCAACAGATATATATCTATATATATCATATATACAAGTACCAAATTCGTGTCCTTGAGCTTGAGAAACAAAAAATTTCCTCATTGATAATGGCTGATGGCAGTTATAGCATATAGTCAACCGATTCTGATAAAGCTTTGCATAAAGTATTAAAAGTTATATTAAACTCACAAATATTAAATTTCGTGACATTTGTTTCAAAAAAAAAAACGAAAATTGGACAATTGGACAAACGGACAGACTGACATGGCTATATGGATTCTTCTATTTATGCTGATTAAAAATACTCTTATTTGAAATGAAACTTTCCCAAAACGAAATAAAAGTTTAAAATATATATAGAAATCGTAGAGATAAATAAATATCTCTCTATTTTCAAAACTTTGAACTTTCGTTTTTGAATTGGATATTAATTTCGTTCCTTATTCTCTGTTAAATAAGATGGAAGAGAAATGCACTTATCACTTGTGCATATATATATATATATATTCCGAGATCGTGGGTTGACATTTTATTGGGGGGGGTTTTTTTTTGAGTTACACCTCGTGACACTAATGCGCTAATTTGTGTGTAACTCAGAAATAAACTTGGAATGCCTATGGCTAGATGCATTTATCTATGTACAACTGAATATGGATATATGTATGTATGTATGTATGTATGTATGTATGTATGTATGTATATATGTACATACTTATGTATATACATATTCCGGTGACGCACTGTACAATTTGGAAACTAATCTGCCATTTATAATGGCAGTGCCAACACTGCCACTTCCACCGTCACTGTCACTGTGGCATTACACACTACACACACTACACACACACACACACACACACACTACTCACACACATATACATCTCATCGGTGCAGTTGTTGCCATATTTTTGTAGTCTCACTTACAGTTGGCCTTATATCACCATCTGTTACAATGTGCTTGCAACTCGTCAAAATGATTTATTTTTGATAAATTGCTATAGTCTCCGGATTTTAGTTGAGACAGCGTACTGGTACTGGTAATTTCGCCAAAACGATTTACACGAAAATGACACGGAATTTAATTATGAAATTCGCTATGTTGTGCACTTTGGGTGGCTAAATGCATCTTAAACTTTACGTGGAGGGCAACATGACAATTTATGCCTAAACAAAATTTACTTGTATCCGTCCTCCTCTTTCTGTCGCAACAAAAAAACAACAAAAAAAAAAAAAGAAAAAAGAAAAACAGAAAAAAGTGTAGACATTATTTATAATTGTGCTATTATAGCCAAGTTGACTGAATGATCATTATCAAGCACATTTGTATCCATAGATATACATATATCACCATATACGACTACATACATAAGTATATCGTATAATATATACATATATAGTAACACAAATCCTTGTAAAGTAATTGTTAATATGAAATTGCAGCAATTGCAATAGTTCAGTTAAACATTAAAAATCATTTTAAATATTTATTGCCATTCTCATTTCAGATACTAAAATTGAATTTAAAATTGTGCGAATTTCCATCGTTTTTTTGTTTTTTTTGGCGTAAATAAAAAAAGTTTTTTCCCCCAAAATTCCCGAAGGTATAAATTTGAACTTCGTTTGACTTTTGTTTTGTTCAGGACTTTGAGACTAAAACATTAGTTACAGACTTCTTCTGTCATGTTGTCGCTTTTAGCCAATTAGCTTAAATGAGTGGTCATCCCGGGTCATTTGAGACATTTTAAATTTAGACTTGTTCTATATATGTATCTTTTTTTTTATTCCTTTCGTTCGTGTCTTATCGTAGAAGAAGGATTTGATTGCATATATACATATGTATGTATGTATGTGTAAATATATATATGCATTTATATAATCAAAAGAATGCAAGCTAAGTATATAAGATATATATAATATATTTAAAATAAATATCTTCTATAACAATAATAAACTTGTTTTCGGCAGGATAAAACTTCAAGAGAAAAAAAAAGGAGATGGTTTCCTTTTCTCATTCCATTTAACACCTTGAATCAAGATAATGTTAGTTGGCAGGAAATCGTTATTTCTTATGCAATATATAAAGAATATAATTCCTTGATAATTAAGGCTAAATGACAAGGATATATCCATTCATCAATAAATCCATTTGACTTTATTATCATCTAGAGTTAGAAATATATTCAATTAATATGAAAAATATGTTGTAAACAGATTGAATAAAATATATATAAAAGAAAAACAACAAAAATTAAAATTAAACAAAATTAAGATCATGTTAAAGTAAAGAAAATATATTTAACATAAGCCGAAAGGTACAATTTTCGTTCCTAGACTATATATGTATGTACATATGTATTTGTGATCAGACATGTCTGTCTCTACGCGAGTAGAACACGAAGATATACTATATATCTATTTATTAACTAAGTCTCCCAGTTAGCTTAGTATTAAAGTTAAAAAAAAAAGGATTTTCATTTGGATTATTTATTTATGTTGAATGATAATGAATACGATTCACAGATAGAACATCGTGATAGTATTGGGACTCCATGGAATTTGTTTACATTCCGATTTTTGGCACGAACAAAATGTCCGTAGGTAAAGAGTGTCGCGATCTCATATCAATTCTAAACTTGAATTCATTGCAAATGAAAATGAAAATGAAAATGAAAATAATGAAAATGATCGCTGTCACGTTCGTGACACATGCCAAAGGCAGCTGTCCATACAAAGCATCTACTTATAATTGCCATGCTCCAAGGCTCTGGGTCGCCACTTATCACGTTTCTGAGTGTGAGTCTTGGCACAGATAATTGTGGGTATCAGTAAACTGTATGTGTGTGTGTGTGTGTTTCGGAAACCAATTGGAAATTAGAAATCACCGTCAATTGCAGCGACAATCAATCGTGACTGTTGTTGTTTCCGAAATGCCGACAAAAGCAAACGCACGCGCAAAGAATTCAGAGGAAAGGGCTATTGCTTTAACTGATGATGTATAAGTATATAGTCATAGTATATATAGTCATGGGTATCTAGCTATTTGGCCTGGGTCTAGTGTCTGGGGTATGGGTTCTGTGCCTCGGTCTATGACTCGGACTCGGGTTTGGGCTTGGGCTTGGGGCTCGGAGTTTGACTGTATGTCGATGGCACTTGAACCATAAAGAGCACCGATTTGTTGATTTGTTTTGAAAAGTGAGTAGATAAGTATGTTTCCATTTGTGATTGTTTGTAAAATGTTGTATACGCTTTAGTTTTTGTTTGAGCGGCAATTTCATTTTCAAGTGGGTCGATAAGATGACGGGTATTGATACGATATCATCGTTTCTGATAATAACATAGCCAACAAATTGATGGTGGGCCGCCCTCTACACACATACTATGTATGTATGTATGTATATATGTATGTACAAATACAATGATCGATTTCATATAGGTAGGTATGGCTATATGCCTTTTTGCCATTTAACTACAATTCACACCCAAAAAAAAAAAAAAAAAAATCAAAATGGAGGGCAAAGAAATAGTTTTGCGGAAGCAATTAAAATGGTCAAATGTGTCTATAAGGACCTGTGCAATTTGTCACACAATCTTCAGTGTTTAATTATGAAACATGAAACATGGCACCCCCTGGAGTTAACAGAATGAACGCAAACAAATTTATTTTGAAGCAATTTGCATATAGACCAGCCCTTTTGTATGTGTTATGGCAAACTACATACATATGTACATATATATATATATATACTACTATCTCGTTTATCATTTGGGAGATGATATTCCTATATAAATATATATGCATTTATATACAACATTCAAATTCACGAATATCAATGTACGTATATATGTATATATATGTATATATGTATGTATATACGTTTGTTTCAATAAGCCGAAAGGAAAGACTTTTATTTAGAAAATTTTTTGCTTTACTCCTTCAAGCAGAAACGTGAGAGATGAATCTAAATGTGTGTGTGTGTGTGTGTGTGTGCATGCAAATGTATGTATGTGTGTATGTACATATACATATGTATATTTGCATGTGTGTGTATGTGTGTGTGTGTGTGTGCCAAATACTGAAAAGCGACAATTTCATGTCCAAATGGTTTCCAGGTGACATGAAACAACACTTAAGTAAGCAGCAGAATGGGAGGAATTGGAGTGGGAGTACTTGCAACTCCTGTTCGTGCAGCTGGTGCTCTTGATTCTTCTACCTTATTTCTCTCACCAGATTATCAACCTACAACCTACACGCATGCAAAGGGCAATACATACACACATATCAGTGTATGTATGTATGTATGCATAAGTGTATCGGGGTGTGTGTGTGTGTGCGTGTGTCAGAATCGCCGCACCTGGTGTCAAAGGATAATATTTCGGTGAAATCTACATTTAAATTGTTTCCAATATAATCTAAAGGTTCTGCCGCCCAGTAAGACAAAAAAACAAAAAAAAAAGAACAAAAACTAAATAAATATACAAAGTGAAATAATAAAGATAAAGGTACTCAAGTTTATATGATTGTGAATAACACTAATTGAATCAAATTTATGCTCTTTGAATCTTTTGGGGAATAGAATGTGTGGCATATGTGCCAGTTCCCATAACCAAGAAAATCACAATATATATATATATATATATTTATAGTATGTACTAATATGCATTTTCTTTATGCAAAATGCAAATATTTGGTTGAAATGTTGAAAAAGGATATAAGATTTCTTGGCGCCATCAAGAATGGATGCCAAGTACTTAGATCTAGTCGGAGTGGATAGGATAGAATAGGCGGATACTTATACTCAAGTAAACTGATCGTCTAACTATAGGCATGTTGTAGTATTGTAAATTTATCCCTATACCTAAAACACGATATGCATAACCATGTTCAAAGAAACACACATGCACTTTATAATGAATAATAGCATGTTAACACCCAAAAAAAAAATACTGAGTAGCTCATTTTACAAGAATTCCCAAAAAAAAAAAAAATATATATATATTTTTTTTTTTTTGGTTCATCGAATGCATATATTTCTACCCTAAATTCCCCATAAATTAGAATTTGTTCAAGTGCAAGTATTCTGTAAAGTGGCCACTGTCGTGCCTTGTTGCAGTATTATCCTTTTTCCATATACTGCCCCTAATGACACGGGGAAACGATATTATATGTATGTACATATGTATGTTTGTGTGGGTTTGAATAGAAACAAACATATAGATATATATGTACATATATTTTATATGTCTGTGTATAATATTAGTATAGTAAATATAGTCTAACCATATAGTACCATCTTATATTTTTCCAATCAGAATATATTTCTGTAAGATGGATAATGTTATTATAAATTCATTCCATATTTCCAGTGGCACTTTCGATTTTTATGAGGTGAAACATAACAATGCATTGATCCTTTTTTTTTTTTAGGCAATGAAACATAATAAAAATCCTATTTGCTGATCGAATACCTTTTTTCTAAATATTTATTGGTATATCTGGGTGTGGGTTATATATATTAAATTTGATAGCTCTGGTTATTATATTCTCTGTGTTCTGAAAAACATAAATCACAAAAACTTATGCCTATTTTTTGCATCTTGGAAGCCATGTTATGTACACTCATAATCCAAAAGACGAATTATTAATTGGGTTCAGAGCACTTTGAAAAAAATGAAGAATAGAGAAACGTAGATTGGTTGTAATTAGAAAGCTACTATAATCTTTAGATCAGACTATAATAACTTTTTGTTCGAATACGAACTGCCAAGTATATACAATACAATTCCTCTTTAATATGTATTCAATACTAAAATTTATAAAAACAATAAAGTGAGTAACTTTAAAATATTTGTCATCAAATGAAAAATCATTTTCCGATCTTTCAGATCGATTTTTGCATTTTCTTTTCTTCTAGTTGATGAATTGATGAATTTAAACCAATGTTTCATGCATCTAGACTAGAGATCTGGACCAAAGTTTTTACTTACTTACATTCAAAACATTCTGAAAGGTCAAAAAAAGAAAATAAACATATATGTATATATATCATTGATAATTAATTATCGAAATAAGTCGAACTCTTGTGTGTTGTTCAAAATCATATAGTGTTTACATGGTGCATTCGTAGAGGTTCGATTGAGAAACGCGGTTTTGGTTGGTTTTTTTTTTTTTTTTTTTTGTTACACTTGGTGCCAATGAGGAAGCCTTTCGATCACCGTCCGCCATAAAATTATTTCCAATATAATGATAAAGAGAAGGTTGGGTATAGAGTCTCGACTCGAATGTATGTTGTCGGTGTTCGTTTTTACTGAGCTCCGACTTCCAGTCGACGGGGTGGGCGTGTTTTAATATATCAGCCCCTGATTAGGAAGCTAACACAACCCGAAGGCACTCCCCGTTTCGGTTGCACCAATGCAGCAAAAGGCGATTGAGTGAAACAACAATATATGCCATACTCTTTGCACAAAAATTGTTCACCAACCAGAATCGTTCATTATTCGCTGCTTTGCGTTATGGAAGTCACTTCGGTACATGCCATCTCTTTCATATTGACAACATCGTGCATGAGACAGTCTGACTGTTGCTGTTATTCAGTGTCTGTGGCATCGGCATCGGCATCGGCATAGGCATCGGCAGAGGCGGCAGACCAGTTTGTGTTCAAACGCGAATAGGTGCACATCATCTCAGTTAGAGCCTGTGCGGTGTGTGTGTGCTATTTGTGTGTACTGTGTACTGTATACTGTATACTGTGCACTGTCTGTGACTGTCGCTAAACTTAAACTCGTAGCACGGCACGGCACGGTTGACAAATTGTAAAAACTCGTTTCATTGGAAGAAGACTTGAAGTTGAAGTAGGCGAAAAGAACAGTGCAGATGTAAAGCATAATTTTTTTGTTTTGTTTGCGTGTAATATCAATTCACCAATTAGAATAACTTCATATGTACATACTCGTATTATTCTATGTACGTATGTATGTATGTATCCATGGATATATGACATGTAATAAAGTGTCTCAAATTATAAATAATAAACGGATGACAACTCAATAACAATATTAATAATAATAATAATAATAATAATAATAAATACATATACAAGAGTAGACAAGAGTTGACTATATTTGAGCGTTACGCTCTCAAAAATACGAGTACTCGTACTTGATGAACAAAAGCGAACGAAGCAACATCAACAACATTAACAAGTTTGTTCACTAGGCCGGCGACAAAACAACTAATCTGTTTGCCTCAAACACTATAGGCTTGGATTTGTATTTGTATTTGTATTTGGATTCGTATTCGTATTTGTTTTCGTATTTGTATTTGTGCTAGTGGTTGGTTGGTTGGCTGGTTGGCTGGCTGGATGCATGGATCGATGGATGGGATGGCTGGTTAGTTGGCCGGTCGACGCATTCTACAGTTCAAGCTAAAGTCAATAAATATGAACTAAAAGAATAAAAAGGCGCAGAGTTGCACAAAACAAACAAAACATTTTCCGGCTCCGGCGACATTAACAGAACTGCTCGACATCGACAATTTGTTTTATCAATTTTCAACAAGGCCAGCAACAACAACAACAGCAACAACAACAATAACGCGACACCGACACCCAACAAACCAACAAACCAACAAATAACAAAAGCGCCCAGAGTGCTTAGTTGCTCTCACAGTCGAGAGCACGCACGCCAATTCTCTAACACCTCACCGAACCCCTTGCGCTTATCAGACGGTGCGGTACCGTACCGTACCGTACCGTATCGTAGCGGGTGGGTGTGCGGTATACGGTGTATGCCAACCTCCCCCCCTTGTCACAACAAAATATATCCCGGCAGCATCCGCATCCTTGCAGGCAGTGGGTTCGGGCTCCCCACGGCGCGCGGCACTCTCGATTCGTTCGCGTAGTGCTCTGTGCTCTGTGCTCTGTGCTTTGTCCTCCGTGCTCTGTCCTCTGTCCTCTATCCTCTGTGCTCTGTGCTCTGTGCTCTGTGCTCCTGCTTGCTACATTTCTCCAACAATAGCGACTTAATCAAAGACGAAGACAACAATGGCTGCATATGCGCAGTTTGGATATAGCTACCCGACGGAAAATGAGGTAAGAATCCTCATTTTGATATCGATAATAGATATAGTAGTTTTATAATTTAATTGCATTTTAATTCAATTCCCTCAGTTTATTTAAATAAATGGAACATATCTACATATGTACATATGTATGTATGTAAATATGATAGTTTGTTTTCTATTATTCCTTTGAGGTTGCATAATACATACATATATGTATGTATGTATATATATATGTACATATGCAAGGAACATTCAGATTCTATGAATTTCATTTCTTTCAACGGACCGTAAAAATAACACATAACAAGTATGTTAATACAACAAATATCAATAGGTATATACAATCGTTCCATCGAATCGAATTAATAAACTGGCACATACATATCTGAGATTTATTTACATACACACATACATATATGTATAAATATCATTAAATTAGATATGTATATGTATCTTAAAGTATAAATGATGGAAAATATTGAAGGCTTTTCATGAACATTTCGAATATTTTTGGCAACAGCCGCCGATGCCGTTGCCGTTGCCGACGCCGATGCACATTACGGAAATTATTGCAGCACATGCCACAGCCCCAAAAACATACACACATACACACATACATACAAATATATATATATGCATGGATGTAGCTTTGGCTCCTTGTGGAGGGTCTTCATTATAATGCATCATTGAGGCATGGCCATAATTATCCAGTTCAGAATACAGTTATAAACGACGATATCTCAGGGATAATAAGAGACTCAGTAATTAAAATTAGTTTGGATGAATACTTGATGGTGGGAAGAGGAAGAAGGACAAAGGCCTTTCAGTGGCTATGTATTGCCTTGTTTTACAAGTACCACGCGGTCTAATGCGTCAGACTGTTAGCTTGTGTTCTAGTAATCAGCCCCCCCCCCCTCTCTTTCACCCTTCTCTAGACCCCATCAGATGGCCATTAACCAACATACATACATATTGTAGTTGTTGTATATGTAAATCTTGCAGACAATAATTTATGCTCAAATGACCGAAATGGAGGTCCATTTGTTATAATATGCAAACTTGGTAAATTATAGTAATTAAAATAATGAACGCTTAGTTATCGACTTAAATTATGACTGCAGATGTACTAACTAGTCTCAGTTCTATTGTAACTATGATAATTTTGTCATTGTAGCTCCGACGCATATCTATAAATGAGTATATATGTACATATATACTATACATATATATATATATCTGTATATATATATACATACCTAAATGTTGCTTTAGAAAATGACTTGGGTAGCAATTTTAATCACATTTAAGATTTGTTGCATTTAATAAATTAGTTTCTATAACCCAAAATAAAGATGATAATAGATAAGCGTTTATTTTACAGATATAACATTTATCTATGCATACATACATATGTATATATAGACTGTTTAGGAGAGAATTTTAAGAAAATATATTTACTAATATTATAATATTAAACGTATACTAAAACTTAAGGTATTTCTTGCATTTAATTAAATGTTTGCTTATTTTATATATTTGCATATGTATGTACATACTTACATATATGTATTTATGTATGTAAGCTTATATGTATGTATGTACGCACTCATGTTTTATGTACACACATATGTATATATATATATATATATATATATATATACATACTATATATATAAAGAGATGTGCACGTTAGTTCAATTCGAACTCAAAGTCGATTTCATTAATTTAATTTTAATTTCAACGCCAAGACGGCATTCCAAATATGATGGAAAAAAGTTGACATATGCAATATATGTATGAATTTAATCAACGGCTGCCACTGCCACAGTAAAGCTACCAATACTATATATATATATATATATATATATAAGTATGACGGATACCCAGTTACCAGTTAGCAGTTACCATGACAAGCCATTGCGTGGAACAAAATTCTTAACTTCCCCATGCGGAGCAGTTCACGCATTTCATGGCAAAATAACTAAAATTCTCAGGCTGGAAAGTTGAATCGTTATACCCGTCGTATAACCAATGTCCACCAATTGTCCAATGTCGAATGGATCCTGGATCCCTTTTTGCCTTGCATTAGCCTTGATACGGGGTCTGGTTAGCTCTGGTCTCTCTCTCTGGCCTCTACATGGGACTAACTGTCATTGGTATTGCCAATGCGATTCCAAATGATGCGAGAAAAAACTAATATTTTTGCAATGTGCATTCCATAATTGATTTATGAATTTTTAATGCAAACATTGGAAGCCACTGGCCGGAGTAAGAAGAAAGAGTTGTTCTTGGGCCAACCAACCAACCAACTACTGAAACTGAAGCTGGAGTTAATTCAATAAAAGAACTTGGTTAAAAAAAAAAAAAAACCAAAAACAAAACAAAAAAAAAAAACGACAACGATGAAGAAAAAAAAAAGAAAAAAAGAAGAAAAGAAGAAGACAAAGCAACTCACTCGCATTAGCAAAAACACATCGAGCTGGCGGCTTGTGCGGATGCATGAATATGGCATTTTGGTGCTAGTGTTTGTATTGGCATCGTATACCTACATTTGGTCAGGAGGGTGAAGGAGATGGTGGGGGCATAGGGAGGGAGACTTGGAGTTGGACTTGGGAATGGGAATGGGAATGGGACTGGGACAGGAACAAGGACAGGAACAGCAACAGGGATAGGTATAGGGTTTTTTTTTTTGGTATAGGGATAGGGAGACGCACCATTTGGTACATCGCAATCTTTTGCTCGAATGTGAGAATATGCCAAATCCAATCGAGACTGGGACTTTATACACTATAGCTCCGGCTCCGGCTCCCAAGTAAAGACTTGTCATCATACGTACAGACATACAGATTTATGTATGTACATACATACATACATACATACATATATTGAAGTGTGCATGCGTGAGTGTTGTATGTACATATGTATGTGTAAGTAGGGACTTGGCAATCCTCTCTACCCCCCCCACCCCCGACCCAATTCCTTTATTTAAGCTTATTGTTTTCCGTTGTGCGTTTATCCGTTAGTACCGGCGGTACTGGCAATGTTTAGTCTGACTGACGACAACGAACGCCCATCTACACACACACACACACACACACACACACATACATATGTATGTACATATGTGCAGGTATCTATGTACATATGTATGTATGGCTATGCAGCTATCACATTTACAGCAGTCTCCTTTGTTTTCCTAGTTCTTGTTAGGAGTGCAAAAAATCAAAAAAAAAAAAAAAAAAAAAAAAAAAAACGCATCCCAGAAGCAGCAGTGGCAATGATGCAGACAAGAGCGAAACGGCAGCAATAACCACAACAGCCATTACACACACACACACACACACACACACACACACCGTCGCAAGTAACAACAACTACGAGTACAATAACAGACGGCTCCTGAGCCAATCCCTTTGTTTTTTTTTTTTTATATGTGTATTTAGATGGAGATGGATATGGAGATGGGCATTGGTGGTATCAGTATGAGCACCATTACCATTACCAGTACCTATGCATATACACGCATATATGATATAAGCAATTGGATATTGGCAGGGTGGCCTTTTGGCCGGGAAGGCGGTTTTGTGAGCAGCTTCAACATAAATCATAAAATTAATAACCGTAAAGTGACGGCACCAGTTTTGCAAACATCTTGGCCAGGGTTGGTGCGGGTGGCCGACACATCTGCCGTGTATACGATGGCCACATCAAAGGCACAGATAGCACAAGTCGTAAGCACAGAAGATTTACATGCTCTTTAACCAATAAAATCACGCTTCTTTCATATTGATTTAACTATAACATTTTCCTTTCGCAAAGAAAGAGAGAGACAGAGAGAGAGAGAGAGAGAGAGAGGGCCGTTATGCATCTCTAGTTTAGTTCTATAAGGTTTACCTCATATTCTTCACTCACCCAAATTTGTCTATTAAAATAAATATTTATTACAAGCAATAAAATTATTTTCGTTTATTATTCCAATTAGTCAGAGACAAAGAGTTATAACAAATATATATATATATGTATATATAGAGTAATTCAATTTAAGAATTGCTGATCGATCTCACATACACACACATACGTCAGTTATTGATCTGCTTTAGAATTATTTTCCATTTAGTTTTTTATGTCATTTTATCTTGGCCCAAATGCCAGAACGAATGTGTTAACACTTTGCTATGTATTTAGCTTCTGGTGACATTAATCTTAAGGTGGAGTCTATTGACCCCCAAGCACTTTGACTGTCAACCGCCCAGGGTTAAGAACGTTAATGTAAATGCTCTTTGTGTTGTTCTCCTCAAGAAAAGAGGAGGCCAAATAGCCATTCGTATTTAAGCCGAGTTAACCGAGAATAAATGCGAATTGGAAGACATTTTTGGCGCCCGGAAGAGATAGATAGATAGATAGAAGGATAGATAGATAGATAGATAGATAGATAGATAGTTAAATAGATAGATAGAAGGATAGATAGATAGTTAGATAGATAGATAGATAGATAGATAGATAAATAAATAGATAGATAGATAGATAGATAGTTAGGTAGTTAGATAGATATATAGATCGATAGATATATACTCGTAAATATTTTCTGTCCTCTACCTGCACCTAAGTGTGCTGAGTATGGCAGCTGCTGTTAGATAGATCAAGAAGTGTTTTAAGGATCCAATTAGATCATTCTAAGGACTTGACTGTAACTCGAACTAAATTTACGCTTATAGATCTAAGCCGATTCACTTTGTAAAAAAAAAAATATATATATATATAATGTAATATTCCACGATATAATACGATATTGCTTCGAATGATTGATTTTAGACATATTTTATTTAGTTTTAATAATTTTTGAAAATATCTTTCCAATTTGAGGTTAATTAATTTGCGTTTATCTGAAAAATAACCAATAATTATATGAAAATTCATTAATTTTATTAGGTCGATACTTTTATTTTCTAGTAGTAATTGTATTAGCTAGTTAATTAGCTTAAATAATTGGATAATTAGACGATTTATTTAATTTCTAATATTAAATATGAAAAGTAGGATCCAAGATTTTGAAGAACTAATGACAATTCAAGATACATTATGACCTCAATCTAAAGTTGAAGAGAATTTTTTTTTTTTTTTGGTTTTTCTGCTTTTGTTTTTTTTTTATTTATTTTTTTTTCTTTGTGGTGTCCCAACACTTTCAACATTTCCGCAATGTGCAAAGCAGAGTTTAAATCAGTCTAGTGGCTGGCTTTTTTTTTTGTTTTTTGCTTAACCCTTCCCCTACCGCCACCGCTCATCCCTTATCTATGTTTACCATGCGATAAACTTCGGCAGAGCTTTCATCACTGCATTTCCTTTAGACCAAGAAGTGCAGTGGGTGAGTGAGAACCATTAAAAATAAACTGACTTGCGTGCCGATAATAACCGCTGCTCCGTCGACTGGTTCGCCTTCGGTTGGGACTTGGACTTGGCTCTGGGTCTGGGTCTGGGCTTTGGGTCTACACTCCACACTCTAACCAGGCATCGTCCCTGGCCATGTCCGAGGGTCCGCTCTGTTTGGTTGTCGTCGACGTTCCCGATATGCGTTTTTTATGGGCGGCCACAAAAACTGAAATTGATGTTCGAATCGCATATAAAAAATAAAGAATAATAAGAAACGAGCGCGCGCAGCGTTTTGTACATTAGCAGGAGGCGGGCGGTGTGGAAGATGGGCAGCCTGAGCCACTTGTCGTGTGTTTTTTTTTGTGTTTTTGTTTTCTTTTCTTTTTTTTTTCTTTTATTTATTTATTTTTTGTTTGTTTTTGTTCTTTTCTCCTTTCTCGTTTGTTTTTTTTTTTTTTTTTTTTTTTAATCGATGCCTTCGTTACAGTTGGTGTGGTGATGCCAGTGCCCGATTTTCCTGGCCAGTGGTCATTCATTCAGAACTCATTAGATTTCATTCATAAAATGTTTGTTTTTATTATTATGGAATATAGTTTTAAATTTTAGCTTGAGCGACAGGTCAGAGACCAAGTCCCGCTGGCTATTTGAACTAAATTGGCTTCCGATTAGATAGCTGCCAGGAGGTGTTGAAAATCAACTCGTTTCGCTTTCAAATTACCATTATTATTATTTAAAAAGATAGTCGTCGTCGTCGTCGTTGTATATCGTGTGTATATACAGTAGCCTTGACGGATTTCGACCGTTTTCATAACGGTAGCAATAATAATGGTGGAAATGGGGAAAGGGAAAGCGAAGGCGAAAGGGGAGCAAAAGGGGGAAAAATATGATGATTAGTCGTAAAGTGGAATCAGTGGTGGTAGCCAAGGCCAATTTGTCAGATTGCTTATAGGGTAATCTATATATCAGATGCATTCAAATTTTTATGTTAGGTTTTTTTTTTTGTTTTTTTTTTTTTTTTTTGTTTTTAATTTCTTGGTAATATGGGCTTGCCTTTGTAATCAATCTGGCTTTGTACATGTACGTGTACTTTCAAAATCGAAATCAGCTAGGTAGATGATTTGACCGCTTAGGTATAACCAATAACAATATATACATAAATACCATATACACTACCTATGTGTACATAGATACATACATCCATCCATATAAACACATACATATATACATATACATACACACACACACACACATACATACACACACAGAATCCATGTTTACGCTCATTGACTTTTCGTTTCTTGGTTGGTCCGTCCGTCTGTCCGTCTGTCTGTCTGTCTGTCTGTCCGTATGTCTGTCTCTCTGATCACCCTAGCCGATCGAAGTGCCTGCGTATTTGTTGTTGGCTTATATAACTCCTACGTTCTTTTATTAGGTCTCGCCGATTCACTGCGGTTGTCGGCCAAGCGCGTACCAGCGTGCCTACATCCTCATCCGATTAGATTGCCCTTTTGCTTGCCGTGCTCACACTCGACCGAGAGAGTGGTAGAACGGTTGATCGGCCTGCTGATACATACTTGGGATGTACCCTCTTCAAATATGTCCCCGTGCCCGTACCCGTGCCCGTGCCCGAGCCCGAGCCAGAGCCTGAGCCTTAGCCTGAGCCTCTGCCTAACCCCGAACCCGAACCCGAATCCGAGCTCACACTGCGAACATCAGCCTATCTAAAATCTGACTGTGATAAATTGAAAATTAATGAAGTGAAAATAGATGGAACGGATCGCAAAATGCGCCAAGCCAATAAAATATTTTGACATTTAGAGATATCATCTTAATCTGCTTTGTTATTTCGGCCAACAATCAGGTCCATGCCCTTGCTTTTAACTTCTGTCGTCGTCGTTCCATTCGGCATTCAAATTGTCCATGGACAACAGGCATCACCTGTCTTGAAAATGCGATCGTAGTTGAAATATTTTTCGAACACATATATCTTTTTTATTTGATGTGAAAAATATATATATATATATATATATATCTACCTATATATATATTTGTTTAGCTCTGTCTATTTTTTTGTCTTTCTGTTTTTTGATTGTTTTTTTTTTTTGTTTGTTTTAGATGCTGACTGGAACTACTGATAGCCAGAGTGGTCATGGAGCATCGCCGTTGTCAAATACAAATGAGGCATCACTTAGTCCGTCTGGATGCTCGACAACAACGGGCATTACCACCGGTCCATTGAGTCCAGGTGCAAATTCGCAATCATCTAATAATGCGGGCCAAAAAATAACAGTATCGAATGCAATTGCGGATGGAGAAGTTGGTAATGAAAGTGGACCAGTAAAAGTATTAGAAACAGATATCCATGCACATGTCTCCGAAAGTACATCCTGCTGTGAGAACGGACGACCAATTATCACGGATCCAGTAACAGGACAAACTGTGTGTTCCTGTCAATATGAATCAACACGTCTAACGATTGGCGGTTATTCTAGAATGGCGCTACCCTCAGCTGGTATGGGTGTATATGGCGGACCATATCCTTCAAATGAACAGAACCCATATCCAAGTATTGGAGTTGACAATTCGGCCTTTTACGCACCTCTGGTAAGAAAAATAGTAGTCAATGAAAATGCTTAAACTCAATCACTAATTGGATTAGTGCAGATGGCAGAAGTCCGATGAAATTCAAGTTGACAGTCGGGCTTGGTTAGACCATGGCCATAGCCATTGACATAGCTATAGCCATTGCCATTGACATAGCCAACAGTATTTAAAGACCTTAAAAGCTCCTTTGATCAGATGGATGCGCCTTACATATAAGGCTATTACAACTCCTTTTACAATTAGGATGACTTACACGCTTTTTATCAGCTTAAATTGCTTGATTAGCTTTGGGTTTCTGTGTCCCGTGTCTTATTAATTATATTTTTCAATTTTAATTTTAGAGCAATCCATATGGGATGAAGGATACCAGCGCCGGTTCCGACATGAATGCTTGGGCTTCAGCTGGTTTACAATCAACTACTGGTTACTATTCATATGATCCAACATTGGCGGCTTATGGGTGAGCATCTAACTTTCACTTAAACCTTTCATTTAGTTCGTTTTAAATGTTTAAACAACAAAAACAAAAAGTTTTAAACATACTCGAATCAATTTTAAAAGGGGGCCAAAACTTTGTTTTGTGAGTCATTTATTGCAATTGTCTATGATTTTCTCTTGTAAATGTAAATCATATGTTAGATCATAGATACATATATATATATATGTATATATATACTAATTAAATTCTAAATCGTTTGGATTTAATTTTCAAGTTCAAGTGGTATATTTTCTTTTTAAGTAAAATTGACTTGAAATAAGACAATGCCCCATTTTTTTAAATCCCCTCTGATAACGGCAAATTAAAGTCACTCATCTCACCGGAAGAGTGTGGTAGATCAGTTATGTACAGTCTGTCAAGAAACACTGTACACAATGGGAAAAAGTTCAATTTTTCGACTTTATATACAAAAAAATTGGGCTTTTATTTAATTTAGCTAATTATTTTCAATGCTAAACTGTTTAATATGTATTATTAAGTCAAAATATAAAAAGCAGAAACAAAAACAATAAGTGTGAAACTAAAAAAAAAAACAACAAAAACTTAGACAAACAAACAAACAAATTTCATTCTCTTCATCTGTTTTGGTTGCATTCTTAGAAATGACGGAACTTTACCGTTAACTATACTTTAAGCATATCTTAATGTGGCTCTATTTTAGCGTTTGTTTTACTTTTTGCGAAGTTTTTTCAAAATTATTAATAATTAGTCTTATATATTAAATTTAAAACAAGGCAAAAACAAAAAAAAAAACGAGTAAACTAAATTTTTCTTGTTTTTTTTTGTTTCACGCTAATTGTTTTGGGTTTTTTATTTTATAATTTTACTTAATATTATCTATAAAACTGCTAAGCAATAAAATAGTTCAATAAAAACTCATTATTTTAACATCTAAAGCCAAAAAAATTTCGTTTTTAGCCATTGTGTAAACTGTTTCTTGACAGACTGTATGTATATATACATATGTACATATAAGTATCTATATACATATGTGATGATAATGCTTTGTTTTCACATTCTACTCATTTAAAGTATTTATTAGTTTTGTCGGTTTTCCTTCCATAGGATAGATATATTTGTTGACCGATTTTGTTTAATTTTGATACTTCAGATACGGACCGAACTATGATCTTGCCGCACGCAGGAAGAACGCCACTCGTGAGTCTACAGCGACTTTAAAGGCGTGGCTAAGTGAACACAAAAAGAATCCGTATCCCACAAAAGGCGAAAAAATTATGTTAGCAATTATTACAAAAATGACGCTAACTCAGGTTTCGACATGGTTTGCAAATGCTCGACGCCGTTTAAAGAAGGAGAACAAGATGACATGGGAGCCAAAAAATAAAACAGAAGATGATGATGATAATCTAATGTCGGATGATGAGAAAGAGAAGGATGCCTGCGATGGACAGAAATCGTCAACAGAAACGTTTGGTAAGCGGTTAACTAATTTTTTTTTTTTGTTCTCTGTCAATGACCTTATCCAATGCTTGAATGCCACCTGACCTCTTAATTATTTTTATTTTATTTTGTTTCTATTTTTTTTTGTTTTTTTTTTTTTGGCTTAAATTGTTCTTCTCTCTTTTAAATGTCTCGCTATTTTGATTTGTCACTAACCGCCCCGCCTCCACTGCAGATTTGTAGCAGTAGGCTTTTAAGTAGAATTTATGTGGCGAAACGAATGTTATACAATCTTTGTCTGCCCGTCGACGTTGTCCGTTTATTTGTCTGACAGTAAAGGCGTCATCCTCCCCGGAAGTAGACAGAACGTTGTTGGCAAAGTGGCCTTGTGTCCCGTACTTCACAATACAAAACTTCAGGCAAGTGGCCTTGCTCGAGTTGGTGACTTGGTTTTTCTGGCTTTGGGTGTATGTATATATATATATATATATACCCATGAGAAAAGTACATATATACATACAGACATACATTCATAGTGAACGTCAATGGAGAAGCGTCAACTGTAGTTGGCGGAAACTCGAGTATTTTGTTGCTGAAAGCTTTCTCCGTTACTGCACGGGAGGGTTGCACGCATCAACGCCCACCAACAACATCAAGGGCTTTTCTTTGTAACAGCTGCTAGCTGAAGTTTCAGTCCAGTCAGTCCTCTTAGAACTTGTGTATTTCCGTTTTCGACTTAAAATTAATTAAATTTATTTTTTTTTTTTTTGGGGCGTCCCCCGTTTGTTGTATGTTCTAAAAATCTAATCATCAGATCCCAACAATCAACACATTAAATCGGAACTTGGAAAGACAGAAAAGGAGACGGATGGCGATCAGAAAATTGAACGTGAACCGACAAATATGATGCCAATGCGTGGTATAGCATCTTATGGATCGACACATTTTAATACGCTACCAATGCATTCAACTTATACATCGTATCAACAACAACAACAACAACAGCCGCCGGATCATCAGCACCCGTTGCCGGCGACATATTTTCATTCTGGATATAGTCAGGAGGAGGGTAGTGATTATGCCGTTCAAAAAAACCCGTTAAGCAGAGACTGTGGCATACCGGTGCCGGCAAACAAGCCAAAAATCTGGAGTGTGGCCGACACAGTCGCCTGCAAGACACCACCACCCACAGCATATCTCGGCCAGAATTTTTATCCTCAAGCTCAAGTGTCGGCATCAGTACCGGGGGCACAATTGCCACATCAACACCATATGGCAAGTCCACAATCCCAGCCCCTAGTTATGCATACGAACAATATGACGATGGGGGGGCCTCAAGTGGATCTAAGTTCGCCGCTGAGTATGATGAACAGTTACGCCGCCGCATCGCCATATTCGCGGATACCTACGGTGTACACCGAAGCCATGGGAATGCATATTGGACCGGGAGCGGTAGCGGGAGCGGGAGCGGGGTCGGTGCCAGTAGTGGGATCAGGGGCGGGGACAGTAGTTACAAACAAAGTACCTACAACTATAAATATACACCGGGATTCGTATCCGCCACCCCCAATTCCGACGAGAATGGGGTTTTCAGAGATACAACCCGATACACCGCCACAGACTCCGCCAAATATGAAACTGAACAATCACACTACCAATAATAACAGCAACATTATTAATAATAATACCAACAATAACAACAGTAGCAGCAACAATAGCAGCAACAACAACAACAGCATCTCCTCTTCGATTCATTCATTACCCGGTCCAGTATCAACACCCGTTGTATCCATGATGAACATTGTCTATAGTACTGGTGGTAGTGGTGTCTATGCAAACAGTAGCAGTTATCTAACGGGTAGCCGATCCGGTTCATAAGATCCATATCCAGATAGAAGGTCATTGAAGAAGATATACATAGCAAGTAAAATATAGTAAACTATATACATACATACTATATATATATATATACATTTTATTAAACAGGCCGAAGCGGAATTGTGCAAACTTAGTAAGAGATGGTAACGATAATCCTCCCCTCCCCCCTCTCCCCCCTCACACTAATTATTTTGCAATAAATGTAGCATAAGTATGGCAATAAAACTTTATTTCCTACCATATCGTAAATTATTTCACTGTAATATTAATTAGCATATTTACACTCTTTAACAAGAAACTAAAACGCTAACGCTCATGCTCAAAGGCACACATCGTACATGCAGTAAAAACAGGAGACAAGGAGACAAGTGTAGGAAAGGACTATCTCTATCTCTGTCTCGGTCTCGGTCTCACACACTCACACACTTTATCTCTCTCTCTCTCCCTATCCCCTCTCCCTCTCCCTCTCCCTCTCTCTCACTCACTGTCTCTGTCTTGTCTCACACTTGAGTTGAATAGAGAGTGAAAGACAAAACTGTATTTGTTGTTATTGGGGGGTTTTTGCGTCATTCGCCTCTGAGATTAATGACACGGAATAAACACATACGAAAAAGCTCACATAGCGAACATTTGGAGCACATTCATCTTTTGTTTTGAATGCTCCCTTCGAGCATCAAAGTACGAATTCCACATTTAATGGTATTAATAAACATGCAACTATAGCGCTAAGTTTTAGTTCATTTGCTTGTAATTTAATTTAATGAAATCCTTTTGCAATTTATAACTCAAGTGGCACTAACTACTTTCCATATTTGTACATGTACACACACACACACACCTAGAGACACACACACACACAGACATCCCCGTATATTATCAACTATTCAATATGTGCGATCAGCAATATACATAATTACATACATACATATATACACACAAATACATACACATATACTATATAATGTTTTTTATAGTCAATACAATTTCTATATATATATATATATATATATATAGCCACTGTTATCTGTGATACGATAGTGTAAATAATTATATACATACATACATATATATGTATGTATGCTATATCTATAAGTTCTTCATATCGGAATTTAAAGAAAATAGTTAATTGATATGGACAACAATCTGTAGTGCGATAATATATATATATATATAGTACTGCATTTGTTGTAATATCACATTTTTTTTTAATAACATAATTATCAATTTTCAAATGCAAATAAATATATATATATAGATATATATACATATGTAAAACTGCTAATGGAATTATAAATATATTAAAAATAAAGTCAACTAATTTAAATTATTGATCAATGCTCCACTTTCAATCAACAATTAGAGCATTAAATATAATATATAATATTTCAACTTATGGATGAACGAACGATTTCATCTAATGTTTTATTTATTTATCTATCTATCTCGTTTCCTCCCATACCCAATAGGTTAGTTAACAGGGCAGAAGATAAAAAAAAGGAAGGGTATCGAAAATTCTTCTTCTCTTTAACTTGATTGAGGCATGTCCTTGTCTTCATTCATTTTGGGGTAAATTAACAATCAATTAGTTTATCATTAATGTAAATAGATAAATTGATTTATTCTTGATAAAACACTTGAAACAATGCCCAAACATTGGTTAAATTAAACAATTATTATTCCACGAATTGTAAATTGTGTAAAATACTTTTCAATCGGTGAGATAAATACTATATTATATGACATCGGATTCCATGATTCATCGGAGTCAACAAACACATTTGGTTATATATGTATATCTATAATATATATATTAATATATGTATATACATATATGTCATGTATATAAATAAATGTATAAGCAATTATATTCGTTTGTTCATGCCGATATAGAATTAAAATTTACACACAATTTTCGATGTACATATATTTCACATTTATTTAGCTGTCTTACATTGTCCAATAATGTACATTCTTCGAATAGAAACCCAGTTCCAATCGATCGATCCGGAAAATATGTGCCAGCCTTTTTTTTTGGCCTACTTTTCGTACTTCTGTTTTTTTTTTTCTTAAAGGTCGCTTTTGAACTTTAAGAATGTTGGGAACAAAACAGCTAACCATTTTTTTTTTCTCCAAATAATAATGAAAATATGTAGATAATGATACTGATATGGAAAACTTTATTTAATTGGTAAAGATACACTTTCATGACACGAAATCAAACTTAAAGGTAAGGATCACATTATTCTTTTTTTTTTTTTTTTATTTATTTTGTTTTGTTTTCAAAGGTGTTTGGTTTTTCTTTTAAAATTAATTAATGAAATTTCTATTCAAAGACAAGGAAGGGGCTTGGTAATTCCCAAATTGATGTGATGGCCGTTAACCTGGGAGCGGTCGCATTGATGGAATTCTTTGAATAGGCATGTGCGTAGATATATACGAGTATATCAAATCATTAAACCATTTCGAATGATTCGTGTATCGAAACTGTCATTCATAATAATGAAAACAATAAATCGTATTCCATGTCGCAACTGAATTGTCCCATATAATCATATAGTCAGTCATAAAGATAATTAGCTTAACTCGTTTAATTTGCCTTACTAAAATTTTGTATTAAATAAATATTAAGGATTTTGCCGAATCGAACAGCCATTCGGCTATCATCAATCCAATAAAGATTTTTTATATTTCAATTGAGAAATATTATAAAAACAGGTAAAGAAATTTCCTAGTTTTTAGCATGTACATGATGTATACTCGTATACTAGATCTAAAAATAAATTGAAAATATATATCGCAAAACCTACTGAAGATTGCTACCAATTTTAGTATGTATGATCCGATTTTTACGAAATGAAATGCACAGCTCAATTGATTAATTATATATATGTATGTATATTAAAATTTCTACTATAATATAATATATTTTTATATTATAAATACATCACGTAAACATTTACTCGAAACTTTTACTTAAGTTTTATCGTTTATTATAATAAATAAGAGATTGCGACTACATTAAGTATATATATTCGAGTCGATGTACACATATCTGTCCCTCCATCTGTCTCTTTCTTCGCAACTCTTAAACCTAAATTTTTAAGCTATATGGATGAAACTGGATACATAAGCTTCTTGGACATGTATATTGATAAAGTTTCAGAATTGGTCAGATCGGACCACTATAAGGTTCAGTATCCATAATAATAATCAGGGAAAAAATAAGGTTTATCTTACAAAAACCTATAGCCATCGCAACCAAACTCTACATTAATAGGTATTAGAGAAGTTTCCGAATTTTTGCTAAATTCTATATACTATACACATAAATGATAAAAAAAAAGAGTTCTTGTAAGGAAAACCTTTTTGTTTGTCTAAACTAATTTTGATGCGCAAATGTTTTATTTGTACCCCTTGTTAGTAATAATAATATTTCAATCAAATAAATATTAAAAAAAAAATCAATTTAATTTACCCAAATGCAAATATATATCTACTATATATACAAAAACACCCGTGTATGCACATCTGTTTCAGCAGAGTGTTATAAAGAACGATATTTGGGACAACAAAACGCCCTACACTTGATGTATATTATAGATTAAAAACAGTTAATAAATAAATACATGGAAGTACTTCACGAGCCATTAGAGATAAGATATGTATAAATACCTGAAATATTAATACCGTTAGTACACAAAAGACTTGTCCTCTATGTCTTATGAAAAATTGCCTTTATGTTTTTTGGATTTATGTATAAGTATCGGATAAAGAATCTCAATTGATTGGGTCAATTGATGCTCTAATATGGTGATTGATGCGAACAAGATAATATGGGTTTGTATTTGCACTTGTATTTTATGTAATGAAGATTTATGATTAGCCGATTTGTCCATATATGCGTACATTCGAGGGTAAGGCATAGATGGAAGCTTATTTGACTACATAAAGTATATGCATGTTCTAAAGCTAAGTTAATATTGCTGTCTGTTCAGATCAACACGACTTCCTCCAAGACCCTTAAAGCCCCAGAGCGGAAAAGGACTTCTTTTTGGAATTATTAAGATCGCGCAACTATATCATATAGCTCTCATAGAAACGATCGAATAAAAGAGATTAAGTATTAATAAATTTGTTATGTTCTCAGAAAATATCACAAAATTGGTCATTTATGAGTTTAATGTACTTCTAAATATGTTCATTCAGACAACATATAGTTGCCATATGTTCTACCAGTTGTTCATACTTCTAAAGTCAAAAAGGTATATTGAAGTCGCCAAAATGAATTTAACAGACAGAAACAAGCATTTCTGTCCCCATAATGTCTATATATTCTTGATTAGCGTCAACAGCTGAGTCGATTGAGATTTATCAGTCTCTCTGCCTGTCCGCCTGTCCAATGGTCCGTATGAAACAAATTTGATGGCATTATCTTTCGAGTGCCTATACGTTATTTACTGAAATGCCAAGTGCAGGAACGGCTCTTGTATGCAAGCAGGGTTAGCATGGTTGTCACTGCTTTGTTCTATAAGCAGTGTGCGTTTCTGCGAGCAGTGGAATTTTATGCAAGAAATATAAGTTTCGGTCGTGCATTTGCTGTTGCGGCATTTTTTTATTATGAAAAATAAGTGAAAAAAATAATTAAATAATAATTAAAAATTACAGATGCTTCTATTGTAGCGCTGTTTATTTTGAATTTTGTACAGATTGCAACTAGTTAATTATATAGTTGAATCTGAAGTACCTTCTCATTCTTTAACCTGCTGAAGTGAATGGATACAAATTTAAATAAGGTTTCATATATATCCCGGAATAGTCCATATATAAATTGAACTTTCCTTTTATGTTTATCATTCATTGAAATCGCATGAAATAGAAGCAAGACTAATTTCAGCCATGCCAAAGATTAAGCATAGCCAAAAATTCATTTGAGGTTTGCATGATATAAGTAGATTTACAAAAAATGCATATTAAACCAAAATCATACTAAGTTTGGTATCAATTGCTTAATAAACAAAACCTTTTTCATTCCATAATATGTATTTTATTTTTTTATTGATTGCTTCTCTGGCTGATATATGATATATTCAACTGATTCCGTTGCAAACTAAAAAGTAATAAATTTTGTGATAATTTTTAAGTTATCAATGTTTATTCCCATTTTCGATCGATCGTTCCTATGGGACTTTTATGATATAATCGATCGATTACTTTATGCAGTTGAAAATGATTCCACCTATTCTGTTGTGGGTGTGTTCTTTTGACCAAAACTAATATGCTCTTTTAGCAAGGGTATTACCTCTGCCAATGGGCGGGCAACCCTCTTAACCGAACAAAAATTTGTCCGCAAAAGAGAGTTTTTACTGTGCATAATTATGTCAAAGCGGACTTGTGTATACCCTGCCTGCATCATGCAGGGCTATTAATAAAAATATATACGTTTGTTTTTTTTTGCTTGCCTAAATTTTATTTATTTAGATAGAATTTCTAGAAGATTAAAACATTTTTTTCGTACATCTTAAATATACCCCTTTTCCCCCCAATCGGGTACTGGATATAAAAACTAAATAACTTGCAATAAATTAATTTAAATTATAGTGTAGTTAAATATTTGCCATATATGTATGTACTTACATGGCAAATAAAGTTCTAACTGCTACACACTAATGCAATGTAAAGGCTTGCCCCGACTCTAGAGAAAATTGGATTTGCTCTGTTCCGTAATGTGGAAGTCATTAAGAATTTAACGCTTGCAGTTAGATAAATTTCAAAATTAGCCTTTTGTATTTACGGTAGCATCTGCAGTCAATTGCGTTTTGTTTCACAAAATGCACAAACAGTGCAATGCAACTGCTGGCAACCACTGCCAACCGCTGACTGCCATTTCCCCATATCCTGAGGAGAATGGAGAATGGATCCGAATGGATGCGTTGCAGAAGCCACCATTTATCCACAGAGTGGAAAATGTCAACATTAATTTTGTGTTTTGTTTTCTGCAAATCGAGCTGAGCCACATTTTAAATTAACAAAAAACATGTTTAGGGGTTTTACGAACAATTGCCCCATCGGTGCAATGTGGTATAAAGGGTTTTGTGAACGGTGAACCAAAAATAGCAGCACCTGACACCCCTTTTCACAGTTATTTGGGGGTTGCTGCATATATACATACATAGATACAAATGTACATATGTATGTACATTGGATACATATATGTACATATATATATTTTATATGTTTAACATAGGGATGCACAAACATAAAAAGGATACACACAATACATACATATGTACATACATATATTAAAAAAAAAAAAAAAAAATTAATTACGGGCTTAAAACGAATATATGTATGTATATACATACATATATCTGTGTATAAACCTTATCAGGTAGGTAAATATATGAAGTTCTATGGTAAGTTCCGAACTTCTTGATTCGAATGTGTTGTATAGTTTTGTATTGGATTAATATTTAAATTTTTAATCGATAGCTTTAAGCGAAATTTATTTATAACTGCTGGTACTTATGGAAATGTCGGCCTAATTCGGGTGATTCAACAAATCGAACTCAAAAATTAATATGTAAAAGAGTCTGATTGATCTAAGGACAGATAAACAAATCTATCTATTGATACGGATCATACATCTATATTAATTTGTATTATAATTAATGTAATGAGAAATTTATTGAATTATTATGCATTAAAAATGCGATTTCCTTGTTAATTCATCCTTTTATTAATTCGATGTTATGTGATCCTTTCTGTCTAAAAAAAAGTGGAATAGTCAACTGATTCTTATGAATTTGGTTATCAGCCATTTACCCTATGGGTCTAGGGTATAAGGACTGGATAACTGCTTTTGGTTTTTTGTCGTTCTTGGATCATTTATAATGTATTCGAACATTTTTCTGTATTCAACCTATTTGGAATTAGGATTGATTGTGATATATGGAAAAACAAAGAGTTTTGGTAATAAAAACTTTATTTAGCATCGAAACTTTATTATGATCGATGTACGATATAGTATTTCCGATAGGACCGATTTAAGAACGTAACTTAAACGGATGCCTAAGAGGTTTAAATACTATATTTTATTTTCATGACTTAAAAACTAGTTTCTGAAAGACGAATAGAAATAGACAGAATGTTGGAAGAATAAATCGGTCATAAATTCTGATCAAGAATACATATACATTTGTATATGGCATTGGAAATACTTTCTTCTCTGTGCTACAAACATTCTACCAATTTTTTTTTATTTTTTTAAATATAAATAATTGATAATCGAATGTTTTGAAATGATGTGATATATGATATAACTCCTAAGCTTCTAACTTATGAATTTATAAGATTTAAATTAAATTTTTTAAAATAAAAAAACTTTCCAAGTGTTGAAAGATTATGTTATAGATCATACATTTCATATATGTACCTATGTATATAGTCATACAATTGGAATTCCAAAAAAAAGTGGAATATATATATTATATTATAGACAGATGTAGAGACATGGCTTAACTTTTCTTTTTCAATGCACAAAATGTTTAAAAAATAATAGAAAATTTATATTACATAAGTGTTTGTTTAAATACGTTTGCATGTAATATGTAGTGTACTTTTTATATATTTAAAATACAACAAAAACACTGGAAGTGTCGCCGTTTTCATTTAACATGACCACATTTGCGTAGTATGTAGTAGTATGTAGTAGGGTGTAGTGGTAGGGTGTACCGACAATCCGGCACCGAACCATGAACAGGTCTATTGGGACCTGCGGACGCACACGTAGAACATTATTCGACTACAAAATGGCCAAAACAACAAACCGCTATATTTTACCATATTTTATGGCTGCGCTGTGGCAATAAAATCGGCAACAAGCGCCATAACTCATTCTACAGCGGTGGCGCTGTAGGGCAGTCAGCCCCGGTAGCCGCCACTGCCCCTGGACACATGAGAATTTGGTGGAGAGATGAGTTGCATGCCTTGGGTCTCTATATATATATATATATATATGTATATGTATATACACATTCATATATCTGCAATTGTCCAATACATTTCACAGATATATATATATATATATATATAAATTTATGTACATACTTAACCAATAATTGACTTTGAATCGTGGACATAACAGATCTAATTTAAAAATACAAATTTATTTATTTAATTTCACAGCTATAACATTAATTTCAAAAAATTAATAAAATATTTGATTAATTTAAAGTAATGTGAATATACATACATATACATATATACTCGTATATATATATGTACATACCAATAGTGGTTGAAGCAATATAAATTCTGACTTTACCCAGGAAATCGTGTCACAGTTTTTCATTTTGTATTGGCCGCATAAAATGCATCCACATATGTATGCACCGATATATATATATATATATACATATATATAGATATGTATAGATATATAAATATATATATGGATATGCATATACAACCACAGGGGCAGATCGAACGCATTGGCTTGTAAATAGTTGGCTTCTGCCACTCCAACTCCAGCTGGTCTTTTTCATTGCTGGAATCGTCGAAATAGTCTAGACAAAAAATATATCCTGTAAGATGAGTCTTTCTCTCTCTCTTATAATACATGGGAACACAATGCGTGGCACGTCGGTTGAGAGCTGCTTGCTTGTTGCTTGTTGCAAATGTGTTTTTGTATTGGTGTTGGTGTTTGTGTTGGTGTTGGTGTTTTGTGGTCCCCGTTGGGCCTGATGCACGAATAATTTAAATATTTAATTAACACATTCCATCGTTAAGAGTTGTGGTGCGTTGCCGTAATTGGGTTTACAGGGCAAAAGTGGTCTCTAACATGATTGGATGGATGGAGGACGTGTGCTCAGTTGCTAGTTGCTTCGCGCTTGCGTATACAACAAATGCAAGAATTAACTTTGTCACATACCTGACTGTCCAAGAATGGCTGCCAGTTTGGTTATCTTGTGATTTCGATCGAGCTTTAACATCGCCAATGGAGATGGCTACTAACATACATATATACATATATACATATATACATATATACATATATATACATACATATATACATACCTGCACTTGCTTTAAAAGCTTTCGTTGCTGGTTGTGTACCCAGCGGCAGTCAAAAGATTTATCTGCATCCGGTGTCCAGTTACCACCGTAGCCTTAGCTCTTAGACCATGGTCATTCAGTTTGAATGATGCGCATCTTGGCAATTTTGGAAGTAAATTTGTGTGCAAATGAGCTTTTTATTTAGCTCATGTTTCTTTAAGCGATTGTTGTCTTTTTCTTTGACCAGAGCTGGAGGAGTGCTCACCATGTATCAGCAGTAGCTATGATCCCTTCCACCATACACATATTGTTGATTTAAATTTTTCTTTAGTATTGGCAAATCTTAAATTTACTTTTGTTTATTTAAAGATTAGCACAAACAAAAAAAAAATAAAAATAAAAATCAAAAAGGAGCTAACTTTAAGCGCGTGTCGAAGATGCTTCAATAACTCTTGGATTACCGAATTTCCATTTAATCAGGAACCGCAATTTGAACTAACTTCAAACGAATTTTGTTTAATATTTATTTGTATTCTGTAGTTCTCATTGAAAAGATCATTTAAATACATATTTCTTTACTAATTACATTTGGTTTGGAGTTACAGATAACAGAAGGATTATCTCATCTTCGAAAAATTAGTACATATATATATATATATATACATATTTATATTACAACATTATTACATTGTTCATAACATTTTTGTTAGTTTTTTAATCTTGTTGACGTTTCAGTACATAACTTACATTCAAACATCTCGAATATTTATTGTCCGATTTCAATGAAAATAAGTTAACAGATACATTTTTGGCTACATTATTAAAAATATTCATCAATAACAGTATAGCTTTAATATAGCTCTATCTTTTTACAACATTCGACGGGGCGGAAGTGGTAACTTTTATAGATCTCGGTATTTAAGCGGACAGACAAACATTTCCTAATCTACCTGGCTCATGATGCTGCTCAAATATATTTGCATACGATTTATATTTCGGGAATATCAAAAAGGAACAACATTTTGCTTTTGCATTCGCTCGAACCATTGGTCGAAGCAGTTTTTTCGTTCCCCTTTAGATATCTCCTAAACATGGTTTTTCAACTCTTCAACTGCTTCGTCGGCGTCCGTAAGTCGTCGACCAAGCAGTTTTTATACCCTTGCAGAGGATATATTAATTTTGGTCAGAAGTTTACGTCGCACAGATGGAATCATCCCCGACTATATAAAATATATATATTCTTAATCAGCACAAATAGACGAGTCGATCTTGTAGTGGCCTGTGTAAAGCAGTAATAATTTATTTATACTCAGTAAAGGGAAAATTGTTAAACACCATAAGGGTTAAAGTTTTTTCATTTTCATTTCATTTTCATTTTTACACTTTCGTTATGTTCTAACCCTCCTACCAACTGCGCCTATGACAAGTACATACGGTTCTTACTCTCCCACTTCAAAGCAAAGACAAAAAGCATTAAAGCGAGCAAGGAAAATATCCGTTATATTTGAGCTTTTTTAGTTTTAGTTGTCTTGATTTCAATTTAAACTGGGTATATAAATATATATATACCTTTATCAGCTCGGAACTTCTAGACATTAAGGGCCTAAAATAGATCAGAACTGAAAGGGTATACAAAGTTCAATATGGTCGAATTTAATTCGACATTCTAGCAATTATTTAAATTCCCTTGACTTTTCTCATGAATGAGTCATGATTAGAGATCTTTTAGTACAAATTAGCATATATTATCTGTTGTTATTCGAAATTAAACAAAACTTGGTCAATTGCTAAAATTTCACATTTCAGATTGTCAATAGTTCACATAGTAAACTTAATTTGATCCGAGATTGTTCCTAAAACAGCTATACGATATAGTCAACTGATAAGGTGTCTATGCCATATATGCTTTCTGTATAGTTAAAGGATAATGTCAACCCGAGTCTCAAGGGTTCTTGAAGTTAATCACTACCCACAATCGGATCAAACTGCTGCAAGTTGTACTCTTTCCATATAAATAATAATAAATTAAATTTGTTCCAGCCTATTAAAGATTTGTAGGGTTAAAAATTTTGAATCTGATTATATAAAATATTCCAATTGGAGATGAGACCAATATCAACAGATATTTCTTTGCAAATTAAAAAAAAACGAGATTCACAGATAATTAGATGAGGATATATATTCATATAATTATATATGTACATATATACCAACTGGGTACGGAGGCAAAGTTTGTATATAAGTTATAAATTTCTAATTTTAATTACTATCAAAGCAATTTTATGATATTTATGGTGAAATGTTCAAATTAGGGATACTTTAATATTTCAGATGTGTTTTGCCCTAACAAGGATGAAAACGAACAAACTGGCCAAGCGCTTGCAATGCTTTCGAGGACTTTTCTAGCATGTCTGTATGTATGTGTGTATGTATGTATGCATGTATGTATGTTTGTATGTATCCATTAAAGAGGAGTACAGCGAAGTACGTTAAACCATTTTGTCTGCTAGTTCGACAAGATGTTTGTTCGTCGGCCAAAATAAAGTGCACAATGTCTGTTGTTGGGCAAACTGCAACTGAAGCGAGCTCAATTGAGCTTTCAGGACATTGGGATAACATGGCAACATGAAGTTTTGGACCGATGCAAAACTCCAAACACAATCATCCAACCTCTGACATGGATGCAATTTCGGACAACCAGAAGTATAGGCTGGCTCCTTTGAGCTTTCCTGTTGTATATATATATGTATATATATATATGTATCATGCTTTGTGTAGAGCAGTGCAACTCTCTAAACAGAAGGGATACATACATACATACATATATGTACATACATACATATGCACCTATTTATATACCTTGAACGTCATTATATACATACATATTGGTATGTTCGAGGGGCATTTACTCTTTATATCCTGTACCCAAAGGGTAAAAGGGTATATTAAAGTCGCTAAAATGTATGTAACACTCAGAAAGAAAATTTTCCGACCCCAAGACCTTCAAAATAAGAACAACGGACAAATCCTTCAAAGGAACCTCTACTTCAGATTGCTCCAATTCAGTCAAATCTCGTCTGATTTTCAAAAACTATGTCTTTATTTGCTTCTTAGAATCGCAATTTTTAATTAGCATAAAAATCTGGAAAACTAATTTCCAACTCGATTTTCGCAAATTTTAACGATGGTTACACTGCAAAAATTTACGAAAATCCGATTAAAATTTTTTTCCAACTTTTTTCAACTTTTAATGCCGTTTTTTAATACGGAAATTATCCAGAAGACTGATGTAAAACTTTTCAAAATCGGAAAAAAGATGGCCAACTTAGAGCATATAGAACATTGGTAAAATCCTTCAAGAAAAGAACAACGGACAAATCCTTCGAAGGAACCTCTACTTCAGAGGGCTCCAATTCAGTCAAATCTTGTCTGATTTTGAAAAACTATGTCTTTATTTGCTTTTTAGAATCGCAATTTTTAATTAGCATAAAAATCTGGAAAACTAATTTCCAACTCCATTTTCGCAAATTTGAACGATGGTTACACTGCAAAAATTTACGAAAATCCGATTAAAATTTTTTTTCCATTTTTTTCAACTTTTAATGCAGTTTTAATACGGAAATTATCCAGAAGATTGATGTAAAACTTTTCAAAATCGGCCATTGATAAAATCCTTCAAAAGAAGGACAACGAACAAATCCTTCGATGGAATCTATACTTCAGAGTCAAATTTGATTTTGAAAAACTATGTCTTTGTTTACTTTTAAGAATCGCCGTTTTTTAATTAGCATAAAAATCTGGAAAACTAATTTATATATAAGAAAATTAATTTAATATAAAGAAAATTTATATTCAATTAATGAGGATTTCGACAGAGTCTGATTTTATGATCTTATTGGTACAGGGTATACTCCAAGTCGGCAGGGACGACTTGTTTACTTCATTATAAAATCCTTTCAGTTTTATCAGCTACTCAAAAGTACCAAGTCAGCATTAGGTAAGGTTGAATTCTCTTAATAATGACCAGCCAGGTACAATAAGTAAATGCTTCAGTAATCAGATTATTATATCCTGTAACAATAAAGCATTTCCGTCCGCTTAAATCTAATAAGGTAGGTCTGCCCGTCTCAATAAGCTATATCCATCTAGTATTTACATATTTGGATAAGCTTTATTTAAAATTACTCATACCTACCTTTCCCCTCCACCAAAGTATAACAGATCGATCTACAAAATCAATATTGAAAATATGTGGGGAAAATCGGATAAACGAATTTTGTATTGAAATTCGCAAATAAAGAAGATAGTAACGTGTTAAGAGAATTTTATTTTAAATTGGAAATTTTGTAGGAATTCGAGTTTAGTCGCTGGGAATACCCAAATCAGGAGTAGAGCTGATTCAATTTATTTACTTGGTTAGCAAATATTTATTAGGGACAAGTAAAGAGAAAATTTTTAACAGAATCGACTTCTAATTAATTTTAGTTCCAATGGATTTAAGAACTTAAATCTGCATCAGATGTAGTAAGTTTGTACCAAATGTTATTTAAAGTGTGCGAATGGCCAATATGAAAAAATATTCAGTTACATTTCATATTTCTTTTCTAAATACTGAATATAGTAGTATAGATAAATTCACAGCTAAAAATAGTAATTAAGTGATCAGTCATAACTTCTAAGTATATGTACATAAATAACTAAAGTTGAACGTTAGAAGGTATACTCTATATAAGCCGAAAAACATTATTGCATGTTGTCTATTGTAATAATAAATGTGCACATTCATAGCGGCATCTAAGCCTACATAGTACCCATGTATGCATGAGCCGATGTACTAATTACGAATAAAGACTTGCATGTTCTACGTGGCTCAATTGCTTAACCAAAAACCGCGAAAAGATGACATATTATCGACTTTGAAATACCCTTTACCCCATCAACTTTTAACCATATAAATAAAAGGTGGATGAAAATGAAATTAAAAATCTGTATAAAATAATTTCTAATGTTGTTTAAAATAAAAAAGAGAAATATTCAGTTTCCCTTTTTAAACAACAAACAAGGTGAAATCTTAATGTTAAACTAAGAAAAAAAACCTTTGAATTATCAAATTGGCAATCAAATGATACTACATAGTACATATATGTATATATTTAGATATTTTTATTTTATAAATTATGTTTCAAGTGTGTGCGCGCACATTTCGAAAATAATAATAATTTACACATATTATTTTTAAAATTTTGAAATTAATCAGATGAAGGTGTTTACACAGAATGCGCTCGCTTATTTACCTGTTTATACATTTACATGTTGTTGACTTCAATGCACTTTCTACAGGGTATTAAAAGTTCAATAACACTGACAATGTGCCCCCGAGTTAAAGTTTGCTGCTGCTGCTGCTGCGAAAAAAAAAATAAAGGGGGCGGAGCAATTTCCCCTGTAAGAGTGTTCCAGTTAGTCTCCCAGCTCCACACGCACCCGATTATCTGGAAAGAGTACACCAAGCACTTACTGTACGTCTCTTTCACACTTGAGGCGAAACCAGTTTCCACTGCGCATGCGCTCTCTGGTCAACCACCGCTCACTTTTGCAAGCGCCGCCGGTATTAATGTACGGTAACTGTTAAAGCGAACATGCAACCCAACTAGTATGCGTTTAAACTCGGTAATGCGCACATCATGAGTGAGAGTGGGCGCGCGAAATAGAGGAACAGGTGTAAAGCATTCCCTCAATTGTCAAGCAGTCCAAAAAGGTAGGCAGCAGTTAGTTATCGGATGGTTTCATTTCAAGACATCAAATGTGGCTTTTTATACTACATACATACATGCATACATACATACATACATACATACATAGGCATAAGTGAAACAAAAGTGTGTTCGGGGAAGTTCGGGCCCCCCCGTCAATGCCGCCTTTAACGCTCAAAATGTTGTTAAATTGCTGTCAGAACGCTTGCAGAATATGAGGAGTCTTTAAAGAAAGTTTGAAGTTGAACGTTTAGACAAAACACACGACAAACTTCTGAGCCACAAAAATACTCGTATAAAAGGTAATTGTTACGTGCTGTCAAACTTGGTGACCGACCCTCATGTTAACAACATTAAGTACAAATTACCTTTGAGCTTGAATTGCCGCCAACCTTTCGCGTAGATCTACGCGAAAAATACTTAATAGAAATGATTACGTAAGTAATACTAAACAAAAAAAAAAAAACCCCAACCGGCATATCTTAAATTGGATGCATCCTTTCGTAATTCATATTTGGTGTATTAATCGTATTAACATATTTCTCCGATTATTTTGTTCAATCTGAGAAGCTATTGGGATTGATATCCTGAATGATGAACACTGCCAATTGTTGCTTCATTGTCCTTTTTTTTTTTTTTAAGTTATGGATGGATAGACAGTGAAAGTTAAACATGTGTTAGTGATAATCAAGTATATTTATTTAATTTAATCACAATTATAGTACTTAATTTAACACTTATATTAGCTGAATTAGGATTTACTTTAATCAGACATGCTAAACTATAGCTTTTCCTTTAGTTAAAAAACGCATTCTTGATATAGGCGTATATATAGCCCCAGATAAGACAGTTCGTCTAACAAGTCGTCGTGCCAACTTGTATTAGGGCACATATGTATTTCATGAAATTAACCAACCTCCCCTCGCAAGAGCCATCAAACTAATATAACATTCTCTTAACAGGTTGCAGCAACAGAAGCTTGCCATCTCACTCGCTCTTATCGCTAAACATAAATTTTTTCTGCCTTTTGCATACATGTTGGCAATTTAAATCGACCCTTTCACCGTGTAGGATACAAGGTACAGGGTACACAACAAAAATCTTGTTTTAACTTTCACTGCCGAAATTTGTATACCCTTGTAAATTTTTAATTTGGCGATTGAACATTATCGAATTCGAATCTGAGTCTAGATATAGTCAAATGATTCTTAACAAATTGGAAACTGGTTTTAGGACAAACTAATTTAAGTGATCAAAAAAGGTCTTTTATAAGTATCTACATATAAATAGGTATATCATATAGTAGACCGATTCTGTTGGATTCAATCAAACTCTTAATTCTCAATTCTCAACAGATCGTCTCTATGGAAGCTAGATGATATAATTCTATGATTGAATTAATTTGTAGGTATTTATTATCACTGCTTACATAAGAAGCCCATATCCATTTAAGTATTATAAACTATTAAACTAACTGGAGAGTATTTGAGATGAATGATACAAACTGTCACGGCTATAAAAATCAACTTGTGGAACCGATTAAAAATATATTTTTTTCATATAATCATTCCAGGCGGTGTCAATTTCTAATTAAAATGAATTAAACACTCTCAGAGTTGAAATCCAATTCGCATCGGTTATAATGCCAAAACTCTACCCAATAATTATACTCAATTTTCGCATATTTATACATACTTCCGCCAGATAGATAGTTCTACTAGAAAAGTCGTTTATTTATATTGACTTTGATTTCATTTGTTGATAATAAAATTATATTAAATATGGATTGATTAAAGCTTAGAAGATATCATTCTATCAAAACATTTAGTGGACTTGACTCTCTCTCTCTCTCTCTACAAAAATCAAAATAAATTGGGTGATAAAATTTTATTAAAATCGGATAATAAATAACCCTGTACATATGTACGTATGTATGCCGAATGAATTAACACAAGAGTGAGCAAGATAGCATGTGTTTACTCTTGTGGCAAACAAATAATCTTATGTTTATGTTTATTTTAACCCTTATGTGTGCAATCCAATTTTCTATATCGATATCCAACCCAGGGGCACCCAGGCGGTATCCATCTCTATTATTAATCTCTTTTTGAACTCGAATGCAAACAAATTCATCGCAAATCTGTACACTTAATTAAATTAGAGCATATATAAAATTAATTAGAGCATATATAAAATTGATAATACTATATTTCAGTATAATTATACACTTGCAAAGAGTATATTATAATACCAGAAAACGGCATATCCAAACCTAAATCCAAATCAAGTTTGTATATTTTTGTTCAGCATCAACAGCCGAGTCATATTGGAGGTGTTCGTCCCTCCGACTGTCTATTTCTTCGCAAGTTTTCAATCTTGACTTTTAAGCTATATGCATGAAATTGGTTAGATAAGCTTTTTAGACATGGATGTTGATTATGTTAAAGAATTGGTAGGATCGGACCACTTGGGAAGTAAGTAGCGCCAATAATTCAAATGAATTTGAGAAAGATGCATAAACCTATGGAAGATTTACTTAATCAGCGAGAGATTAAGGAAGAGAGAGGGAGGGAGCGAGAGAGAGAGAGAGAGAGAGGGAGGGAGAGGGAGAGAAGAATATATATGAGTATTTTCCTGAAGAGACAAATACTTTTGTGGGATTAAATTTTTGTGATTTTTTTGTTTTATTATGAAAAAATCTGAAGTATTGAACTTTTAAATAAAATTAAGTTAATTTGAGTTAGATGAATATTTTATTTACCCCCCATCCTGTGAAAAAATTATTGATTTTATTATTGAATATCCAGGGGACCCTTAGAGACGAATACTTTTGTGACTGACTGCAAGTCTATAAAGTCAGCAAGGATGTTAGAGGTCGATTAACCGGAGAAAAGTATATATTTAAGCATCGTGTATGTATATCGTAGTATAGATTAAAGTACCTTATACATATATTGGCATGTGGCATGCAGTTAACACGTACTTAACTGTTATGTGTAACTATATTTTATGAAGGTTTTTTTTTTTTTTTAAAATTGTTTAAGCCGTCGTATGCAAATTGTGTGTGCCTCAGAGAAGAGTGTATTTCTAGTAGATGGATAACCAGTCGGTTAAAATATTGTTGCACCCAGTGCAGCAGCGGTTGCTTTCATGGGCTAATTAAAAATTCCAACGTCGCAGTTGAAAAATTGGTTTCTTATCGTTTTTTATCATCAAAGCCACGAACTCTTTAACATGATGCGCTGATGAGTAGCTGCCTAAACTAAGGGTGGATGTAACCTGGAAAAAGGGGAGCTTATGTGGAAAAGTGCATTTATGAATATGATTATTATGCGCATGATAATTTTTTGTATTTTTTGTTTTTTTTTTGTTTTAGTTTTTGTTTTGTTTTCACGTTTTGCCTTAGTTTTATTTCTTATAGACGGAACCTTCGAAAGCGATGGAGGCGTTTAACGAAACCATTTCTGTTTATGGTCAAAGTCACGCGACGCGCATTCCAGCGCGGTCTTTTATCAAGTACATTATGCATATACATACATACATACATACATACGTACATACATACATACATACATACATACATCAACATATTTATAGATATTGTGCATTAGGGTTGTTCGAAATTGTATGGGAAAAATAAGTTGTAGTTATGTATTAAATTGCAAATTCGTTCATAAACATACTTTAACATAAAGTACGTTATGTCGGAACGCCGATTCAGAGATGCCTTTTACCAAGTCTACCAATAATGTTAAATTTTATAAATGAAACTTATTCAACAACAATTTTCTATAGTTCCAATAAGAGAGCACTATTCAACATCCCAAAAATCCAATTAGCATCACATTAGTTTTAATCAGCATCCTTCAGTAATCCTTAAGGAGTTGTCAACGAGTGATTCTCATTCACTGAAGAGTTATAGAAAAATAAAATCTATGGGCAAAGGGTATAAGAATAAGGGGAACTAACAAATTTAATCAAAATTCTCGCATTATGTAAAAATAAAACATGCAAGTCATCGTGGCGACTAGATTATACCCTGGATGGCACTGAAACAATTTTGAATTAATTTTATAATCTGAAGGGAGCTTAAATTTACTTTGTAAAGGGTATATCCAAGTCTATCGATGATATCGATCTCGGAATCATTTAGCTCCCATAGGAACGATCGGTCATGAATATAATAACTCTGTTGTTTTTCAAACTAATGACACGAAATTTAATATTTGTGAGTTTAATATACTTCTTAATACTTGAACCAAGTTTTATCAGAATCGGTTGACTATATCATATAGCTGATATAGGAACAATCGGTAAAAAAAAATTTTTTGTATGAAAAAATACAGTGAAAACTTCCCAAACGAACACCTCTATAGGATGGTAATTTTTTTATTAACTATTTTCAACGATCATCATATTTTTTGTAATTTTGGGAACAATTCTGAAGAAAAACCTTCCCTATGCAGAGAAGCAAACACCAAATAAATTGGGTATTCCCCTATGTTTCTTTTGAAGCTGTTCTTAGTCTGCATCCCTGGTTCCATCGACAGCTGAATATTATGTTTATCTCTGTGTGATCTAATTAAAATTAAGTTTTATTTCTGCAATGAAATAATCAATTTATAAAATGAACCTACATTACAAGACGGTTTATAATTTTATTACAAAATCAATCAGTCATCAAAAAAATTATACAAAAATTATATCCTCCGGTGGAGGGAGTCCTCTCTCCTAAGCGAACATGAAATCGGTGTCCTTTGAAGTGACTTTTCACTATATATGGGGAAAATATTTTGATTTTATCTCCAAGAAAATTACCATAGGTAAATTTGCTCCTATTTTTGTGGTTAAATTTTATGTTTTTGTTATTCTTTGTCTGTAAACATGATCAAACGTTCTCCAACGTCGTCAGAACAAACAAAGCAATTAATATTAAAAATCATTTCAAGTTTGGCAAAAAGGTTTCAATGGTGCGGTGATTGCTGCATTTTGTTGTGTGGCCAAGAAAAATTGTTGGTCAAGGAAAAGGTAAAAACAATTCAGTTTGCAATTTGCACTATAATAAAATAAATTACATATTCATTTATGCAAAAAGTAACTGCTAAATTGCAAATGCAGCACCGTAGATGACGATAGGAGAGGGGGGGGTGGAGGGGGCTAGCTGCATGTAAGTGGCAAACTTCTAAGAGCAGTGAAGCAAGAACATGGTTTTACTTAAAGGGTTGTTATGCATGTATGTATAAACTTTACTAAAATGTATGTTATTTAATTTAACATAGGGGGTTGCACCGTCCAGCAGTTAGGACACTTTTTACCGATCATATGAAGTTGTTACGTTCACTTGCTAATGGAAAATCCCGGATGTGAAGTCGAAGCGTCAAATATACTGCTCCAAATAGTCGTATAACGTAAGAGTTTTAAAAGATAATTAGAGTTGAAAAAATGTTTTTGAAATACCATTACCTACCACAACAACAAACATATGCTGCTACAACTGTTCAGAGTAAAAAATACATAAGTACATATGCATATAGATGTATATGTATATTTTATATGTATTATACACTCCCAAGATAGGTTCTTACCTATCTATTAGTCAATGAGTATCTACTATTTACATATAATATACAAATTAATAGCACAAAACTGGCCACAAATTTGGTTTAAGTTTTCTCTTAAAATATTAGGACATGGCAACTTACTTGGCCAATTAACAAACACCGCAGAAGACAGATTTTTTTTTTCTCAGCCGTCATAACAATTTAATTTTTGATAGCGTCACGTAAGATAAGTTTATTTAAATAAAGTTGAATGAAACAAGCAATGACTCTGAGTATACCCTGTACTAAGTAATGGTACTTTCTGATAAATTTTTCCTTGAAATCGATTAAATTAAAAATTGTACATGAAATTCTCCTAACATGACACAACTGAAAATCCATAAAAACGACTTAAACCGTTTGCAGAAACTTATCCTGATTCCAGGGGCTTCTACTGCTTGTTGAAACTCAGACTGTTTTTCAAAAACTTGTACTGCTTGCAGAACAAAGCAGCGCAGGTAAATTTGGTTGCTCTAACTCTTATAGTCTCCAAGATCTAGTTGTTCATACGGAAGGGCAGATAGACATGTTCAAAATTGACACGACTGTTGATGCTGATCAAGAATATATATATTTTATATGGTCGCAAATGTTTCCTTCTACCTGTTACATACATTTTGGCGGCATTAGTATACCCCTTCCACTCTGTGGGTATAAACAGTTTATTGCCATATTTATTTATGTAAAAGCGAAAAGAATTTCTACTGGGTGAGCCGACCTTGAGATTTAATGAACTTGCCCGATTATTTCCCTCCTGTAAATAGGCATTTTAAAAGCAACAATAATAAAGAATATTATATAGATGTTTAAAATCACATAATATGATGCATGATGCATTTTGTGTACCCTTGCAAAGGGTATAACAAAATGGATTAGTTCTAGATATGGGCTGATAAGTTCTTTTATAAAATGACACAAACATATACTTATGACATTATTATTATATGTTTTGTTTGTGTTTGTGTTTTGATATTTATAATAATATTTATATATACTCTAGGAATTATGGTGGTCTGACGACTATATCTAACCAGCAGCCATAGAAATGATCTTCCAACAACAAAGATTAACATCAATAGCTCTCTTGTATATGAAACGAATAACACGAAAAATTATTATTTTTAAGTTTAATGTAGTCGTAAACATTGCTACCAATTACTATATCACGTGTCGTAGGGATAATCGGTTGAAGAAAATTTTCTCGAATGGAAAAATATTTTTGTTTTTTAAGCTTTTTAAGATAAACTTCCCATTTAATGTTTGTTTTAAAACAAATTAAAGTGGAGGGTAATTGCAAGCCCATTCAAACTTTATCATATATAAAAAGTGATATGATTGTCTAGTCGGGATTATATGGCTGCTTGGGCAATTCAAACTGATGGACGATCTTGACTGTACTAAACTGAACTTGGTATGCTGATCAAGAATATATATTTACACAATATGTGTACAATTGAAGTTACTTTCTTCTACTCTTTTCGCTGGGATATAGTAAACGACTTAATCTTAGCGTAATAGCAAATCACGTGAACGGTGAAGAGATCAGAGGATTATAAAAATAATAATGTTAAAGTTTTCCAGCTTTATGCCAACACAATATATCCAAATATAAGAGTTGGCTCTTTATTATATTGAACATATATATTAATAAGGAAAAAAGATTATCTCGAATGGTTAAATAATTTTTGAATGTTCGCAATGAAATTATTTGAATAAATGCTGAACGGTAGGCAAAATAAAATAAATATTATGAAAGAATGAAAAACAAAAAAAAAAAAATAATATATACATTTTGAAATTTGCAACTAAATCGTTATATCGTTATATAGAAGAAATCGATGGTTCTGTGATTCGACAAAAGGGATATATGTACGTACATATGTACATTCATGTGGATACTTTGTGTCACCCTGAAGTTAGTCCGGCACTCTGAATCAGACATTGTGTATACTATGGATAAGGCTACACATTTTATTAAAGGGTGATGAAAATAAATTTGCATTTATCGATTTTTTTTTTTTTTAGTACAGACAGGCGTCAGAGCTCAAATTCAAAATGCTGAATTAAATTTTAAATGAATATATTATTTAAAGAATAGGCACTTGAATGTTTCACCGAATATGCTATAAGTACAGTTAAGCAAAATGAATAATGATCGTTTATATCATCTAACTTATATAGTTAAAACAAAAAACTAAAAACTATCAAGCTTAGTAAGTAACCAAAGGACTGAAGAGAAATTTATCTAATGGAAAGGAATTGTGTGTGTGTATGCAATTTAACTAAATTTATCACATTGTATGTTAACTTAAAGATAAATCCAACTATATGAGTAAAATGGCTTTAATGTAGACAACTTTTGACGGTTTCTCAGTCCAAAAAAAACTTATTTACACGTATTTTAATTTTACATTTGCCTGAAATATCATACATACATACATATAATATATATGTGTTTGTGTGTGTGTGTGTGTAAGTAAGTACACATGGACATAGACAAGGCCAGAGAGCAATAGATTGTATCCCAACCGTTTGGTAAGCTTTTGTCTAGCAGCCATTTTAAGTGCTATAAAAAGTCGAAAAGTTGTAGGAACAATGTAGACAGCGTGTTTTCATTTTATGCGAATTAAGCTGCCACTTGAACAACTACTTTGCCTCCACTGACTGGTGACTGGACCACTGAGACCGAAAGGACAACGACTCTGATGGTAACAGTAAAGGGAATACACAACAACAAAGCACGTCCGCGTCGGTTGTTGAATGTGCCGGGATATTCGCCGTGCATGTGTGTCCTACCAGCTCATACGTTAGACCCTTACCCCGGCAACATTTTCAAGTCATGACACTCCATGGGCCCAACTTGGCAAAAGGATATTTGAGGCCCGAAACAAACTTAATTTTAATGCCCAAGGGGTTATATTACATTTGGGTATTCTCATATTGTACAGAAAATGGCAACGTTTACATCCAACTTCAAATTAGTGGAGCATTACGAGCTTCTCTGTCCGGTAATCCATATTTATAAGATATTCCTTCCTACAACGAAAACGATTTATTGGTTTCAAATTTTCAGATTTTTGATAGAGAAACCCGTTCTTACACAACTAATTATATCAAGGAATATATATATATATATATATATATATATTTGATTAACTCATATTTCTTTACATTAACTTTTAAGTTGAAGGAATACGACAAACTGACAATTTGATATCACTTATAATAACTTAGAGTAACTTGTTACATTTAACATAGTTTTTTATGCTTTTTTTTAATGAATATCACAGACAACTTTTCGTTTTTGGAGGGGCTGTGGACATAATTCAATGTGTTTCTGATCCGTCTCAGGCAACGGCATATTTTAGATCGAATTTTAATTGATTGAAATAGGGTTTCAGATTGATATTTCATATCAATAATTAGATTAATATTCACAATGCTTTTACCAGTTTATTTGTTAACAGATATATTAATATTTTTTTTTTTTTTGATTTGATGTTCATATGGTTGCTATTTTTTGTTGCTAAGATTTTGTTCAATTGGAAACATGAAATAATTAAAATTGATGATGTTCATCATCATTTTTTTTCCATTAAAAAATTTTCGGTCGCTACTTATGTATGTATATACCGATATAGGATAAAACCATGTCCTTTTTAAACTAATCTAAGTTATTAAGGTAATCAATAAATCCTTCTTTAAGTTAATAAAACAATTATAAAAGAGTAGTAATATGTTCATCTTGTCATATATATATATAAAAGTTTCACAAATGGAATATTGGATTTCATGCCAAGGACAATTGAAATTTGACCAAGTAAATATTAATAAACATGTGTTAAACAGCTTAAGTTTATTTCAAATCAAAGTTATTTTTTTTATACCCTCTTTCCACATCTGAATCACACAATAAATACAGCAGATATTTGTATCTAGATTTTGGATTAAAAGATTGCCTGATAAGAAAATAGAATATGATTTAATTAATGACGATTTCATAGGAATTTATGAAGTATCTCTACTTGATATAATGCATACTTAATATCGGCAGGGACAACTTGCCAGCTTCATAGATTATAATTCTACTACATATACAATATATGTATATTAATTGGAATTCAATGAATCGAAGAATTGCAGGGATGTTTGTCTACTCATATAATGAAATTTATTGTTGCATACTTTTGGCGGTTAAATTATATATGTATGTATATAATTATGCATACAATGTATGAACATATACACATACATATATGTAACATATCTTCATTTGGACTGATTCTATGTTAATATAAGAATTTTGGATACTATTCAAGTTTTAGAATCTATGTGGTCATTAAGGTAGTCGGATAATTAGAGAAATATTTTTTAGTTGCTTTAGATATTGTTGCTTGGAAAATTCCCACTGGGCATAGATTAAAGTGTGAAAATAACATTTTTTTTATTCTATTCCCCATCAGATGAAAATCCATTGATTCTCCATGTGAATTTATCTAATCTTGAAAAAAAAACTGATTTGAGGAATTAATTACATCGAAAAAAAATTTTGTCATTAATGAAATTTATCTCTTTTTGATTTGTTTTCGACAGAAAAAAGACCAAACAATAATCAAATATTAAATTGTATGATTCGAAAATTTAATATTCCTTTGTTTCATCCGGCGACTTAGGTATCGGCTATTCACCATTTAGCCAGGCTTAAAAAAACACCTAAACGTTTAATATATATGTACATATGTATATGTATTTTTATTGTCCTTGAAATCTTTTCTTTAAGGGCAAATTCTCCCCCATTTCTCCCCCCGGGGAAAACACACACAATGTATTGTCGGCTTAAAGATTATGCAAAAGTAAATTTTTTTTTAAGATCAGAACTTTTTCCACTTTCCCTATGTCAAATACATGTATGTAGTATGTATGTATATGTATTTCCACAATTTATATATGTAAGTATATGGATTCAAGTAACTTTAATATTAGTTCTCGATTTAAGAGCCTGAACATTCTAATGAAAACAGAAGGTTATAGGAAGAGGGGCATAAATGTACATATTAGTCCATAATTGTCTTTATCGCAACGTGTTGATATGTGCATCATTTATTTAAATTACAGATGTATGACGAAAGCAAACACAATCCACATTGACACATTCTAAATGGCCCAAACTGGTCCGACCTCCTACCGGAAAATCCAAGGCACAAAAATAATGATGCGAAAATAAATGAGATGCCATTTTCAATTCAAATGGCTTCGGGTGCAAGTGAAATGATACGCACATAGAAAAAGTAAGTAATATACATACAAACATACACCCATGCAATACATACATACATACATACATACATAAGTAATCGCACGTGCAGGTGTAATCATACACACAAAGAAAAATACACACATATATATATACATACGATGCAAATATAAAAAGATTTTTACCCATTACCCACATACATAAATGGATAAATATATGTAATATTCATATTTAAAAAGTATCTGATAATCACATATACATATACATATACATATACATATACATATACATATACATATACATATACATATACATATACATATACATATACATATACATATACATATACATATACATATACATATACATATACATATACATATACATATACATATACATATACATATACATATACATATACATATACATATACATATACATATACATATACATATACATATACATATACATATACATATACATATACATATACATATACATATACATATACATATACATATACATATACATATACATATACATATACATATACATATACATATACATATACATATACATATACATATACATATACATATACATATACATATACATATACATATACATATACATATACATATACATATACATATACATATACATATACATATACATATACATATACATATACATATACATATACATATACATATACATATACATATACATATACATATACATATACATATACATATACATATACATATACATATACATATACATATACATATACATATACATATACATATACATATACATATACATATACATATACATATACATATACATATACATGTACATATACATATACATGTACATATACATATACATATACATATACATATACATATACATATACATATACACATACATACATACATATATGTACGTGTGTCAATATAGATATATGGATGTAAGTTCCTTTTGGATGGGTGGCTCACTCATTTACCATATCCTTGTCTACTCTGCTGTCAGAGTCATTCGTCAGCCGGGTCGCCTCTCATCGTCATCCTCACGTTCTGTTCTGTTTGTGGAACGGGGACACATTCGTCAGAATTTGCATTTCAATTCGAGGAGTTGAGGATGACTAGCGACGATTCGGGTGGCAGTAGGATCGGAATGAAAATAAATCACGCTGCATGCCGCATACGCAACTGGAAACCCTCCACACTAAACCCAACTGAGCCACCATTAAGCCAAAACAACGCCAGAGGTATGGGTTGCCATCGAAGAACAGCCCCACGGTGAACTCATTTATTCGCATTTTTTTCTTTTTTTTTTTTTTTTTTTTTGCGAAAACGAATGTGAAAACTTTTCCGCCATCATTTTGAGTGATGTCAATTAGATTGATTTGATCAGCGAAAATATGTGATTTATCAGACAGAAACAGAGAGTGGGCGGCCCAAAGATACTCAGTCCCCATTCCCCCCATTTCCCCCCATTTCCATTCCAGTCCCAGTTCCACCCACTAAAAATCAATTCGGATGCGAATGAATATCTAATGTGCCGACCGCGCTCTCAGTTCAGTTGTTCTTTCATCTACTTCATCAATCAGTCATCAAACTATGTGTCTATATATATATATATATATATATGTGTATGTATGTATGTATAGATATATGTAAGTAGCTCTTACAACTTTCCTTATTGGCGTTTAGATTTGATATATAAGTACTTACTTGGATGCATAATGTATGCTTTGTATATTATATACTAGTATACATATGTATGTGTGTATGTATAAGCCATATACATATATAGATACATATGTTTGTATGTACTTTTGTATGTAAATAAACACGTTCAAAAGTGTTCATATCCATGCAATGCCCTCTTTTCATATATACTTATATATAATGGGATTATAATGGGATATATATTATGGGATTAGAAGGAGGATATGATAAATAAAATTTGTTACCTCATAATTTATATATGTTTGTTTCTGAGAAAATCGGACCGTAATTAAGTTTTTATACTAGAAGTTCTCTTATTTCATAAAATATTCAAAACAAACGAGTTTTTTCCAATTCTGAACTTTCACATTATATAAATATATATCATAGGAATAAAGCAAATATAGTTTTAAAGGACAAAATTGTACTTGATTGTAGGATTAATTTCCTATTCAAATACTCAAGTTAACGGTTATATCAGCAATATCAGATCGGATAGTTATTACCGATTTAATAGTATATATGCTCATAAGTCAGTTGCGAGTTAAATTCCTTGAAAATCGCCGTTAAAATGACATATTCCATATAAATAAATGTAGTTTTCTCTTAATATTCTTATGCTTAATTTTACAATTTAAAAAATATGCAACAAAAATTTGTAACAAAGTAAAAAAAAAGTAAGTAGAAGTAAAGGACTATAAGGATATATATATAATTTTGGCATCACTCTAGTTTGAATTGCTGATTTTTATCTGAATGTAATTGGTTTTTACAGGTGGTAAATATTAAGTCAACAATGTTCAAGGTCAAGGAACATTAAATCATTGAAATGCGTTTAATCGTCTTTAAGTACATAGATATTTATGTAGGTACATTAATTTATGTGTAGATATATTTAATAAGCACACAATTAAGGGTGGAATAATACTTATAAGTATATCAATAAATATACAGACTGTTAAATAAACAGAAAATCCCTGAAGGAGACAAACACTAATTTACCAAAGGATACACAATCCTTACATTCCGTTTGGTATTATTAAAAGATACTAGGAGGTGCTTGATTAACGGTATCTATATTGATTGCTGTATCGGAATAAAATGTTTCCAAACTTGCAAATCAATTCCCCACATAAACTTACACACACACACACACACACACACACACCCATCTACGTTGCTAGCAACGCCTACAAAATTAATAAACCATTGGGGAAGCACTTGCGGGTGTCATACAAAACAAATAAAATAAATCAAATCGTAGAAACGAATGAAAGGAAATCGCAATCTAAATCAACGCATGTGTGTAATACGATGTGTGGGGGGCTGGGGGGGGAGGGATAGGGGAGGTGGGTTCTCGAAAACAAAAGGGGGAGCAATGTTTGGCACCAAAAAATTTATGCGCGCTCCCGGTCCGGACGCTCCCACGCACGCTACTTTTGTGCCTGGCCAGCAACCAACCCATCATTCATGTACTTTAACCATGGTCGGGAACAGGGTCTGGAATTGGGTCTGGGACTGGGATTGGAACTGGGACAGGGAAAGGGGCGAAGCTAGTGCTGGTTCTGCGGTTGAAGGGCAACCATACGACTAGAAGATACTTTTGGGGGTTGTTCCAAGCACCAATAACTCATTTTCAAAATGAAAATAACATCAAATAAAGTTCGCGCTACTGTGCCCATACCCGTGTTCATTCTATACATTTTCCGGCCTTGGGCTGCCAATGTCATGTGTGTGCCAATGTATTAAGTGTTGTTATTTTTTACGCTGGTCGTGGTTGGGTTGCAAAGTGACTGATGAAATATCGTGACAAGCAGTATAAAAGCTATTAAATTCGAGTGTAGATGGCGCTACTTGAATTTGTCAAAATGTCTTTTTACGCGCTTGCGACCCAGCCGGCGTTACCGCCATCGACATCGCCACCGCCAAGCGTCACCACCACCACCACCACTGACATAATAACGTATACAATTCACGCCCAAAAAAAACCAAACGATATGTTACTATAGATCCCTCCGCATCAATCCACCCACTTACGTAATGGGAACGGGTGAAACTTTGATTGATGTCGATGTGTCACGCAGGCGCGCATGTGGCTAATGGGCGGTGGCAACAATCGTCGAAACTTGTCCTTTTTCCACAAAAATATTTTTTGAAGATTTAAGTTGCCCGTTTTGCCCCATTTTCAGAAGTTTAAAATCATTTAAATAATTATATAACCATTTGACTATTTGATATGATATGGATAATGTTTCAATTATAACACACACACACTCATCGATATGAGTAGAACATTTCTACCATATCGAAGAAGTTTTTTTTCTTAATTCAACTTTCTATTGAAACGGCAAGAGAATGAATCGCACTTCAAGATACGTCAACTGGGCCAGACCAATCCAGACCAAATACATCACAGTAACAAGCTCCAGCTGTGCACCACAGTATGCCTTGGGATCTTGGTTCTCGAGTGCGAGAAAGCATCAGCTTTATATATATATATATATATACTTAAATGCACTCCGCAATGCAGCCCTCAATAAGGCTGGCGCCCGCAGTTGTGAAATATGACATTGACTTAATAAAGAAATGAAATATCGCGAGTGAATGAGATGCCTAAGAAAAACGTGAATTCAAGTAGAATTGCTGGCTGGCGGTGGCGGTGGCTGTGGCGGTGGTGGTGGCGGTGGCGTTGGCTTCCTGTGACTTTGTAAATTGTGGCGCCTCAGAGCGTTGGTGAGACATGGCACCCTGCAACCATCAGAGGTGTCTGCTGGCTTGTATATTAATCTTGCGTAAATATATTTAATAAATAAGATTTAATAGTTTAGATTAACAATTTGACAATTGTTGCAATTTAACGATTGAACTAAAATTTGCAGATCACCTTATTTCTCAGACTCTGGCAAATACATATATATATATATATACATTCTTCTACAGTTTGTTGGGAGTATGGGGGGATCGGGGACGCTTAAAAAGTTTTATCATTTTATCCTTAATTCGCATAATTATATGCAAATTACTGAGATTTATATTACAATAGTTTTTTAAATAAGAATAATCATTCATTGAGTATCCATCTACATACATATATATATATACATATGTATATACTTACTTACAATATGTCTATAATCGGAGATGCATCCTTATGGAAGGGAATTCCAATGTATACATTTACAGTACACACTCTTTTGGACGGACAGTGAATGTTGCAAATTTTTTTGTCCGCTCAAGAGATGTAGCCACACGTAAGAGAAATTAATTATACCATGTACCGGATAAAAAGTTACCAAAATAAGTATGTATACATATGTATATGACAAACAGAAAAAATATTTCTGACCACATAAACAGCCGAGTGAATATATTCACCATGCCCGCCTGTGCGTCTCTCCGTCTGCCCGTATGAACTTCTTTATCTCGAAGACTATAAGAGCTAGAGGAATCAAATTTTGTGTGTCTATGCCAATCAATGCCAATTTTTACCACGCCCATTTCCGCCTCCACAAATTAGAAAAAGAAATAACTAGAGTTGCATTAGTTTTTGGTACACTCAATTATATAACTAATATGTAGCAGTATTATCGGATATATACGTTTAAACGTTGTGTACTAAAATACAAAGTGTAACAACAATTCTTTTATGTATGTGAGCGAGTTAGCAGTGCTTGTAGCAGGCAGTGTAAGTTTATGCAAGCAGTGTAAGTTTACGCAAGCAGTGTACGTTTAAGTAATTAATAGGAATGAGGGAGAAAGCTTATGCCAAGAGAATTTAATTTTAAATTAATTCCGATTTCGAGAGAATTCGATCTTTAAAGAATCACTAATTGGTACAGGGTATACTCAAAGTCGGTAGTGACAAGATGCTTCCTAAATTTTTATATAACTTTTTTAGGATTTAAAATTGTTTATAAAAAAAAATTATGTAAAGCCTTTAATTCTATAAAAATATAAAATGGTTTTGATTGAATCTGAGTAAGATTTTTAGAGATAAACATGATATTCACCTAACTTTTGAATAAAGGACACAGACTAAAAAGAGTTTCCCTTAAGGTGCCCGTTAAGGGAGTTTTCCTTGTATATCCTTTTTGCAAGAGCAAAACAATAGAAAATTTGCCTTTAATTCTATAAAAATATAAAATGGTTTTGATTGAATCTGAGTAAGATTTTTAGAGATAAACATGATATTCACCTAACTTTTGAATAAAGGACACAGACTAAAAAGAGTTTCCCTTAAGGTGCCCGTTAAGGGAGTTTTCCTTGTATATCCTTTTTGCAAGAGCAAAACAATAGAAAATTTGCGAAAACTATTTGTCCAATTATAAGTCAGCTAAATACGTAGTTAAATCCTTATGGTTTAACTACCAGTCTTAAAGAATATACAAATAAATAGTTGATAACTATTTTTCTTATTGAACAGAACTCATACGAGAAACAAGATTTTCATCATTTCTTTAAGGATATGTTTATTTGAAAGGGTGGGGTGGTGGGGGGCTGGGGGAGGGGACAGGTTTATATGTAGCAGGAAAACCGTTTTTTAAACAAAACTGAGAACTTCATGTGGGGGGGGGTGGATCTCCCATTGCGTGCCAGCTTCATTGTGCTTCATTGTTCTTTCGATTGCTATTGTCCGTTCTAAATTAAGCAAACTTTGCATGGATGCCATGCATAGCTTTGTAGTCAAATCAATTCCCCCCTGAAGTACAGATCTCGCTCTACTTGTATGTCTCATTCCCATTCGGATTCCCATTCCCATTTCCATTCCTATTCCTATTCCCCATTTCTATTTCCCATTCCTATTTCTCATTCCAAACCAAATGGAGACTTTAAATTTCTCATGCAGACATTTGAACAGTCTTCTGGTATTAACTTTTCACTCTAAGCCTTGCCAGCATCCCGCAATAAATTACGTTAAAGACGTCGACGCCAAACTCAGGCAAATTTGCATTACGCACCCATCCAACCCATCCACCCACCCACCCACCCCTTTTCAAAGCGAAACACGCATCATCATAATTAATAAAAGACAATTTGACAATGGCCCTTTAACGTTAACAGCGATATAATTTTCAACTGCACAGACTGGTCTAAAAGAGCATCGGCGGCATCACCCAACAGCAGACAAAATACACCCTCTTGCTATTTTGCGCCAAATTAAATTCAACCTCAATTGAGGGGTTAATTTCTATCACCACGCAAACAAAAACAAAACCACCCAGGCTACAGACAGGCTCACACACACACAAACACACACATACCGTAGGGTGGGTGCGACTGAATACGGATGTGACCGAAGGGATGATATGAGAGAATGAGAGCTCGGGTGTTGTACCATTATCTGCATCTAGTTCCATATAGAAAATCATTACGCCATTCACACCAAGGAGACGTATTCAATTTGAGTGTCGTTGAGCTCTTTATTACGTTAGTGTGAAAGTCGCGTGCGCCCAAAACCCCAACAATCCATACCAAAAAGACCCTGACCCAAACTTCCTCCCCCCCCCTTTCCCTTAGGCACTTCCAGAGCACACACACACGCACACACACACAGGCCTTGCTAACAGCGCATTCATTCACGGTGCGTAAGTCACAGCAACAAACGCAGCAACAACAATAACAGAGAAGGGTCTTTGGTGGAGGAAGTGGAAGTAAATTGAAAGCATGCTGCGATGCGGGCTATGGTCTACCCAAGTATTCACAACCCTAACCCTTCAATTTCAATTGGCATCTATGGTGGCAGTGGCAGTGGCAGCGGCAACGACAGCGGCAACGGCAGCGGCAACTACAAAATCCATTAGCAGGCAGCGTGCGGCAAAAGGCAACGGTGACCACGACCATGAGGCTTTTATGCGCAACGCGTCCTGTTTCGTTTTTCGGTTAACCATGAGCATGCCCCCCCCCTGCACTCAGCCGCCTTGACTACTCAATCTCGACGAGACTCATAAACATATGCGCCTCACGTCGTTTGGCGCAAATTTAATGTGGCGGTGGTAGACGACACCCCACAGGGGCACGCCCAACCAGACAGACGGTTAGCGCTTCTTTGATGAGGTTACTGACTTTGGCGAATTAACTCCCACTAGTTGGGTCACCCCATCATGCCTTTTACCGGGGCGTTGTCGAACCGGAAACCACTGCATTTTTTTTTTGGTCCACAACCGGGGTGGCACGCTTCAACGCCTCGAAAAATCTCTTGGGACATTTTAGAAATACAATGCAACATTTAGGTAAACACATACTTCAGACAGAGTCCTCTTGTTTTAACCTGGATCAATGTACGTATACGTATACACACACACACTCACACACACACACACATTCAATAAGTGAAAAAATGGATAATCCCAAGTTTTAATTTTGGGGAAAGTGATGAACTTCCTCGCTCCCTCACCCCCTTATCCTAATTATAATAAATATTTTAATGTTTAATATCATAATAAAGTTATTAAGATTAATGCAAAGGATTCTTGTATTGAATATATATATATATATCTATATCTATATCTTTTTATATCTAATATCTTCTAATAAGCCAGCAATGAATTATATATACGAACATATAACTATGTATGTAAATCCAACAGTTTGGCAAATTTGAATTTGCCTTTAACAAAATCAGATTACCAATTTTCTATATGTTTTTCTTTACTTTTCCCTTTTTCATTTTCCCTTTTTTGTTTTAGACGATCTGTGGTATCTACTTAAATGTTATAGGATTTACCTGATTGATGATGATTGTGTATCAAAGGAATGTTATCTTGCATTTGGCCAAAGGTAATTCCTATTGTGCAAGGGTAGAAGGGGGAGGGGTATTAGAAAATCATGTTACAATATTGATGTAGCAATTGATGCTTTTAAAAATGTTTAATTCCTTTCCCCTCCCCCCCTCCTCCTAATGTGAAATCGTACTAAGTAGGTAATTTGATAAGCAACTTACATACATACATAGATTTATATATATATATTTATATATATATATATGTAAAGGCATACTTTTCTAATGGAAGGACACATGTCCGATTTTATATATATATAAGTATGTATATATACTTATATATGTATGCATGTATGTAACCATAAATACCATTAACCGGGCATAAGAAGATTGATACATTTTTTTTTTGTTTGAAGTAAACAATAGAATGGAATTAATCTGACATATCAAATATTGCCCAAGCACTACACACAATCCAATTGAGAAGGTGGCCGTGGCTCATCGAATGTTGCCTGCCATAAATTTTATTTATTTATGTGTGTTCCGTTTTGTTTTTGTTGTTGTTGTTGTTGTTGTTGTTGTATTTTTTTTTGTTTTTTTCCTTTATACAATATTGTGGCACACCAAAATCGACTATGAATATCAATGGGGGGATTGTGCGTCAGTGGCACGCGCTCAAGTCCACCGATACTGATGTGGATAAGTATTTGAGGCCCTCATAGCCCGTTCATTGGTTGTTCCTTGTTGTTGGTTGTCGGCTGTCGGGTGTCGGGGTGTTGGGTGTGCGTACTGATATTGTTTTTATCGGCGTCGGCAGACCTTTAATGGCATGGCCCGAGGGTCTGGGATCTCGCCGCGGGTCTTAAGCACTTGCGTCCCTGATGCGAATTTAATTTTTTTTGGATTTTTTTTTGCTTTTTTCGTACTTTACTTTTTCAGTTTTTCGTTGTTTTTTTTTCTCTCTTATTTTTATTTTTTTCTTGGTTTTCCCTTTCTCTCTCTCTCTCCCTCTCTCTCTCTCTCTCTCTCTGTGTTTTTTGGTGTCCTGCAGGAACTAAGGGAAGTAAATCACTTCCGTTTCAATATTGCCTGTGCTGAGCAAAGATAGATATCAAAAGATGTAGCCGACGTAGCTGCTGTTTCAGTTCAGTTTCATCATAGCGGTAGTTTTTTTTTTTGGGGGGGATTGCTGATCCCTCTACGAGACGAGACCCACTACTTACATATACATATATATATTTGTATGTATTGGTATTGGTATTAGTATTGGTATTATTGGACATATACTCGATATCAATACTTTGTAATCGAACACACACACACATGAGTTTGCAGTTCATGCATGTATAAGCATATGTGTATTAGTGTGTGTGTGTGTGTGTGTGTGTGTGTATATATGCGATACTTCCCAGCTTACACTTGTCCCAGCGAATGGAACAACAACGTAAAAGTGATTGCTCATCCTGTTGAGTGTTGAATGTTGAGTGTTGAATGTTGAATGTTGAATGTTGAGTGTTGATTGTTTGTCATTTTCACATGAGATAAATGAGCATCTGTGTGTTGTTGTCGTCGTCGTGCTGCGTTGGATATTGTCGGCATCTTTCGTATTAAATTCATGAAAGTTAAGTGCTTTGTAATTGATGTAATAAAATATTTATGACAGACGGCCCCAGGATTTAGCTGAGAGTGCTGAGCTGAGAGTTCCTGTTCGAGGACTTTTACCTTTTTTCCACCAGCGTCAGTCTTACAATACAGACAATCATGATGGCCATGGCCAAAGTTAGCTTCACCTCTAATTGGCATTAATTATTTAAAAGGACGTCATGCGAATCTTTCGACTGTTGGCTCCTGCTGGCTCCTTTTTTCACTCTCTGTTTTGAAAAGTATTAAAAAATTATTTCAACTTTATCTGTGAACGTTGTCCCGTTGTGAAACAGTTTAATCTAAGCAATTTTCCACCAGCTACAGACATACATATATACAATATACATACATACATACATACATAGATAGATACATAGTTATGTATGTTGCCCAAATTCTTGGAATATTCAATTATCAATTGACAGTTACAGACATTTACCGTATCTATTCAGTTATTGTGGTTGGTATTAACCTTTTATTTTTCATATCAAAAGAAAAGAAAAGATTATATCTTTTAGTAGGTACATATGTATAATATATGTATGTATGTACATAGACAAATACGTGCACATATATGTATGTATGTATGTATGTATGTATGTATGTATGAATGTTTGATATATATATATATGTAAATACTTGTTATTACTGCACGCTCCCATTGCACTCGAAACCAAACTGATAATGATGCTGTCGGCGACTTTGTGTGTGTGTGTGTGTCGGTGTGTGTGTGTGTGTGTTTGCAGACGCCGTTGGCTTTTGGCCCCCGGGGGAATCACTTGTCCAGTTCAACTTGTTGGCATGGGGTAGGCTTTGATGCTTCCATGGATGATGAATTATATTTGACATCTATGTGCTTTCATTCACTCACTTACCGGCATGTGCCATAGTCACCATGTGAGATTGAATATTTACGTATGTACATACATATGTACATATGTACGTATGTATGTATGTATATATCCATCGACATAAAGGCCATATCAGGACACCCATATTCATGTGATGAGAGTAGTACTTTATATGTTTATTTTACTGTCAAAACATTAAAGTAAATTCTCAGTACTACTGAAGTACTGAAACTGGGGTGACTGCTCTTGAGGGGCGGTAACGATAGCCTCGTACTTTGGCAACTTGCTATTTAAGAGAGGGTGGAAAGACTGTGACGGCGACGGCTCGGAGAAGGACGACAGCGACGTCACGTGGTGGTTGTCTACTGCCTACTTATATCATCTCCATCTCCATATCTGCCTGTGACTCTGCCTCTGGCACTGGCTCTGTCTCTGCCCTCTGCCTCTACCTCTGCCTCTGCCTCTGTCTCTGCCCACTACCTCTGCCCCTTCACTGACGAGAAAATATATTTGCATATGTTGGCGGTATAGTCTAACAAATCCTGCTGGATTTCCTGCTAAACAACCCCTACTACAGTTAAACATGCGTTTGTATGTATGTATACACGTATGTATGTATGTATGTAGTTTGGTCGCATGCCTTTTTGACAACTCATAACAATCACTCATCATAAACAAAGCGTCCGGAGTCAAGTTTTCAGGCCTATACAGGGGCCAACAAAGAGCAAGCAATGAAATGGCTCTTCTACTTGGCTTTTGGCCAATCGCCATATAAACTTCTCCACCTATTCCTACTCCATGTGCTATACTCATATGGAATAAAGAAGATTTTTGATATACCCATTCCTATATTCATATATGTTCCATAGACTAGGAATGTGTAGCTAAATCCTAGTATATATTATCTCGATCCTTGTAAAATCTCACTCAAATTGTTTAAAAATATAGCCGAATTAATCGTTATGTAGTACTAATTAACCAATTAGATAATGAAAGGAATATATGTGATATATATATATTTGTTCATAATTTTTTAATATGTTAATCGTTCGAAATCGAACGAAATCGAAAAAATTAAAACTTTATCTATATGAAAGGGCCTTCAATTATTTTGCGATGTGTCTGGGATATATTGGAATCAACCATTCTATTATGGGCCAGTGGCGAACATCTTGAGGTCAATTAAGGCAATCCACAAAATAATTGCCAAGAAATTTATTCGCTTCATTAACTTGGTAAAGGACGTCGACATGAAAGTTAAGCACAAAGTCGGCCGCATCAAGTCATCTAGAAAATTAAGTGAAATAATTAAATCTCAATCGGAATCTATTAGATTTGTGTTGATGTTGGCTCTGTTATACGTTATACCTCTTCTTTATTTTGGGGAGGGTGAATCATTGGGCAGGGAGAGGGAAGGGAGGGAGGGAAAAAAAGGGAGGAATAAATTTTGGCAAGTCGGCTAATCTCCCACCGAGGACACAGCAAGGGGTTAACGAGCTGCCACTCGTATTTGGTGTGTTGGGGTTGAAAATGTGAACATTTTGGTTTGGATTTGAAAATGAAAATGTAACACTAACAGGGCGTTTTAACGGGGGGGGATGGGGTGGCGAATAGGGGGTGGGGGGTGTTTGGCCATTTGGATTTTGAGCCGAAACCGACACGACAATTTATCACCCACGCAGCATCTTTAATAATCACACTAGCGGTAGGCAAAATGTAAATGAAATGACTCAGTCTGAGGCGGACCTGTATAAAAGGACCAGGACCAGTCGCGGCTTTTAATTTTTTTAGATGAGTGTATGAGCCAGTTGGTCACTAACACATATGCATGCATCAGCACCTGAATAAGTAGTCCCTTCCACATTGACCATGGGGCCCCAAAAAAAAAAAAAAAAAAAAAAAACAAATGTATCAACTAAGAAAGGGTCAGCCATAACCGCCATCGCGCGGTGCCCAACAGACTTTCGGCTACAGTGCCAGACAAAAGGTCGACATGTTCACATTCCGACCGACTTAATTAATTTATGCACTCATGGACGGTCGCAATAAAATGCACCGGTATGGAGGACTGAGAGCTGAGAACTGAGAACTGGAGGACAGGAACCGGAGGCAAGCAAGAGACTCTAGAATGAGCGTATGGCCATATATTTTGGTTTGGGCTTTTTAGCTCTTCTTGAAAACCCGCCTGTTTTTAAATTAATGAGCGGCATCTTGATGGCCGATGGAAATGATAAGCATCATGAGTTTGGCTGACACACACACACACACATGCATACATGCATACATGCATACATGCACACATATACAATATATATATATATATATATATGCATATACATTTAGGACAGATTTCTAGTGTGAATAGTATGTAGTTGTCTTGCTTATTAGAAATCATCGTACAGCATTAGCTGTTGGGTTAAAATATTAAGGAAACAAACACACATACACACACACACACACACACACACAACTGAAATCTTTTAGAGATATGGAGGAGGAGATGAAGTAAATCCCGTGTTTATTGGCACCTCACTTACGACACCGTAACCAACGTAAAAATAAAATACAGCAAAAGAAAGAAAACGAGAGACAGAGAGACAGAGACAGAGAGAGAGAGAGAGAGAGAGAGAAACACACAAAATAAAAACAAAGAGAAAAGGAAATCAAAAATGACACCGCTCTATAGAAGCCGACTCGATCAGAGTCCGGGTAACGAACTGGGTATCGTCATTAATTAGCTGGAATTGAAGTGTGGGGAGCGAATGCAACACGACGTGTTTATTTGGTTTGTTGGCCCCTTGAACATCTTGAATGTATTGACTCTTTTTTTTTTACGATTTCTTTTGTCATGGTACCCCCAATGCCGCAATCTACAGTCATGTCCAAGATATTGAAATGGATCTTAGTCCAATTTACCATAAACTCAACCCACTCCATCACCCTCAGGTACCTACTATATATACATATATAGTACATATGTTGAAATAAATTTAATGATCAATTAAAATCAAATACATACTAAAAAAAATATCATAGAAAATATTGCATCAGTTCACTCATTCATCATTCACTCATTCATCCTTCATTCATTCATTTGAAAGCATAATCAAAGAAAATCAAGTTAATGTATAATTAACGTATCTTAGTTGATCGGAGATAATGTCAGAGCTTTTTAACCAATCCCAATATTTCATTCCACTGGTGTAGCTATTTGTTTTGATTGGCCGGAAACGCCTTATCTTATGGCGGATCATCTTAATATTTCACATTAGGAAAAAATAAATGCCGATGCATTCTTAATTTCTACATTAACACCAAAAAAACAAAAAAAAAGAAACCAGAGAGGATTGAGGAAGTTTCTGAGCCATCGAAAGTCTTTTTGCCAAAAATTTAAATAAACTGAAATAAAGGAATTCCCCAAGAATATTGTGAAATTGAAAATGAATGAATGGAAGTTATGTATTGGATCATTTGGGAGAGTATGCTGATTGATAATAAACTTATATATATACCCTGTAGTCACCTGTACATTAAAAGGGTATAGATATTCGATCTCATAGAGTATATTTGTTTATTCTTAGAATAAACGAATAACTAGAGCTATATCAAATCTCTCCTGGCACACTATCGATATTTCGATATTTATCGAAATCGGTAAATAAATATCGTAGATCGTCTAATATCATTTTTTGTGATCGTGAATATCATATCTTGGTACATCGGGCATGGCTTTCTTGTCTTCGTTTTGTGATAAAATACAATTATTTATAAATATATATCTATATATATTTATACTTACTGCTTGAATCAAAAAAAGTCTCCACATGGGCGTAAAGTGATCCTTAATACATCTCCCATTGTTAGATCTTAGATGAATATATATACATACATACATTAGTATATATAAGCGATCTGTGTGTACACATTCGAGAGGAATATTCTGAGTACCCATAATTTAGTTTTAATATTAAATAAATCGATTCTTGAAGTACTTGGTATACTGACATAATTATACATCTGATTTTTAGTTAGTTTAGTTCAATTAAAATTTATAAAAAAAATATGAGTGTATTATTTTCTTTCACCGTTTCTGGGTTAGATGCAATTCTTATCTAAAAATTTATAATTTTTTAATATTTTTAAAAATATTTGCATATTAAAATAATTTTTTTATTATTTTTATTTAATTTTTGAAATGAAATTATGCATCATTATCCCACGCGGAGTGCCACCTCTCCATTTAAAGACGGATCGTTACCTTCTACGCCACCAAACTAGAGTGATTAGAGAGGATCCCGATATTTCCGTATATCCATATATATGCCATATATGTATATGTCATCTGGCTCTTTCGCGAATTTTATTCTCGGCAAGATCAAGATTATTTTTAAATGCAGAACGATCGAAATATATATCTGATCTAATTCAAACTCCTAATATGGAGTATAACTACAATTAATTTGGTTATGATAGTCATGGTAGTTATAAGATATAGTTGCACGATCTGGCAGATTAAAAAACTTACATCTATATGTGTATTAATGCAAGATCAGATTCAGATTCACTAATATATCTCCAAATTGAGAGTGCGATAGTATAAAATTGAATATACTATATGTATATATGAACATTTAGTTGACTTTTATGTACTTTGTACATTCGTACATACATATGTACATATGTATGTATGTATGTTTGTATGAATTGGCGTGTGTGTGGTAGATCGATATATGTATATGAATAATTATAAAAACATTTGTTCCATCCATTACTGTGTCATCCATTAGTTTACTTCTCCATTTCAGATACCAAAAGGACCAATTCCAGGCGATACCCCAAGGATATTTCTTTATTTCTTTTTTGGGTTTGTTGTTAAAAATTTCTAAATTGTCGTATTCTTTATACAAAATGTTCAGAACTAACTATATTTATGTTTATTTGTAGATTCGGCCTTCACAACAGATCGTCCCAAATGATTAAACGCTAAATGCTTCATTTATATGTACATCAATATTCAAATATTAATCAGATAATTAAGATATTTGTTATTGTCAGATTAATTTTAAAATATGTATATAAATAGATAGGTACATATATCTTTTATTCGATAATATAAACATTCTGATATATACTTAAAAACCAAGAAGAATAAAAATATTAACAATGAAAACAATGTATATATACATATATATTCTAAAATTGAATAAATAATAATGTGTCCAAACTTTAATGTAAATAAATGGATAAAAATATAAATAAGTAGAAAGAAGGATAAGAACAATCGTCAAGAATCGGCAATTGTCATTTGCGATTATCTTATCTAAAAAGAGATTAAAAGATTAAATCTTTTTAGTTCAATCTTTATGAGAACATAAATCTTTATATTACGTTTCATCGATCTTAATAAAACTTGATAGAATCATAAGGAAGCGTATAAAGCTAATAAAAATCCAAATATCAGAGAAGCTAATTTAATTATTTTTCTAATAATACCATTGAATGTTAAATTAAATTAAATAAACACTAAAAATATGTACAAATTGCGACTGTAAAAATAAAAAAAAAGGAAAACAAACAAACAAAAACAAAAGCGAATGATAGACAGAAGGACGAGCTGAAATTGAAATATCCTTGCAAAGGGATTTTTTAAGAATCCCAACTTAAATCTAAATTCTATTTCTGTGGCTTGGGAAAATAAAAATTCATCCCAAATATCCCCCGATTGTTCTTCATGGCATGGATTCTGTTAAAAAAAATTTATATACACTTGCAGATTATCACTTTGATAGATATATATAGAACTATGATAAATAAGATTTAAGGAAAATTTTTATTGCTTTAGAAAAATGTTCATTTTTCAAAAAAAAAAATTATTTGATCCTATTATTCCAACGACAGTTATAGTATATATTTTACTGATTCTATTAAAACTTAACAGAGATATTTATATATATACGAAACTTACAAAAAACAAATTCGTCCAATTTATTGTTCTAAAACTTTATTGTTAACCGATCATGGGAACAATATGATATAGTCAACCGATTTCCATTGAAAGCAATAACTAAATAAGGTGCCCGAAATAAGTAAGTTGGTCAGTAGGTTGAGAGCTATATAAACTGAACCGATCAATATATTTGAACAAAGCAAATTTTTGATTAAATTTAATAAAATCAAAAATATATTTCAGCTGATTTTTGTGGAAATTATAACGATTTCAATGTTTGTCCCATTTACTTATTTCGTTCACCTTAGTATATAAAACAAATGAATTTTGAAACAAGAAATTTCGTTGTTTCAGTTCTAAATCGGTGCTTGTGAATCTATAAGATAGAATCTTCCGATCGAAATGATTCCGAGAAAACTAATGTCAGCTGGAAAAATAAGTCTATGGGCTACGTAGCTTTAAAAGTTTCGGAAGATAACGATAACAACGTGACCGACGGACAGACTGATGGACAGGGCTAGATCAACTCATATCGTAAAGCTGATCAAGCATATATATACATTAAGTAATCGGAGATGATTTTCTATCCAAAAATTTATATAGTCAAACATCATATATTGCAATATATTATAATGCGATATATATCAAATGTCACACTCGTATCGATCGGACATCTTATTAATTTTTCCTTCCTGCTTTTAAAACATCTTTAAATTTTAATTTATTCCATTACTTGGTCATCCGATTAGTCTGATTTAAGTAGAAACAGAAAGAAGAAACAAAAAGAATTAGGAACTACATATGTACATATAAATGATATAGTTATCCAATCGGAACGAATTTTAATGGTGTGATATGGGGTTGAAACTGCAAAAACTCTCGGAATCCCCTAGATAACCTGATTTAGACAGGGGATCAAATTTGGTTGTCATGCTGATTTGAACAATATACATACAATTCTTCATATAGTCGGTGATCTTTACAAGCTACTGGCAAAAGCTAATGAAAAATCCACATCCCGATTTCTATACCCTTTTTTTTCCTTTGGCAACTCAGTGAAATGGGAGTTAAAAATTCGGTTTATAAAGCAGATCTTCAAAAAAGGCAATCGAACCTGTTATTTTTACTGATCATTGCTATGGCAGCTATATTATATAGTCTGTTGATTCTTTTAAAATTTCATAGTGTTTCTAACTAACTTGATATATGTATGTACATTAAATTTGATAACCATTTTGTAGAAACTATAAAAATTTTTAGTTCTGACGCTCTATTTCGATTTCGTCCGATCGATTATAAGAAAGCTTCATGATGTCCGATCCGATATATGTACATATAGTCGGCAACGGGAGATATATAGATGACGTGAGACTTTCATCACGATAAGCTAATGACTGAAGGCATAGATTCAGACAGATCAACTCAAACTTGTCAGATCAAGATTAGGAATAGATAGACCCTTTTTTGCAAGGATATACTTATATAAAGTTTATGTTATCGGAAATGTTTGCTACATTCTGTTAAACATGTTTTGAAGCCTTTAAATTAAACAGATCAAAATATATATAATTATAAACAGATAATAACAGACTTTCATTAAAAATGCATATATCATTCCAATCACATCACACAAGAGAGCAGACACAAAATTACTTTATGTATTTCCCAATGATATGGGGTTGATTTGTGACTCCTGATTTATGTTTATATATGTATGTACTTTGACTACTTTTGTTGTACAACAATATTAATAAGAAACTATGCCTTAGAGTGTGTTGGTCATTCTCTAAGCCTTCCACCTTCTAGAAGCCATATGGACTAACTAATAAGAAAAAAGCTTAGAATATTTATATTTCAAATATAATCCATGACTATCCAATATTGGACTTAATCTACAGATTCTGTTAATTCAATAATATGATAATAAAATGTTAATATTATGTAGTACAAGGTATAACATACATAGATTAAAAGCGTGAAAACTTGTTTATACATATAAGAGAGAATTAAAAGAAATCTTACATATTTATTATTATATTTATTATTGGGTTCAACATAAGTTCTTTTTTGGGGTTCAGTTAAGTCCTTAAAATGTTCAGCCTCAAGAAATTAGGGTTGAATCATTTTTTTCCTACAAAAAAAGGGATGGTTTTTATGAATTGCAAGACTAAACATTTCATTTTTATGTACCTACAACTAACAATTTACTTGGCCAAAAAAGTGTCTTTAGGCCAAAAGTATGCCAAAGATCAAATTGAATTTTACAGCTTAAATAGATCGACTTTAATGCAGTATCTAGTTAGCACTTTGTTAGTTATTTCTAAAATTAATCAAAGACTATTCAATTTTAGGCTAACCATACAAAAACCAGTTTATTAATATTAAATAATTTATCATAAAGTATATTGGATAACTTGTTAAAAACTTGCTCTTAGGACATTATCACAAATTGTTCATCTAATGCCTGGATAGATAGAAAAATCTTCGACTTCATCTTAAACTAGAAGTTTTTAAGCAATTAAATTAAATGCTTGTCATATATATACTTATGATAACCAAAAACCTAGAAATCCAGGTTGAATACCTCAAGATGGCGAAGTTTAAATACCCTTACTTAATTTTCTATTCATAAAGGATTGATGTATGTAAACAAAGTACCGAAAGCCTATGATACAAATACATTTACTTGGGATAAACAAGATACTAAGCCATTATTCTCAATAATTGTCCGATCAAGCCATTTCTTATATATGTAAATATACATAGCGTGCAGCTAAAGGAATATAAGTATATATTTCGACTCTTTTTATACCCTGTACCAATAATGTAAAAGAGTATATTAAAGTCGCTAAAATGTTTGTTACAGGGAGAAAGAAAATTTTTCGACCCTATAAAGTACCTATATATATATATTTTATATATATTATATTTTGGTGTCAAATTTTCCCGCCCCTTCAAAATAGAAAACACTATAACTAGAGTTATTTTAAAGTTATCATATTTCTTCTTGGTACACTCAATTAAATAGGCAATATCTTCCATTTGTTCAAATTTTATTGAAATCGGTCAATAAATATCGGAGATATACGTATATATGTTCTGCACTGAAATGCCATAAGCAGCAGCAGCTGAAATGTGTAAGCGAAATAGCATGCTCACGTTACTTTGAGGATTTCAATGGAGTCCAAGTTTATCACACTTCTTTTTAATAAGATCTAATTGTTTATTTAGAGGGCAGCATAATTACATTTTTAGATTTCGACTTAACTTGATTCGAGCAAACCATATGAAATGCCGTCCCTTAACCAAACTAATAATTAATTAATTCTCCCATCTAAAAATCAACAAAATAAAGTTGTCTATTATATCAATTTTTTGCCAGTATCATCTCCAGACTTTTGACTTCTGTACTTTTTTCGTAAGGGATTTTAACCAAATCTATGCATAAAGTAAATGTTACATAATCTTTATAAGCACGACCTGAATCGGTACCCATAGGTAAAAGTTACCAAAATATATATGCAGCAGACAGAAGGAAACATTTCCGACCCCATTAAGTATAAACCATTTCGACCAGCATCAACAGCCGATTCGACTAAGGGTGGAAGAACCTCACAAACAATTTTTTTCATGTTTCTTTTTTCTCTTAATAAATAATTTAGTAGCTGGAATAATGCATCCTCATCAGTTTGATCAGAGAATGACAAATGATGGAATATCTTAAGGGTGGCAAATTGCAGATTATCGCTTTGACAACTATATATGTATTATATATGTAATTTTCGATAATCATTAAATAGTATATCTGTAGATGTATAGAATCTATATATTTTATTTGCATACAAAAATATTTTTTAGTCCGATTGTTCCTCTTTTAGCTATAGCATATATCGACTGATTCTGTAGAAACTCAAAAGAGATATTTTTAAACATATTAAATTTACATATACCAAATTTAGAAAAAAATAAACCATTTTTAAAACAAAGTATCGCTTGAAAAACAAAAGAGTTGTTGAAGTTAAACTTTATTCACAACCGATCACTCCTATGGGAACTATATGATCTAGTCGTTTGATCAAGATGACAGACAGACAAATTTAGATGCTGATAAAGAATATATATACTGCATATGTATATAGTCGGAGATGCTTCTTTTGCCTTTGGTAAAGGCTATAAGAACAATATAATACACTTTATTTCGCCACGCCCGGGGTTTAAATTAGCGCTCACTTCGTTAGAAGGGCTAATTTCCCAGCCAAAATATTGCGACTCTGCATTTTCGGCATTCAAGTTCTATTAAAGATATATTTTTACCTTCGGTGTGACAAGCAATCGCAGGTTATCTCTGAACTGCTTGATAGATTTCATATCCCCATACACTGCTTTTGTCAACAACAACAAGCAGAATTGCCAGTTAATTCTTTGTGGCGATATTAAGGCTTATAAGTACATCCGGGCTGATATGACAAATAAATATTCAAATCAACAAACAAGAAACTGACCATTTTAATTCTACTGTCTGAAAGGAAATAATAATCAATTTCAATGGAGATAAAATCTACAAAGAATTAACAGTGAGACACTTTAATGTTCGATTACGAAAAAGAGCTCACACTTCTTTCATGCAAATCGAAACCTTCCAAATGTACAATAGCGTCTGTTTAATGGTATTTTAAACATTATTTTTATAATATGTTCATTATTTGTGCCAACAATGACTTTATTTTGCGCCAAAAATCAATTCGTGTATCCATTTTATAAGGCAATTACACTTATTCAGAAGAATTTGCGGAATGGAAGCCAGGTAGTAAAAGTCTCAACCCGACAGGGCGAATAGAAAAATATGTCCTTAATCAAATCTCAGGATGAGAAAGTCATAATGCTTAAAGGACCAGAAACACATTTACTACTTTGCAATTAAGCCTGCTAAAAAAAAACAAAATATTTTCGACCTGATTTAGTTCTTTTAATATATTTTGATTATCGATTACAAGAAAAACTATGGCAGAAATCTGTGATGAGGACTAAGAAAAATTAATATTATTGACACTAATATTGTTAAGTTAAATTCTCTCGATATAAGATTAACAATTAAACATGCGAATATACATATTCAAAAGTCAAAATACATAAAAAATAATGAATTATTTAGATCAAACAAAGAGTGGTCAATGTCTACATTATGTAAATGAACATTTACATATGCATTTCATTCTTAAGTATGAAATTTGTTTAATCCGTTGAATTTTAATACTAAATTTTAATTTTATCATCAGGTCGGTTTGATATCGATTCTGCAAATCAATATGTTGCAAATAAATATTTAGCACTGAAAGGACAAGTGCAACAACGGCTGCTGTGAGTGAGCATGAGCACACTGCTTTCTTCTCTAAGTTTCTGCAAGCAGTTTCAATTTCTGCAGGCAATATATACTTTTGTATAGTTTCGCTCACTGATAGGAGCGAAGAGAAGCGAATGCATTTGCTGTTGCGGTTGTTGTAAAATTTTATTTACATTGTTGGCGACTTCAAAGAAGCTTGACTTTTTTTGAGTTGTAAGATCCTTCATTCCCGCAAAAAATAAATTTCATGTAAAACAGTCAGTTAATTTTCATGGGTGAAACTAATTGAAGCATTATCAAAAAAGTTGGCTTCGAATTGGTTTTAATAAACATTTTATGATAGCAACACTAAAATCAACAGATAATACTTCAACAGCTGATATACATAGGCGGGCGTATTGACTGGTGTAAACAGAACGACGACAACTATACGCGATTTAAACATTGAAAGGGTAAATGTCTGACATTTCACAAGGAAATGAGAACAACAATGATTCAGAATTGAAGTAAATTTACAATATTCAGTTGTTCAGAAACGAAAACAGGCTTGAGTTAAACAAACACAGTAGTATCGAGGAATAGTTTCAATATTACTCCATCTTGTTAATCTCGACGGATGCAATAATATCACAGTCAGTGTAATTTACAGTCAATGCCCAAGTACCCACCTACTTATATACATATATCACATTATAAATAAACTTGTACAATTTATTGAAAATTATCCGTGGAATCAATGGAATTCAGAATAATCGCCAATTCGCCCATAATAACATATAGAATGATATCTAACATGTTGCAAGCACGAGTTAAATACAGAAGAATAAAAAAACTGTGAACTCTGGCAACTCTAAATCGATGCAGTAGATGAATAAAAGGGTGTAAAACAAGGACATGAGCGACTTGTAACTAAATATCGAAAATATTCGATCGAAAATCGATTGCAGTCTCACTCGAAAGCGAGAGCATCAATCTGAAAATCATGCGGACATCATTGACATTATTTTGCGTATTCAAAACGACTCAGAAACGGGAAAACAAAAGCAAAGATGCTTATGAAGTTTTATTTTTATTTCAGAATTTTGTTCAATGTGATTAGGCCTGATCCAATGATCACAGACGTCGCATATTTCCGATACAAAACCAGTTTTCGCTCCACGTTGCATGCATCAATGAATTTTTGCCCTTAAAAGATGCAACAGAAATCGTTTTTCGATTGACAAAAAAAAACGTGGCATCTTTTCAGCATATATCCCTATTTGCACACAACAAAAAATATTTTATACTATCACTCAAGACCGTTATTTTGAAATGAAACCTATTTAATAATATATAGCTTTGATATCATTTAAAAAGATTGATGGCTGGGTATATAATGGATTTTTTTTTTAATCCAATATTATGATGAAATGCTTATGAAACCAAAACATTAAGAAAAAAACTAAAAATAAGTATAAAGACATTTGCAATAACTCTGATAAACTACAATGTCATGCGACACGTTCGTGTCATTTTGCATAGTTGTATAGAGCAATCATCGATACTGGCAATGTGGCTACAATTTTAAGCGAATCGCCTACTCTGGACTATTATCCAATATTTCTAATGAGTTGATATCATTTTTGCTATTCAATATCTATCCTCTGTGTATACACTTCTCAGTTAATCTATTAATTATTCCTAAAAAAGCGCCAAGGAAACTGCTAGAATACTTTTTAATTTGCAAATCGTTCGTTAGGGGAATGGATAAAAACTTTCACCTAGAATTGATCATTTGTAATCTCGGATTTTGGCTAACCATGGTGCATGGATCTTACATCATGATTTTTAGGTCGGGTTTCTTTTAACTCCTCAAGTAAATTTCTGGCAAAGTGTATAGCTCAGACTGAATTCCCATTTGTTTTTTAAAACACACGACCTAATAACAAAGAAAAATGTAAAAAGGAATTGTTAACAGTTTTACTTAAGTTTACTACTGGCTTTAACAAAATCCTAACCAAATCGAATAATAAATATTAAACTACATGTTATAATACCTTAACAGCCCAATTAATTTCCTTCAACTCGACACGGCTTTATAATATAGTAGTAAGATTCCGATAAGTCCACATAAATTAGAATATCCAATTTTTTCCGTATAGGTAAAAAAGCAGCCACATATCTGAGTAGTAAATTAAAATAGGCTTTTAGTCTATTCTTTTCCCTTAAACCTGACTAATTCAAATTGATTAAAAATATATATTCCAAAATCTGAACTAGTTTATTTGAACTACATAAAGTTTTCTGTGATACTTCACTTTCGACTTTTGAGTATTACCAATGCCTTGGAGTATTAATAATTCTTGATTCTTATCAAAATTTTTGCAAAACAAACTTTGTATATATGTTCCAGTACGAGCAAAACTTGGGCGAAAATGGTCAAATCAACACCATAAAGTATATATGTATAAAAAGCACACTTATTCCTGATCATATTATAACTAGCATACACATAGTAGCAGATACCGAACTCGTTATATAAACAATTAGATCAATGCTCCAATTTTTTGAATTGATTAGATCGAAATAGTGTAAAAACAATCGGTACTAAAATGGATCCAGAAGCAATCTCGAAGTCAAAAATTTATGCATATATAAGTCTTTACCTTCATACAAATACTTAAAGGAATTGAGTCAGATCGGATTTTTATATCATATAGGATATCAGGTCGTGCAGATGATCTTTAAATATAAATATGATCTTAAAATATAATATGTTAATTGAGTTAAAGATATTAACTCAAACAAATAAATCACAATTAAAAAGTTCAGTTTAACAAATGTTTCAATTATCGAATTTTTTGGCAAATGCTTAAATAATATTGCCATGATTTACAAAATATACAAAAGTTATATACATACATACTATATAGATATGTATACACCTGGATATGAAATTTAATTATGCTATTGTTGTATTTTGATACAGATGTTATTCAATTTTATGAATAGAATTTAATATATGTATGTATGTACATATGTACGTAAAATATTGGTCATTTGAGTTTGAGAATACGAGTATCGTTTTGTCCACTACCTGAAGACAGGATAAACCTTATCTGGTAAAGAAAAGTGCAGATATTTTATGTGTATATACAGTACCTTCTCAGCCAGTTGCCAGTCCGGAATGCCGTCATAATTCATGCAAAATTGTTTTTGGGCATATAAAGTCAGTAAAATGCCATCACTTAAAGTCATTCAAGCATTTATTTATGTCAAAACATTGTTCGTAAAGCCGCTGCCAACCCTCTAAAAAAAAAAAAAAAGGTACCACCAGGGGTCAGCCATTCGAATCGTATGTATAACTCAATTTAAGGCGGCTATATGCTCACGTCCCAGCGGGGTGTCGGCGCATTAGTAAATTTTGTAGTTTTTACTTTTTCGTCTCTTGATTTGAGTAGTTGTTGTTTTTGTTGTTGTTGTTGTTGTTGTTGTATTTCTTTTTGAATGGACACTAGATCTAGTTGAGACAATGCTCCTGCGGCGTTAGGGTCATTGCGGTTTAGGGCTGTCTCTTTTTTGGGCGAGACGAAAAACTATTCCACAAAAAATATATAATTAGAATCCTGACTTGACTTTTCAATGAAACCATCTTTTCAGCAGTTTTATCGCCAACGTCCTTTGACTTTCTTATCTGTGCAATGGGTACTTGTAATCGGTCTCTGTGTGGCCCTTATGCCCATACCAAAAACTCTTACATTCAACTACCAAAACACTGGCCACGATCAGAGTCCGGCCATTGGTGGTTATTGTAAACCGAGAACAATGTTTTTTTTTTCTTCTTTAAAAAAAAAAAAAAGATTCTGTATGCCTGCATCGTTGGCGATCGCTTAGCTTCTGAACTCTGAAAAGAGGCAAAAGGGGCCGGGGGCCACACGATTGTGCTGTGTCAGATCGTGCAAAAGTATATAGACGGACTGACAGGTGGCGCCGCAGCCAATTTAAATATGAGAGCGTTGTGTGTTGTATTACAATCACGCTTGCAAATCACGAGAATATCCCTCCTAGTAACTTGGCAAACAACAAAGAATATCACTAAATAAACCATTCATTTCATTTGGCCAGCAGCAAACAAGAAAGAACAAGAAAAAAAACAACAAAAAAAAACAAAAAAAATGGATTGCAAAAAAAAAGTTAAAACATGTGTAGTTAATGAGACAATCATTAATAACTTTATTAACTACTACAACATAAACTATGTACTGAGAATATATGTATGTACTTACGTATGTATGTATGTATATACTCATTCATCTTAGGTAGTAGGTAACTAAGCAAAAAAAAAAAATGGAATTAATTTTATTATATCTAAAATATTCACTAGCATTATTCAGGGCAGATCAAATGAGTGTAAATACACCGACTTGAACGCCCCTAATAGCACACGGTCTAGAAATACATTTGTAATCTCAGACACGTGATCCAATTTATGTCCCATGATGGAAGATAAGTTGAGCAAGTGCCGCCGCTATCACCCCAAAAATTAAATACTTTCCCAAAACTGTATCGGGGGTAACACAGATTGCTGGGGCTGTTTTAACACAAATTAACTTCTTTATATATGCCGCTTTTAAATAATAGAATTTCTTTTTGGTTTTTATTACCATTCCCCAAGAAATACTTTTAGTTATAGCCAACAAAATGATGTGCAAAAGCTGTAAGAACAAGAATTTGTGTAATTTGTGATAAAATTCCAGTTATCCATTTGGTGGAAATCTTTTTTCAATTAGAGGTGTAAAAACAAGGTTAGATTTAGCATATTAATAGTTAAAAGATTTAAACTTTAATTCCTATCTCTAATTCTAATTCTAATGCCATGACATTTGATCAACTTTGTTATAGATTCTATGCAATATCATGATTGAACTGGAAGTATCTACATATACATATGTATATATAAATGTATGTATGTATAGAAAAATAGTTATATCTGTTACAATAACTAAAATTTATTAACTTTTGACTTGAAACAGTAAGAGCTACATAAAGCAGTTAGTCTCTCTAACTATATAGTCTGTGGATTTAGATTTATATTAGATGATTTTATATATTATTTCATTCACAATCTTGCATATATACAATCTGCGTGAACTAAAGGATCGCAAATGATCAGAAATGCTGTTGTTCCTATATAGTTTATATGTACATATATATATATATGTATGTACGAGTATGTACAGAGATAAAGATTACCTTGGACAGGAGATGACTGACTGGAGATTACTGGCGCCAGGCAAAGTGCCCAACAAACTGAGAAAATTTAATAACATTTTACTGGGACAATTGTGAATAGGAAAGATGTCATAGTACGAGGACAATAGCACTGTTGGTCCAATGGACGGCGGACGCAATTTGGTTGCCCATGGCGAAGGTCAAGATATCAATCGCCCTGGGCCCATGAATCAATGTGCTCCGATGAATGAGTAGGAACATACATACTTACATACATATATATATATTTGAGAATATCTGTAACAGATAATAATAATGATCCTTAATACTATACAACAAGTATCTTCAATATACATTCAATATTTTACAATAAACTACCTGCTGTCTACCTATTCTCTTATTTGTCCGCCGACGAGGCACAAAAAAGGCTAGTTCATCAGTTCCTCCAAGCTCGATAAGATTTTAGTACTCAATTCTACAATATTTGTGGTTTGGATCTTTACAACTGTTTCGCCCTTTTTATGATTCTGTCGCGGTTGTCTTTTTTTTGTTGTTTTTTTTTTTGTTGTTGGTTTTTTTTTACCAGGTACACGGTTTGACTTTGTCCTGCCGACATTGCTTAAACTTGTATACCCCTTCCATGCCGCAGTGCATCCCGAATCAGGGCTATGGTTGTAATTTAATATTCTAGTTTGACCGTTTGCATTTTGGTTCTGTTTTTTTTTTTTTTTTTTTTTTTTTTTTTTATCATGACAGTCGATCGACTTACTTTGGATACAGATACAGTGGTTATCGACGAATGTCAAGAGCAACGCAATGGCATTGCCCATCGACAAGACTCTATATGAGATGTCCCATTTTTTAAATGTTCATTCAAATTGTATCCACTGTCCACCACAGTGCCTGGTGTGTCCATGTCTAAGCCTCTGCTGCTGCGGCTGGGAGTGCGTGCGCGCGGCCATTAAGGTCTCGGTCTCTGATTTCCTAAATGTCCAAGAACCTCCTCATTCAGAGTTCATTTAAATATTTTATCATTGCTGCGCTGAGAAGACACTAAAGAGAGTTTTATATCTTTTCGGTTCGCTACGTTTTTATCACTCGAATGAACAAAAACATTTGTTACCAATCAGAGTTCTTAATTTAACGGCTTGTGTGTTGCGACAAAAATGCCGCTGCCCTGGCTGCTAACATTCGATGTGAATGTGAATGTGAATGTGAATCTTTTGTCGGCATTGTCGCAGAAATCGGCCGCGATTCCTTTAGTGGTTGTTTTTAAGTCCGTATCTTAATTGGCTTTGATGGTGCGATGGATTTTCATAACAGTCCGATCGGGCTTAAATATACAAATGCACTAACATATAGTCATATATGTATATAAACATGTATACATACCTAATGTACATATACCTATACATATACATACATACATACATACTGTCACAAGCATTACGGAAATGGCCATATACTATATAATACTCGATTGCCTGCGATTGAATTAACTATGGATGAATGAAAATGTAATAAGAATATCATTTAAAATATAAGAGAGATAGAGATAGAGATAGAGATAGAGATAGAGATAGAGATAGAGATAGAGATAGAGATAGAGATAGAGATAGAGATAGAGATAGAGATAGAGATAGAGATAGAGAGATAGAGATAGAGATAGAGATAGAGATAGAGATAGAGATAGAGATAGAGATAGAGATAGAGATAGAGATAGAGATAGAGATAGAGATAGAGATAGAGATAGAGATAGAGATAGAGATAGAGATAGAGATAGAGATAGAGATAGAGATAGAGATAGAGATAGAGATAGAGATAGAGATAGAGATAGAGATAGAGATAGAGATAGAGATAGAGATAGAGATAGAGATAGAGAGTAGAGATAGAGATAGAGATAGAGATAGAGATAGAGATAGAGATAGAGATAGAGATAGAGATAGAGATAGAGATAGAGATAGAGATAGAGATAGAGATAGAGATAGAGATAGAGATAGAGATAGAGATAGAGATAGAGATAGAGATAGAGATAGAGATAGAGATAGAGATAGAGATAGAGATAGAGATAGAGATAGAGATAGAGATAGAGATAGAGATAGAGATAGAGATAGAGATAGAGATAGAGATAGAGATAGAGATAGAGATAGAGATAGAGATAGAGATAGAGATAGAGATAGAGATAGAGATAGAGATAGAGATAGAGATAGAGATAGAGATAGAGATAGAGATAGAGATAGAGATAGAGATAGAGATAGAGATAGAGATAGAGATAGAGATAGAGATAGAGATAGAGATAGAGATAGAGATAGAGATAGAGATAGAGATAGAGATAGAGATAGAGATAGAGATAGAGATAGAGATAGAGATAGAGATAGAGATAGAGATAGAGATAGAGATAGAGATAGAGATAGAGATAGAGATAGAGATAGAGATAGAGATAGAGATAGAGATAGAGATAGAGATAGAGATAGAGATAGAGATAGAGATAGAGATAGAGATAGAGATAGAGATAGAGATAGAGATAGAGATAGAGATAGAGATAGAGATAGAGATAGAGATAGAGATATAAGTATGTATATATCTATATATATATATCTATGTATGTATGTATGTATGTATGCATGCATGTACGTCTATATCTAAAATAAACCGAAATAGATTTTACTAAAATCGAATATATTTCATATTCCATTCAATACATGTATATATACAAATATATATATATATATATATATATATATATGTATATATATTATATATAATAGGTATATAAATACAATAACATATATAAGAAACGAAAGTCAATTTCGTTGTCAGGTTAAATTTTTTCCATTCGGTTTTTTTTTAGAATATATTTAAGTGAATTGAACTTTATGTATATATGTATGTATGATGTATATATGTAGGTATGTATGCATACAAGTGAATATAAGATAAAAGCAATTGGAATAATTGACAAATTGTGCCATATAAATTTCTCTCAGCGAAGCGGAGAAATGTCAACTATTGCTGGCAGATGCCATGGATGGATATATGGAGCATTTGCCTTTGTCTTTAAAATTATGTTAACTAGTTGAAGAAGCGATCGTGAGGAAGGGGCCCATCCGACAGGGACGAGTGACGTAATTTATGCGTATGTCAGGGTAAGCATTGGTCCACACACACATTCATTCTTATAAAATGTATGCCGGACCTTTTTGTTCCGTACCCGGTCCTACCCGGACAGCATACAGAAAGTGTGTAAGACAGAGAGAGAGAGAGAGCGAGTGAGCGAGCGAGAGAAGGGAGGGAGAGGGTGTGAGAGACGGAAAGAAATGAGGATGAGTAGTGATGGCCACATTGGTGGCGGCAATGGTAATAGTAACTAGAACGCAGCATATTGAAAAAATTTCACGGTCATTTGCCCGTCGGCAAGCCAACTGGTCATCGACCACTGGTCAAGGGGCTAATTTATAGAGCGATTTGGTGGGTGTTAGTTTGTTTATTTGCTTTTCGATACAATTTATGCTGGCTGAGGGATGAGGGCTGGGCAATAGTAAAAGGTAATGGGTAAGGGGCAATACAATGTCAGAGTCAGAGTCAGAGTCAGAGTCATAGTCATAGTCAGTGTCCAGGTAAATTGTCAACTTGACGTATGTAGGTAGATGTCCATTGACTCATGCTCATTTATTTAACAGAAAGTCAAACATGTTGTATTTCGTAAATGTATGTATGTATGTATGTATGTATGTGTGGGTATATCTATATATGTATGTATATATGGTTGTCTGGCGTACCATGTCACAGCCCCAGGGGTGGTGCATTTGCTTGATCGGGGTCGGCTTCTTGGCTTAGATAAGCTGTGCGTCTGCTGCTGCTTAGTAGGTATTGTTGAGCTGCTATCTCGACGGCGACAGACGGTTACAGAGGGTTAGAGCAACATAGTATATATATGTATGTATATCTAGAGCGCATCAACGTTCGCTCCGGCCCTTACATTGACTCTGTTGCCCACATTCAAGGGTTGTTTTTTCGCGTTGGGATTGGGACTGCTGGCTGGTGTGACATGAAGATATGACGAGCGCGGATTTGTTTTGTATGTCTTTTTTTTTTCACTGTGTCTCGCTTGTGACAGCGACAACTTGATTTTTTTTTTCCTTCCAACAACAACAACAACAACAACAACGGCGACGATGACGACGACGAGCTTCCTCAAAAATCCTTTTAGGCTTGGTGTGGTTCTGTGCCCGCGAATGCATTTGACACTTTGTAGTTGATGGATTACGTTAATTATTGATTAAATGGGCTTGTACTTGTCAGGCCGGAGCGAAATCCATTAAGTATTTGAATATGTCATAGCCTAGGCGAGAAAATTTGATTTAAATTTTAGAATTTATAATTCGACATGAGTTGGGAGCGCACTTGATAGATGCCTGGGACGATGGTCCACAATATTAGTCGTTGCCAAACGTTGTAACGTGGATAAATAGAAAAAAAAAAACAGGGTGTCTTCTTTGCTGCAAAGATGCACAGAATCTTAATATATACATACATATATATATATATATGTATATATATATATATATAGATTTGCATGTGTGTATGTTACATAAGCAATCTGGAATAACATACCTGCACTCTCCACATACACACACACACGCATACACACACACACATACAGCCACACACACACACACATATGTGGATATAAATGCATACATAAAGGCTACATCTGCATCCAAAATCGAGTCGTGGCCACGCACTGAAAAGTCGTCTCTGGCGATTAAAAAGATAACGTGAAGTCTTTAAAAGATGCCGCTTTGGTGTTTTTCAGTTGTCGTATCATCTGCCCTGATTAATTCTCTCTGATGAAAAGCCGCTGGCACTTGCTTCCTTGTGGCTGCGGTGTACCGATGCTTCCATTTTGCCGAAACCGAGTGAATTTTTTTTTTAAATGAGGCTCTTTGATTTATCGGCATTCCGATTCTGTTGACTTCGTTAAACCGCCATTTTAAGCTATTTACCGAAACTTGTAGGTGCAGCTTATCAAGTTGCAGTAGAAAGCTTTGTATCCGCCAAGCTTTCAGCGGGAGTTAAAAGCTTTTCATTCAAATTAAATGACTCCGATAGTTGTGTTTAGTCATAAGACGAACCCTAGAATGCACTTAAAATCTTTTGGATATTTTCCAGTAGCAACGCGCAGTCTCCCCAAAACGTCAACTACATAACTTTGTTCTATTTTTTTTGTTTTTGTTTTTGTTTTTGTTTTTGTGTTTTTGTTGCTGCTGCTTTGGAAGTCATATTTGTCCAGTCTACGCTTCAAGTGCTTCTGAATGAAAGGTACTATAAACTGGGATTTACTTTGCACAATAATTTCCCAGTATTTCTCCTTTGGTTAAATGTCTACATGTACTACATGCATCAGTCACAAGCACCGCCCGGAAAAAAATGGCTGCTTATTTATCTATAGCCCTCTGGCTATTGGATAAAAGAGTACAGCTATTCCATATGCTTGTGTTGTCTCGTTTGCGTTCGCACTCTCTCGCTCTCTCTCGCTCTCTCTCTCTCTCTCTCTCTCACTCTCTCTCTCTCTCTCTCACTCTTCCCTTAACAAAAAAAAATACACACTTGCACTGGCTCATTCACAAGCACAAACACAAAGACATATCTACATACAAACACATTACCTATGATAATTCAGTTGAGTTCTTCTGTTTTTCTGTTTTCGTTATTTGCGAAATAATCCGAGCAGAACTTTAATTGATGTTTTACATATCTAATAGAGTTGTCGAAAATATACAAACGTATTAAATACTGAATTGTATACTGAACACTAGAGAAACATTTATCTACAAATAAATTTATTTCTCATTATTTTACCAAAAAATTAATTGCAATCAAAAAACTTTTCCTTTTTGACCTATGTTTGTAAGTATATATGAATATATATCCATATGGAATTGTTCCTTTAGATTGCCTGATGTATATATGTATATTTAAAAGCCAATTTAGAGTAAAATATTTCGCTCAAACGTTAATTGGTAAGTTAAACGTCCTCACCAGAAGGTGGTCCAGGGAGAGAGACAGTTTTACGGTATTTACAAAGAAAGTACAAAGAAAGTCTTATAAATAAAATTCAATTTTCTTGTATGCATCCATATTTAATTTAATATTCTCCTTGAGGTACATACATATGTGTGTATATGTTGCTTATATTTAACATAAATTTCTGTGTAAAAACAAACAAACTTGCAAGTAAAATGAAGTTAAAGTCACAATTTAAATAAGCAGTTTTGATCTGACTGTTATATACATACGTATATATGTATATATTTAATAGACAGATGATAATTAATCCTTCGCGGACAACGCTACTATCACAAAGGGAGAGCCCTTTACCCTTTGTAGGACAGGGGTTAGTCTTAGATCCAAATGATAAAATAGAATAGAATAGTATAATATTTTATTGTCGTTTTAAAATATATTCAACATTAATAAGTTATTAAAACAGGACGAAGTTTTGAACCACTTTTCTTATATCTAAAAATGTTTTTTTTTTTTTAATAATATTTATTTGTTAAAATTTATGCCGCAAGACATTTCCGAAATCACCAAAACAAAAAAAAATTTTATTAAAAGTGCAGAAGAATATCAATCAACGGTAAAAATTTGATTCGTTGTAAAGGATTTTCAAAAGGGGGAGGGATACCCCAGGAGATAAAACCTTCAAGTCATACGTTTGCGAAGGGTATAATAAAATTGGACAGATGTGGTGCAGAGGACTAAGCGTTTCCGACCTCGTAAATTATATATATATATATGTACATATTTTTGATCAGCATTAACAGCTGATTTGATTGTCACATGTCAGTCTGTCTGTATGAACACTTAGACCTTAGAGACTCTTAAAGCTAAAGCCACCAAATTTTGAATGAATGACATTTTTAGAATTAAAACGTATCAGGTCATGGAATATCGTACAAATAAAATACGTATAAAGAAAACTCATAAGAAAACTAACTAATTCAATTTAAAGATTTTGGCAATTTTATCCAGGGAGCGAGTTTTAGACCATTTTGTTAATGCATATTGGTATGTCAATTATTGTTCCGATGTACGAATAAATATTTTATACGTATGTATACGGAATCGATTTTTTAAAGTTCAGCAGTTCAAAAAAACTAAATTTATTGTTTTTCGTTTTGACCAATTCGAAAATGATAAAAATAAAAAACTTACAAAGGGTCATATAGATGTTTGGAGATGTTAAGTCATAATAATAAATATTAAAGCTGATTCGTCATTGTCAATAAAATCAGAGTCAAGCAGAAGGAGTCGGTGGAAATATAAGTTGCCTAATGGAAACTCAGTTCAGGACAATCCCCCTCATATATTAAAGCATAGAAGCCATGACAAAATGTTCATACTAATTCGTTCCCCCATCCATTCATCCATCCATCTCTTTGTTATAGTTTTCCAAAAATGTGCACTTATTTTTGGGGATTTTCGGCAAATCCTTCTGTCGGTTAAGCGAATCAAATTGACACACCGCTGGATAAGGTAAATTGCTTTAAAGGTGTCCTGCTTCTCAATTTTTTTTTTTAACAGTCGTCCTTAAAAACTGCAAAACTAAGACACCATAGCAAACACGTAGTCAAAGGATTGATTAATTTCCACTTACTCGTATAAGTTAAAAAATAAATTATTTAAATTCTTATTGATCAAGTTTTAAATTTAATGTTGTTTATTTTCCTTTCTTAACTTTCTGACAACAAAAAAAAAAAAGTAATTTCAAATTTTGAATTTATTTCCATTAATTTGTTTCTTTAAATTAATTCATTATGTATGTATATATGTACATATACCTGGATAATTCAAATCATATCGAAATTGATAGATTTCGTGTAATTTCTCCATTTAGATTCATTTCGGATTATGTAACAAATTTTATTCTAATATTATATATTTATTATTATTTATTATAATTAAAATGCTGAATTTTCGAATTATATATTAATAAAAAAACCTTATTTAAGTAATTAATTATGAATTATATTAAATATAAAAGGCAAAATTCGTAATTCCTATTATTAATTATTATTAATGTGTCAGTTGGTTATAATGGAAATTAGTCCTGAAATTGCAAGGATATAAAAAGAAAAGTTATATATATATGTGAAGATATATATACATAAATACATATATATATATATACGTATATGTGTATATATTCGTAAGCTGTTATCGGAAACATCAGCGTATGATCCTACCAATTTAGATTGTAATAGATTCTTTGCTTAAAATGTGGCAAACTGTTGGTTAAAGTCAATTAGGATCCGGAAGTGACTCCGAATAATGATGTGTAGGATATGTATATATGTATATATATATATATATATATATATATATATATATTTAATATGTATATATGGAGAAACGCTTTTCAGGAATGATAATCGCGATATCTCTTCATCTATATATGTAGGATGGAGAATTTGTTTTACATTATTATTTTATAGTATTAATGCTATTTCATTCCTATTTGGCACTAATCTCATATTGAAATTCAGAAAAGTTAATCAAATTATTGTTTGGTCAACTACTCAGATTTAGAATAAAGCCGAAATACTACAGATGTGAATAATCATCAGCAATTGTTATATATTTATGAACAAATATTTATTTGTAAATCTTTTTTTGATTTGCTTAATTTGAGACAAATTAAATTAACTAATATTATCATTCACTTAAAATATACAAATGTATATTTTAATGTTGACAAAAGTCTGGGATATGTAACTAAAGTCCAAAGTCATGACACTTTTATGTTGAAAAAAAAAAAGAAAAAGAGAGAAAAAAAAACGAATATTAAATATACATAGAAATTTTTAATTTTCGGGTCACAGCCCCGCCCCCAAACCGTTGATGGAACAAAATTACACCCTGTCCAGGGAACATTTGCCAACGATGCCCGTGCACCAAATCCGTCCCCTAAAATATGCTCCGAAGACTTCTATTTACAGTTTCAAATTTTGGACGTTTGTCCGTCACGCCCAAGGGCAACAAAGGTGGTTGAGGAACTCGGCCTTGTAGATAGATACATACATACATACATACATAGATAGATATGTTTGTTGGTATGTATGTATATGCTTTCATTGGATGTATGTACATACATACATACATACATAGAAACATACAACCATCGACCCAAAGTAACAAAAACGGGTGAGGCTATGTATGTATTTATATGTACGTACATACATACATATACATACATACATACTTGTATGTATGCCTAAGACATCGTCGTGAATGTTAGTCTCGACCTGGACGATAACAAGGAAAGTCCTTGTAGTTAGCAGAATGTAGTTTGTTTGACATCTATTTAAAAGTTTAATCGGATGAGTGTAGTCTGTGCGGTTAGGCTGACCAAAACACTATGTATTACACAGTCAGTGACTTTCCGTATCGACGACAACAACAGTCAGTCAGTCGACAGGTGTTGCATTTTCTGGTGCTGGTCAGCCGGTCAGCTGGTTAGCTGGTTAGCTGGTTAACTAAAATGGTATGGGTTAGTAAGTCCCTTTCTTGTTCTTGCTGCTGTCTGCTAATAGATATACTTTCAACATTAATTAACGTTGATTTAGTGGTTTAATGACTTCACCTGTCGACATGAGAGCAATACTCTCTCTCTCTTTCTACCCTGAAAAATTGATGCAAACATTCCGCTTCAAGTTCCAGTATGAGAGGCGATATGATATGGGAATGGGTATTGGGGTGATGAGTGTGGGTGATGGGTCAGCCTGTCGCCATATCCACTTCAGCCACTTAATCGGATGCCAAATCGTTCTATCGAATTTTAATTGCCGGTATTGCCGAGCCGCCGCTTATGGCCATTGAGCTGATAGCCCAATTATGTACAAACACACAAATCTACTCTATACATACATACATACATACATATATGTTTATGCCTGTGTATGTATGTATGTATGTATGTATGTATATGCATGCATAACCAAGGAGTATAACACAATTGTCTCATACGGGCCAACTGACCACGGCCTATCTATCAGGCCCGTAAGCAATTGTAGGCAAATATTTGTGTTTGCTCTTCGCCGCTATCTGGAGGCGGCAACATGAAATGCGTGAAATCGACACTTTTGTCCAAGTATTAGTTAGACAAAGACAACCGGAATAGACTTTCCAATGCTATCGATGGTAACAATAACTTGGTTGATTTTACCGCCACTGTATATATATATGTGTGTGTGTGTGTGTGTGTGTTTGTGGTAAGTGCGAAACTTTTAATTAAACGCCTTAATAGATGTTTGCCTCTTATGTTCAGCGTCTAAAATTTCTATTCGTTTCTATTCGGTCTCTTAATCGTTTATGTCATGTCCATATGGTCGACAATTAATTTTCACCTGCCGTTAGTTAGTTTCTTCAATATCGAAAGGACAAAACAAATGGCCCAATACCCAATACCAAACCGCATATGAGAATATATATCCAATATCCATTCATTGTACAATTTGCCTTAACCTTGCTTTAGGAAGTTTATTCGTTCATAATGAAAAGTTTATGCACTTTGGACAGATCTAAGTTTTATCGCCGACTGGCGGCTTTTGTACGACATACTGACGTACCGACATACCGACTCATCGACTCATCGACACGTCGACACGTCGACACACACCGACGCACCAACAAAACGATAAGCCCCGTCAACTGGGTACAAGAAGGTTCTCCAGTTATAATGGTTAAAATGGGTCGGTGAGAAGAGGAATGAAGCTTATGCAAGGAATATGATTATATTTAATTTCCTTTACCTTACCGATTTTATCTAGTTATCATTTAATTAATTCAAACGAATCCAAAATAATGTATCTAATTTTGGAAGAAAAAAAACAGCCGAAAGTAATTAAAACATTTGCTGACCGATATTTGTTGATTCTTGCCCAATTAAATATTAACCATTTCACTGGCAAAACTTTTGGGGGTTGAAAACCAATCACAGGCATTAAATTATTTTCGATATCAAATTATTTAATTGGATTAAACTCAGTTGAGTTTCTTAGTCAATTTATAAGAGGCCAAGAAAAAGAGACCGTTACATATATATATATATATATATGATAATCGATAAACCTATGAAGATATGCAATATATGTGCATCTTTGATATCTGCCTAAGAAATAGATTTAGTTTGGATATTCTTCTCGAATCTACTTAAATGTTGTTTATTTTCTTTAAAAAACGGATGGAAAAATTAAGCAATATTAAAGATATCCAATTCTTATAGCACTTGATTATACAAATCGATGGTATTATGTTAAGAGAATTTGTCTTTGGTCTTATGAAATTTGAAATTCTTCTTTAAATATTCAAGTTAGTTGTGCCCTTTAGTTCTATATATACAGTAAACTACCCTTATGAACAACATCCATATGAGAATTCTTCTATATAGGTATATATATATATGTGAAATATGAAATATGGAATGAATTTGGTATCGGATACAAATGTCTACTTGATGAGAATAATTTTTCATTTATTGTTGTTTTCATTTAAAGAAAACTGACTAAGATTATAGATAGGCTGATTAAATATTATATTTAGTTCCGGATTATAATTTATTTACATACATGCATACATATATGTATGTATGTATATGCGAGTGATGTAAATTTAGCTTAGCATTTGTTATACTCTTATTCTACATATTATTATTATTTTTTCGCCCTGTTTTAAATTAAAGAAAACGTGTGTGTGTATGTATGTGTGTGTATTTACGAATTGCTGACTAGCGTATAATGAATCTATTTATCAGTTGTGTTTACTAGGCGGTAAGCAACCCCGGTCACGACCCTCAAAGGCGAGAACTAATTTTTATTCAATTACAAAATGCTGTTTATACAAATCAAATGCAAATATGAATGTTGTAATTAAATGGAAATTATGTGATTTCAACACACTGGGAGGTCCGACAGTCCATAACAAATCAAAAGGGGCCCCCTTTATTTAACGGGGCCGTTGCCGTAGCCTCAGCCTCAGCCGCAGCCGCGACTGAAATATGATCGGCGATCGTATTTACAACAACATGTGAAATTGCGCGGACCGTCCATTCCATACCATACCATACCATACCATACCATACCCATAACATAGCACAGTTCATTCCATATGAATCCAGTGTAGGAACCATTGCAGTCTATTGCAGTCCAGTGCATTGAAGTCCAGTGCAATGCAATTGCATTGCTTGCAATTATTTTCGTGGACCAAGCGATGCGAGTTAATTGTGTGTGTGTGTGCAGTTTTGTTGCTGCTTTGGTGGTCCCAATAGCCCCCATCCGGTTGGACTGACTCTGTCGGACGGACGCTGTTTGGCTCAAACTGTTGTCGACGCCCCAGTCACAAATGCTGTCTACATTGAATTTCCGGCGTAATGAAAGAATGCCGTCGTTGACTTTTGCTTATGCCAATGCTTTTGCCCAATACCTTCCTTCTATGTATGTATGTATGCATGTATATATGTATATATGTTTCGTTCATGCTTAATTGGCATAAATATGATTCATGGCGTTTTGCATTTTCGCATTTGTTGCACCCTCTGCAGAATTTTGTCGCCCATAGACAATTACCGATTAACAATGGATGGGCAAATATTGTCAATTTTTGGCTGATTTGTAACTTTTCATGCTATTTACGTATGTATGTTATATGACTATATAACATACATACATACATATATGTATATATATATATATTTGATTGAAATGTAATAGGTAATAGACAAAAATGAATCTCTCATATTTGTCACATGTCAAACACAAAACTCGATTGCATTTCATTTGAATCTTGCTTCTGATATTTTAGAGACATATATATATATATCTATATATGTTTGTATGTATGTATATATAATGATTGTCGAACCCATAAATGCGTCATGTTTAATTTAGGCGTCGTTAATTGAAAGTAACGAGCACTTCGCCAAACAACGGACCCGGGTTGGTTACAATTCCTTCATATGCAATATGGGATACACTTATTGGCTACGCCTATGTTTTAAGCGTACTAGTATATAAAATGTTCAACTTCTTATACTTAATTTTTCCCACTTTTTTTTCCCCCAATTTTTCCCACTATTCTTAGCACAAAAAAAAAACCCATGTAACTACATTGAGGGCCGAACAAACTTCGTTCGTGGCGAAATTTCAATACCCTTGAATATTTTCGTTACATTTAAACCAATCAGTACTATGGAATCGATAAGGACTACGGAACGAGCCAACTATACGGAATACATCAAGAAACAGACTTACTGCAAGTAGACTGCAAAATAAAATAAAGTATAAAAGTCCACCGACTTGGATATACACTCTAAACTGTAAAGTCGCTTTTTAGATATCCTTAAGCTAAATGCCATCAGAATTTCCTTTAACAACTTTCGTCATTAAATCCCCAGCAACCATTAACTTTTAAAGTTTTTTCAATAATATTGAATTTTGTTATACCCTGTACTTGTAGGGTAAAAGTCGCTAAAATGTATCTATCCAAAGTATAGTATATACAGTAGAACTTCGATATTTGCGACAAAAACTTAAAACTAACTCTGGATTAAACAAATACGATTTGAAGATGCTTAAACTTGGACTAAAAAAATAAATTTTATATTTTGAATTTGATACCTATATCTGTATCAATATCCAAATAAGTATAATCATAAGAATGTATGTATGCATATATATATACACGAAAGTTAATATATACATATATAACTATAAAATACTACATTAATGAAGCAAGCTGTCCTCACCGACTTGAAGTATACCCTGTATCATAAAGAGAAACTCCTTCGAAATTGTCATTCTATTAACATGTTGAAATAGCAAATAAATGCTATCTCGCTCACACATTTTTAAATGCTGACTAGCATATCTCCGATAATTATTATCTGCTTTTAATGAAATTTATTCAACTGGCATATATGGGCTATATTATTGAGTTGGCCAAATAAGAATTTGATAACTTTATATTTACTATAGTTATTAGATTTTAATAAATTTAGGAGCTGGAAGTGGGCGTGGCAAAAATTTGAAATAAACTTGATCTGCGTATACACTAGACGGATATTGATAACAAATTTGGTTACTCTGGCACTTATAGTCTCTGAGATCTGGGTGCTCATACGGACGGACAGACGGACATGGCTCTATTGATTCGGCTGCTGATGCTGATTAAGAATATAAGTACATATATACATATACCTTATTGGATCGAAAATGATTCTTTCTGCCTGTTACATACATTTTAGCGACTTTAATATATCCTTTTACCCTTTGTGTAGAGGGTATAAAGTTATTTAATTGTATTTAATCGAAAATACGTTACTTGATACAACTTCTGCTTCGAATCAAGATTCGATTCTATATAATTCTTCATTAGCTTATTCCGGCAATTCGATTTAGGGTCCGGGATTTTCATAGGGATTTGTAAATAATTTTCTTTTATTTGCTTTGAAAATTCAAAATTTTGGTCGGGGCCCAGAAATAAATCCCCCCCGGGCCCGGATCTCCTCTCCTCCATGACCTAGACCACGGAGATTACGACAGTTGGTGCAACCAGACTTGTGTGTGATTAAATTTTTGCCACGCCCATTTGCGCCACCAATTTCTAGAACTTTATCATATTCTAATTTGGCTTAAAGAAATAAACTAAACCAATTTAGTTGAAATCGGACAATGAATATCGAAGATATATGTCAAAACGTTCTACACTGAAATGTTTAATTCAACAATTCTGCCAATAAGAGTAAGCGAGATAGCATACGTTTTATATTAAGGTAATTTAACTATAAATTGATTTAGTTTTCAATTGAATCGGATTTAACTAAATAATTTATCTTGTTTCTTGGTTTAACCAATTTGGCAGTGGATATGAGAAATGTTTCCTTCTTTCTTCTAGGGAACAGTCATAATCTCCATTTACTTTCACTTTCACTTATATATACATACATACTTATATATATATATATATATATTCGATGATTGCAGTCTCAACGATTTCGTTGTTCGAATAGACATATCAGAATAGGATATGTTTAAGGCGAGTCGTCTATTGACAACTGATCAAGAATACTTTATAGTTTATAGATTTGGAAATGCTTCTTTCTGGCTCTAACAGACAATTTAGCGACTGTAATATATATAAACATATATATATTCGTCACACTTTGAATACAATGTATATTAATGTACTTATATTTGAATATAAAGTGCAGACTTTTTAAATGGATTGACATTTTGTATATAAAGTAGTAAGAGGAATATAGAAATATGTATGCACAATTCTAACATAACAATATATGTATAGGATTGTATTAAGTATGTGTATTATACCTACATATTTAAATAGATCTGCTAATAATACTAAAAAAAAGAAAATTTGGAAAATAGATGCACTTATAGAATCTGGAATTGATTCACTGACGTTTGTAAATTGGTCGAAAGAAATTACAAAACTTCCATGTAAAGTAAGTGGATTAATATATATACTTGTAAATGGATTAAAGGAACCCTTTCATAATTATATATATATATATATGTATAATTTAATCAGTTAGTTAAGGTGATGGTGATATGGTTAACCTGTTTGTTGTATTGCAGCACTTTAATTGGTTACTTAAATCGGATTCTATGTCTACTTACATATCTTTCGCTAAATATTATAAATATGTATGAGTTGTGAATGGGTCTTTGACTTTAAAAAAAAAAAAAAAAAAAACATTGTCGAAACTTTTATATTTAGGCTCTTAATTCAACAAAACACGCAAAGTTAATAAATTTCAAAGTGAATATGTTTTCACCAACTAAGTGCCCCGGCTATTGTAGAGCCTTATACTTATGTATGTATGTATGTATGTATGTATGTATGTATGATGATGATGATGGTGGTGTCGGCCTGGCTAAAGCAAACAGAACAGAATGCCATGAAGAAAAAGGAAGAAGAAGCAGAAGCAGAAGAAGAAGCAGCAGAAGCAGAAGCAGTATAAGAAGAAGACAAAATGGAAATGTTGCTTGCGGCGTGGCTACATTGTTTGCAACTACAAGTAATTAATTTTACCACTACAAGGTTTTAATGACTTCTAAAAAGTTTTTAGCACTGCTGGATTATCCGGCATGGCCTGTTCGAAGTCAAGGACGACTTGCCCATTCTCGGCCAGGTCGATGATAAGGGGTGAGCGTAGGCGTGCCGACAAAGCCTATTCGACTATTCTGGGTACAAGCTTGTAAAAATAAATGCGTACATACAGTGACAGGGTAGAGTGTGTGTAGTATGTAGCGGGTGTAGCGGGTGTAGATGGTGTAAAGGGTGCACTGGTTATAGAGGGTGCAACGGTTGTAGCGGGTATAAGCGAGGGTATAGGACAGCCGGACGGACGGACGGACCGGCCCAAGACTGAGTCGATTCAGAAGCTTTATTCGACTGCCTTGTCCAGGGCTAGCCACAAGACAGACCATGGCGAGTCTCTGGCAACAAACTGAGCCTTGCACAGCGTGGACACGGACACAATGTGCGGTTTGGTTGGTTTGTGGATATAATTTGAATTTTAGGGTATAATTACGGTCATAAATGTATTTGCTGTTTAATGGACCCCAGCATCAGTCACACTGGCCTGGCCTGGTCATAAGCTCAAATTCAAAGTTATATGGGGTCCTTGGCCATTGTGCCACCAACCAAGCCCCACACATTGTTGTCATTTGTTGGGTGGTGCATTCACATTAGGCCATCATCTTGCCATTTAAATGTGTGTGTGTGTGTGTGTGTTAGTGTGTGTGTGTACACTGTTTGTCGGTCTATGTTTCTTTTTCTTTCTTTGGCATGTAAACAATATTAAAACGAGATAGACGATTCTTTTAAAAGATGTGGTAAGTGCATTTAATTTGTATTTATTGTTAATCAATGTAATGTATGTGTATGAGTATGAGTATGAGTATGTGTGTGAGTACCTTCTGTTAGCTGAAATCGGAATTACCGCAAAACAAAATCGTATAACTGTTTGCCTAAAGCCAACGGTATAGTTAAACATATCCATATTACAATACCAAGCACTCAATAAGCAAAGCCTGACTGACACTGTACTACATAGCAGCGGCTCAGTATCAAAATTGGGGGAAATAATTGTTGTTTTGGGGGGTGGGGGGGTAAGGGTTGTGGGCTAAGGGTTATGGGCTAAGGGTGAGGCTAAGGGTTCACATTTACATTCCCATTCACATTCACATTCACATTCACATTCACGTTAATGTCAATCCAACAAATCTTCCGTGTTCAAACTTTAAATACAATACGTTGATGGCTGAGAATTGAGCTTGTGATGGAGTTAGAGTCTGAATTGGATTTGTTTTGCTTTGTTTGGTTTGGTTTGGTTTGGTTTGGTTTGCTTTACTTTGGTTTTGCTTTGGTTTGCTTTGGTTTGGGTTTTGGTTTGAGTTAAGTTGAGTTGAGTTGGTTTCCCAGCGCTTTTGTTTTTGTTAAACATGGCAGAAGTGGCGACAGTTCGTTCTCTCAGCTCGTGAATGCCAACAACAAACGAGGTAGCAAAAAAGAAAAAAAAAAAAAGAAAACAGAAAAAAAAGAAGACCAAAGAACACTCTGAATTATAAACATTTTAAATTGAAATAACGTGTCGCAATTTTTTTTGTCGCTGCGCTCCTTGGTTCGAAAAACAACAGTAAAATACCAGAATTGAACAGAGAGCTGAAACTTCAAAAACATCGTTAACGCTTACCTACCGCGCATTCTACAATCAAATACGATTGATCTCGCACTCTCAGGCATAGTGAATCCGAGTTCGGGTGTGGGCATGGGACGTTGTATAGCGGACGGTTATGGTTGGATGCTAGAGAGGGTGGGGATGTTGAATGGAAGCAGAAGCAGAGGCGGAGGTGAAGGTGGAGGTGGATGAGGATGAGGAGTAGGAGTAGGATGTGGATAAGGAGAAGTAGAAGGATAAGGGAATGGTAAAGAGGCAGAGGGTAGGTGCAGGGGTACAGGCATTGATAAAGTGGGGGTAAGGGGGGTAGGGGGTAGGTGAGTTTTAACTGAATCGGGGATACAGACAGAAAGCAGCCTGAGCATCACCATCAACAACAACAGTAGTGACAATGGCGACAGCAAAAGCAACAGTAACAACAGCAACAACAGCAACAGCAACAGCAACAACAGCAACAGCAACAGCAACAGCAACAGCAACACGGCAACAGGACTGAGTCTTAATGGACAGAGACTCTTGCTGGACAGACATTCGCAGGAAGTGGAGTTTTTGGGGCCCTCATTTTGGCATGGCATGGCATGGCCTGGTCTCTGTGTTTCGCTACCGCCACCACCACCACCACCACCTCCATCACCACGCGTGTCGCCAAGCCGGTGGCATGGTATAGGTGGCAATGACAATCGCGACCGGATGCTTCAAATCAGATATTGTTTTAGTTTGCGCCTTCATTCAGCATTTCGAATTTCGATTGTCAGCATGTCTGTGTCGATGTTGCTTCTTTTTTTTTTTGTTTTTTATATTTTACTTTTGTCTCGCGAAATGTTAAAGCACCATCACCATCACCAGCACCATCACCATCAGGCAAGGGCAATCAGTGCCTCTTCCTGCAATGCGAGGCAACGTGCTGATTAAATAAATGTGTCTCGATTGCGACTGGCGACGCCGATTGGGTACACAAGGTTCAATGTTGATCCTATTGCTCAGTGGAGCTCGTAGACCTAATCATTATTAACATCGACATATATATGTATATACATACATATAAACGCACACACACACACACACACACATCGCAGAGACGAATTCATATTTCATCTCAACGACAATGCCAAGGACCAATTTAAACAGATTAATTTTCGATGCGGCTAGAAATTGGTTAAAATATTGTTACCATAAACACAGCAGCCATTGACTTGATTGCTCATAACTGGTGGAGCGGGTCCAGGATTTGGAACGGTGTGGTATGAGGGGATCAGGGGCAGTCAATCACAATAATACAAACATGCAACTCCACTTAATACAGGCAAGCAATTCCCAATCTAATACCTGTTTTCAAGCACTGACATGATAAGTACAAAAGGGGGAAGGATGAGTGTAACACAACACATTGTAATATAGATGATACATACATACATATGTATGTATATATACTTATAGCAGACACTGTACTTTTGCCAAGGGATCACAGAGACGGTTTGATTTAGTTGGGTTTGCTTATTGTCTCAATTGAAGGCAAAGGCAACTCAAGATATCGACAGTCACGGCTACTTCTACTTCCGTTCATCAGTTATATATATTTTTTGTGTCTGCGTGTGAATGTACAGAAAAATGTGCCGCTGGGGTTTTGCCTTTCATTCATGAAGCCTCAAATCCCACCGGGAAAATAAGGAGTCAAGGCACGAAATCACAAAAAAAAAGGAAAGGAAAAAAAAGTGTGGTATGTGTGGAGATACCAACGAGTGCGGCTAAACCAAAGTTGAACACTGATTGGCGGGCGTGGGGCATCCAAAACCATGCTGGCTGTTAACACTGGGACAGGCAGTGGCATTGGCAGTGGCAGTGGCACTGGGCACTATAGTATTAGGACCGGATCGCAAGGCGAAGAAGTGGCAGCAAGCAAAATTGACAGCCCAAGCCAAAAGGAAACAATTTTGGAGATTTGTCATTGATAAGTCGACCACAGTGCTAAAATCCGAGATTGTTCGTATCGCTAAAGGGATGCTAATGCAGACTTTTTGTATAAATATATTCAGAATTGAGAATGTTGAACGGACTAAAGGGTGGTAGCGATTTGGCTCACAACAGAACGTTCCGTCCCCTTACCCATTCCATTCGATTCCATCTCATCCTATCCTATCCGATCCCATCCCAGGTTGGCATTCTGTATATTGACTTGACTTTCGGCGTGCGCAGCAAATTAATTCACACCTTTCCAATCCATTGTTAAGAGACAAGGCAAAACGTATGCAAATTGTTTCTTACGAATGAAGCTCGTGTAGTTGAGGCATCTTCTTCCCGCGGACATAGGTCAGTTGTATGCAACATCTCTTCCAACATATGTATATATGTATATGTATATATATACATTTGTACCTATTTTCCTATCTATTAAATTGGTCATTTCACTATCTCTCCCTCTCCCTCTCTCTCTCTCTTACTCTCTTTCGCTCTCTCTCTCTAGTTATCTGTAATAAACATTTATTTTTCATGCTATCAAAAATAAGGAATTATGTTGAATTTAAACATCAATTATGTAAACCAAAGTGTCGATTAAAAACATTGAAATATATATAAATATGTATATATACATGTGTAATATATTTCCTATCCCGATATTAATACACTCACACATATCCATGTAGCAAATCTGAATCATATACATACATACATAAGTATCTATGTATGTATGTATGCCGCATAAACATATGTACATATGTATGTATGTATGTTGATATGTATGTTTATATGTTTGCATAAAGCCATAACATCGATTCAAACACTATATATACATACATATATATACATATGTATATATGTATATATCGTATTGCCGATGACAACGCTTATACACATTTTGTTCGTGCTCCCAAGCACTTTCCACCAAGAGCATTGTGTGGGGTCAAAAAAATAATTAATTTGAAATTCCTGCAACGCACGCCGAAACGACACATTGAAAGCTTTTAAAGTCCCAAATTACGACCATTGTACCACAAACAAATGGAAAAGAAGAAGAAGAAGAAGAAGAAAAAAAACAAAAAAAAAGCGAGACTCACGACAATATTTCTGACACATTTGCTGTTTCTAAAACAATTGTCAACTGTGTCCGACGACAACCAAATTTAGATGATATTCCGAGCAACAAAACGACCGATCGATCGATCGACCGACCGTTCGACCGTTCGATCGATGGAATTTTAAATATGAAACACATGTTTATATCTTATGCGCGGCATGTCGTGATTAAGAATGTGTCGATGCCGTTTCCTGCCCACCAATATTCAAAAATTTTTCTTTGATTTTCAGTGAGCAGAGAAACCGATGTACTTACTGTATGTACATACATACATATATGTACATATTAACATATATATACATATATACCTACATACATACAGTGAAAGCTCCCAAGGCCGGACAGACACTTTACCAGTACTTTTGTCCACCTGCGGAAGATGACAAAGAAATTACCAAGAAAATTTATATCTATTTTTATTGTTATTATTTTATTTTTTTATTATTTTATATGTTAATATTTTATAAGTTATATGGAACGCATGTATGTATATGTTGCATATGGATTGCATATATATGTTTTTAACAATTTTATGTTTTGAAAAATTGCTCAATTGTAGATTGTTTATTGTAGATTGTTTTCCTGTTTATTTTCAAAATTTAAGCACTCAAATCGACTTCTTAAAAGATTTATGTAGATATAGTGGTTGGCACCGTTGACCGATTTGCAGCGTTGCTTCGCATTATTCGAATTAAAATACATGCGAGAGATGATTTTGTATTAAAATTCTCCAAAAATCGTATTCGCTTCCGGCCCAGGGAGCTTCCGGCCACGGGAACGGATTTTGTATGAAAATCATGCTAAAAATGTCGAAGAGATGTCCGCCTGTGGGAGCTGTCCGCGACTAGAGCTTTCACTGTACATACGTATATGTATATACATATATATCTATATGTATATGCATAAATCTTTATGTATATGTACATTTGTATATATAGTGGATAAAAAGAGAACGAAAGCATCGAGTGTTGGATACCAAATAACAACAATATTAATTATGCATGTCCAATATTATTAATGTCTTATATTAATAATATAAACATGAATTCATATTGGCGACAATTATGAGGAAAATCAATATGATTGAAATATAAATCAATATATGTATGCATATATATACTCATATATTTCACGTGGGAACTTATGTTTGGATTAATGCTAAATATTTAGTTAATTTAATTAATAGAAATTTTGAATCGATAACCATAATTCATCTAGATACTATATAGTTGATGGTGTTTATATTTAATAAACCAAACTGTTAAACATCAACTTTGTTAGCTCATTATTTATAAACACAGCTCGTAAATTTTCAAAAGAGAGAGAGAGAGAGAGAGACAAGAGTCCTTGAAGTACCGCTGACATTGACTACCTTGAAAGACAGGTGCGTAAAATTGCTTTTTATTAGTGCTTTATTATGACAATGTGTGTCGCGACGGCAACGGCAACGGCAACGGCTCATGCGCAGCGGCGGCGACGGCGTTCATCCGCTAAAAACGATCCCCGCTGGCGCACGACATCAACAGCGCTAACGCCGACTCATATATATATGTATATATATATATATATATACATATATATATATGGGAGAAGAAGTGTGGGTTTTTGGCGATAAATACTCAGACAGAAACGCTATAAACATAATAAAACTACTATAAAGAACCAAAACGAAACAACAACCGCTAGGTGCACAACATAAATCATCAAATTGTTAGGAAGATCCATTATGGCCCATTACGAACACCAAGAGAAAGAGGCTATCAACAGCAGACAACAACAACAACAACAACAACAGTAGCCACAGTCGCAGCCGGCCTCTGCCTACACCTGAACCATCAGGGTGAGCCAACACAACACCACACAACAAAACACAACACCACACAACACAACACAACACAACACAGCAGCAGAGTAGAGCATACATAGCACAACACAGAGAATACAATACAATACAAAATACAATACGATACGATATAAAAAGGGAATGAACGGCAGCAGCATTATTAAAATGCCGTTTTGCTTAATTTTATTTTATTGTTTTTAAGAATTCCAGCCACGGAACCAAGCAAGCCCACAAAAAAGTCAAATAAACGCGCGAACTGCTGGCCAAAGTCGAATCGGGTGGTCGACTCGAATAAATGAAAGCGGCCAAAAGAGCGGCCAAGACCAAAAATATCCAGTAGCAATATAGCAGTAGCTGAGCTCAGCTCTTTTAGCTCACATAGTCGGTCAGTCATTCAGTCATTCAGTCAGTCATTCAGTCAGTCAGTATGTTTGTAACTAACTCAAAGCAAGCGAACTCAAAATTTATGAATGTGAATGAGAATTCGAATGGGTATGGATATAGGTATGGGTATAGGTATGGGTATGGGTATAGGTATGGGTATAAGTATGGGTATGAGAATGTATGTATGTATACACGGCAGATACATACACACATGCATATATACGTGGGCAAGCCGCGACCGGGTGTGCAAGTCGCTTATTTAGCGGCATACTTAACGTTTCCTTGGAAGTGGAAATGAGTAATTTTATTCAATTTTGTTTTTCACTTAGATTAGATGCAATGATAACTGAATGCAGGGGGATGGGGGGGTATATTTGTGTTAACTAACGTTAGCCACTCTTTGCAACTCTTTATTTAAAACAGAAGAAGACGAAGAAGAAATGAAAACAAAACCAACAGAAACATCAATAGATATTACATACATACATACATACATATATACATACATACATACATACATATTTCTATATGATGTATAATGAAGTGACGATGACATAGCACAATATTATTGGGGAGTAAATATTTTCAAGAGACTTACTTGTTATCCATCCATAAATTACTATCAAATTATGCCTACTAAATGACAAAAAAAAAAAGAAAGAAAGAAAGAAAGAAGGAAAGAAAACCCATCACACACACACACACACACACACACAGACACACACTAGCATATACATAGATGAATAAAGATATTATAATCATTACATCTAGTTTTTTTTTTGCCCGGAATAGAGTTTGTTAATTAAATGAATTTATGATTATATTCAATTTTTAAGTATTTCAAGTAACCCGCTTATGGGTAAAAGCGTTTTGATTCAGTGATTATTGATCAGTCATTCATTTGTCGGAATCTCTTTGCTAAAATATAGATCAAATATTATATATGTATACATATATTCAGAATATTCGATCGATAGAAAACATCATGCCATATGCTGTTATATGCAATATTATTCATTCAATTCATTTAACCAAATCTCACTATAACTTGCTAATATAATTTTGGATCCAATTGAAGATACATTTCCACTTTTGGTTCATAATATTATTTTGTTACCTAATGATAATTTCTTATAACCTTATAACCAAATACTTACTAAGATCAACACACTGAAGTATTTTTAATATAATGATTAATATATTAATCGATTTGTCATTAATTATCTCAAGTTAATAATAATATATAGGTACATATATGTATATACAAAGGGATTCTTGTTTTATCTTTAAAATCGGCTAATGTTGATGAGATCGCAAAATGTTTGATTATGAATCGTTATTTGAGTTCGTTATTTAAATTAAGCTATGAACAGGGCAAACATTGCCTTGGTCTCTGTTTGTGCCGGGATAATTTTGCATAGTTGCGATTCCCCATTAGCATAGGCAAGGGTGGAGATATGGGACAGGGGAATTGAAGGGGAATTGGGGAAATGGGGGACTGAGGAGTTGGGGAGCATGACAACTGAAACTGCCCGTGGTTGTTTTGAGTGTGTTTGAATGTGTGCGGGCTTGTACATACTCGTACATATATGGGAACACGTGTCAACATTCCATGAACACATGTATAAAGTTGATAATGTATGTGTGTGCATGTGTGTGTGTGTGTGTGTGTATGCGCATGAACTACAGATCTTCGTCGTGTGATGTGGGCGGAATGTTTGTGTGTGTCTGTGTGTGTGTGTGTGTGTGTGATGATGTTCCCAATTAATTAATTGCTTTTGTGCCATTTGCGCAAAGTGCAATTAAAACATTTACTGGAAAAGGCGCTACACTATATGTATGTGTGTATGTATGTGTATATGTATGTATATATCTATCTATCTCTGTGATTCCCTATACATGCATACAAATAGTTGCACACACACGCACACACATCATTTGTATCAATTCATGCATGTATATACATATATGCATTTACATTGGAAATATGTAGGCTAGATATATACATACACATATAAATATACATATGTATGTATGTATGCATTCACACTAAGAGCCGGAGGTCGACATTCTACATAAATAGTTTGTGACCTTTTTGTTGTTTACAAACAAACATTGAACAGTTACCATCGACCGTTGCCGGGTTCGCATTCACCGCCTCAATGTCAGACCAGAAGAGTTTCATACTCTCCGCCCACAATGCATTGCAGTTTCTGTTGTTGTTGTTGTTGCTGTTGCTGTTGCTGTTGCTGTTGCTGTTGCTTTTGCTGTTTGCTTTTGCTTGGAATTGCAAATTGGCAACGGCGCGCCAAATCGTCGAGCCCAAGCGCATTTTAATTGTTTACATTTTGTTTTGCTTCAGCACTTATTATTATTAATATCTCTGGCCAAACCCAAACCCCCAACCTGCTCCCTCCTTCCATTCACCCATCCATTCACCCATCCATCCATCCATCCATCCATCCATCCATCCATCCATCCAACCAACCATCCAACCAACTAGACCTAAAGTTTTCACATTCGTTATTATTTCACTGTGGGCGACTGTGTTATTGACTTTTGCAGATGCAGCAGAAATGAATGCAACGCGAATCACAGTGGGAGATGCCAGCGTAGCCATTCACATCTTTTATACGATTATGTATGTACGTATATATGCAAGTACATATATATGTATATATATATATGATTGTGGTCAGCTAAAGAAACAAACAAAAATTGTTTATGAAACCGTGTTATTAAATGAAAGCAAAGTACACTGAAAATAATTTAACAAACATCTTTTCCTTTTGCTTTTCTTTTTTTTTTTGCAGCTCTTGGCGATTACATTGTAATGGGAAATTTTCGTTTCATTGAAAAGAAGCTCAGATCACCGTAACTACTAATACATATGTATGAATATATATATATATATATATATATATATATATATGCATTTACATATGCTCATATGTTTATAATATAAGAATTATTTTATTGATACAAATTATATGTATATATTATTATGTATCTACTTACGGTTGAGCTCTCTCACATTGTTCTATTCAAAGTTAACACAATGCAAAAAGTGTTATCAGTGCTTGACTCCTTTTTTTTTTTTTCAATTTGGCCCTAATGCACGCGACTAGCCATAGCTCTGCCTATGTGATCTAAATTCAGTGAATCTCTACGTCTATGTCTATGTCTACATCTGGTTTATATGTATGTATGTCTGTATTTATGTATGTACATATGTATGTATGTATATATGTATGTCTAGGCGTCAGATTGGACACACGAAACGTGTTACCACATTTTGGTCTGGGCTTTCGTTTACTTAGTAGTAATATACAGTTATTACAAGTACACATTTCTCTTAATGTAATTTCGTCTGTGTATTCATCATATCGTGTAGCACATGATGCCAAAATGAAATTCACAAGGATTGGACTCGCTCAGCTGATAACTGTGCTTTTCATGTGTAAAAGTCGCTGCCAAAGTGATAATTGCCTGTTACCAGCATTTTGCGTGCACAATTAATGCATATGTGCTTACATACATACATACATACATACATACATACATACATACATCCATCCATTCATACATGTGTACGTACATACATGCAATTGAGTGTGAAGCAATTTTGAAAAATGATTATTGGATTATGATCCGAATCCGGAATACCCTGTAACAAATTTTAGTCTATAGCTATAGACTTTTATTAATCTATTTTTCTACTAATTATTTTTAATACATATTTCTTTGATATAATTTAATAAAAGCCTTAGAAACAAACTTGAATTAAGTTCTTAATCATTTTTAACGCATATATCTGATATTTGATATTAGATTCGACCCGATATTAGTAAAAAAGGAAATGAATCTTTTATTATATTAGAAATCAAAATACTTAACGGTCCTTTAAACGTTATTTGTTGGATCTAGCTAACCAATAAAAACTATTATATTATATGAATAAAAATTAATTACAAACTAAATTTTAATCAAAATATAGTAAGCAAGTCGTCCCTGCCGACTTGGAGTATACCCTGTACCAATAAGAGATATTATAGACTCCGTCGAAATCCTTATTAATTGAATATATATTTTCATTATATTAAATTATATTTTCTTTCTTTTAAATTAATTTTCTTACATTTAAATTAATATTCCAGATTATGTTAATTAAAATAATGATTCTAGAAAGCAAATAAAGACATATATATATAGTTTCTTAAAATCAGATTTGACTCTTTTAAAGGATTTTACCAATGTTCCATAGGCTCTAAGTTGGCCATCTTTTGGCCGATTTGAAAAGGTTTTACATCAATCTTCTAAATAATTTTCGTATTAAAAAACTGCATTAAAAGCTTAAAAAAGTTGGAAAAAAAATTTTGACCGGATTTTCGTAAATTTTTGCATCGTTAAAATTTGCGAAAATCGAGTTGAAAATTAGTTTTCCAGATTTTTATGTTAATTAAAAATGGCGATTCTAAGAAGCAAATAAAGACATAGTTTTTCAAAATCAGACGAGATTTGACTGAATTGGAGCCCTCTGAAGTAGAGATTCCTTCGAAGGATTTGTCCATTGTCCTTCTTTTGAAGGATTTTACCATTGTTCTATAGGCTCTAAGTTGCCCATTTTTTCTCCGATTTAGAAAAGTTTTACATCAATCTTCTTATAGACAAGATCAAGAATATATATACTTTATGGGGTCGGAAAATTTTCCTTCTGCCTGTTACATACATTTTAGCGACTTTAATATACCCTTTTACCCTATGGGTACAGGGTATAAAAAAATCCAATGGATTGAAGTAATTTTTTTTTACAAATTTAAAAGACAAACTTGTATCTTAATAACATTAACTAAACTGTTTATCTAAATACAAAGATGAATAAACCTAAAAAAAAGAGATGCCCGATACAGTAAATACAGATGATATATATATATCATATATGTACCTACATATATTGAATGATTCAAAAATCGATTGTCTTACGATCTAGCATAAAAAATAATGAAGACAATGTGAATGTTCAATCAATTATTAAAATTTTTGGTTTCCATCTGATGTTCATCCAGACTTTTCTTTTCTGATATTCAAAAAAATGAAATAGATATATGTTTTAGATATACATATCGTATGTATTCTTCTTACTGATCAAAATGTATGGCTATATAATATAGCTACCATACAAACTTTGAAATGAAATGCTAACGAGAATTCTCGCGCCGATTTTAATATAATTTTTTACCCTTTAAAGGGTTAATGGATATTTAGGATTGAACAACTTTCAAATGCAACATTATGGCGAGATCTTAATTGCTTTTGTCGCAATCCTTTGTAACTGAAGGTAATTCTTTATTCCCAACTTACCATAGAGACCGTATCCAACTATGGGGCGCAGCATCTGTTTCGAAAACAAGTCGAATCTAAACCATTCCAAACAAATTTGTGTCCAGGTCGATTAGAGAGAGTGGGTGGCATTCACTTAGTGCTATAGACAGTTACTTTCCACCCACTGGATAACTGAATTCCTGTTAACCGCCCCCAATAAAAGCGTCAGCAGGTGTTTTATATCCCGTTATGTAATTGGAAACGGTTTTAACATTTAGGGAAACTTTTTCATTCTTTTTCCATTTTGTTCTTTTTTTTTTTTGGTATTTTTTTTGGTTACCCGTTTTTCAAAATTCACAACGAAACGATGGCAAACTTCGCTGTAGGAAATAATTTGTATACCAAATTTAGTTAGTTAAATAGCGTATCAAATTAATGAATTAATAAAACAAATATAAATTAATGTTAGATGCAGCGATCAATGGAACAGATTAATTCTCAATTGTGGATATAGAAAATTGATTTCTAGTTAGTAGCGAGTTTGCACAAGTCGGAATGATGACTTGTTTACTTCATTAGAGATTATCGAAAGATAATGTATAATGAGATTATCCTGGTATGAATATTTTAGAATGACTCACAAGTTTTTTTTGGGTTCTATGCCAAAGAGTGATCTCACTTGGAGAATACAATTTCTATTACATGCATACATACATATATACTTATATATACATACACACACACACACATACTTACACACGATAGAAAAATGTTCATGCGTATATAGCTCATTTGGTGATGTACGTGATAATAGCATGGTAGCTCAGATTTGGGCGAAAACATGTGTAGCTCAGCTGCTAACATCCATTGTTAAAAAGTATGCGAAGCGGACTAGTCACCGCGCTGCATGTGAATTAGAAATTAATTCGTCCATAAATGAATGTTAAGTATGCATACTCCACGGAGTCTGCTTTCGTGCGGCGTTTACAACTGCATTACCAATATCAGCAAGAACCGACCGACGCATTATACATACATATATATATATATACATATATATACATATATACGAGTATGTACAAAGTGAAACTGGTTATGAAAGTGCGTATATCTTGACATTTGGTGGGCAAAGTGTTACTGAATTCTTTAAACATTAGTTTCATAATGTGGCCCGTGACGTTCCCACGACCTTTTTTTTTGCATACAATATTCCATTCCAGCACACACCAAGAAATGCACCGACGCCCATATACCCTATTCTAATATATCCTGTTAACAATGATAACTACTAATTTTATTTTCATATGCTCAATCCAGTTACATGATATATATATATATATATATATATATATATATAGAGAGAGAGAGAGAGAGAGAGCTTTATCCACTCATAAATAAATGCATCAAATTCGTTTTTAAATCATTCTTGAATATATATATATTTCAGATTACCTATGGTACAGGACTTTTAAATAATTTGCAATATTTTAACATGGCCGAAATGGCCCACTATATTAATCAGTTAGGGAAAGGTAAGTCAAGCATTTGGCAATTAACAATTTTATTTCTATAAGCAACAAACAATGTTACCGACAGTTTCCCCGGTAGCCTCACTGCTTGGTTAGTACTAAGAGTTAAACTTAACATTTTCGTAACACTTTGTTGCAGTTGTTACGCAGTAGTTTTTATTACTTTTCCTGGAACAAAATCATACAAAACGGCGTAGAATGAGAGTTCCGCACAGCTGCTGACGATGGTCACTCGATAATTGCATATACATAAATACATACATACATATGTACGTACATACATACATACATACATACATACGTACATGTACATTGGTTTTCTGCTTGATAAGGCACTTTAAGTAACGTCTATTGGCTGCCTCGTTGCCTGCAAAATAAAGAAAATCATTTTTTCCTTCAGACTTTCTTCAGTAAGAATATTATATATATATATATATATATATAATATTATATCTTAGCAACTTTTTGTTTAATAACCAAGAGAAAAAAAGCCAATACCAGTCAGCATATACTTATTTAAGGATACCATAGTAATCCTTATCGTTAAAGAAATGTTAGAAACCTAGAAGAATGGGCTAACTTGGGCCGAAGTTCGTATACCCTAGCAAATATTCTCTATATAATGTACCAGAATCATTAATGTAAATTATACATACTAAATTTACAAGTTCAAAATTGTGTGTCCCTAGCTTGAGAAAAAAATATATGATATAGTCAACCGATCCGATTATAAAACTACACAACATAAACAGGTGAATTTAAGCAGTTAAAAAATGTGGTTATAAATTTTTCCTCAACCTCAAAATGTACAATTAAATTTCATCATAAAATGTTAAATAATTTATGTTAAATGTTTGTAATAAAATGGAATATATATTCTGTCGATATTAGAAAAGTAAATTAAGGTCTATAAAAAGCATATAAATCTGATAAGAAATATATTTTTTTTATTTAACAATCTTAAGATTGAAGATTTTCGTTTAATTTTTCCATAATCAATCATAAGTTTATTTCATTATGAAATTTATATTCGATATCAGTAAATAGGATATAGTCATCGATCCGATTGTTGTGCATTCCCTTTCTGGGGATCTTATACATATATTATATATTATTTTTATACAATTGCCGAAAGAGTATAAAGGAAATTTTGGTCAAATTCTTGAAACGTACTAAAAAACGTTTTTAAAAAATATTTTTGTTGTTCAGATACTGCTTGAATCTAATTTTTATAAATATGCATATATATTCCTGATGAGTATCAATAGCCAAGTCAATTGAGACTTGCCCCTCTGTCTGTATGAACATAGAGATCTTAGAGACTATAAGAGATAGAGAAACCAAATTAAGTGTCAATATCCATTTAATGTCCATGCAGATCAAGTTTATTTCAAATTTTTTTCACGCCCACTTCTGCCCCCTCAATTTAATGAAAACTTATGGTCAATTACATAGCCAAATTTCTCTAAAATCGGACAATATATGTACTTCGAAGATACACGAATATATATAGTATGTACTAAAATGCCAAGGGCAGCAACGACTGACATGAGTGAGCGAGATAGCATGCATTTGCTATTGTCGCAAGTTAAAAGAGTTTCATTTAAATTTCTTTTTCATATTTTTCATTTTGATTGATCGGAATTTTCAGCGTGTTTGGCTGTATGAAGCATCTCTACTTGGTACAGGGTATATTCCAAGTCGATAAGGCTTTAATTTGTCTGTTGGCATAAAGTTTAACTATCGTGTGGAATAGGATATGCCGTCGAATCGGACGACTAGAGATTTTTATTTTCCAATGGAAGTCCAGTAAGTATGTATGAACATATGCTTAAATGTATATTTGATATAGCTATTTAATGCTCCAGATCATCACAAGATTGCTCTATATATTTTACGCACGATTTTCAAAGAGACCGGATGTGGCTTGATCAAGAAGGAATAAATGCATATATACATACTTAGAAATAATTATAATTGAAAGATTCTTATCATTATCAGAAGAGATAAATTGATTATTATCATAAAGTTTAAAATTAATATAACTTGATCAAATACTTAAAGGTCTGTGTGTGTGTGTGTGTGTGTGTATGAGTTAGTATGTCTTGCTGCATAACAATTAATGCAACTTAATATTTTAATTAAAAAGAAAAAGGAAGAACGATAATTTGCATCGCTTTCAACATCTTCATACATACGTATGTATGTATGTACGAGTGTATGTAAATATGTTTATATATCTAGATATATGTATGTATGTTTGTTGATTCTCATATAAGTGGACTGACTCTTCGGCATACATACATATATCATATTCCCATAACGACATTCGACACTAGATGGTTTATTTGCTCACATTTAACGGATTACTGATCAAGAGTGGAAAGTGACTTTAAGGCAGATGCAGATGCGTTTAACAAACAGAAATAGCGTCAAATTGTGTGACCACGGCATATCCATATTGATGGTCGCCATCATTCCCTCTTTAAACTACTGCAAATACATACATAGTATGTATGTATTTAGTCAGCATCACGGGATTCGCTGTTCTTCATGTATCCAAGCCATCTGTAGGATAGCAAATAGAAATCGATGTCTACTTAGGCTTCACTGATCGATGCCGATGTTGATATTGATGTTGATGTTGATGTTGATGTTGATGTCAATGTCGATGCCATGTGATAGCCAAATAGAAATAGAATCGTGTGGTATATGTTGTTCCAAATCATTGAACGAAATATAGTCAAATAACGTATTAACTTCAACTGATGCACTGATGGTTTTTAACCACACTCCTGTTGGCCGTTGTTGATTTGCCTTTTCGTTTTCTTTCTTTTTTTTTTTCATCTTCTGTTTTTTTTTTTTTTTTTGTTTTTGCTGCCTTTTATCATTTGTCTTGTTTACCCATTCACTCTCGTTGTTGTCTCTCCCGAACTGCATATTTGCATTGGTACGCATGAGCATCGAGGCAAACGATTTGCATGCTTCCCCTATACATACATACATATATGTGTGTATGTATACACACACACACACATACACACATACATACACATACTTATGCTGTTGGTGACAGCGTATTAGCTTCGGCTTTAGGTGGAGCTGGATCATGGCGTTGTCGGTTCTTCTGTTGCACTACTCAAAGCAGAAACAGATGCCGCTGGTTTGTTTATTGCGCGTGCGCGCCGGTTCATGCGATATGGCTAGGGACCACGGTTAACGCAACCTCTGTCCAATTCGGAGTCCCAGTCAGAGTCGTCGGAGCAGCAAACGTAAACGTAAACGCAAACGCAGACGCAAACGCAGACGCAGCCGCAGTTCTGTGGGACTGGAAAAAAAAAAAAAAAAAAAAAAAAGGAATGCATGAAATGTTTAAACTGAGTTGGGATTACTGGCGTCCCAACATCGCTACACTTCAAAGAGTTTTCAACATTTAATAGTAATTGCCGCTAAACGATTTTCAATGTTAGATCGTAGAATCGTTAACGTTTTAAATTTGTGATATATACACACGGACATTAATTCTGATACATCTGTAGGTAAATGCATGTGACTGTTGACTGGATATGGTAAGATTTTTTTAAAGAGATGCGACAATAAATGCAAGATGCACGAGGTAAAGAAGGTTATCAGTATGACATTGGAGTATCTCACATAAAACAGTAGTGCATATACAGATTTGAATTTTAATATATTATTTCTGATATCTCTTCATATCCGAACACTTGTTAGTTAGATAATAATGTCTATTCGAAAATAATTTATTCGATTTTATATTCGCACACGAATTTTCATGATGTTTAGAAAAGGAACATTATCATTTTATTATACATACATATATTCATATTTCGTAAATCGACATCTAAAAACTTGTAAAAATATATCTATTAACACTAAAGGTCAGATCAAGCTAAAAATAGGTCAAATATATACATACATCCATCAACAATTAGAACAATTCTAAAATTAAATTTAATTTATTATTAAAAAAAAAAAAATTGTAAAATTAAATTCGTTATGGATTTATTTTGTTTAACAATAAGTCAACAATTTGTTAAGTAGTACAGGGAATATTTCAGAGTAAACTGTAGAATCTTGTAACAATTTCCTCTAAAATATCATTGACAAGTTTTTAAAATTGCAAAATTTATGATGAGAAAATGTGGTGGATATCCACACCAGGCTAACATATGAAAAGATAACCGACTAGGGTATACTCTATAAGCATTTTGGGGGTAACACTGGCCGTTAAGAATAAGTGAAATAGCAACCGTTTGTGCCAATTAAGGAAAATCTATGTATTATTGAATATTATGAGAAATTTTGATAGAGTTTTGATAATATTAAAGTTACGGCAACAAATTTAACTATATGTGGCGATTATATGGATAAGTATGCTTATATAATCGCAAATTAATATATGCATATAATGGAAATATTCACTTTAATTGTTAAATATTACATCTGATATTATCTTTGCAGTTTTTCAAATATGTATAATCGAAATTGAACCAATTCTAAACAATCATATAGATGTACCTCTTATATTACATTATCTCATCCTTCTATATATAGGTAAGGGAAAAAAAGCGAGAAGGACGCATCGCATCGCATCGACTGAAGAAAAATTCGTATTGAAAATCTTTGTGCCTGTTCTACATCTAACTCATTATAAAACCAATATTGGTTGCTACGATTTTGTTTTTTTTTTTTTTTTTTTTTGAAAAGCATAATGGTAAAAAGTATAATGGGAGTGTAGTGGAATTCTTAAGTCGAAACCAGCTCATTACGGAGGCTAATGTAAGCACAACAAAGCCATTCTGACGAGATTCATTGAGCAGTTTTAAGAGGATGGTGGATGATGCAGCGCTAATGACATTATGCACGATTTCTTTAAAGTAAAAGCCGTAGTCGGATTCAGATTTCGTATCGTTGTCCGTAAACAAAATGATGCTGTCAAAAGAGGTAAAGCTAGCAGGCGAAATTAATTCGAATCATGACGAAGTTTGTATACACTTACCATAAACTTTTGTTTTTGTACAAAAGTCCGAAACAGTTTTAAAATCGAATAAATAAACGATTGTTCCTATAATAGATGTACCTATATATGATATAGTCCACCGATTTCAAGGAAACTTTTTATTTTTCGTATTATTAACTAAACAATATTAAATTTTTGCTACCTTTTAAGGTATATAGACCGATCGTAATGATTTCAAGGAATATGTAAAAAGAAACTAAGTAATGTAGCTTTTAAATTATCGGAACTTGGCTGTTGACAGATTAAGAAAATATAATTATACACACATGTATACATACGTAGATGCTTGCAGTCTTCTGATCACAATTGATATACCCTTTATGCAAGGGTATGATAAGAAGCCTAGTATATTTTATTGAAAATGATTTTTGAATGCGGGTCCGAATCAAGGGACCACAATTGAACTGAACCAGGAGCGGTGTGAAAAGGCTTTCATTTCAAATGCAAACAATCGCTGAGTGTAGGAATTGAAATTAATTTCATGTATCATCATTAATCAAAACACTCGCTAGCAAACTAGAGGCAGAGAGGCAGAGAGGCAGAGTACCTGTATGTTAAAAGAAGAAGGTGATTTCTGTACACTCATACATATGTACATACATACATACATACACATGTTTATATGCAGTGTTTGTATGTATGTATGTTTGTATGTAAGTGTATAACGATTTTCGTTCTGCAACCGGGACAGCAACTGAAACTCTATTGAGATACACGGGCATTCCCGAGCTCAACTAATCAGCATGCAAAGAAAACAACATTAAGAGTCAACAACAACGGCTGACACTCAACACAATTATGAGAACTGACGTTGCAAGAGTTTTTTTTTTTTTTTTTTTTTTTTTTTTTTTTTTTTTTTGTTGTTTAAGGCAAGTCACTTTCTGCGTCCCAGTTCAGTCATCGTTACTCAGTCATCCAACGTCGAAACGTCAAAATGAAGCTGGAGCTATCTGGCTGGTCTTGTCATTACATACATATTTCGATGTTCTTGATACCCTATAATTTATAATTTTTAATGGGTTGTCACTGTAGATGGTTGTACATACATATATCTATCTCAAACTGATGAAAAGAAATATTTTTCTAATTATTATCTTTATATTGATCTATACATATATATATATATTCTGTTAATAGTATTATTATTGATTCGGCTTTGGATTTATGGAAATACAATCAGTTCCACTAGATCAATTATATATAGTTTCTATTCAAATAATTCCATTAAATAATATTACATAATTTGTTCATTTTGTTGAGTTTCTATGTGGTATAGGGTATGGCCGAGTCGGGTCGATGGCTCGTTAGCTCGTCGGCTAGTCGACTAACTTCCTTTGTTTAAATACAAAGTTACTTCCACTAGTGCTAAGGCCATAGCAGCCACTAAGCAAAGTTTGTTAATAATTTTACATATATATAATAATAATAATAATATAATAATAATAATAATATAATAATAATAATAATATAATAATAATATAATAATAATAATAATAATATAATAATACTTCCACTAGTTTAATTATAACCCCTGCAATGATCATATATAATTTCAAATTCATGAATATTCATATACTTCATATACTTACATATGTATGTATGTATTCGTATAATCAACAATTTGGTTAATTCTATAATAATTGTATTCATTTATTTAAAATGGTTAAATAGTAAGCTGATATGCTATTACATCTTACCAAACTATTGAATTGGGGATTTTTTTTCTTTTTTCTTTTTTTTTTTTGAATTTATTGGGTCTTACATATCGATTGAAAACCAGTGGCAGCTTTAAATTTTTGATCTACGCCTGTTTATTCAGTTTTCCCCTTTTATATCTACACAAAAACACTTTAACACAGTGGGTCTCAAATAAAAGCCCTTATCCCCCACCCTTCCCCCTTCCCCTGCCCCACCTTTGGCAACAGACGACCCAACATTGATTCTAACAACAACGACAACGACAACAGATATATATTCACACACACACACACACACACACACACACACACACACATATACATTTATACTACAAACACTTTGTTGTTGTCGTTTTCTTTGTGTGAGCTCTTGTGTGTGTGTGTGTGTGTGTGTGTGTGTGTGTGTGTAGGTAGAAGACTGACAATTTTGGGAACGGTTTTTGGTTTCGGCCGTTAACAAAACATGACATTTAATAATACGTGTACAATACATTCATGAGTGTTATCGCTGACTAAAAAGCTTTTTGTTACCATTCGAATGATTGTTGTTATTGTTGCATTTGTTTGCTGTTGTCATTGCTGTATCGGATTTTGTATTCGACTCCCAAACAAATTCATAGCCCATAGCCCCGTAGCTGCTTGTTGTTACTACAACTACAACTACAACTAGAACAACAACTACAACTACAACTACAACTAGAACAACAACTACAACAACAACAACAACTACTACTACTATTAGGGTTGCTGCCGTTGTTGATTAGCCGACAAAATGTTAAAACAAATGGGCCTCAACGTATGTTTTATTCGCATTTTATCAGCGTTATTAATATTGTCGATTCGAAACGTATATTCAGACACACACACACACACACACACACACACACACAGAGAGAGACACATGTGTGTTAGCCCATTTAGTGGCGTGTTTAATGGTTAGTACCTGCTCTATCTTTAATCGATAAATATTCAAATTAGAATTTTTGAACGAATCAACGGGCTTTCTGGTTGCTTTTATCTTTATGACATTGCCGCGCTTCTTACCTTTTAACGAAGAGTGGCTTACAGTGGTTTTAAGAGCTTGTATACTATGATAATTTCGTATTGCATTTCAACAAATTTATGTATACATATATGTATATATGTATATATATGTATGTTCAGTTATCTATCTGAACATTATATAGAATAAAATGCTACCACAAAATCTATTGAATTTTTTTTGTGTGTGTCCGCAACCACCGCTGACGCTGGCCAACACTGTAGGCCAACAGTGTAGGGGCTCCCTTTCAATATAATTTTAATGATTGCCCATAAATTCAATTCGAATGACAGTCCATCCTGGTGGCCCTGTTGGCTCTCGTTGGCCCTAGTGGATCTGTTTGGCTCTCGTTGGTCACATATAGGGTAAGAGAGAGTATGAGTATATCCTATGTATGAATGGCTGTGCCATAGCATTCACATCCGCATCCTGCGATTTATTTTATCCTTATTTACAGGACTCTCGAAGTGAGACGTGCAGTTGGTATTTGGATCAGCAGCATTTGTTGAGTCATTGTTGCTGACAATAGGAGTTCAATAGATGCCTTTACCTCCCAGCTTGCTCTTATGCAGTTATGGATTTTTATGTATTGCATTTTGTACACACACACAGATAGATAGATAGATGTATGTATGTATGTATGTATGTGTATGGCAGTCAATACAAGGCAAGGATAACAAAGCAGACAACAGTCGTCAGGCTGTCAAAACAAAGTGTGATTATTGATAATTTATGATGTCACGGTCTTTTCCGCTTTTACTATAATTTTTGGTTGTTGTTGTTGTTGTTGTTGTTTCCTACCCATTATCTTTCAGTTTAAATATTTATCTATGAATGATCACAAAAAGTGCCCTTAGTCGGAGAATATTAATTGTTCGATTGCTATTCAATTGCGATCTAACAAAAAGTCCGGGAATTAAGGAAAAAAGACAAACTACATACATATGTATATATACATACATATACATATATATATATATACATATATAAATATTTACAAACTATTTCCAAATACAGATTTATATTGTATTTTCTTTTTTTTTATACTTAGCTTTTATCTATGTAAAGTATGAAATAAATTCCATTCAATTCTTTTGGATATTACTTAAAAATTCAGATTAGTTTTCTAATAATCGAATAATGATTTTGTAATGAGAAAAATCTATTAATTTTTCTATATTCAATATTTTGCATTAAATCTATGATAACTAAATAAATTATTAACTTAATTAACCTATAACTATTTATAGTCTAGTAAAAGTTTTTACTTACTTACGTATATATATATATATATATTAGATCAAAGATTGTAATTTAGATTTTAATATTAATTTTTTTGATATCGTTTATTGGGATTAGCTAAATACATGCAAATCAGCTTTTTAAATGCGCAACACCTCTAGCTTATATCCGGTTAATCTCTCAGATATCTGTTTAACTTGGGTTCATTTTTGGAAAAGAAAGAAAAAAAAAAAAAAACACCCTTAGCAGCGCATGCGCAAAACCAAATGAAATCCTAAACAAATATTTGCTAACGATACTTTGGTCCACGCTGTGCCTGTGGGATCTTTTGTTTCCGGTCTGGTCTGGTCTGGTCTGACCGTTTAGTTGTGGTTTTCACGGTGGTTGTGTTGGAAAATTGTATTGAAAATCTGTTTTTGTGTTGAATTTTTATTAAGAGAGTGGGCCGGGGGAAACACCGGCAAATGATTTTGTGAATCGGACGGAATACATAATAATCGGAATTAACATATGTATGTATATGCTTATATGTATATAAACATATCCAGAAGTCTTTCGAGTTCAAAAGCTTTTCTAGTTATTTTCTTATTTTGGATCTTTATAAATCAATAAATCCATTTGTCTGCATGATCGCATGGCATCAATATATTAATTATATATACATATATATATATATCAACTATCTATAGCGAGATGTTGAGTATCTTTTAGTATTTTAGTATTATACTTAAACCTCCAATTGGAGGTAACAAATTAGATCAAAGTTTATTAACTAAAATTCCTTTAAATTGAATTTTGATTTAAAGGAATCAGCAAGTTGTATATGTTCATTAACCTTTATCGCTTACATTTTGTATTGAATTCAGATGAGATTATATATATATTTTATACTGTATATAAGGGGTATGTTCATCATATATATTATATTAAATTTATCTACATATGGTTATATATTGGCTGTATGTTTAACCAAATTGTTGTTAAATTAAATATTTATATTGTCCCAAATCGGTTAACTGATATAGCTGATTGATCAATTGTAGAATACTCAAAATAATACATTTTTTCGACCAAAGATAGCCCGGACTTCTGGTTTTTTTTTTTTTTTTTTTTTTTTTTTTAAATATCAATTTATAGCGGGTCAGTAAGGGCCATAATTTGTTCCTAAGAGAGTTGCGTCGAATAATCCATTTAGCTCACGCGCCTAGGCATCAATTATGACGATCCACACTATGGTGCAGTGCAGCACAGACAAGCACATAACAGACAATGCCTAATAGCCACTTGGGGCACGCGACGCATAGCCCCCTATCGTTGGCTTATTAAGTTAATTACGAGTTTTTGATTGGTAAATTAAGGCGGTCGCCCGATGCCCGATGCCTGATGCCCAATACCCGATGCCCGACGCACGACACCCGCTGTCCGCTAACCGCTGCCCGCTGCCCGACACCCGTAGTTATATTGAGTTGGGTTCCCTCTCTTGTTCCTCTTCCATAGTGGTCGACATTTCGAAATCAGTTTTTAATTCAATGCCTCAATTCAAATGCGTAAAAAAATTAATTTAGATGCCATGGCAAATGATTTTCTCTTCAGAATTTTAGATGCAAATTGTCATTTTCTTAAAATTAATAAACAACATACTAGGGAAAAAGTTATATACAATAATAAACAATTTTCATAGTTTTGCATACAGATCTAATGACTAAATATTTAATCTATATAAATTTAGAACGACGGAGTTATCCAACTTAATTCAGAGATCCAATCGATATAACAACTTTGTCGTTTTTTCAAACGTATATCATGAAATATATTCGATATGTGTATATAAGGTGCGAATATAGAAATATCTGAATAAAGTGCCAGCAGAATCGATCGACTATTCGACTAGAATGATATCGAATTTTAGTATTACATATGTCCTGAGCTTCCTAAAGGAAGTTACATATGTCCTGAGCTTCCTAAAGGAAGTTAACCTCCAAGGGGGGGTAAACAAACCAATTAAACTTTGGAAGTTGGACCTTTCATTTGTTATATATTTTTATATCCATGTAGAGGTTATATTAATTTTGGTCAAAAGCATCTCCGACTATATAAAGTATATAAATGCTTGATCAGCATGAATAGACGAATTGATATAGCCCTGTCCATCTGTCTGTGATCAACAGCTTCTTCTACTTCGAGACCCTTTTAGCTGCTGAAATTTTTAAAATATATATTATTTATATATATTTATATATAGCATAATATATATTAATATTATATATATAATATAACATATATAAGTATGTCTGTTGAATGGTTACGGAATTGGTTGACTATATGCTATAGCTATTCCTATAAAATTATTCTCGCAATATAAGTAGGAATACTTCTAATGGTTCTGGCAAAATTATATAGAGACAATCTGCAAGGGAATAAGAAATAAAGAAGTTAGCCTATCCTTCTAGCTTTTACAATATATTTAATACAGATCTTTAGAAAGTATAACTAATGTTTCATTTTCCCTGGATTAACATCGGTTACTCGTTTCATCCGGAGGAGTAAGAAAAAAGTTGACTATATTTTGCAGCCTCCGGAGAGTAGGCATAAGCAGATCTGCACTAAGTGTATATATTCAAGTTGATGACTGATAGAGTTATCATTTACATTCTTTTCTAAAAAAAAAAAACCCAGGACCTCGACATTAAATGGGGGAGAGAGATGCTGATCAAGGTGATATATACTTTATGGGATAGGAAATGCTTCCGTATCTGCATTAGAAACACCTGACAAATTTTATTACTTTTATATTCTCACTCTCTCTTCCTCTCTCTTCCTCTCTCTCCCTCTCTCTCCCTCTGTCTCTATGAAATTGTTGCAAGATTAGGCATTTGGGCTAATCTAATTCGTTGGACATTAGATAAGCATATTAATTTTTATCTCATTTTCTTCTACTTTCCCTTTTTCTTTTCTGAGAGAATTAATTTTTATTTTTTATGTAAAAGGACAATGTCATAACTTTTACTACAATCAACCGCCTATGCACCTGTATAGTCAATTTGGCCTTCTCAACTTAGTATTATTTTTTGGCTAAAAATACATACATATGAAATATGGTTAATAATAAGAGTTGTTAGTTACTTGATGGTATTTTTATTTATTTTTATTTTGTTTTTTTTTTTTTTTTTGTTATTTTGTCGACACCGCAAACATTGAGCTGTAATATGTAATTTAATGTCTAGGGTAGAATTATCTTGAATCGCGTTACTCGCAAACCTGCAATTACATCACATCCGTGCACATACATAAAAAGTGTAGGCACCTTACTATCCTTATTGATGGCCATCGTACCACACCACCTACACCTGTACACCTGACTACTGTGTGTGTGTGTGTGTGTGTGTGTGTATAAACAACAGCTAAGAGCACGCAATTATGAAATAAATCAAACAAAAATATTTCTTATACACATTTTAACACTGACAACACACAACATTCTGTCTTCTCACTTGAATTGAAGATACTTATATAAGGAACGAGAATACATATATACATACATACATAAGTACTTATGTATATGTGAATACCAAATTTAATTCGAATATATATATATATCGATGTTTATATACTCTTCATCCCTCATTCCTATATATGTACATAGTTCATCTCAATTGATAGCAAATTTTGTTCTTTAAAGTACATCTAAACGAAATTAAATCGTTATATTTAATCGATTCCAATTAATTTCGGCTAAATGAATTTGAATTAGATTACTTTCGACTAACTTTAGTTTTAATATCTCAATTGTGATTAGTTAATTATAATCGATAATTAGATAGATAATGACAACGAACAGACAGAGATCAGAAAAATTTATCTACAGACTTAATAAGACTTTATAAACTAAATGAATGTTCAAACTTTAACTTCATCTTTGAGGAATCATTTAATAAATCGAAATTTAATATTTGAATTAAGAAAGAAAGTTTTTTTTTATCAAATAAAATTTGTAGTCAATACCAATACTTATGTCTCTATAAGTAATCAAATTTAAACAAACAACAACAAACAACCAAATTGTAGATCTAAAACTTGATTCCTAATAAAATTATATGATATAGTTAACTGTTAGCGATCGAAAAACTAATGAAAACTTAAGTTTAGTTGTGAAACAAAAAAATAAAAAATTCGGAATTTCGGACCATTTGTTCCAATGTTAGCCACATGTTATAGTCAACCGATTCTGATGTTTGTAAGTACATTAGTCTAATATATACTAAATATTATTATATAATATATAATAAATACCGAAAATAAGTAAAGAAAGTAATAAAGTGATATAAATCTTATTTTCGATCGATTGTTTTGGCTAAGAGCTATGTGATATAGTCGACGATCGGAATGATTCCGAGAGGCCTGTGTACAATTTCCCCTCTGTCGCTTCATGGATCTCGGAGGAGATTGTGTTGATCCCAAGCCGAAGGCTGGAAGTCGGTAACAACTCAGCTCATTGTGCTGATCAAGAATATATATATATATATACAGTTGAAGGATTCGTTGGAAATTTCGTAGCAGATTCTATAGTTAATATATTATTATATAATATTTTTGTTGATCTTCCGATCGATTGTGATTCGCCGTCATATTCTTTTAAAAATACTTAAATCGATTACATGGCCAAATGAATGATGGATACTAATTAATGCCTTATAACTTGTATCTGTATAAGACGATTTATATAGAATATATAATTAGGGATTTCAATTTTTTATTACTGTAGTACCGTCGGTCTCAATCAAATTAAACCATTTTGTTTCTGCTTATTAAAAAATGTATCGTTTAATATTGTTATCAATCAGGTTAGATATTGGTTCGATTCGAGTCCTTAGGAAAATTGGTAGCTAGAAAATGGAGATTAGAATTTGTTAATCGAGAGATTTAACGTTCTGACTACGGAATATAGTTTTAAATATTATTTGATAAATTTCTTTGCATCTGATTGGTGCTGATTAAATAGACATTATATGCATACATACATACATCGATATATGTATATATATATATGTATATATATGTATATATATTCAGTCTGAGGGTTTGTTATTTCATTCTTTAGTTGTGAAATTAATTATCGACCGTCATTTGAAGGGAATCTTTCAATTGGCATCCTCTCCCCTCTCCACCCCCCTTTAAAATGATTTCGAAATTGTAACTAAATTCAGATGGCTGGCATCGCCCCTCTCTCTGCTGGCTCATGATCGAAAGGTACGGGCTGACATTTTGTATTCTTTTGCCTACCCTAAAAGGCGGCACCCGGTCAATCAATTGGGAACGTTATTGCAATGAGCTCGAGCTTATTATGAATGCTCAGCAGGGTGCTAGTCGAGGGGTGGTTTTTACCTAGGGATGAAAGGTTCATGACAATTTGTATATATATTTTAATATATATATATATATATATATATGTACATTTGCTTATAAAGTTCCCATCATCATTGTGTATAAATATTAAAATGGGGTCGCATTATATATATATATATGTGCATTATACACGATAGGATCTGGCATAAAAACGAAAGAAATGATAGTTGCTGTTTAACTGTATATTTAAGGACTTTTAAATCTACTCATTACTACGTTACAGGATCAGCAACTCTTTTATCAGTTCCCAAAAAAAAAAAAAAAAATCAAAAACCCAAAAAGTTCAGAATCGTCCTGCAACGTTCGTTCAATAATCTCCTTTGAAATTCGATTGGCTTCATCACGCCATTTCAACCATCAGGACATAAGGCGACTGCATTTCCTTTCACGCCTGAAATTGTTGTTGTGTTAGTTTAAAATTCTGTTGTTATTTCTGCACTAATTAGATTAGCAGAGGGGCAGGCAGGCACACTCATTCAAACACCGATGAATGTAGGTATGAATGTATTGATGTATGTATGTATGAATGTATGCATGTATGTGTATATCTAGATTCTAGAACGAATGAATGGCTGGGTGAATTGCCGAAGTCGACATCGACAATGAATGAATAAAAGAAAATGACAAAAAGGAAATCACGAGTTGTGTTGAAAATCCTGTATCGGCAGCCGGCGATAAAAAGGTCAAAACAACTGCGAAATACTTTAATCCTATTAAGGTTATAATTCTGCAATGGAAATCAGAGGAACATGTTGCAAACACAACAACAGGAAGGATAAAGATCCCCCAAGCGATTGTTCTTTTTAGGTCCACTATATAGTTATAGTATGTATAAAGTGAGAGGGAACAAAGTGTGAATATATCTATCTATCTCAGATACATACATTTGTATATACTATATATACATAGAAGCGATGTCAATGAATCAACCAACTGATTAATAAGAGTATCTATAAAGATTTTTCATATATATGATATTAAAATCTTCAACTTGCATTCATTGTCAATCCTTCAATATGTAAAATTTGCTTTTATTCCATCATAAGCTAATCATAGCTATATGTTGCTATATGCTATATAGATATATCTATATATATATCTACATATATGTACATACAGATGTATGAACAACGATCAATTTTTTGTAATTTCACACTGCTCATTTCATTTCATTTCATTTCATTTCACTGTCAGTTATTATCCCCGGTCACGAATATTTTGCCATTTTGTTTAGAATTCATATATGTATGTATATATATTCCTTTGACTATATGGGTATTTGTTCATTATTCTCTTCTCTGTCACCGTCGTTCGTCTATTGTTAAAGATTATTTGTTTGCATCCGTTTAATAATTGCATTGTCACCGGCGATGTCTCTTTTGCCAGTTTTCATCTGTTTTCATCTGTTTTCAGCATTTTCAGCATTTTCAGCTCGGCATTTTCCTCTATGGGAATCAGTGGTCGTTGCCTGTTGTCAGATGGACATTTTGTTTTGGCGATTGTCTGCAACTAATGCTAAATCCGATTATATTTTGGCTATATTTAAGCACTCGAAGTGTCTTTTTTTTTCTTTTTCTTTTTTCTTTTCCTTTTTTAGATTTGCAAATTTGTAATTATTCTAAGCGGATTTTCTGTGAACAGTTTTATGCCCACTTATATTAATTTTTTGCTACTAACCTGTCTGCCTGTCTCACTTGATCTAACACTAACTAGATTAAAATCCATAAACTTCTATAATATGATCACCTAATTAATTTAATCGATAAACCGAGAAGAAATGTTTTATAAGAAATTTCTAAATTCTATCCAGTTTTTTGAACATATTTGGAGATGATTATTAATAATCAAGAATATCAGTGTTCTTTATTTTTATATATCTATACCAACTATATACTATATATGATTTGTTAAATTAAATTGGATAGTAAAATTTCTGGTTTTCTGGCCCTCTCACATCCAATTGATTAATATATTCTCGTATAAAAGCATATATTTATGGTACTAAATAATAAGCATAGAGAAATTTCTTATTGTTTTAAACTTTTTTAATATAAATATGCACAGATCTACATACAAAAGCATACATATAGTATGTCTATATGCTTATGTATGCTTGTGTGGGAATCTACATACATACATACATACATACATATACGATGTATGGTATCATCCGTTGATTATATATGTACATATGTATGTATGTATATATGTATGTATGTATGTATGTGTGTGTAAATCGCACAGCACCAACATCCCTTTAACCTCGATGCCACTAAAACACAAGCTTATTGTTAATAAATTAACAAAAAGTGAGACAGAACAAAAATGCTCGAGCTGGAGCATAATTAAACTCGGCGCTTTCAGAATTAAATGAAGTAAGTGGATAAGCAACGACTTGTCTATACCCTGTGTAGGTAATCAAGATTTGCCTTACTTATTAATAAACATACATACATATATGTATACATATATGCCATCTAGCTCACTCTTATTTACATGCAAGCAAACATTAGCGCACCTATCGGTCAATATAATAAATTATAGTATACCGATTACAATATAATCGAATATAATATAATTTCATATTAATCAGTTACTTACGAATATAATATAATTTCATATTAATCAGTTACTTACTATACTTATGAATTTGCATGGCAGACATGAAGAGACGGATCAAGAATCATATATGTATATGTATATATGTAGATACTAATATACCCTATTTGCCACTTGTATGCAGGGTATGAAATAGAATAGCTCCAAAAAGTTGGTAGCAATAGCGAAAAAAAAAAAATACCAAAATGTAAACGGGGCAATGGGGCCCCGAGTACTGCGGGAAAATCAGAACAAAACAAAATATTTTAATGACAAAGGCAAAGCCAAAACGAACCCCAAAACGTGCACAAACAAAAAGTGAGCTTGCATCGTAGGCTAAAATACTGGAACTGGGAACTGGGAATGAGATTGGGATTGAGACTGGGAATGGGACTGGCAGTGGCGCTGGCACTAAAAGTGGTAATGGTAGTGGTAGTGGTTGTATTACTGGCTGACTGCCATGCGCTATAGCTACACACCAATACCAATAGCAATAGCAATAGCAATAGCAATAGCAATGGCAATAGCAATAGGAATAGGAATAGCAACTGCTATACACCGCCCAAGAGGAACTTGGGCCGCCGTGGCAACGTAACGACAGCAACGACGGCAGTGACAGGCAACCCATTATGAGCTCCGTTGGTAATTATTTGCATAAAAATATATGCAAAGGTCTAAACAAAACAGTTTAGCAATCAATTATGAAAACACGTTAAATAGCTGAGTGCGAGTATGAATGTGTCGTTGTCATATTTGAATAGAGGGATGGAGAATGGAGAATGGAGATGGGAATGGGAATGGGTATGAGAATAGAGATGGGTATGGGTATGGGTAAAGACTGAGACTACTAAATCCAAAAGTACGCGCTTGCAGCGCACACAAAAAAAAGGGGTTTGTATCTCATAGAATGTGGAATACAGACGACACAACTCACTAATCACCAGATGCCTCTGTCATTGTTGGGACTCTGTTTTAACGAAGAAAGCAAAGGTAACCAAATTGTACGAGTACATACATAGATATATATATATATATACATACATTAACACTCACGCAGATGGTAACCAAAACTAACACTTATTGCCTGATGTGGCCATCCTAATGTATACTTTATGGAAACACACATTTGGGATAAGTGAAAGCAAATAATTGAGGTGACGTTTGTTGCAAAAATAAACAATGCCAGCAACCAGCGAGTAATGTGAGAGGGCCCATCGCTTTGTCTCTGTATTTAAAGATTAGGCTGCCGAACAGGCAGAAGGAGGTGCTAAATAATCTATTAAGTAATTTAGAGTCATATGCGATGCGATGCTAAAGGCAGAGGCAGGTTCTACATTTTTAAGGATAACATACATACATATATCTATTTATTTATCTATGTCCTGCGAAAGATATAACAATCTGACTAATAGCTGATTATTTATTAATATGCCTGTTCATGCCTTTCAGCTCAGAAGGATATGTTTTTCTTTTATATATACAATTATTAAGCTGCAGGATAATTTGTAATTTGTTGTTTAACAATAATTAAATTTAAACAAATTTGTTTATCCCATGTACCTACTACATCACCTTAGTAATCCAATATAATGTTCAGATTCATTTTATCAGATGGATGAATAAATAATTCGATTTATTTTTTAACTTTAGCCGGCCATAAAAAGCTATTGAGATTAGATTTAGATTTAGATTTAGATTTAGACCTTTTTAGCCTTTCCTTAATTAAAAAAAAAGATGATCGAACTTACTTTTGATAGTGCCGAAGTTTGTATACCCTTACAAAATGTTCTATTTTTATTAATTCAATCGCATCTAGAGTTGCAAGCGAAAATATATCTCAGACTTTTTGTCATAAAATCAGAAAGATTATTTGCCAGATCTGGTATAATGGTAAATAAAGTAAAATCCGTTTTCCTAAAATCAGATTTTATATGATAATTCTATAATATATATTCAGCCGATAGATTCGGCACTCTTTACTCTATAAAAGCTGCACTAAGTGATATAGTTGTTCGATCGGAATCAATTGTCTAGTTAGCGATGGTCCTGACAGAAGGACATGGCTATATCAATTTAGTTTGTTGTGCAGATTAGAAATATCTCAAGCATTATTTTTTTCATTTTTTTTCTTTGGCTTTGTGTTGGTCGATCGCATGCTATCTCGCTCACTCTTAACAGTCTTAAGACAATGTCCTTTTATTCAACTTTAGTTCTTTGTTTTTTCTAAATTCAAATTTGATTATTCATTTTGTTAGATTATAAAGGCAAAAGTGGGTGTGGCTTGCGTTTAGCTTTTATAGCCTCAAAAATCCAGAAGTAGAAGAAGATACAAACGACTCGACTGTTGATACTGATCATAAATATATATATTTCATAAGATTGGGAATATTTTCTTCTGTCAATTACATACAATAATTATGAATTATATTGTTTATACAAACATACATATATATATATGTATATTCTTTATATATATATAACATTCCCTTTATATCGTTATGGATTATAGAATATAAAATATCTAAATTAATTGAACCATAAATTGATTCTGATTTGTTTACTGAATTAATCACAATAGTTTAAATTCTCATTACCAAATTGAAATTATTCTTAAATTTGATTCGAACTTTAAAATCTGATAAAATGTTGTCTAGTAAGTTTTTTATTAATCGTTTCTTCTAATAGAAAATATTGCCTTTAGTTAAGATTTCAATCTGTATAACATTTACAATTAACAAATCGTTAAATATATTTACTTAGATTATATATATGTATGAAATGAACACAAATTTTCCCTCAATCAATTTTTGTTTTATTTTTTATTTTACTTCTTATCAATTATACAAATATATATCATATGAAATATGAATGAAAGTAATTATTTTATTACTCTTAATTATTTTGAAATTAATTAATTAATAAATATGCAATTTTATTTAATCTTAGTTAAAAGTCCTTTGAACAATTCAGAGTCTCGTAAGTATGATGCAGTCCTTTAGGACTTCTCCTTGGAAGAGCAAAAAAAAAGTATCTGAAATTATTGGTATGGTCTTACTCGGGTAGGCCGATTACTTTTCAGCCGTCCCTCGTACATAAATTTAAGCGATATTGTATTGCGCCGCTCTACCCACCGCAGTTAATCGGATTAGAGAGTGCCATGCCAGAATCGGTTGTGCGATGGCGACGTCGATTGTGATTTTGGCCAAATGATTTAGCGCTCTAGATATCTACATACATACATACATAAGTTAAGCTAGTGAAAAAACTGATAGTATGAAATTATAATAGCAAATACATATATATATATATATATATATATATATATATATATATATAGAAGTGTCCTCCTAAGCATAACAAAATATGTTCGTTTCTTTATTTGAACACGATCACGGACGGTAACAAATCAAACTACCATTAGAAAGTGATAAATTTAATGCCTCTTTAAATTTGGGAATCAAATTTTGGTTTCTCCAATGCCATCAAAGAAAAAAACAAGCCAAAAAAAAAAAAAAATGCTCACAAGTCAGAAATCCCCCACCGATCCCATCCCCCCCCTTCCCCCCTTTCCCACCCCTCATAACAAGAGTCTGGACAATGACGATGGCGGTGAAATTCTCTACTTCAAGTTGAGTTGTCATGCTTGAGTTGAGTGTTAGCAAATATTTAACGTAGTAAAAACATCCCAGCGCCGTATCAGCCCCCCCCATCCTTCCTTCCATCTACCCATCACCCTGCTCTTCATCAACCAACCACCCCCCCTCCCCATCATCATGCATCCCTCTCCACCCTCCCACTTTGCAAGCATTATTATCTACCAAATATTTTGGGATAGAAAGCCCCGCGCTTGTGTATAACACAGAAAAAATCTAATTTTCCAACTTTTTACGACATTTGCTTGCCAGTTCTGCGGCAATTTCATAAATATTTTCCGCTTCTTTGCGTTTGCATACTTTGTATGCAAAAAAACATGCCATCATCAGAACATTATCCCGCCGCGTGTAAATGAAATTCTCTGTGTCTGGTCGCCCGTTCTCGTCTCTACCGTCTATACCGTCTCTCCTCCTGCCTCGTCCGTTTCATCCGTCAGAGACGGCTGAAACGGCTGAAACGGCAGCCACAGTTACAGAAGCACAAAACGGGGGAGCATCGCTAGCAAAACTTGAGGGTTGTTGACTTCTACAATTTATCATAAGGAATTAGGTTCAAGCTTGTTATTAATATTATACTTGGTCTTCTTCCCAACCACCAACCATCTGGCCCGAAGGGGGGCGGAGGGTGGCACGGTCGGCGTGAAGCCGTTAACGTGCGAAGAGCGTTAATAAAGTTCATAAAATAAATAGAGTCGCGCAGTCAACATGTGAAATTAAAATCTTGGCCCCTGTCAATTGATGATAAGTAGAGCTCTTTGGGTAGTCTATTAAATAGCGAAAGCAGCTTCCACAATCCTTGAGGAGGAGTATTGGCCATGGCCATGTTTATGTATATTAGCTGGAAAATTAACCGTATAATTTGCGTTTATGTATACGATATATACATACATACATACATACATACATAGATATATGTACATACATACATACATATATGTATATTAAATATAGGGAAAACATTTTAGAGAGAAGAAGAAAAAACATAACATATTAAACAAACGAACATTTTTATTCCATATAAATGATAAAGTGTTTATATCCTAAACATCAGAATAGATCGATCCATTCATAGATTTAATTTGTGTATATAAAATATATATGTACAGCATTTGGAAATATCATATGTCATAGACAATGGGAATATAGATAGCTACAAATTATATTAAATACGCGAAATAGATTTCATTGAATAAAAAATTTCATTTTCAGATTTCATTCAAATAAAAAAATATTTAACTATTTTGAACATTGAAAATCGTATAATAGAGAATTTCAAGAATCTAAAATGATCGATTGATCTTAAAAAAAAAACCAATGGAAAATCGAATATGTATTGTGATAGAAACAAGAAATCCAAGGATTAATACAGGAAAGTAAAATTTATCTAATCCAATATCAAGTAAGGACAAACAAGTATACGATATATACGATATGGAAGTAGGATGAGGATGCGTCAGAAATACTCATAATTTCGCCACGCTTTTACCCATCCGTCTCAAGCGACACTGTACATAAATACTATACTATATCGTATATATATATATATATATATATATGTATATGTATGTATATGTATATGTATATATGGAGTTCCCTTCCCTTTCGTTGCGGTCCTAGGGAGTGAGAATGGCGGACGTGGCGGTTGAGGGAAGGGGGTGTGCTCTCAACCCCCTAAGGGCTCGACCTCAGTCGCGTTTTGTGTGCATGGAAGTGGCGCGTTCTCCGGGTCCTTCCCGAAGCGATTTTTCGTTTTTCTTTTATTACGTTGACCATAAGCCACGCCCAGTACATGTAGACGCGACGGCAACAACACGAACAACTGTTAGATACAAGCGAAAAGAGTCGCACGAAACAGTCAAGATAAACACTTAAACCGAACAAAAAACGATAGAACAGCCACAAACACACATAACAAAAAAAAAAAAAAAAAAAAAAAAAAAAAAAAAAAAAAGAAGAAGAGGAACAAAAAAAAAAAAGGGAAGAAAAAAACGAAACCAATTTGAAAGTCTATATGTACATACATACATACATACATACATACATATACATATGTACATACATTCATGCATGCATATGTAGTAGATACATACATATGTATATATGTATGTATATATGTATGTATGTATGTATATGGACATATGTATGTGTAGTAGGGCCATGAACAGGACTTTGGGGAGTAGAGTAGAGAGCACACTTGTCCAATATTCACTTAACGCGATAAAAATGAAGTAACAACATTGAAATCTGACAAAAAAAAAAAAAAAAAAAAAAAAAAAAAAAAAAAAAAAGAAGAAGAAATGGTTTTGGTAAAGGAAGTTAGTTGAAACTTGAAGGCGGCTTCAACTGATGGCAACCGAAACAGGGAAATATAATTCCATTTTGTTTAGTAACTTTTCAATGGTATAGTGTGTATAGAACACGTATTTATGTGCTCCCAATTGGATGTATGGATGGATATATATATATATATATATATCTATACATATGTATGTACATATATCCAGACACGTACCTCCATACATACATATATATATATTTTAGTATCTATATACATATGTATCAATTGGTCATATGTAGCTAACGAATGCCACCTTTTTACATCCCCCACTCATCCCTCTCAGCCCTGACCCCACAACCCACCATCCCCCCCCCCAGCCACCGTTGTTAGCCAAGTTCTGGCCGCACGCGCTCATATAGCAAGCAACATAAAAATGAAAAAGATAGCGCAGCTAAACGCGTTTTATTTCAGTTTATGATTAAATTTATTACATAGTATAAGCATAACCACAACCGCTAAAGAATTACCACAAAGTGAAATAACAAAGTAAAAGAAAAATATATATATATATATATGTATACATATATATATAGCTATGTAAATACAATGTACATACAAATGTATGTATGTATGTAAGTATGTAAGTATGTAAGTATGTTTGTTTGTTTGTGACCCACGCGACCAAGGTGAAAAGTGTGGCTTACCTAAATTTAATTATTCCAACGTCTTAAAAATCTGAAAAATTTCATATAATTGGCCATTCTTTTAAACTTAACCCTTATTATTTTTCATGAGCTGTGCGCTTCTAATTAAGCTGAGCAAGTTGATTCGTAACAATAACAACAACAACAAAAACAACAATAACAACAATAACAACAACGCTTTAGCTACCCAAAAGGTGTTTCAAGTTGGCGGTGAATTTAGCAGAGCTTCGTACTATTGACATTGAGTGCAAGCGGCATCTTTTTCATGCCGAGACTTAAGTTCGTGGTGGTACGTATTGTGGTACTCTCTGATACTCTGATGGCACTTCGTTGCCTTCGACGCTGACGCTAAAGCCCGTTGGAGCCCTCGAACCCCCCCCCCTCCCCCTTCCCACCACAACGCACAGCACACAGCTCAGAGCTCACCAGCTAACAACAAACAGCTAAGAGAGAAGTGCGAGTGAGACAAACGAATTGTGCTGGTGTGTAGCTGTCGCAGTGCAAAAGTATCTTTTTTATCTGGTTTTTGCTGTGTATTTGTACGATTGCCAAGTATGGATGTGAGTGTAGACATGGACCATGGCCGTACCCTCTGCGCAGCCAATCGTACTGGGCTCGGGTATCAAACTGGCGCTAGCTTTGACGTTCGTGTTCGTGCTATTCGCTATCCGCGCTAACCGTTCTCTCAGACGAGTAGGCTTAAGCCAAAGACCAAAGCTCTATGCTTTTCGTTCTCTTTACGTCTGCTCGATGTTGCCGTTGCTGTTGCCGTCGCTGTTGCTATTGCTGTTGCTGTTGCTGTTGCCGTCGCTGTCTCTTATTTAGATTCTCATCGCTGGTGCCTCGTTTATTTATGATTATCTGTGTACAACTTGTTTTGTGTTCATCGCATGTCGACTTCCATGATGGTTGTAGTGTATGGAGAAGCATCTATTTGGTTTGCTGGTTCACTCTGGTATTAAACCCTGCCCCGAGGCACATACACAAGTACATACACATACCTACATACCTACATACATACATACATATGTACATACATACATATATAACATACCTATGCTCATACCTATGTATGGATGTACATACGGCCAAGTAGTATACATGCATACATATTAAACATAAGTACATCCCACATACACACACATACACACACACACACACACACACACACACAGATACTGTTGAACACACCTTTGCCCAGTTTTTTTTTCTTTTGTTGTTTTGTTTTCGCTTTTTTTTGTTTTATTCTTTTCTGCTTTTCATTTTATAAAGTTCATCATTAATGGCTGGTTGGTCAAGTTGGTTGCAATACGCGGATTGCTGCTCGGCTTTCAATGGTAACAGCAACTTTACTTGTAGTTACGCCTCCTCCATCGATTTTAGCTTATATAGTTTCATGCCTTTGACATGCTGCGGTTTCAGTTTGTCCAATCATTTATAGATATGTATGTAATACATACATATTATGTATGTATATGTATATATTAAGTATACATATACAATTTTCTATAATTCAGTTACGCCATCAGTCCATATGTACATACATATGTATACAAATGTAATTAAAATATAAAAAATTCTTGTTCCATGAAAATATTTATATAATCCTCTATCATCTATCGATCGTATGTTGCATTATATATATATATTCAGATGTATGTACCTTCTACAATCTTTTGATGTACATTTAGAAAACAAAACAAACTAAGTAGATTTTATTATAGTTGGAATCATTTTGGACTCGTTGCAAACTTTGTGAAATGTATCAGCAAAAGAAAAAGAAAAACAAACTACATACATACATACATATGTACATACATACATACATACATATGTACATACATACATATCTCTAAATAAAAGAAAGCTTAAAGCGAATCAATACATGATTCGAAGGGAGAATCGAGGTATTTCAGCAGGCCCAAGCCCCCACCCCCCTCCATCTCTCATGGGAGTCCAACTCAGACGCTAACCGCAACTGTTCTTACCAACCGAAAGAGCGTCGAAATAACATTGCTTACAGCAGACCAGAACAATCAAACACCTCTTCATTTGTATCTATTAGATTAAAATTCATGTCGACGTTTGTAGACGCGGTTTTATACGCACTGCCGCTACATGCATCTTCTTATCCAGAATATGCGTATATATATATATATATGTACATATGTACATATCAGTATTTGTAGGTAGTGATTCACACAAAGATATATACATACATACATATAACACTCGTAGTAGCTTGAAATTCGCAATCATCATTTGCTTTGTGCCGACACTTGAATAAGATGGGGTGGTGGGGAGGGGGAATGCTAGCTACAATAACAATCTGAGCTGCTGCTGCTGCTGCTACACACACACTTACACACACACACACACACATACATTTGCAAATAGAATCAACAACAACGTAGTCACGTGGCGACCCAATACAGAGAAGGGTGATGCGAAACGATGCGAGGCAAACTAAATCTGCTCCTCCAGACCACCACAACCAGAGAGATACGGATACATACATATATATACATATGTACAGACACACACACAGACACACACATCTATACAGATATACATATAAATACTGCAGTTGTGCCAACAAGCATACACAAAGGATACAAATATATCTCGTGTTCGAAATATAAAAATCGTTAAACAAAGTCTGACGTTGTTTCTGAATTTGGATCGACTGCGACTAACGACTGCTGCTATATCGTTGTCGCCGACGTCGTTCAGCTGCTACTGCGAATATAGCGTATATATCTTGCCCTCCTGCTTTTGCATGGGGGTCTCTTGCGCGACTGTTGTCGTGCCTGCGCTGTCGCTATTGCAATATCTTTCTCTTTCTACCGCCTACACAAAAGCTGTCGCGCCCCTTAGCGCCAGTAAACGCCAGCACCCGCCCCCATGAGGGTAAGCCAAGTGAGGTTGGTGGCCAATCTCTAGCCCTCGGAATTGAACAATGGCAATACTAATGCGGTCTCATCGCAGCTAGCGGCGTGCTCCTGCAACGAAAGCAATGCCATTGATACCACCGCACCAATGACTTATTGTAATCGGAATTTGTTGCTCACAACCCAATCACCATCGGGAAATACACGTACGTGTACATACATACATACATACATATGTATATATATATACATACATATGCTTCAAATGATGATTTAAGTATGCATGTAGATAACTCTCTTTTTCTCTTACTTCTTGTTTTTTTTTTTTTTTTTTTTTTTTTTTTATTACTGATACTTCAGAGTAATGCAATGATAATGGGTCAAAAATAATATTTTCTCCTACATACATATGAGCTGAAAGATTCCGGAAGATAACCATTGAATATATAGATATAAACTGAAACTCATCGATATCAATATTAATTGTCATAATTTGAAAAACAGAAAATGCATCTCATGATGATACATATAGACATACATATATATACATATGTATGCATACATCATTTATAATAAAATATATATTTATCATTTATGTTTTAATTGGACTGACATCACTTGATTCCATCGAATTTCAATTTGGAGTAAGAATTCATATTTTACGCCGTTAAGTTTACGGAATTAGCGAAGGCCTCTTAGCCCTCTTTTTAGGTTGTTGCCCAGAATTATCTAATAAGACAATTTTTCATTGATTTCATTTCTATTAAAGGGAATATATATGCACATAGTTCCATATGTACATATATATATATATATATATACATTCATATATGTATGATAAACATATGTATACATATATATATATATATTCATATAAATGAAAAATATGCCTAAAAGATATAAAAGAGAAGGATAACCGTGTGATTTTAATTTTATTTTCATTATAAAAATGGTATGGAAACGTTTTTGAGAAGGGATTCTTATATAAATTTAACTATTTGAGATTGGTCATTAAAGGAATATAGGAATATAGATTGATATGATTGATCTCTGATATATTGATCTCTAGAAATTGTTGCTGTGTAAATTTCTTAATTGATGTTAACTCCTATACTTATAGGACTTAAGCCCTAATTAGATTCATTTCGAAAAAAAAAAAACATTTAATGTGCTTGATAATATTTGACCCTATATTTATTTTATAAACATTTCATTAAAGCTGTCACAGAGTCCGTGAAATAATTTATTATTATTGATTGAAGCAGTGTTAGAGGTAGACATATTGGATATAGATACATACATAGTAGATCGATCCAGTTCGTACGTTTCTTCCCGGAACCACATCATATGTACATACATATGTATGTAGTTATGTCTGTCTATGGCTATGTATGTACATATATACATACATAGATCTGTAATTTTCACTGATTCGGGAAAACCGTAAAGTACAACTTTATTTCCTTATTTGTAATATATTGAATTCCTATGTCGCATGATAATTTAGATTAAGAATTGGTTGACGATTTTTGAAAATATTTGTAAAATTCCATCAGAAATCGAATCTAAATTTTTGTTTGAAAATTGAATTTTTTTCTAAAGTATGCGAGACAAAATGGTTTCGTTTCAATAAAATGTTGTGAAAATTTTTCTATTTTCCTTTTGTTGTCCTTTCTGTGTGTTTTTTTGTTTTAGTTTTTTAATGCAGTATAGTTAATGGTTCGAAGTTTGTTTTTGAGACGACAATGTCGCGGTGTATACATACATACATAGAACATATCTATGCTTTTGATACATACATATGTACATATGTATGTATGTATGTATGTATGTATGTATGTAAATGTTTTTGTATGTATGTATATATATGTTTCTATATACATATATATGCGATACAAACAGCATGACGAAGTTATCGTTTACTCGCCGTCGCATACATGCCACCGTCACTCCCCTAGAGTGGCGTTCAATTAATTAGAAAAAGTTAAAGAAAACTCACGAAAAAGGGGTGGAGGGGGTGGGGGGAAAAAGAAAGAAAAACAAATACCTACATAATAAAATGTAAGAGCGCATGTTGTAGCAGCAGCAGCAGCAGCAGCAGCTGCGGTGGCTGTAAAGCGGTAACTGTGCGGAAGATGCCACCAATACCAATCCAGGAACAGCGGTCAGCAACAACGAGCGTTAGTGACAGAGGGGGATGGGTATGGGTATGAGACTCCGTATGCCGGTGGATTGTGGGGAGGGGGAGGGGGAGTCGGTGTTGGTGGAGTTGAAGGGGTAGGGAGAGAGGTAGATGATAAAGACTTGCACAGCGCAGCACAGCTGAAGCGTTGGCCCACCCTTTTTTTTTTACGATTTTCGTTCTTGTTCATCAAGTTTTTTCAACGGCAAAATCAACGAGCATAGAGCGCAAGCACTTTGGTTTCGTACTTTGAACGTTCGTGTTGCTGTGTTGTTTATGGCAACAAATACAAGTACCAACACCCACGACAGCAGCAGCAGCAGCAGCAGCAACAACAGCAACAGCAACAGCAACAGCAGCAGCAAAAGCAGCAGCAGCAGCGACAGCAGCAAGTAGCAGCATTGCAACAGCAACAGCAACAGCAACAGCAAAAGCAGCAGCACCAACAACAACAACAGTGACTACAAATACATACATTGGCATTTACAACAACACGCAATAACAGCCATTTTTCTAGTTGTTAAGTTAATTTTTTCATGTTCTCTCTCCTTTGCTGGCTCACTCGCACTCAGTGCACGGTCGACGGCCGCTAACAGGCAGCAACTGGCGGGCCGATGCCGTTTTTGCTAGCCCGGTAAACTGAACGAATGCGATTCGTGGCTAGCTTTGTTTGCCATCTCGCTCTTACCCACAACAGCCACCAGATACTTTATTTATGGTCACAGCAGCAGCAGCAGCTCAGATACTTTTTGTGCTTGTGCTATTTCGTGCCCCCTCCCCCCCCATGACACGACCGGTTCTCCCGCAACGCTATCTCGCTCACACGCTCATCTCGGGCCCTCTAGTCAGTGAATCGGCCGCGTACCACACACATCCAGATCCAGCGCCAGCCCTCTTATAATGATAATCATTATTGCCTTTGTTGCGCTCGGTGTGGTGGTGTTCGTCGTCGTCGTCGTTGTCGTTGTCGTTGTCGTCATCGTTTGTTACTTTTTCTGCTGGCACTCAGATAAAGACACAGACACACATGGGCCCATCCTATATGTATATATACACATACATACACACACACATCCATTCTTATACTCATACATATTTTTATATACATACATACACGCCTATTACACCCATATACATGTAAATATGTTTGTATGCATGAGTATCTGTATATACATACATACATACATATATATATAAATATATACATACATACACACAACCAGACTAATGAAGCAAGCAAGTCGTCTCTGCCGACTTGGAGTATACCCTGTACCAAAAAAGGATATTTGATTTAAACAGACTCCTTCCAAATCCCCATTAATTGAATATAAATTTTTGAAAAAATTCTCGCAATAAGCCAAAACACCAAATTCATGCTTTCTCGCTCACTCCTAACAGTGAACGAAACTAATGCGTCATTCGGTTCCAAGCAACATGCGCATGCTATCTCGCTCACACATTTCAGCTGCTGCTGCCCATAGAATTTCAGTACAAAACATATATACGTATTATCTCCGATATTTATTGACCGATTTCGGTCAAAATCGGTCAGACGGTACATATTGGCTATATAATTAAGTCTACTAAAAATAAATACTGTAGCTTTAATACAACTCTAGTTATAGTTTTTTCTAATTTGCGGGGGCGGAAGTGGGCGTGGCAAAAATTTGAAACAAACTTGATCTGCGTATGGACTAGGTGGATGTTGACACCAAGTTTGGTTGCTCTAGCTCTTATAGTCTCTGAGATCTAGGTGTTCATACGGACGGACGGACAGACGGACAGACGGACAGACGGACGGACAGACGGACGGACAGACGGACAGACGGACATGGCTATATCGACTCGGCTGTTGATGCTGATCAAGAATATATATACTTTATGGGGTCGGAAAATTTTCCTTCTGCCTGTTACATACATTTTAGCGACTTTAATATACCCTTGAACCCTATGGGTACAGGGTATAAAAATGAGGGGAGAAACAAGTTTTGCCAACCGCGCGCTCGCTTCTGCTCATCGCACAGTCTTTCACACACACACACAATCAAGCAATGTGTATCTGTGTGTTTCGGGTCGCGTATCTGTGTGCGCTGCTTTCTACAGATGTGGATGAGGTTGCGCTGCTTGTTGTTGTTGCTGTTTTCGCTGTTTTCGATTGTCGGTTGTCGTGTAATTCCCATTTGTCGTACACTTTGTAGTTGCTCAAGAAACTCATGTTAGTCTACTTTTGACTGTTACGCAGATTGTTCGTATCGTTCGTGCCCGTGTGCCTGTGCCAGTGCCTGTGGTGCCCCTGTGTTTGCCGTTCTGTATTCGTCTGCTTCGTCGCTTCGAGCTCGATTTACTGTTCTTCACGTTTGGGTTCGTATTCGATTAATACGACTTCGTCTACCGTCGCACCATTTGCGAATAGCCGTCGCGGATTCGACTTTTGGTGGACGTGGAACATAACTAAGCCCGTAGTACGAAAATCAGGCGCTTTGATATTAAACTCTTGACGGTACTTTCTCACTTTTTCACATCGGTAAATTGTAAATCCAAAATTAACCGCCGGGAAATGAAGAATTGTTGAAAAATTGTGTCAAGCCAAACAATATAATTTGTTTTTTTTTTTTTTTTTGGAAGGAGCTACATACATAGCTGTATGCTAAATTAAATAACAATATTAATATTAATATTTAATACAATAATTATTAATATAATTAATTAATGTGGAAATGTAAAGTGTTCACTCCAAACAAAATCGTTTTTTTTTTTGGATAATTTACTAATTGATCTACTATCTAAAAACAATCGACGAATTTCCAGTGAATCAGTGAATCAATAACAAAAATAGAACCCATTATTAAACGCATATATATCTAATATATATATTTAGGATTTATTTGAAGTTTGTGTTGAAAGCCGAAATTTAAATTAAATGACAGTGCACAGTAATGAAACCGGTGTCTGTTTAGTAATGGTGCGTATAAAATTCATATATATTTTGATCATTTTTTGCATATATGTACATATAAATATACATACATATGTATGTATGTATGTATGTACATATGTATGTACAGTTTACGTAATTCATTCTAAATAAGCTTCATAAACATTTTATACAAGTTAAAGTGATAATATTGCGTTCGTCGAGGCCCTTAATGTAAAATAAGGTCAATTGCATATTTGATTATGCCGCTTAAATGTAAATACATACATATGTACATATATACATAAATGCATAAACACATATGTATGTATGTATGTATGTATGTAAATACAATACAAATGCATTTAGTTACAGCTTAAGCTTTTTGTTTGTCATGAATTTTAGTTTCGTTTTCTTTTTTAAAGAAAAGATATGTATGTATATGCATGTATGTATGTCCGTATGTATGTACATATATATGTGCATATTCTAATTGGCAACTAATTATGAATTGAAATAATTAATTGTCTCAACCATTGTTTACCCATAAATAAAATGCCCATTGATTTTTGATTCTTTTCTGTATAATGTGACAAATAATGTGGAAGCAGACACGCTCGTATTGAGATATTTCAAATATTTAGATCTAAAAACAATTGTTACTCACTCAATGACTGCCAAATCTTAAATCACTAAATGTCAGGATTATATTCGTGGGACATTCGTTCATCTTCTTCATGGTGTATAAGGCAAAATGATTGTTATAGGAAAGCAAGGTCATTAAGAGCATGTATTTTAAAAGACCGGTAAATGAAATGCTTAACATCACAAATGTACATATGTATGTATGTATGTACATATGTATGTATATATCTAAGTATATATTTATATATAAACATATGTACATACATACATACATAGATGTATCAAGCACTTTGCCAAGTACTTGCATGTTCTTATATATTCAAAATAGCACATGTTGCCATATAAATACATACATACATACATATGTACATACATATACAAATGCAAATATATATATACATACATATATAGATATTTGTGCTTATACATACATATCTACAAATGTGTGAATTTATATATATTTCTTAATTCGTTAACATATGCATATGAATGAATATATGTATGTACGCACACAGATACATACATATATGCATATATATAGATATGTACGTATGTATGTATGTATGTATGTATATGTATATAAAAATGCATTCTTTTGCACTTATAACTCATGGTAATCCGATCTGATGGAAAATATTGCAAGCTGAACTTGCCGTTTCTGCCAAATGTAATCAAATGAACTCATACTTGAGATTTAAGAACACACACACACACTCGCACACACCACACACACACTCACACACACACTTGCACACACACACACGCACACCAAAATGGTTATAAAATACAATAAACAAACAATAATGTAAAAAAAAAAAAAGCAGAAAAGAATTTGAAACCGAAACCGATGTTCGAATTGAAGTCAAAGCAAAAAAAAAAAAGAAAAAAAAAAAACGAAGAAGAAAAAAAAGAAACACAATCTCGTGTTTAGATAAAAATTCCTTTTTGGACACATGAAACACTTATGGACAGCTATTCTATACTTTTAAGTAGTTCTTTATGTAAGACCCACTAAAGTGCCCAAGTAAACACTAGAATTTTTGCTATTTATTTTTGATTTGATTTGACTATGAATTTCATTTAGTTTCATAATTTGACGATGCTTAACGAATGGCCAGATAAAGTGTACACCACCATATACCCGATAATCATTAGATCGTAGCGGTTAGTTCAAAGCTATATCAGCTATAGCTGATAAGAACCGTTTGCAGTACCAATCAAACAAACCATCGGACTTGCGTACCTACATTAACTCTCTCTATGTCTCGAGTCAAACGCCGGGAATTAATTTTTAATCGCGTAGAGCCACTTGAATTGTCACTTAGAAGAAGCACAGAAGAAGACGGAGACGGAGACGAGTAGTAATGATCTCGATGCAATATAGACCTCCCCCCCCCACACACACACACACACACCCATACTCCAATCTATCCATCTATTGTATATTATATTATTCCGAGTCGGTTATGTCCAGAGTGGAATGTTCAATCTTAGGGGGTTAGCTGCGTGGTATCAATCAATGTTACTGGTTCGGTCGAGCAGTTTAAAATGCGCCAGAGCCCCACGGTCTTATGGTCTGTGACAAAAATCGTATTTTACGCCTTGGATCATTTGTAAAATGTTAAATGCGAAGAGTAGTACTACAACACAAATACACTAATACACAAAAACACTAATACACTGTACAGCGGGGCAATCGAAACCAAGAAGTTGTCGAAAGCGACCAAAGAGAAGACGATAAATAAACCTGAAACTTGTTTGTCTCTTTATGCAAGTGTGCGTGCATGTGTGTGTGTGTGTGTGTGTGTGTGCATGTGCATATGCATGTGAATGTATCGATATGCATACATACATATGTACATATATATACAAACATACGCATATCTTTTTTGTTAATGTTGTTTCTGTTTGTTGTTGTTGTTGGTGTTGTTCCAGTTGTTGCTGGCGATGCAGTTGGCTGACTAAAAGTGTCGACAAAGGTGCCCGATAGGCTTATACTTATATGTATGTATACATATCTATGTATGTACGTATGTACGTATGTATGTATGCATGTATATATGTATATATGTATGTTTATATGTATGTATAGAGAACACTCTACTAAGAGTATTCCGAGGGCTGTGGCTCCATCTCGAACCAACCAGTCATTGGACATACTTACAATCAAATTGATCTCAGGAGGTTGCCGTCGTTGATAGTTGTCGATGCAGTTGTTGCTTTTAGTTGTTGTCGGTTATTGCTGTTGCTGTTGCTGTTGCTGCCGCTGTCGTTGCTGTTGCTGTTGCTGTTGCCGTTGCCGTTGCCGTTGCCGTTGCCGTTGCTTGCAGCAATCGGCTGTGTAATTTAAATCAATGTTGTCAATCGAAAACATGATTTGTTGGTAATGGCGGTCTGACTTTGAAGATCGCGTGGAAGTCCGTCGAGAGTCTCATTTTATTTATTAAGACTGCCGCAGTCAAGATGGGTTTGAAGGGCCGGACAAGGGGCTACGGATGTAGCAATGGATATAGGAATGACTATTGAAAGACCCGTGCTTATCGTCTCGATGAAAAAGAAATGTTTTTTAATTAAATTTTAGTTATGGCAGGTAGCGAAACATGCTACAGTAGGTAAGCAATAAGACTGATATGAATGTATGTATATACATATATGTATGTATAGATGTATGTATGTATGTATGTATATCGAGCGATCGGGGGAAATTATTTACATAAAAGGAATATCATCATAGCATATGATTTATATTACTTTGTGTTACTGTACTGACAACTATATGATATAATCATTCGATCGGATTTATGTAGATACATATCGTCTGTGCAGAATTACAGATTGTGTCATCAGACTTAACTAATCCTACTGATGAAAATATACATACATATATATTTAAATGGTTCAGATTGCTTTCGTAGTCTTTCTTTTTAGAAATAAGTTGTTAAATAACAATAAGTTATATATAGATATATATATATATAAATGTATGAAAGTTATTCAATTGGATTCTTTTATTTTCTATATATCCACAGAATGCCGTTTCAACTCACCTTGCTACTTCGTCCCCGAACACGCCTCCCACCAACGCCCCCCAAACTCCTCCATCAACGTTGCCAACGTTACCCTGTACTTCGAACCAACCGCTGACTGTGCCCGTATCTGGGCCTGGGCACAGTGGAATGGTTACATCGACGGTGCCGCAAGGAGAGCGCTCCATTTCGCCAGGTGGACCAACAACAGGCCCTCAAGCTCTGGCTGTTGTTGGCCAGTCACCCAGTGGACCGCATGCACCTGCTCCCGCACCCGCTACAGTAACCTCAAATCCAAGCCGATGCTGTGAAACAGGCCGAACCATCTATACGGATCCGGTTAGCGGTCAATCGATCTGCTCATGCCAGTATGATATGCTTAACTATCAACGACTTGCGGCAGCCGGAGGTGTACCTCTCGGAGTTTATCCAGAGGGTATGTCTGCATACCTTTCTGGAATCGGAGCCGAACAACCTCCATTCTATTCCAATCCGGTAAGTGAATTTTACCTTTTACCCTATACCTATACCTGTAGAAATTCCATTTGGCGTCCGTCCTGTTTGTATGTAACATCCAAGTGAACAATGGGACAATAAATTTATAAATTTGTCCAACGTTGGAGCTAGAGACCACCATCGTTGTCATCGTCATCGGGGTCGTCGGCGACATTCGATCGTATAAACAAATCTACGGCTGCACTGCTCCCGAACATGTGTCATGCAGTTGAATTTTTGCTTGTGTAGGAAACATTCTCAAACAGATTTGTCAAGCCTTGAGAGGGGCCAGACCCAGAGACCGTAGGCTATACAAATACATATGAGATACGAGTATGCCCATGCCCATGCCCATACCCATAGCCATAGCCATAGCCATAGCCATACCCATTGCCATACTCATACCTGACCTTTCGTCGGCTGGTATCCTCTCTGTGATATTTCAAGTCACATTAGCAAAGGACCACAGACACAGACAGAGTATTACTTGTTTAAATCGCTTTTGGACTGGCACTGGGTCTCGAATTAAAAATGGTAATGGTCGGGGATAGCCTAACAATGGACCATCTTTTGGTCCATGTTTTTTTTTTTTTTTTTTTTTTTTTGCCGCATGTCCAGCTCTCTCTCTCTCCGTTCACTCTTAGCCCATTGTTTGCCGAATTATTTCTAATAGCATCGTGTAATTTGTTTTTGTTTGCAAACAATTCTATTTGGTTACAATACCCGGGGACCACATGCTGTGCCAAGGGCTAAGGTTGTTGGGTTCAGAGTCGGAGATCGGGTTCGCATTCTGTTGCCTAACAATTCAAGGAAGAAATCTTATTAAAAGAAATACTTAATTTGTGCAATGTCCACACAATTATCCTATTGGTTCTTATACATACATAATTCTTATTACACTTGAAAAATCTGTTTACATATTTCCCTTAAACTGTCAACTGATAATTTAGTTATTCCATTTGACAAATTCAAAACTCATCAATACGAGAATAAGCCCATAACAAGTCGCTATCGACAATAAACAAAAAAAAAAAAAAACCGAAAAGCGAAAACAAAAAATTAAATTATTTTATTTGCTTACATGGAAAAAATAAAAAATTAAAAAATAAAAAAAAAATTTAAACCCCAAACAAAAAAAAAAAAAGAAAAAGAAAAAGAAAAAAAGAAAAGAACTGCACGACAAGGAATTAAAAGAGAAATACAAAAATTAGCTGACGAAAATAAAATTTACTCAGCGAGTTTAATGAATGACCCGTAAGATATCGAGCAAACATATATATATACATACATACATCTGTATATGTCTGTCTGTAGATATAGTATGTAGATCCAATTGATCATTTTATTCATCGTTATGCACACGGTGATATTTATATTAGTTTCTCTCATTGTATTCACTATTCAAATACTTCTTCATGTTCAAGTCATTTGATTCATCACAATTGATTTACGATTATGCTTAGTTTTGGTTTACAACATTCTACATAGAATTGCTGCGGTCATGGGAAGAATTGAATAAATTCTTTAAGTTTTATATTTGGATGTGTGTGTGTGCGTGCGTGTGTGCGTGTGTGTCTTTCTTCTGAGATACTAATGACAATTTATGCCATTCATCGGTTCGTTTTTTCTTTCGTTTCTTCTTTCTTTTATAAGGCTTCCGTAGTCTGAATAGCAATCATTTGAATTTTTAACTGAACTGTCAGCAAAAGCAAGGCCTACAAAAATTGGTATTATCTTTTTCTTTTTGGGTTTTTATGTTAGTTTTGTTTTATTAACATTCGAAAGACATTCATAGGTACATGTATATATATATATTTATATGATTATGAGACACCCACGATAAAATCTCTAAAAACATAATTTGAGAGGATAAATGTTGAATTGTTTGAGAGGATAATTCTGTATATGTATTTCTCAAAGAAATCTATAGATTGTATATATGTATAGGGAAATATATATATACATTGTTTTTTTTTTTTTTGGAAACATGCAAAGTACTTTATATTGATGCCTTAATCGGAATCAGTTAGCATTTTGAATCTTCTTTTGACTGTCGCACAGCTGCATAAATCATTTGGCGGCCGTAATTAGTCACTTCGGCTAGTTTCCAGTGCCGCTACGGCGGCGCTAGTGTCTCTCTTAAACTAGAGCAATTTTTCTTTGCATCTATATGTATATGTATATGTATGTATCTATCTATCGGTAAATATCATTCAACTAGAGTTGTAAAAGTGTCTGCTTGGTGCGGCAGATTCATTACTTTGACACAACCTGTCAGGCGCCTGTCACATTGCCGCAGCGCGGGAATATATTTCTTGATCTTCGGCACATGCACATGGTAAACTCTCTGGATGAATGTAACTGCAAATGGTGGATGGTCGTACGTACGAATGAATGAATGAATGAATGAATGGATGGATGGATGGATGGATGGATGGATGGATGGATGTTTGGATGGATGTTTGTATGTATGGTGGTGCAATCGTGTAAAGCGGCATTTGGTGTCATTCCAAATGGCAAGGAACATTTGAAGAGCACCGCCCGCTAACAAATAGGTTGGGCCGAAAAAAACCGACGCCCGGTGTTTTTGTTGAGGGCGTTGACGGCTGCTGCCTTATATCTTATTAATAAATTTGTCAACACGCGAGTGACAGGCTGTCCGCCTGCGACCCGCCTGCCAACAGTCTATCCGTTTATCTTTTTATCCTTAGGGTCGACATCAATGTAGACGTCGACCCATATGCTACATCCTTAAAATTATTCAATTAGTCAGTTGAGTGAGGACTAAATGTGGAATACGCGGTTAAAAGTTTTTCTTTTTGTTTTTTTTTTTTTTTTTTGTACAGAGAGACAGAGCGAGAGAGTGAGAAGGGGAGTGTTAACTATGTAAATGCAATCATAAAAGATATTGTGATAATAATATTTAGTTATTGATTCTATTCTTCATGTTTTTAAACTATTAAATTATTTTCTAAGTAAAATCCAGTCTATGCCAGTTAAGGCAATCCTTCTCCATGCTCTATTTGGAGTACCATCAAAAGCAACGACAACAATGCAAGCATGAAATTTCACACTTGCAAACACACTCAAATTTGCAATGAACCTTAAGTCCTCTTCCATTGTGCGTCTGTGCGGCAATAGAGTGACTGAGACAGAGACTGAGACAGAGACTGAGACTGAGACTGAATGCCACCTACATATATCCTTTGGGAGCCACAAAAACTTCTGCCGTTGGCAAGTTAACTGTAAAATGTAGCAGATATGAACTACAAATAGGAGGACTCACTTACTCACTTACTCGTTCGCTCGCTCACTCACTCACTCACTCACGCACTCATTCATTCATTCACTCAAGGCAATACACACACGCACACCCACATCCGCATCCGCAACCACACACACACACACACACAGAGAGACAAACAGTTAGATAGACACACTTACATACGTTCGTTCCACTGTTAGATACTAAACAACCCCCCAAACAAAAGCAACAATTCAAATCCAGCCTCTTCCTACAATTTAGAGACTGGAGACCACCAGGATACATGCACTGATTTGTCAACTTTCAAAATGTCGAAGTGTTGTCGTATTGTTTTGGGGGTTGGTGCCCTAATGGCAAGGTGACGGGAAATGGTGCAAGGACTTCGGACTGCGGGGAACACTACTACATGGCATACAAAGAGTATGGGCTTGGAGTACGGGTGCGGGTGCGAGTGCGGGTGCGAATATGGATATGGGTATGGGTATGGGTATGGGTATGGGCATGGGCATGGGCATGAGTATAAGTGCGGGCGGTTGTGGTGCCGTGGGCCTAGACGAAGTACTAAATACATTTACTGCTCTTACCAATCTCATTGTTGTTGCTGTAAGTGTTATGGAAAGTTTTTGTGTTGGTGCCGTTGTTGTTTGGCTTTTTGGCAAAGTTGAAAATGTTCGTTAACAGTAAATTTTGCACTTTTATATGGTTTTCACATGTACACAAAAGAGCATGGTAATGTTGAGCAGAGGGCAGAAGAGAAATAAAGACGTACATACATACATACATACATACATACACATAAACAACAACAGCAACGATAAGAGGGCCCAAGGAAGGAAGAAAGAAGGGCCAAGGCTGGCAGGCAAGTGTCAAGTCAAAGCTATGTAAAGGGAGAGACGAAGGACAAAATTGGTGCTGGAGCTCCGTTGATTTTGGTAAATGGGTGGAGGAGGTGGTGGAGGGGATGGTTTGGGGCTAGAGGTGAAGTTTATGTAAGGGCGGGTGTAAACTAAGAATGGCTGCCTACAACAAGCAAAATTAGCCGTCATGGCAACGCAAATGAACAACGCACAAACAACCAGTAATAAGACCATCAGCAACAATAACAACAACAACATTAACAACATTAACAACAACAACAATGCTATACGTACAACTTTATAAGCGAGTGCACAAATTGTCATCGCGTTGCGAAAAGTTGTACCACTTGTACTCAGCTGGATTCCCGTTAGGTGGAAGGGCCATCCATTCCATTGCCATTCGAATGGCTGGTGCTGGTGCTAGAAACACGAGAAAAAGGTACTTGGAAACATTCTTTTCGGAAGTCAAAGTCCTCGATGTCGTCGATTTCAATTTAAGTTTCCATTCTGATTCGATTCATTATTTACGTCAATGCGTCGCTAACCCAGCCAGCCATTGGAGTACCGGCTGGAATGCGCAATGAAAACGTGGATTTATTTTTAAATCGATGCAGCAATTAATTAACTCGACCCGTCATTACACGCATCATTCGCATAGTAGCGCATCAAGGCGACGGACCACAGGAGCCGGTGCCATAGCCGGTGCCAGAGTCGGTGCCAGTACCAATGGCGATGCCCATGCCCAAGCCCGTACCCGTGCCTGTGCCTGTGCCTGTGCCCGTGCCAGTATGGGAACCGTCGGCTACCACGGCTACCAAGAAATCTTCATTTGACGCGTGAAGGGAACACAGTCAATGAAATTGCTTCAAAATTAAGATAAACTGCCAGTTTAATTTAAATTATTTAATTTTCCCAACTACCAACGGCAGATCTATGTATATACATATATATATATGTATATATGTATGTATGTATGTTTGTAAATGACTAGAAAATTCAAGTCAAAAATTTTGATAAAATTGAATCTGAATCTGAATGTTTATTCATAATGCATTGCCAAATGAATATAAATTTAACAGAACTTTGCTTAGTGAATTTTTGAAGGATATTTGGATTTGGATTTTGAATAAAATTTAAAATGATTAAAATTCTCTTAAAAGAGCCGTCGCGTCGCCCATGTTACATGTCTGATTCCCTCCGACCCTATTGTCGTTTCCATCTCAAATTCATATTAAATCGCATAACCACGTTCGATTCTGCAAAATCATGGATGAAGTATGTATATATAGTATAGTATAGTTTAAGTTGGGCCGATCTCTTTCATATTGGCTGACTGATGCTTGTCTATTTCCAATTTCTATAAGCATTTGAATGAGTGTGTGTGTTTGTGTGTGTCTCTGTGTGTGTGTGTGTGTGTGTGTGACTCGAATCCTTCTATTCAATATTTAGATAGAATATATATTATTATGAAAGGAAGCGGCTATCAACGGCTACACCTGTATGACCAGTAATGGCTCACAAAGTTCCATTATATATTGTATGTACATTCAGTCACAATGATTGTCGCCGCTGGTAAAGCAATATATGTATGTATGTATGTATGTATGTATGTATGTATGTATGTACGAGTATGTACAACTTGTCTACAGGTCGGGGGCACTTAAGTTGCCCGATCATCGTCGGCCATCGCAACGTGGTTAATATTAAACGCAAACGCAGTTGAGAACATGTCGAATGTTGTAAATATTACAGATCGCCAGCTCAAATCTCGACAAAGGCAGCGGGAGCATGAGTTGTCGGGTGGTTATGGGTGTATAGGAAAAACATATATACATATACATATACATACACATACATATACATACATACTTATATATGTATATTGATGTCAGTGGCAACAGTAGCAACGGGCAATAACAGTGGCTTCGATACGATTGCCGTTGCTGTTGCCGTTGCTGTTGCTGTTGCTGTTGCTGTTGCCGATATTGGTGGCAATGTTGGGCAGCGGTAGCGGTGTCAGTATAGGTATCGGTGTCCATGTCGGTTGCTGCTTCTATGTAGAATCAAGAAGTACAATTTATTGTATATGTTACTTTGAATGGGCTTTACTTGTATTCTGCACGCACTCTACAAGTATACACGCACGACATGCACACTAGGCTTAAACCGAACAAAAAAAAAAAATTTTGTTTCAATTACAATTGGCGAATGCACTCCCCGATCTCTGGCCAAATCTACATGCATGTATGGATGTATGTATGTATGTGTAAAAATGTATATGCATAAGTGCTGGTTTTTTGATAGCTACGGTACGATAATTGCAGGGGCAAAGAGGCAAACCGGTTCTTTTGACTACGGCCTGTTGGCTTCATTGAGAAAAAAAGAATCCCAATGTTGCTACGCATTCAAGTATTGTAATTCAATATTGTCTGCCCTCACCAAAATGTTGTAAAAGTTTTGTTAAATGACTTCTGCGAACTGCTCTGGCTGAGGATTGTTTTTCTTTTATTTTCTTTCGCTTTTTTAGTTTTTTATACCCTGTACCCTGTAGGTATAAGAGGGTATAATAAAGTCGCTAAAATGTATGTAACATTGAGAATGGAACATTTCCGACCCCATAAAGTATATATATTCTTGATCAGCAGTCGATATAGCACTGTCCGTCTGTCCGTCTGTCCGTCCGTATGAACACCTAAATCTCATAGACTAAAAGAGCTAGACCAATCAAACTTGCTGTCAGCATCCGTCTAGTGTTTACGCAGATCAGATTTGTTTCACGCCCACTTCCGTCCCCGCACAATAAAAAAAACTATAAATGGAGTTGTTTTAAAGTTATTCTATTTCTTTTTGGTACACTCAATGAAATAGGCAATATGTACCGTTTGAGCAAATTTCATTGAAATCGGTAGATAAATATCGGAGATATACATCTACGTATGTATATGTTTTGTACTGAAACGCAATGGGTAGTAGCAGCTGAAATGTGTGAGCGAGATAGCATATGCACAATGCTTTGTGCCATTAGTTTCGTTTACCGATAGGAGTGAGCGAGACAGCATGTATTTGCTTTTTCGGACTGTTAAAAGAATTTTTATAAAAAAATTTATATTTAATTTAAGGGGAATTTGGAAAAAGTCTGATTTTATGACAAATCTCTTATTGGTACAGGGTATACTCCAAGTCGGCAGGGATAACTTGCTTACTTCGTTTTTTTTTTTGTTTTTGGTTTCTGTTTTTGTTTTTTTTGTTTTTGCTCTCTCTTCCTTTGGCATGAAGCAGATCCGAACATGTCAACTTGCCTTAGCACCGACTTTGGCTTTTTATTCTGCTGCTGATCCAAGTTTATCAGTCTATCGCAGTACTCACACTTACCACATGCTGCGAATGCGAACCGTCGATACCTCCTCCCGATAGCAACATTCCCGATGTTGGCGACGCAAAAATATTTCCGCTTTGGCAAAACTCTTGGCAGACATCAATACAACGGAGAGTCGCCAGTTGGTAAAGGCCATTGCACCACAGACAATTGATTTTTATTTTTTTTTTTTTTTTTTTGATTCCAAAGAACCTATTCCTTTCCAGAGTCCTGTGGTGTTAGTGTTTCAGTTATGTTGTAGCTGTCCCTGTCCCAGTCCCAGTCCCTGATAGTGTCGCCGTTGCCGTCGCCGTCTTCTTTCCTATATTTTGATCCTTGCCCCTATGCCCATGTCCCAGTGCCATGTGGTTATGCATCATTAGGAGTGACCTTTTTGATAGTCTGCATTTTACCTGCGGATATTTATCTAGTTGGAAGTGTTTCAATTCAATGAATATTCAAGTATTTGTATTAGCTTCCGAATGATTGCTATTAGTTAGTTAATTAGTTAGTCTCGCATACTTGCATACATACAAACATATGTACATACATACATACATACATATACAGGCAGGCGCTGCTGATCGACAACGACGACGATCGTAAAATTGCATACATACTTATGTATGGTATATACTATGTATAGTATGTATGTATGTATTTGCTGTTGTTGTTGCTCTTGTTGTTGTTGTTACATTTGCGGTATCATCCAAACAGCTGCTTCTGATTTTTCCACAGACAATGTTCTGTGTGCAATCTACCATCATTATCACTTACTACATGATGAACAGCTGACATCTGTCGGAGTATATTTTAAACAAGACTAAATTACTAAACACTTATTTATATATGTATGTATGTATGTATGTATGTATACATATGTATGTATATATATATAATTATTGTGTTCAACTTAATCAACAATTCGCAAATCAAGCCGATCTGTTTGACATTTTATGTCAGTTTATAACTTTTGATCTGTCATTAGTTTTATTTCTATGTATATACAAGTAAATACATATGTATATATGTATGTATGACATTCTTGTTTTAAAGTTTGTTTTTTTTCCTTCCTTTGTTTAATTAAATGTTATGCATGTACATACATACATATCTATCTACTATTTTACAATACAATCCCATATGAATCCAAATTGTGCAAATCGATGTATGTACATATATAGTCAATAGTCAGAAATGCAGACAAAACGCGGACGTTTCGATTGCCGTCGCTAAATGACACGCCTTCTCCACATGCTGGGTAACTGATAGGATGCTCGCTTATCAATTTGATGTCCCAAGTCTCAGTGGACTATTATTATTTTGTTTTTTTTTGTATTCAGATCGGCAAGTCTATCTATCTATTTAAATACTGGAATCAAAACCCAAAATTTGTAGTCATAATCCAATCTGACGCTCGTTATGTACATCAAATTGATAACATATTCACATCCGATTAATCCAAAAGACAAAAATAAACTTGACAGGTGAATTATGTATATGTATAAATGATTTGTTTAACATGATATTTAATAAGGTTGGGTTTAAGGTCTTGACTACTGGTCGGTCAGCTCATTTGAAACATAAATGTTGTTCAATGTGTCCAAAACTTAATTGTCGCCACTATTTTTTTTTTGTTTTATTTATTTATTTATTTATTTATTAATTTATTTTGTTCGTTTCAGGCCGGAATCGATCTAAAGGAAAACCTTGTTGCCGGTGCATCACCATGGCCATACCCCTCAATGTATCACCCATATGATGCAGCGTTTGCTGGCTATCCATTTAACAGGTAAGAGTTAAATGTACATTGTACATACATAAATATATATACATAAATAGGGCTTGATATTGATGGTCGCAGTGAATAATTGATTTGGAAAGCGTGGAGAATCCATTGCATTATCAAATTGAGGCCCCTTTGAAAAAAAAAAAGAACTTGGACGGTGGTCCGGCAGGCGTCGACCGCCACATAAGCGTCGAAACGTGATCTGCAAGCCAACATTTGGTTTACTCATACATACTGCAACATGTATACATACATACATACATACATACATACATATATTGTACTATACTATGCATACGTAGTCGAATCGATTATTAGGCCCGGGATAGTCAGCTCTACAGTGTCTCTACAGTGCATTCATCTGCATTCAAATGCTGATTGAGTTTGCGTAATGTATGTATGTACATTTCTTCATCGTTTTCACTGTAAGAGTGCGTAAATGTAGTCGTGCATTTTAGCACGCATGCATTCTCTCGATGACTTTTGTTGTTGTTTTTTTTTTTTGTTTGGTTTTTTTTTTTTATTTTCCTTAACCACAAATTTATTGACTTGTAATTGGTCGTGTGCACATTGTCTGTTGCTTCCGCCGTCCACCATCCGCCATACGTCGTACCCCCATTGTCACTGACATAAATTTCCAAACACAATTGGCGATTAAACATTAAACAGTCGACAACATCCCGTCACGTCACCTTACAATTCATTCGTCCAGGTACAATTCTTTCCTTATTGTTTCCACTGTAATTGACACTCATAACAAAATTTGAAAGCTGACTCATTCAATGCCGTGATTGGCATTTGTTGTTGTTGTTGTTGTTGTTGTTGTTGTTGTTGTTGTTGTTGTTGTTGTTGCTATTGTTTATGTGGTTGCCGTCGTTGTCATATTTTCTTCTTCTTATTTTTTCTTATTTATTTTTTTGTTGTCTATCAATAATATTCACAATAAATTAATTTTGAGTTATTTCGGCGTGACGTGCCTGCCGTTTGCTGGCCAACCTGAGAATTTGATTCAAAAAATGTATAATGCTATGTATGTATATGTATATGTATATGTATATGTATATGTATATGTATATGTATATGTATATGTATATGTATATGTATATGTATATGTATATGTATATGTATATGTATATGTATATGTATATGTATATGTATATGTATATGTATATGTATATGTATATGTATATGTATATGTATATGTATATGTATATGTATATGTATATGTATATGTATATGTATATGTATATGTATATGTATATGTATATGTATATGTATATGTATATGTATATGTATATGTATATGTATATGTATATGTATATGTATATGTATATGTATATGTATATGTATATGTATATGTATATGTATATGTATATGTATATGATGTATATGTATATGTATATGTATATGTATATGTATATGTATATGTATATGTATATGTATATGTATATGTATATGTATATGTATATGTATATGTATATGTATATGTATATGTATATGTATATGTATATGTATATGTATATGTATATGTATATGTATATGTATATGTATATGTATATGTATATGTATATGTATATGTATATGTATATGTATATGTATATGTATATGTATATGTATATGTATATGTATATGTATATGTATATGTATATGTATATGTATATGTATATGTATATGTATATGTATATGTATATGTATATGTATATGTATATGTATATGTATATGTATATGTATATGTATATGTATATGTATATGTATATGTATATGTATATGTATATGTATATGTATATGTATATGTATATGTATATGTATATGTATATGTATATGTATATGTATATGTATATGTATATGTATATGTATATGTATATGTATATGTATATGTATATGTATATGTATATGTATATGTATATGTATATGTATATGTATATGTATATGTATATGTATATGTATATGTATATGTATATGTATATGTATATGTATATGTATATGTATATGTATATGTATATGTATATGTATATGTATATGTATATGTATATGTATATGTATATGTATATGTATATGTATATGTATATGTATATGTATATGTATATGTATATGTATATGTATATGTATATGTATATGTATATGTATATATCTCTATAACTCTAACTTTTCGGATCGGGTAATAGGGTGCGAAGTGCGGTTGACTGTTTCTTTTTCTTTTTTTTTTTACCATTTGTTCTTTGCATTCTTTGGCATCGCCGCCGATAGGAAAAAACTTAAAAAAATATATTCAACTGTCAAGTGATCAAAGGCATAATAGCTGTCTGCGCAGGTGTTTCGCACTCAGTGACACTTTGCATTTAAAGTTAAATTAATTAATTCAACTGCAAGAGCATCAGTTGACATCGCTGTCGTCGTTCGTGGTTCAGGCAGATGGCTGGAAATTAAACGAGGCCGTTACACATTCATACATATATACATATATGTGTGTGTGTGCGTGTGTGTGTGTGTGTGGGTGTGTGTATGTACATATATGACTATATGTAAATGCATAAACATATGCATATGGATACTCCTGGGCTTATTTTCCGCATTCGGTTTTGTGCCGCATATACATACATACATATGTATGTATGTATATGGATCTATGTATGCATGATGTAATGTACATACATATGTACATTAGTATGTATATTTAACTGTGTGCTGAATATTTGTGAGCATGTGTGTATAGATGTTTTTGTTCATGTTAACTGCCCACAAAAAAAAAAAAAACGATAAAGACAGTTGTTACCCATTCCATTGGACATTGCATTCAATATTATGGTGCATTGCCTGGCATCGTCCAGAGTCAGGAAGACCCTGAATGTGTCAGACCGCAAACTGTATACATATACATATGTATATACATATGTATGTATATGTATGTATGTATAAATACTGTTGAATGGACAAATGCGTTTATGATGAACAAATTTCTGGCTGGAACCATAGCCCCCACCATCAATGAAGCCTACTTCAGGAATACGCAACCATTTTAACAAATTGCAAAAATTGTTGGGTACGAACAATATATATATGTATATATATATATATATATATACGTACATACATTTACGTTGTGGTGTGGTGTGGTGTGGTGTGGCGTGGTGTGGTGACTTATTTAAAGAACTCTAAATGGCCGGCAACAGCTGCGCGACACTAAAGTCAATACATTTTGTTAACTGGTCTGTTGCCCTGTTCTGTATCGTACCGTTTAGGGAGCACTTGCTAGTGGCTAGTAGAGAAGAAACACACACAGAGAGTGTTCAAAACCGGTTTTAAACACATTATAATAATTAATTAGCATATTTTGGGGTGGGCCGCCCATATGACGCAAGTGAATGTATGCAATTCTAAATCTGTTTAATTTTGCTTCTACTACACTTTCAGTTACGGAATGGATTTAAATGGCGCTAGACGGAAGAATGCAACCCGCGAAACAACATCTACCCTCAAAGCATGGCTAAATGAGCATAAGAAAAACCCGTATCCCACCAAAGGAGAGAAAATAATGTTAGCCATTATCACAAAAATGACGTTAACACAGGTGTCAACCTGGTTTGCGAATGCGAGAAGAAGACTGAAAAAAGAGAATAAGATGACTTGGGAGCCAAGGAACCGTGTGGATGACGATGAGGCAAACATTGATGATGACGATGACAAAAATACAGAGGAAAATGATTTGCTAGGTAAGTTTTTCCATGTATATATGATATGATATGATATACTTATCTATATGATAATAAATTTAAACTTTGTACCTCGTATCCAAATTCGATTTATCCTATCAATAATAATTATAACCTTGCTATATCCTATTAAATTATATCCTATATTATATCAATTTCCAAGGCAATCAAGATCTGTTCATCTGCTTGTGCCATTTTCCCATCCTTTTCCTGTAGTTTTAACAGTTCTAGTCAGATATATATATATATACTCGTAAATATATAATTCTACTATTTCAATACTTATGTCCGAATATTTTATTAATTATGATTCCAGATGCTAAGGACTCAGGTTTAGGCTCTAATGAGGATAAGGATCGAAGTGGCAGATTGGGTGATATGTTGACAGAGCGTCCTGGTGAAAGTAATAACAGTGAATGGTCTGAATCTCGGCCAGGCTCGCCAAACGGATCACCCGACTTGTATGACAGGCCAGGAAGCATGCCTCCTGGTACGCATCCATTATTTCATCCTGCAGCACTTCATCATCACTTTCGACCTCCGGCGGGATCTCCGCCAGATATTGCCGTTTATCATCATCACCAGCAGCAACTATTGCAACAACATCAACAGGCGCAGCAGACATCTGTGGGCGGTACATCAAAGCCACGCATATGGTCACTGGCCGATATGGCATCTAAGGATAGTAAGGAACCAGTGTCAATGCCCAAAGATAGTGCGGCCAGTGAGTTGCCACATTCGCATCCTGGCTTTTACGGCCATCCAAGTCAGCACTCATCGCCGGGTAAGATAATGTCACCATTAGCCGCACGGATTCCCAACTATGCACCATATGTCCGACCCGATCTATATAGAGGATTTTATGGTACAGCTGCGGCACATTTAAGTGCACCAACGCAGGAATTTTTGGAACATCAGCGAACATTTGGCGCTAGTTTGGCAGCTCACAATGGTCTTGGTATGAATCCGTTGCTATGGAAAGCCGCCGTATCGGGTGGGACAAGTGGTCCACATTTTGCCCCTTTAAGCTTAACTACGACAAGCAATACTGGTGTTCAGCAAGTGGCACATCCACCGGTTGTATCGCCGTCGGCATCTAGCTCATCATCATCGATGGGCTGTGATGTTGTTCATATTCCGACAAGTAGTAGTGCCCAATCCTCAGCGCAGAATGTTATGGGACCAATTTCCAGTAACTCGACTGCATCATCATCATCCTCAAATTCGGGGAAAATCTCACCAGGCGTAAATGTAACATCCCTTAGTGCAAATCCATGACATCCATCGGCATGTGCGTCCCCAGAACCGTCGGCTGTTTCAAACGTAACAACAGCACCTCCACCAATTTCGGCGTTTCGCTCCTTGATTGCATTCCGGGAGCAACACTTAAAACAGCAATCCCCAAAACTGGCACTACTTCGGCCGTAGTCAATGCTAGCAATTAAATCTTGGGCTAATCACGTCGACTTCCACCACAACCCTATCCACCCTCCCCCCCCCCCCCAGCTTGGGCAAAGAAAGGTATACACTTTCGGACAATAATTTACATGTGATTATTCGGTATTTTGATTAACGCCGCTTATACCAAAAAGCACGCCAATTCAGCAGATAGCAGCGGTTAAATTTTTACACCAGAATTACACAAGTAATCCAACATCGAACCGCTGCCAAATGACTTTGTGCAATTTTTGTGAGAAGGAAAATCCTGATAAATAGTTGAAGACGTTGAAGGTTTTTTTTTTTTTTTTTTTTTTGAAAAAAAAATACATACATACATACATACATACTTACAACATATGCAATCAGAGCTTATAGAATGTAAATTTGAAAGAGTTAGTGAAAACAAGCAACAATGATGTGCTATCCCGATAACCGGCATGACCATAGGCCAATAGTCGGACCTTCATAATGGGTCCGAACGGCACTCTAGCACATAAGCAAATCGATCCAGCAAATCGATCCAGCAAAGCCAGATTTATGCTTTGAGTTTAATATTGTCCATTAATTGATTTCTTGGATCTCTTTGTAAAATTTACCCTGATTGGTTTATGCACATATTCATTGATGTGCACGCATACTCTTAAAATATATAAAAATATATATATATATATATTTTTTTTTCTTATTAATATTGGCATAATTCAATCAAATCGCTTAAAGGACGTATGAGAGGACACAAAACATATCAATCCAAACGTCTGAGCCTATTCCTCCCTATATATCTCTTTTTGGATCCAATTGTAGCCGAAACCAAAAAAAAAAAAAAAAATAAATAAAAAAAAAACAAAAAAAAAGAAAGAAAAACTAAAAAATAGATAAAAGAAAAATGAAAATGAAAGCGAAAAAGAAATGAAAGAGAAAAAGAACATGTGGAATCATTGATTTAGTTGTTATTGTTTTTATCGTCTTAAGTTAACAATTTGTTCCTGTCGTTTGTAAATTTAATTTATTAATTTTGCCCATTTATTTTTTTTTTTTTTGAATTACGAATGTAAGTACCTACAATACATACATACATATATCATATATTGGCAATTTCTAATTATTGTGTTTGCTGTACTTTATGCACAAATCGTATGTAAGCTGGCATAATTATAGCGCCCTAAGCAAAATAGTGTAAATTAGTTCAACTGTATATAAAATATAGATCAACCCATATATAAAATAAAGACATTTAATTGGTCTAATGAAATATATATACAAATACGAAAAACAAAAACAAAAACCAAACAAATCAATTACTTAAGTTTATGGGAATGTACATACATACATACATATACATACAAATTTTAGCATCAACCAAATCAAATCAACGTTTCCTTAATTTAGCAAAAAAAAAAAACAAAAAAAAAACCAAAATAAAAAAGAAAACAAATGGATATCGGACCGATTGGGAAGGATACTCGATTGCATCAGCTTTATATCAACTATTTGACAGTGTTCCATCAGTGTTAGAAGCTATCCATTGTAATCGATTTTGGATTTTATAAGTATTTATTTTAGCATAACTAATCACATCATCTCTTTGATATGATATGACATTCTAAATTGTACATACAAGTTTAGAAGGATATTTTGTATGCCTAAGAGACTATTTGATTTAAATTTTCGATCTAAACCGATAACGAAAATATATATATATATATATATAAATGAAACATTGAATAAATAGAAAAGAAATTAATAAATCATTCATAATGAGCATTAGCCGATTAGCATTCCGTTTGTTTCTTTTAGATTAGCCTTGAAATATATTTTGATTCCGCATTCCGATTTACCAACATATATTTGCTTCATATGGAATGGAAGTTCATAAATTGGATTGAAAGTCAATAAGAAATTCTTATATTACATTCGCTGGATTAAAATGGAAAAATAAAAATCAAAAAACGTAAGCGTAAGAGTAAAAAGCGAATAAATAAAAGTGTAAATAAAATATATATACATTTTTTTTTGGATTATTTTTAAAGCGGCATTTTAAGTTTTTCTGACACAAAGTTTGGTGTGAACCTGTTTTTTTTTTTTTTTTTTTTTGTTAGTTGATATTAAGCTTGAACTAAAAGATACAAAATTGGGGGTGCTGAGCGGTTGGCCGGCAGTGTGACCCTTCCACTTATGAAATGAGGGTTGGTCACATTGTTTGATTAAAATTTAAAAAAAATGAAGTAAGCAAGTCGTCCCTGCCGACTTGGAGTATACCCTGTACCAATAAGAGATATTTTATAAACTCAAACTCCTTCCAAATCCCCATTAATTGAATTCAAATTATTTTAAAAAATTCTCCTAGCAAGCCGAAGCACCAAATGCATGCTTTCTCGCTCACTCATATCAGTGAACGAAACTAATGCGTCATTCGGTACAAAGCAATATGCGCATGCTATCTCGCTCACACATTTCAGCTGCCGCTGCCCATAGAATTTCAGTACAAAACATATATACGTATTATCTCCGATATTTATTGCCCGATTTCGGTCAGACGGTACATATTGGCTATATAATTGAGTCTACCAAAAATAAATACTGTAGCTTTAATACAACTCTAGTTATAGTTTTTTCTAATTTGCGGGGGCGGAAGTGGGCGTGGCAAAAATTTGAAACAAACTTGATCTGCATATGGACTAGACGGATGTTGACACCAAGTTTGGTTACTCTATCTCTTATAGTCTCTGAGATCTAGGTGTTCATACGGACGGACGGACAGACGGACAGACGGACAGACGGACAGACGGACGGACAGACGGACAGACGGACAGACGGACAGACGGACATGGTCATATCGACTCGGCTGTTGATGCTGATCAAGAATATATATACTTTATGGGGTCGGAAAATTTTCCTTCTGCCTGTTACATACATTTTAGCGACTTTAATATACCCTTGAACCCTACGGGTACAGGGTATAAAAATGTAGTCTTTTAACAATATTTATAGTAATGCACTAACGAAAGTATGCGAGGATGCAATTACTTATTAAAATATTGAGTTTACCCTATGTGAAGCATAAATCGTATAAATCAAACAATGGTATTATGTATATGTATTATATATGTAACACCTTATTTGTAAATCCAAAAAAAAAAAAAAAATAATAATAATAAAACCAGCAAAAAGAAAAACCCAATGAACCAAAATAAAAAACCGGCAACTTTTTTTTTTCAAACTGGATGCTCACATAGTTTGTTGCGGATTTTCAAAAACAATTTTTTGGAACAACTGATTAATTGAAATGAATTCATTTAATAATATACAAATGTTGATGTAATCTCACAAATATATTGGGCAAAAAAGGGTCTTGCATTGGACATCGGATATTATTATTATTCATTTAAATAAAATGAAGAGAAAAACTAGAAAGAGGGACTAACTTCTGCCGTGCCGAAGTTCGTATACCCTTGCAGATTTTCTCTATATAATTCACCATTTACAAATTCAAAATTTTGAGCTTGAGGAAAAAAATTTTTCATACAAAATTTTTTTTTGTACCGATTGTTCCTATAGCAGCTATGTGATATAGCCAACCGATTCTGATAAAACTTGATTGAAGTATCAAGAAGCATATTAAACTCATAAATACCAAATTTCGTGGCATTCGGTTAAAAAACAACAGTTATTGAGGATAAAGCTTATTCCTGACCGATCGTTCCTATGGGAGCCATATGATATAGTCGTCCGATCGGGATGATTCCGAGATATACAATGCCTGCAGCAAAAAGGAGCCTATGCTGAAAATTTCGGCTCTGTAGCTCTTATGGTCTCGGAGGAGAAGCTGTTGATCCAGACAGAGGGACAGACGGACAGATGGACATGGTCATATCGACTCGGCTATTCATGCTGATCAAGAATATATATACTTTATATAGTCGGAGATGCTTCCTTCTGTGCGTTGCAAACTTCTGACCAAAATTAATATACCCTCTGCAAGGGTATAATTAAATACCTAACTTCGCCCTTCTTTTCCCTGTTATATACATTTTTTACATAAACTTTTAGCCCATGGATATAGAATATAGAAAACCGCACAATTATTTTATTTTCTTCAAATGTTTCAAATTCATAAAAGAAACCAAATCCTGCAATATAAATTAGAAATGTTTTTGAATAGCAAAAATGAGCTGTGAGTTCATAAAGCCATGTCCTTTTGTCGGCATGTCCTTCTGTGTGGATCGAAGTTAATCTCTAAGTCATTAAGCTAGCATTCACAGCACGATGCCTGCTTCTCTGTATATATATATATATATATATATATGTATATAGTATATAAAAAGAAATTTAGTAGAATGAAAGATTCTTGTATATGTAATGTGAATATGTAATGTACATATATATATTTATATATATATATATATATATATATTTAATATATATGCATTTGCAACTGTGTATCTCTTGTCAATGCGGTCAATGTAATAAAAATGCTGAGTAGCGAAATGGAATAGTGCTGCGAAGGTGTCGCTGACCGGAAACGCATTCGCAAACATAAACACCAGAAGAGCGGAGTGAGCATAAAACTTATGAATGACAGCGCCAATGATTGTAGTCTTTAAAAGGGATTGGGGTTATTAAACTCCTCAATGTATGTATATACATTTAACCTTTCTGAGCTTAAATTTGTTTTTCTTTTTTTTTTGTTCTCTGTTGACCTTATTTCCGAATGGATCATAATGGATTTAAGATTTTCAGAGTGTCAGACGAAAGATCTCTTCTGTCACACTTTGGTATTTTATAATTTTTATATTGTTTCTTGACTCTGCAACTATTTGTTAAAATTCCGTTGACTATGCAAACAATTTCGATACAATATGAAATACCCTTGCTGGAAAAAAAACTAAGTACATATGTGTATTCATTTTGATTAATTATGAAACTTTGCTCACATTCAGATTGGGAATTATCTTGAATTTTTGTTTACTCTCAAAGGATCCACCCCAATGAACAGAGCTAGCATCTGAACAGTTGTATAATACCATCCGCTGGGGTATACATATATATATATATATGTATATGTTTACGAGGATTAATGTATCTACAAGTTAATTTTATAATTGTCAAGTCACTTTAAGGTGTTCCACTCATGTTGCATTGCGGTTTTTATTCCCAGAAATTTCGCGAAATTTGAAACGAATAGAGTTTTCGAATTGTTCGTATTCGGATTATACAAGGCTGGCAACTTAAGAAATGTTTCAATTTACAAAAGATTCGGAAGGTTGAAATATATATTCTTGGTTATATAATTATTTTTGCAGCGAGAGCTAAATTTGAAAATGTTTTAACTTTCTGTCAGTTAAATCTTCAATCGAACCGATAGTTAATTGTTTTTTTTTTTTTTTTTTTGCCTGTAACCCAGTTATAAAGTAAGATATGTATATGTATATAACTGAACGCGAATGGCTTGTAAAATTGTCCATAAAAGTTGAAAATTGTTATGTCTTTGTGATAACATACTACTATGATGGCTAATAGACTTCTAAATCTATAACAATATAGACATACATATGTAAATCAACAATCACAAAATAAGCTTAATATCCATCCATCCAGACACCAGACACTAACAACTAAAAATGTTAAGAAGATACAAAATGTTGGTTATGTTCTCTCTCTCTTTCTCTCTCCTTCTATTATTGTGAAATAATGGAGTAATGCTGTAAACCGATTAGTCGGCTTTTGGGATCTATGTAAGTAGAAATTGGTATGGCCCGGAAAAGACTTAAAAGGTGAATCATTTTTATTAAAGAAAACTTTTTCGAAATGGAAAATATTTTCATAATTAAATCATTCTGATGTTAAAACTATAAGAGCATCGACAACTGAATTAATCTGACAACTCAGATCCGTTCCAATTTCAAATAGAGATTTAACGGCGCTGACATTTTTGGATATTTTGTCCCTCAATGCGGAACAAAAAAAAAAAAAAACAGAGTGCCGGGGCATACAAATAATAACTTACTGCATTATAAAGATTGTCAGATTAATTTTGGTGGTCTCTCGTTTTATGTGCTACTGGTTTTTCTTTGTTGATTTATACATCAATTCCATTATGAATGCGATTGGGGGACAAATTCGAAAACAATCATTTTTTTTTATGTGTTTCTTTTTTTACGTATCTCTTTAGATACTATTGTCGATATTTCAAATGCAAAGATCTGATATGTACCTTAACTTTTGTGTGTGTGTGCGTGGGTTAGAGAATGGGGGGGGAAGTAAAAGAAATTAAATAAATATGATCCAATTCTCATTTATCTTTTACAGCATCTTCAACATTTATAATCATCGATTAATTTTCACATATATTTCACAAAGCATTTGAGCCTTAAATTGTCTTAATTAAATTTCAATATTAAATAAATTAATACATTGTTGAAATCAATTAGTTAGTTAGTGCACATTACAAATTATGTTAAGGTCATAAAAAATTCCTTTTACGGCAACGAATAAAACGATTAAAAAATTTACGTAAGCGAACATTAATTAGATGACGCCGAAGTTTTGTATACCCTTGCATATGCTTTTTCATTAAAAATTTCTTATTTATAATTATAAAAAAAAAACTAATGCTAAAATCTTATTTTATTTTCGATTATTATTATTTCGATTGTTCCGCTTGTAGTCATAATATATAGTCAACTGATTTTGATGAAACTCAATAGAGATATTTTTATATATGCCAAGATAACAAATACTAAATTTCTTAAAAATCATTCGAAGGATTTATTTTTGTCATAATAATATAACTATAATCTTATATGATATACATATGTATATCATGTAGTTAGCTGATTTCAACTAATTTTAAGCAAAAAGTTTTCTTACCTATAAGCTATAGTCAACCGATTCTGTTAAGACTAGATGATAATATTCAGAAATAAGTCAAACTTATAAAAAGTTATATTTACCGCGATATACAATGACTTCAGCAAAAAGAAGCCAATGTCCAAAGAATATATATATACATATATGTATTTGTTAAATAGATGTTCCTTATACGAGCTGCAAACTTCTGATCAAAACTGATAGACCCTTTTGCAAGAGTATAATTAAAAGCGATCACCAGCAAATATGCTAAAAAAAAACTTGACTTTGATTGCAACGAAAAAACGAACAAATTTATTTTCACTCAGTTTTCATTTCTTTTTTGTGTGTTTTCTTTTTGTATTTTACAAGTCTTTGGATTATAAAACCTGCCTTTGTAAAATAAAATTAGAGCCCCATTGACACGACAGCATATATTGTGTTTTTTGTGTTATTATGATAATTTTTGGCTGCAATAATTTACATAAAAACACGTGTTGCAAAAATTAACACATTCCCTCAACCTTTACTTATTTTCAGACCCTTTGTAAAATTAAATTCAATGTACGAGGTGTGGATGAAAAGTAATGGAATTAACTTTAACTGCCATCATCTGTTTTTTGTAATTAAAATATGCATAAAAGTTTAGAAATCCATCTTATAAATCAAATTAAAATTCGAATTCGACTCGTTTAATAGATTTCCAAACAACTTTAATGATAATGTCTATTTAAATTTACCCCTCGATTTAAAGAACATTATATGTATGTATGTATTTATGTCTTTATAATGATTTTCTTAGCTGGCCAATTAGTTTCAATTGCCTCTCGTATCGATTCAGAGATTCGAAATAAGGGGCAAACAAATACTTATAATGATAATGGCATGGCATTATTCATACACTGATCACGCCCAAAAAATAAGACAATGCTGAGACTAAAACACAGAACTGTTGAAAACGACACAAACATACATACATACATACGTACATACATACATACATATATGTATTGCAAGCAGTTTTGTAAAGAAATTTAGCCCACACTTTTGAATTAAACCAAGTGGAACCGAAGAACTGAAGGCATTTGGACAGACCATTTCACCAAGCAAAGTTCAGAGTTTAAAAATATTAATTTCCGATGTCGGTAATTATATACATACATATGTATACTCTGAATATGAACTATAATACAATTGCTCTCTCCTACCATATATTTAACGGATGGCCTTCCGATTCGAGCCGTCAAATGTGAACACTAAACCGCAAATAGACTTCACGTAAATAAGATATATATATATACTTATATGTATATATATGTACATATGTATACTGCAGAATTCTGGAGGAAAGGTGATGATAGGGCACATCAACAATAATTAACTTGATGTCGACACAAATATTTTGACGCGTGTGTCAGACAGCATCCGCGGCTGGTCTTTGATTTTAATTGTGATCGTGCAGAATACAAAAAGATCAAAGAATTCTCTTGCAATTGTATGTATTTATGTACACATATATACAGGATATTTCTGTATAAAGGTTGAATAAAAATACATATGCATATATCAACATGTTGAACTTTAAATTTAACTTATAATAATTGATTCGCATTATATTCTGACATTTCTACACTTGCTCTTAAATTATGTTTAAGTTCTTGTCTTAATCAAGTCAACGGTTTAATGTGTATATGAATATATGTATATGATTAATTGAAATACATATATATGTATATATGTAGATATCAATATATGATAAAGACATATGCTAACTGATACGTAAGTATTTCTATTTGTAATTTAGAGGACAAACTCAAAGGCAATTATTTTTAAGACTAAAAAATTTATAATTCTTATTTATTCTTATTTCTTTTATAGACATTCTTCAAATTCGGAAATGGAATAGGTTATCATAGATATGTAAAGACATTACAATCGAACATGATTTAATACTGTTTACCATATATCAAATTTACGCTACTTTATGGATCAGGTACATATATGTATACATATGTATGTATGTATGTATATAATAAATAAGTGGAAGCAATTTTTAAAATACTTATGTAAATAAAGAAAAAAGTTTGCAAGAGTTTTTTAAAAGTGATTTTTTTGTTTTTGATGTTTTTTGGTTTTTTGTTTTTTGCTTTGTTTTTTGCTTTGTTTTTTTTTTTTGGTTACACTATAATGATTGGTATAATCTTATCCATGTTCCTCATGTGGATTTGAATTATTCGCAGTTTGATCGCGCCACGTGATGAAAATGGATTTGTTGATGTGAACGATCTTAATCCGTACTACCAAGAGTGCAATCAAGAGCCAACAAACTTTCAGACATAGAGTTGGTCTCGTTAAGTGGCTGTATACCCATATCATCGCATTGTCGCCTGTCGGACCAAAGTTAGAGGGGACAGGAACAACGACTGAACGATACACACAGAGACACAGAGAGAGAGATAGAGAGAGAGAGAGATAGAGAGAGATAGGTGTGTGTGTCAGATGCTTAATTTAAATTACTCAAGGGCGGTACAAGAGTTCCCTGCAAGGAGAGCACAGCAGGAGTAGCTGCGATTTGACACCTCGACTGACAGCTTGAATTGTAGAAAATTATTGAGCACATTCGAACGCAAAAGGGCGCCCATTAGATGACTGTCGTTAATCCGGAGAGTCTATATTTTGAAAAGTTTTTGAGCACAGTTGGAGTTGGAACAACAGTGGTGAACAGGGGGAAGACCAGACTGCTAATTTATTCCACATAATTTAGGCGTATAATTAAAATGTTAATTCACATGAGCATGTGGCTTTACGACTACAAAAAAAAAAAAAAAAAAAAAAAAAACAGATAATCATATATTTTGTAATATAATACACCAATAACTTTTATGCAAAAGGATCGATTCATTCTTAAATGAGAACATATATAGTATAAAATGTATCTATTAGCATGTAATACGATATACATATATATATCTACATTTGTTTATATCAAATACGTATTTATAAATAGTATGCCTAATGCATACTTAAATAAATCGATACTATTCCTTATAGAATATTAAAATCAGTTAGGGGAAGGAATATTTCTGATTTCTAATCAAATTGTACATATATTACCACTGATCAGAGTCTTCAAATTTCATCAAATCTAAAAAAGTTTTCATCGTAAAAAGAACTTTTCCACCTACAGCCATATACATACATACATATATAAATACATATGTATGTATGTATAAAAATAATAGAGTACAATTAAACAATCCTCATGATATATAACGCTCAAATCCTCTCTTGAAAGGACAGTTGTCCCTCTCTCGACTTGGTGTATACCCTATACACCAATAAGAAATATTTCATAAAGGCAAACTTCTTCAAAATCGACATTATTTGAATATAAATTTTCTTATTAAATTCTCTTTAAAAGCCTAAACAGCATTTATATATATATGCTATCTCGCTCACTCCTGTCAGTGAACGAAACTTATGCTATCTCGCTCACTCACTCATGAGCCGCTGCTGCACTTGGCACTTCTCTGATATTTATTCTCCGATTCGGTCAATTGGTAAATTTTGACTATATAATTGAAGGAAAAAATATGAAATCTTCAATAAAACTCTAGTTAATTAAATTTTTCATTTTGCGGGGGCGAAAGTGGGTGTGGCAAACTTGATCTGCGTACACCCTAGACGGATGTTAACACTCAATTTGAATGATCTAGCTCTTATGGTTTCCGAGATACTTTATGAGGTCCAAAAATGTTTCCCTTTGCCTATTACATACATTTTGACCATCTTAATATACCCTTAATGTCTAGAATATACAGGGTACTAAAATCCACCCTATTTGAAATATTTCAATTGGAAGAAAAATATTTAGTCTATATCCATGTTTCAATCAACAACTGAAAATTCTGTGTAATCTGGAAAAGTGTTTGGATACCGATTATAATTAAGTTTTATTCTTACGATTATCATTTATAAAATTATTTGAAATCCTTAAATTATACAATAACTATATATTATTCTCCTTTGGATGGACAACTCTCTTGACTGTCAATGTCTGTCAAAAATCCACAATAGTATTTAACCGATTTGATAGTTATCTGTATATATATATACATATATATATACATACATATGTTTGTACATGTTCTTACTTTATCTGTTTGGCAGTCTTTTCATTTAAAATTGTTTAAATTCGCGAAAGGTTAGTATTGATTTTTTTGTTTGTGGATGCTTTTTGCTTGTTTTTGTATTGCAATTTATTGTAAAAGACGCGAGAATCAAATAAATTCCAGATACATACATACATACATATGTAGTATGTACACATGTATGTATGTATACATAATATTTTAGAAAGGGGGAGCGTTGAATATTTTAATTGGTTGATTTTTGGCCAATCTTATTAAATGGTCTTTTTGTTTTGTTCTTTACGAATTCGTTGTGTGTTCAGTAACAGCTCCATATATGGCATACCGAACAATATGTTACCATTAATAATTTCAAACTCATGTCTCTTGTCGCTGAAACATTTACCGCAACGAAATGAAAATAAAACTGTCATATGTTTGATGACTTTATATTTATGAAGGCCAAAAAATGTCGATCGTTCAAATAAAAACGGAGTAGCCGTTTTTTATGTTTTCAAGTTATGATTATAAATTCATATTTCTTGTTAAGGACTTACCAATAATATTGAACGTAGCCGGTCAAAACGTGCTTTACATTTCAAATTGATGGCAAGTCAAGCGCACTAATTGATCGGTTTTGGATCGTTCGCATCTTTAAGAGTCAGTCAATGTTTAAAAACTGGACGGTCTCACGGTCATAATATTTGAAAACATATTTAAGCCCCTCGTCAAATAACTAGATTATTTCAATCTTTTAAATGACATTTTGTATACCCTGTATCAATAGAATGGCAACAGCATTTTCGACACAAAAATAAATTTTACATAATACCAAATAAAAAAAAAAATGATAAATGTACTTACATACATACATATGTATATATATATACATGCACTTGAAATGTATTTATATTACAATCGTATTGCATTGAAAAAGATATATACTCGGGCTCACCATAGTCTGAGTATCCATTGAACTGATCAGTCCATCGGTAATTTCAATCAATGGCAATTTCCCTTTCCAATTCTCGAATCCAAAGTAAATGATACAGAATTATTATTATGAATTAGGAATCTATCAAAAAGATAACGCTTAGATAACTATGTATACCCATACCAAATTCAGATAAGCCAAATCAAATAACTAATCGGTATACAATTCGAATAAGTTGCTAATAAGCAACATCCTTTATCAAGGATACAGGGTATACCCAATGTCGATTGGGTTAGCTCATTTATTTCATTTCTGAATGTTGTCAATTTAATTTGCATGACATCGTGAAATTGAGGAGAGATTTTAAGATGATTTTACTTTATTTTAAAAGAATTGCAAAGGGAGTACGCAAGTCGGTTTTCAATTTCATCTTTATCCTTTTTTTTTTTTTTTGAAAGGTGTTTCTAACATTTATCTAATTCGATACAAACTAATCGGATCGACATTGCTCTTTACCATACCATACATATGTATGTATATGTTTATATATCAGCAGACACATCGATATTTATATATATATATATATATGTATGTATATTAATTATTTGGAAGTGCGTGTTTTCAAATAAATATGTTGAACACTCTATTATAATACCCTATGACAATCGGACAGGACAATTGGCATTTTAGCATTTTGTTGCTAATTAAGAACGATGCGTCGCATACACATATAAGTATATATATATATATATACATATATACATTGTCATAAATAATGATGTATTTTTTCTGACATTTTGTAATTGAATTGTAATGGAACTGTTTCATGAAGAGGTCCAGACTATTATTTCTTTCAAATCGCTTGGGGATGAAGGTTTCGGAAGAAGAAAAATGCTGAACGTAAATATTTTGACTTCAAATGTGTTTCTCTCTACCACGAAAAGCAAAATAAAGAGAATAATAATACAGAACATAGACTAAGAGTTTATTCAGAGAATGTATATACGTATGTATGTATGTATGTATGTACGATAACATTCAACACAAATTTCATCCCCCAAATACATTGATACATATAAATACAAATACATACATACATACATCTCTATACATACACACATACACACAAGGCATAAAGGACGTGTGTCCTAATGATACCACTTCGAATAACATCATGGCCAGATTAGGGGTTTCCGTTCCCAAAGCGAATAGACAATGCTCGAAATTAAATGACAGCGAAAAGGTCATCCTATTCAATCGAATTTTGCCGGACAGTTTGGTATTTATTTATTATGATATTGCAAAGCACATGTGATGTGGCATAGAGATGGTGTGTGGAGATGTGGCACTGAAGCGGGAAATGGTTTCAGTACGATGCCAATCTCGGAGCGGGACAATATGCCAAAGTGATAAATGGCATGTATATTATTCTTGTGTCCGCTTTAGTACAGTTGACAAGAACATTGGTTGACAGTGGGGTATCCTTTCTACAACGGCCACAACAACAACACAATCACTAGACTGTGTGGCCTTACTCTTGTATCAATGGGCACAAAGGATATTGTGGAAATTTCAACAGGAAAACCAACATTTTGTGCGGGACCACAGCGCTAAAGACAGAGACCAGGCGAAGGAGCATATGTAGTTTCTTCTTTCCAGCCACCATAAGCGACAGGATGTTCCCTTTTAATACGGCGGGTGGTCCATTCGCCAAACCAAATAATAAATATATATACAATAAATATATATGTATATACATATATCCATTTATCGCTCGACTGAGAAATATGCGTTAACAATTTTTCGTTTCTTCTTTCGTTTTTGTTTTTTTGGTTTTTTTTTGGTTTTTTTTTTTTTTGCAAATATTGTCGTTTTCAAAATGAAAAGTTCAACACATATTTAGATGGAGAGCGAGAATTGTTATAGCCATTTCCTGTCGACTGGATCGATCCAATCCCATATATCATATATGTAAGTGGATAGTTCCCATAGAAATTTCTTTAAAAATTTACTAAATTAAATTAGTCTAATGCATTTCTAAGTCGTGAAAGCTAAAAATTGAATTAAAGTTTGCTGACTTCGAAAAGTATCTAATTTTGCAATTTAATACCCTGTAAATACAGTATAAAACGAAACACCAATAAGATTCGTTAACTTGAAGGAGTGAGCGAGATGGCATATACATATTTGATTATGCTAAATCAAATGATCCAATTGATGTAGTATGTTTAACTATTTGTATCTGAAACATCTGCTTCATACCCTTGCATAAAGGGTACATTAATTGTAGTGAAATGGTAGAAAAGACCTTCGACTACCATATATATATATCCTTGATCAGCATAAGGAGCTGTGTAAATATAGGCATATCCATAACTTCGTCAGTCCTTTAAAACTATCTTTAAAGCTACAAAACTGAAATATTGCAAGCATTTTATAAGAAACATCTCGATCGGACGACTATATTATATACCTCTTATAGAAACGATCGGTCGTGAATAAGGTTTAATGAGTTATATTATATTTGTGAGCTGAATATACTTCTAAACACTACCATTAAGTTTTATCAGAATCGGCTGACTATATTATTTAGCTCCCATAGATATGACCGGTCATGATATTAAGATTTGGATGAGTAACTCGGTTATTTTAAAAAGGATTTTCATGAAATTTGGTATTTGTAAGCTTGATATATATAGAAATATATCTGTTAAGTTTCAATAAAATCAGTAAACTATATACTATAACTGTCATAGAAATAATAGAATCAAATAATGTTTTTCTAAAAATGAACATTTTTCTAAAGCAACCAAAATTTTCATTAGATCTTATGTATTATAGTTCTGTATACGTATATATATATATATATATATATAGCTATCAAAATGATAATCTGCAAGGGTATATAAACTTCCCCACGGCCAAGTTTAACTTTATATTATATTCGAGATTTTGGTAAAGGGTATATCTATAGCTGATAGTAGAGACTTCTTTTCTTGGTCTTATATCAAGCATGATGAATTGAGTTTATATAGTCATCTGTAACTGTATCTATCCATCTATCTTTCTTCTGCCAGCTTAATATATACAGTGAAAACTCGTTATAACAAATCTGAAGGGAATCAGAAAATATTTCTATATATTTATTGATTCGCTATAGTGAACACTTAGTAAAACGAGATTTAAAGGAATTTAAACGATATAAATATTGTTTATACCGCATTCTTTTCATCTTTAATGCCTTCATATATTTTAAAATTGGTTAAAAAATTAATTAACGAAATATTAAATTGTTTCGCAATTTCTTGCTTCGATTTTTCAGCTCGATCGAATGCATCAATAATTGATATTTTTTCACACATTTCACACATTTTACGGGACTTTTCCTTATTTTGTTTTGTTCTCACTTCGTTATTGTATAGAGACAATTAAAGCAAGCCTTTGTTGTTAATAAAATTTGGGATAACGGAACTTTAACGGCTTGCCACAAATTTCATTTCACTTTATTTTATTTTCGTTGTTGTTGTATAGAGATGTTCGAAAAATTCCTTTCCTATATAGAGGTCTTTAGACTGAGAAATTTTTCCTGTTATGGAGAAAAATTCGTTATGTTGAGTTTTTCGTTATAACGAAGTTCGTTATTTCGAAGTTTCTCTGTATTTATATGTATGTATGTGGAACTTGGCCGTCTTACTCACACAGCAATTATTGCAAATGACTATATGGATGTTAAGGTCAGATTCCAGGACTATAACCTAATTTACCATTGTCAAATTAGATATAAAACATATAGTAAATATTATTGAAATCAATTGTTTATGTATATTATGCATCTTTTTTTCGAATCCTTTATATATAGTTAAATCAATCTTAAAACACTAATTTTACATTAATACTTATAAATAAAAGTACTTATTTGTAATTTTGATTAAAGAATTTTATTTAATATTATTTATTGAAATATAAATTCAAGATGATCCAATATTAGGCATATGCATACAAGTATATAACCCATTTCAATCGGTTATGATTACTTTTATTGAGTTTCCTTTCTATTTCTTTTCGATTCAGCTAAATCATGTATACTTTCTTTTATTTTTTTCTTTTTTTTTTCTTTTTTATTGGATCTATGTAGTATGAACAGGGTGTAAATAGCTATACATATGCGCATTGAACTTTAAAATATGTAACGTCTGTTGCCTAATAATGATGCTATAAATTTAAAACAGCCGGCGTCTTTTTAAAACGAGTTTCAAAGTTTTATTGCACAAGACGACGGGAATGCTTGTGACGTGGGTGGCCCATTTAACCCTTAAAATATATTTTTCTGACACATTATTAAAACATAAAGAGCGTCAATAATCATTACAGTTTTTAAGCCATTTATTTCATAGAGAGAGAGAGAGAGAGAGTGGGTGATGGGTGGTGAGACCCCAGGTGGGGGTGGGGGAATGGTTTGGCGTTACTTCTTGTAGTGGGCATGTGCATTTGTCAACAATACTCTGTTCCAAGCGACGTCACAACAATGTTGCAAACGTTTTTAAGGGGTGTGCGGGTGCGGGTGCGGATGTGAAGGGGAGGTGCGGATGAGAGTGAGAGTGAGAGTGCGGGCTGTCTGAACATTTTACACAATGTAGCAGATTGTTTTATTTTGTACATTTCCCCAAAAGCGTGGCAACAACCATCCAAACAATCCTTTACACAACTGCAAAAATGTAGCAAGGTATACATACATACATATGTATGTATGTATGTATGTATGTATGTATGTATATGTATATGTATGTAATTATATGTACGTGATGTGCTCCACTGAGAATTGTGCTTCAAATCAAAGTGCCACAATTCTGGAGTCACAAGGCAGTCAAGAAATTTCGGGGCCGAAGGTTTTCTGTTGCTGTCAACATGTTTATTGTAATCAATGTGGAACCATGTTACAATTTTACAAAGTAAAAGGGATAAAAGGAAAAATAAAATTGATTGTGACAGCAACACGTGCTGCAAATGGTCTAACATCATCAAAACTTTCCGATAGCCTAATATCAACAAGCTAATCATGAATTTATACCAATGTATGTATTTATATACATACAACATACATAGGTACGAACATTATGAACATTAAATTTTTGAAAGTAAGCACTCATCCACGTTTTCGACCGCAATTTAATGTGAATATTGTATTGTATTTCGGTTTTTTTTTTTTTTTTTTTTAACTCAAATCTACAAAAGATACTGCTCAGTTCAGACCCAATCACCCCAACTGTATTTCTACCGACTCTGATAAATATGAGCTTACGAATGTGAATATTGTCGGACTTGCGTTTTTGGTCCCCGTACTCATTTCCGATCCAGAAGTCTAAAATTACAATTTAAAAAAAAAAAAAAACAAAACTACATAAATGCAAGAAATAAACCAAAGTCCCTTTGTACTCATACATACATACATATGTATATACAATTGTACATATGTACATATGTAAACCTAATCCCAAATCGCTGCAGAAAGAATATAAAACTTATTGATATCAAATATAGTAAAGAAAAGCTAATGGATAATGTTCCGATCCGATCGATTCTTGAACTTGACCTTACGAATATAACATAAAGTGGCTAGATCAATTCAGATGCTCATGCTGATCAAGAATATATATATACATATGTATATGTACTTTATAGACGCTATATTATAAAGTATATTCGCTTTCTCGCTCACTCTTAATTGCCAATGTTTCACTTGGCGTTTGTATATATACCAATACCTCCGATATTAAGGAGTTTGACTTTGTCTAATTCCTCCACTTGGTACACGGTATATTCAAAGTCAGCAGGAATGACTTCATTAATTTCTATACCCTTGCAGAGGGTATATTAGTTTGGGTCGATTGTTTCAAAAGTGATTGTCATGCAATTTGATAATTGTTTGTTTTCAATAGAATCGATCGACTATATGCTATAGCTGACATAGGAATTTATATTTAGATTTTACTACATATTCTTAATTTTAGTAAATTATTCATTTAATCATTCGGCAAGGGTATACAAACTTCGATACGACTGAAGTTAGCTTCTTTGATATTTTCTTCAAATATTATTCGAAATCACAAGACTTTGAAATGTAAAGTGAATCTACTTTAATTGAGCAACCAAAAGTCAACTTCAAAATCATCGAATGCACAGTTATATTTTCGCAAATTAAACAAATATGCAGCAACTGCTTTTCGAACAAGATTCTATCTTCGAAATGAAAAAAATATGTTCGACTTGAAATATGTAAATGCGTATTACGAATAATAATTGAAACAGTTTAATCATATAATAAACTTATTAATTATTAATTAATCAAAGCTGATCACAGCCTAAATAAAATCGAAAACTTTTAACCCATTGAATGTCGACAATGGATGGTAGGTATCTAAGGTAAGGATTAATACTAAAAATCTAGTAATATTATTATTATATTTCATAATATTATAAAATATTATAAAAGTGTACATACATACATACATTTACAGATGTACAAATGTACACACATATGTACATATTAATAAAGTGAATTTAAACAATTGCGAGGTTAGAATGTAAGAAACTGTTAATTCATTTTATCCTTCACATCATTTTATTTCTGTTTATTCCTTGGTTTAATCGTCCTTGGCTAAATGTGAGTCTGTAATTTATTCTGTAAGCAACCATTCGTTTTTATGGCCATAATAAAATTATAAAGAAACATCTGAGTTTCAGTTTACATTCTTTTTTTCTTTCTTTTTTTTTTCTACAACACTCAAGATACATGTTTATGTATATGTATGTATGTATGTATGAATTTACAATGTACTGACCGGGCTTTTGTGTTAAATGATGTCTTATTATTAAAGCCCTTTAGTCACTTGTGGTTGGTATATATGTATGTACATATGTATATAGCAAAATCTGGGTGCTGTTTTTGCAAATACATACATAGCATGTTTATGCTGAAAATTATGTTTATTTTGCTAATTAGTACATCTGTTTGTGTCGTTCGATTAGGATAGAACGAACACGTGACGTTAAATAATCCCTTTTCAGACAAAATGACTGACTGGCTGACTGACGGACAAATTGACGGACGGGACGGCTGGCATTATAGTTAGATGATAACAGTTCCCGCCTTAGCATAATTCGCTGAATAACCAACATGAACAACAACAACAACAACAACAGCAACAACAACAACGAAGCATTTCAAGCGTCACCTGAATGATGCAAAAGGCTTCCTTGCCCTTAGGCAAACATGTGGTGGGTGCGGGCAAATTTGCTACTGTCCCAGAATACAGCCCACAGTATAATACAAAACACATGTTGATGTTGCCACAAAGGACTCATCCCAAACCTGCCACTCTTTGCAACGTTAACGGCAACAGCAACAGCAACGGCAACGGCAACGGCAACGGCATCGACATGGGCATCGGTATCATGAGCAAAACAGGTGTAGGTGTGGTGTATGCGTGAACTGTACAGATGTATGTATATGTATATATGTATATATGTATGCATGTATGTATGTATGTATGTATGTCTGTATGCATTAAAAGTCTATTTACATACATACAAAAATTTTACCTGTAGAGTATGTGCCTATACTACTTGTGAAGACGAGCCGTTGTTTGAACCTCATTAATGCCAGTCAGGAGGCGGTAGACAGGCGGGCCCAAAACCAGTCCACAATATCCATATTGAAATTGAGTTATCCCTAGGCATGTTGCGGTTTTTACTGTTGCGTGTATCGAATCGTATGCAGAGAATGCAGAGAAATCGCTGAAATCGGTTTATTAAACTGCAATATATGCATACATACATATGTACATACATACATACAATTGTATCGAATATGATTGCTATTGATATTGCTGTTGATTTGTCCTTTTTTCCAATTGACAGTTCACAGTTCACAGTTCACTGTTATTCGTTAGCTACCCATTTTACATATACATACATACATAAAACACTAGGCTAGGCGCATGAGAACCGCGACATAATTTAATTAAAATTGTAAAATATTTGGTGGATTTTGCATAAGCTTGTAAAATCCCATTAATTCAGACAGAGCAACCTATTGTTGACCACAACACAATCAAAATATGCAAATTTATCGCATTAACTGGAGAAACTCCGAAAGGCTTCTCTCTTCTACCAACACGACACAAACGAAATACAAGGCGGTAAAGAAATCGCGATGCTGTGCTGTTAGCGAACAAATGCCAAAGACATTTAATTGGAAATGGTTAGCTCCCCCTGCCTTACTCTACCATCCCCCTCCCATCACCATCCCATTTCGTCCAATCTCATCCTTGCCCCTTTGTTCACTCAATATCAATGGTTATACTGATAAATTGAATACAGGGTGGCTTTGACTCTCTCTATATTTGTATATATATATATATATACATAGCTGACTAGTCATTTATGTATATTTATGTGCAAATGAGAATAAAAATTACTGAAAATATGATGGGATTAAGCATAACATGGTTAATGTTGGTAATAGTTATTTTCCAACAATATTTGTGGCTCCATCCAGCTATATATATATATTGGATTCCAAGGTTAAGTCATCTATATGGATATAAGAATTTTTGTCACAAACTGATTATCAAATAAATAATACTTATAATGGCCAAAGAAAACTTGATATTTATTCTATATTAATAATAATTGCATTATCTTAAAAATTATAAGACTTATTCTTTGTATATCAGCCAGAAATGCCTCACACTAAATCTGTCAACTATAATGATTATTATACAATATATCGCAAACTACACTCATGAAGAAAATAATAGATACACCCATATATTTTTGATAATTTTGCCATGACTGCCCAATTTTCTACATTTCCAATTTGACATGGATATTCATTGATCAATTGGCACAATGATTCCCATTAATGATCCATCAAGTCCTTACATATCATATCACTTTTGCGTTTCATCTTACATAAAAATATTTGGTTAGAAAAACTACTAAAACGCATACTTAAATGCATGTGGATCCAATCCCAGTGGACCCTCCCCCCCCCCACATCTGGTCATCTGTACTGGTCTGGTCAGATTGGATGCGCAACATTCACCCTTGCTGTTAAGAGCAGCAGATGGCAGCCAATCAGCATTGACACCAAACTAGGCCCCATCGAATCGGGAGCTACATATGTATAAATATTTCTTATGTACATCACTCAGTAGGATATAGAAGGTATAGCTAATGTTAAACTCTTTGAAATCATTGTAAAAAGAGATCGAAATGCCTATTCAAATTAATGAGATTAGTAAGAAGTATATCATATATATATAGCGATTTCAGAGTCTATATACAGATGAAGCATATCCGATTGTGCCAAATTTATCCCATGGCGTATATCTATATACTACATAATATATAAGCAAAATCAAGTTATACAACTATCGTAAAATAAAATTCTTATCAGGAAACAAATTCTTTTATTTTTTTTGTTTTATTGGGAGTATTTGAACCCAATTTGCTTATATTTATATATTCCTTTAAAATATTTCTAGCTAGCTCAAGTGTCGATCGGATTTGATAATTATTACCCATATAAATCTTGAATAGAACACACATATATCTAGACTATGAAAAGGATTAGGATATGTACATACATATATTCTCTCTATATAGGTCAAGGATCAAAATCAATTGTGCATCCCGCTACTTATATATATATCTGTTGTGTAATCGGCATTGTTGTTGTTTGTTTGTTTTATGACATCTTTCCGTCATTTAAGTATTTAGAGGTCCTTTTATCGTCTCAATATATACCTTAAATGAATAATTCGTTCGGTTTGTTGGCATTATAAATTAATTTGTCTACATGACTGCCCATTTGTTGTTGTTGGTTTGTTTTTTCATTTCAATGTTTCAATATCCTTTGAGATCCTCAATTCAATCAAATTACCAGCTCATCTTATTAAATCTTTTTAATATAAACCATAAGATATAGTCATCAGTTATAGTATCAATTTAGATTGGTAGCGCAGACGCTAGAGCTACGCCCACTTTCGCCACTCGAATTCAAAAAATGATTAGGTAAAACTGAATTATAAGTAAAAAGTATTATTATTCAATCCAATCAATAAATATAGCCAATGTCCACAGATGACCAAATTATCAAGGTTATTCGAGTAAAAATTGTTTTTTTTTACAGATGCAACAAATGATTGTAAGTGCGAGGGAGATAACATGCTGTCGTTGCTTTACAAACATTATAAATATTTTTAATCACATAAAAATTGTTATTAATTATTATTATTATTCTCTAATTTTAACCTAAAAATTGTATAAAACCAATTTAAAATAAACATTTTAATACACCATTCATAAAATGAAGCTGCCTAATATACCCAAGGATATACGAAGGGTATTCATTATAGCAGTTACCTTTCGATATACATAGTTTTAAGTTAACAATTCAGATATTGATATACATATCCAAGTAATTCGCAAGTTTTGTCATAATTTACATAAATCGTAAAATGATTGTCTTTTTGTTTTTTTATTAAAGATAAAAGTATAACATGCTCTTCAAAAATTCCAGAAATGTGTTATAATCTTTCTGTATCCTTTTTTTTTTTTTTTGTTCGAGTGTATGTACATACATACAAACAAAGAAACAAACAAGCATAGTTGAAACATAGATACCTACATACATACATAAATGAACAAGAAAGTATGCAAATTGAGAAAGATTCAACAAAAGACTAACCGTTTAAGTAATTGGATCTCTGTTTGGTTCTGTTTACATTTTGAGTATTGCCAGTTCACCACTTGACAATGAAGACGATTTCAAATCCCATACTCTGCTCACTCCGACATGTCCTGCGACACCGCAATTGAGCATTGAGCATTGAGCATTGAGCCATTTGGCTATTTCCATTATGACATTGAATGGGGGGTGGAACTGTAACTGAAGTACACAAACTAAAACGGATTCAAACCGTTTGCCCCACTGTTGTGGCAATGAGTAGGCGTTGCTCTTCAATCCAATTTTCGGATTTGACTCCATTTAGATGCACTGAGGGATTAGAATAGACGAAAAGGTTTTAAATTGCTAAAGTAAAGACAATTTCATTTGGCATTCGTACTTTAAAAGGGATTTTCTTTTTGTCCGGAATTGATGATGCTTTTTTCATTATATTTACATTACGTTCAGGATACTTATCAACGACTGCTCGAAAAACGCACATAATTGTCTGCTACGCACATTTTATAATAGAAATTTGAACATGTGGTGGTTACAACGGTATATATGTATGTAAGTATGTACATACATATTTACATACATACATACATAAATACGTATGTATTTATAGATATATTTGTAAATGTAATTGTTAATATGCTTTTGGGTAAAAATAAAAATCTGGCCATAATCATAAGCGAATATGAAAAATTCGAACACTCGGAATGATGCTTGTCAGATAGATATTCATAAAATTTATGAATGTTGATGGAATTGCAAATACTTAGCTAACGAGAAATTTGCTTAAATTTCAGTTCCAACTCATTCCATCAGATTAGTTCCAGTTCAGGTTCCGATTAAATTGATTTTAGGCATTTTACATTATTTTTCTACATGTTTGAAGAATCACGGAATCGGAATCACTTTGAAATTTTCTCGTTTTAGATTGTTTTATTTTGAAATTATGGTTCAGGGTTGTCAGCATATCTGAACAAAAATTAATTCGATGTAGATTATTATAATTAGTTTTTGTTTCAGTTAATATTCGTATGTAGAACAGATGCATTATCTCTATTAAAATTCTCATATTACAAACGCTTTAATTCTGATTTGATATGAATCTGGTCAACCCTTAAGTCGATAAGTAATGCTTGGCCAGACTTCTGCATACTTATCCACCAAATTTTGGTGTGATCGACAAACTATAACATGTAGCTTTATCAAAAAGACACGAAATTTGAAATTTTCCGGATGTGTAATTTGAATGTTCCTAATTTACATTTTCGGAATTCAATATCCTTCAAACCGGTATGTGAGAGAAAGGAACTGAGCAGTCAAGAACTGCAAGAGTATATTAACTTCGGATTAGATAAAACGGACTGCATCAATTATGCTCGGAAAACTATATATTCTTGATTAGGCTGATCGGTTGATTCTAACTTTTACCAGGTTTTTAATCGGCATAATATATGTATGTACATATATACGTATATATATATATATCCTGACTGTATTATATAGCTAACGAATATGTTTCATAACAGAAACAAAACAGATTCTAATTCGGAGTTCACCTCTGTAAGAATAGGAATCATACAATCTGATCGTAGATTATATCAGTAACTGAAGTATACATCTTCTTTTAGTAATCCACAGAAACCGGTTATGAAACCTGTTACCCAAGTGAAATCCGAATGAGACCGGATAATAATTGATAGTGAAAATCAATAAAATCAATATTCAATAGATTCAATTAGATGAATGGATACACAGACGTACGATATCACAAGGAGATATCAGAGATGGATTCAGATACAGATGGTTGCAGTAATTGAATTGTCAAGAACAGAAAGGGTATAAAAACATCGGCATGTCCGATATGAGCTTTTGTGATATTTTTATTATTGATGCAAACTCAGTAGATGGACAAAGTGGTAAAAAAATGAAGGAAAAAAATAAATAAAATCGGTTTCAATATCGTTCACAGCGAACTATAGTTAACCGGCACAGCAGGCGCAATCTAACTTGTGTTACCATCTCATCCTTTGGTTCTGACATCGCATCCACTGATCTCTGTTTTTCCTGGTTTTACTTGTGAACTTGTTTATTTGCGGTGATCAGTTCAGCTAATCTACAGAGAGAACTCTGCACAGTTGCCGCTGTCTCGTAGTAGTTCATTGTCTTTGTCTTTGACTTTGTCTTTGTGAGCATCGTGTGTTTGAATTTGCTTCACAACAAACCACATTCAGACAATGTTAAAAGAATCGTTGAAACGAGGGTTGCCATTCATTTGCTATTTCAGCAACAACTCCGACCCCCTGGACAGAATCGCGATAGTTAAATCCTGTGTACACCGCCTACACCAAGATGTCTATACATGTATCCATATATCCTCGTACATACAAATAACAAATAGCATGTGCATACGCATACCCATACGCATATGACGGAAGTTTTCACCACGGGAAAGAATTAGTGGTACTAGTATGTAGTACATACATACATATGTGCATACATACATACATACATATGTGCATAAAAACACACAAATATATATACATATACAGTAGTAAGTTGTGCGACAAATAAATTTGGAACTTTTTTTATATGGTCTGTCCGAAGAGTATCAAGGAATGAGAACGATTCTTCAAAGAATTCCGTATAATCAATAGTTTATTGATTTAAATGCATTTAGAGAAAATATAATATTTTGGTGGAAAATTCCTTTAAATGACTTTTATGATTATTATGATTTCTTTAGATTCGAGTTAAGAAAATAGAAAAAAATGTTAATTTTATTGAAAAAGGATAATTATTCAGATTTTTTTGATTGGTGTTGAATGATTTATGAATTAGATGACTAGTTCCTGTGTCAAGACCTTAGTGCAAAACTTATAGATTGAACTATATTAGTTTTCTTTCATTTTTATACCCGTTTACCCAGGGACTAAAAGGGTATATTAAATGTATGTAAAAGGCAGAAGGAAACATTTCCGCCCCATAATGTATATAATATTCCAAATCAGCATCGTTTGAAATCGGAATAATAATATCGGAGTTATACGTATAAACATTTTGTACTGGAATGCCAAATGAAGATTGCACGTGAACGCTGCTTTCATCTGCAAGCAGTATAATTTTATGCAAAGCAGTTTAAGTTTGGTTCATGTATTTGCTGTTGCGACATGTCAAGAGAATTTCATTTTAAATTGAGGGCGATTTCGAAGGAATTTGATTCTTTAATTATTACTGTTTGGAACAGGGTATACTCAAAGTCGACTGTTGCTTCATTAGTTATTAAAGATATGTATTAATATCAGTACACGCTTAAGTCATTATTTATGTTTTTAAGCTTGAGCCGCAGATACTCCCTAGATTAATTTGATGTAGGATATTTAATCAATTAATTAAATGAAATTAAGTAAAGCATTTGAACTACTTTGAATAAATAACACGCAATAAAGATTTTTCGAAAACCTTTTTTAGTTTCCATCGATCAAAACTAACAATAGGAAAAAAATTTCAAAAAGGAAAATACCACAATTTGTTAAAAAAGAAGCTACTCTTAATATATTGAAAATACCTAACCGGATACGCTAAAGTTATTTAATCACAGAATATATTCTACCATTTTGCATTCTTGGTAAAGCTCTCATTTTCCGGCCCCTAAAAATGCCGGCCCATCCTATGCACGGAATTCTCTGAATAGCTAAAAACTGGACGCAACTTCTGGAATATATTTTAATTCAAAAAAAATTGGTAATCTGATGTATTTCGGCTATACATTCACTGTTTCGAATTATTTACAGAATACTGTTAGGCCAAACAATAAACTTGATCTGTGTATATAGTAGACGGAGCTATATATCAAATTTGGTGGCTTAAGTTCTTTTAATCTGCAAAGAGGAAGGTGATTCGCCAGTTCGTTATCGTTTCTTAAAAGTATATAGTAAATTTTCCCTTTACAGGGTATACACACGTCTTATGCTGTATGTATTTGCTTTAAGGGAACCGTCACCAAATGTTTTGCAATAAAAATAATAAAATCGAACTTGTGCTCAATGAATATCAGTCATTATATGGTTCATATGTTATATGGAAAAATGTTTTAATTTAATTGTGAGGCTATCTTTCGTTACGATCATTAGCAAAACATCTGTTAATTTTGAAGCTGTAAATCACTTTGGTCCCCTTTAGTAAAGGAGCTTAAAATCGCAGACTCTCCTGAAGTTGAAAAGTTGGACTTAGAATCTTATAAAACTTTAATATTTGTATATACATGTGTATATGTATGTACATACATACATATGTATGTTTGATGAATATTTCAACAAAAAAAAAAAAGGTTGTATAATCTGCCCCCAAATTATCACTGGCAAAAATAATAATTAAATGAATATAACACAAGCCGAGCAATGCCAGACAAGTGTTTACACAAGACTTGAGTTTTCATTGAAAGCATAATTTACAGTCTAAGGACGCAATAAAGTCAAGTGGCCACCCTGATGGACTGTTTCCTATTTAAAATATCAAAGAAGCTAACTTTGACAGTACCGAAGCTTGTGTACCCTTGCAGTTCTTCACTATTTAATCAGAAAACTGTGTTTGTATTAGTACAACGCTCTAAAACTGAAATAAACCAAAAAAAAAAAAGAAAATAATAATAAATAGAGAAGGGAAATATTTTGTCATTTCTACTAGCCCGAAGTTCTTCTTAGTCAACCTACAAATCATCGATCTATATAGCCGCTATATCGGCATATGTCGTTCTTTCAACTCTCTCGCTCTCTCTCTCGCTCTCTCTCTCTCTCTCTCTCTCTCTCTGTTAGAAGAGGATAGAACTAATTATTGAGGGAAAGAGCATTAGAGGCCTTAACCTCAAAAAATGATATTTATCCAATCTGATTAAATTTAATATACATAGCTACAAATCATATATGTCGTATATATTCTATAACAAATTAAATAAAATTATATATTAACAATTTTATTCTTACTTTTTCAATATGAATAAAGATTGATTTGGATGATTTGCGTTGAAATTGTAAAACTGATTTAACTAAATTATTCTCTCTGACTAATTTAAGAACTTCAACTACCTACATTCATAAGAGTTATGTTAATTTCGACTACACCGAAGTTTGTATACTCTTGCGACAAATTAGAAATCATGTTACATATTAGAAATCATCTTGGATTAAACATTTCATCAATACATGTATACATACATACTGTATATCTATGTGTATATGTACCGATACTGATGAAAACTTGATAGATAGATGTGTTTTGAATGTATGTACATCAAACTAAAAGTTATCCAAATTTGGAAACTTCAGTTCTTTTTATCTCAGGAATCAATACGCCACTCTAAGTGGCATACGGATACATAGATAGAATAGATCAAAATTAATAAGATAGTATAAAACAAGAAAAAGTTACTTTCAAAAGGATCTATTGCACATTTTTATTCATTATTCAATTTTCAATATCCAAATTTAGTAGTTTTCTCCTTTGTTTTATCTACACATTTATATACTTATGTATATATTTCACCTTATCAATATGCTAAACCGTGCCACGTGCTCCTCAGTTATGTCTCTTTTTGCCTTAAACAAAAAAAAAAAAAAAAAAAAACAACAACAACAACGAAAAAAAAAGTCTATGAATGTATTATGGAAATAATTAACATTATCAGAAAGCAATAATCGAGCGCGTGCGCATCCCCACATATAATCATCGTTATCTAATAAGGGCACAGGAATTGTATAACGACCAGCGCTCTTATACAAATATTTGTCTGCTTCAATCCGTCATTTGAAAGTCACATGCGTGAGAACAGTAAACAACAAGCCCTATAATATTTCTCATAAAAACCAATCCTGTGCCACCCTTAAAGGCGTATTGTATAAAAGCACTGCCTGATTCAATTTTACGTTTGAAGATCAAGTTATGTATGTATGTATGTATCTACATCATGCATACATACATACATAGATATACTGTACCACGGCGTAGCGAGAAAAGTCAACGGTTCAGTTAGTGACTACAAAACAAAAAAAAAAAAAAAAACAAAAAGAAGAAAAAAAGGTTAGCGAAAGCATTTTGGGTGGATGTTTCATCCGCAACACGTGGCACTTTGCATTGGTCGACTTTTATGTTGAGAAGGGCAATGTTGACAACGAAATGTACATACATCCCATCCATCCACCCATATACATACATACATATATCCATAGGTATACATAAGTATATGTATATATAAAGCAATAAACTAAAATTAAGTCAGAAAACGTGTCAAAGTCAGTACTCAGTGCACTGACATTGATGCTAAGAAAAATATAAACAGCGAACGTTGGCCCTTGTTTAACTTCCTAAAGAGCGTATCCGCGTGCCGCAGACTAACGGAGAATCTGTTACGGGTTTTAATTTGTATTTGCTGATGTGAAGAATTTCGAAATGTTGGTTCATACTAAGTTCTAGCATAGTTCCAGAACTTCGATTCGATACTCCCAAAAAATGTCATTTAAGGGAAACATAATAAATCAATAATTTACCTTCTACGCTCTTTGTACAAAATACATAAAGATAATAATAATTATCAATTTAACCACCAATTTGATAAAAAAAAAAAACGAAAGAGAGAATCAAAAATCTACATTAGAAATCATTCTGAACATCACAACGTACATATATCTATATATATACATATATAACATCCCCACATAGCAGAAGGAAATCATCGGAATTAGTTTTAGTTAATGACCTATCGATCGATGATTTTGATTTTAATTTTTAAAGATGACTTTAAAAAGTCATCATAAATGATCTGTTTTCCAACAGTTTATATAAAACTGAATTAAGTAAAATTTTCGACTTTATTCTTGTAAAAGAAACAGAAATTATATGACGTTCTAAAATCAATAGTTAGTTTAGTTTTTATACCCTTTCTGAGGGTATATTAATATTGGTCAGAAATTTGCAATTTAAAGTATATATATTCTTGATCAGCATGAATAGCCGAGTCGATATGACCGTGTCCGTCTGTTCGTCTGTCCGTCTCTCTGGATCAACAGCTTTTCCTCCGAGACCATAATAGAGTTTTCTTATTTCATCTTCCTTATTTATTTCTTCCTTATTTTCATTATTTAACTTTAATTTATTAACGATAAAAGCACTGAGGATCGGTGGAAAAATTTCTATTTTGTTTATTTAGACATAAAAAAAATCGAGAAGGGAAAGACATGGAGGTTAAATAAAGATTTAAAAAGAAACCATAACGCAATATTTCTTTTATTTCCTCCGCTCTTATACAATTGTTTCATTTCTTTTTTCTTTTCTTACCGAACTCGAAAATATCCTCTCTTACTCTCTTTTTTTTCTCACGCAAAAAAAAGATAGGCACCGCCAAAGAAATTTCACTATGTATTTTTTTTTTTTTGACCTTAACAAATTTTACCGCTACTCCCGGCTTCGACTCCGCGAATAGAAAACTAAACTACAAAGTCTAGCTCAGACACTCAAGTTGAGCTTTTTTTCCTCTTGTCGTTTGAGTGAGTTACGCAGTTCCCTCCGCCTCTGCACGTCCCTCATCCATGCACTTATCCGCTCACTTCTCATCCCTACAAATCAAATTTAAACCTACAAAACGAACACGGAAGAAGAAAAATCTTTAGGTTCTATTGAATTTTATCCCCCTTTTTAACCAACTCTCTTGATTATTAGATATACATACGTAAGGCGGATGTAAATTTCATTTTAAACTTCGAGCCGACTGTAGATCAAGCCGTTCCCCATAGGCAACTTGTAGCTAATAGCACAGTATATTTTGGACATATCGTTTTTTTTTCGTTCTTTGATTCTCTACTTTTTTTTGGTTATATAATCTTAATAATTTTTGGGGGGTTGTCTCTGCCTTTTTCCCCTAATTGGACACTGCTCATATGTTGTTTCGATGCCGTCGACTTGGAATAACCCCGCTTTACATTTCTCTTTACATTTCCCCAATTCGCTCCTATTGCTAACTGCCCTTGGAAATGTTGCTGGCCAGGACCAGCAACCAGTCTGCCTGAAAGTAGGCAACATTTTCCAACTGACAGCGGAAACTGGAAACGAAGGCCGCGATGGAACATGATAAGCAAACGATAAAACATTTAAACCAGCTAAAAGAGTCAAAAATGTAAAAAATAAAAAAATATATAAAATCTTAATCCCCTTTTCTTTTTTGTTACGTAAATTCATTTTCATTGGTTAGATGTATTTCTTTCCGCAGAAATTGTGTATATTTATAATGAAAAGAACTGAGTTTGCTTCAAAGGATTACAGTCTAGTCCAATAACTGAATTTAAAAATATTATTAATAATAATATAATCATTGCAAACTCTTTGACAACTACTTAAATATAATATACCCGAATTATTCAGAAGTATAAAACACAAATAGAATCTAAAGTAGCTTGAGGAAAAGTTGTATATACTTACACAAAGTTTTTCTTGGTTCAATTGTTCCAATGGTAGATATAGCATATAGTCTACCAATTCTGCTAAACTTCTTAAAGATATTTCTATATATATGTATGTAAATATTGTAAATATCTTTCAAATTGATCTAAAACTTTAATTTAGACTGATCATATTTATGGAAACTATATGATATAGTCTACAGATTTCAATAAAATTTAAAAAATTAATCGAGAGGTATTCAAAATTAAGAAAAACTGAGTATTATGCCTCTAGTTTAAAAATCAAAAAGTTTTTCATACTTAGGATCCCCTCGAAAATCATTAGTGGTGAATATGTGGACAAAAATTATGAAAATTTTCAATGAATCATGAACTTGTAGTCAAGAAAAATCTTTAGCAGCAGAAGGCTTGCATAAAAGGTTCATTGCCGATTATATCAATCAATCAATGTTATATCAATCAATTAATGTAACTGTATTTTTTTATTTATATAGCATACTTTTCAGATGAGATTCACCAATGGGCGTTTACTGCCTGCCACTCCCATTTTGCTAAAAAATTATTTACATAATGTTTTATTTTTATATGTATGTATGCATATATGTATGCCCACAGTCTGTGCGAATAATTATTCGTACACTTTTCCACTTGTGTATTTGGTTGAAGTTACTTCTTCTATTAAATAATTGGCAGAGCTGCTTACACCAAATTATTTTTGAGAAAGTGTTGTATTTAGAGACGAGTGTAAATGTATCTAATATATCCTTGAAAACTTTGAAGAAAGGAAAAAAAAAAGGGCGTAAAGGAGAAAAATTTAATTCCAGTCTCAAACTATGGTAGACTGAAAACTTCTAATTTTATGTCCTTGGATAATTTTTCCGGATGAAAAAATGCAATTCGGATGAACCAAAAGTATCCTTGGAGATAATTCAGGAGTTCGAATTTCCAAATAGTCATTTAAGAGGATCTAGGGATTTTACCCTTAGATTGACTTCATTTACGACTGTAAAGAAACTAACTAAACTATTGGACAAGCCACATATACGGTGAATGCGTTAGAAGAAGGGAGGATTAGTAAGAAATAAGAACAGAGGAAAAGGTTATTAATAGACGAATGAGTTGGACTCCTTGACAAGTAGTGACAAGTGATCTGCATGTTTGTCTGAATTAAAAGCATCTTCTCCGAGAACTTTATAGCTACAGAGCTGAAATTTTTCACATATGCTTCATTTTGCTGCAGGCGACATACATCTTGGAATCATTCCGATCGAGCTACTATGCTACAGCTGTCATAGGAACACACTTGGAATATTTTATCTTAAGTCATGGACATTAAATATAGATTTGATTTGGGTTAAGTAGATACTTTCCAATGGTTTCGGTAAATTTTATATATTTGCCTACAATCCAAGGTTATCCCAGCCTTATGGTTTTTATTTGATCAATAAAAAATATATATATACGAAGTCTGTATCTCCCCTCTATGTAATACCCATTGGAAATCATTCACTTGTGTCATTGTTTTTTTCCAATCCTCGAAGCATTTTTATGATTTTATTCAATTCGTCATGGGCCTCTTCTCAGTTTGGGGCACAAGAAAAAGTTACAGGATGCCATATCTAGGGGAATTCGGTAACTACACGATGACAAGGATGTGTAATCAGCCAGATAAGTTACAGATAACATTTCAATATCCTTAATTTACCTGGCTTAGTGATTTAAAGCTTTAAATTAAAATGATTTTAAATGTACTCACTAAGAAGAGATTTCTTCCAATTTATCATTCTTTCATGCAAATTTCAATTACACAATTCATATTTTGGAACATGAACAACAACTTATGTACATAACTGTACATATACCTTGTTACTATACTTATCCATATATATATACATACATTGGAATATATGTATGCATTTATGTATGTACATACATATGTACATATAAATTTTGTCGCGAATCTGGTTGGTGACACTTAGAACCGTTACTGTAATTAATATAATTTGTAAACCCCGGGGTTTCTTGAAAATATCGCACCCAAACGAATTAAGACACGCGTATCAGACGATTCTACAACTAAAAATGTTATGTTGCCACCCCGATGACACTTTTAAAATCTCTCGGGCGGTTCTATCTTGGAGTAAATCCGTTCGATGTGGTTATGAATTAGGCACAACTCATCATTTGCAGCTTCAGTGAATGCCAAAAAAAAAAAAAAAAAGGAAAAAAAATGGGAGAAGGGTGGGTGGGATGTCCGGCTTAGAAAATATCAAATCAGATACAGAACCATTGTGCCAAACACCAAAATGCTGCGTACCCATGGGCATTAGCAAGAACAATATGGGTTCGGCACGTGTGCCCTGACAAATAACGTTATGCACAAAGAAACAAATAAAACGTGTGTGCCCAACCCAATATCAACCTTCTACATAAATGTATTCAATCTTAGTGATAATTCATAAAGCAACCTTAAATAATGTAGGTAAATATGTATATGTAAGTATATATACACATATATATGTATGTATCCCTAAAAAGAGTGTTAACTTTGCCACGATTATAAATGATAAGGCAGAAAATGTCGTCACCTAGGATAGATAGAAGATTGATTTAAAAATGAAAACAAAAAGAACTTATTTATGTACAATTGGAGCATCCTTTCCGACTCCAAGAACAGACTGCAATAAGAATTATCATTAATGTCCTTTGCCCAATAATATGTATCTTTTTGTCAACTCTTTTTCAAAATTCAAGAGGATTACTTTTGCCGTGCCGAATGTGATATACCCATTCATTAACATTAACTTTTAAATCAAAAAATTATGATTTAATCTCATTTCGTCCTGGCACCCTTCTGGAATTCAGCTAGCAAAGATTTTATCACCTTTCTTTTATTTTTAATTTATAATTGAAAAGGTTTATTTATACTTTTAACTAACACTTAAAGGTCAAGTTTCAACTTTTCACCCCCGGGCTAACTTTTGATGTGCCGAAATTCGTATACCCCTCAAAAACCAGTATTATTTAAAAGTACATATGTACATCCATAGCACCAGTATAATCTGAATTTCATTTCTAAGGCTTGAGATAATACGGTTTTTCGTAAGAAAAAAAAAACAATTGATTTGGTAGTTCGATTATTCCCATGGAAAATATGTGCTTATATAGTCGATTCTGTAAAAACTTTTGTCTTCATATGTGTAGAACTACATGACTCATTTTTATGCTAATTAAAAATGGCGATTCTAAGAAGCAAATAAAGACATAGTTTTTCAAAATCAGACGAGATTTGACTGAATTGGAGCCCTCTGAAGTAGACATTCCTTCGAAGGATTTGCCCAGTGTACTTCTTTTGAAGGATTTTACCAATGTTCTATATGCTCTAAGTTGGCCATTTTTTCTCCGATTTTGAAAAATTTTACATCAATCTTCTGGATAATTTCCGTATTAAAAAACTGCACTAAAAGTTGAAAAAAGTTGGAACAAAAAATTTTGAACGGATTTTCGTGAATTTTTGCAGTGTAACCATCGTTAAAATTTGCGAAAATCGAGTTGAAAATTAGTTTTCCAGATTTTTATGTTAATTAAAAATGGCGATTCTAAGAAGCAAATAAAGACATAGTTTTTCAAAATCAGACGAGATTTGACTGAATTGGAGCCCTCTGAAGTAGACATTCCTTCGAAGGATTTGTCCAGTGTCCTTCTTTTGAAGGATTTTACCAATGTTCTATATGCTCTAAGTTGGTCATTTTTTCTCCGATTTTGAAAGGTTTTACATCAATCTTCTGGATAATTTCCGTATTAAAAAACTGCATTAAAAGTTGAAAAAAGTTGGAAAAAAAATTTTGAACGGATTTTCGTGAATTTTTGCATCGTTAAAATTTGCGAAAATCGAGTTGAAAATTAGTTTTCCAGATTTTTATGTTAATTAAAAATGGCGATTCTAAGAAGCAAATAAAGACATAGTTTTTCAAAATCAGACGAGATTTGACTGAATTGGAGCCCTCTGAAGTAGAGGTTCCTTCGAAGGATTTGTCCATTGTCCTTCTTTTGAAGGATTTTACCAATGTTCTATATGCTCTAAGTTGGTCATTTTTTCTCCGATTTTGAAAGGTTTTACATCAATCTTCTGGATAATTTCCGTATTAAAAAACTGCATTAAAAGTTGAAAAAAGTTGGAAAAAAAATTTTGAACGGATTTTCGTGAATTTTTGCATCGTTAAAATTTGCGAAAATCGAGTTGAAAATTAGTTTTCCAGATTTTTATGTTAATTAAAAATGGCGATTCTAAGAAGCATATAAAGACATAGTTTTTCAAAATCAGACGAGATTTGACTGAAGTGGAGGTTCCTTCGAAGGATTTGTCTTTCTTTTGAAGGATTTTACCTATGGTTTATAGGCTCTAAGTTGGCCATCTTTTGGCCGATTTTGAAAAGTTATTACGTATTATACGTTACATACATTTTGGCGACTTTAATATACCCTTGAACCCTATGGGTACAGGGTATAAAAACAAATCCGAAAAAATATATATATATCTTTGATCAGCATCAAGAGCCGAGTCGACTAAGACATAACCGTCAGTTCTCTGCAAGAGTAGAAGTACCATATTTATAATTTCGGCGGAATGTAGAAAGCCTGAAGATAGTTTAAAGGATCCAAAGTTGATTATAAAATATTCAAGAAATACATTAAATAAATCAACTTTGATTTTGGAGATTTCATTATTTACAAAAAAGTATTATTTAAGATTTCTGTAAGTTGCCTTACTGAAATAACTAATTTTAATTATGAAGCAAGAAAGTCGTCCTTGCCTATACCCTGAGTATATCCTGCACCTTTTGCCCTTTGAGTATATACTGTACCTTTTACCCAGGGTGTAAAATAATATTCTAACATGCCGCAATGGCGAATGAATGCATGCTTTCTCGCTCTCTCCTATCAGTTATCGAAATTTATACTGCTTGCAAAACAAAGCAGTGCCCGCATGCTATCACGCTCATCAGCCATTCATAAACTTGGCATTTGAGTACATAACGTTAATACCTATTTATATCTCAAACATTTATTGTCCGGTTTCAACAAAACTTAATCAACTGGTACGTATTAGCTATATAATAATATATATCAGAGATGGAAAGTAGCTAAAGAATCAGTCAATAGCTACACATACACATACATACTTGTAATACTCTATTTCTAACTACTTAGAGTGGAAATGTTTAAAAAGTATATAAATTCACAAATACCAGAATCGCGTGATACTCGCCTACAAAACAACAGATTTTTTGATGCTAATTCATCATTTTCGATTGATCATTCATATTGGAGCCATATGATATAGTCATCTGGTCGGCAGATGTACGTACAATGGCTTAATTTCAGCTAAAAGCTGTTGAAGAAGATTAATGAATCCGAAATCGTAATAATCAAACAATCGAACATTTCAGCAGAAACTCATTAATGACGAATTATTACATTTCCTGCGAATTTTAGTCGTATTCGAAAACTCCAAGTTGTAATAATTTTAGAGTGCATCTTAGGATATCATGTGGGGCCAGATGAAACAAATTCGAAATATGTAAATTATTATTTATAGTGAATTCTTTGAAGAATCGTTCTCATTCCTTGATACTCTTCGGACAGACCATATAAAATAAGTTCCAAATTTATTTGTCGCACAACTTACTACTGTATGTATATGTATATTTGTGTGTTTTTACGTACTTATGTATGTATGTACACATGTATGTATGCACAATGTATGTACATATGTATGTACTATATAGTACCAATAATTCTTTCCCGTGGTGAAAACTTCCGTCATATGCGTATGCTTATGGGTACGCGTATGCACATGCTATTTGTTATTTGTATGTACAAGGATATATGGATACATGTATAGACATCTTGGTGTAGGCGGTGTACACAGGATTTAACTATCGCGATTCTGTCCAGGGGGTCGGAGTTGTTGCTGAAATAGCAAATGAAACGAGGGTTGCCGTTTCAACGATTCTTTTAACATTGTCTGAATGTGGTTTGTTGTGAAGCAAATTCAAACACACGATGCTCACAAAGACAAAGACAAAGACAATGAACTACTACGAGACAGCGGCAACTGTGCAGAGTTCTCTCTGTAGATTAGCTGAACTGATCACCGCAAATAAACAAGTTCACAAGTAAAAACATGAAAACAGATCGGTGTCAGGGCCAAAATATGAGATGGTAACACAAGTTAGGTTGCGCCTGCTGTGCCGGTTAACTATAGTTCACTCTGCACGACACTGAAGCCGATTTGGTTCTTTGCTTCTCTCTTTTTTTTTTTGCCACCACTCTGCCCATCTACTAAGTTTACATAAATAATAAATAAAAAAAAATAACAATGAAACTAATATCGGTGTATGCCGAAAGTTTTTATACTCTTTTCTTGTTATTCGATTTCGTGGTGATCGCAATACTCCTTTTTATACCCTGTACCCATAGAGTAAAAGGGTAGTTTTACTCTGTAAAATACCTTTAATTGGTATTGACAATTTGATATATAATTACCAATCTATATATATATATATAAATGTACATATATCTAACAAATTCATTAGAATATACTCGTATCATATAATATTCATTCCTGTATATAAAACTAGGAAAATTTAAATTTAAATATTCGTGGCTGACAAAAATTTCAAATAACAATAATATAATTTATGAATCCCTGTATAATATCAGAATCAACCGATTCTTCTTAAACTTAATACAGATATTTGTACATACATCAAACACATAAATTCGAAATTTCGTGACAATCGCTTTTAAAACAAGCAAATTATTATTTGTATACAACTATATTTTTGGACGATCATATACATATATGGAAGCTATATGATATAGTTAAACGACTCCGATCAAAAATTGAGAGAAATACAAAATAAACACTATATAAAACAAAGGAAAACCAAAGTTTAGTGCTTGAGAATGAATAAGTTTTTCATATCAAAGCTTTCTCGATCAATCATTTCTATGGGAGTTATATAATACTAGTTCACAGATTGTTATAAAACTTGATGGAAATGTTTAGAAATCCATCAAACTCACAAATACCGACATTCAATTAGAAAAGAATAAAGTTGTTTATGTTTAACCTTAGTTCTGACAGATCGTTTTTACGGAATAGCCATAAAACTGAAAAAATAGATTGCATTGATCCAGACAGAGGGATAAAGTTATGTCACGTCAGTTCGTCATGCTGATTAAGAATATATATAAGCATATTCGAAATTACCTACTTCTATGCGTTGCAAAATTCTGACACCAATGAATATACCCTCTGCAAGGATATAAAAACTCACAGAAACAAACGGACGAACATGGCTATAAATATATAATATAATATATATTTTAAATAGATTTTATGAAAGATTAATTAAAGAACAGTTTTGTTAAAAAATATTTATTATAAAGATGAAGTAATAAAATTAACAGTTTGTAGCAATAAAATGTACAATACCCAGGTCAGCGGGAATTAATTAGTTTTAAACTCGATATTCTTTGAACTTTCTTTGTTTTAAACAGAATTTGTTTGAACTTTGTTTTACGTTTCTTTATCTACAACATCATATGACATGAATGTGTTGGAAGTATTTAGTATTTTAATTAGTTCTTGATTATCATGAAAGACAGTTTTAAAGCAATTTTTTATCTCAGTTATAGCATACAGTTCTTCACAATAAAGATTCGTCTCTTGCTTGTCGAAAAGCTCAAAGTCCTTGCCAAACTCGATTTGTTCCTCTGGCAATGATGATAAATCGTTGCTTTCCTTAAACTGTACAGCATTGATGAAAGGTTCCACAATAATATTATAAAGACGCATAAGAAATGCTACATTATAATGATCCTTTGATAGCTTGTTCAGTACGTTATTCAAAAAGTGGACAATTGTCAAACAGGGTAATATATTTGATGTTGTCAAAACATTCTGAGATTCATCGCTCAGCAGGTTTTTGCTTATCATTTCAGCTGTATTATTTCGCACGAATTCTGATTCATCTAGCAGAAGTACAATGACCAATCGACAATAGTGGCCAATGATGTCCACATCACCAATGCAAACTTGCTGATTAATGCATTTTGTCAATTGTTCACAAAACTGCGATGATTTACGACGCATATAATTCGTCTGATCAGGATTTGCAATCTGGAGGCTATAATGCAACACTGGCATCCACAGAGACTGTTCGATGCCACACTCAGCAACTATACGAATAATGTTTAATACCAGACCAGATTGTAGTTCATTGGCATTGTCGGTCGAGTAACGCTCAAGTATCTGTTCCAGAGTTAGTGTTGGCTTATTTAGCATAGCTAGTAGGGCGTATAGACGGCAGGACAGCTTGGGACTAAAATACCTTCCAGTGGCAACTTTGTCCAACAATTTTGGTATAATTTTATACATATTTTCAGATTGAAGAATCATAGCAACCAGTTCCTTGCGCTGTGAACTCTCTAACGCTTCGTAATAATTAGCGACATCCTCATTAAAATTATAGTAATCAATATCGTAGTTGTCAATTGATGCACGAGTGCTACCGCTGGATTTGGCACTCTGAAACATTGCATATAACCACAGTTCCACATTGAGGTGTTCGACGTCAAGAGGGAAATTTCTTTGCAATCTTATGGTATCTTCTAAGTGATGCATCATGACATTCTTATTTAAGATCAGACGATGCAAATGTAGAGCAAAAACATGATAGGATCTCGGCGATGTTCCATACTCTTCGCATTTTTCGTAAATCGAGATATGATTCAATCGGTAAACACCAAAAGCCGTATCCATTAATTGTTGGTTCACTTGATTTGAGTCGTGGACATCTTCCATAATGGCAACCAAAACATCCATAATGGCAATAAATATAAAAATATCACGATAATGAATCTCCACGGCCAACTGAGACAAAGTGTGGATCATCAGACAAGCAACGGTTGGACTTGTCCAACGAATAACCCGATAGAGATGGCGCAGCTGTAACACTTGTCCATGAAGATAATTCCGATCGAGTTTCAATCGAGACTCTGTCTTCCCAAATTGCTCAGAATCGCGTTGCAATTGCTGATGCAAGACTTTTAAATAGACAATAACTTTAAGGATTATGTCGACAGCCCGATGTGGACTTACAAAATTAGCAAGAACCTGTGAAGCTCGTTCTCGTGTTATTAGATCATGCGATGAGGTAATTGATATAAGGAATGGCACAAATTCTGTTAACTATAAAAGGAAAATAATTATATATTAAGACAATAAATTAAAAATCATTGCATTACTTACATTCAAACTGGATTCCGATCCCTCCATCGATGAGGGATATAAACGGCATAGAATTAGTAGCATGGCTTCCAGCTGTACAGTTTGACCAATAGACCAATTTCTCATATTTGATTCAACAATTTTCAAGGCTGCCTGCTTAAGTCCAATATAAAAAAAATCGAAAAGTTCCGGATAACGGGTAAAAAATACACGTCCGGTCATACGATTGCGAACGTGAAAATCACCCTCGTAGGAGCGTGCCCGCTCCACACCAAATATGCGAACAATAAGAGCGGCAAGCATTAGAGTCGCACTATTCCGTTCTGCCCACTCTTTGGCTAGGAGACTCGATAATGCACAGATTACACCTCGTGATACAAACTCACCCACAAGATCCGCAAGTTCGCTACAACGGTACAAGGCGCGTAAAATGTTAAGTGAATGGCTGCGGGATAGATTGTTCTCTGAACTAGAATTTGGTCGCTCACAGATCTCTAACAGAAGTGACATTGTTCGATGAAAGGTACCATGAGTTCCTAACTTAAGTTCTGTACAAATAAGTGCCTGCAACATGAAAGGCATACCAGCACTTCGTCGAGTCGAGCAGAGATTTGGATTGTTACCTTGAATCATGTGCACGGCTTCTTCTACCCATAGATTGGGCAATTGATTCAATGACACCTGATCACTAAGCCAAAATCGACGACATAACATTGTGAATCCAACATAGGCTTGCTCGAATGCTCCACGATGTTTCGTCTCAGCTAACAACATCAAGAAATGATCGCCAATGGCTGCCAATTGTGTTTTACCAATTAAATACGTTTTTGGATTTTCCTGCTCGAGAGGGGATCGCTCAACCAACTCTCCTAAAATAAGGGCAATCTCTTTAATCGTACGCCATCCGCAAAGTAAAACCATCTGTGGAGTAGTACTCAATTTCTGAAGTGTCTTGCCGTTCAATCTTCGACGCAATACATTGGCATTCTCGATACCTTTTCCGTCCTTACATTGATTAGCCGGTAAATATCCTTCAGGTGACGAATTACTCACGATTGGCAAAACTACCTGGCTTATAGTCATGCACAAATCTACTAGATCTTGGATGTACTGCCGCCATTTGTGTTCCTGAGCTAATTTATCCAATTGTAACTGCATGATCAGATGCCGACTTGCAAAAAGTAAACCGTAAAGTGGATTTACTTTAGCTGCCTCGGCCAGATCTTGCTGTGCAAAAGCAGCCCCTTCTCGTAAGTATGCGTAACACCACATTAATGCATTATATATTCTCGGTTCATAAGCAGACGTTTCGGTCAATCCGTTTAGTTCTTCTTCTACTGTCTCTGATTGGCAATAGACTTGTAACTGATAGGCTCCGGTTACCGAATCGGGTGGTCGTATAGAAAGTAACATTTCCATGATTTTATCGGGCCGTAAACATGATTTTTTGTTTACCAAACAAAGCAAATAGGCGGCATGCACTTTATTATGCTCATAACTATCGTTCAAACATAGTTCCAAGTAGGGTACAACTACTGTTGGAAGTTTATCCTCAAGAGATAGACCATATAAGGAGCACATATCGATACATTGGCGAAGCAAACGCAATGAAATCCAACGACGTCCATAATTTGCTGTGGGAAAAAGATTATTAGATAGTGTACCCATGATAATGGGCAAAAATTGGAGCAGTTCTTCCCCAGCGCTTGTCGGTCGTTTCATATGCTGAGCCAAAGTGAGATCCATTCGTTTCAAAGACTTTTGAAGCAGTCCGTATGCTATTTGACGTATATGAGCACTAGGATTATTTGTATTGTGCTGCAAATAGAGCATAATTGCCTTCAATTCGTCTGTACCAAAACATTCGCTGGGACGAGGGATATCAACCACAAGACGCAACGCCAGGAGTCGTGTATGATCGTCCAAACCAATCAAAGCATTGTGTAATTGTGGCATGTAAAGGTCAAGCACTTCACGGCGATGTTGAACGGAACGAATAGTCAGCATTACGGTTATCTTGCTACTCAGCGGTACTTCTTGATGGAGTAACAATTTCAGATACTCGGGTGACAATTTTGCGGAATGCATTATTAATCGTTCAATTGCTGACAAACGTTCATCTTGTTCCTTTGCAATTATCATTAGCATATCACACCACATATTTTGCCAATCAATAAGGGTTTGAGTTGTATAGCCAGCAGTCATCATAGCTAATAAAATAGTAAGTTAAATAAGAAATTAAAATCTGTTTTAAACGAATGATTTATCATCACGATTAATATCACTCTTATACCCTAAAGGTCTATATAGCTATAGCTCAAAATTCAGTCCTGTGAACTGGTACGCAGCTTTTGCTTAGAATCACGCGTAACTGGCATTCTCCTGGTGTCTGTACGTTTCGGACATAATTAACTTCCGGGCAGATATAGCAATACACTATAAATTCTTATGATAATAAGGGGTTTTTTTCTTTGCATCTTTCAGATAGATATATCAGCAAGTTTGATTCATATTGGAGAATTAATTCCAATATAAATAAATGAAACAAAAACAGTTTTGCTCACCAAAACTGTTTTAAGCAAAACAAATTTTGCCTGAGGTACCTCTGATCTATACATTATAGTTGTCCGATCTGATCAATTCTTAAACTTGATCTAGATAAATTATCAATGAACGGAATCAGTTGACTTTTATTCACGTAAGTCAAAAATTAACTATGAATAGATGCGAAGAAACAGACAGACGGACAAACAGAATTGGTCATATCGACTTGGCTATTGATGATGATCAATGATATACTTTTTGGGGTCAGTCGGAAACGCTTATTTCTGTGAGCTGCAAATATCTGATTAATTTTACTATACCCTTTGCAAGGGTACAATAAATCATTAATGGAATAAATCCCCAAAAATAGCTTTAACATTTTAAATACATAAATTCTACAATATATAACATATATCTGGGAAGTATAGTGCACTTGCACTTTTCATACTTACTCTTAAACAACGCATCAACACAATCCTCCCGTCCAAGATAATTGGGAAACACAGTTTTGAATAGACTGGGACAATTATCAATAACTGGCTTCACACCTAGAACAACCACCAGTTGTTCTAGCATTAGACAACGGCTATTGAGGGACATCGGTTGATGCTCAAATTGTTTATAAACATATTCAAATGCCTCCTCTAGTTTCACGTTTAATGCCAGTTGAAGTACTTGACGTAGTAGTGAACTGCACATATGACGGACTGAATCGATGCTGCTACAAATGTGCTGAATGGCAAAATTCTGTAAGGCGGATATGATTAATTTGTACTTGATCATTGCATGATTATGCAACTCAATAATATTGTCCAAAGATTTTGAATAAATGAACAATTGTTTGGATAAAAACACCAAAATGTTTGTAACATTTCCATCCTTTGTAGCAACGGCCAGAATACGTTGTAATATCCTTAGCGCATTGTCGGCAAAAGTTATATATTCCTGAGTTTGAAGCATTAGCAAGGCACCCGCCTGTATGGGAAGTTCATTGGATGCCAGCTGTTTGCAACAATAATTAAGATATTTATCAAACTCGTTAAACAATTTGGCGTTATGTCCAATAACCAATCCAGCTATGGATCTAACATCCCATGGTGTGTCCATATCACGAGCTATTTTGTTAGCCAATATATCCAATTTTCTCAAGGGTTCACAATCACTAACAAACAACTGAATGTTCCATTCGGACATTATTGCCACATGAAATCGTAAAATATTGTGAATGAACAAATAATAATGATTGCGGCGTGTTGGCGAAAGCGCATCATCCGCCGTATTGCTAAGAATTTGAAAAATTCAAAATTAAAAAAAAGAAAGTGGAGAAATAGTCAATAGATTGTTGTACACCTTATGAACTCTCTAATTTTGTTTATTAGTTGAAATAATAATATAACTATTGCTAACAGTGTAAGTAAATAATAACACAATTTATTCAAATTCATACGCAATTTAAGTATGTATATGTATGTGTATTCTTGATCAGCACGATACATATATGTATATATACATGTATATACATAGATACATCTCGGAATTGTCCTGATCGGACGATATGGTCATATAGATGATATGGTCATATATATGATATGGTCATATAGATCCCGAAACCACATAAACAATTTATCAAAATACAATTAAAGTTGAAAATCTTGAAATTTCCTTTTTTATTTCCATGTCTCAATACATAAGTTACATACATAAATAACAAAGAAGCTCATTTCTACTGGGCCAGAGTTTGTATATCCTTTCAAGTTTCATTTAATTACTTTATGCGTCATACCAGTCTGAAGTTTTTGAAACTTCTGCACAAACGAGATTTCATGATGCCGCGCTCAAAGTTGGATCCCGCGATCATGATCATGATCTCTACCTACAACACCACCAAGTCAAATCGACACAGATCCGCTCTTTCGGCACATACAGTGACAAACTTAATTTATCGCACATCAAGCTTTTTATCTTTGTGGCTACCTTTTGATCTTTTTACCTTTTTAAAAGAAAGAAATAAAATTAGCCATGGATATCAATATATTTATTAATTAATAGTTTAACTTTTTCCATAAATAATGTTTAGTAATTAATGCAAACAAAAATAAATGGTCTATTACATGAAACAAAATTATTGGCATTCGTCATTTGAAAGAGAACTTAAGAAAAGTTTTCTACTTTGTTTTCGCCTCCAATTTCAGTCGTTCTTCAGGCATGGCTTGCTTTAAATCAGGTTTCTGATGCCTCTGCCCAACACAATCCAAAAATGCTCGATCGAATTAAAATTAGGGGACTACAGTGGGTGTGGTAACACATTGGCGGGGTATTTGCGATATGGCCAGAATATCTTATGCCAGAAATCCAGGAGTTTGCCTACCAACTTCTCGTCGTTATTCTGTTAATGTAAATGGTTTCCGTTTAGCCACACGCGTATTCTGTGTACCTTCTTATTCGTATATTATATTATTTCTCCAACATTTGAGGACGAGTATCCTAGATCTTCCGAGTGTTCTATTTGTTTTGATGTTGATGTCATTATACAAAAAAGGGACAAAAGAAATTAAATTTGTTTTCCCAAAAACCGAATGCAAGAATAAGAATTTTAAAATAACGGATTATACCAGGGTTTCGTACAAGCTTGCCCAATAGGTGAAATTATTAAAAAACAAAATACATACATATACATAAGTAGAATAATTTTGTTTCATAAGATATACCATTTACTTTTGATTTTTTACTTTAACTATTACTAAGTTTAATTTTTTTGGAAAAAAAGTTTACTTAATTTATTAATACTTAATAATTAAAAAATTTTTAAATCCATGGTTAATTTTATTTTTCAGGATCAAAAGTGTAAAAGTGATCAAAGTAGAAAACTTGCTGTGCCAAAAATTTCGTTCGTCACTGTATATACAAATGTACATGCATATGTATGTATGAATGTATGTAAATGTATAGCATATCCCATTTTCAAATTTGGTTGTATGCAACAACACAACACAAGTGTATTTTTTTGTCTTTCACACTCTGCTAGTCTGTAGATTTGTACATGCGCCTTGTGTAAATGCATTTATGTATGTATGTATGTATGGATGTACACATGTCAACCCATCGTTTGCATTTGGCTGAACTAAATTGTTGCTTTTGCATATTTATTTTATTGATTTATGTCGGTATTCATTATCCGATCTACAACTTATAGTTGGCTGATCTGACCAACTTTCATCTACATAGATTAAAATTTAAGGTATAAAAAGTGTGAAGAAACAGACAGACAAACAGGCTGACATATATACATATGTATGTAACTCCATATATACATACATATGTATGTATGCATATCGACTCGGCCATTAATGCTGATCAAAAATAAATCCATACATATGGTAACATGTGTGGCTCACAGCTTATTTTAACCAGAAAAATGGGATCGGTTTCGATCCGATCTATTACATACATCTAAACATTTTTATATAGAACTTTTAAATATATTTCTATTTAAAAGTAACCGATTAATTAAATTAATATCGGTTATTAATAAGTATAGGCAAAAATTGTATGCTCACCTAATAGTTTTCCAGTAATGATCCAAGGTTTTTGTCAGTAGCGGTAAAATTCGATAAATTTCAGATTCAAGTGCCTCCCGGCCATATGGAAAATTTTGAAGACAAGCGCTGATGGATACAAATTTATCGTTGAGCCAACTACCTGTCGCATTTGAGTTTCCTTCAATGTCATCGGATATGCCACGTAGCGACTTTATAAGTGCCTGCTTCAATGATTCCTTCGTATGGGAGGCTGCTGTATGATTACTAACGCCTTTATCGGAGAAGAGTCTTACATGTGAAGAAGAGGTCATGTATGTAAATGTGAATAATTTTAAATAACGAAAGCATCCTACTTGGTCAGCTGGTTGCGCACGGCATGTTTGAGAGGACACGCAAACAATACATCGGAGAGGAATTCAGCAACTGTACTGTCAGCCTCATCATGGCTATGATGGAATATGGTCTTTACAGCGACCACCTGCTTAGAACTACTGCAGGCAGAAGCAAACATTAGAACATAACTTGCCTGTGCTGAAAGACCGGCACATGTGTAATAGCTATACAAATATATAATTTTAAAATTAATACTTACAGAGCTTCCACTTGCTTGGTAATGAAATATATGTTTCCCGCAACTCAGGCGCATCTTTGGGATGAGCGCATAATTTCAATGCGGCAACGCGAATATTTAAATCATTCATTTTTTATCCGGGTAACCAAAACATAAACAAGAGAAATAATTCCCACATTCCATGTGAAGCAGCTAGAGTTGGAAGCACATCGATGACTCTAGAGTAGTGTTGACAAAATAATCGATAGCGCTATCGATAGCATCGAAGTACAAATGTTAACATTCATTGTTTTGCTATAAATATTATCGGAGGCGTAACTTTGGAATTTATAGAAACTTAAATACGCTGTAATGTAAGTCCATTAGTTCGAAACACTGCAAGACCTTCTAGAAATTTGAAAACCACACATTTTAACATTCAAAAGTTTGAACTTGAATGATTTATACACTGGTTTCTTGGTTGAATATTATACAAAAACTTTAAAACTATATAGAATAGTTTAAATATTTTAATGCGTAGGTGATATGCATATTAATTATATTAACACTAAATATAAAAAGTCGTTTTTTTTTTAAATTGAAAGATTCTTATTATTTTTCTTTTTATATTTTATGCTTATTATATTTTTAAATTTCCATGAACAACGCTCTTACAACACTACTTTAGAGTTGGTGGCCTCATCGATGGTAGTTTCAAACTATCGATGTTTTTCGGTCATCCCCAATTGACAATATGCTGAATTCGGTTGCTATTCTTAGTACCGTTAGGACGATAGTGATGCGCTAAAATAGCATTCGGCAGCTACATTAGTTCCTTCGCGTGTAAGTGCTGCAAAGCTAAAAAATATCTAAGCGATTTCAACTGCAGTGCTGGTAAACTCCATCCCCTGCGAGAAATACAAATCAAGCAATTTGTCTACTTTAATTTAATTTAATTTGCATAAACAGCTATGAAATAGAAACAAATTAATATATTTGGTTGTTGATTTGTAAAACCGGCGACAAGAATATCGGTACTCTAACACATTAGCTCAGAGGTTAATTACTTTATTTAAACTTTCAATTGTACTGACTTTTATACCCAAAAATTTAGTGAATCTACTTTATTAATTCTCAAACTATTTTTAATTGCAAATGTAGCAACGAATTTGTTATTTATAATAACAAATTTGTAAAAACCTTTCCACTTACTGTTTCGCCAACTCTATTTTAAATTCTGCGCATCAATTAGTTATAGCTTTTTTCCGCTAAGACCATAATGCGGTAAAAAAGCGGAAATCACAACACAAACGAAAATTGCTTATTTACTCTCCAATACTATCGTTATTATCGATAGTGCAATCGATTATTTCGCAACAGTAGTGCAAGAATTGTTCGGTGATACTGTGTTGCTACTTTTTGATATGTGGTTTATGGATAAAATTATTTCTTACATTTGATAAGATAGTTCAATTGTATATTTTTTTTGTGTGTGCGTATATATGTCTATACGTCGAGCCATGGCGTTAAGTTGCAGACGCTTGACAATGATAACAAATGTGATACTCTTATATTCATTCCTGAGCAACATATTTGTCAATGGATATTCAGTACAAGGTATACTATGCCGTTTAATGTGTATAGACGACACAAATCATTTGTCGGCAACTATGAAAAAGCCTGTCGTGTGTGATTTTGTTGTAATCATTTAAAGTATTCAATGATACAAGTATCTACTGGCATTATTCTGTTATTCTACGTATGTTTGTATGTAGTATGTTTACATACATATCTATGTTTAAACATATAATGTTTAATTGCAAAGAAATTATTTAGCGAGTGGTCATACAATGACAATGTATATAGACATACACATATATGTGTATGTAATTCGGTAACGCCCAAACACAGTTGACTGGGGTGGAATTTAAAAGAGGGCTGCGTCTTATGTATACATATGTACATATATAAAAGTTCGTAAACAAAAAAAAAAAAAAATGTATGTATATATACTACTTACTACGCTACAATCATCAAATATATGCAGCTTCTTAATATAAATACATACATATGTATGTACATACATACATACAGACATATGTTTTTTTGCCGGCACTAGATTAAAATACGCAAATTTATGAATGTGCGTACATATGTACATATGTTCATATGTACATACAAATGCTTATGAATGAATTGCCAGTTCTATGTATATGAGTTCTAAAAGTGTATATTTATTTTTTATCAACTATGTGCATGTATGTACATATGTATATATGCCCATTTTGATACCCTGTACTCATAGATAACATTTTTAACAACATATATGTATGTACATATGTATGTATGTATGTAAGTACATAATATATTCTTGCTCAGCATTAACAATCGAGGGACTGTAAGTTGGACAAACTCGTCCAGGAGCTAAAGCAATCATTTTGTATACACATATGTACATAAGTACATATATATAATCGTCTAGTACATACATACAATCGTCTAGTACATACATACATACATACACTGCCCGACATCCGATTGGTACACATTCCGGAAAATCTTTTTGAATTCAAATTCACTTAAAATTAGTCAAAGTATTGGTTAAAAATTTATTTTATAAAAAAGTTAGATCTTTATAAATGAATGAAATGTGTTAAAAACAATTTCTTTTTAACATCAAATAAGAATTTTAAACGTCTAAACCAGTAACGGGAAATATATTTTTGCGAATTTCTAATCATATGATTTAAAGTTACGATTATGTAGGTGTGCTAATCGGTTGTCCACCCGTCTGTAGGATCTGTAGCATAGGCAGAATCGTCGTTGAAACACTTAATAAAGGATATATGTACACATACATACATATGTATTATGTATGCAGATATTTCTGTACAATTTGAAAGTGCATTTGTCTACTATGCAGATTTATGTTGCCAGTATTTTGATTTGTGTATAGAATGAATGACATATCTATCGTTCGCAACAAAAGTCGAGGAAGAGAAAATGTTTTGAACTATTTGTTCAAATATCAAGCGATTAAAATTTGCGAAATTTATAATTTTATTAAATGTGCAGTAAAATTTAAAATATTCAAAATTATGAATATAAGAAATTTGCACTAACAATAATAATGAATTGAAACATTTTCCCGCAATGTTTATTGCATTCGAATAAGGCATTTAGATTGTTTTTTTTTTTAAATTTTGTATTACACTAAAGAAAATGTTATATATTCATGAAATCTCTTCCTTTTTTTTAGAATGGGCAGAACTTGGAAAAAACTTGTCATTGCATTGCACATCGGAAATGACAGCTGCATCATGGAAATTCAATAATAAAAGTATTGAAACTAATCCAAGGTAATTTATTCAGAGATTACATACTATTCTCTATATTCATACATTAATTTTTATATAAATATAGCTACATAATTACCGTTTCTAAATGTAGTCAAATTTATACATAGATTGACCAATTTATAGTTAATTATAATTAGTGACACAGGCTAAAATAATAATAAAATGAATTCATAAAAAAATCAACATTCAAAACTGTTTTTAAATCAAACATTTTTATACAAGACAAATTTGTTCCATTTATTAATTATATTGTTGGTGCTGCTGACTAAGCGCTGTAGTTAAGAAATTTTTTAATATTTTTTATTTCTCTATTAATATTTTTTTTCTCCGATGACTTCTTCTTTTAGATTTTGATTAGAGTATATAGTGGCCCTTTAATATGTCCCTTGCTCATCGTGAATAGGCATGTGAGCACCCGTGCATCCCATTGCTAGAAATGTCAATCAAATGTGGTCCTTTTGATGATCGATAATCGTGTCAGTGTTTGACTTCTAAGAAACTATGACCATGATCTTCTAGCCTTGACTTTATCCGATGAATTGCATTGTTTCTATTGGAATATTGTCGTGAAGATTTTATAGATTACATAGATTTATAGATTTTATCAATTCCAGATATTTATGTACAATGTGATAAAGGCTTATGGTCTCAGCTATCTCACGTACTATCCTATCTGCAACTCCGATCGTTGAATTGAGCAATATATTTATACGGATTTTAGAATGCTAATTGCATTTTGGTAATCAGACAGTACTTCCACATAATTTGAATAAACTTGACCTCACAAGCTTTCTCCTTATTTGGATCCTTCAATTTCTGACAAACAAAGAATATGGAAATGATCTCGTGGATGTCACTTGAAGAAAATACATATAGTAACCAAGTCGTTCCTGTCCACTTTGATATACGAGTAACCTATATACCTAAGTTGCTTAAGAAAGTTCCCTTCAAGAACGATATGGATAAACACTTGATATTTATTTATTTATCTTAGAGTTAGGACTAATTAAAATTAGTCGGAACTAAATTCTAATGAGAGCGCTGGCTGCTTGGGCCTTCTGCTTGACTTGAAACACTTGATATATTATATACCATTATACCTTATAGCCGTAGAGTGAGAATTTTGTTTGTTAAGGTCATCAAACTGTATTTAAGAGGCATATGATAACATTTTCGACCCCATAAAGTATATAGTACATTCCTGATATTTGTCTGTCTGTTTATATAAACAATGAGATATAGCAACCAGGTTCAATTAGGTTATCGATAAAGATAACGCCATGCGTACTCCAAAAAAAACCAGGTCTTCCACCCACACTGCAGACTTGGCTATTGGAACTACATATTGGAAAACGTAGAAAAAACTCCTTTCGACAACTCTGCAGATGCTTTGAATATGGATCCCACATTGATCCACGTGATCACGACCTCGTCTAAGCTCAAACGACTTCACTTTCACAATCACTTAAAACCTTTTGATGTCTTACGATATTTATGTCCTTAAGCTCTCTAGATTGAGATGGACCTTTGATGATTGTCAATTGACTATTTCAATTATTGTTTAGAAGTTAAAAAAAAAAATGTTTGAACAAGTTGCAAAAATTTCTTCTTTTCCCACTTTTCTAAATAAAACGACTGTAAACGTGTGGCGGCCCTGTTCTATCTCTATCCCGGATCTTTTCAGTCTATATATAGTAAACAAACCATTTTCACTGAACCCCTTATATCCTACAATTATCTGCATTAATAGGTAAATGGTATTTAATTTAGTATATACATTTATTCTTAAATTAAAATTAATTGGTTCAATTTAGCATTATACCAGTTATACTTTTCCGATCTGATTCCAATCAACTGATATGGTATATTACAAATTGCTTCTGATCATTAAAAAGATTTATATCTTATAGTGTTTCAATCTGACTGATTCTTAGACCCACCCAAAATGGTTATACATATAAGCAAACGCCATGTATAAGAGCTATATACATAGCTAATATATCAGGGAAATTAATCTTCATCTTGAAATTTGGACATCATTTTTTGTATCCATCTGATTCGCAATTGGAAATCTGAATGTGGATCTGTAATCATTAATTATTAATTATTTATTATTAGGTGCAGTTCAATTGTATATTGTATAAAGAACCCCAAATATCTTAAATACGATTCATAATTAATTATTAATTTCAATTCCTAAATCGGTCAAAGTTCGAGAGGATACTCTGATAGTTTGATAATCTATATATATTTTTTCTTACTTTTTATGGTATCCTTTGACAAGTATATTAATATGATAATATATAATATTAACTTAATTCCACAATTCTTTTGTTTCTCATTTGCAGATATACAATAAGTGCGGATATTGTCAAACCTAAAGCAGATATCGGCGAAACCAATAGCAGTTCATATAATAACACCCTAATTGTTCATGGCATCAATTTTACAGATGCCGGCAACTATGAATGCACAAATACTGAACAAAATACTTTAATTGAGTATAATATACAGCCGTTTCTTCATCCAAAAATTATACGTAGTACTTCGGATAATATTAAAATGAAAATTGGCCAAAGTGTTGTACTTTATTGCTTAATTGAGATATATCCACAAAATGCATCAATACATAAACATTTGAAATGGTTAAAGGACGGTAGTCCTTTCGCAATTCTCGATAACTTCTCCACCGTTTTAAAATTGAATGATACACACTTAAACTTCACATTGGAATTCACCGAGGTATATAAAAAAGAGAATGGTACATATAAATGTAGTGTATATGGTGAGACCAAAGCAGAGATTGTTTTTAAAGAGATATCTCTGTTTGTTATGGAAGTACCACAAACACGTATCGATTTTGCAAAAGCGGTTGGTGCCAGTAAAATATTTCTAAATTGGACAGTTAATGATGGAAACGATCCGGTTCAAAAATATTTTATACAATATTCACAAGAAGGATCGCCAACATTTAAGTATTACAAAGATATAATAAATGGAAAGAATACTTCATATGTATTAGATACATTTCATCCGAATACAACATATTTTTTAAGAATAACTGGAAAAAATTCAATTGGTGACGGAGCCCCGAACCAATATCCTTTAGGAATTACCACATTAAATTCTGATCCCATATTCATACCTAAAGTGGAAACAACTGGCAGTACAGCATCAACAATAACAATTGGTTGGAGTCCACCGCCACTTTTATTAATTGAATTTATACAATATTATGAATTAATTGTCTCCGAGTCTGGTGATGTGCCAAAATTAATTGAAGAAGCAATTTACCAACAAAATTCTAGAAATTTACCATATATGTTTGATAATTTAAAAACGGCCACTGATTACGAATTTAAAGTTCGTGCTTGCAGTGATTTAACGAAAATATGCGGACCATGGTCAGAAATTGTTAATGGAACGACTATGGATGGGGTATCAACAAAACCAACGAATCTAACTGTTAATTGTAATCATCATAACAATTCAAGACTAAATTCAATATCAATAAGTTGGAATGTACCCAAAACTCCAAATGGAAAGATTATTTCATATTTAATAACCTTAGAGGGTAAATATAAGTATACACTGGAGAATACAGAACATAAAGAGAAATGGGGACCAAAGATTCGAAGAGTCGATGAGCCCCATCATAAAACTGTTTATGACGGTGTTAGTCCAAATACAAATTACACGGTAACAGTATCGGCGATAACCCGTCATAAGAAGAATGGCGAATCTGCAGAGGGTAGTTGCTTTATGCCCATATCTGTTCCAGAAATAATAGGCCGAACAATGTGGACAAAAGTTAAAAATGGCTCTAAATATGTTTTAAAATTATATTTACCTAAAATAAGTGAACGCAATGGACCCATATGCTGCTATCGATTATATCTAGTTAAAATAAAAAATGGAAACAAAGAACTGCCCCCGCCAGAAAAATTGAACGTACATTCATATAATCAAGTTCAAAACGAAAATATAACCTTAGCCTATACGTATATAGCAGAAATGATAAGTAAGAAATATTTTAAGCCAGAAATATTCCTCGGTGATGATGCACGATTCGTAGAGAAGAGCGATGTTATTTTGGAAAACGATGAAATATGCCGAAAATGTTTAGCTGGTACATCGTTTCTAAAAAAACCGGAAAATCAATTGAAAACTCCAATGGATTCATTATCAAGTAATGTATTCAAATTTTTACTCTTTGTTTAATTTAATTTAATTTGATAAGCAGAAAAATTAATTTTATTTAAAGAGTTCTATTAATAGACTACTGGTTATATCTCTTACATAATTCAAACATCCTATTAAACAATTATGTAAGAATATAACTTTTTTTTTATTAGTTTTTATTAGTTGTTGTTGTTAAGAAGGGTGAAGATCATTTTATAAAGGGTAAAAATTACTGGAACATGCTATGTACTATAATTCTATAATAATTATACAATCGAATCGAAAAATGATCAGAATTACAATAGGAACATGGGCAATATAAATATATAGGAGACTATCCAATATAACTGTAGATTTAATATTGAAACGCTTAAAATTATTGTGAATAGAAGATGCATTTGCTTAGGCACCAAATAAATTAATGCATCTGATAATGCCCACATCTTCCAATAGCCCAATTTTATGTCCGGGAGTGTCATGACCAGGGGTCTAAGCTGCCAATTAGATATCGAAGGAAACGACAGTTCATTGGGGTTTATGTATAAATAATCCCAAAATTATCCAAAATTACCTATACTTTATCTTAATACATATTATAGTAGGCCCAAGGTGCAAGTAGAGTACCAATAAGATTATAAGCACTGTCCAAAGACCGTTATAAGTTCTCACTCTCTTATTTGTTATAACCATCTTGCTCTGCCTCACAGGCGAAGATGAGAAGAGACGCTCTCTTGAGCTCTCCGAATATTGTACAGCTGCCTGTGAGCAGAGTCAAGTTAGTTCTAAGTCAACTAGAGAACAGCACAGATCTAATAAATAAATCTAAAGTCAGCGACAAATTGTTCGGCCACAATATCAGAAGTGGTTCAAAATCCATAAAATGGCGGATGATTTAAACAAAATTTCTACAGCAAGTCTTAAAAATTGGCTGGTAGCGTTGGGAATGGAAACCAAAGGTTCCAAAACCGAATTAATAGCTAGGCTATTGGAGGTACCGGACGACATAAGGGGAGGTCTCCCAGTTCTGCCAGTAGCGCATCGAGATAACATTCCAGGTACTAGTGGCAGTGTGGAGTCATCCCTAATACCAGACCAAGTGAGACAAGCAACACCGCCAATCCTACAAGAACAACGTGAAGAAATTTCACAAAACGAAATTGTCTTGGAAAAATTACGCAGCGAAATAGAAGACGCAAAGAAACTTCTAGACGACATGCAGGCGTCATTCAGAGATGACGACCAGGAGGAAGAGCGAGATAGCAATAGCGGCAGTGAGAACGAAATCACTAGCGAAAGCGCATCAAAAGGAGGTGAGAAAAACAACGGGACAAATTGCCTCATGCCAGAGTCGAATGCGCGGGAATTGGTGATGGACCAGCAGCAAAATAGTGTGACCAGTGCAGCAGAGATTGACCAACAGCAAAAGGGTGTGACCAGTGCAGCAGAGATCGACCAACAAAAATGTGTGACCAGCGTAGTGGCACAAAATGTAAACAATTGGTCTCATGCTGGCTACCAGATGGCTAAAGAGATGTTGGCAGAGTACAAGGGTGGACCAAATATACAAAATTGGATTGTTCAGCTGAACAATATTTCCCATTTGTATGAGCTCAGCGAAAAGCAACGTCACTTGCTTTGTGTTGGAAAGTTAAAGGATGCTGCGCTTCAGTGGCTACATGCAGGCCCGAAGCGTATCATGGAGCCTGTTGACCAGTTGTTGGAAGAAATGGTGATCGCATTTGGCACAAAGCGATCGAAGGCAGAGTTGCGTCGGAAGTTTGAGGCTCGCTGCTGGGGACACACAGAGCGATTCTCAGAGTACTTTGATGACAAAGTCGCTCTGGCCCAGGACATCAACATGGAGGATGACGAATTATTAGACTTTATCATAGAAGGTATTCCGTTGGAGAGCATGCGAATACAAGCGCATATGCAATGTTTCGAGAAGCCAAGCCAAATGTTGAGAGCATTTGCAGGGATTCGCCTGCCAATCAAGAAGAGCGTTGGACAGGGCAATAACGTACCCAAAGATTCGAGATGTTTCAACTGCAATTCGAGAAAACATTGGGCCAAAGAGTGCCGAAAGCCGGTACGTGCTCGTGGATCATGTTATGGGTGTGGTGCCATAGACCACCTCATAGCCGTGTGCCCCGAGAGAAAGGACGAGAACAAAAATAAGAAGGAAGATGGAAACGATTATGTAAGATATATTAAACTATTTTTAAGTAATTATGTTAACAAATCAGTTTTTGCAGAATGCCTCATAGATTCAGGGAGCGCCATTTCGTTCATCAAAATATCAAAAATGCCTAAGGATGTGCAGTTAGAACCTAATTTCGAAAACCATTTTGGATTAAATCAAAGTCCATTGAAAACATTTGGAAAAATATCATGTTATGTTTTGAAAAAGTTAATAAAAGTTTATTTTGATGTAATGGTGGTGCCTGATGAATCTATGAGTATTGAGTTAGTATTAGGTAGAGATTTTATAAAAAAATGTAATTTAAAAATGAGTCCAGACGTTTTGAAAATGATCACGTTCGAGAAAAACAAAGAAAATAGTGACAGATTTGATAAAGATTGTTCAAAGAATGCAATGAGAAACAATGTAATACGAAGTTATGAAAACAAAACAAAAAAGCAGATCGTTAGAAAGAATGAAGAAGATGAAATAGTTTGCAACAAAAACAAAAATGTGAAAGAGAAAGTTATGGAAAAGGCAGAAAACTCAAGTGATAATGTTAGAATTGTGTTAGATGAAAATTTTGAGACAGAAATGTTAGATATAAATGTGGTAGACAATGCAAAAGAGGAAAAAATTTACAACATTGGTGCGAATGTTGACTTTAGAAATCGATGCAAGTTTGTGAAATTGTTAGAAGAAAGGTATATAAATGTTGAGAGACCGAAAGAACCGAAAGTCAAATGTGAAATGAAAATTAGCCTTGAAAAAGCAAAACCATTTAGTTGTTCTCCGAGAAGGTTGTCATATATGGAAAAGGAAAAATTACAGGAGTTATTAGATGATTATTTAAAAGAAGGGATCATACGACCTAGTAGTTCGGAATATGCATCACCAATAGTTTTGGTTAAGAAAAAAACGGGAGATTTACGATTGTGTATAGATTTTCGAAGGTTGAACAAAATTATGACAAAAGATAATTATCCATTACCGTTAATAGACGATCTATTGGATCGGTTAGTGCAAAAGAAAGTGTTCACAAAACTTGATTTGAAAAATGGTTATTTTCATGTGTTTGTTGAGAAAGATTCTGTTAAATTTACAGCTTTTGTTACACCATTAGGTCAGTACGAATTCCTTAGAATGCCGATGGGATTGAAAAATGCACCACATGTGTTCCAACGATTTATTAATAGTATTTTTGAGGACATGATAAGAGAAAACAAGATTATACTATATATGGATGATATAATGATTGCTAGCGGCAGCATAGAAGAACATTTGGAAACATTAGAAGAGGTATTCAAAAGATTAGTGCGAAACAAATTAGAACTTAGAATGGACAAATGCGAATTTATGCAATCTAGTGTAAAATATTTAGGTTTTCTAATTACAGAAAAAGGTATACAGGCAGACGAAAGGGGTTTAGAAGCAGTACAAAATTTTCCAATACCGGACAAGACCCAAACGGTTCAAAGTTTTTTGGGTTTGTGCTCATATTTTAGAAGATTCATTAAGAACTTTTCATTGGAAGCCAAGACATTATATGATTTGTTAAAAAAGGATAAAAAGTTTGAGTTCGGAGAAAAAGAGTTAAGTTGTTTTCTAAGTTTAAAAAAGAAGTTATTAGAAGCACCGGTGCTGTCTATTTATAACTATAAGGATGATATTGAGTTACATTGTGACGCCAGTGCACTAGGGTTTGGAGCAGTTCTTTTGCAAAGAAAAGAAGATAAACGTTTACATCCCATTTTTTATTTTTCTAAACGAACTACAGCGACGGAAGCGAAGTACCACAGTTTTGAACTAGAAACGTTAGCAATAATATATGCGCTGCGCAGATTTAGAATCTATGTTCAGGGAAAACGTTTTAAGATAGTAACGGATTGTAACTCGTTGACGTTGACATTAAATAAGATAGATCTTAATCCAAGAATTGCCAGATGGGCATTAGAGTTACAAGAATATGACTATGAGTTAGTACACAGAGCAGGCAAGCAAATGCAGCATGTAGATGCATTAAGCAGATGCACAAACATTATGATTGTGGAAGCTAACAGCTTCGAAACGAATTTAGTTATTTGTCAATCAAAGGATGGGAAAATTCAAAGTATAAAGAAATTGCTAGAAGAAAGTGAGCACAAATTGTTTGAAATGCGGAATGGCATAGTTTATAGGAAAACAAATGATGGAAGGATAGTATTTTATGTACCGGAAGATATGGAAGAGCATGTATTGTATAAATATCATGACGAGTTGGGGCATATTGGAAGGGACAAAATGATGGAGGCAATGGGAAGAGGATACTGGTTTCCAAATATGAAAGAAAAGACTTTGAAACATGTAAGAAATTGTTTGAAATGTATAGCTTTCTCACCGAAAACAGGCAAAGGAAATGGATTGTTACATAGCATACCGAAAGGAAATAAACCGTTTGATACAATTCACATTGATCATTATGGACCTGTAGACACAGGAAGATCTAAAAAGCACATTTTAGTTGTAGTTGATGCGTTTACGAAATTTGTTAGGTTATATACTACAAAAACGACAAATACCAAGGAAGTGATTAAAGCGTTAGGAGACTATTTTCGATCATATAGTAGACCGAAATGTGTAATTTCGGATCGAGGCAGTTGTTTTACATCGGCGGAATTTGAAGATTTTATGAAACAAACCCATACAAAGCACATAAAAATAGCCACGGGGTCACCTCAAGCCAATGGACAAGTGGAGAGAATTAATAGAAGTTTAGGACCCATGATTGCAAAGCTTACTGAACCTGAAAACGGATTGTATTGGGATGTAGTAATAGAGAAAGTGGAATTCACGTTAAATAATACACAGCACCGTAGCATCAAAAAATTACCAAGTGAAATGCTTTTTGGATTAGCACAAAAGGGAGAGGTTAGTGATGATTTAAAGGAAAAATTAGATGAGTTAACAAAGTTAGACATAGTTAGTGATAGAGATTTGGAAAATATTAGAAAACAGGCAGAGTTAAATCAACGGTTAGACCAAACTAAAAATGAAAGATACTATAACGAAAAAAAGAAAGCAATACCGGAATATAAAGAAGGCGATTATGTTATGGTAAAAAATTTTGATAGCACTGCAGGAGTTTCGAGAAAGTTAGTACCGAAAAATAAAGGACCGTATAGGATAGACAAAATTTTGAAAAATGATAGGTTTTTACTTAAAGATATAGATGGTTTTCAACTATCGCGTAATCCCTATCAAGGCGTCTGGAGTGCTCAGAATATAAGACATTGGATAAAAAAATGAGTTAAAATTGTTAAGTAATTGTAAATATTGTACACTACTAGTCATAAGAGAATTATGCAATTGTAAACATTTGTTCATCCTACAATATATGATTAATTTAAGTTACTAGGCAAAGCAGAGATTGGGGACAATCTAAGGTCAGGACGGCCGAGTTATAGTAGGCCCAAGGTGCAAGTAGAGTACCAATAAGATTATAAGCACTGTCCAAAGACCGTTATAAGTTCTCACTCTCTTATTTGTTATAACCATCTTGCTCTGCCTCACAGGCGAAGATGAGAAGAGACGCTCTCTTGAGCTCTCCGAATATTGTACAGCTGCCTGTGAGCAGAGTCAAGTTAGTTCTAAGTCAACTAGAGAACAGCACAGATCTAATAAATAAATCTAAAGTCAGCGACAAATTGTTCGGCCACAATATTTTAAAAAATGATTTTAAGTTATATTTTAAGTTATATATTAAGTTTAATATATAGTCCAATGAGTTAATTAACTTGTATTTTATCTCTTTTCTTTATTTACATAGGTTCGACATTTCCAATATCATCGCAAAAGGAGCAATTAATTAAAGCTGGAAATTTAACAGATCATGCATTTAAAATATTGGAAAATAAAAAGAGATTCACGCGAAGTCCAACAGCTACAGTCATTAAAAGCGATACTAATTTAAGTACCTATAATCAGTTTAATAATCGAGATACACAAGATGACAAATTGAATGTGTGGGATGGTGAAATTGACATTAATGCTAACTATACTGGATTTTTGGAGATAATTGGTAATTGATAGAAATACATACATAAATCATCAGATTTTGCCAATAAACAAATTACTATCTTTTTACAGTACGCGACAAGGATTCGGTTTTAATGGCATACAGTGATTACTTTGACATAATAACACCGGCTACGGAAGCAGAACAAATTCATGCATTGAATATGGATTACTACTTTAATATTTGGATTAAAGTGGGTGGAATATTACTTGGTGTTGTTGTCGTTTTTCTTACCTTATGGATTATCCATCACCACCAGACAAAAAATACATTGCCTGGTGGTGATACGCTGACACTTCGTGATTCCTTAAGGTAATTGAGAGTTATTTGAATGGATGACGAATTGATATAGCCAATGTCCGTCTGTCCCTCTGTCCGCCCGTTCGTAGGAACACCTAGATCTTGAAGGCTAGAAGAGATAGAGCTACCAAATTTGGTCTCATCATCTGTCTAGTGTCTACGCAGATCAAGTTTTTTTTTTCAATTTATGCCACGCCCACATCCCGCAATTTAATTAGAAATCGTCGGTTAAAAACAACCCACGCATGCTATCTCGCTCACTCACTTCAGCTGCTGCCCATGGCATTTCATTACAAGACGTATATTCGTATATCTCCGAAGTTTGTAGTCCGATTTTAACGAAATTTGGTTAAAAAGGTGCATAAAGGCTATATAATGGGTTGTGCCAAATAAGATAAGATAAAATGATACCTATAATTTTATATTATTCGTGTTTATTGTACTACGGGGCGGAAGTAGGCGTGGCTTTAACTTTTTTTAAGTCTTACAGAGAGTATAAAAAAAGTAATCAGATGTTTGTAATGCATATATAATTACAACATTACATTATAATGGTCATCAATGAAGATTATGTTGGGAAAATTTCTTTTAATCAATCGCCTTGTGGTTTGGTGATATTTTTAAATAATAAGTCAACGGTCAAATTAATGAGAACAGCCTTATACTGTCTTTATTCAAATCAAAACTAAAACTAACAAATATAAAATATTCTGAATACGCTTAACATTTGAGAAACAAATTTCCAACATTCGTGAAAACGCAGCTCCTGCTCCTGTTGAATTCCACTATTTGACAAGTCAACGCTATGATCTTGAGGGCAGCTTATGATCCAGAGCAAGGGTTATTTGTCAAGTCGTCCCCCCTTAAAGATGATATTTTGTTTACTACTGCCTGTGCTTCCTTGTGTTCTCGTCTTCTTTTCAGCCTCAAGTAGAGGAGAATTGAGATACTAAAGGATAAGTTCATTCCTATGGCCCCTGCGATATTTGTTCTTTCATCTTTTGTAAGACGAGCAGTTTTGATTATTCATCCGTGCACACTCAGGTTACTCATATTTGATACTTGGCATTTGAATGCTGTAACGCATATGCCTCGAGCTTCAAATATCTCTGGTACCTCATCAGTGCTTATCGTTGCGATCAGAGTAATGGGTTTTGGGTTGGCTTGCATAATTACGACATGAGGCTGCCTCTCCAGAGTGTTTGCTATCTCACATAATGTGGGGGTCATAGTCATAGTTCCATCGGGGCAATCCTCTACTAAATTGTACAGTATCTGCTGCATGGTGTTGTTGTGGGCCATGGGGAGAATTGTGATTTTCTTACAAATAAGTTCTACTTGACGATAATCAATTAGTATATATACTATGCTATCGAACTAAAATATATTTTGATATTGGATGCTTCTATTAAGCTTAGACAATCACTACTACTACTATCGAGTGTTCAAGGAGAATAGACTTTAAATGATTGTGGTCAAGAATTAGGGTTGATATAAGATTTTGCCAAGTATGTTGCATCTGCTATTCCGCCCTGTCATTCCTGCCTGTTGCTTGTTATTTTTACTGTCTTTTTGAATGGGATGATGCATGGTTCTTCCTCCCCATAGCTTTAGCATACGAATTAAGAAACAAGTTTCTTTCGATTGTTGCTTCAGCTTCTTTAGCTATAGCCAATGCCGATGGCAAGTCTTTGGGCTGTGACGGAAGAACTAAATTTTTTAAAGATTTCCTAAGCCCTATTATAAAGACATTCAGAGCATCGCGTCTAACTTCATTATTCAGTATTGTTGCAACGTCCGTGTCATGCGACATGACAATTTTATTAGTCACTAATGCCATCCGTTTTTCAATTTTGTTGTAGTACTCCATCAAGCTTAGATCACCTTGCCTAACCATTTCTAATCCTTGCTTAAGGACCGATAATGATGTCTTATCTATATAGTTGGTGTCCAGCCTGGCAATTATGGCGTCAAAATTCAGTACCGTGTTGTGGGCTATTAATAGGGAGCTTGCATTGCCTCTGATCTTGTTTCTTATTATTGCGACAGCTTGGTAATGCGTTGCACTTCCTATATATGGCTTAAAGATTTCGTATGCAACTATGGCCGATTGCCGCCAAGCGACATATTCAATAAGGTCCCCATCAAATTCTGGAACAGACATAACTATATCCAAACTTAGTTGACAATGTATATTGGGGTCGGCGATTATTTTTGTATAAACTTCTACCTGCGGTGCTAGGTTACTGACCGCTCGCCCTAATGCTTCTATTTTTGCCTGCATTAACCGATTCCCATGTGCGGCTAAAGAATTCTTAACTGCACCTTGTACGATATCATTTATTTGGCGTGGATCCATTGTTGCTTTATTTCTCTATATGTATGTATGTATATCCAACTCATCAGATGTAATAACTATACATACAGTTAAATTGAAAAGAAAAACTCAAATAAATACATATTTTTTAAGTTTTATGCTTGAACACTCTACTTACATGTTATTTGATGAGGTGTAGTGCCTGACTCGATAAGGTGAAGATCCTAATATGCGTTGACTGTCTTTCCTAATTCCTCCTTAAAGATCCTGCCTCCCTCAAAGTATTTCTTCTAGTGATTAATGTTCTTCAGTGAAGATTATGTTTGGAAGATTTCTTTCAATCAATGGCCATGTGGTTTAGTGATATTTTCAAATAATAAATCAGCGATCAAATTGGAGTGATGAAAGCAGCCTTATACTGTCCTTATTCAAATCAAAACTAAAACTAGCAAATATAAAATATTCTGAATAAGCTTAACATTTGGGGAACGCTGCTTCCACAACGTCCTAGCGTCAGCGATAATGCTACTGAGAGTATCGGGTTACCGCCGCTGTTGACTTGTTGCCCGCCCTCGTCGTTGATTCCCACTATTTGTCAAGTCAGCGTTTTGCTCTCGTAGGGCTGCGCTTATATACTCATATATACATATACATATATACTTTATGGTGTCGGAAGCACTTAAATTTATGTGTAAACATTCGACCAATTTTATGTATTATTCTCCATCTGCAAATCTCATTTTCATTCTTAAACTTGTTTTTATTTTATCAGGGTTCTATTTGGACGGCGAAGTAATAATCACAGTCACTTTATTAGCTCTGGAAATCATAAAGGATTTGATGTTGGGCCAATTCAAAAATTCGAGCTTATTAGTGCATATAAAAATCGTCATAAGGATACGGATTATGGATTTTTACGAGAGTATGAAATGCTTCCAAATCGTTTTAGTGATCGGACAACGAAAAATAGCGATATTAAAGAAAACTCTTGTAAGAATAGATATCCCGATATAAAAGCTTATGATCAAACTCGGGTTAAACTGTCGCCCATTAATGGAGTACAATCAACTGATTATATTAATGCTAACTTTGTAATTGGTTACAAGGAGAGAAAGAAATTTATTTGTGCCCAGGGTCCAATGGAAAGCACAATTGATGATTTTTGGCGCATGATTTGGGAGCAGCATTTAGAAATAATTGTGATGCTAACAAATCTAGAAGAATATAATAAAGCGAAATGTGCTAAATATTGGCCTGAAAAGGTTTTCGATAGCAAACAATTTGGAGATATAATTATTAAATTTACCCAAGAACGAAAGACTGGTGATTATGTTGTACGGTCATTAAATATTTCAAAAGCAAACCTAATTGGACAGGAGGAGGATCGTAGACAGATTACACAATATCATTATCTAACTTGGAAAGACTTTATGGCACCGGAGCATCCTCATGGCATTATTAAATTTATTCGACAAATAAATTCTGTATATTCGCTTCAACGTGGTCCCATTTTGGTACATTGTAGTGCTGGTGTTGGTAGAACTGGTACACTTGTTGCATTGGACTCTCTTATCCAACAACTGGAAGAAGAAGATACAGTATCCATATATAATACAGTTTGTGACTTGCGGCATCAGCGAAATTTTTTGGTACAATCGTTGGTAAGTATTAAATATTATTCGTATATTTAAATCGTTGCATTACTAAAATACAAAATTTATATTTCATTACATTTTTTAGAAGCAATATATCTTCCTTTATCGTGCGTTATTGGATACCGCCACTTTTGGAAATACAGATATATCTATTAATTCCATGCCGTCGACAATTGAATCCCTTAAACGAAAGTCAAATGATGGTAAATGCAAATTGGAAATGGAATTTGAGGTTTGTGTTCCACAATATATGTATGTATATATATATATATCGATTATTTAAGATAATAGGATTACAACTTTCTTAGTTATTGTCTTGTTTGTGCACTCACCTTTAACCAGTTCTTTGACAGTTTAACTTTAAACGAGTTTTTCTCGATATCGCATATCCCTTTTCCCTTTATTCCTTTATTCCGATATAAATTTCTCATACTCTCCGGTAATCCCAAATGCCTACAAATTTATGTTTCGACTAATAGTATCTAAAAGATATCTTCTTGAGATCTTTTTAAGATATGGGCTATTATAGTACTCTTTTTATTTTTTTGCTTATATGTATGTACATATATAGTTCCTGATTCTATACCGGATTAGTCCACAGTATCATTTACTCAGATCACAATGATCCGATCCAAGTTAATTTTTTCTTCTAAAAAACTCGTCTTTTCCATGTTATCGCAAGTATCGCCTTATACAAGTCTCGCACACCCTTTTACAAAATTTGATAGAGATCGTGGTACTATATAGGCCGCCATATATAAGGTCAATATATTTATTTTATATATAAAGAGAAATTACATTTTTGTTATGAGTATATTTATAATTTGCTACAAGTTTAATTACAATATAATCAATTTAAAGTAAAAACTAGAAAGATGGACTAACTTCGGCCGTGCCGAAGTTCGTATACCCTTGCAGATTTTCTCTATATAATTCACCAGAAGCATTATTGTAAATTAAACATACCAAATTTACAAATTCACTATTTTGAGCTTGAGGAAAAAAATTTTTCATACAAAATTTTTTTTTTGTACCGATTGTTCCTATAGCAGCTATATGATATAGCCAACCGATTCTGATCAGACTTGGTTGAAGTATCAAAAAGCATATTAAACTCATAAATATCAAATTTCGTGGCATTCGGTTGAAAAACAACAGAGTTATTGAGGATAAGCCTTATTCATGACCGATCGGTCCTATGGGAGCTATATGATATAGTCGGCCGATTCAGATCAAACTTGGTTGAAGTATCAAGAAGCATATTAAACTCATAAATATCAAATTTCGTGGCATTCGGTTGAAAAACAACAGTTATTGAGGATAATCCTTATTTATGACCGATCGTTCCTATGGGAGCTATATGATATAGTCGTCCGATTCTGATCAAACTTGGTTAAAGTATCAAGAAGCATATTAAACTCATAAATATCAAATTTCGTGGCATTCGGTTAAAAAACAACAGAGTTATTGAGGATAAAGCTTATTCCTGACCGATCGTTCCTATGGGAGCTATATGATATAGTCGTCCGATCGGGATGATTCCGAGATATACAATGCCTGCAGCAAAAGGAGCCTATGCTGAAAATCTCAGCTCTGTAGCTCTTATGGTCTCGGAGGAGAAGCTGTTGATCCAGACAGACGGACAGACGGACAGACGGACATGGTCATATCGACTCGGCTATTCATGCTGATCAAGAATATATATACTTTATATAGTCGGAGATGCTTCCTTCTGTGCGTTGCAAACTTCTGACCAAAATTAATATACCCTCTGCAAGGGTATAATAAACTAGCTTAACACCACAAATCCTGCATTATAACCATCCCCAACCAGTTAGCAATCACCCATATTATAGCCAAATTATTGCAAATTTTTGATAAAAAATATAACAAAGAGACAGAAAGATGATTAGAGATGTTAGAAAAGATGGGAAAATAATTCAACCAAGCAAGGAGATCAGATTGAATGAAGTGAAGGTTTCGTAGATCAGCTGCCCATACGCTTAGATTATATCAAATCAATGGCACTTACAAGTATTTGTTCTAATGCAGGATATTAGGATACAATTAAGTTTAATTGTTGTTTAACCGATTCTCAACAAATCAAAAGTGAACTAATGTAACTGCTTATATTTTTTTGTAATGTGAAATTATGTTTTAATTACAGAAACTTCTTGATGTAACGGATGAAATTAATAAATCCTGTTCTGTGGGCGAAACCGAAGATAATGTTGGAAAGAATAGAAGTCAAGAGGTTTTACCATATGACCGCAACAGAGTAAGTATTATTACCAACCATTTAACAAACTGATTAATGGACATACTATATCAATATATTGAATCAATTAATTGAATTAAATTAATATAACGGCGAGTGGCATCGTGACTTTATTGTAGAACTCTCAATTGAGTAATAGTTTAAACCTGCAATAACGGATGACATATAAAATTCTTAATTATCAACTAATAATTATCTTTTTATTTATAGAGTTTTGTTAAATTTAATTTAACATGAACCAGAGAATCGCCTTTTTTTTAATAAAAGCTCTTCATTTCATTCTTATTTTTCTAGGTAATTTTGAGTCCACTTCCTATGAGAGACAATTCAACATATATAAATGCGTCGTTTATTGAAGGATATGATAATAGTGAAACCTTTATAATCGCACAAGATCCACTTGAATCTACAATTAACGATTTTTGGAGAATGGTCTCAGAACAAAGTGTATCCACACTAGTGATGATATCGGAAGTAAGTATCTATATTATTCTTTACTAACTACAAATGATTAACTTTAAATTGAATGGCACTCAAAGTCAGAGATAATTCACTAATGCCAAGTTCCCGAATTTCGATTTCGCTATTTAATAAACAATTTTTTTTTCGTTTTAGATTGGAGATGGTTCAAGGTGTCCACGTTATTGGGCAGACGATGAAATTCAGTATGATCACATACTTGTAAAATATGTCCACAGCGAAAATTGTCCTTATTATACACGACGGGAGTTTTTCGTCACAAATTGTAAAATTGACGATACCCTGAAAGTTACACAATTCCAATACAACGGTTGGCCCACTGTTGATGGAGAAGTTCCCGAAGTATGTCGAGGAATTATAGAACTTGTAGATCAGGCCTACAATCATTATAAAAGCCAAAAAAATACTGGATGTCGATCTCCTCTCACTGTTCATTGCAGGTATGTTTATTCTCTTAGAAATAGATCAAATATTAATTATGATACGGGATGCGAATGTGTTCAAAACTTGAAAATCTCCATCTAATCTTGGTCAATGAAGAAATTCTAATTTAGTTGAGATATATATATACATATAGGATATGCCATTAAAGTGGGAATTTTAGCAGGACAACGATTCCAAACTCTCGTCCAAGTTAGCCAAAAATTTTTTTCAGGATAACAATATTAATATTATGGATTGGCCGGCGCAGTCCCCTGTATTGCTACATTATGAAGAATGTTGTCCGAATAAGTGTTGCACTGACTGTACATAGTAGGTCACTAAGGCTCGCTTTGTTGGTTTCAATTTGCATGCTTTGCAGGTACACAGAACTCGAAATAGTTGATTGACACACACACACACATACATACATATGTAAATGTTAAACAAGTCCTAATTAAATACGGGTACTAACATTGAAATTGAATAGGCGTTTAGTTTGCATAGTTAGTTTCAAAGGTCAATTAAACCGGAAAGTCTGATATGATACTTTTTACAATTCTATATAATTCTCAATAAAATCTGTACTAAAACTTTATCCATTATCATTTTTATTTCTCCACAGCTTGGGCACTGATCGAAGTTCCATTTTTGTAGCAATGTGTATTTTAGTTCAGCATCTCCGCCTAGAAAAAAGTGTTGACATTTGTTCAATAACGAGAAAATTACGATCTCAGCGACAGGGACTTATCAACTCATACGTAAGTGAAAACAATATTTCCAATTATTTTTCAACTTTTCAAATATATGTATTTCATTATTACTTGACGAATTTTTTAAAACTTTAGCCAACAAATAAAAAGTAACTAGGCATGATCTTAACTTATAGACAATGACAATTGTTTGAAAATTAACCTGCATATGTATGTACATATATAGTGGATCAAATTAATATTCGTTTTTTTTTGTCTACTTTAAATGCTAAACAATTTATGAATCAAAAAAAAAATGGTATATAAAAGCTTGGGGGAATACCATTTGATAGAAGGATAAATTTGATAAGGATTTTATTTCAAAGTAAAATATCAATAAAAAATTGGTCAAATCAGTTCCTGCACGATTACAAAAGGTCATTGATGACAAAGGAGGGTTTTTATTAATTTACATATTTTTCCACCAATACTTACTTTTTCTAAATTATGTCTTAAACGACATTGAAATGTCAAAATGCTTGAGTCCATCCACATTTATGAATTATCGATTTTTTTTTTAAACTTTCAAATTAAAAATATTTAAATTTATTGCTTTTCCGAAATAAAAATATATTGTTTAGAAACCCTTAGCATATTTAAAGTTATTAAATCAATAACTGTATTGATATACAATCGCCAAAAGAATACAATTTGTCTAAAGTCAATATATTGATGTTCTTTTGTGTCACCATTATACATACATATGTACTATTTGCATTTTAGCTGTTTAAATTTATATAGGTTTTTATTGGCTTCGCTCTTCGTTTCGTAGCCATTTTAGATTTAATATGGTCTATTTAGTTTTAGAGGCCGTGTCTTTTATCGAATCGGAGAGTCTATCCTTATTTTTTTCCTTATTGGCTCTAGATTCATAGATTTACATACATACATACATGCAAAAGAAACAAAAGAAGGCTGGTCTTTCGAGTCTTTCTTCATTACTCCTTATACATACATATATGTAGTAATATCAATAGATAAGCTAACAAATTTTAATTTCTTATATTAATTAATAAAAATAAAATTCTTACAATTTCAGGCACAATACGAGTTCCTACATCGCGCCATTATTAACTATTCAGATCTGCATCATATAACGGAGAACAAAATAGAATAAGTACTATGTAAATACTTACACACGTATTCATTAATATACAAATTGCCTATGTTTTATATATGAATGAATAAATGTTTTAATCTTAAATATTGTATATTTCTTAAAATCTCATCAAATAATATATGTGCACGGGCAAAAGAATGCAAGCGAACTTTTTTAGATTTAGTTTGCCGTGAACATGCAATATAAATATAAATGTACGCATTTTTTTCGAATCTACCAAAGAAATTATAATATATTTTATAAGACTAGCTGTAATAAAAGTATTAATATAAAATGCATTTCTACACTAAAAATGTTGTTTTATTTGTGTTCATTTGAATTGTTGGAGTTGTTGGAAATCATGAAAGTTTAGCTTCGTCGACTTTATGCAAGGAGTTGCCCATTTTTTTTTTTTTTTTATCACACTAGTCACATTGCCAGACTTGTGCTAAGAATGTTGCAATTCGTATACAAAGTTAGATAAGTTCCATATAGTAACACAGCAGCAACAAGCAGAAGTTTATCGTGGCAAATTCCAGGCGTCCGGCATTATGTTGGTCTAGCAACCGAGCTGCTGGTTGAAGCTTTTCTCTTTTTATGACATTTGACTTCCTCAAGACCCGATGAATTGTCCAGCGGAACACACATTGCCCACACTCATCGGCGATTTCACGTGCCGTCTTCATCGAATTGCTGGCAGAACTTATGATCCGTCTCTGTGATAGATCCGAAATTGTCGATTTTGGGTCTCCTGTCTTATTTCTTCTTCAAAAAATTTCTCACACACAATCGGAACGACCAGCCCTTCGAGCAATCTCCCTTTGGGATAGTCCTTCATCAAAAAGGACTAGAATTCTTCCTTTCTCTATTTCATTTAAATACATACATATGTATGTACATTCATTACGAGCGATTTTAATGTAGAGATGGTAAATTGCTTACAAATATTGCTTAAAAAATACCCGCTTCCCGCCATTTTAAAATTTATCCCGCAATTGGTATTCAAAAACAGCCAGATTTGACGGGAAAAAAACCAAATTGGCAACCCTGTGCCAATTCACAATTGTTAAGATCCAAATGTACTTGACACTTTTCACCATAGCACAGTGGTTCGGCTTGTATGGAAGCGCGGCCAAAAATGCTTCTTATGGCATTAGAGAGGTATTAGAATACTTATTTTCTCCTTAAAATATTTCTCCTCTGATTTTGATACTTCGCTCGTTTCTTTTTTAAATTGGAATCGAAGTGGTCTGCAATAACGAGTTGACGAAGGCCGAGGGTTCTTCCAAATTATTTTTTGATCAGTTTTTGATATAAGTTGAAGAGGTACGTAAGACGTAACGAATAAGCTTCTGTCGTCTACATCATTATTAGAAAATGTTTGCTTGTATTCGCTATGACCCGTAGTTCCATCAAAACCCCACTTTCCAATTAATAACAGATCAGCGAAAGAATCATCTGCAATTGTTTCACAAGTATCAGATTGAAGCTTTATAATGCTCAGGGCTGTGTTGTCTAACAAGCTTTGAAGCTCGACTTCTGCGTAGGATTCGTCCACAGATATGTTGTCAGGATATCTATCTTTTTTAGAGCTTAAAATGCAATTATAACTCGGAAAAAAATCAAATGATATTTTGCTGTTCACAAAATTCCGTATCAGCAAATATTGGTGTTTCGTCATTCCGGTCTCCATTAAAAGAGAAATTACTTCTATGGGATCCGCTGGCAATACATTTTGTCTTTGATTTTCGTTGCGTAATGCAGAGACAGCGGTCTCATCAATTTCCACCAGCTGAGCCATACGCCGACGCTTAGTTCGCGTTGAAGACTCCAGGAAATTTAGTTTTTTACGGCCACGTGGAGCACTTTCCGCATTTTCTTGGGGTACATTCTTAGTATTTTTCAATACTATTGACTCCATTGTACTCAGCCAATCGGACTCATATTGTAAGACAGAAGATTTCTTACGTTTATAACGCATCCAAAAATCAACATTTTTTTTGCAAATGTACTCAATTGGTTTAATACACGCATTTAATTCATCTTTAAAACCGTTGTTTTCAAAATTTTGCTGTACATCAGCAATTACTTCTCGTAACTTTTTAGCATGTGTGCCTTTTTTGGAGCACCATATATTAAAAATATGTAGGCGCGCAAATACACACTGACATATGTTTCCTATCAAATTAAAAATTAAACACCAAAAATTAATAAGTATTACGAGGTTTTTATGCAAAATGAAAAGCACAAGTAAAGACAATAACAAACACACAAAACAAACACAGGGGCTCTGCTGGACAAGTTTCACCTTGAAAAAATAAGAAGATGCGTTAGATTATTAATTATTTCACACACATCTGCAAGTTTCTGCAGCTGACTTAAACACTTTTATTAAGTAAAAACTTAGATTAATACAATAAAAATAACTTCTATGGGGGAATCGGGGGGGAACATAACTAAAACTTTAACTAAACATACAAATCAGGCACTAAAAGCAACCAAAAATAAAGGTTACATAAAACATTAATTTTAAAAGGACAAATACACAATATCATTTTTAATAATTTACTGAAATAAAATAAACACCTTTAACTTGAAATTCCATTGATAAATTATAAGGTTTTAATCACAACAAGAACACGTGAACCACTTGAAACTGACATTCGCTTGGAAAGTTTTTGCGTTTGCTAAGTTTTACTCTAAAAGTGAACACGTGTTCATGCGTTTGGTTCTATTTTTAGAAAGTCCCGTTATGTTTCCAGAAAAATCCGATTTGCCATTGTAAAGTTTGAACATTTTGGAGACAATTTGCTTGCAACTTTTTTCTATTCTTCGTTATCACTTTTGCTGATTTTTGACCTCTGGCGGAACCACTGTGCATAGCTCGCAAATGACAGACAGTTGAACGTTTTTTCTTTTATGCTCTGCTTCGTAACATAACCGAAAAGGTTGTGCAGACACGATCACGCTCTGAGCGGCCCTCTTTGTTTTGGTCAAGCGCTTTGCATTGATTCATTCGTGTGACGCTCTCAAATGAGTGTTGCGTAAAGAGTTATACGGTTTTCTCTCACACAAAGACTTTCAGCAAAACACAGTTTGACTAAAAAATTCAACAGAAATGATCTTGGCCTTCGTGTGCATGTAAATACAAGTAATATGTACATATAATGCAAACAAAAAGAACGCAACAATCGCCTGTGTTTACCCATACATACGCAAAAGACAATTTGCTTCATTTAACTCAAGCAAACGATCAGTGTTTGACTTGAGCGAAACAAAAACAGAAATAACTGTACATACACTGTGGAGCATAACTATAAGCGCACACCCTTTTTTAAGTGTAGCGTTTAAAATAGATGGAATAACGGAAAAGTGTAAATGAGGAATAAAAGATAATTGAAAATAAATTTATTTGAGATCAAAACAAAAAGAATAATAATAGCGGTACTTTTGTTATCTTCAAAAATGTTGTTTGTTAATGCTGGTGCATAGCTATGTATAAGCGCACATAGAAAAAATTAGAATTATGTACATAGGTCTTTTTCTTATTACTAACTTATTAGATCTATTTTTTTTTTGTTTTAATAATAAGTATACCCTTCATTATTTTGAATTAGTTCGAACAAGCGGTTGGGCATACTCAAAATTAAATTTTAAGGGTGCTTGTTGGAATTTGTTCCCAAACCCTTATAACGGTTGCCTTCAGCTTTCGTATTGTGTCGTATTGCATATTTTTGTCGTAAATAGACCGCACCAGGATACTCCATAGGTTCTCAATTGGATTTAGGTCGGGCGAGCACGCTGGCCATGTTAAAACTTCAATTCTCTTTGTCGCCAACCACTGTAATGTTTGCCTGCTTCGATGCACAGCGGCATTATCCTGCTGGAATACCCACTTCCTTGCTCTTATTCTGTTTATTACCGGCAACAATTTCATTTGTAATACTTCCACATACTCCGTAGAGTTCATCCGGGTACTGGGAAATGCCAATTCCAAGCAGCCATTAACAGAAAATGCACCCCAGACCATAAGAGATCCGCCTCCGAAGTTTCTCTTTGAGAAATATCGTGAATCCTTTCGCAAATCCCTCCAATATCTATTGAAGCCATGTATGTAGTAGGTTTGTTACAAAACTTGCACCCATGTGCCTTTTCATTGGGCTCGATAACAAGCAACTGTTTTCCAGAGACTCGTGAAACATGAGAAGTGTGGATGTAGTCATGGTCGGATTCAGGAGCCATTGGAAAATCATTGTCTTCGATTTTGTCATCCGTATGTAACAAATTTGTTGTAAGCTCAACCCGAAAATCCAATTGTGACTTATTTTGCCACATGAGCATTTTATTCGTGAGGCAATTAAGTTTCCAGGCATTGACAATGGCAGACTCCAAAAGGCCCAGCCAAAGTGGCTAACACAAATTCGGTAGTTAGACACTGCATTGTCATGCAAATCTACTCCGCCCATATAGGAATTGTAGTTTTCAATTATGTATATTGAGTTGCTGGACAACAATTTTTTATTTAATACATCAAGTATAATTTTTCGCTTTGCTGCATTTATTGGCAGTGCCCTTTCTGCCTTCTTTACGGCCTCTCCAATAGATTGCTTGCTCCAATATTTATCATTTTTATACCCTGTACCCATAGGGTTCAAGGGAATATTAAAGTCGCTAAACTTGATCAGCATCAAGGAAGGAATCTCTACTTCAGAGGGCTCCAAATTTTAATGCAGTTTTTTAATACAGAAATTATCCAAAAGATTGATGTAAAACTTTTCCAAATCGGCCAAAAGATGGCCAATTTAGAGCCCATAGAAGATTGGTAAAATCCATCAACAAAGGACAAGAGACAAATCCTTCGAAGGAACCTCTACTTCAGAGGGCTCCAATTCAGTCAAATATTGTCCGATTTTGAAAAACTATGTCTTTATTTGCTCCTTAGAATCGCCATTTTTAATTAGCATAAAAATCTGGAAAACTAATTTTCAACTCGATTTTCGCAAATTTTAACGATGGTTACACTGCAAAAATTCACGAAAATCCGTTCAAAATTTTTTTTTCCAACTTTTTTTAACTTTTAATGCAGTTTTTTAATACGGAAATTATCCAGAAGATTGATGTAAAACTTTTCAAAATCGGAGAAAAAATGACCAACTTAGAGCCTATAGAACATTGGTAAAATCCTTCAAAAGAAGGACAACGGACAAATCCTTCGAAGGAACCTTTACTTCAGAGTCAAATCTGATTTTAAAAAACTATGTCTTTATTGTAATTAACATAAAAATCTGGAAAACTTATTTAAATATAAAGAAAATTTATATTCAATTAATGAGGATTTCGACGGAGTCTGATTTCATGAAATATCTCTTATTGGGGTATAGGGTATACTCCAAGTCGGCAGGGACGACTTGCTTACTTCATTTTTATTGTTGTTGTTGTCGACTTGCCGATTAGCCCGAATCTTTCTTGCTCTCAATCGATCATATTCTCTCTTTCTTTTTAACTTACTATCGACTGCTATTTTATTCTTTCCCATTTTTTGCCTGTAATTTTGGGAGAATTCTCTTTGTTTTGCTCTATGATCAGCCAGTTTTTGTGGGTCATTTTTTTCCCTGTAATTACGGGACAATTCTCTTTGTTTTGCTCTATGTTCAGCCAGTTGTTGTGGGTCATTTTTCATTTTCCTCATGTAACGCCTTTGCTTTTAAGTTTTCTTTTTTTATTAATATTTTGTTGGTCCATCTTAACACGACAAACTTTCGCAATGAATACAACAAAAAATTATTTGGCGAAATCTTTATTTTAATTTTTTTTATACCCTTGCAGAGGGTATATTAATTTTGGTCAGAAGTTTGCAACGCACAGAAGGAATCATCTCCGACTATATAAAGTATATATATTCTTGATCAGCATGAATAGCCGAGTCGATATGACCATGTCCGTCTGTCCGACTGTCCGTCTGTCCGTCTGTCCGTCTGTCTGGATCAACAGCTTCTCCTCCGAGACCATAAGAGCTACAGAGCTGAAATTTTCAGCATAGGCTCCTTTTTGCTGCAGGCATTGTATATCTCGGAATCATCCCGATCGGACGACTATATCATATAGCTCCCATAGGAACGATCGGTCATGAATAAGCTTTATCCTCAATAACTCTGTTGTTTTTCAACCGAATGCCACGAAATTTGATATTTATGAGTTTAATATGCTTCTTGATACTTCAACCAAGTTTGATCTGAATCGGACGACTATATCATATAGCTCCCATAGGACCGATCGGTCATGAATAAGGCTTATCCTCAATAACTCTGTTGTTTTTCAACCGAATGCCACGAAATTTGATATTTGTGAGTTTAATAAACTTCTTAATACTTCAATCAAGTTTTATCAGAATCGGTTGGCTATATCATATAGCTGCTATAGGAACAATCGGTACAAAAAAAATTTTGTATGAAAAATTTTTTTCCTCAAGCTCAAAATTTTGAATTTGTAAATTTGGTATGTTTAATTTACAATAATGCTTCTGGTGAATTATATAGAGAAAATCTGCAAGGGTATACGAACTTCGGCACGGCCGAAGTTAGTCCATCTTTCTAGTTATTGATTGTTTTCTATTTCACGTAAATTACCAATTTCCGTCCACTTATCTTATTATCATTGATCCGATCTTCTTCTATCGCGTGAGTGGCCGAAAAACAACATACAAATAGCGGCATAAGTCTACGTACAGCTCGAACTTTTGATTAAAAATCATAAATTCAATTTTCATTCATTGTTTTAATTTAAAGCTTTTATTTATACTTTGTTTCGCAATTAGAATAACATAATTAAATTTTATAAATTAACTAAAAAAAATTCCTAAATTTAAGGTGGCCAAAAGTCTACGCACATTTGTTTTTTTTTTATTTTTTTCCAAAAATAATAGGATGTTGGATATTCAATTTGTTTTATAACTTCCGCCAACCTTCTTTGCATTGACTGCACCAACTACTCAGTTTCAACTCGGGTTATTTTTGACCATTCTTCAGCCATAATATATTTGAGCTGCTCTTGTGATGTGATCTTGTGCATTCGAATCCTTTTTTTCGAGCAGCTCCCACAAATGTTCAATAGGGTTTAGGTCAGGTAGTTGCGGAGGTGTTTTAAGTTGTCGTGGCACATTATACAACAACCAGGACTTGGTATTGTTTGCTTTCATCTGAAATTATCTTTATCTCCTCCTTAGCTCGAGCAATCGAGAAAAAACTTAAAGATGAGCGTGTATCCACTTTTGCACGTCTAACAAAACTTATAGATTAAGGATTTTTTTTATTATGTAGTCCAAAGGGCTTAAGCTTTAATCACACTATAAATGAACCTGGGCATACTCTGCACCAATTTTTCTATCAGTCCGTGCTATATAGTGCTCCATTGCACCTGGACTCCACTCCAAAGCTCGTCCATTGTCCTTGGCGGAGTATCGTAGCGCGACAGTTGCTTCTTTAGCAGATCCCATAGATTTTCGATCGGATTTAGATCTGGGCTTTGAGCCGACCACTGCATCTTCAGAAAATGTTGATTATCAAGCATACAAAATTTATTTTTGAATGGTAGTACACTCAAATATGCGTTTGGCCATGGAGTCATACAAGCTTTTAATATAATTAAGGGAAATACTGCTCCAAGCTCGCATTATAGCATCTTTGAGATCGTCCACTGTGGAGTATTGCTTTCCTGAGCTATAAATTTTACGAACTAGCCACCCCCCAAACATTTTCCATAATGTCGATCGGTCGACTAAGGGGGGCAAGAAAGCAAATCCACATTTAGGTCGGGCGGCTAAGCTGGTAGATTGATCACATGCGGACAGTTCCAGATAGTAGATGTATAATGTCTGTTCTGGACCACAATTTGGTCTGGACCAGGAAATGACGTCACAGCTGGAAAAAAAAGAAATAATAATTGTGTTGTGATAAGGAGTGTGCTTTGTGTGAAGAAATAATAGTAAATCTCAAGTTCAAGAAATCAGTCAATTAAGATATATTTTAAAAATGCTTTCTTCTAACATTAATAAGTAGAATCGAGCAGTTTTTATTTGAATTTAAAGGAGCCATTTTTCTAAAGGATTGTGAAGCGATGGCGTTGTCTGATATTCAAAATTATTTACTGGATCGTAACAATCATTTGAACTATTGTGATTGTCTCTATAAAGATAACATAGAAAATCCAAATAATTGCGCATGTTACTTGGTGCTTGGACAAATACAGAAGAAGGCAGAAGATTATTATTATTATTATTAAAGTATAGGATATAGTTGTAAACTATCAACCTAACTATATTTTACAAGCACTGGCAAAACTAAGGCCTTCGGCTTAGACGAAAACTACATCCATGCACTAGCCTGGGATTCGAACCCGGGTGTCCTCGTTGTTCAGTTGCCTAAATGACTGGGCCGCTTAGACAACTCATCTACCGAGATGAGGAAATATGTATACAAATTACTTCAATTATGAATGTTTATGAAATAAATATTTTCCATGCATAATGTACATAGCTGAAAATTAAATTTTGAGTCTGAAATAAAGAAAACCCCTCCCATCCCCCAACCCAATGCTTTTTTGCTTTTTATTTCTTCTTATTTATTCTTGTTAAATTTGGAATCTTAATTCTTTTATAATTATTTATTGCTATTCATTCATACATGTACTATATGTTTACATTGCTTGTGGGATTATATTTATATAATTTTGTTTGTTGTGGCTTATTTTCACAACTGAAAAGCGCTGAGAACTCCATTGATCAATGAATGCATCACTAATCATGGAATTACATATATATTTTGGTTAAGTATAATACATTCTCCGGCAGCTTCATTGCAATAGATTCACCATACCCAGTGAGTGAGTTAGTACTCCTATTTTTTTTTTTTCCACATTAATACAAAGTCATTTTCAACAGTTGCTGCAGAACATTTCCCTCCTCCTCCTCCTTCTATGTTTATTGATTACAACAACAACTATATTGCTGATGTTTATAACGAAGTAGAAGAAACGATGAGTGAGTCTGAGCTAGAACTTATACATACTCACACAACAACAACAAAATGAATCAGTTCCATTGATGGAGAGCTGACTGCTTGATATTGAACAAAATTCTCAACAAGCAAGTTTTGATATTGAGCAAAATGCTCAATGTTTCTATGATGCTATTGATGAACCATGTTTCCCTATTGAAGGAAATTTTCAGCGAGTATATGATGATGATGAAAATTTACAGCTACCATGAGTTGTGAATATGGATAAAATAAAAATAAAAAACAACTGACATTAAATTCTCCAAAAAAAAATATAAATTGTTTTATTTATTTTTTTTTTTTATTCAATTTGCATATTATATGTTTGAATGTAATCTTTTACATTTATTATTTTTACTTGTCTCTTATGGTCTGAGTCAACTTTACTGTATTCCTCCACATCTCCGTTTGACATAATTCGCTCAGATGTATATTCATGATATTCATAGCAATCAATTTTCAGGGTTCCAATACTATAATTGCTATTATATGTACATCTTATAGTTAAATCAAAATCATTATATCGAAGTTGAAAGTAGCGATAGAATGGTTGTTCTTTTTGAATAATTTTAGCTACATCACGCTCCTTTTTTATCAGATCTTTCCTGAATGCTTCAATCGCTTGTTCTGCTGTGAGATACTCTTGATAGTTTCCAGGGTATGGTGTAGTAGTAGTAGTAGTTGTTGTTGGATCATAATCCTTTTGCAATGAAATTAGCCTTGCACTGTGCGTCGGTTCAGTTTCATTATATACTTCAGCCAACTTTTCACTTTGCTTTAATAATTTAATATTAAGCGATATTTTAACGCTATCATTATTTGGGAGATTAATGTAAAATTCAACATCTTTCACACTTGAGTTCGAGCTAATTTGTACTGGTAATGGAATTGCTAAATAGCCTTGAATAAGTAAAACAGCCCAGAGGAACAGAATATTTATTTTTAGCATTTTAGCTGCGGTAGATGTATAACCATTCACTTTGAATTCCAAAAAACTAGTGAGCAACTTGAAAATCACCAATCACTTTGAGTTCTAAAAAACTAGAGCGCAGCATGAAAATCCTACATTAGCATTTAATATCTTACCATTATGACCGACATTCTGGATTCCTCATTTCCTATCAGAAAAAGATTTCATCATTTTTTGAAATCAGCATTTTGTTTGAATCATTTTTGTTTATTTCGTTTCTTTTCCTTCATTCAGCATTTTTTTTATATCATTTTTGTTTATTTCGTTTCTTTTCCTTCATTCAGCATTCATTTGTTTACATCATTTTTGTTTATTTCGTTTCTTTTCCTTCATCTATCCACGAGTTATGTTCGTGGATAGATGAAGAAAAATCTTCATCATTATAATGATGTGGTTCATTTTCATAAATTAATGAATATAGACCAGTTGTTGAAGACCAATTTTGATTACTACCCAAAATATTGAATTGCCCATCTGATATGCTTATTTTAGAATTACCTAACCCACACATTTTCTTTATTATTTTTATAAGGACCATATGCCTTGTCAAGAACTGGTACTATTTCATAACTACCATCTTGAATCAATAGTTGGCTACGATTTTTATCTAAAGAGTTGCTACTAACGTATTCATCTAAAGTAACATCATCATCATCTTCTCTTTTAACATCAGTGTTGATGAATGATTCTTTTACAGGAATTGAGCTTATAGCTGATCTCTCTTCTAACTTTAGGCTTTTTATCTATTTCTTCTTCTTCTTCTTTTTTGATGGTAAGCAAATGATTATTTAGTTATTCACTTTTATTTATAAGCTTTTCTAATGGAGTTGTTATTGGTCTCAATGATTCTTATAGCTGTAAATCTGCTTCAGCTTTCCCTAATTTAATACTCTGAAATTTTCTTTTTAAAATATTTCTAGTTTTCACTAACTCTCTCAATACATTTTTTTTTTATTCATTTTCAAGCTAATAATAAGCAGTCATCAGTTATCATCAGTTAGATAAACTACTTCAAAACAAGCTGTTAGCTGTTTAAATAACTAATGGTGAGTTCGAGACTGTTCAGATACCTTTGAAATGAATATGAATAATCCAATTTATAGTTTGAATATATATATATTTTTTTTTTTGGGATAGGAGTTTTATTGATACTTTTTTTTTGAATATTAAAGTTTGAATATATTTTTGGGGATAGTGTATATATATATATATAAGTTTACATTGTGTGTGTGTGTGTGTGTATATGTATATGTTTATGAATGTAATGTTTTAATTTTTTTTTAAAGTTTTTACATAGTTCAGTTGAAGGTATAGTTTCTTATAGCAATTAGCTGCATTCATGGCGCAACTTGAAGCAAATCTACTTAAATTATCCTTATTCATAGCTCTAGCGCATTCAGTAATATTCATGTTATCATTTTCTTCTTTACCGGTGTCCCAATTCTTGGAGTCATCATCATCATTAGCATGATTGCCGCATTTGATTGCACAATCAATAGTGTGGAAGTAATTTTGTTCACCATCTCCGTAATTATGATTGTCTGGACGAAGAAGTTGAAGTATGTTGTGTGAGTTGTTTAAATAATCCTCGTAGTTGAGAAAGTGCTTCTCTTTAGATCTGTTGAGTAACCCTTTAGCGAACACGTGCTCATTAAATATCTGTCGTTTAACACCGATTCCATTATCCATCAAGAAGCGTAATGTATCTATACTGTTTGTTAGTACTGTACAATCACAACACTTCTTTTTTAGAAATTGAAGCATGTGCTGAAAACTATCATGTCCTGTATTCCAAGCGATATCAGTGTTGCCTTCTCTAATCTGCTGTGCGTTCCGCGTCGAATCCTGATACGGTTCCTTCACTATGAATGTATAAGGTCCTCCAAGTAGATAGTCGCTAAATGCGAGACCAACTTCTTTTATAACAACTTCATTGTATCTCCCCTTGCAGCCATAGGTTACAATAAATGCAATTTTTGAATTGCTTGTTAGACTTGGTGGTGCACGAATCATTTTTTTTCCTTTCTTTGCAAACAGCAAGTTACTGTAGTTGCTTCAATGGTGGTCAAGAATTAACTAAATTAACAAAATGTTTTTCTTTTAAGTTGTTATGTTAGCGCTTGCTTGGCATTTCCTCTTTCTCACTGATATGCTAGCATTCCCCTCTTATTTACTTGCTTGTTATCTCCACTTTCTCATTGATATGGTAGCATTTGCTTCTTATTCATTTGCTTGATATGTATTTCCTCTTTCTCACTGATATGCTATTGTTATTACTGAGCTCGTCTAGCTAAGTTATTCGATGGATTGTACTCAACTAATCGGTCATGAATAAGAACACAGTATGCTTCAGTTGAAACAATTGAAGCTGTTGAGGCTGCTGATACTGATACATCGATGGTAATATGTACATACATATATCAATGGGCCCGCTTTTAACAGTCTCATGCTGATGTGAAAGATCTATTACGATGATGGGCGCCTTTCGTTTAAATTCCTCTGGACTACATATGTACATATGTCCTCTGGCATACATATAAATCTTGGTTTTGTATACAAATTCGAATTTCATCATTAGCGTTATAAGATGTGTGCTGCTGCTGTGGTTGATAAGTGTGATATTCTTTCCTAAATATACTATTATCTTCGTAGACACTCTCACGAACATTTAAGATATGATTCTCCATTTTCTAATCTCGAACTTTAAGTTCTATTGATTTTAAAAATGCTTTGTTTGATGGTGTTAAGACTCTTCTAATTGAATATGATGTAGATGTACTGCTCAATGCAACGTTTCTAATCAATATGCTTCCTACTCCTTCCTTCCAGCGGTTTTTACCATAGATTATCATCGCATCGGTCTGAGATGAATACGAAGTGTAATGTTTTCTTCTCCCAGCAAATGAATTTGTGGTCCGTCCTGATCAAGTAGTTCTACTCTTAACTCACGTATCTCTCGTGTGTTTACGGGTAAATAAATTAAATTGTGTGGGATTTCATCCATTTATAGCCTGCTGGAACGGTGAGTGCAAACTCATGTAGTGTATGTGATTGGCTGCCGTTTACATAAACTCCTGTAACAATATTGCACTCCAAACGAATGGCATTGATGTTACAAATATTCAATGGTAAATCTGATGTATGTATGTCTTTTCCCTGGTGTTAGTACTCTATCTGCATATCCCAACATGGAACCGATTGAGCGTTCTTTGTTAAAGTATATTGGTAGATCACAATAAATATCTACTTGCAATGTATTGTTATTACCATTAATATCAAGCTTCGAATCATGAATATTTCTAATAATAAGCTCTTCTTGAATTAAATCACTAATATCGTTGAGTTCGTAAGAACCTGGAGGTATTTCAATTATGTTGTCACCAATATGAAATATATTATTTCTTTCATTAACGTTTGTAATTGAATTATATTAATGAATATCAATTAAGGAACATTCATATTGCTCATTTAATTCTAATGGAGGAAAAAATAGACTGTGCCTTTCCCACTTAAAGTTATTGTTGTGGACATTCTGCTAACCGTATGACTATAATAAATAAAGTTCTTTACCTTTCTTTCTCCCCTGCTGGTCACCTTTTTTGACTTGATCAGATATTTGTATTATGTTTTCGTAGTTGTGCAAAAATTCTTTACCTCTAGCTGGCTAACAGTTTATTTCCTGCAGTGGCACAGACTGACTTTAAATAGTAATCGAATATGCCATGACGCATATTTCAATTTTGTTGTAGAACCTAGTATTTCACATCTAATATGTATCATCTATATAAATATTAGGGAATGTTACTTTTAGTGTTTAATGATTAAGCAAAAAAAAAAAAAAAAAAAAAAACTATAGAAGCTGAACCAAGATTTTATGCTATGCCAATTTATAAATTAATAAGAAACAATATGAAGACACAAAATCAAGACTATCAAGACTTAAGACTCAATTATCAATGATCACAGTATTTACTTTTACCTTACTTGAATCGAAAAATATTATACATAATAATAATTGCAAATACACACGCTTTTATTCGCGGTGTCTTGTGGTTTATTATGTGACTTGTCTTTTGTACTTACATATGTAAATGTATGTATGTATGTACGATAGAAGGATAAAATTCATTTGGAATATACTGACAGCATAATCTAATCTGCTACCGTTAATATTAAATGGATTAAATGATGGGTCATATTATACACTCCATTTGAAGGCAAGCGGTATCGCAGATTTATGGATTTCCAATACTTTTCGATTTCACAAATTAAAAGTAAGTTAGGTAAACTATGGTAAGTATGCTGATTATTAAATAGCATATTCTCATGGCAAGTTAATTTAGGGAATTTTTTGTAAGTGACCACGTCTGCGTTCAAGTAATTTCGTTTAACTAAATTAATGTGATCAACCATAATTGATTCCATAGCTCTTTCTACTGATTCCTCGTCGGATCTGAACGAAACTGATGACTTTTCACAGTGTGGCGCTAACTTTTGTAATGATGATAGTAAACCCATAGATAAACCCAATCCAGACGGCGTCTTTCTATTGATCATAATATATATACCGTGTTTAGTTTTTTCAATTGTTTTTCTAGCCTTATTTTTGGATCCACTGAAGCGTTATGGAGAGGGCCGCAAAGGAGCTCAAGCCAGTCAGATGAGTACAAAAGGTTTTATATTGGCAACATTTCGACAAATGAAACGGCCAAATCAACAAATGCTTATCCCTCTTACTATATACATTGGACTGGAACAGGCATGGATAGCGGCTGAGTATACACAGGCATATGTCGCTTGTGTGATGGGTGTTGGTATGATAGGATTTGTAATGATAACTTGGGGCGTTGTCGATTCTATATCATGTCTTATATTTGGTATGGCCATGAAGTATGTTGGACGTTCAATGCTCATTTTTATAGCAGCCACTGTCAACATTATGGTCATTGGATTTAAATTACATTTTCGACCAACGCCAGATCATCCATGGATTTTCTATGCTTTAGCGGGCATTTGGGGCATCGGTGATGCCGTCTGGCTTACACAGATCAATGGGTTTTATGGTCTACTCTTTCGCCGACACAAAGAGGCAGCATTTTCAAATTATCGCCTCTTTGAGGCGACAGGATTTGTACTCGGTTTCACTTACTCAAATTTTCTGTGTGTCCAAGAGAAACTCTATATAATGCTTTTTGTACTATCTCTGGGTCTTATTGGCTATCTGGCTGTGGAGGTACTCTATCAAAATAAGGTAAGTTGAATGCTTTACATTATCTAGCGCAAGTTTTAAATTTTGGCAAGGACTATATTATTAAGTGGCAGCTGTGATAACATGTATAACCTAATACTATTTTAATTCAGGATATAATTTAAGACTAATGCATAATCGTGATCAAAGCCTTATCATACGTGAGTACATACTATGTATGTAGCTATATGTATCGTTGCATAAGCAGTGAGTTCATCTCAGTCATGCATTTTTCTATACTAGCCATAAGGCTCAATAAGTTTGTCTATATAAATATCTTCTTGCCTTTGGCTTTCGATATTTTTCAAAATCCCAAGAAAAAAAAAATAATTATTCTCTTTACATCGGCAAAAAAAAATATGTCCACACATGGGGGGCAATCCAAAATTCTCCTCAACAGCGCCTCCAGACCGGACCCAAACCGCTCACAACTGCCTAAATGCTGGAATGAGGAAAAGCGGATAACTCACATCCCCAAGTGCAGAAAGTAAAAACAAGAGGATATCAATTATCGAATTTTCATCGAGAATGGGTGACTGTCCTTAGCATAGTGAAGGATCCATTCTGGCCAGAAACATGTTTGTGGTGGCTAAAAATCGATACACAGTAGCAGGAACAGAAGTAGGCATGGTATACTGCCCATAAATATATTTTAAAAATATATATTAAAAGAAAAACTTTTCATAAAATCTTAGAAAAATGTATATGTACGTACATACATATGTATATATTATTTGCCATTTTAGATCCGACAATAAGTATTACCATGGTATAAGACAAAAGGACAAATGAATAAATGAATGATATGCAAAAACCGATATCCCAGGACACCTATGTATATACAGTGGCACCTTAAAAAGAGTTTGGGGTCCTGTAAAATCTTAAGTGGAAGATATTTCCAAAAAATTTAAATGCAGGTTTTTAGTCAGATATTTCAACTTATCACAAATTGATTTATAAATAAGTTTCCAATATTTTTTATTAATTATAAACTAAAATAGTAACCAAAAATAATTTTACAGCTTATTTCAACCGCAAACTTTGCGGCTGATTAAGGTTTCGTTATTTAATGCAACGGTAAATTATTTTTCTATGCTCTGTTTGTTTGTTTTCGCAATATGATAAAATAAATTTCTGCTACATTTTGAGACCGAATCTAGCAAAAAAGTTACCTCTAATCGGAGCTTGTTCTCAAGCACTTTAGAACAGGATTTTATCGCAGAGAAGTTGGTGTGGTGTCCAGATTATAATATACAGGTTTTGCCGCGAAAATTGAGCGAACGATAAAGGTAGAAAAGCTTTGAATAAAATTTTTAATTGCTTTAATTAATTTTAAAACAATTCGTCGTGTGCTTCAGGAGCATGACTTCCATGGCAGGGTACCGCGCAAGAAGCCTTTTATGAGTAAAAATATCGAAGAAGCTAACTTCGGCCGTGCCGAAAAAAAGATAAGAAAAAACAATTAGAGTTCGCCACGACCGGGATTGAACCGCCGCTCACGTCTTTCTAGAATTGATCTCTACCTACTGCGCTACCAAACTTAAAACTTACGGCCTCGCTATTTCGGTATATGTACATTGCTAGCGTCCAGCTTCTCGCTCTCTAAATTTTTGGACGAATTCAAGAAAACAACAACACAATATAAATAGTTTTCTGTCTCTTTTTGTTTCGGACTCTGCTTTTAGTTTTTTCAAGCACGTTTTCGCATATACATATGTATGTGTGTATGTACGTTTGTTGTTTGTGTATGCATACATATACAAAAGCACATATAAACGTATTTAATTGGCTGCATATGGATATGTAGTACATATTATGTACATACATACATACATACATACTGATGCTGATGGGGATTGATTCATTGATTTTATTGATTTATGTATGTCGGTGTTTATTATTCGATCTGATTAAAACTTACTGGTATGATGTAAAAGTATAATTCTCATCTGTACACCAAATTTGGTTGAGATAAACAAAAAAGTTTTTGTTGGTTGATTATTGATTTTATTGATTTATGTCGGTGTTTATTATCCGATCTGAATCAAAATTGCTGGTAAGGTGTAGAAGCATATTGCATATCAGCACTATTGTCGTAGTAACAGATATTTTGCAATTTAACTAATTCTTTTTCTCAAACTCTTTTAAACTTTCTCTAAGGAAACAGAAATAATGGAGGCAGAGAACGAGTACAGCGATGCTCAACGCAACGGACAGTTGCACCGAATTAGATACCTACTTTCTTACCTCATCTTGAAATATGAAGACATCAACTGCACCGATGAGGCTAAGAACAGAGAAATAGACCTGGACCGAAGCAACAATTACGCAGGAATACTGGCCACCATCTATTCGTATTCAAGGAAAATAAGTAATACGGAAGAGAGAAACAGGGGAAATACTCATGGAGACGCAGTCTGCACTTTTGGGACAAGATCGTTTTCAGTAAAGCACCTTTGTGAAGATTTTGATGTGAAAATGACTGAACAGGAAAACCCTCCCCCTCCATGGAACTATAAATTGGCTACTCCATTAGTTGATATGCTGACATCATTCAGGATGGCATGGGACGAATGTAGACTCTCAGCTTCGAAGTTCAGAATGAAATCTAGTACTGGAGCGATAATAGAAAAAGGAATTGGATCATTTGGAATGACGAATGCTCATTTGCCCTTACTTACTGGTTTAACTTATAAGCCAGAACGAAGAACTGGGATGGTGAAAACTCTTGGTCCTTTAACTCTTGCTGTAATTTTGGCTTCAGAAAGAAAGGTCTTTGATAAGCTAGTAAACGCAATGAAAGAGTCAATCAAACATTTACCAATGTGTGATTCAATCGTTGAATGTTTGAGAGATGCCAAAAGTGCTGAAGAGTGCCGAAGCTTATTCACTAATTTGGGTGACCTATTGTTGATAACAGGATCTCGAAGTTCAAACAAAATGCGTTTTCCTATATTATTTGTCATGAAAGCTGAAGACAACGATATGAACTTTTCTGGATTGGCAGGATTAAGATTTTGGACTCGACATGCTTCCAAGTATACTTGGTCAAAACGAACAAGTGGTTCACCAGAGCAACTGTCACAAGCAGTTTTTCACGCCATCTTTGGAACTAGTATGGAAGATCTAGGCATATTGGGTCAAGTGACAAACACTGAACATTGGTTTGATAGGAAAAGTATTGATCCTACCTACCAAGTCCGAGGTGCTATTAAGAAACATTTCACTCCAATAAAGTATATCTACTATTCAAAGTTGGCTGCTGCAGCTATGGTGAAAGGAGGAGCCACTTCACAGCCAATGCTAATAAACAAGATTGTCTTCTCGGGAAAACGCAAGAGATCTTATTCGACAGCCCTATTGGGTTATCTTGAGAGTGGAGCTAGAACCATTTCATATGGCAGAGATGTTTCATCATTGTCTTCCGCTCTAGCTAGAATGAAGGATGATTTACTAATGAAGATGAGAGCTGGAAAAATGGAAAACGCTGGTACTACTGAATGGTTAAGAGCTGCTGATGGAGTCGTTACTACCCGTGAGTTCAAGGAAAGTGGAAGATACTTTTATACATAAACAATGTTATGGCTTAGGTTGGCTACATTTTATATGTTTTTTACAGCATGCATTTAAAAAAAAAGTAGAATTGTCATCTGGCTAATTTGGTTGAGATATGTATGTATCTCAAAAAACAAAAAAGTTTTTTTTCACAAGAACTGTTTTGAACAACACAAATTTTGACCGAGGAACCTATGATCTTTCCTATTTTTCTATAACTTATAGTTGTCCGATCCGACCAATCTTTAAACTTGATTTAGATACATAAATCATCAATGAACAGAATGATATGACTTTTATTCACGTAGCCCAAAATTTAAGTTCGAAAAAGCGCGAAGAAACAAACAGACGGACATGGTCATATCGACTCGGCTATTGATGCTGATCAAGAATATACAGTGGACCACATTAATATATTAAGAAAATGGGCATTTCCGAGACCTTCAAGCATTACCAGGAGAATGACCCGAAACAAAGCTTTTAAAGTAAAGTCGTGGTTACTATACAACTGCCCCAAAGTATTGGATACGCCGCCCCAATCATCAGACCTCAACCCCATAGAGAATTTGTGGAGTGAGTTGGACCGACGTGTACACAAAACGCCAATTTCTTCGTTATCTGAGTTAAAAAAACGACTTCAAGAAGAGAGGGACAAAGTTGGCAAAGACTACACCGGATTAATTATAAGAAATATGCCAAAACGCCTTGGTGATACCATTAAAAACAATTGGTATCACACTGAATATTAAGAAAGTTTTTTTTTAGATAATGGTACAATGCTTTAGATATCATAAAATACCGAATATTATTGTTGCACGAATTTTCGACTTATTTTTGTTTTTTAATTTAAAATAAATATTGTGATGCTCTACCTCAATGAAGAGGTAATAAAGCCTCCTATAATTTGTTCGTCAAATCCAGTTAGTCCAAATAGCCCCAAATGGCCACAAATTTTGGAATTTCGTTGTCTAGCAATTAACCTCACTTTTAACCGGATTTTTTTTCCATATGGCGCAAAGAGAAAGAAAAATCAGCAACTGTCGATATAATTTTGACCTGGTTGCATGTTCAAGTCGGTGGCAATAAAAGAATTCAGTCTGATATTTCACTAAGAGAAAACTGTCGACTATATTGTAATAAATTAAATCAGAAATGGCGAAAATGTAGATCTAATTTAAGCGTGTTGAGAGCAAGAAACCTGGGCAATCGGAGTAACTCTAAACAACAGTCGCATTGGACGACTGTTCCATTTGTAAATTTGGGAGAACGAGGGAAAAAGCTGATAAGTTGGCAAAAGCAGTGGGAAACAATGTTCAATTACTGTTGGAGGCTTCCAAAATGGCTGCTCGCAAGAACGGTAAGGCGGAGCTTGATCCTTGCCCGAAATCCCCAAAAGGCGAAAACGTTGAAGAAAAATATTACGCACAGTCTTTGCCGGAGGAAGCATTAGCATTTATTTTAGATCATAACTTTACAAAAAGTCAATATTGCGCTATTAAAGAACAGACGAAAAATGTAGAAAGTGATGTCTTTCCGAATTATAAGAATGTAGGTCAAAGAAAAAAGGAATGTCGACCCGAAGGCATAGAGGTTTCAGACACGATAGCAAAAGTCGGTTTCGTAAACCTCCTAGAAGATCACACCGCTACTAGAAATTTTGGGTTGCAAAAAGAAGTTCTTGATTCTGTTATGAATGACCAATAAAAAGATTTTCTATTGGCTGATTTAATCCTGTTATGGATTTGATGGAAGTACCGGTCAAGCGAGTTGCCTTTCCGGAACGAAAGTCCTATGGGTGGAGATTCTTGCCTATTTGCTACTACTGTTCCGCCACTGCGAATGATTGATCCGTCTGGAAACGTTTTATGGAATAACCGCAAACCACAATCCATAAGATTATGACGTTCGCTTAAGCTACAATTTATAAAAGAAACTAAGGAAGTTATCTTAAAAGTTAATTGCGATCTTCAGTCTGATAAAACAACTGCAACTCTGCAAGGTAAATTTACATAACAAAATAATTTATGTAAAGTTTTAAATGAACTTAAAAGTTATTGATGGAAAAGTATTAACGGCTTTGACTGAATGTAAATCATTTCAAGCATGCCCAATTTGTGGGGAAACCCCAAAAGACTTCATCTCAAACGGTCAATCCAAATGTGAGACATTTCTGCCAGTCATAGATAATTTAAAGTACAGCCTAAGCCCACTGCATTGCTGGGTTCGCTTCTTTGAATTTATATTACACGCAGCATATACATATGTACATAAGAACTGTGAAAAAAAATGGCGAATCACACTACCAACTATTCTGGGAACGGCTTCCTTTAGCCAAAGCAAGGAGGTTCAGGAAGCACAAACGACGGGAACACTGCTTGAAGAGCATTCAATAATTATAAACAGTTTGCCGATATCACCGGCATTGACAAGGAGCTAATATTTAAGCTGAGAACAATTCTTATATATTTATCCTGTCACTTACCACTAGACTTGGACTAGATGTTTTGCTTTAATACGGGGCAACTTCTTATTGTCAAATATTCATGGCTGCCTATGACACCGACGCTTCATACTGAGAAGCTTAAAAACAAGTATCCATCTTCTTGGAGTAATAATTTTATGGCTGGCCGAATATGGGTTAGACTTAGCATGAAACGTCATTTGGTACTTTCGCTCAGAACACGAGAGCAAACATCCATGAAACGTGTCAAAGCTTTCTGAAAAGGAAATGTAGATAAATTGTTTGAAAATTTGGACTGATTGCTAGTGCTAGCGGAATTTCAATTCCCCCGTTTTTTCTGTATCCGCGCAAAAATATGCAGTCTTGCTTTTTGGACAATGTTTCCGATGCAACTGTCGGATTTGCTAATCAATCTGGTTGGATGACTCAGGATGATTTTATTCAATATATGCGCCATTTCATTCAATATACAAAGCCTTCGAGAAATCGGCCTGTCCTACTGCTTTTGGACAACCACAGTTCCCATTTATCAATAGAAGCACTGGTTATGGCTGCTGAAAACGGTGTTCACATTCTATCGTGTCCACCTCACTGCAGCCATAAATTGCAACCACTTAATGTATCGGTATTTGGCCCCTGAAGCATTATGTTAAATCGCAATGTTCCACGTGGAAAAAAAAACATGCCAATAAGGTACGAAACCTTAAAACAACCCGGTGCTGTCCAACCACGATCAAACCGTGGACGCAAGCCGATGCAGACATGCGAATTGACCTCGCGGGACAATCGTACTGCCCTGAAAGAAAAGGCGGTGGCTCATAAGAGATAAATTAGCTCAAAAGCCAAACTTGCGTGTTAAGCGCAACAAAGCCTCTGAAGAGGAGGATGAGGATTTTTGCATAATATGTTTAAAATTTATGCCAAGAAAACTAACATTCGACCAACTCAAAAAAAGTGTATACAAACTTGGAGAGAGTGACAGTAATAGTTGTACACTTCGAAATTGAGTACTATATTTGTCTCGCTTTTACAAGTTGTACAAGAAATACAATTATGAGTACACCGGTTGTGCGTTGTACAAATGAGTTTATGAATGAAAGTGCGAATGAAAGCGTAAGTTTTCGTTGAAATAAAATTATAATCTATAATTTTGCCGATTATATCAAGCCATCAAAAATAATTCAAATCCAATCCCAGCAATGAAATTCAATCATATGAAAATATTCCTTATAATAAAGACTTTGATGTTCTGAATTGGTGAACAAACAACAATTTCCCCTTCTATTTAAGGTTGCTTGTAAAAGATTAGCCGTTCCAGCGTGCAGTGCAGCATCCGAAAGAGCCTTTTCGGTTGCTAAAAACTTAACCAATAATAAATGCTGTAAAATTGCAACCACAGATAATAAAATCTTGCTAGCTATCTCCACATCCAAATTGTCCCAAAGTTTTTGAGAAAATAACTTCTCAGTATGTTCGTAAAGTTAACGACGGCCTGGTAGTGTCGAGTTAGCGACGGTCTGTTAATGTCGAGTTATCGACGGCCGCTGTTAACTCACTGTTAACTTTTTTATATCCGTCAAGTTAGCGACGGTCTGTTTATGTCGAGTTAGCGACGGTCGCTGTTAACGCAATGTTAGCTTTTTGGATTTTTTTGTTTTCAAATATTTACTTAGTTATTAATTAACTTTTTTGAGCCAAATAAAGTTTAAATTTATAAATAATAGCATTATCTATTGTTTTCATTAATTTTTATCCAGTTTCAGTCATTGCAAATAGCATAATTTTGACCATGAAAAAATCAGCTCCACACATTTTGGAGCATATTTTCAGTCACAGAAATTGTCAAGCAATGCACGATATCTCATATTGTGCCCCACATATTCAAAAATAGCTCCACCGAATTTCAGCAAAATCTATAATAGGGATTTTGAGAAAATTCATTTTTTATATTGTCAAAAGTTGTTAAATAGCCAGATGCCATTTATAAGCAATCCAAGTGGAAAGCTATCCCTGGTTTCCTGCGAAATGTATTTTTCAAAGGAAAATTATTATATGGCAACCTCTTCACCTATTCTATGTCCGTTGGTGCCACTTTCAATTATACTTTTAACGGCGTCACATCTGACAATGACAACATATAATTTTTTTAATTTGTCGAAAAGGGTAAGTAGTTTTTAATTCATTTATATTTATTTTTGTATTATATTTTTTGAAAATTTTTATTCCAGACATTAAACTTCTTTATTGGGACGGGTGAAAAGGTGGTCACCGCCAATCCCCCCGCTGACGAAGAAGTGGCACCGAAGATAAAAAGGCCAAAGGGGTAGGTCCAATTAGGACTGTGAGGAATCAGCAGTCGGCACGGTCAGCCTTAAGGCAAAAGGCCAAAGCCCGTAAAATGGGTAACTGTCCGGCTGCTGCTGCCAAGCCGGCTAACAACATGGGTGACATCCCCGAAGCGGGTGCTATCCCCGATGCGGGTGCCATTCCCGATGCGGGCGTAGTATTAAGGAAAAATTAATTTATATACATAAATAAATAAATATAAAAATATTAATATATTTAATTGCATTTTTTATTTAATTATAAAGATATTTTATTTGGAATATCATTAAACCGTATGTATGTATGTATGTATATGTATATTTATTGAAGTAAATATGTATGCGCAGATGACTTAAAAAAGAAAACACACACAATTGTAATCTTTCCAACACTGTCAAATATTTGTAAAGTTATTTCATATATGAGAAACAAATAAAGAATCCAGCAACGAATCAGTTGCTTGGAAGATATTGGGAGTATAACATCCCTAAACTTAAAAAAAACACTAAGTCGGTGTTACACGATTCCAAATTTGCTACTGCCTCTCTTTTAACACGCTACAAACTTCGATCTAACACGATATGAAATATCGATTTTTTTTTATTGCTTCATGCTAATAATTCGATACACACCCAGTGAAGATATTTTTCCCTTTCTGACGCATGCACGCATGTGCAAAAAAATTTTCTATTAAAGTTTGTCTTGAATTGGTTCAAGATATTTTGGAATCCGCTCATACAATCAATGGTGAAGGACTCGTTGATATGACTATCGACGATGTGCAGGAGTTGTTTGAAGATAATGGCATTGATGACGATTTATTAATTGGATTGGTTCAGATTGTAATGAACATTTTAGAATCAGACGATTGCAGTTCTGAAGAAATGGAAGCGGCTGATAATTTGTCTTTGAAAAAACTTAAAGAAATTATTGAATAGGCGAGCAACCTAAAATCTTCAGTTGTAAATTTTGATCCAAACATCGAAAGACGATTAAAATTTGCAAGACAATTGGAAACAAAACATTTTTCCTTACCAGGAGTGCTACAAAGAAGCTTTAAAAGCTACAAAGCAATCAAAACTGACCGATTTTCTTTATAAGCACTTCTTTGATTTACACATTATTTATTACAACAATTTGGATTCCATACTTTTTAGTTCGATTATAGTTTAATTTAGGTTTCTAGTTAACACCGAGTTATATAGGAAGCACAATATTACAATTAATGAGCAGAGACTTCATTCTTTTGAATCCGAAATAGTTCCATTTTATGCTAGTGAAGATAGGGAATTTGTAGAAATGAGGAAATTATTCATTCGGATGATCAAATCCAGCCTGAACAGGAAGCCGAGAAACTTAATCTCGGTGGGCAAGAAGAAATGCTTGGCAATACTTAGGTAGATGACGTTGGCATACAGAGAATATCTATAGCTCCAAAATAAGGGCAAAGGCCGTTTGACATGATTTTAGTTTCAGATTATGAAGAATTAGCATTTCCCACCTTATATGCTGGCCAAATATGAAGAACTTCAGATCTGAGCTTAGGAATGTGGATAGAAGAGGTTGCAGAACAAATAAATTATTTTTTCGATTATAAGAATCTTTTATATTCATTCGACTTCACTTCCTCGTGGATAGACGTGTTTTCTTGAGCTCTTGTTTTCGCCAATACAAAATGGCGATTAATTTAAATTCAAGTTGTAAAATTCGGTGTTTACTCCGTTAATCTCTTTTCATCGCTTTTGTTGCTATTTTGTTGCTTACAAACGCAAAAACAAAACAATATATTAAAATTATTCTTTCGCACAACAACAAAGATTTTTAACGTCCTTTGTGGGGATTTTGTTAATAATTTGATTAGTCGTGGTGTAGGTTATAGGGTTCTGAAGGGTATTCGCACGTCTCCAGCTCATTGGGAGGATGAGAAGAAAAAAGTTATGGCAATGATTAGGCAATTTGGACTCCCCACCTTTTTTATAACTTTGTCGGCTGTCGAGGCAAAGTGCACAGAGCTGTTCGTTATTCTTAGAAAAACAGTAGATAGGGTAGACATTACAGAGGAACAAGCTTCCTTTTTAGAATTTAGTGAAAAGTCTTGTCTCATTAGATCAGATCCGGTTACTTGTGCAAGGTATTTTGACCATAGATATAGGGAATTGTTAAAAATAATGAAGAGTCAGGCATTATTGGCGAGTTGAGTTTCCGCAAAGAGGTTCTCCTCATATTCACGGGATGTTTTGGCTGAAAGATGCGCCTCAAATTGACCTTAATAGTGAAGATTCCTTTTTACCCGTCATAGCATTTATTGACCAGTTCGCTACCACAGATGTAACAAATGTAGATTTGGCTCCCTGTTTAGTGTACCAAACACACACACATAGTTTTACTTGCCTTCGGAAAGTTAAGGGACAAGTAATCTTTCGATTCGGGATTCCTAATCCTGCAATGCCCCAGACAGAAATTCTAAAGCCTATTCTCGAAGAATCTGAAAATATTTTGCGTCATAGCGTAAATTTACAGAAAATTAAATTTTTTTAAATAGCAGTTTTTCTTCTGAGATAGTTTCCCATTTGAGTGATTTTGAAAATTTCCTTTTACATGAAAATGTAAACCTCAGCTATGAGGAATATTTACTTGCTATTAGGTCCAGCTTAAAAAAGCCCCAAATTTTTCTAAAAAGAAGTTTTGCAGAAATCCGGGTTAATGCGTATAATTCGCATATTCTTTCTATGCAACGGGCCAATATGGACATTCAGTTTATATTAGATCCGTATGCTTGTTGCAGCTATATAATTAATTATATAAATAAATCCCAAAGAGGCATTTCCAAGCTGATGAGGGAAGCCGTTGCGAGTGTTGAAAGGGGCAAAAGCTGCAATATATTGTTCACAAGTTTATCTGCTCAGGAAGCTGCCTATTGCTGTCTAGGGATGTCTATGTCCAATATTAGTAACAAAGATAGGTTTATAAACACAAATTTACCAGAACTTCGAGTAAAAATGCTGAAATCTAGACAGCAATTACAAAGCTTGGCTCAGGACTTCACTGACATCTTTGTAAAAGGGTTACTTGACCATTATATAGAAAGACCAGATTTGCTTGAGGATTTAAGCTTAGCTGATTTCGCTGCCAATTATGAGTTTAGCATTAGGTCTCGCCGAAATAATAGGAATGAGGAAGACAGTGAGATTTTAGGTAGCAGTCTTCCCTTGTTGTGGAATTAGTAAAACAAGTTCGTTCGTCACGTGGTAAGTGTGCCACGATATTGTATTTAAAATGGTCTTACAAATTTATTTTTATTTTTCAGCCGAGACGAAAGTGGCCTACGAAAAATTAGATGTGCTTGTGGAAGAAGTAAATTCATTAAGAGGTAGAAGTATGATTTAATGAGCATTTTGCATTTCAATCTAATTTCAATCTAAATATATTAAAATTTAGCTGACCAAAAAGTGACACAGGAAAAAATCGAGGTGCTTGTGGAAGCTTCCTCCGAGAAGACTGCCACAATAAAGGGAATGACAAAGCAGCATGGACAAGGGCAAAAAGTGTCCAAAAAATTTCCTATTCTGACCGTGAAAGACCTTAAGGAAATAAATATGGAAATAAACGACACAAACCGAGAGCTTTATGTTAGTATAACCACAGTTTTAATTGTTTCTTAAATCCTAATTCCTATTTTGTTTACAGATTGATGCTATTAGGATCCATATTATGTCTGGGGGAATCTTAAAAAACCTGTAAAATATTTTGTCAAATGACGTAGTAATTAGCATACAATGTTCAAGGGGTTCAAGGCAAAGCTGCCTTGAAAAACGAGAGCGAGTTCTATGAAGTGCTACTAGATGCAGTAAATTTGGTTGATGGCAGTGGATCAGCTGAAGCACAACTGCGAAAGGCCATGCAGCTTCAAAAGAACCGGTTCATTAAAAACAAAAAAAGGAATGAAAATGAAATAGATTGAAATAAATAAATAAACAAAAACATTTCATTAAAACTGTTTCAATTTTTTTATTCATTCTGGGTACTGTTTTCACCACCCCTCGATTGAGTACCCATGTAACTACCAATTTCATGGGTACCCATGTAACTAACCCTTTCATGGTGACCCAATTTACTAGTTCGCGGTAAACGATGAGGTGGCGATTGACCGACTTAACACTCTTCGAACAAGGTTCATAGATCTCAAACTTTAAATTATTGACGAAATTTCGATGGTCGGTGCAAAAATGTTTTCGCATTTGGACTCGCATCTCAAACAAATTTTTCGTAATAGGGATCTTCCCTTCGGGGGCATTTCTGTTATCGTGTTCGGCGATCTCAGACAACTACGCCCTGTAGGTAATTGTTGGATATTTCAATCCACATCATCCTCGCATGACCCTTACAGCATTCTTGTTGGGCTTTCTCTGTGGGAACGTTTTAAGTTTTTTGAGCTCACAGAGATCATGCGACAGCGAGAAATTCTTCGAAGATAGTGTGGGAGTGAATGCTCGAGCTAAATTTCGCCAACGTGCTCAAAATTCCTGGACTCCGATTCAGAAAACAGACAAAAGTTTTCAATATAAGTCTAATGAGCAAGTTGCTATTGATAGGAAACAGTTTCCAGTTATAGCTGCAGAAGCTATAACTATTCATAAAAGTCAGGGTGCTACATATGAATGAGGTGATGGTCCACACAAGTTCAGGAATGCAACGTGAAGCATTATACATATGTAGCATCTAGTAGGGCAACTAGGGCAGCAGGCCTTTATATTATCGGACAATTTGTCCCCCCAAGATCTGGCCAAGATTCTGTAGCTGAGCAAGAGTTGCAAAAACTCCGCACCGAAAGAGTTCTTCAAACACATTTTGATGGACTATTTGACAGTACTACTTTCAATGTTTTTTTCCATAATACGGAAAGTCTTCACTGTCATATTATTGATGACGTTCGCTCCAATCAGCTTATGCTGAAATCATCAATATTGTGTTTTGTTGAGGCTTCTACGTATGCTAACGAATCATACGAAATACCTGGTTACACTATTGTAGTGCGACTAGACTGCCCTTCATTGGCAAGCGGTGCTCGGTCAAAAAGAGGTATTCTTATATTTATTAAGAATGAAATGTTAGAGAATACTAGTCTTTGATCAAGTGGTCGATATTACGCCAGATCGAGTACTTTAACTTCCCCTGTTTTCGAATTTGCTCTGTTGAAGTTTAAGTCTCTAGGAATTTTAATAATAGTAATGTCGTAGTCCGACATACCCACTGTCGAAATTTAAGGATGAGTTTGAGAGATTAGTTGTGGAAAATGCAAATGTTTTAGATAGTAGTTTTCTTATGTTTGGAGATTTTAATATAAACCTCCAATCTCTTTCAGGCTGTGGTAGAAATATTTTTGAGTTCCTTAATAGGCGGAACATGAACTCTCTTTTAGATCAAATCTAAATGCGTCCACTACCAATGGTAATACCCACATTGATTGGGCGTTTTCAAATATTTCCAGTAGTATAGCCAGTGCGCGCACATTTGAGACAATTTATAGTTACCATAGGGGAATTTCTGTTAGCCTAAAAGATTTTGAATAACAAAATAGGTAGGGCTAGGTATTTATCAATATTTATAAATTATGTATATTAAGAAAATTAAAAAAAAAATAAAAATAAAATTATTTAAAAAACATGGGGAATAAGGAATTGCCTAATTTGGATAAGATAGTTCAAGTCGACTCGAAGGTTTGCAATATTTAGCTATACTTGGTAATCCAATAGATTTTTCTCAAAACCATTATTTGGTTTTTTGAAAAACCAAGCCCTATTGGAATAAAAAAGTAAATAAATAAGTATGTATAAAAAAAAGTTGGTAAAAGGCATAAAAAGTTAAAAGTAAGTTTGCTCAAGGGCGATTTCCTGAGCACAAACAGAACTCGCAAAGCAGCTTGCAACTGTCAAAAAATGAATTAAATATTTTGGTATTAGCAGTAAATAATTAATAATCACACCATGGAAATATGAAATGTATTGATGATTAATAAACATCGTTGATATCGATTTTGATTTTTAATGTAAACATAAAGCTATTCAATTTTGATTTGCATATTAGTTTTCAACAGTGCCCTGCTTGATATTTTGTCAACTTGCTTCAGCCAATGATACCTAAGAACTAAACGAATCAGAACAAAGAACATTACGAGATGGAGCAACATCCACATTCCACAATTACGTTCCATAATTCTAGTCATATGCACGCGTGCATGTACATATGTACATACATATGTGCGTGTGTAGTGTACATTATTATGTATTCCTTCTTTCTTTGTTCTAATGCCCTGTACCCATAGGGTAAAAGGTGGAGAAATAACTTAGAAGGAACAATTGCCAAAAGCACAAACTGTTGTTGTTGCAGAGAAAGAAACGTGATGGAGCGAGAGAGTAGAGAACAGCATTGCATTTGAAATGCGGCGCGGTTTCGAAGCAGGAATATATTTATTGTACCCTTGCAGAGGGTATATTAATTTTCGTCAGATGAAGTATGTATGTATATTAAACTCATAAATATTAAATTTCGTGATTTGCTTAAAAAACAACGGGGGTTAAACGTTATTCATAACCGAAGAAGCTATATAATATAGTTTATAAAATTTCATCTTTGTAGCTAACATTGTTGATCCAGACGGACAGGGCTAGATCAATTCGTCTACTTATACTGATAAAGAATATATATACTGTATATAGTCGGAGATGCTTCCTTCTGTGCCTTGCAAACATCTGACGAAAATTAATATACTCTCTGCAAGGGTACAACAAACATATGTATGTACATATTTCTGCTTTGAAACCGCGCCGCATTTCAAATGCAATGCTGTTCTCTACTCTCTCGCTCCATCACGTTTCTTTCTCTGCAACAACAACAGTTTGTGTTTTTGGCAAATGTGAATTGTTTCTTCTAAGTTATTTCTCCACTGATTCAAACTTACAGTTAGGATAGTAAATTAAGTAAAAGTCATAAGTACCGTCGACAAAAAAAATGAAGCAATTAAATTCTCCTTCTCGACTTGGAATGTACCCTTTACCAAGTAGAGATGCTTCAGTTTATGGGATCGGAAACTTTTATTTTTATGAATTGAAATGAAGCTCTCTTAACTTGTCGCAATAGGAAATGCATGCTTTGTATGTATTATTATTCGATTTTATTAAAATTTACTATACATATACGAAAGCTTTAATTTTACTGTAGTTATTCGTTTTTATTAAATTGCAGGGGTGGAAGTGGGTGTGGCAAAAATTTTACAACAACTTGATCTACGTACACACTAAACGGATCTATAAAAAATCTATCTCTTATTGTCTCCAAGACTTCGACTCGACTGTTACATACAGTTTGGCGATTCAATATACCCTTTTATCCTATGGGAACAGGGTATAAGAACAAAGTAAGAAGGAATACATAATAATGTACACTACACATGCACATATGTATGTATGTACATGCACGCGTGCATATGAATATGTGTGTGTGAGAGACTAGAATTGTGGAACGCAATTGTGGAATGTGGATGTTGCTCCAACTCGTAATGTTCTTTGTTCTGGTTCGTTCAGTTCTTAGGTATCATTGGCTGAAGCAAGTCGACAAAATATCTAGCATATCTTCATGGCGTGATTATTAATTATTTACTGCTAATAGCAAAATATTTAATTCATTTTTTGACAGTTGCAAGCTGCTGTGCGACTTCGTTTTGTGCTCAGGGAAATCGCCCTTGAGCAAACTTACTTTTATCTATTTATGCCTTATACAAATTTTTTCTATACATTATTATTTATTTACTTTCCAATAGGGCTTGGTTTTTCAAAAAACCAAATAAATATTTTTTCAAAAATTTTGGATTTTTACGTCTTTTATAATTTTTTTTCTCTTCGTCACGAAGAAAATTTTTTGCAGATTTTCTCTATATAATCCAAGTCCATAAACAAGGAAAACGCTTTATGGCTACTGTACTTAGTGGCGAGTAAGTTGGGTGGCATCGGAATACTTTCCTTAATCCTGGTCAGCCGCAATGGACTGGCAGTCAGAAAAGCTTTTGTTATAGTCGATTTTGTCCTTTCCTGTTCCCTTGAATATATCAAAGATAGTGATTGTGACAGACTTTCTGTTGTAATGCTTTCTGCAACATTCCCGAGCTTACGTTTCCTTGTAACAAGCACCTTACTAACGTTTTCGGGTAATTCCGCTACAAATTCACTTTGATTTTTAGCGGCACGAAAAACTTCAAATATCGTAGAATTCTTCAAGTGCATTTTTACACTTCGAAATTTGTGCGTGAGTCAAGGTACATATTTTGCCTATTAGCCGATGTCATATTTGCCGCATTGATAGTGTCAATAGCGATCTAAACAAATTCCTCTGTATATATTTGGGCTAGTTTTATGGTCACTGACTTTTCGGTGAAGGAAAACTTGTGGTTTTTTGATATTTGATCTTAGAACAATCTTATAACCCTTATAGGTGGTATCAAGGACGGACAAAAAATGTTCAAAATTATTAAAACTAATAGCTTCTTCCTCTGAGCTGACCTTTAGGTATTCTTTTATTTTCTTGTAGAGATTATTGTGATGTTCAATATTAGTCTCTTCATCTTCTAACGGAAATAATATTTCAGTTTGAGGCATAGGCGGATATGGTAAATTAAACCGACAAAATTCCTGACCCCGAAGCTCCCTCATGCATTAAGCGCTATGTCTATGCCGTAAACCAGTACATGCCATGGGAGTGGGGTGACTGGAACTCAATTCTCCAATAATAATGCGATCCCCGAAAGCTTTCGGATTTGAATAGTTTCATCAATTCCCGCAGTCTATTATGGAAGTACCGGGAGTACGTTACTGGGTCAGATCGGATTAACCGAGCTTTTTCGGAACTTGGAAGGTTGGCAGCTTCCTCCTCACTGATAATATTATTATTCAAAACTTTTGAAAGAATAGCCAAAAGTTCATTCCATTTGGTTTCAGCAGCAGATAGTGTTATAAAAAATGTGGGCAATCCGAACTGTCTTATCGTAGCAAGGACTTTCTTTTTTCAGCTTCCCAATGTGCATGCGCGGATCTGTGGCCCTTAAGAATTTGGTATTCATTGTCATGCTGAACTAATTGTCAACATGTAAGTCATCGCGCATATTTTCCGCTGTGATATTTTGTCCAGATTTTTTTCGAAGACAAATGAATATCGAATTCTTAATTCGCTTAAGTTCGTAACGCTTGTACATATAAAGAAGTTTAGGGACTACAGCGCAACGGCGATCGTAAAAACGGATTTGGGATCGAGCTTTTCGGACATATGTACGTTGTGCTAGCCTTAAAAATCTGACCGCAGGAAATTGTGGGAAAGGAAAGTTCTGCGTCCATATCTAAAGTTAAGTCTACTGGACGCTGTCCTTCACCGGGAGCTAAAGCAATACGACTGGTGATTGCATTTTCTGCTATGACATTGTTATCTAATAAAGTTTCATAACCACCAGGGTTAATATTTTCCTCGTCTACGCTATTCTGGTTATTATCAGGGGAATTAATTTGACCAATAAGTTGATCGACAATTGACCTATCGGCTTCATCCGCAATAAAGGGGACTTCTTCGGCGTTTCCAATTTGAGGAAGCCAGTTATCAGACAACGTAATGCCATGTTTTCTCCAGAGTTCAGTGCTTACCATATATTGAACCGCATTAAAAATTTTGGCAGAACGAATGGTTTCGGTCATGAAATTATGGTTATACTCAAGTTTGCGTTTAAGATGGACTTGCACGGTATGCGTATTATCAAAAGTGCGTGGAAGCACTGTCACAGTATCGGAAACTGATATCGGAATATTAACTACAGCACCTCTTATGCCACATAACCTAATGATACGACTCGCATAAATGGAATTCGAGGCGACTGTGGGGTATATCGGGAAAATCAAAACCATTTGCCAGACAAATAGAGGGAATTTTATCTAAAGAAACGCTTTTGTGGCATGTCAAGCAAAATAGATATTTATCGGACTGACTTGGAAACTTCGATGACATGTAGAATGCGTTGCCACATTTAAATTTGGAAATTTAAAAAGTAGAGAAAATTTGTGTAAACCACGTACTTTATCTGGGAACCACGTCCCTCCACAGCATATACAAAGCTCCGTTGGTCCTTCCTTTATTTTCCACCTGCATTGAGTAATTGCCGTCTCCCTTCTTTGGAGGCGTTCTATTTGTCGGGCATCCTCGCGCTTTTCTGGTAATAGCACCACCCTCGCTTCAATGTTCCGTTGCGATTGCCTCCTTGACTCCTCCAATCGATTTTGGGGATTGCCGCTGCAGTTCATCAACCGCTCCTCAGCCCTTTCCTGAACTGGCTGTCGAGTTTCTCTGCGCTGTGATGTATTAACAACTTGTTCTCGAGCTCTGGTGTATGTTTTGAATTGTAAGATGGCTTGTAGACAATTGAGGTCGGAGGTCGCAAAAGTGTATCGACCGCCTAACATATCTTTATAATTAAATAAAAAATACAATTAAATACATTTATATTTCTACATTTATTGATTCCGATTAAATTTATGTTAAATAAATACTAATATATTTTTTTGGTACCCTATTAGGGGATGACACCCGTATCGGGAATGGCACTCGTATCGGGTTTGACAACACTATCTGGGATGGCACCCGTAGCGGGGACGTCACCAGTGGTGGTAGTCGGCTTGCCAGCAGCAGCCGGACAGTTACCCATTTTACGGTCTTTGGCCTTTTGCCTTAAGGCTGACCGCGCCGACTGCTGCTTCCTCACAGTCCTAACTAGACCTAACCCTTGGGCCTTTTTAATCTTTGGTGCCACTTTTTCGTCAGCGGGGGGAAGTTTGGCGGCGACCACATTCTCACACGTCCCAATAAAGAAGTTTAAAGTCTAGAGTAAAAATATACAATAAATATTTGTATAAATACTATACAATTAATATAAATAAATTATAATTACTTATCGATTTTGACATATTGTAAAAATTGTAGGCCGCCAATCTTCAATGATTTCCTTTGAAATTTTTTAGAGAGATTAAGTGGCAACTTCACAAACGGAAATAGAAAAAAATAAGATCATTACTCTAAGAAGATGGATACTTGATTTTAAGCTTCTCAGCAAACTGAAACGCCAGCTGCTTCAACTCATTAATGCTCAAGCCATAATAATGGTTGGAACATTTGATAATATAGTTTACAAGATCTTTTTCTTGGGGAAGAGTGAAAATCTGGGGAGAATTATTAGAATGACAACAGACAAATATACCATGTTAGGTGGAGTTCTTGTACCAGACTTGCAAAGGAATTCCAACAATTCATCATCGTTCAATACCGAAATGTTCTCTCACATTGCGCTGTAAAGCGGTCTTGTTTATGCTATGACTTTCTGAAGTCGATCGAACGGGTTGATGTTGCACTAAGCAAATTTTAATCGCTTTCTGTAAGGTATTTAGAAAAACTTCTTGGGTGTTGGGAAATTTTTTTGGGTTGACATAGCGAAAAACTCGAAATGAAAAGAAACACGTCCGTATTGCTCGCCAAAGTGATTCGAAAGGGAATTAATACAACTGTCATTAAGTTAAGGTAACAACATCGTCAATTATTTCGAATTGTTTCGTTCCGTGTGATTCAAAATGAATTTTAAAACACGTGTTTATGCGTCATGAGCAAAAAATAGGTTGGTCCACATTATTAATTAATTGATTAACTTTGTAAAGCTGTTAGAAACTGCTGGATAAAATTAAAAAAAATCCATAAAACTGGCCATTTTTATTTTAATGAAATATTTTTTTATTTGAAAATTTATAGACAATTATCAAGGTCAATGAAGTCTATATTCTTCTCAGGAGTGTAGGAGTTGTTTCTTCTAGCTATCGTTGTCTGTACCAATACCAATTAAGTTCAAAATATTAAGCCCCTATCTTTTTAGTTCTTGACGGAGGTTGTTAGCTATGGTCTTCGAATCAAGAGACAAAAATGTCGATACCATTAACTACCGATGGGAACTAAAATAATTAATTACAACACCTAAAAAGAAGACCATTCCCTCTAGTACTGGTAAGTAGTTCGTAGCTGGTGAAATCACTACTTACTAGGGTACCATCATTGCTTACTTTGCTGACCCTAAGCAATGCATTTCATCATTTCGTTTCTTGTATGAAATGTCCGCAAAAAGGGTCAATCGCCACCACATCGTTTACCGCGAACTAGTAAATTGGGTCACCATGAAAGGGTTAGTTACATGGGTACCCATGAAATTGGTAGTTACATGGGTACTCAATCGAGGGGTGGTGAAAACAGTACCCAGAATGAATAAAAAAAATGAAACAGTTTTAATGAAATGTTTTTGTTTATTTATTTATTTCAATCTATTTAATTTTCATTTCTTTTTTTGTTTTTAATGTACCGGTTCTTTTGAAGCTGCATGGCCTTTCGCAGTTGTTCTTCAGCTGATCCACTGCCATCAACCAAATTTATTGCATCTAGTAGCACTTCATAGAACTCGCTCTCGTTTTTCAAGGCAGCTTTGCCTTGAACCCCTTGAACATTGTATGCTATTACTACGTCATTTGACAAAATATTTTGCAGGTTTTTTAAGATTCCTCCAAACATAATATGGATCCTAATAGCATCAATCTGTAAACAAAATAGGAATTAGGATTTAAGAAACAATTAAAACTGTGGTTATACTAACATAAAGCTCTCGGTTTGTGTCGTTTATTTCCATATGGAAAATTTTTGGCATCTTTTTGCCCTTGTCCATGCTGCTTTGTCATTCCCTTTATTGTGGCAGTCTTCTCGGAGGAAGCTTCCACAAGCACCTCGATTTTTTCCTGTGTCACTTTTTGGTCAGCTAAATTTTAATATATTTAGATTGAAATTAGATTGAAATGCAAAATGCTCATTAAATCATACTTCTACCTCTTAATGAATTTACTTCTTCCACAAGCATATCTAATTTTTCGTGGGCCACTTTCGTCTCGGCTGAAAAATAAATAAATAAATTTGTAAGACCATTTTAAATACAATTTCGTGGCACACTTACCACGTGACGAACGAACTTGTTCTACTAATTCCACAACAAGTTTTTCAAGGCGTCCAATGATGGTAGAACAATTGCAGCTAGATATTTGATCTGAAAATTCAAAGATTGAATACTTAATTTGTTTCTATTTATTCAAATCAATTAGCACAATTTAAGCACTTACGGTTATTAGAAAAGTCCATTCGCTTAAATTTCTTTTCCGGATTGCGTGACATTTTTTTTAAATTTAAATTAATCTAAAAAATAATCACTCAGTTTTGATTTTGAGTTTGTAAAATGAAATTATGGAACATGTAAATATTTTAAAATCAAAAGTATGACAATCCACTCAATCTTCAATATGATCTAGTAAAGGCATTATAAGAATATCTTTCAAAAAATGGAGAACGATCGCCTTACAGGTCAATTGACTTAATTTAAAAATTTCTTCAGATGGTGAAGGTTCCGCATCTGCTAGGTAAATACCTATGTCACAGGAGTTAAAAGGCTGAGTATAAAAGTTTCTGAGGTTCCTAAATCGCCTTGCTTTAAACTGTTCCACAGAGTCTTCCATAACTGATACTATAACAACGGGAATATCTCCTTCAATGTAACAATAATTATTAGGTTCCTTTTGCATTAATGTGCTACCTTTGAAAATGATATATTTATTAATCTTGGTGGGGTCTGATCTTGGTGGGACTGGTGAAAATTATTGGGGACGTTGCTGCTTCAGAACTTCACTTGCAATGCTTGATTGTATTTGGTCAACCGGCGAACGCAGCCGCTATCGAACATCGAGGAAGAGCAGAAAGCATAAACAAAAAGAAACGGTATTTGCATAAAAATTGTTTTTGTAAATTAGGAAAGAAACAGCGACAGAAAGCGAGGATTGTTTTTTTCTTACACTTATGCGCTATTAGCAAAATACCAAAAATATATGTGATGGTAGTACCGTTTTTTTCCTTTATGTTTTCTGCCGCTTTCGTGCATATACTTTTTTGCTCGGTGGTTCGGCGTTCGCTTACTATAGGGTCAGTGAAGTAAGTACCCATGTAAGGTGGTTCCGCGTTCGCTTACCATAGAGTCAGTCAAGTAAGTACCCATGTAAGGACTAGTGAGGAAAGTAGTTTAACTATGGTCAATCGCCACCTCCAGTACTACAGGGTTGTTAGCGCAATCCGCTTAAAATTAAAAATTGGTTACCTCATTGCATACTTTTGGGCTTTATATCGAATTGTTTCAAATGAGTTGTTAGCCTTTATTATTAAAATGTATAAAATAGTTTATAAATAATTATATAATTGCCAGTCATTCATTTCAAACCGGGTCAACATATTTCTCCCATTGAATAACACACTGTAATATGTATTTATTTTTTATTTCGGCTATCAAGTAATTTATCCAATCACACATTGCTAGTTCAAATCATACAGGGAATTCTTTATTGAAATTGTGTGGAATATGGTTTAAATTATCTAATTAACTTTATGTTCACAGAGGCACGAATTCACGCCAAAAAAGTAATGCTGTTCATATGAAGGAACAAACGTTTATTCTTCACAAATAATTTTTTTGCGCTCTTGCATTAATATTTATTTTCTTAATCAACTCATCATGATTAATTTTTATTTTAATTTTTTGTCAAGTCCGATGTTGATGTTAGTTTTGATATATTCAGTTTTATTTCTTTGATTTAAATTGAAAATTTCTTTGGTTCGTGGTGTACGACTGATATATGATTTTGTATTGTGCGGCATATTATGATAATATGATTCCTAGTAAAAATATCGAATAAAAAGCAGAGTATGAAAGTATCGTTATCGGTAGCATAAAGTATCGACATTTTTCTTGTGCCTGTTGCGCTTACTCTTAAATTCAGCAAGTGTTGAATTTCCACAAGGTACTGAGTGAGTTTTTTAGCATTTTTCTTCGAAAATCGAATTTTTTAAATTGGAAAGCATTTACTCAGGCCTTCCGGTATTTTAGTGTTGGAAAACGATTAGAGCTCTGTCTTAGTGTGCAGCCAAAAAGATCAAATTTATTGGCGGCATTTTAAAACTTAAACAAGGTTTTCTCAACATTTTGGCAACTTGCTTGTGTTCATGTATACGCAATATAAAGGGAAGTGATTTTGTCTGAATTGAATGGAAATTATTTTATTTGGCCACCCTGATTTAAAAAAAAATGTTGAATTTTATAACACTGTGTCAAACGGCAAAATTTAGCTAGATAACGAAATTGTTTCGATTAAAAAGGAACTTTTTTTGTAATTGTGCAAAATTTAAACCATAAATCATGTCAGCGTCATTCTCTTTCATACGATACCAAAATCAGTTCTTTTAAGATCTTGAGCCCAATTATGTTAAGTAGTTAAATAAATATTTGTCAGCAAGTTTGTTGCCTAAGTCTATTGTTTTGCATGTATTAAATTTGACCGGGAACTAGGCATGATTTTGAAAACAAAAAAACTAACATTCAGATCGAATTGTCAGTTTTTCAACTATTTAAGATTAATAAAAGAATAATATTTTCGCAACTTGCGTTCTTTTAGTCACTTTCTTTGGCATTTTTCAACTTAATGCAGCAGAACTTAGATAACTGATGATTTCTTGATGATGTTTTCACTTGCAGTTTTTTAGTTTTAACTATTCATAATTAGCATTAGCCATTATGGCTCACATGCACAACATATCATACATACATATGTATGTACATATGTATTTTGGGTTGAGTACTACATACAAGTTTCCACTCAATTTACCTTTTTGGTTAATTTTGCGCGCGCGCAGAAGAAATGTCAGAAAGTGAGTGTGCTTAGAAGGGGGACGAGGTAGAAAGCAACAAGAAGAGCAATATGTAGCTATAGAAAAATACATATAGTTGATTTACATACAAACATATACATACATGCATACATACATATAATCTATAACCATTAGCTGTGCGCTGTTTGGCATTTGGTTTTGTTTCTTCTTTGGCTTGGGTGCGGGTGCTTGTGTTGGCCAAAAACTTTCGCCTGCCTTTTGGAGGGAAAGTTCTAGAGTCTTTATAAATAAAAAAAAAAAAAAACAACAACAAATTTGCACATATTTATATACATATGTACACACATACATCCATGTCAGTATATAAATGAATCTTTATGCAAATCAAGGCACAACAGAGAAAATACTTTCTTTACAAAGAGATATTTGCAATATGCCAAATATGTATATAAAGTCTGATAAAATATCTATTACGCATCTCACTGAGCCAACAGATTTACTCTCTCACAACATTTATGTATATACGTTTAGAATTATATGTATATTCTTTTTCTTTTGACTCAAATTAATTATAATATACATAAGTAACTGCCAGATCTATATACTATATAGCCATGATTTGCTGTCACGTTATTTTTTATCGCATAGTGTCCTTCTTTACAAGCAGCTAGTAAGTAAGTTTGTGATACTAAGACCTAATTAAAACAAACACTCTTGTCTTTATGTATGTTTGTATTTATTTTAATAATTTTAGTATAAGAAAAATCGAACAAATTCCTTTTTCATAAATATTTCAGATCTTTTTTAGGTAAACTTATTGAATTGGAATTTCGTTTGCTTATTGAACGTTCAAATAAATTCGATTGTGCTTATCATGTTGCATGTTGCATACATTTCGACTGCCTTTCGCAATAAGCAGTCAAAACTAAAGACTTAAGACACAAACTTGTCGCCGCAACAACTTACATAAAAACATAAACTTTGAAACTAAAACCAAAAAATGTTTAGCAAGTAGTTAGGATATACATATGTATGTACATATGCATGTATATTTTTATGTATGTATGTATGCATGTATAAATGCATTGCAAGTTGTTTATAGGTATCAGCAGGTGCAAAAACCAGTCAGAGGAGTTTTTTTTGTTTAGTTACCGCAGCTAAGATGAATTGATTAAATATTTTTTGGATTCCTTTTACCAACATTTTTAACTTTAAGCAAATTGAATTAAACAAATAGTGATCAGTCAGACATTGTTTTTCCCATTGGGCAAAAGGGCGAGAATGTTTATGTTGTATTTATTTTATGCATTTTCTTTTGTTTGTTTTTTGTATTTATTTTTTTTTTTTTTTGTTGTCTTTATTTTTGCATTAACAACATTTGCCGTTTGTTGCTGTTGCTTTCACATAATGCGGGTTGAACGCTCTATTTAAGGCACTTCACAAACACTTCAGGCCTTTTAATTACATATTCAATTTGGTTTTTGTTTTGGTTTTTGTTTACTCGTTTTGGCTCCTTCTTTATGGCCTATAATTTTCATATTTTTTTTTTCGTGTTTAATGAAGTTTTGTTATTATTTTTATTATTTTTTTTTTTTTTTTCAACTTAAACATTTTATTGTGAATTTTCGTTTGTTTTTGGTATCGCAACAGTTATAACAGCTTATATAATGAGGATGCCAAAAGCGACAAAAGACACAAAACATAAAAACAAAGAGTAAAAGGCAAAGATTCTTATTTCATGTTTCATCAACAAAGAATGAAAAGTTACCAGGAAAAAAAAAACTGGTTCGCACTTCACTTTCAGTTATGTGATCAGAATAAACAATAAGAATTGAGCAGAGGCACAAGGTGACTCCCTCCGACATTTTTATACACTTCTACTGACTTGAAAATCCCATAACATTATCGGATATGTGTAAAGATGTAATCAACAGACTACGAAAAATGTATATAATGGCACTAATCGGATCTGCAACAAATAGTTAAAAGGAACTATATACATATTGAAAATTGACATCAAACATGTAAAGAAACGCATGTATGTATCTTTATTAATCCTTAAAGTGATTAAAGATTTCGTTTTCTCTTAATTTCGTTATATTCTAGCTTATCATTTGTTTAACGTTTTTTTCTAGCAACCTCTTTTCAATTAACAACAAAAACAAGCGGTTAGTTAACCAACTTTAAGAAACTATGTGACAAAAATTTAAATACCTTCAATGCCGCAATTAATCTACTTACATAGATTCATAAATATGTATATATGTATGTGTGTATGTATATACAGTCGAACTTCCCTAACTCGAACTTCTCTAACTCGAAGTTTCTCTAACTCGAACAAAAATGACTGGCAATAGCGTTTAGAGCGAAAATTGCATAGAATTTCACTTCTCTAACTCGAACTTCCATAACTTGAAGTTCTCCCTAACTCGAACAAAATATTGGGCACATGCATCGTAAGCCGAATTTTTCGGAGGAAATCCCAAGAAATTTTATAGAATTCTGCCAACGCAGCCGCTCAGACGTATCAATACTTTTGACTCTTTCACTCCAAAGCTGTTTACGCAGCTTCTGAAAATCAGTTAAAGTGTTACCATTTGAAGCTTCAATATTTTATTAATTTTTTGATTGCTAGCGAAACTTTAAAAATGAAAAACTTATCTCCAAACGCAAATTACTACATACATACATATGTATGTAGTTATTTTCATTAAAATAAAATGGAAATGATTAATTCAATAATTTTGTGATATTTCTTTGTATTCCTTAGTGTTACAATGTATTTCTCTAACTCGAAGTCTCCGTAACTCGAACTTTTTGGCTGGATAGTGCCACTTCGAGTTAGGGAAGTTCGACTGTATATATTCATGTATGTACGTACAATGTATGTCATAAACTGATTTCATTTACAGTCATTTGCCTTTTGACAACAAGTTGATCGATTTCATATCTGCAACAATGGCCACTTCTACACAAAAAAAAAAAAAAAAAAAATAAAAATAAATAAAATACAGAAACAACATAAAAAGTAAGGAAAAAATACTATAATAACAATACGACCTTAAGATACCCTGTAAATCTATATATTATTTACATATACATATATAATATGTATATATATTTATTTAAAATGGTTTTCTAATGATATTATTGTATGATGTATCTAGTGTTTACTTAAAATAAATAATTATATACATAAATGCATACATACATATATATTCGATATATTCATCGCAAATATATTACAAATAAAAATATATTTTTAAATACCTAACTTCATTGATTATTATCTAATTATTTATAGTTTTAAAGCATTTTCTTCTTGCTATTATACATACATATTATTATCCATTAAAATTCACTAAGTTCTATATACCCAGAAAACTTATAGGTATACGAGGTAACAAGAAACGCCAAGCCCAATTCCAAGCGAAGGCGAAAAAAATAAACATGCTGAAAATGAAATTAAAGTTGGAAACAAGTGTGGCGACCACAGCCCACAGTTGTACACACACACACACACACACACACATATATATATATAGACACGCACACAAGCATTGCTTACTAATCCATGTAAATGTGCCAATGATCTTTCAGATGCCTCCGATGTCGATGTCGTTGTCACTGTCGTTGCCATTGCCGGGGGATTTGAGGTGGGCACCCCGGCCCGGCCCGGCCAAACGACTTACACTTTTTACCGGCTGCTTTCACTCTTCATTGGATTTTTGGTGGATTCTTTCATAAATTTCTTGCAGACAGAGGAAGAGCAGTGTAATAGGCAAGGAGAGGAAAAGAGACAGAGAAAGAGAGAGAGAGACAGGTCGGGACTCATCAATGTAGGTTGAGTGGGTTGATTATACATTTGCTTAGATCTCTTATTTTCCATATGAAGTTGTTCAATAACTTAGCTATTGATTAACATTTTAGTCCATGCTAAAGATTTCTTTTAAAAGTCATATAACATTGGATTGGGATAAATAAGTTGTTTACTTTTTGAAATCAGATGGATCATAGTTAGCTTTCAGGATATTTCTGTGGGCTAATTATGACGGTTAATAAAACAAATTGGAAAAAGTGAAAATACATGTTTTCCAACGAATTCCTCACATTGAATATGATTAATGAAACTGGTAATGAGTGTAAAATATTGGAGGAACAAGAGCTTGATGACGGTAATTGGCAATGTAATAATTATACGGATGCCCATAATTGCTATGTACACACATACATATGTAGGTACATATGTAGTACATTTATTTGGTATATAACTCATATATACATAGATATATGTATCTATGTATGTATATATACATGCGGGTGCTGGGCCCACACATCGAAAAAATACTTTATTAAATATTCATTGATTTTAGGCATTTCTTCTTTTTTTTTATTTCATTTCTTTCTTCGCTGTTGAGTGAAAAAGAAAGTGAAGCTGAACAACAACAACAACACCAACAACCTGCCCCAGACCCAGACTCTTGGCTAAAATCAAGTTGTTGGCTTGTTTCATGTAATATCAATTCTGCCAGCGGCCAAAAATAAATAAAGATAGACTAGAAGCCATCAAACTAGCCGAAATTTGTATACCCTTGCATATTCTTCATTTTGGCCATTATAGACTCTTGTTTTACCAGCTAAGACTATGTATTTAACTCGGCTAAAGTTAATGAAATTGAATCTTAAGAGGATTTAACCGATTTCAGAAATGTTCACAATAATTTCCATTTCTAGTTTCTGTAGTCAAATACTATTTTAAAACTTGAAAATCAAATGCATTTCAACCAAATTTTTGAATATGTTCAAAATGTTGTTTGTACCATGAACATTTTTGTACCGATCGTTCCTATGACAGTTATGTATATAGTATATCAAATACCTTCGATCAGTTATTTCTTGAGATACAGAATGCTTGGAGTTAATCCTCTCGAATTGGGCTGATCAAGGCAGAGAAGAATACATATATGTATATACATATGTACTATATATATGTACTTTATATATGTATGTATGTACTTTATATACTTTGCAATGTGTTGCAAACTTCTGATTTAAATTAATATACTCTTTTTGTAAGGGTATAAAAATCTGTCTGCCTTTTTTTTCCCCCTCTTATTTTTTATTATGCAAATTGAAGGCACATGTTTGACTATATGTTTGTATGTATGTATGTTTGCATGTATGTATGTATGTATGTATGTATGTATGTATGTATGTATGTATGTATGTATGTACATATGTATGTATTAACTCTATGGTTGTCTAATGCAAATGTATGGCGCAAAAAAAAACCCAACATAGAAACATACGAGTTTGGAAACAATCAAACAAAAATATATTAAAGAATATTTATATTAAAACACTTGACTACATAACTAGGATATCGAAATTTTTTAAAATCACAGTTCAATGGAAGGAACTGTGAAAAATTGTTTAAAATATTTAAAGCTTTCTATAGAGAGATTCCTAGAAATATGAACTACAATTGAAGGACTCTGCTTGTGCTTTGATATGATCTGAACCAAAGTTAACATTAATATTACATTGAGTTGGAATTTATACACAAAGTGTGGTATTTCTTACCAATTCACACTCGATCAGCTTAAGATGGAAATCAATATTGAATTGATGGTATATTATAGATTTACTGATAGTCCAGATGAAGAGATGGAGAGAGACAGAGAGTGAGATAGAGAGAGCGACAGAGAGAGACCAATTTCAATCTGCGTATCAGGCAATAAACGAAAAAAAGGTTCAATTCGAAAGCAGCAACCGTTGCTGGTGTTGTTGTTGTTATTGTTGTTGCTGCTGCTGCTGTTGCTGCTGCTGTTGGCGTTGGCTGCTGCACGCTCATTACCGTTTCGTTGTCGGCACTTCTTTAAGCGCAGATTGACGCCAACAGGTTGTAAAGTTAACAGCAACAACAACGACAACAACAACAATAATAATGCGGCATACCAAAGCCCAAGTGGAGTCAGGTTAAAGCTTTTGTTGCTGTTGTTGTAGTTTTTTTAAGCAACAACAGCAGCAACAGCAGCTTTACGTACGCCTTGCACTGGCCTCAGCCATTCAGTCTACAGCGAACACGCCAAGCGGCCGCAAGTCACGGGCGAGCTTTTACTTTATATTGGTTTTCGAACGCTTTAACGGTAAAGTGAGTGATCAGTCAGCTTCTTCTTCTCCTTCTTCTTTTTTTATTTTGTTATTTTGTACGTGTTTTTTTTTTTTTTTGGGTTGACTTTGTGTGTGTGTTTTTTGTCGGCGTTTTTTTTTTTTGTTGTTGTTGTTGTGGCGTTCATTGAACGTCGCAGCATCCACAGGCATAATCAAGTGTCTTAGCCGTCGCCGTCGCCGTCGTCGTCTGTCGTGTGCGTGTGTATATACATACATGCATATGTGTGTGTGTGCGTGTGTTTGTGTAAAGTGAAATGGAATTTCTTGAATTTTAATGCACGCAGCAGTAGCAACAACAACAAAAACAACAACAATATCAACAGCAGCAGCAAAAACAAACACAACATTTTTTTATTCATCATAAAAACAAAATTATAAGCAAAAAGGAGGAGAAAATTACCTGTAGAAACGACAACAAAACTAGCCAAGAAAAGTAAGTGAAATTACTTAATTACATTAATTAATTGATATTGACATAAGGCACGTGGTTAACCGGTAAATATATATAAAAAAAAAGAAAAAACCATAAACGATGTCAATTGCAATTAAACAACCTATCGACGAATCTAGGACAACAAAAACATGCAAAAATCAACGTTAAAGAGCCAGAGCCGGCCAAAGAGATTTGGCCAACTTTATCTGTGTTTTCCTATACCCTTTTACATATTTCGATTATATATACATATGTATGTTTGTATGTATCTATCGCATATTGTTTCCTCTTTTCCGATTCACATGAAATTTGACTTAGTAAGCTTCAAAAAGTTTTAAAACAGAATCAGGGCTATAAAGTGTGACGTTTAGTTTTGTTTTGCTATTTTTGGTTTGTTTTAAACTTAGTTACTGAAACATACATACATATATGTACCTATTTATTAATTATTTAATATTATATCCATATCAACTGAAACCTAATCAGTATATTAATTAGTTCTCTTAATCCTTCTATATTCTATATATTCTTGATCAGCATGAATAGACGAGCCCTGTCCATCTGTTCGTTTGTCCGTATGTGTAGATCAACATTTCGACCCTGTAAATTTGGTATATATAAAAATTTGTCAATTGAGTTGTAACAAAATTCGTTGACTATATGTTACATATGTATATGTATGTAGTTTGATCCTATTAGCAATTACCGAAATATAAACAGCAGCCCTCGTATACTCCTTAATGGTTCTGGTAAATTATATAGAGACAATCTGCAAGGGAATAACTTCGAACTTCCGTTGATCCTTGTTATGGAAAATCTTGGGACCAGGAAGAAACTACTTTTCCCCCTCCCCTGCTGGTCACCCCTTTTGGCGTAATGGAATATATTGATATTTTCTAACCAACTCGAATTTACATACCCTGTTTTACAAGCATTTACACAAATTCTCCGTAATGGAATTTTTGAAATGTCTTATAGAAAAATTACTTTTAGAGATACAAACAGAAACAAAATGTTGCATGTCATTTTATTCAAAAACTGTTTCTGTTTCAATTTCCTATTTTTAATCTCTCATATATCATATTTATCATTTAATTCTCTGGATTCTTATCAAAATAGAGATTAAGATATCTTGTCCTTAGATTTATTTAATTAAATATTCTTGGTTAATTTATATGTAAGTATTAATTCACATTATCTTACAAATAGTTTATGTAATCGTATTTAGTTCGATTATTGGTAATGTTTCTCCATATACATACATAGAGTCAACTTATGAAATATTAAAACGGCATTGAACGAATTTGGCTCTTTAAGGAATTGCATAATTGTCTACGCATAAGGAATTGGCCAATTGCATTCGACTCTAACACCCTGCAATATGCGTCCATATAAGCCTCAATCCATCACGTACTATGCGATAATTACAGGAAATGGTTGCACACACACACACACACACACACCAAAAACACAAAAGAAAAAATTGCATGTAGCGAAAGTTTTTCCTTAAAGTGCGCATATTATAAATAATAAATAAACCAAAAAAAAAACTCGTACCAGAAATTGGCTAATTGAATATGAAGGAAGGAGCAGGGTGTTGCGGTCTTACATTTCATTATGATTTTATATATGTATATGTATATGTATACATGTGTGTGGAGGATAAAATCAGTTATTTCATCATGATGATCGGCATGGCCATCGGCATCTCCCTTGCCATTTCCACTTTAGCGGTCAGTTTGGCCAGTTTTCCAGTTTTTTTTTTCTTTTTCAATTTTCCCCATTTTCAGTTGGCTTCCGTCCATTGCACTCTCGTTTTCCATTTGGTCTTGTTGTGCGTACGATCGCGTACATATAAGCAATTTTCCTTAACTCTCCTTCATCATGGAGCAATGCAATTATTTTGTATTAAGTCATTTCAAATGTTCATTTTAACCAAGACGACGACCTTGCCGCCTTAATTGTAGCAAAATCAAGTGGGTAGATCAAGAGGCGGAGACCAATTCACTCTCGAAATGCTGAATGGAGTGGTGAGGGGGGGGGTGCGGGGATCGGGGGGGGTGAGAGCAATAATGCGAATGCGTGCCATGATTGGGCACCGGCATGACTTGACTCCGACTCCGACTCCAACTCCAAGTCCAATTCCGATTCAGACACCGACTGTGATTCCGACTGCGACTATGAATCCAACTCTGATTTCGAATTGAAGTTTAAACAAAATGCACCTAATAAAGGCAATTACAGTTTGACAGGAATTGCCAAATACCATCGAATTGTGATTAATCGAAATGATCAATGATCGATTGAGAGAAATATTGCAGAAAATGCTCTAAAATATATACATATATATGTATATATTCTATAGTATATATATCGGCAGACATGTTTATATATATACATACATATATATATACCCGTTTTATAGGTACATTTTCTTGTTTTACAATTATTTCCATTGCAAATAAAAATTTACTTCGCCATCAAAATTTATTGCTTGAAAATAACTATTGATCGATTTCGTAATGAAATTAATTAATCTTGCTAATAATTGACTAATTAAATTTGTCTCGTTTGGGTTCAATGGGTTTTTGGTAAGCAATAAAGAAATTCCTTTAACATATCGATTTATATATCTATTTTATCTACGATATTAAAATAAATCATAATTAAAATTAAACACATTTCGTTTTCTCGTAGAGCAATTTGAAGATTTACGTTTAATTTCTCAATAATTTAAGGCCTCTTTTTTTAAATTTAGTAAATATTTTATGTATTTAGTCATTTGACCATCAAACTGTGTATATTTGATTTCTTAATACAATAAATTTTTGACTTTGCTACCAACTTTAATTATACAAAATGAATTTTTGATTAATCGTTAACGATTTACTATGACAATTAAACGATAAATAATTTTTTGTGTTTTATGTTTTTACTTGTAATTATTTCTGGCATAATTTTTAATCAAGCAGCAGGAAAAGAGATAAACAATCATATATATGTATATATTCGTAAGCACCATTAATATCGGTATTCCTAACTATGAATCTTGTCGCACACCTTGCAGCATGATTTAAAATCCCAAAAATAAATATCATGGAGCAGCAGAAAAGAAGGGGGGGAAAAAAAAACAAAGTCACAACAAACGACAACCAAAAATTAACAGTCAGATACTAAATTCCCTAAGAAAACATTAAAGTACAAATACACATACAGACATGCACACACACACACACACACACACACAGACATACGCATACATACAATATATAAATTGAAAGACCGAACAACAATTTGAAGGCTACTACTGGTTAATGTTAACCCATTGTTGGCCAAGACTTGAGACCTGAGACGAAACAAATATTTTGATTCATTTTTATTTTGATTTTGACATTTCAACTTTGTACGTGTGTATTAACCCCTTTTTGGCAAACAACCTCCATCAGATTAAACAAATACATACACACATCTATGCACATACATACATACATACATATACATACATAATTACTCGCATTCTTAATTCAATTTGAATTCCAATTCATTTGACGTCTGTCTTTCTGGTTTCTTGTCCAAAATGCCTGCATAAAATTAACTTCCAGTTAAGCGGCACTTGACTTGACATTTCTAAGAGTGATAGAGATCGAAAAAGAGATAGAAATAAAAACAGACCGCGAGTTAGAGAGAAACAGAGAGAGAGAGGGAGAGAGAGAGAGAGATGTAGGAGTTGCGAAGGCGAACAAAAAAAGATTAACAAAATGTAAACCATTTAATTAAACGAATTACCATTAAATAACCGATATATTACCTAAACAATATATGTATATATATATATATACTATGTCCGACAATCTACAACAATTAAGCATTTATTAAGCTATATATTTAGGGTGTGCCAAATTGGAAAATAATGCATATCTTAAATGTATATACACATGTAGCATTCAATTGGCAAGAAATTGATAAAAATTAATTTAATCCGTTTAGATGTTAATATTAAGTATGGTCACACTAGACACTGCAAATATGTACCTTTATTTTCTATTACTCTAATGAAACATTTTAAGCTATAAATTGGAATATAATGGGGGTAATCTATTAAATCTGGGTCTTAGGATTCAGTTGGATAGGTTGAGTCATTTGTATACCCTGTACCCATAAGGTAAAAGGGTCTATTAAAGACGCTAAAATGTATGTAACAGATAGAGGGAATTATTTCTGACCCCATAAGGTATATATATACTTGATCAGTATCAATAGGCGAGGCGATATAGCCACGTCCGTCTGTTCGTATGCACACTTAGATCTCGGAGACTATAAGAGCTAGAACAACCAAATTCAATGTCCACATTCGTCTAGGGTCTACGTAAATCAAGTTTCTTTCAAATTTTGACCGCGCCCATTTTCGCCCTGCAATTCATTAAGAACGAATAACTATAGTAAAATTAAAGGTATCGTATTCTTATTTCGCACAGTCAATTATATAGCCAATATGTACCAGATGATTAGATTTCATTAAAATCGGACAGAAAGAATCGAAAATATGCGTATAACGTTTAGTATTAAAATGCCAAGGGCAGCATCGGCTGACATGAGTAAGCGAGATAGCATACATTCGCTGCGTTGTACCGAAAGACGTTCGTTCCTGTTTCCACTTGTTAAGAGAATTTTATAACAATTTTTCCATATATTGAATTAATGAAGATTTTCAAGGAACTTTTTCTTGTTGTTGCAGGGTAATTTCCAAGTCGGCTTCATTTTTTTTATTATTATTATTTTTTTTTTTTGTCGTTTTAATGGAAATTCTGAAATTTAGTTCTTTATAGCAATACGGTATAGGTTCCTAGATTTTCCACTGTCTGAACATGATAGTTGGTTTGGTCTTCAAATGGTTGACAGATTCTTTGGGCTGCTCCGCCTTCGTTTCAATCTACAATGAATTTTAGCTCTATTTGCTTTGACGTTGTTCTTTCTATTAATAATCGTAATAATGTTTACAATTACATCTGATGATAATGATAATGATAATGATGATGATGATGATGATGAGGATGATGCAACATTTGCCGCTAGACAAAAGCAACTCAAGTGTTGCAGCTTGTTGCAGTGTCACATTTCACAGTTATTTTGTTGTTGCACGTGCTGGTTTCCCTCCCCCCCTCTCCCTCACTCTATCTCTTTATCTAACTTCTTCTCACTTGATTTTGATATTTTAATTTGTTATTATGACAGGCTGGTGGAGCGTTTTTAATTACCTCAACGGCAACAATTGCAGAGCTATATCATACCATACCATACTATATATACGATCATATCATGCCATCACCATCATCATCATCATCGTCTTGATATAACATCTAACATTTGCGTGGGTAGCAGGAAGACTCAAAAAGCTTTGTATCTAAGCTCAAACACTCAGACACTCAGACACTCAGTCATTCATTCATTCATTCATTTAGTCAGTCAGTTAGTCAGTTAGTCAGTCAGTCAGTCAGTCAGTCAGTCGGTTTGTCTTTCAGCTAATGGGAATATTCAGCAACAACATTGAAAATTCTAACAATTGAGTTATGCAACAATTCACCTGAATAATAATTAAATATGCTCAAATGATCTAATAGCAAACAACAAAATATTTTTTTTTCGTTGTCTATATAATTATTATTTAAAATGTTCTCATTTCAAATGTCAGTCGACCTCCAAATGGATTGAAAAGATCTTTAGATCTAATTTAAATATTCAAATTCTTAAGATACTTTTCTATTTCAATTATTTCCTATAGTGCAATATATTTAATGATTAATTTGTGATATACTTAACTATTATTCAATTCTTAGACATTTTAAGTATGTAATCACTCATCTCATCATCCCGGAATATATATTATTTATCGCCTAGTCCAAACTTATGCAACATTTTGTGGTTTTTTTTTTGGAAACAAATTTAAGTAGAGGCAAATACCAACAACAGGAAAGTGGATGGCTGAGGCAGAGGCTGAGGGGCAGGGTGTAGAAACGTCTTAAATTGTCAAGCAGCTGCCACACTTGGCCGTCTTTTGCTTTTTGAATGCAACAACCCACACAGCTTTTTGGCCACATCTGCCGCAACTGCAACATGGAGGCGACACTTGGCAAATTTTTGTTTAACTATTCAATGCATAATTTGTTTCTCTTGTTGCCATTATAATTAAGCAACAAGCAAGCCCAAAATATACATACATACATATGTATGTACATATAGACATATATACTATATAGTACATATATTGTATATACTGCAAAAATTACAATTTCAATATATTTTGTTGCAATGTTTCTTTTTTTTTTTTTTTTTGTAATTAGTAAATGAATTTTGGTGTCGAAAACAAAACATTTCGAAATTGTTTTTTTTTTCTTTTCATTTTTGTTTTCGTTTCTTTGGTTTTTAGTTATCTGTTCCGCCCCAAATCGATATGGCTATGAGGAAATCCATATAACATTTTGGCAAATTGTTTGCCACAGAAAACTCTTGGCCAAACAAATTTATACAAGTGAAAGTGTTGCAGTTGCCGCAGCCATTGACGTTGTTGTTGTTGTTGTTGTTGTTGTTGTTGTTTTTTTTTTTGCTGCTGCCACTGACCATCGTCATTTGAAGCTGTTAAGTTGCCAAACCGGTGCAATTTTTACTTTCAGGAAAACTCATTGTCATCGACATTCATCTCGGCCTTACCCCTCTCACGAAACCATCCTTTCTTTTCTCACTGCCACTCTCTCCCTCTCGCTCTCTCTCTCTTTCTCTCTCTCTCTTTCTCTGTCTGTCTACTTCTTTTTTTTATGTTTGCTGCTACATTTTCAATTTGCTACCCTGCACGCATTTTCTCAATAAAAGAGAATATGAGATTATATATCTATCTGTATCTGAATATTGACTTTATTTATATATGAATTGGATTTTGGATTTGTTTAACATAATATTCTTTGAATGTTTTAAGAAACCGTCCAAGTAATTCTCTAATGGGATAATACATATACATAACTGCTGATTTAAGCTACATATATACGAATTGTATATATGTATATATTTATTTATGTATTGCATTAGCTATATATGTATAATATATGTACATAATAGATAAGCATAATATAGAATCCATTCATTTTATATATACTTATTTAGATAATGTACATAGATAAGGATAGAACAGAATCCATGTAACTTATAATAATTATTAAGTGGATAAAACATGTCTATATTCAGTTTTTGATTTTATGCGAATTTCGCAAAATATATACTCGTATATATATTTTTGTTTTATCTGATGAAAGTCTTGGAACAGACTTTTAGAGTTTATTGAATCAAATATTTTCCCTATCTTTTCTATCTTTTCTATGCATTTTAAATGCAAGTATTTAAGCTTGGCTTACAGATTCCCATCTATGAAATTGCCCTTTTTCTTCTTTTTCATTCTTCTTATTTCATTTTCTTTGCCGCTTTTCATTATTCGATTTTCTCTTATTGAATTTTTGATATTTATTTTTTTATCGACATATTCCAATGCTGCTGCGGTTACTGTCAGTCAGTCGATGGTTGATTTTTTTTTTTTTATATTTTTATTTATGCGGTTAAGCGCTTGGGCGGCTATTGGGGCCCGGTCACAAGGCAAACATGTAGACTGACTGGCGGGCGGTTGGCGCAGTCGTTTCGTCGGTACATTGGGAGTACAGGCGCAGCAAAGGGGCAATGCAGCTATTTTGGCCACAAAAGTGTGGGAAATAGTTGGGCATGGAGGTGACATGGGCATGGCCAAAAATCAAGGCATAAGCTAAAAGCAAAATAAAAATACAGCTACAACAACAATTTCGTTTATGCTAATTGACAAGTGAGCGTTGAAGTGTTTAGCTCTATGTCTGTCTATATCTATGTATTTATGTGTGTGTGTGTGTGTGTGTGTTGTGTCTAAGCAATTACGCCTAATTGCTGTCAAGGCGTCAGACACTCGACTGTGAAAATGAAAACTGCCGGACATTGGCAAAACTGTGAAAATGACAACAGAAAGTAAACGCAATGAATGAAAAAGAAGAAGAAGAAGAAGAAAAAATATCAACAACTTTCACATAATTCAAAATTTTCTTCAACACAAATAAGATCATAATTTGTAAACTTTTCCCAAGTTATTCTACAACAAAAATGAGATCAATTCAATTAACTGTGCACTTAGGGCTGCAAAAGGGGATCGGTCATATGTATTCGTATATATGTATGTATATATTTCAGCTGATATTATCTCAACTTTTAACCAATATTCAGTAGAAATATTTGACAATGAAAAGGTATAATAAAAAATATTAATATTATCGATTTCTATATAGTTAACTGACATATATGTTAATTGAGATTATTAGAACCCCACGCCTCCCTAGCCACTTGGTTAAATCTGCCTCTGTGTCTATTTTTTTTTCTTTTCTTAGTGGTTTGCCTCTAAACATAAATGGCACCACCTGCCCCAATACATCGTCACCCTGTCACCCTACCACTGCCCCCAGCCCCTTAAAACTCCTTTCGGTTAAGGTTGCGTTTTTAGCATTTGTCTGAAGCGGTTTGTTTTTTCTTAACTTTTTTGTTGTTGTTATATGTTTTATTGTTTAATTTACCAACCGGTTCGGCAAAGTGGCAGCAACAATACGATAATGACAACAAATTCTTCTAAATACTGGCAAATGTCAAGGTGCAACAACAACAACAACAATTGTCATAAAATATTGAGAACAATTTTATCAGCTTTTTGAGCCTATGTCAAATAAAAATGATATGAGGAATTTTCAAATTTGATAGATTGTTTTTCTTCTTTTTTTTTTTCTCATTCGACAATGGAAGAAACCTTTCGAAAAAAGAAATAACAGCACTTGCAACGACTTTTAAATACTCTACAAGTGGTATTTACTTTTTTCTGATAATTGTCAGTAATATTTGGAACTGCTGATCATATTCATTTCATTTCAACACAAAAGGGATGAGGTGGAGAGGGGGGGTACATACATACATATATACATATATATGTATTTGTGAGTCTTTTCAAGGCATGCATTAAAATTTTCTTACTTACTTGTGGGTAAAGTGCTTAATATACCCTTCACTTTTGGTATGTGGCCACTTGGTAGCAAAAATGAAAACGAAAGACTTAAGTAACGAACTTGCTTTTTGCCCAGCGGCATAATTGCTACGCTAATCTTGTTGGCAAAAAATAAAAACACAAAAACAAAAAAAAAACGAAACAGAAAAAAAAACAAAAATATTCACAAAAATTATTAACACTTAAAGAAAAAGTGTGTCTCCTTTCAAACAGAACTAAAACAGGTAATTGCTTATCTTAATTAAAAAAAAAAAAGAAACAAACAAAAATATGTTAGTTTTTGCCAAAATTTCTTATGTATGTATGTATGTAAAAGGTAAAAATTGATATTTAGAGAGGATATAACCGATTTGTTAGCTTATGTTACATGACCGAGTGCTAAATATTTTTCTTTGAGTGTATTTAAAAAAACAATCTCTCTTATGCCTTTCTTTTTCTCACTTTTGTAGCTTGTCAATGAACGATCTGTGACATCAGCACCATAATGACAGAGATAATCGGTAATAGCAACCATAATCATCCCAATCCCAATGAATTCAATGGCCGTCATTCAGCCTCACCGGCACGGACAATCGATTCGCATGATTCTACAACTGGCAGTATGGACACCATTGTGGATCGCAGTGTAAACCGTGAAGAACTGGTGCAGGTGGCTACCACTACTATAGAGCAGGGCACAAATACCAATAATATGAGTGGAGGAAGTGGTGGAGAAGTTGATGAGGCACGACAGGATGCCCAAAGTCATATCTATTCAAGTCCCGTTTATGATGAAAAGCCTCTCACGGCTTTAAAACTGACAGCAGCCACTATGTTAGATGACCTTAAGAAGGATACATCCAAGGAGCAGAAACAGGAGCTCAAACTGATGAGTCATCAGGAGTTTAAGCAACAACTACAGGATGCTCAACAGACAAAAAGTGCCGCCAATACAATTGATTCGCGGATCAGCAAGAAGCAACGTTGCCCGCCCGAATTTATTAAATACAAAGAGTCTAGCGGTGGCGGCGGAGGTACGAGTGATGATGGATCCTCATCAAAGCAACGTCGCCAGCGACGTGCCAGCAATGAATGCTGCTCTGCCTTTCCCCTGCAAATTGTCCTTGGTTTATTACAATTATTATTGGCAATATCATTGGTGGCACTGGGATCCCTGTTGATAGTCCGTGAAGCGGCCTTGTCAATGGCCGGCTGTGGCATTTGGACTGGCCTGATAGCCGCTGTTACCGGCTCATTGGGCGTGGTTAGCATGCGCAAAACGCAGACAGCATTTTTGGCTCTCAGTTTAGTTTGCATTGCTAGCAGCACTTTGGCTTTGGCCATTTCAGGTGTGGGATTGTCGCGTGACCTCAATCGCCTGGCCGAACAGCAGCAGCAGCAGCAGCAACAGGTGAGAGTTCATTGGCAATAAAGTTGTATAGGTTTATTTCAATTACTAATCAACTTTTCCCCCTTTACAGTTGGAACTTATCAATGGCCATAGCGAGGTGTCTGCCGCCTGCGGTTTACTTTTTGCTTTATTTTTACATTTTGTTGTCAGCATTGTATCGGTCTATCGCTGCGCCCTGCAAATATGCACCAAGTAAGTCGGATTTTTTCTTTTATTTTATTTTTTGAAAAGTGTGCGAATTCTTTTTTGTCCGTTAAAATTTAACCGAATTTTTAAACGCTGCTGTTTATTAACAGTGTCTTTAAAAATTGTGCCTGCAAATCAACCAGTGCTCGTAAACGATGCTGTTAAATTAACAGTGCCTTAAATTTATGGTGTAAAATTCAGATTTTCGAATCATCTGGTTACACTAAGCTGCTGTAGCAGCTGCTCCCACTCTCTCTTGCTGCCAAATACAAGAACAAAAAATAAACCAAATAAACTCGATTTTATTGTTTAGCAAAATGAATAGTTAACCGCGAAATGCATTTAATTTTAAGTGAAATGGCAGAAAGTGCAAAAATATGATTAGTGAATAAAACAAGCAAATCTGGCTGAAATCGCACACAAGCAGAGCAAACAGCAGCAGAGGAAGAAGAAGAGAGAGTAGCCAACAGAGGCAGAGCTAGGCGCCTACGCTTAACGGAAGTAATAAAAAAAAAGAAAAGAAGAAAACGAGAAAAAGGGCAAAGAAGGGAAAATAGTAAAAGCCTCAACGTGTCGTTGGATTTGAAAGCCAATAGGGCGACGCTAGTCATGCCATTGGCTGACTCCAATAAGGATCTCCGCCAACAACAACAACAACAACCAAGCAACAGCCATGCCCAAGGCCAGAGCAGCAGTTCTTCCGCATCTGCGTCCGCTATGGGATTGCAGCTGCGCCAACGTATGCAGATCACATCATCCGGTTGTAGCAGCTTGGCGGTAACGCCCATGGAGCACACACCCACCGAGGATGAGGAGAGTGGCGTGGGGGTGACAATGGTGACATCATCGCAGCGTCGCCAGCAGCAACAATTGCAAGCAGCTCTCGAACACCATCACATTTCTCCCACAAGTAGGACAAAGAGGGAGGTAGCAGAGGCAGCGATGCCAGCAGAGCCAGCCGACGAGGAACAACAAATGGAATTAACCAACGATACGGATCTGCTTCTCTGCGATATGAATGAATTTGAATTGCGCGAGGTGATCAAAGAGGGTCATGATAAGGCGGATCCCTCACAATTCGAGCTGCTTCGTGTCCTTGGCGAGGGCAGTTTTGGCAAAGTGTTCCTTGTGCGTAAGATTATTGGCAAAGATGCTGGCACTCTTTACGCCATGAAGGTCCTTAAAAAGGCCACACTCAAAGTGAAGGATCGAGTGCGTAGCACCAATGAACGTAAGATCCTGGCAGATGTTGGCCACGCCTTCATTGTAAAACTACATTACGCCTTCCAAACGCCTGGAAAACTTTATCTAATCCTGGACTTCCTGCGTGGCGGTGATCTATTTACTCGCCTCTCTAAGGAGGTCATGTTCACTGAAGAGGATGTGAAATTTTATTTAGCCGAACTGGCATTGGCCCTGAATCATCTACATACGCTTGGGATTATCTATCGTGATTTAAAACCGGAGAATATTCTGTTAGACGAACATGGCCATATAGCTCTGACCGATTTTGGTCTTTCTAAGCAGCCATTGGATGGATCCAAGACATATAGTTTTTGTGGAACTGTGGAATATATGGCACCGGAGATAGTGAATCGAAAGGGACATGATTTTGCTGCCGATTGGTGGTCATTTGGTGTCCTTATGTATGAAATGCTTACGGGGAATTTGCCCTTCCATGGCCAAACCAGACAGGAAACAATGAATCAGATACTACGCTCCAAATTGGGAATGCCAGAGAACCTATCACCCGAAGCCCAATCCCTATTACGAGCCCTATTCAAGCGAAATCCTCAGAATCGTTTAGGGGCTGGCTCACAAGGCATTTTGGACATTAAAGCACATTGCTTTTTTGGTACAATAGATTGGGTTAGGCTAGAAAGGAAGCAAGTTCGTCCGCCGTTTATTCCCGCCGTGAGTCGTGATGATGCCTTCTATTTCGATGTGGAATACACATCAAAATCTCCACGAGATTCACCGGGTGGACCCATTTCAGCCTCTGCTCATGAGATCTTTCGAGGATTTAGTTTTGTGGCACCCATATTGCTGGAGTCGCAAACAAATAGTGATAGTCCATTGCAAAATGTTGGAGGTGGGGCATCCTCATCCGATTCAGGATCAGGTTCGGGATCTGTTATTACCACCACTATGACAACCGGAGCTAATGTTGGAGCTAATATTGGTGCTATTGCTGGAGTTAGTGCAACAACCTCAAATCCTGGTCGAAGTCTACCTGGCGTCTTGCCGGGCAATTTCCATGCTGAATATAATCTTCTACAGGAGTTAGGGCGTGGCACTTTCTCGGTATGCCGCCTGTGTGAGCATCGTTCTTCCAAGAAGCATTATGCCGTCAAGATTATTGAGAAGGCAGCTGCAGCTGCATCTGCCTCAGCTTCTGCCACTTCTGCATCCTCCACAACCACAGCTGATTGTTGGGAAGAGGTGGAAATAATGCTGCGCTATGGCAATCATCCCAATATTGTTACTCTCTATTCCGTCTATGAGGATACGAGTTCAGCGTATCTTGTCATGGAACTTTTAAAGGGTGGCGAACTTCTCGATCGCATTCTGGCTGTGGGTCAAATGTGCGAAAGCGAAGCCAGTGCTGTGCTTAAAACTATAGCCTCAGCGGTGGCCTATCTGCATGAACACGGAGTGGTACATCGCGACTTGAAGCCATCAAATATGATCTATGCCAGCATGAGGCAAACTCCAGAGACGCTAAAATTGTGTGATTTGGGTGAGTAATGAGTCAAATGAAAGGAGTAAATCGGACAGTAACCGATCTATATATGGTACCACTTACTCCTCTCTTCCGCTCACCGAGATGATGGTTTCTTGTCTTACCCATTTTTCTAACTCTTCTCTATCGCAGGCTTTGCCAAGCAACTGCGCGCGGATAATGGCCTGCTGATGACTCCCTGCTATACGGCCAATTTTGTGGCTCCTGAAGTTCTAAAACGGCAAGGCTATGACTTGGCCTGTGACATATGGTCATTGGGAGTTTTACTATATATTATGTTATCTGGTCGGACGCCGTTTGCCAGTACGCCAAATGATTCACCGGATGTGATACTGAAACGTATCGGTTCCGGTCACATCGATTTCAGTAGCAGTAGTCGTTGGACATTAGTTAGTACACCAGTCAAGGATTTGCTACGTCAAATGTTGCATATAGTACCAGAAAATCGTCCCACTGTGGCCCAGATATTGAAGCATAGTTGGGTGCGTGATCAATTCGCTGGCTCTGCTGTCCAATTAACAGAATATGCAATTGCGCCGGCACAATTATCACTGGATGCCCAACAGCAGCAACAGAATCACATTTCGATGGCGTTGCGGGGAGCAGTGGATGCCACATTTCGTGCCATTGCTATACCACAGGCGGCAAATGTGGGTCCCGTTGAGCTATCGATGTTAGCCAAACGACGGGCCAAAGATCGTGCGCAATTGCATTCCTAATCCTCTGCATCTAAAATTGCGTATCCAAAGTCAGCTTATTCATTTAGTTAATAGATTCTATGGCATTCTTATACTTTACATATATTATTATTGTGCATTTCCAAGACAGTGTTGCTAAACTGGTGACCGTTAATCGTGTTAGAAATCGCACTAAAAATAATGGATGGATTACCGTTATGATTTTTCTTTTTCTTTTTTATGCTATCCTTGAACTTCCAAATGTGAAAGAGAAAAGAAAACTTTAAAAGTATTTTAACAAATGTTAATTATTTATTTTATACATACACACAAATACACGCACACGCACATCTACTATATATGACAAATCTATACAGAATCGGTATACATATACATATATACATAAACAACATATATATAGCTATTTATATATGTAAATAATTAATAAATTTAAAGAAAACAAACAAGAATGGGGAAAAATTCAAAAAATGAAAGAAAAAAATTAACAAAAACAAAAATAAACCAACGCATTATTTGCCTCCTGTTTCCTGATTTCTTCCGATCGAGTCACAAAAATATACAATACTTGCATATGTATGTACATATGTCAGGTAATAATCCGTAACGATATAGAAATAGGAATCTTTTGCTATTTCATTTTTTAATTTATTTTAAAACAATTAACCAGTAATCGAACTACAAAAACAAACAGAACAAATTGCATAAATATTTTAAATTACATTTAAAAGTAGCTAAATTTTTCCACATCACGTGTTATTGTTGTTTAATTAAAACCACACAAACAAAAATAAAAACAAAACAAACAAATTAAAAATTAAAAAAAAAGCTACAAGAAAACAAAAACGAAATAAGAATAATTTTTTATTAACAATTTTATGCTATCGCCGAAAATAAAGGGAAAGCAAACAAACAAAACAATTTAAATGAAAATCATCTTTATAAAGTTGTATATTATGTCAATTTGCTTACACCTAAGCTATATAATGATGCAGTTGTAAATATATATGTATATATATGTATACATATTTATATACATACATATATAACTATATATACATACATAATACTATTGATATACATATATAGGTAAAATGCCCATGATCTACCAAAAAAGAAAAATGAAGTTAAATTAGTAAACTTTTGTTGTTAATGCTTACACTTTTGCCTGGAGTTTTCCAAAATGAGAGATTAAAGATATACACATCGAATTGATCGATTTTTTTGCGATTCAATTTGGATAGAAACCCTCTGAAACAATGGCCGATCAATCCGGATTAAAAAAAAGTAAAATATTAATAATTTCAAAGTGCTCTAACCGCAACCTCCATTTGGAATGATCCATTGGCCAAAATATCTCCCCAGTGCTAAATCCGTAATAAAATATGTGAAAATTGTAATATACATATGAGTGATTTCCTTCACACCCAAAAAAAAGAAAAGAAAAAAAAAAACAATTGCAAATATGCACTAAAATTTGCTTAAATGTGTTTCTTCATTTCCCAACTGCAAAATTAATTTTGTTAATACTCAAATAATCTGTACTCTCAGGTTTGCATCCGATTTTCTGGGGTTTATGAATTGTGTCGGCCTGTGTGATTTCAATATTAAAAGTGAAATATGAGGATTCTTTATATATGTATATACATATATATATATATATATTTACATACATACATTATGTTGTGGAGTCAGACTAACCCGAAGATACAATTGATGGATTTTAAACACTTGCTTCCTAGGTTATAAAAAACTAGCCCAAATCAGCTAGATATATGTACATATGTATGTATACAAGAAAAACAAAAAATAAGCACTATTTCTTACGCCCATAATTCACTCGGACAAATTTGTTTATACATTCTTATACATATGTATAAAGAAAAGAAAAACCAATGAACAGATCCCAAAAACCAAAAGATAATGCAAAAGCAATCCATGTGTTTCGATGAATCACAATATCGGTCCCAACTCTCTGATTTCTCCATATTGCCGAAAATGGGGGAGAAATTCTATAACTGGAAACAAACAGAATATTAAATATTTCGACAATGAATTTCGGCACATCGAAATTTATATACCCTTGCAAAACTGCGTACTATTAATATACATATGTACATATGTATTAGTTCTATTCGAATTAGTCTGATACAGATGATTTTCAGAATTAAAATGAGCTTCATCTAAACACTTAAACATTTCCGATTTCAATAATGAACATTAATATACATACATATATGTACATAATTTTTTCATGGATGAACAGAACAAATTTTTGTGGTTCCTGCAAGGGTATTCCTATGTGTCGGTGCGTGTTTTAAAAACTTTTGAGCTGTGTATTTGAACTTACTGCTAAGAAAACAAAACAAAAAGAAAAAATGGGAAAATATTTAACAATAATTATTATATAAAAAATAAATTATTATAATTCCACATTGTTTGCTGATTATAAAAAAATTTAAACATTTCATTGTGTACGACATTCCGCTCCAACACTCCCTCACACTTCACGATAATTTAACTGAAATAGATAGAGATAGCATCATATTGCCGCTGCATGGTAGAAGGAAAATTTAAATCTGCATTCAGACTTTATACATAAACAGTTATACGTATGTACATACATATGTATGTATGTACATATGTATATAGAAAGAAAATGTTCTCATATTGAATATGTATGTATGTATGCATACATATATGTACATATATCTATACATATGTGTATATATATATGTATACATACATACATGCATACATATGTAGCTTATTCTCCTTCTTCTGTCCCACATTATGATTTCCATATATCCCCCATACAACGGCTACAGATCTGATTAAATATTTGATTTAGATAATTATATGTCCCACAAACATGATTAAGAAATCTGTCTAATCTACATACATTGAATGTGCACAAACTTATATACACACATACATACGTACACACATATACATATATATCTATATATATATATGTATATATATATATATTGATATATGGTATATACATATATATGTATATATTTTCTTAGTAGATTTTTACAGCTTGAAAAATACAAATAGTTATATACATACATATAAAATATCTAAAAAATGGAAACAAGTTTTATTGTAATTCAAAACGATATCGATTCGAAAAACTAGAAAAATTTTTAAAAGATTACAAAAAAGAAAAACAACAACAACAATGCAAGCGAATTCTCTAATAAAAATTGAAAGTTCTAAATTGTGTTTGAAAAGAAAAAAATATGGTATTATAGGATGGTAATATCGTATCAATATCGGTATATAACTAACTTTTTTAACTTTCTTAATCTGTGTCTTATGAGACAAACGTTCTAATATTGGATAAGTATTTATTATCTCTAAAATGCTGAGCATAAATCTTTTCACATTGTTTACAATGTTTTTAGTTTGTCTCTAATTTTATCCATTTAGCGTATAGTTTATCTTTGTGTGTAAATAGCAAAGCTCGCAAATAACTGTTGTTTACTAAATAGTGCCTGGCTCCTTCACTAGCTTGGAGACGAACAGTTAGCTGTCGCATGGGTCAATTAAAGAGTCACAGGAACTTGTGAATTGTATTTAAGTATGACGAGATCATAATCATCACTAGTATGAATTTTAATAGTTACCCTCGTTTACTTATACACCTATTGTTTTTATTTTAATTGTGACGTAAATTGTTTGGGTCTTATCTGTATATATATACATACGTATATATATCAAATTTGAAAAAGTTAACCAAAAGCAATGTGTTCGGTTTCCTTTTTGGTTTTCTTCTTTAGAAAATTAACACTTCATTTTAGATATCAGAGAAAAGAATTTGCACATATTTATTGTTTTGTTTGTTTGTCTGATGGTATTATTATTAATAATCAATCAATTTAATGACTTTTTTCTATATAACAGTTAAGTTTTCTTTTATTTGATATATTTATTATATTTTAATTTTGTTAATTTAAACAAACTTAATTTACTAAATTATGAGAATGTTCTCAATTGCGTTAGATAATAAACGATTTTGAAAATATATATGGTATATACATACATTATAGTATATGTATATATTTATATATACATATACAGCAAGATCAAAATATTGAAAGGCTAAATTAATCTAAATAAAAATATAATCTATAAACATTTAAATTTGTGTTAAATCACTTTTAGCAAATTGAGAGCATTCTCATAAATGTCCCATTAATGGGATTCCATTTATTTAGTTTAGTATTTATTTTTAAACAGTTTCCTTTGAATGGAATTTTGTTTTCTTTTAGGGGGGATGGAGGGGGTTAATTTTCATTTTATTGTTTATTATTTGAAATTTTTATTGTTGTTCTTTGATTTGTTCAATTGTCTTAATTACTTTAAACAACTATTATTGGAATTTTCATTTGCAAAGATTGTGGAAATAGTTCCAAAATAAAAGCACATTTTTGTGGAATTCTTTTTTTTTCAAAGTTATAGAAATGATGTATTTTCATTTCTATAATCAATCCGATTTTCCGTTTGCTTAAATGTTAGTTATTTGTTGTTAAAATTAATTAATTGGTTTTATGAAAAAAAAACTTTTCGGATAAATATTTCAAAATTCCCTCCTTGTTTTTCAAATTGAAATATTTTTTTCGTTATTTTCTTTCGTTTAAGCTTTTTAAATTTAACTTTAACAAATTACATGTGTGTGTGTGTTTGAATGTATAAAAATATATATGTATATATATTGGGGTTAAATAAGGTTTATTTAGATATATACATACATATTTACGGTTTATATATATGTATATATATATATATATATATATGTAATAAGGACACGCCGACATTTCTTAAGACTCTGTTCTCCAATTTACCGAAAAGCTTTTCCTTTGCGTGTAATGGACCGTTTTTTTGTGGGCGTGTCTGAAAGGTATTTAATAAGACTAAGAGAAATTGCATTAGATGTGGAAAATGAGACTTACCCTTTTTCTCTTCTTGTTTCTGTTTATCCTGCTGCTGATTCTTTTGTTCATCTTCGTCCTCTATATCCTCCTCCTCATTAAGTTCAACTTGCCCGAGCCTTGTTTGCACTTCCACCACAAGAGTTTCATCATCTTCGTCATCTTCATTTTGCAAATGATGAAGATGATGTCCTTTGGCCTCTAAGACCACAACCTCTTCGTGCTCCTCTTCAGCTTCCTCTTCGACAACATGTGCCTCCTCAGCAAGGACACCATTAAGCACATTAACCGCCTCTTGAGCCTCTGGCGTTGTTGCCGTCACAACAGATTTCTTCTGTTGTCTACGCTCCTCTAGATCTTTTGCACATGTCTTTGTCCATTCCACATATTCCTTGTAATACTGATAGACTGGAATCACAATTACCGAAATGTCATCAACCGTTGCCGCTGCCTTGCTATCAGCCAGACGCCAATGACCCGAATCATTGATTTTACCCCGGGCTCTGGCTACAAGCTCCTGGGCCACCATGGTGTATCGATGTTTCTCTGTAGGATATTTGCTTAAAGTATGGAAGACAGTGCGAGATACCGCCTTGTTTTCAGAAACATCCCACAGTCCATCCGTGGCCATAACCAGAACGCCATAATCGCCATCTTCATTATGCTCGTCGGGTATGCTCACCACCTGGGTGAGATCACGCTGAATTACATCCGGTTGGGGTGTAAGGAACGGTTTTATTCTAAGGCCTGTATTAATGGCCAAAAGTTCATGATCACCAAAGCCTCGTGTTACACCCAAAGTTCCCAGGAGACGACTTCGTTTACCCTCTCCATTCACTACTGGCAGGCGTAGATCATTTCGTGTCAAAGTCTTGTATGTCCAACCCTTCATTGAACCCTGGCGACAAAGTATACGCTGTCCCATATCCTTGATATGCGGACGTTTGGCGTACTCCATGGCCACATATTGATTGGCCAATAGTTCTGGCTTGAGCCTAGCGACATTAAGAAGACGTTCCCGTTCTGTCTCTGGTGTGTGATCTGAGGAAAACGGCTCTGGATAACAACAGGACTCCAGGGGATCCACAGCTATAGAGGAATCGTCGGATTCATCCTTTTCCGGAGCAGGCAATGTACGAAGGCGGCACAAAACTGCTCGACTATCTCCAGCATTGGCAACATACATTTTGCCATCAATAAAGAGGGAAACACAAGCCGTACATCCACCAGCATCACGATACCGATCTCTATCCTGGGCGATTATTGAGTCCATGTGAAAGAAGGCGCTTTCCAAAGCTCCAATAATCAGTTCATCCTTACTAACACGACGCTGAAAGTAAATGGGATGTGGAAATGTGGGATTCAGTTTGCCATTTTCACCACCACCCGGTCCAGAGCCACCATCATTTGAATCCCTTGGTAGTAACAAGTCCAGGCAGTCTACGAGCTTCTCATGTAATATGTGATGAAATTGATGGGAGGCTGCTAAGGCAGCACCATAACCGGCATGGCCATCAAAAACGCCAAAATATGTATAGGGTAAATCTGGATGCTTTTGCTCTGGATCCGAAAGAACTTGCCTGTTTAAAAGGAAAAAAATTAAAGAAATTCCAATCTCATCAACAGTTATGTATATAAACTCACCGGCAGAAGGCCCCCTGATCCTCATTCCATTCCGACTTGCCCGAATTCACACATTCTGCATAGCCGGTACCCCAGGGGAGCATATTTATGTCCCTGGGAACAATAATAGGTCGAACATTGTGATCAGCCGATGCGCGCAGCTCATCGGTGGTCATCAGTTGAAGGAAAGGCGGCCGGGCATATGGAAACTTATCAGACATTTTCTTTCCACCACCACCACGATGATAATGGGAATGATCCCGATCAATACGGGGTAACAGCGGCACATCAGGCGCTATGGCCGATATGAAACGCACTTTGATATTGCTAAACATGTTTCTGTGATTCCGGGGACACCTGATCGATCCTCTTCCTTTTACTTATTTAGGTCTCCCTCTGTCTCTATCTCTCTCTCACTTTTTATTTCTTGCCCGCTCACTCCCACTGACGTGGCGAGCTTATCATATATTTTTAATTTACTTTTGTTTTGTTCTTTTTAGAAAACTTCCGTTACCGCGATTATAGTCCGATCTAGCGCATTGAGTTTATCTACACTGTACTACAGGCAAATGGTTTATTAATTTCACCTACTTCTTTTCTTTCTTTGCTTTTTTTTTGTTGTTTGCTTAAAGTTAAACAAAATCGATTAGGGGAGCGTAGTAGTGTGACCGTAGCCGGCTCAGACAAAAATATCAACTTGAACTCGTTTGCTACCTATCTAACGTAAAACGATAAATACGATGGGAGAATGTTGCGTTATACTGTTTTACTTTCTCAAATAAATAGATGAGCTACGATTTTATTTTAGCCGCAAAAATATTAAAAATAGAATAAGCTGTTTATTAACATATAAGTAAATAGAAAGGTTTTTATTTACACACTGGTTAGTCAAGACATTTTAATGACTGTTAACCATCACCAGTCCCATAACTTAAGTGTTGAAAAACTTTTACTTAAATTTCAGTTTATAAAAAAACGGTTTTTTTGTATCTTTTACATTTTCAGATCAGAACATAGCGAGCTTCGCGATGTAATTATTAAATCGAATGCATCAGGCATAGCCCTAGACCAACAGAAGGTAGATCAATATATTAAAGCGATGTCCTTAAATGGCAGTGAAAAGGTAAGAAATTTGAAAACCGTTACTCCAATTCAAATATTAAATATTTTAGATAAATACGGAAAAACTGGCCGCCATGTGGATGTATGCTACTCAAATGGGAAATCCCTCGATGCGTAAATTGACACCTCCATCTCGTCCTATTATGCTTATTCCAGCTTCGGCAGCTGGCAGTGGGGTAAGAGCAAAATCTGAGTTCATTTACTCCAGAGTTTATTCAATCTTTTTGCTATACCCTATTAGTTATTGCCACCGCCGCCAACACGTCTTCCACCTCCACCACCGCCTCCAGGAGTAGGCCCAGGCTTATTGCTGCCTGTGCCGGCTCCACCCCAATATCGTGGAATGACCCTGCCCTATATGCGTTCTGGTCCAGGTTCTGTGATATATGCCCATCCAGCAAGCCTAACTGGGACATATCGCACTCACAAGAGCACAAAGTCAGCGGAATTAAATGGCCAGCGAAGACGTAGGCGCGCAGGAAAATCAACAACAATGGATGCCAACCGTCGCCAGCGTCGCAAATCCGAGGCAGATGTTCTCGACGGTAGTGCAGCGCCCAATTTCCAGTACACTGGCTTGGATAGAGCCATAGCCGATAGTTTTCTGGCCCGGCAAGAGCAATCACAAGCAGGCAGCAGTCACATGGATTACTCCTCATCAGCATCATCATCGGAAGCTACATATGGAGCAGCAGCAGGAAATCCATCACGTGCTTCCTCCAAGACAAAAATCGTTTGTCGCGATGTGGTGATGTGATGTTACCAGATGGTCCCCATCAGTCAATATATCTTTTGTAAATAGTTTCTAACCAGGATTGACAATCCCTGAACTCAATAATTGGGTTAAATTTGTATTCTATATTTGTATCCTAGAGCAGCAGAAGGCTCTTCCATAATTACCCATATAATTGTCATTAAAGTTCAGATAAAACTTTGAATCTGACATACGGTTTACAGTTGCTTGTTTGCTGTAGCTAGTAACTTCGGATATACGAAGATAGTTTTTAAACGTTGTCTTTTTTTTTTTATGTATCTCTTTATGCATATGAAACAAATAAAGTTACAAAATATACCATATATCTATACATATATATATATCCGAGTTCCGACTAGAAATCCTCATCGCTATGATGCTCCGGTTTATTGGCAGTTTTGGGACGTAGCGGTAATTCGCCTGTCAGCTTGGATATGCTTATGTCATCAATGGAGTTCAGATCAACTTACAAATAAGAAGAATAATATTAGGGGTTGGCATTTAAATGACCAACAAAATGTATACTCACAATCGTCATCGCCCGTGCCAACAATGCCCATTATGTCGCCAACATCTAATTCGCTGTCCGAGCTACCAAAACTACTGTCTGCTGTGGCCTCCTGATGCCTCTCTCTGGCTGCCCGGATATCAGCGGTCACCTTGCGACTGCGTCCAGTGGTGGGACGCATTCGAGAGGTGGCTGTGTGCGGACGTTGCTGCTGCCTTAATAGATCCTCATCTCGTATATCCGGTATAACGGAATCTAGAGTAAAGGAGCCGCTTGTTTCATTAACACCAGACTGTACCCCATCAGTCCCATCTCGCCGATCAACTCCATTCTCTTCATCATCATCTTCATCCTCAATCAGCCCTTCGGGTATCGGTATAAAGGGCATTGAATTTTCCGATGGCTTCTGGAGCAAGGGTGATGATATGGGTGTGACTTTCTTGTTACGTCCCTCTAGATGATGCTTCAGCGAATCTCTTACATGCAAACGAAGAAAGTAACGCTGAAATAGCTGTTGCAATTCCTTTTCGCATTCTTCGAACTCGGCCATGTGGGCAGGACGGATTTTTTGCAATGCCTCCAGCCTCTGTTTTGTTCTCTCTAACTCCGCTCGCTTCCGCTGAAGTTTGGATTGGAGGGCATTTAATTCCACCCGCTGGCTTTCTAGCTGAGACCGACTCGTTTGCAGCTTCAGTTGATTGGCCTGGATGGAATTTTTAAGGATCCGTTCTACACTTACAAGTTCCAACGGACGCTGGGCCTGGGCTATTCTAGCTTCTTTATTTACCAGCTCCTTGGACAGTAGATCATAGAGAGCTGCTCCGCGCTGCGTTAAATCTGAAGAAAGTTCACGAGCTCGGCGCAGTTCCTCCATCTTATCGCCTATATCCACCTGATTGAGGCTGCGATATTGCTCCCTTTCACGCTCCTCATCCCGTTCTGCCTCCGTTTGTGTAGGGGCTATCAGAAGGCGTGTTATTTTCTGCAATTCCAAGGCCGTCACAGCGGAGGCAGCATAAAGCTTGCGTGGATTCAAACGTATGGCCGATTTCATCACAAAAAACTCAGTGGCTGAGCGTATAAGCTGGACACGTTGATCTTCAGTTTCCACGCCGCCACTTAGTATGGATCCTGGCTCCATTAGACCTGCCAGCCATTGCAGCAATTCTGCCACAATATGAAAGCTGGCCAAACTTCCAGTAAAGGGATGACTGGCTAGCGACTGCAGGGGAAAAACCCTCGGAAACCCCAGCAGTTTCAAATGTTCGCCAAGATCTGACAGAAAATATTGATATATATTTCCACGAAATAATAATGTGGCGCTATGACATTAAAACTTACCTCGCACATCCTTAAAGGACATGGCTGCCAATTGAATGGACAAAGACTTCTATTGGATGCCATTTGTTGTGGTTCCCGTTTCCGGGGACAATTTGTATTTGTTTGGGTTGATTGTTGCCTGGTTACCACCTTGGCCATTGCTTATCAGGGGTGTATTCAAAAAATAATAATAGTCAAGCTTCGCGTTGACTACGTCAATGATTTTCCCTATGTAATTGTTTATGGGGGTTGATCAGCTTATTCGGAATTTTAAATGAACCAAGCTAATACTTAAGTGTATATATACAAATTCTACGATCTTATTCATATAAACAGAGATCAAACATAGGATGTAAATTACGGAAACTAATTGAAATATTTATAAAAGTAAGTGCATTTCTAGTTTTAAGCGGAAAGTGATCTGAATTTTAAGGTCCCAGATTCGGCCATTATAGATCAATATAATCGAAAGGTTTTATCTTCTATATCTTATGTGTATGTGTATAAGGATTCCATTAAATAATAATACCAAGTTTGTACAAAAAAAATTTTCTGTTTGCTTTTTTCTTTACGTATTTACAGATGTATTACATAATCATTGATAAAGTTAGTAACACTACCTAAAAGACCAATGCCCATTCTAAGCACTAAAGTAGACTGACGGGTTTGGATTATAGGTAGTTTGGCGAAGAGTTTTCTAAAACTAGAGATCTCACTCTTCTTATGCTGTTGCTGCTGCGGCGTCCGATGATTTATGACAATCTACTGAGAGATTAGCAAGGCTATCGCCGTTTAATTGATATTTTGCCTTTGGCCAAATGTGACATATTGATCTTGACTTTAGTATCATTGGAACGCTTCACCCATACCTATTAATGTAAATGTTTAATATTAAAATTGTTGAATGGATAATGGGATGAAAGCAGGCAGACTTACCACTTCATTACCAATTGCTGCAATAGTCGCTGCAAATTTATTCATGTCTTTGCCCTCCACATAGACCTGTTGACCTCGACAGAACCAGCGACGTTCATACAACAATTTGTTGGCCTCAATGCGGGTCTCTACTTGATAGTTAGAAGAAGCTGGTGGATCATTGCCACTTAGTAGATTGTGATGGGATAATTGCTGCTGATGGGATTGCTGGTGATGGTGCTGTTGCTGGGCATAGCTGGCTACTCCATTTTGTTGCTGCTGTTGTTGGAGGGCCATTGGTTTACCTCTTTGTATCATCTTAAGATCGGATTCGATTTCCTTATCTTCTAGCTGATAAACTAATAATTGTCCAGTAGCCGGTTTGCGTCGTTTCTCGATTACTGGTAACGGTTCATTGGGGCGTCGTCGCAACTTTCGAGTCACCGTCGTCTTAATTTCCATTGAATCATTGGTAAGCTCCAGGTTAAATCGCTCATTCTCTATCTGTCGTTTGCGATCTTCAAAATCGGCTACGAGATTATCTTTGAGATCCATCATTTTTTCATCGAAATCTTTTTGGGCGGCTTTTTTCTCCAATATATAGTCTCGCTCAACGCACTCCCTCATATATTCCTTATAGATCTCATTAAGACGTCGTCGCTCTTTTACCTGATTCTCTAATTTCTTGAGACGCTTAATGTACTCCGGGTGCTGCAATTGATTTAGTTCATCCATTTGCTTGTGAAGATTAATTAATTTGTGCTGGTACATTCTGCAACGTACAAAAAATAACATCGATTACTAAGGAATGATCTTGGCTTGCAGAAACTTATAAAATTTCCACTTACTGCTCTTTCAGCTCGCTGTTGCTGCCCACATTGTTGTTGTTGCTGTTCATGCAGGAAATACCATTTGTTGGCATTCCTAGGCCCAGGCCTCCATAACGATTTACATTTGGACTACGAAATTCCGTTTCACTAGCATCGTCCGTATCTGTAAAAGTAAATTTAAGATTTCATTTACAATTTGCATATGGCTGTGCCTCCGGCCAGTATTACCTTCTTCGTTTCGTTCGTCGCCTGTGGATTCGTCTTCGTAGTTGTCGGCGCCCGCATATGGATTATAGAATGCTGACATTGCTGTTGGGGTTTGATGCATGGATAAAGTAAGTTCTTAAGATATTTTGTCTAATTTGTTTATATTTCTCTCTCCGATTTTCTTGCATAGACACACATACACGCATATACAGAAACACGTATTCACCGACGCTAGCAGAGTTGCATTCATATCGATAAGTTTATTATCGTTTCTATGTGTCTATCGAATTTATCGATGCTTACAACACATCTTATCGAATTTGAATGTACATTCAAAAAAATTGACAACGTCTTACAGATAAGTCTGTTATGCAATAAGAATAATTAAATCTAATCAAAAATGAGACAACAGGATTAGGCTATGGGAATCAGACACTTGGCACTTGTTGCATGTGTGGATACATCCATTGCCCTATGGCATGGCCAAAACATCAATTAAACACAACTTTTTAGCTTTACTTTTTTCCCACTTACTCAAAGGATATTAATTGTAAGTTGGTCTCTGTTTTTGACTGATTATATTTAATTTACAGTTTGTAAATATTTTTTTATATAATTTATAATTTTCAAAACAATTAAAACAAATCAACAAATTGAGTTTTTGGCGTGCAAGTGCAAGTCTGGATACATACCGTGTAGTTCGTTTTTTTTCGAAAAAGCTTTGAAGACAAATAACATTTTCAAAGGAGTCATTTGCAGGCTAGTTTCATAAATGACAACAGGGAAATGGAGTGGGGTTAAATAACTTTTACGGCACATAGGTAGAGATATATGTATATATATGCGTGTATGTATGTATGTGTATTTGAAACAATTTGTACATTGATAGTTTCTAGCATATCAGCATGTTTTGCTTGTCAGTAATTTTCCATGAAATAGCTTCCTGTGCCATTAAAGATTTCTCTAACTCGAAAGTTTAATCAAAGTTTGCACAGCGACAATAAAACTGGCGATTTTATTTACAAACAATCAGGCACAAGACGGCTCCTGTTCCCATTCTCCAACAACCGCCCCCAAAAACCCGCCCACCATATACAATGTTTCCCTATTCACAATCGAAAAGCGCAAAACAAAAGCGCAAAAACTGCTGCTAGATGAATGTGAATGACAAACAAGAGACCCACCAAGTAGGCAAACTAGGAAATTCGAGTACATAAGGGAATTTGGTAAATTGAGCTGAAAAGGCAAAGACATTATGGGTAGGGATATGGATGATGGTGATTGAGAAACGAGCGGGACGTATGTGCATGTAGTATCTGCCATTTACTATACCAGGACCAGATACTAATACGAAGGGTATTTGATGTGAAGTCTCACACAAAAGCATAAGCAACAGCAACAGCTACCAGCATGATGTTTTTATTGCGACTCCAACATGCTCCTTCTTTTCCTTTCTTTCTTCCTTTCTCTTTTTCAAATATTTTTTTCTATTCTTTTCTTCTTTTTCTTTTTTTTTTTTTTGACGAAGCGAGTACCCACCTCCAAACAGAAAGTACATACACACACATGTACTTACATACATACAAACACATGTACTTACCATGTATGTATGTATGTACATATATATGTATGTGTATATATTTGGTACATACATATGGCATCAACTGGCTGCTGTTGACGGTGACTGTGCCACGCGCCAAGTATCTTTTCTCAGTGCTTAAATTTCCTTCAATTCCGTAAAACTCCTTTTGTCCTGTTTTGTTCTCCTCTCATCTGTTGTATTCTGTTCGGTTTTGTGTCCTGTTGCGCAGTTGTTTAGCACATTAAGCCACTAAAACAACTACGAAAACTTTTTGTGGTGACAACGTGATGACAACTGTATATTATATACACACATATACATATATGTATGTACTAACAAACACAAATATACATACATACGCTCTAAGGCATTTTTATTATTATATTATGTATTAATAAATTTATTTGCCCGTAGATCCTAAAAACGAAATTTGATCATTTCACACAGGTTTGAGTGGAAACTTAATTGCCTCTTCTACACATATGTACATATGCTGTACATCTTATATTTATTTTTATGCATAACAAATAGTTACATTTTCCATTTTGTTAATTGTAAAAATTATTTTAATTGTTTTACGGTTATTATCTATAATTAAAATAAGTGTTAAAACAAAACTTTTCTAAAAAACATTCCATCAATAGATGATATTTTGAAAAAATCTTGTTTGACCCAAAAACTTTGTTTATATACATGATATATATTATATATATATATTCAGGATATTCTCAAAAGGTCGCTAGGTGCCACAATTATCCATGTATGTTCATATTTCTGTATACATATACATATGAAGGTTGGTTATTCATTAACGTTATATAGTAAAAAAATCTCTGTAAATCTTTTTGACACGCTCACATCTCTAAAATAACAGTCAGGCCTCTTGGTATGTGGGTTTATGGGTTTAGGAAGTTGTCAGCTGTTTTACGGCTAAGTTATGACAGAGGCCCATGTGGATAAAGATATGCTTGAGTCTCTATCTGTGTATGCGTGCGTGTGATTGTGTGTGTGTGTGTGTGTGTGTGTGTGTGTTTGGAGCAGGAGGAAGCAAGGTAAAAGCGCAGAGTCAAGCATACGAAAAAGGAAAACTTTTTTGCACTTCTTTTTTCTTTTTTTTGGTATGTGTGTGTGTGTTTTTTTTGTGATGCTGTATGTATGCTGTATGTCCTTTTATGTATGTCCTTGTTGTTGTATGTAAGGCAGAAGCGCGCTTATGGCATTTTGCGTGACATTTATTGTCATTTAACTGTGACAAAGTTTTTACTCTTTATTGTTGTTGTTGTTTATTTTCTTGGGAATGCGGCAAACATATCCATTGAGTTTATTGTCTACGTAACCGAAATCGGAATTTAGAACAAACAAATTTTGGTTTTTCTGACAGCAAAAATTGAATAAGATAAACGAAAAGGGTAATTGAAGTTTACAGGTGATATTCGTATTTTAAATATTTGCAAGACTTTCTATATACATATACATATACATATGTATGTATCTATATACATATACATAATTATTTAGTCCACTAATTTGAAGTTAATTTTGTACCATCGGCAATCCTTTGCGTTCTACATTTTAAGCATTACGTATACGCAATGTTGCCTTCAAATGCTTTTTTATGCTATATCCATTTTGAAAAATAAAACAATGTGTTTTCGACGTTTAGTTTATGGCCTTTATTTTCACATTCTTTTTTTTCTCAACGTCCCACAAGTGTTTTAACAATCAGTTATCCCATTTTCACTTTAACCTCTCGCTCCCACTATATTTTCACATACAAGTATATGTGTATGTATGTATATCAATGCATGTATATATATATACAGATACATATATACATATATATATATATATATGACATACATATGAATGTATGTATGTATGTATGTATGTGTGTAGTGCAGGTGATAGGCTCTTGGCCCCAAGTGAATCATTTAGTTGCTCACAAAACTTTAGTTTTGGCTCTTCTTTTGTATGATTTTTTATTTTCTCTTTCCGCATTTCTGATGAAAATCGTAAAACGACTCACTTGAATTGCTATACCCAGGTAGGTACGATATATATATGGACATGTTATAGCCGCTTTCAACGACACAATATTCTTTCACATACATACATTTCTCAGTTTACCTTTTCGAGTTTCTTTAAAATAAGTATATGTATGTATGTGTGTAAGTGTATATAGCATATATGAAGACCGATTTCCAAATACTCTAACTTAAGCAAGGGTAAAATTTAAATTGAAAGCACAGCTAGCGTAAGAATAAATAACTATATTTAAATTTAATCTTTAGGATTATAAATCAATATCCATTGTGTTTTATCTACATATATCATGGCATACAATATTTCTTGATCTGCTAAATAGCAAATTGAGTCTATTGGTTCTTCCCTAATTAATTGTAAAAATAATTTTTTTATTTTCACTAATATGTATGTTTGCCACACCAAGGACATGTATTATTCTTAGAAAGAGTTAGTAAGGATTTTGTAATGTCCCCAGTGATTGGTCCTTGGTGGTTGGCCCAACTCCCTTAGATTGTGTCACTTGTACGGGGTTTATTGTCCAACCGTGTGGCAATTTTGCTGTAATTTAACACGGCAAGTGTGTTAAATGTAAAAAAGAAAGAAAAAAAAAATAAGGTGTTGATGGACTGCATGATATGTAAATTGCATTCGATACAAAGTTTTTTGGCATATGGCCAATCCATGTTGCAATACAAAAACCTTCAATGTTCTACTACACGAGTATATATATGTACATATATCCCCTGTGTCTATGTATATATATACAAAACGCAATGGCACATGAGAGTTTCATAGCCAAGCTGTCGCTGTCGCTGCCACATGATGTTGCAGCTAATTAAACGCGAAAATTGCACCCAATTTGACAGCAGTGAGAAAATGTGGTAAAAAATGTTGAAGGCGTGGCCTGGGGTCCGGCACCCAATCATTAGGGCAAATTGTTCCGGGTCCGGGTCCGGGTCCAACATTGGTGAGTTGGTGGCATCGGGTGAATGAAAGGATGTGGGTTATACCAATTTCAATTGAAATTCAATTCCAGCAGCAACAAAATGAAATTGAATATTTTTCAGAATAGGGCAGAATGAAACAAAACAGGATAGAACAGGATAGGACAGAACAGAACAGAATAGAGTAGAAATAGAAAAACCTTAAATGAGAAACTAAAATGGATGCTTACCCCTCAATCAACTACACATCCACCTCCTGGCATCATCGTGATGATCTGGTCCGCTGGCCGCAGAGCAACTCGAATTAGAATGGAAAATAATTGCAATTGGCGCAGAGTTTCAATTAGGTTCAATGGCGGTGGAGACCATGAATTTGCTAATGCAGCTGATCCAAGCGTTACCATTCATCCCCCCCCTCCCCCCGCACATATACCAAGTGCAGCATTCTACACTTAACTGACCCAACTGACCAACCGACCAAATGCTCTGGTAATTGTATTGTTGTCGCTTACGCTGGAAAAAAAAAAGAAAATAAATTCCTTAAATGTCAATTGCCTCGAAAATTATGAAACAAGAAAATTGTATTTGAAATATTTAGTTTAATATCATAGATTAATAATTGTTTCTTATTTTGTAAATTTGGAAAACATTTATTTGAACGTTTCGAGATTTCTCTAAGTGTATACTGGACAACACCCAATTGGCAGTTTCAGTGAAAATTTTGGTTGCTGTTGCTACAATTGCCCGGAGTCGACAAATTTGGCCGGTGTGCAATTTGGAACGGACGTAGGGAAAGTGTGGACGAAGGGGGGTGAAGGATGTGTGTGTGGGGGGGGGGGGGTAGCTTGTGGGGGCATAAAAACTGTACCCCAGGGATACATTTATGCTGACCGCTATGACCACCAGCTGCTGCTAGAGAATAGACTGACATGGGAAGGGGGATTGGATGCGGATACGGATGCGAATGCATTTTATGCTCTCTCATCAGTTTTTATGGTTACTAGTAGCATATTATGCTGCAGCTCCCGAAAATGAATAACTCAAAAACATGGCATGAATTCAGTTTTTTGAATCCTAACAGATAGAGAGCGAGAGAGAGAGAGAGAGAGAGAGAGAGGTCCTTGCCTTTCAAAAATGGTGAATAATTGATTTCGATTTGGGTTTGTTTCTTTTCTTGTTGTTCACTTTCTGCATTGTTAAGTTCATTTTTTTTTATTTTTCTTTTCTTTTTTTTTTTTTTTTATTTTGCGAGCTAATTAAAGCTAATCGAGTCGCTGTCGCCATAGTTGCGCTTTTTTCTAGAGCACTGCGGTAGTGGCGGTTAGTGGAAAACATGGTTTATGTGGACGGGATGTGGGTTGGTGGCAATCATTGTCGATTTGTTGAAAAACAAACGACAAAGTCGAAGTGGAAGTCAAAGCCGGAGCCAAGCCAAGCCAAGCCAAAAGGAATTCCGTATGAAACGAACAACACGAACTTTTACCGAAACGCTTTGCGGCGAATTGAGAAAGCTTTACGAAGCCACTATATACACTTCTATTCCTCTTCACTATCATCTCTGTTCATTTCAGTCATTCGGGAGTTGGTGTTGGAGGGCAGACTTCCGCTTTTTCGTCCAGTTTTTGCGTTGACAACATTCTGAGAGAGGGGGGGGGATATTGAGAGGTGGTTAGGGGCTATGTCAGAAGTTGCTAGCATTTACTTCAGCGTGCTTAACACTTTCCGCACTTTTTTCCTCTTACCCCATACCCCTCCATTTCTCCTGCTGTCTGATTTCTTGTCGCGTTTCCCCCCCCTCCCCTACCATCCACCATTGGTATCCTCACTTTACTTCTTGTTTCTATTCTAGTATTCTTTGGGTGTTGGTTGGGTGCCAAGGAAAAGTTGTTGCCTGATGTATGCTCATATAACTTTGCCACTAACGAGACTCATGAGCTGCATAATAATGAGACACACACACACACACACACACATACATACACCACACATACACAAAGTCAAAGCCGGGTAACAAGCCGCCGCACACTACTCCCCATATACCACCCTCATCCGCTGCTGTTGCCACCGACAGCTATCCCAAAAGAGATTCACTTCCAGGTTACTCCCCTTGGAGCGAAATACTAAGACTGATGCTCCTACTCTGCTCTTGCTCCTGGTATTGCTACTGTTCGTGCTCCTGCTGCTGCTGCTGTTGATGATGATGACGATTATGGGGGGAATCCTGCTGTCGGTTGGCTCTAGTTCTTGGCCTGTTACTGGTCTGGTTGGACCATCAATCAGTTGGCCTTCGTTTTGATTCCATACGATTAATTTAGCAACTGATTTGCCGATGACGAATAACAATGCCAAGTTAATGTGACGCAATTATTCATTTCCATTTCCATTTTGCAAGATTCCCAACGGTAAGGAGGAGTTGACTGAATGCTTAACCTTGCCTCCGCCCGACTCCACCTGCCAGTACACTTGAAAAAGAAACAAGAAACCAATCTTCCCATTGGGTTTGCATAAATCTATTATTATTATTATTTCTTCTTACAATCTTAACTGGATTAAATCTAAATTTTTGCTAAATTAAACTATATATTAAAAATTGTCCGTTATGGTATAGCATTGCAAAAATGATTTTCGATTATTCGAAATTTCGATTGAAAATATATTCGTTCTATAGATATTTCGTAATTTTTCTCAGTGTCTTGTGGCATCTGGATGCTGGAGAGTGGGTACATTAGAGGTTACATGGCTCATGGCTCGCTCATAGAAAACAAATCAAAAAAAAAAAAAGAAAATAATAATAAGAAATAAAAAATAAAAATATATTATGATGAAGTGGAAAATGAGTGTGCCGAAAATAGCATTCAAATGATGTTGTCGATGATATTGAAAGATGATGATAATGATGACAATAATAATGTTTAAATGGTAGAACATTTATAACTGATTTTCTAGAATAAGAAAATACACATATACTCGTACATATAAATGTATATATATATATATATATATATATATATATATATATATATATATATATATGTATATATATATTGTTATTGTTATTTCCATGGGTGTTAATAGCTACCAGTCTTGACCAACTTTATTTTCAATTAAGTTTTAAGGCAAAAAACAACTGTATCCGGAATAATGTGTCCCGAGCCATTCCCCATTTCAACCTTCCGGACAGGACTGCAAATTAGTTGAGAGTTTTAACAAATTTAACAAGCAAATTTGCACTCGAGGCACTTGCGAGTTAACCCCGCGTATTCTTCATACCCCTTATCCCTTTATAGTTAGTACTCACCATCATCACTGCATTCTCGTATTTGCCTGGTTCAAACTGAAACTGGACTTTGACTTGGCCAAAGGGAGTTGAATTTGGCGTTGACTGAACAACGGGAGGCAGTTGCAAATTTTCTGTTTGTGCTGGCCTCCCCTTTGAGGCCCTACAGCAATTGCTGTCTGAGAGAATTGGTTTGATGATGATGATGATGACAGGGGCGGGGGGAGGGGGAGGAGGAAGGCGGTGAAGTGGACGAGATTCCTTGATGGGCAGGAGAAGAGTGGGTTTGTTTTAATTTAAACAACACTGTGAAAGCAGAAATTGGCCCAAAAAAACATAAAAAAGAGAACAGCAAAAAAAAAAAAAAAAAAAAAGAAAAAAGAAAACGCCAAAGACTTTGCCTTACTCAAACTCAGTTCCTTTTCTGGCTTCTCTTCCATTGGTATTTTCGTGTCTTATTGCGCCCTTAACCCAGGGACGGAATCGTTTATGTGGAGTCTGCAGTGAATTTGGTGATGGAAATAATGTTTCCAACGTCTTTCTTAGATTACTCTATCAACTATATTAATGTCAAATATTTATAGACGATTTTTGATTTCAACTTTTTGTTTAAGTTTAAAACTTTTTTGGCAAATTGGGGAGTGGGAAGATCTCTTAATTGGACTATCTAAAAATCCTGTCATGTGTCCGGGTGCTGCCCACTTTTATTCATGTATACTATGTGAGGGTAAGGGCATGGGTCTAGGGTCCTGGCAACGTATCAGTACAGATTGTTGTCCTGCCTTCCTCTTAACGAGTATTTCTTTTGATACGCCTCGTTTTTGTGGACCTCCTCTCTCTCTCTCTCTGTCGGTCTCTCTCCCTGTGTGTGTGTGTGAGTTTGTTTGTCAAGGAAATTGAATAAAAAAAAAAACTGGATACACAGCAGGTTGAAAATGTTGTGGGTGTGGCTCAGTAGCTGTCAAAATCCTCCGGCACCTTCAGTTACTGCTGCTCCTTTTCATCTTCTCTGGTTCATCTCCCATCTCCTTGAAATGGTGAACCCATGTCAACTTTAATTGAATCTGATAGAAAGGATATTTAGCCAACTTGGCCAAACACGCGCACTCCCCCAAACTCCCTCTCCTTTCACTACAATTTTAATAGGTGACCTAGTAGAGCACCAAAAACTTGAATCCACCTTGCAATTGATGAATTGCTGCCTGACCTTAATTAGCATAGATGAACAGATTTGGGTCACAGTTCACTTTTGACAATACCCCCCCCACCCCCCACACTAACCCTCTTAAATAAAACATTTACATCTGTTCAATATTTGCTATTTTCACTTTGTTTATTCAAAATTGTCCTGCGTAAAAAAAAAAAGAAAAGTTAACTTTGCTTCTAACCTATACATTTTTTTTTTAACTCCTTGGACTTGTACAAAGAATGTTAACTAATTGAGAGATAAAAAATATAATTTTCTTTTTAACTCACTCACCATTTCAACATGGAAAATTTCATAAATTATTGTTTTTGTTTTTCTTGTACAATAGTTTTCGAGCCTTTTGTTTGCCTTTGCTGCATCCGTTTATTCAATTTCTATCCACAACTCCACCTCGAATCACTGCAGTGCTGTATAGTGCCTATAGCTCCCTTCCCCATCCCCATCCCTATCCCCATCCCCTTGTCCCCTCTCTACCACACGTTTTAGTCTAAAGTAAATCAAAAGCATTTTCCACAAGTTTTCAAGATTTCTTCTCTTTTTCTTTTTGTTCTTATTTTCGTAGTGTTTTTTTTTTCATACTAGCAAAAAGGGTATATCCATTTTTCACTAGAATTTGAAAATGCAATTAAATAATTAATTTTAATTATTTTAAAAATTTACAACTAGAATAAAAAAAAAGTTTCATTTATAAAATAAAGCAAAAGCTATTGATTATTTCTTTCAAAAATACATATGTATAAATATTAAAAAATAATTATTAGTAATAGTTTTTGGCTTTAAAATTTAAAAAATATAATTTTTTCAATACAAAAATTCGTCTACTGAAAATTTAATTACAGAAACAATTAGTTATTAGTGACATATCTATATGTATAAATTTCGATACCAGATGCATATTTTATATATGTATATTTTATTTACAATCTTGGCCAATAAATAAGTTTTATTTTGAAATTTTAAACTTGTAAATTTGGTATGTATAATTTACAATAATGGTTCTAGTAAATTATATAGAGACAATCGGTAAGGGTATACGAACTTCGGCACGGCCGAAGTTAGTCAATCCTTCTAGTTTTTTATTTCTTTTTTCCTGTTCGTTCAATGCCGTTTGCTTTTGTTATTAAATTGCCAGGCAGGCGGCTCTCCTACTCCGTTAAACACATTGCACATTGCCACCTTTGTGCAGAGCAGCATATAGCCCACCGATCCTGCTCTCCGCATGTCTGGGGAGTATTTATTAAGTCATAAGACCCGGCCAGCATATGTATGTATGTATGTTTGTATTACTGTATGCCTTGGCCTAAACTAGTGTGTGAGTGTGTGTGTATTGCACACACAGATGCAGACGACGTGCATTTCACACCTAGACGTAGTGTAGGAAAACGTCGAAAGCCGCAGAAACTTTCGGCGTAGCAGCGACTCATACAAAAATGAATCGAAATAAGTGAGTGAGTGGATGAGTAAGTGTGTGAGTGTGTGAGTGAGTGAGTGGGTGAGTGGGTGAGTGGGTGACTGAGTGAGTTAGTGAGTGAGTGGGTGAATATGTTAGTAGTTGACTGGATGGTTTGCGAGTATGTATGTATGTGTATCCGGACTTCGTTTACAGACGGAAGTGATTGGCAATGGAGACGACGGTGAATGTTAAATGGCAGTGAACTGTATATACATAACTATGAATAAATATACGTATACATATATATATATACCGATATGTACATACATACATATATATGTAAGTATGTATGTATATGGATAAATTATCGATTTATTTCCTAATTGTACATGTAAGATAATTTAGGATTAACATATAGTATCCATAGTATCAAAGTAAATTCTTACATTCGGCATTAAAAATTAACATAATATGATCAAGAGTACTGCTTATCATTATAGTATTTAAATATTTTTATATATATAATTGATATTTGAACTAAATTATGTCAAGTTGTGTTAAATCACAATATATGTATCTACATACATACGTTGGTTTAGCTTAACTTATTTGACATCGAATAAGTTTCCACTAGGTAAATGAAAATCTTTATTTGGTTGTGGCAATTGTGTAAAAAGTTTTACAAATCTTAACGATTTGCTTATTGTTCTTTCAACATATTTGTTAGCTGCTGCTCCTGAGTGCAAATGGTGCTGCTGTTGCATGTCGAGTCGAGTCCCACGATTTCAACCCGTCTGTTCGTGTTCCCTGCTCCCTTAGAAAGCTTCCCTACAGTCTTATGCACGCTAAAATTAAATTCTCTTTTAATTGCTCACAGAGGTTCCGCACATGTTGCACAGAGCAAAAACTAATTGAATTATGTGTAACCTCCGCTCCACTAGACAGATTCCAACTCCAACGTATCCCATATACATATATATATATATACTCTAATTCGGTGTATAAGGGGAAGGAATGGGGATTGAGAATGGTCTTGGGCTAAGAATTGGGATTGGGATTGATATTGGGGTGTAAGTTTTAGCAACGAAAGCTGCCTAAATCATTCCGTTGCGCCGCCTCCATTAAGTAAAAGTTGTTATGGCATTTTCCTTGGCATATCGAGATTCCAAGCCATTGACTCGTATTTGTCGTCTGCCCTTACAGCTTATAGCATTATCCGTATAAGTAATATAGTGGTAAGGGGACTGTAGGGGCTAGGCAGGCCATTAAGTTAGCCAAGTTAATGAACTTCTAAATTCAACACAGGCATTTAGCTTAAGTTGCATTAATGGGCCCAACTGATTTATGAATAGAGAGAAGGCTTAACAGTCATGGCAAAGATACATAAAGATAGATGGATGATAGTTGGTTACATGAAGAATGGGGAAGAGTATTTGGTTGAAAAAGGCAATTTACCATCTAGGAACGATAAAATGTCGAAATAAGCCGCATAAATGTGACCACAAATGATATAATTACCGACCGAAAAGAAAGCAATAACATAATTTCAAATGACTCTCTTAAGAAGCTAGAACTAGTTGAGAATTACAATTAGAGTAAGCAAGAAAGCTCACAATGCTAGAGTTTACCTTATACATACTATGGACAAAGGGTCCTTTGTTCTCAAGGTAATGAGAAAATGGATTTGGCATCTTTTTAGTTGTAATTCTCAACTAGTTCTAGTCCACATTTTTATAAGGGAAACCAGGCTCATCTTTTGCGTTGCAGTAAAATAATGAACTGGATTTATTAATGTATTTTCGTAATACAATTATTTTTTAATTTTCTTTTTTTATACTTTAAACATAGTATTCAAACGATTTCAGTTCTTTGTAGTTTAGTTTATGGCACATTTGATTAGATTTCAATGGCTTGTCGTCATCCTTTTGAGTAATTGCTGCATAAATGAGGCAAATAAATTTTGAAAAAATGCCTGAACAATGCTCTTGTGATGGCTTTGATGCAGTGCACCACCAAGCAAAAGGAGTGCAACGGTCAATGGGCCAACTAACCGGAAGCGCACATATGAATGGGCTGTGCTCATGAGGGACATTCTGTAAATGGATGCCGTCCTCCTCATCATCATCATCATCATCATCATCATCAAAGAGGCCATCATCGCGGCTTCTATGTGCTCTTGATTCTGCTTTTCCTTCTGCAACTGATGGGTGTGGCAGAGTCAAAGGCAAAACCAACGCGAGTCCCATATAAGAGGACGAAGGTCAGTCACTGTGCTCATGTGTTGGTGTGTGTGTGTTTAACAGAGGTGGAGCAGAACCACGATAACGAAGAGTATTGGGTGTGGCTGGACAAGGACTGCCGCTTTGTCAAAGCCTGGCGAAAAAATTTCTAGAATGAATCGCCTTTTGGCTTCAAAGTGGAAAATTGAAATTTTCATCAAATGCAATGAAATATCGCACATAATGGAAAATCATCCCATTTTCAACCTCCTTCTGCTCTCCTTATGCCTTGGTCCTCTTTAAAACAGACACACATACACATACAAACACACTCACACATACATACACATGCACGCACACACATACAACACGTATGTAGGCATGCCTTTCCTGATGACCATCAAGTGGATTTAACAAAACGCTTGAGTTGGCATTTAAGGCAGTTTAAGAGTCGATGGGAAGAAAGAGAGAGAGACAGAGACAGAGAGGGAGAGATAGAGAGGGATAAGGATATTTGTATGCTCACTTTAAGGAGCATATTGTGAAACAAAGCGGATATAGCATATAGAAAATGTATTTTGAAAGCTTTTGAACAAATAATTTATTTTACATCTAATATCCATTAAATATAATATTTTTTATTTATTCCAAAATATATCATTATACATATGTACATATATAAAAACACCGATCAATTTTCTTAAGGTAATTTATTTATTGATGTGGAAAGTATAAAGAACTTGTTAACAAATCTAAGATATATGATTTTCATAATTTTCTTTAAAGAGAAACTTTTTGTCACATGATTAGGTAAAATATTTACGAATCATTTTAATTGTACCTATATATATATCTATATTGTATCTATTCTATCTATGATGACTAAGCGTAATTAATCAGAGACTTGTCTTTTAAGAATACCTCTAAGTAAAACACCCTGTACAAATGAAATAATACACTATCTACTGTTATACTACTGTTATAGAATGAAAATCCCCCATCAACAAGGCCAAGGAGAACTCAACTCTTAAAATGACTTTATAATCTTATTATTTTTGCATCATTCAATCAGCTCTGCGTCGAAGGTTTTTTTCTTACCCCTCCCCATACTTTACCCTATAATTATGTTTATCTCTCCTCCCATCTGGCCTCCAACATTGCCCTCTCTCTCTCTCTCTCTCTCTCTCTCTCTCTCTCTCTCTCTCTCTCTGTATGTCTCCATCATTGATGCGAAACAATTTGCAGAATCAGCGAGGAAAAAGTTCGCCCAAGAATAAAAATGAAAAAAAAAAATTGATTATAAACTTTTAATTTTTTTTTTTCTCATCTTTTTTTGTGATTCTCTTCTTTTTTTTTTTTTTGCTGTTTTGATTAGTTTGCCATCATTTTAAATGGTCGGGCGTGTTGGGCCTACAAGAACCAATTTTCAGCAGGTGCTGTCAGGCTGGGCCTTGGGATTAATTGAAAAAAAAATGGCAAAAAAAGAAATGCTGCCACAGAAATCAAAAACCGAAGGCAATACAGCAACAAAAGAGAGAGAGAGAGAGAGAGAGAGAGAGAAAGCGAAAGCGAGAGATAGTAAGCAAGAGAGAGAGAGAGTGAGAGATGATGCAAGAGAGAGAGGAAGCAAGATGCAATGGCAAATTGTTTGCTGAGTTGCATTTGCATTTTGGCCAAAAAGTTTTTTAGTTTTTGTTTTTTATGTTTTTTGGTTGTTGTTGCCTTTTTTTGTTTTTCTTTTTTTTTTTTTGTTGGTAATGTTTAGTTCTGTTCGGTTCCGTTCTATTTTATATTTCTGTTGCAAGCCAAAGAAAGTTCCAAGGCAGCTGGCGACTTTGTTCCGGTCTGCGTTTTTTGGACTTTCATCTAGATTCAAGAAGTTTCCATCGCATCAACATTGCTTCTCTCCATTTTGCTGCTTCTGTTGCTTCTGCTGCTGCTGCTGCTGCTGCTGCTGCTGCTGCTACTGCTGCTGTAACCCCCTTGCAATTAAGATGCTCAGAAAAAGTTTTTCGACGGTCTGATTTGGCATAAATTGCAAATGGTCTTCCCTTGGCCCCTTTCAGAGTCCCACCAACTTCTCTTCGTGGTTGTCATTTACATCAAAGCATATTGATGCGGGCAGATGCGGGCCAATGCCAATCCGTTAGTTGAATGCCTGGACTAAGTGTTGATTAAAATATAATCAGATTCGTAATTAACGTTAATTGATTTGTGTGGCATGTGTCATGTCAGCAACCGAAGTGATGCCACTGCCTGCATTTACTGTCATATGTATATATGTTGCAAGAGTTGTTGTTGTTGTTGTTGCCGTTGTTACCGCCGACATTGTTTATATATGAGCAATCGCTCCAACAATCCATTTTTGTTGTCCTCTGGCCTTAATTCCCTAGCTCAGTAGCTGAATGTTCCTAATAACGTTCGAATTTTGCATTACTTTATTAGGATTTCAAATTTGATTTCGAGAACGGATAATAATTCAAATTATTTTCTAATTAGCTGGTTATTGAGTTTTATTTTTAAGTTTGTTTTATTTATAAATATTTGATTTGTTTTCATAATTGCTTTAGCCCAAATTCTTACACATTGTAGAGGGCTTCAGGCCTGTTTTTGTTTCATAGCAAACTAGTCTTGTATCTAAAATATCAGATATATATATAGTTTTTTGTTAATTCCAAGTTTCTTAAGCTAGCCTTGCTAATCTCTTACAATTTCGCTTAAAATCTAAAATAATTTTAAATTCATTTAATTATCCCTAAAATTATGCAACACTTTATTAGTATATCTGTAAATATTTTATTTGAGGATTTTTCTATTCAAAATGAATATAAATTTTGTGATTAGTTTTCGGTTTGAAAGGAACTTACGAAATTTGGAACATGATGACAATAATGCATACATATATATGTATTTGTATATGTATATGTAGATGTATATGCATGTATTGTACTTATATCTACTTATCTGGTATGGTCTGTATGTGTGTGTGCGCGTCATAGTCGTATCTGTCTGGGATCTGGTGGGTTTGTGTGTGTGTGTGTGCGTGTGTGTATGTGTGCAATGTTGCATGACAAACAGCAACAACAATAGCCAGCGCCCAGTTGATGAATGTCCCTGTGTGTTGTTGCTGTTATGTCGCTGTTTGCCTGTGGTTGGGGATTATGCACCACACACACACACACACACACACACACACACACACACATGCATATGCATATGCACAAGCACGGATTATCTAACTCGACGTTTCCATACCCTAATCGTAATACTTATGCGCAAAAAAAAGATATACATATGTATCTATGTATATTATTCTAGTTAATTTTTATTATTTTGATTATTAGCCATATCTGGCATATCACTGGAAATTGCATATATTTCAAGTTTTATGCTCTGGTATGATATTCCTCAAATTGTGTTTGAATGAATGGGCAGCAAACGTTTGCCTGGAAGACACGTCACGTGTCAGATAAACGAGGTAGGCCCCCAAAACAAATAGCCAAACTTTAGATCAAAAACACACACAAACAGAAGTAAGAGGAAACTAAAAGACAGAGAGAAGAGCAAGAGAGAGAGAGAGAGAGCGAGAGAGAGGGAGAGAGAGGGAGAGGGAGAGATGCCCCAAATAGGCAGAGGCTAACCAATTAAGCTCTGTCAAAATGTTAAGGCGTTTAGAAACGTTTCCAAATTCTAAGCCAAATCCAAGTCCAATTAAAGCCTCTCCGCTTTCATTTATTTTTTGCTCCAGTTGTCATTCAGTTTTCCATCAATCAGTCAGATGAAATTCGAAATAAAATCTAGAAGAAAAAAAACAATTTTTTGTTTTTACTAACTAACAAACACTTAATTTTAGTTTTTTCTTCACTTCATTTTTCCTTTTTGATGTTTGTTAAGATGCTGACCATTGAGATCATACATACATATATGTACTCTTATATAGCGAAGTGCCAAAATATGGTAACGATTTGAAAAATATTGACAGAGACGTAAATTCTTAAGATACTTTACCAGATTATTTGAGTTATTCTATCCACTTGTCATTGCTTTTACATTTAAAAATAGAACGCTTCAGGAACATTTTTTTCCTACGTTTATCAACCAAATATGCCAAAAGTGTAAATATGGTATTACACACATTCAAACATCATTTTAGATTTGTATTCGTCTCCTTGACGGGAATGTCTGGCTTACGCATCTGTCTTAAAAGTAAACGACTGAGGGAGAAAGAATGGTGATGGCCATGACAAGACACTTTTTATGCCGCGACGAGGACCAGGAACTGGAATAGGAGCAAGACCCTGGCATCATTATAAGATTAAATCGCATCCGCATCTTCGAAGGGGTATCCGCAACTGTATGCCACATCCTTCCACTTGCATTTTTTTTAAGCCCTTACAAAAAGGCTATATTCATCTTTATCAGAAGCTTGCAACACGTTAAAGGAGCCAACTCGGATCATACATATATATTAAATTTATATACATATACAAATATTTTAATGTATAAATAAATATTTAATTTCAAATCGATACAAAACACATCAAACAAATTCTTCGTAGGAACGCCAATTTTTCAAGGCTCCAAAGCCAAGTCAAATTTCGGCCAATTTTCAAAAATCCGTATACTTAGATATTTATTTGCTTATTCCAATTTAATTATTTAACTGGCATGAAAATCTGAAATCATTTTTAATACAATTTTTTTGCGATTCGTTAAACGATATAAAAATTGAATTTTTCTTTTTATAAAGTTTAAAAAATTTAAATGCAGTTTACTAAATTTCTTTAAACTAAGTATTGATATTGATCAAGTTGGAACATAAACTAATTATATATGAGTTAACTGATGAAATCGGACATATTATATATACGGATACGAGTTCTTGTCAATGCAAAGGGTATATAAACTTCTTCATGGCTATAATAAGTCTTGGCTTCCATTTTTTTTTCTGATTGCTTTTTCCTTTCCTTAACCCCCCCCCCACACACACACACATACACACATAGAACATTTGATTTAGTTTTGTTTGGTCTTAGTTCGACTATATGTTGACTCCTTTTTACTATGTATCCCGTCCCAACTATCAAAGTTGATGCAGGTCCAAATCCAGGTGCCTGATGTTTTGGTTGTTTGATAGTTTTCCCTTCCCCATCTGGTGTTCGTGCACATATTAAATTAAATTTCTCTTTCCTGTGTGTCGTGTGAATTGGGTCGGATCTGGGGCTATTTGGATAATATTCCTAGCAGATTTAATAGTTTGTTTTTTTTCTATTTTTTTTTTTTTTTGCAGTTCAACTATTAACAGTTTAACAGGTTAAAAATTTAATTGAAATTCGTTTTGTAGTTTAGCGAATTAATTGAATCTACCGATGCTTTCGTCCAGACGCCCATCATCATATAACAACAAGTGCTCTGGTAGTTTATTCACAGCTCCGTATCATGGATGGTGTAGGAAGGAGTGGGGGGGGGGGCGGTGTGGATTTGACTGCGTCAAGTGCAATTTAATTTAAATCGTGCGTAGCCAAGGGCAACGGAGATCCGGTGGATAAGAGACGGTACAAACAATACAACACCATCCTTCCAGTTCCCTTTTGGCTATTTGTTACGCTCTACTAAGGTCCTTGGGCACAAGCACAGACACACATACACATACAGACACAAACACGCGCACACACACACACACACACACACACACACACACACACACACACACACACACACACACACACACACACACACACACACACAGATATATATATATATATACATATATATTTGAATACCAAAAAGGAGAAAAAGAGCAAAGGCCACTTGAAACAGTCATTTCATATCCTGTTGTTTATGGCCACATATATCCTTAAGAAGGCTGAAGACGGAACACGAAAATGTTAGCCACACGGGAATCACTCACTACACACAGAAGAGGTGTATATACATACATACATACATATGTTTGTACATATGTTAGCTATGAACAAGATGAAGGCGTTGAAAGGATGGTAGGTCAGTTCAACTGAGAAAAAAACCTACAAATTTGTCGAGGGAACGGATATTGACAGCGTCGGCAATAAAATTCAACGACAATGGGCGACAAAAACCATGGGAGTCCGATTGAGCCACTGAGCCACTAAAAGCCAAGGAACCGTGAACATTTTTTATTTATACAGAAATGTCCAGAAAATTCTCATACTACCTCATCCAAACCTAACAACTTTCACATCCACCCCTCCTCCCCCTCCCCCCCCCACCTCCCCACATCCACGAATGAATGAGTGAATACATACATATGTAAGCATGTTTTAAATTGCATGAGAATCCTTGGGCTAAGGTAGAGATGGGTTAAAACTAGGTGACAACTACATATTTAACGTTTCATGGGTTCAAATTTTACAAAATAAAAAAAAAATAAAAAGTAAGCAAAATGTTTGAAAACATTTTCTAAAATTGTAAGCAAATATTTCAAATACTTTAAGCTAGTTTCATTGTTAAAATAGAGAAAAGAAGAGAGATACAATTTTACTTCTTACATATTTCTAATTAGTTAATTTACACTTATTTATGTGTATGTATTTATTTAATAGGCGATTAGTTGAAAACATTTAATTAATTAATAGCAAATTAATTGAAATTGCCCAATCAACATCTTTCTGTATCTCTATATCAAATTCCCCGATGACAAATTCATTTCAAAACTAATTCCCAACTAATTATCCATTTATTGCCACCCATTCCTTCTTATTGTATTTTTGTTATAATTTGTCATATTTTGCATATTGTTTAAGTACTTGTTTTTTGTTTTTTTTACATTATTTACATTAATTTCCTACCTGTTCGAATGGTCAGAATTTGTAGCATTTCCTTGTTTTTATACCCTATACAAATAGAGTAAAATGGTATATCCTTTTAAAGTCACCAAAATATATGTAAAAGGAAGAAGAAAGCATTTCCAATTTCATAAAGTATATATGTTCATGATCAGCATTAACAGCAGAGTCGATGTTCATCTGTCTGTAAAAAAAATTGGGTATCTTGGCAACTATAATACTTAGCTAAAGCTATCAAATTTTGTTTTATTGATTTATCTAGTAAAGACATACATATATTGATCATGAATTTTCACCACGCCTACTTACGCCTTCTTACGCCTACGCAAATTGAAAAAAAAAAACAAATTACAAGAGTTGCATTGAAGATATCGTATATATATATTTGTCAGTCTATATAATATGTAGCCCGTATTATAGCAATTTCTTTAAAATCAGGCAATAAATATCGAGGATCTTATAAAAGTTATAGTGCTGACTGATAAGAATAAGTGAGAGAGTATGTTAGATAATTTCATTTGAAATTCTCTATTAAATTGAGGATAATTTCAATGGAATTTGTTATTATGAAACATCTCTTTCTGGTATAGAGTATACTCGAAGTCGGTAGGGAGGATTTGCTTGCTTCATTTATTTTTATATTCACAAATATGCTAAAAACACAAATATTGATCTATATTGATTCTATTTCCTCTCTCCCTCTCTCCCTCTCTCTCTGTCACCCTCCCTTTGGTCAGCATATTTTGATGCCGAAATGTAGAGTGAGAAGAAGAAAGGAAGCTGGTCAAGCTGGTCAAGCTGGTCAATAGCCAGTTACGTACGTCTTTTTGGTTGTTTTTCTTTCTTTTTTTTTTTTTTTTTTTTTTTGCTCTCTCCTGTCTCTCCTGTCTCTCGTTCTCTGTTTTTCTTTGTCAGTCTCATCGTCGTGCTGGTCACGTGTCTAGGACAACAACGAAACGCATCAAAATTCCAAAAGCGTGACACATAGTCGAGGGCGCGAGTTTGTTTGCCCAAGAGCAGGACATAAGCTAGAACCCCTTCCAGCCCTTCCATTCAATCCACCTCTATATTCCTCTATACAATTATATATATCTTGGCTATCTATCCATCTATCTATCTATGCCATGGCTATGTATCTAACTTTCTATCTATCTATCTATCTATCTATCTATCCATCCATCTACCTCTATTCATGAATCTTTTCTAAGCATACACGAGTAGCAGATTGGGTAGCGGAAGCCAAAGCCATTTATTGTCTCCCCCTTTTGACCCACTCCCTACATAGAGTAGTGAGGTGAGGTGAGGAAGGGCTATGTATGTATGTATGTATGTATGTATGTATGTGTTGGAAGTGGTCTCCGATTTTGGCTGCTGAAATTTGTCGGAGGTGCAACAACTTTGTTTGTCTTGCCCAGGCCAAAAACAACAAATAAGAAGGAAAGAGACAAAAAAAAAAAAAAAAAAAAGAAAGTAACAGCCTGTGCCATGTCCAGACAATATGGCAGAATCACTACTCTACTCTCCTCTGCACTGGTCCACTCGACGACTCCTGAGCAATTCTGACATGCGAATCCTCACAGGACCGAGGACACTGCGAACGTGTTTCACAGCTTAAACAGCTACACTTAAAAAAATTAAATGAAGAAATTATTCATAAATTTTGTTCGAGATTTTTTATTTTTACTTTCTACACTTTTCTATATATTCAGAAATTTATTTATATATTATTATCTTATTTTTTTTTTTTTTGTTCTCTACAAATTGTTTTTACAATCTCTAATGATGAACGAGAATATCTATAGTATCTATATACTTTGATTTTTGTTCTTATTTTTTGTCAAGTGTATTAAAAGCAATAAGAATTCCAAAGGTTGGCTATAAAAAATATTGTATAAATTAACAAATTGGGTGATAGTTGCCATTGGTTATCAGATCAGTGGCAAATAATTCCCAAAACCCAACTGAATCTAACCAATCTATTCAGATTAGAGTGTGCACTTAAACTAAGTAAATAATTTTTATGCGTTATGCGTAAATTGAGTAAGAAATATATGTTTGGATTCTCACCATTTTTATTACTCATACGCCACATAGTTTCCACATGCCAATATACATATACATAGATAGATACATGTGTATAATAGAGCCGCTTTGGGAATTGGCTTCATTATCGATGGCAGAAACACTTGCTTCCTAATTAGTGCAAATGAATGATTGTCGGTTACCACATTGCCACATTCCTTCTGACTAACCAATCCCCTTACCCAAAAACTGTACATGTTCATTTTTGGATTGCATTTCAAACTCATTCTCCCACTCTCTGTCTCTGTCCCTTCCTCTCTTTCACCCACTCTCTGTCACTCACTCTCCTTCTTTTTTTTTTTTTTGGTATTGTGGTCAGAGTTTGGTTTGAGTTAGATTCGAGGTGCGGGGTCACTGTGGTTAGAAATTTTTAAAGATTTCAACGCATTGTCCGCCTGGAGATTTAATTTTACTTGACATTAATACGAGTATTAAATCTCATTTTCATATACGACAATTGTTTGTTTTAAAATCATTTTTCCTTATAAGTGTTAAGGTGTTGAGTGCATGTTACTATGCATTAAAGGACCAACTGTTGCCCTAGCAGCAAATCCATCATCTTTCTTTGCCACAGCAGACACCTGAACAATAGTACCTACATATGTATGTACATATAATATAATTGAGTGCAGGAATGGGAATGGAAATGGGAATGGGAATGAGAATGAGAAGAAAGGTTATTGAAGGCAGGCAGGCAGGCAGGCATATAAAATAATTTTCAGTTTGAAGCTCTAATTAGTGTCAAATTGCGAAAGTTTTGTTTGGTATGGGTATGGGATGAGATGGGTTGAAACAATTACAATTGTTAATGCAACATTCCTTTTTCCTAATTATATCTGACAATAGTTAACGAAGGTAACGTAGAATCATTGACAATAAGCATATTTAATTGGCATGTAACTATAGGTACATATATACAAAAATATAGATATATATATATATATATACATATATGCGATAGTATACATTATATTTTATCTGTAAAACATTATTGACAATTGAATATACTCTGCACAAGGAAAGATATTTATAAAAAGATAAGATTATAGTAAAGAAAATCCACTAAAAAGTACATGAAAAGTGCGATTAGCAGTTAGAAACAATATTTATGGTTGAGAAAACATTTTTATTTACTACAAGTACGAGTATATAGCCATTAGTCAGCTGCTGATATGACATATGTACATATTGTTATATATACATACATATATAGCATTCACGCACTCTTATCCATTCATTCACAATTTTAGGGCATAAGTCTGAACACTGTTGTGAGGCGGTGGCGGTTGGAACAATTGATCTCCTGCATCGTTTTTATAATCAGCATAATTTAATGTATTAATCAGATCGTAGCCCAGACGTTTCATCAATTTTGCTGAATAAACGCTAGTGCAGTCCACACTTATCAGTGGATAGCCAAGTTTACGTGCTTCATCCGCCAAAGCATTCATAATGCGTGCACCAAGCGATTGGCCGCGTAGTGAGGCATCAACACCCAAGGCATGGACATGCAGAGCATGGGTTACCTCATATCGTACACAGACATTACTTATCTTCTCCACATGGGTCAGCAGTGTGACAATGCGACCCCATTTGGTACCTTTGAATTGTTTGCCATATTCCTCCATATTCTTACCCTCGTTCGCGTCTTTAGAACCGGCCACAACGGCTGCCACAATGCGTCCGCTATTTTTGAGACACAATGTTAGGCAGGTATTGTTGGGGATATTTGAGAGTAAAAAATCTTGATCAGCCTGATCGGGTTGCGGGGGGCTAGAGCCCGCTGTTAATGGTTCTTCTCGATAATAATGCTCCAAAAGAAATTCAAGCAGCTGATTGCTCTCTGCCGACGAAACCACGCGTACTTCGACAACGTCATCAGTTGAGAGAGAGGCCATCAGTAGAAAAAGTGGAATAGATGCCACTCCCGTACTCTCGTCACTTAGAGAGATGGAACAATACTACAGTTAGTTGGTGGAAAAAATTCGTACCGATCGAATGCGATAATATTTTAGTAGCTCTCTCTTTTGCATGCTTTTTACGCTCTCTCTCTCTCTCTCTCTCTTGTGGATCGTGTTTAGTAATTGTGTGTGGAACGTATTTGAACTATGTATGTATTAAGCAAATTCATATCCAATTATGAAATACCTCACCTCACCCACTCTACTTACTAACTAACAACTTGTTAAACTCGCAAAGATTTCCATTTCTCCCTTTAGCCAAGTTACAACTACGTGAGCCATTAATGTCCACCATGTCACGCTAATGGAGGATTGCTGGCCATCACAGGTCCCATTAGAAAAGGTATTAAAGCGGCTTAAGAACCTATAGAGACAATAGTAACAGCAATAGAAAATAACAATAACAAAAACAGCAAGACCAGCAAAAATCAAAAAAGAGAAAAAGGAAAAACTACAAGGATGTGCTAACTTGGGCCGTGTTGAAGTTCGTATACCCTTGCAGATTGCTTCTTTGTCAGCTATGTCTGTACATATGTATATATATGTATATATGTATATAATTTACCAGAACTATTAAGATGTACATAACACTTGTAAAATCCTTAAGCATAAGTGAAAAAATTTTTTCATACAAACAAATTTTTTGCTCCGATTGTGTCTATGGCAGCTATATGATATACTAAACCGATTCTTGGCGGAAGTGTTAAAAAGTATATTAAACTCACGAATATTAAATATTGTGACATTGGACTTAAGATCACCAGAGCTATTGATGTTGAACTTTATTCACGATCGATCGTTCCTATAGAAACTATATGGTATAGTCGTCTAATTGGTATTAGCTATTGATGCTGATCAAAAATATATATACATACTTCATAGAGTCGGAGGTTCTTTCTTCTATGCGTTGCAGGCTTCTGACCAAAATTAATATACCCTCTGCAAGAGTATAAAAAGGGCCAATACATCTGCCCATTTAAATCCAGAATTTGAAAGGTCTCCGTTTTTAGCGTTTCTTTTTTCCCTGGCAAATACAAAAAAAAAAAGAAGAAGCAAAAGAAATACAAGAAAATTGAGACAAACGACCCAATGAACATTTTCCAACACTCTAAAATGGAAAAATCTAGCTTGACTAAATCAGAACAAAATATAATGTCTTATTCCTTATCCCTTATCCCTTGCAGAGGGCATATTAATTTTGGTCAGAAGTTTGTAACATATAGGAATCTCCAAATATATAAAGTATATATATTCTTGATCAGCATTAATGGATTAATCGATCTAGCCTGTCCGTCCTCTCTGTATGCCCGTTTGTCCGTCTGTCCGCCTGTCTGGATCAACAGCTACTGCTCCGAGACCATTATAGCTACAGGGCTGAAATTTCCAAATTAGGCTTCTTTTTGCTGCAGGCATTGTATATCTTGGAATTATCCCGATCGGACGACTGTATCATATATGAATAAGGCTTATCCTCAATAACTCAGTTGTCTTTTAACCGAATGCCACGAAATTTAATATTTGTGAGTTTAATTCACTTCTTAATACTTCAACCAAGTTTTATCAGAATTGGTTGACTATATTATATAGCTGCTATAGGAAAATTTTTTTATTCAAAGTTTTTTTCCTCAATCTCAAAATTTTGAACTTGTAAATTTGGAATATATAATTTACACTAATGGTTCTGGTAAATTATATAGAGAAAATCTGCAAGGGTATACGATCTTCTGCACTGCTGAAGTTTTTATTATTTCTTTTACCTTATTAATGATTATTGTGGATCAAAGAGGAAGGACTTTTCCTAGTCTCTAAATAAATGGAATTTATTTGTTAAAAATATATGTGAATTGTATTTCATATAATCGTAGTAGGCCAAACATTTTTAAGCATTTTTATTTTATTAAATCTAGCTGAAAGTCCATTAGCTTTTGATGAAATGTCGACTCTGAGATAATTGAATTTTGACTGTAAATTAATATTTAATCCTGGATAGCCTAAAATGTATAGAAAGAAATATGATATGTGTGTGTGGGTGTGCAAGTAGGACAAGTGTTTATATATGTAATCCGTAAACAAAACATCAACATTGACAGCCAAGGCTAAAGAGGCTACGGATTAGGCCAAAAAAACTTATAGAAGTGAAATTGAGTGCGTTAAGTGTATGAAGGACATTGGTCACAAATAACCCAAAAAAAAAAAAACAGAAAAGAATAAATAAAATAATAAACGGGCATGAAAAAGAAAATACCAAACATTTCTAATTGGAGCGCCGGGCAAGGTCGCAAAAGAAAAGAGAGAAAAAACAAAATGAACTAACCGAAAAATGTCGAAACAAATCCACTAAAAATAAAAGAACATACCAAAAAAAAAAAAAAAGCAAAAAAAGAACTGCTGCACAATGAAAGCATTTTGAGTTGATAGTGAATTGTGGCAGGCTGGGGGAGGGTGCGGAAGGAGATACATTGGGGGCGGTTTATTTGGCCAAATGTCCTTGAGCGTTCTGTGTTGCAGCAACAGCAGCAGCAGCAGCTGAAGCTGAAGCAAAAGCAGGAGCCAAAGCTTAACACACACTTCAATTGCTCCCAACGAGAGCCACATAAACTTCCCGTTCTTTCTTTTAACTCTCCCTCTGCCGACCCCAATGGAACCACAGCAAAACCTCCCCGTCCCCTCCCTCCTTTTATATTCGCCCATTTTTGAACGATTTCGCCGTAGTTGTTCTTAAATTCGCCGCTCAGAGCTTTTTTCGCCTCTGTTGAGTGTTTAAATAGCAGCTGCTTCGCCGTCGAAGGCTTCAGAATAATTCGTGCCGCGTGCGCGTACGGTTCGTAATCCTTTTTAACATTGATTTCTGTGTTCCCTATCATATCCTGTCTGTCTTCCGCTTGGTCTATTACCACTGTCTGAATGTGTGCTTCTGATGTATGTGTGAGTGTATGTATGTGTGAGTCTGTGTCTGTGTGTGTGAGAGAGAGTCGTCCGTGTGTTTTTGATATAAAGTAAACAACAAGCCACAATGGCGCCGGCAAAACTCATATTATAGAACAAAATGATAACCCAACCCAAAGAACCTGTTAAGCTTCAAAATCACAAAAAAAAAAAAAAAAAAAAAAAAAATAAAAATAAACTAATATTTGAAAAATGTATATGGATTATTTTTTCAACATTTTTTATAGTGTTAAACCGAGCGATCTATCTCAAAATATTGTATACGAATAATGTTGCAACGCAGCATAGCTGGCGGCTCGTCATTTGCGGTTGCCTATCATCGCTGGATGTTGCCGCTTTTGGGATTATGTCTAATCAGTCTAGGATTGCGTTGTGATGCGCGTGCAGTAAGTGTTAAATGATAAACAATAAATGCACATATGCACATACATGCATACATACATAAATATTTTAACATATATGTATATACGTATAAAATATATTTGTTATAAATATTATATACTAAATTATATATATATATCATACATACATATGTCTATAAATTATACGAAATTTAATAACCAGATAGTCACGGCTTAAGGACTAATAGATGAATCTAACAAAGGAGATTTTCAGAAAGTGTTTTCCTTCTTTTTTTTTTAAATTTACAAACATTTCAAATTAACCAATATCTTAATTAATTCAATAAATCAAATATAAAGTGAATATAATTAGTTAATTGTGAGTGAAAAAAAAATATATATTCTATTTTCTTTTTCATTTCTTTTTCACTTTCTTCTTAAGAATTGAAACCGTAGAAATACGAGTGAGTATTCGTGATTTGAATATATTTGAGGAAGGCTAGAAAGTTTGTTGGCAAGTGTAAATGGCTTTTAATAGACCCTTGATTTCATTTCAATTTCATTTCATTTCATTTTTATTCCACCATACCCCTGCATTGTCTTTTGTACCATGAAAAGGTTGATCTTACGGAAAAAGTAGATGGACCTTCGCTTGGCTTAACAATTTATGTGCATAAAGTTGTTTTCTTTCTCCCTCCCTCTGCCTCCTACTCCTACACTGTCGCTCTCCCTCTCGCAGCTCCTTCATTACCATCGTCTCCTTTGTTGAGGTTGAGAGTAAATCACAAAAAAAATTTTTGAACTGTTTGGCTAAGCCAAGGAAAGTTTCTTGATTTTCTTTTTTTCCGTTCTTTTTTTTTCGGTTTTCTATTCTTTTATTTTGGTTTTTTTTTTCTTTTTTATTTTGGCGACGTCATCGTCGTTAGCTGCTGCCCGCTGGGTTTGCTCTGGTTTTTCATCCTTTCGTTGGTCTGTCTCCTGTCTGTCTCATTCTAAGACACATTTTTCTTATTTCTTGTCGTTTTTATTCGTTTGTTTTGTAAGCGTCAGACTCAGCGTCGCCTTTGACGTTGGCGTCGGCGACTGCAAAATGAATAATTTCAGTGAATTTACTACACAATTTTATTCATATAAATCACAAATTAAATAAGTTTTTACGAGGTTGTTCGCAACCAGCCAACCAACCAGCCAGCCAACCAGTCAACCCCAACCGAAACTTGTTTCGTTCCCAACTTATTTTGCTTGTTGTTGTTGTTGTTGTTGTTGTTGCTATTGTTGGCTGTGTTGGGCTGTAAGGGCTGAACCATTTTCCTATGGTAGGTTACCCTGACGCCAACGTCAACGTCTCCGTGTACTCTTTCGACTTTAACTCCCTGTGTGGCATTTGCCCTTTTTTTTTTTTATGGTCGTGTAATTTTTTGTTTTTCTGTATTTTTTTGTTGGCCTTTTTTTTATTTATGCTTATTATCGTGATTGCTATTCGCCATTCCCTTGAACAGAAAAAGCAGAGGAAAAGAAAAAGCAAAAACAACTACATGGTCGAGTTATCCTTACTGGTTGCTACCTTTAGGCCAATTGAGACACAAACAAAAGTATTCAAAGATAAACATTTATAAAAATCTTTTATAGTAAAATGACCTCCGACAATAAGTTTTTGTTGGCCACAGAAATTGACTTTTAGCCTTTGCAATAACCTTGTGTTAGTTTACCGGTTTATCATTTTGAATAATTTTCTACATTTTAAGAATGTTTAAAATTAATTAGATTGATTATGAAAAAATATCTATCAATTTTTTACACATGAGTTTTCTATCAAATGCCAAATCATATGTTGTAATCTTTGATTTTTGTTCTCCTTTTTTCCTCTTTTCCTTTTTTGCCTTTTTGTTGTTGTTGTTGTTGTTGTTGTGGTTCATTTGCATTTGGATTTGAAAAAGTAGAGATTTGAGTTTTTGTTGTTAAACGGGGTTAGCTATTAGCTTGAACTACGAAAAAGAATCGAATGGTCGTTTTTTTTTTTGTTTGTTTTTTTTTTTTTGTAAAATGTTATTCATGGCACTCACGTGCGTTTGACACGAGATTCACGTGATGGAACGTGAAAGCAATTTACGATGTGGCCGTCGGTTGATGGTGGTTGCCCGCAACGGCAGACAATTAATCATGCCACAGCCAGGACTCGAACTCGAATGCGGACATGGGGCGCGGACTTACCGCAGTCAATTGTTGTTGCTCCAGTTTCACTTTCGTCCTTAACATCCAAGGACGCGTGGAAGGCCAGGCCACATTTATTACTTAAGGAAGACACAGCAACAAGAAACAAAAAAAAAAAAAAACCAAAAACCACCACCACCACGACCTTGAGCTAAATTTGACTGCCCCACCCCATTTCTCTTCACACTCAAACACTATATATTTCGCATATCAAATCATAATTTGTGGAGGACAATCAAAAAAAAGTATAAAAATGGAATATGGAGAGAAAAACCAAAGGGAATTCGCGGCATCCGCCTTGGCTGACTGGCAAAAGGTTGCACAATTCGCCCACATAATTATCGGTTTGATTTATGGAGAACCCGAGCCAATTACTTCCACCAAGAATATGACGGTGGAGTGGCTCGGGTAGGGTAAACGGAAACGGAAAGCGCCAAAAAAAAAAGAAAAGGAAGAAAAAAACTGCAATGGAAAATTATGGCTAAAAAAACCGACCTGGGCCTCCTGACTGATGATTCGCCAAAATGAAAAAAAAGACGAGGAAAAAAATAACGAATAAGGAAAATGAAGGACCATTAACTTTATCATCGAAAAAAAATTATGAAAAATTGGAATGAAAATCAAATATTTATACAGTCGTTAACAGTAACTGTTTGCTTAATTTGTTAAATAAATATTAAAGTGATTTTGAGAAATTTCCTTTCTCATTTCAAGACACAAATCGTTAGTTTTACTCGCTTGTCTCGCTATTAACGAATCGTTAGATTTTCATATAGTTACATAGGTATTAATTTGGAATCCCTGAATCGTTAGTTTTATTCGCTTTAACTAAAGTAAATGTTAATTTCTCTCTTTGGTTTAGATCCAGATTGAATTAGCGTATGTTAGTATGTTGGCACACATTTGTTCAGAAAACAAAGATAGAAATAGACAAATATACAAGCATATATGTTTGTACCATAATGTAATAACCATCCAGTTATGTAGTATAGCAAATATTTATGCTGAGTTGTTTGTGGTCAGTTATTGTGACCCACTGACCCTGTCGCAGCCCCTGCTCTAGACCCTGCTGATATTGACTAACGTAATTAAGAAATTGCTACGCATGCAGAAAGAGTAGAGTAGAATATAGGAAGTAGGAAATAGAGAAATGAAATGAAAGGAATAGCAAATATTTGCCTAACATGGCAAGAGAAGTTCGTCTACTATCTAAGTATGTGTGTGTGTGTGTGTGTGTGGTGAAGATATATCAAATAATATTTATGTATAGAGACAAGCAAATTTATGAAATTCCAAAAGAGTCAATTATCAAATCACTAGAAATCGAGTAGGTGCTAGAAATTAAATAGTTTTAAATAATAATTTCATAATCTAAAGATTTTTCAGTTGAATGAATACACATATACCTATATATATGTATATGTATATATATACATATGTAGATAACACATGTAAATGCTGCGGTATGAGTAATATCACTCATACGACATGTGGTATATTTATTTATTTTGAAATTTAGATTAATTAATTACAATTAATTTGTTTTCTCATTATTTTAAAGCTTTACAAAAGATTACTTTTATTTCATTAATTTTTATTTAAATTATTATAATTGGTTATATTTATTCTGGCCCTCTGTTTATGTCTGCTGTTTGCTTATTTCATTTCATTTCCTTTTGCATTTGCGCTTGTTTTATTTCCTTTTCTTTTTTTTTCCCCATCTTATTCTTCAGTTCATTTCAGAAATTCCTTTGCTTGTGTTCTTGAGTAATTGCTCGCAATTGGCACATGAATACCCCAAATGCGTTTCATTCAATGACACACACAGAGCGACACACACACAAAGTTAGTGTAAAGCAAAAGATATCTTTTGTAAGCGCTTTCTCTACTTTTCTGCCTTCATTTCTCTCTCTCTCTCTATCTCTCTCTATCTCTTTCTCCCTCCCTCTCTCTCGCTCTATATATATATATGTATATATATATCTCATTCTCCTTCTTTGTCTCTCTCTCGCTTTCCCTCTATATTGCTGACGACCTTTCTTGGTAATCAACTCAATGAGGTAGCTTCCACGCCTTCAACGCTCTGACCCGAATTCTTAGGGCGTGTGCGGTTCTATGAATGCGGGCACTCATTTTACCCATATTTCCTTCCCCCAAAACACCCACACCCCTCTCCACCCATACCCTCTTGCACCCCTTACCTATCATCCATTTAAGTTTTGTCCTCTTGGCAGCTCCTCTTGGTCTGTTTCCCTTCGCTTTGCTGTTGCCATGTTTAAGCATCCTTTTGTTTGGTTAGCTACGTAGCTAACTGCATGCCTCGTTATGCACATACAAAAGCGTTTTTTTTTTCTCTCGTTTTTTTATTCCACGCTTCCATTTAGCAGCAAATTAGAAGCTGCCTTGCAGTGCCCTTAAAAGAAACGATGAGGAAAGATGGTACGGAGAAGGGGGGGCGGTGGCTGTCAGCTCAGGGTCAGGTCATATGTGAAACTCTCTTCACATGCGAATTAATTAACAGTAAATAAAGAGCAAGACAACAACAACAACAATGAAAACAACAAAAAATGCAAAAACAATAAAAGAAAGGAAAGCCTTGACAAGCATCCCCCCCCACCCCCCACCCTTGGCAATTTACTGAATAACCCATACACACACAGACACACACACAGACACACACACACATTCAAAAAATCAAATAAAAAAGGGGTCGACAATTAATTTAAGATGGTCAACAAGTTGAAACCCAAGGCTTGAGAAATAATGAGGGGGAAATGGGAACTGGGGGACGGGGTCTGGGGTCAGGGGTTAAATTCCAAAAATTCCAATTCTGCACACCTTTTATCCCTTACGCTTGGAGCTGGGCTTGTTTGTTTGTTTGTGTTTTGTTCCCTGTGTATTGCAGCTGATGTTGGTGATTATCATCATCATCATCATCATCATCATCATCAGGAAATCTCTCCCTTTCGCGTACTGTTGGCCATTATTGTGCTCATGGGGCCATCATTGATAACTAATGTTGGTTGCCATTAATTGAGGCATTTTCTTTTTTTTGGCTGCCTGCCATTCCCAACATTCCCACATATGTATGCATGTATGTATGTGTGTGTGTGAGTGTTTGTGTGGGTGTATGCATGTATGTATGTGTAAACATTTGGTGCCCTTTTTTCTCCTTTTTTTTTTCTTTATTTTTTTTTTTATTTTTTTTTTTATTTTTTTGCTCTCTGCCTTAATAATTGAACAATAAAGTAAGGCATTAAGTAATTTGTGAGGGTTAAGTCATAAAAATGGCACATACAGAAACGCGTGCAAACACACACACAGACACACACTTAGCTACATACATACATACGTACATATATACATAAATTCGTAATTTTAGTACTTAAAGTTTAATGAGTCATTGGCATGACATTTTGCTACCCTGGTAAAAAGACAAACAAGAAAGAAAACAAGAGTAAAAAGAATGAAAACAAATGGGTATAATTGGTATGCAAAAAATTATATAGATATATATATATATATATATAGGTTTTAAAATGTATAAGCAAAGCTTCATTATGAAAATCGTAATAATGCAGAATATTTAAATCGTGTTTTTATTTTGTTTATATTTTAGTTGTATGTATAACAACAAGCTTTCTTTTAAATATATTTTGAATGACTAAATAAAATTTAATTTACTCTTATATATTTAAATATCGAATAAGTTTAGAAGGGATATACGATATTCGTTGAATATATTTCAATATACTTGATTACTCGAAGTGTGTGTGAAGTAAGAACTAAAGTAAGAGCTAAACTAATGAAGTTCAAGAGGTTAAGTTTCTATATACAATATATATATATACATATATACATTTTTTGGCGGAATATCAAACCTGTAATATAGAACAAAAGTTGACTTATAAATAAGTATGCATGTATATATATATATATCTAACCGAATTGGAAGTCGTCTACACAATTTTGGTGTTTGTGTCACGCAAGCATAATATTTCTACGACTCGTTTCCCCTTCTTTCTCACCCTTCCCTTAACCATTGATTCATGTTAATTAAATGTGGCAAAAACAAGAAGAAAAAAAAATACAGGCAACAAAAAAACGAAATGAAAAAAAAGAAGAAATGGGTGGGTGAGTAGGTAGGGTAGAGGGGAAGGTTAACAAAAGTTGAGGGAACTTTTTCTATGGCAATAGAAACTTTGTCTGTTCTGCAACATTTTCATTTGCTGTGGTATTGTAACTTGAAACCCAGTCTCTCGTCAGTCTTTATTCGCCACTCGCCACTTGCCACTCATCACTTGCCACACACTTTAGCCTCTTTTTATTGTTTCGTGTGTGTGTGTGTGTGTGTGCGTGTGCCTGTGCGTGTGTGTCTCTCTTATGTTCAACGAAATTCATTATCGATCATCAAGCAGGCGGAAGAAAAGTTTTTGATAAGCTCTTTTAATTACAAACCGAAAACGTAAGCTTCTGCTAGGCAGAAGTTTTATCTTTGCTTTTATCCAATGCATGGACACCACAAGGACATCACAAGGGACATCAATATGAAAGCAATTGCATATTTAGTATCAGTTTTAAGCTATCTTAAGATAACCTGCACCAGATTGCAACTAATTTTTTTTTTTAAATGAAAAAGTTTCTATCCCACAACAACCGCCCTTCGCCTCCCCCCCCCCTTAAACCAGGAATGTTGCAATTTGAATTTTATTTATATTTGGAAAATGCACCTGGATAAAATATGTTGGTAGTTTTCAAATATTTTCAACTTTATTCAAAGAGCTTTGGCTGTTTTTTTTATTTTTGTTTAATCTAGCAAGCTTCTTGTCTTGTCCCTGCCGGAAATCATCATAGAACTGACCCATCTCTATTCCTACAGCTGCTGCTGCTGCTGCTGTTCCTTCTCATTTTCCTCTTTCTACTTCCGGTCATTTTTGTTCCTTATGCCATCGTTCATTGCTCTGTTTCAATTTCAATTAGAAACTTTAACAGCTTTAGAAAGAGCTATGTCACAGATAAAGAGAGAGAGAGAGAGAGAGAGAGGAAGGCAGAGAAAGATAGTTGACCCCAACTTATCTCATTTTAGTTATACACTGAAAGAAAAGAAACTGAATGTAGTTATTAAACCAAATATTAGACTGTTTTTGTTTTATTGATATAAATGTCAATTGAATTTATTTAACTTTAGAGAAAAGATAAATGTAATAATTGTTTGGAAGTGATATAAAATGATCTCGATCTCATCATTGATATCAGATTCTTAATTCTGTATGATATTTACTAAATTAGCTTTTAACAGATTGTTTTAATACACTCGGTATACGGAAATTATTCCTTGTTTAGGGTGAATTAATTTTGTTTAATTTTCAAGAGTTTTTCTTAGTTTTTCAGTCGATTTTCCTTAGCTGCATTGCTTGGCGGTCATTTCATTCTGATGGTGATCCTTTCCTTTTTTTTTTTCTTAGTGCTTTTTTCTTTTAGAGCAATTTAATTTCTTTTGCAGATGCCATTCTCTTGGTTGTAGCCGTAGTCTCGTAGTTGTTGTTATAGTCGTAGTCGTATTCGTAGTTGAAGTCTTGTGATGAAGCTACAACGATGAAGATGGTGACGTAATGCAGCATAAGAAAAATTTCGTCTTCATTTTATGGTGTGGATAAACCAGAAGAAGCTGGGGGGGTCGGGGGTTGGCTCGATGTCGCCATTAAAGTAAATCACTTAAACCGTTGGAAAATTCACGCAAACGAGTTTTTGTCCTTCTGTTTTCTTTACTTGCGTTCAGTTTATCACTCTATGAATGCGGTTTTTTGGTCTACTATACGAGTACATATATACATATATATATATATATTGCGTCTTGCGAGTGCGCACACATAATTCACATTGGCTCAAGGATTAGACATCGTTTGCCGCCAACACAACAAATTGCTATGTTATCCTTGGGCTTACAACCATATTGTAAATGTGTGTATTTATCGTCCTTGGCTCTTTGGTTATGTGTCCTACACTCAATTCCCATCTCATTCATTAGTGGCAAACAGCAATTTGAGGGCTTCCAGAATTCAAATAATGATGCAAATATTAAAAGTGTCGAGAACATTATATATGTACATATATATGTATGAATGTATGTATGTAGTCGTTTAAGTGTTCCTTTTCCACATGAATTACCTGACTCAGTTGCAGGATAGAAGGATGAAGGTATAACGGTATGACTGAATGACTGACTGGTTTGGGGTTGCGTTATTTGAACATGTCTTCAATTTTAATAAATTTTCCATACATGTTAGCATTTGCGCGTCAGTTGACAGCTGCAATAGCAGCACCACCAGCACCACCAGCCACCAGCTACCACATTTTGTTGCCATTCCTATCAATATCTTAGCACCAAGACCAACACTTTGACATAACGAAAGAGGGCCAAGGACAGGGTTTTATGTTATTTATACACTTTTATCATTCAGTCATTCGTTACTCACTTAGCTTTCACAGAAAGTTGAATTGCTGCTGTCATTCTTATTTCAACGCTATTTATATGCGTTTCTTCTCTCTTAAATGGTTTTTTTTTCGCACTTTTCTCGGTGCATTCACAACGAATTTATATACATACAACACACACACACACAAATATATATATAAAAAATATGTTATGCAGTTAAAACACCGTTATTTGCAACACAAGTCGTTAGCCAAGTGCTTTCACAAGTACTATCAGCAAGAAATTTTCTAAATAGAATATGCATACATATTCATGTTAACAAAACTTTCAGTTTATTTTTCATTGCAATTTACATTAACATTTTGCTTTATTCTACATATGGATAAACGTTTTCACACACACACACACACAAAATCTAAATAAGAAAATGAGTTGATTCATTCATAAATTTATATTTTTTTTTTTTTTTTGAGAGAGATAGAGAGAGAGAAAGAAAACGAAAAAAACATATAAGGTACATACATACATACATATATATGTACATATAAGAACAATGTTATAACAGATGTGGTGTGCTGTGTGTGTGTGTGTGTGTGTGAGTGTATGAGTGTATGGGCATGACTTGACATTTGACACAGTTTACAAAACAACTGAATGAGCACACACACACACATACACACACACACACGCATTCATCTAAACAGATGTGAATAGGGCAACCAACGTCAGAGGGCGATGGCATGCATAAAATATTACAATATATCAAAAGGATTGCCTAATGCAGGTGTCTCTCTCCGTCTCCCTTTCTCTTTCGCTTTCTGTTAGCATTCACCCAGCTACTTATACCCACAAGCTCTGTTAACCGCCCTTTGGAATATTAACTGTATCTTTATACCACCATAGGGCCCTCCTATGCGTATGTATTTGATTTTGCGTATATCTAAATATGTACATACGAGTATATATGTACATATGTGTGTGTCAGTGTTTTTTTTGTAAGTGTGTGAAAATGTTAAGCTAATGCTGAGCGTTAAATTTGCATACGAATGAATGTCTATAGATAATATGTATTAGGTCTAAATATACAGTCGTTATTTTCATACGAAAAGAATGAAAGAAAAATTTGCATATTGCAAATTTCACTAATGTTAAGCATTAGTCGAATAATACAGAGGTTATTTATTTAATAATGAAAATTTCGATTCAAATTAACAGTTAACAGTAATTTTCTTATCTGTCTAATTATTATTTCAAATCTGCAAAACATTTATTTGTTAACCATTTTTATAATTAACCAAGAATATTTATAAGCACAAAAATGTGATAAGATAAAGATAAAGCTAAAGAATGATTTGTTTGTCAATTTATTTAGCATACTTACGACACCAAAAGGAGCCACAAAATACAGTTATTTTTATTCCTCTTTTGCTTTTTGTTCTCGTTCAAAAGTGCAGAATAAATAGAGAATACAAAATGTGGAGAGTGATAAAGTGAAATGTAAATAACTAGAAGGAAGAAAAAAAAAAGAAAACATTTTAGAGTAAAATAGCAGCTTTATGTTGTATTTCACTTATGTTTTTGTATAATTTGTAGCCAACTCCTGTTCCTTCTCACAACCCCCCTCCCCACCCTCTCAAACATCTTTTTTCCCTCGACCATTCACTTTTCTTCTGCAATTTCATTATTTTTGCAAGCATAACTAACATAAGGAAAAGTCAACAACTAGTGGAAATAGGGCAAAAGAAAAGTTTTGCTAAATGTAGAAGGGGCCAGAAAACGAGTCATGATATATAACTAACAAAATTGTCTAAATTGATTATCATTTTGTTTCCGCATAGTGAAATTTTGATTTTTGGTTTATTTACATTTTGTTGCCAAAAGTTTTTCCTACCAATAAAATGAAAATTTTTCACTCATATTTTGTATGTAAATAATTGAATAATGAATAAACCATAAAAATTTGCATAGAATAATTGATAATGCACACACACACACACACACAGAGTCACATACATACATATACACACACAATTAAGTCGAAAAAAAAAATCGTTTGGAAAAAAATGGACAATGGCAAGAGAAAATCAAATAGAACTTAAGCTGCTGTTGATGCATGAAAAATGAAATTTGAGTTATGCAAAAATTATTAATTACTCAAGATTATTTCATTATTAGTATAGATATATGTATATTCAAACATAGCTATGGTCTAAATAGAAAATTACCTTATTATGTCTATATCGATTGTGAATTTACTTAAATTTTACATGTTAGAAATTCTTTTTACACTTTAGATTGAGAATTTTGATTTAAGTTTAGATTTTTGGCAGCTTAAAAAAACAAACAATCATAGGTATTGGTTTCAATCAAGAATATGAATTAATATCGTATTATGTATACGTATTAAAAAATGGCTAAAATGATAACATAAGTATTAATTTACGTATTCATTACTACAGACATAACTTATCGTTACATACATATATCACACAAATTTAATTAATAAATATTTAACAAATATTAAAAACAAAAAACTAAATAATCATAGTTCACAACTTTTTAAATTTTTGTAAAATGCTTCCATTTTTTCTCTTCCTGATTGCATAATTATTTTTTTATATAAATAAAAAACAAAAAGTGACGAATAAATTTGTGAGAAAACTATAATAATTACACACTCTCTATGTATATGTACATATATGTATCTATTTTTGCCTGACACGCCCCGTTCCTCCATCCATTCCTCCATGTTTTTTTGCTACAATAAAGAGTTTCATCTCTCTTTCAAGTAGCTATACAATTTTATTTTATTTTTTTTCTTTTTTTTTTTGCAATTAAAATTTAATCAAGTTAATGAAACGAAACATTTGCTTTGACTTTTGTCTGATGGAAAGGAACTCAAAAATAATTCAAATGGAATTTCATTTTGTATAAGCAATTTGATATACCTGGGCATATGGCAATGAAATGCAAAATGAGCCAAAGCGTCTGGCTTTTCATAATTCATTAAAAATACACACACACACACACACACACAGCACACATACACACGGGACAAACACACAGGGGGTATGCCAACCCACCACCTCCCATCAATTATTGCCTTTACTCATGTTTCTATGGCAAAGAAAAAAATGTAAAATGTAAGAAACGAAAATGGAAAATATTTTCATAATAAACTTTTATAATTCAAATTTCATCAGCTTTTAAATAAATTTTAATTATTAAAAACTGTTCTCTGTCTGAGTGTGAATATTTAATAATTGGATCAAAATTGTGTAAAAAATTAGTGAAAATCATTAAAAAAATAAAACCAAAATTGATGTCATCTGTTAAAGCCGAAAATTGTTTCAAACATTTAATTTTAATTTAAAAAAAAAAAATTTGAAACTTTAAATATTCATTTATAGGATAGAGTATACATAGTATCGACTTGATATAATATATTTTTTAAGAGTTTATGCTTAAAATTTGGTTGCCTCAATTTTCTTTTAGTCGCTTTTGGATTCTCTTTTTGTTGCTTCGTAATTAGTTAATGTGGCGGCACCCACACACCCACGCACACACACTGTATCTTAAACCAGGCCGCCATACATAAATGTTTTTCCACTTTCCAAAAAAAGAGGAAAAAAAAAAGATGGCGATGAGATTGTCTTTGAGAAAGTCGGTGGTGGGCAAAGGAAGGCGCCTTTAAAGCTGATTTTTATACTAACCAAAAGCTCTTTGCCAGTTCATGCTTCTGCCCCTACTCCTCCTTTTTCAGTTGCTGTTCATTCTGCTGCTTTACCATCATCTCGTTTTCCTTCTTTACTTTGGGGTTTTGTGTGTGTGCGTGTGCGTGTGTGTGTGTGTGTGTGTGTGTGTGTGTGTTAGTGGTGTATATGCAAATGGTTTGCCCTCGTGTGTTGTATCGTTATATGTATTTTTAATGTCGTAGACTCTTTTTTTGGGCTTCCCCGCTTCTGCTTTAGCTTCTTTTACCTCACCTTCTCTATATCCATCTCCTTCACCTTCTCCTTCTCCAACATCATCATCATCATAATGATGTTGTGATGCGAGTGTGTGCGTGAGGTGTGGTAGCAGCATTAAAAATGTAAAACGCTTTACTCAGCCTCATGCCTAATGCATAAACAACACTAAAAACCAAAGAAAAGGACACGAAAAAGAAGAGGAAAACAGAGAATATACTAAACACATATACAAATACATATACAAATACATATACAAATACATATACATATATATTACAGGTTTTTCTCATGAATTCTAACAAAAAAGACTAGAATAAACTTATTTTTAGATTTTTCTTATGAAAATTTAATATACATATACATAGGTGCATATATATATATATATATATTGGAATAAAACTATTAAGTCATTTGGTGGATGAAATAAATGATGTATATATGTACATACTATAAAATTGATAGAATTGATAATCAATCAATTTAGTATATCAAATAATGGAAAATTAGTAGTATATTTTGATTTAATTTCTTTACGATAATAAAGAATTGAGAATTAATTTAACTTATCAATTTAAATTTAAATTTTTTAATGAAATATGTATGTATGTACATATACATATATATGTATGCAATTCTCTAATTTCCTTTTATTTTTTTTTTTTTATTTTTTGCAGGTAAATGTAAGCAACACTTGGACAATGCCCCAAGAGGGTTTAAATGTATTCTATAGATTCTTTCGTGATCGCATCTCTTGGTTTGAGGCAGATGCCGTTTGTCAGTTCCATCATGCCAATCTGGTGACAGGTAAGCCCATGCTATCAAAAAGCCAACTCAAGCCAAAAAGAAAAGAGACAGAGCAATGAACAGAGCTTGGTAATGGTAGGAGGAATGCTGAAATGCTCAAAGAGTGTGCTAATGTAGGGTAGGAGGGTGGGGGCAGGTACTATAGAACACAAATGTAAACGAAGAAGAATGCCAAAATGCCAACACAAAATGTGAAATGCAAATAAGCCCAGTGACAAGAGCGAGATAGCAATCTGGCAGATTAGCTAAGGGCAGAGGGTAAAGCGAACTGTATAGGCGGGTGGGGGTGGGGTAGGTGTATGGGGATCCTTGCACATTATTACAAATGTCCAGCAGCTGCTATGACAGTAGCAGGAACAGCAGTGGCACTCTCCCAGGTGGCCAGAACGTACTGGACCGGTTACCTAGTCGGCACAGAATACTTTTTAGCAGGCAGACGCATTTACAAAGGGTTCAGCCTTTGTCCATACATACATACACACAAATTGTATATATACATACATATATAGTATATGCACATCTATGGTAGGGAAAAATGAGGCTACTATGGATCCTGAGGTAACATTGAGGTTTACAAATGAATGAGAAATGGCTGCAAAATGACGCAGCCACAAAGAGACAAGTCCTTTATATGTATACACTCATACAAATATATGTATGTAGATATATATGTACATATATGTTTTTTTTTTTTTTTTTACCATGGGCCAGGGCCACAATACCAGCCAACCAACAATTCCACAATAAATCCTTGTGACAAATGCCGTTGGGCAGTTTTAGTATGGGATAAGATGGCAACAGCTACGTATGTATGTATGTATGTAGGTACAGAGGGATAGAAATGCATCCAGTTTTAACCCATATACATCTATACATACATATATACGAGGGTAACTCTCATTGTTATTCAAATACATCTATTAATTCATATTAATTATGTGAACTTACATAACTTAAAATGACTCAAAATTTCGATTTAATTCCTTTTAAATTTGCAAAACTTTTCAAGTTACGAACGCTTGGAATTTAATCGGATGGATATATATTTTATCCAAATGTTTGATATATCGAATGTATATACATATGTATACTTATAATAAGAATGCCAGTTTAGCTGACAAAAAATATCTGACAACTTGGAAAAATGTATATAAAATCTATTAAATATAAACTAATAGGTTATATAATTTCGATAACTTTAAAGCTTTAAAATATTATAATTTTTTTTTGATCATGGTTCAGATGCAGGAAAAAGCTAAATGTCTTAGTTATAATTCAATTGGAAATGATACTATCTATATATATGTATGTATGTATGGATATGTACATGCATACATACATGTATGTAAAAGAGGATAACAGAGGTGGCAACGGCACAAGTCATATTAAATAGTGATTTAACAGTAGAAAAGTGACAGCTGTGATCTGGCAACCCGGCAGAGTGTTGTAAAGCGTAACGGGGAGAGGAAAAATAAAAGGACAACATCAGAAACGATGTAGTTTTGCATAATTTGCATTTTTTATTTAAAATTAATATACAAATTTAGTTATTTAAATAAAATTCAATTGAGTACAATAACTCAACATATATATAATATATGTTCATACGTATATGTATATGTAAATACGTGTGTTCGATGCATTTTAGGACTTTATATACATACATAGTTAATCCTTACTGCGATTATTTGCATTGTTCACCGAGTGTAACCAATGATATGTACATACATACACACATGGGTTGTAAAGGATTTTCAAATACAAATGGGTTTTCGGTTAAGTAATTGAAACATGAATCTAGGAAATATATATTTACATATGTACCAATCCCCCCCACCGCTTTCCTATTCACCTTTGTCAATCTATACTTGCTTACCAAATAGAAGAAAATCAAAATTTTTACTATATTTGTTGTGCCAATGGAATTAAAGGTGAATAAGGGAGAGTAAGGAATGTGAAGTTATGATCGTTAGGTATCCCAATGGTAATCCCCCTCTACCAGTGCCTCCCATACCTTGCCTTGTCATCGTCCTGGCTCTGAATGAATTGAATTGAACCAAATAAAAAAAAAAAAAAAAAAAAAATAAAAAATAAAAAAAATATTCGTACAAATAAAAACCATTTGTTGTCGTTTCTCGTTTTCATTTTCATTTGTTGTTTTTCGTTTTCTTCTTTCCTCTTGTGTGTTTTGGTGTTGTTCTTTTTCGTTTTTTTTTTTTTTTTTTTTTTTCTTTTTTTTGTCTTTTGTTGTTTTGTTATTTTCTTGGTGTTGGTTGGTTGTTATTCTGTTTTGTTGTGGTTGTTGTTTGTTGGTTGTTTCCTTTGCGTCTCTTTCAGTTGACAACAGTTTTCAATTCGATGCAACACGCGACTTGCTAAGAGAATTGGATGTGAATGACATCGTTTGGATTGGACTCATGCGACCGCAGAATTCTGAACATTTTATGTGGTCGTAAGTATTCAAAAGAAAAAGGAAAGGGAAACCAAAAAAAAAATAATAAAAAAAAAAAAATATGAAAGAAGAAGGAAATCATGAATGACAATAATAAAAAGGATTCAAGTATACTCATGGTATTATCAAATGTAATTGCTTTGTTTATCCTGACATGTATATTGACATTTTTTTGAATGTTAAAAGCACAAGAATCACTGACATTGCACTTGACACGTGTCATGGACACCATCATGCAACATTGCAACATGCATAATCCAATTCATAATGTACATATATATCCTTAAAATGTTAATTACTCACTTATCTTTCTATTAAGCAATTCCCGGCCATTGGTAACGGATACTGGCTATTGGGCTGAATCTTTACCTTTAATGGATGCCCCATTGTGCGCTGTTATCGATCCGATACGTGATTATCGCTGGCATGCACTGCGATGTGGAGGACCCGAGACTGCCTCGTTTCTGTGCGAAATGCCAGGTAAGTTATTGAATGTGATGCAATCAATAATCTTTTATCCTTTTGATCGGTTTGAATTACACTATTCCTTTCCAATTGTTTTTTTTTTTATGTGAAATCTTTTTCTTTACTTAATTTTTTAATACTTTTACTTTGAATTAATCTTATCTTATGGTAGTGCCCAGCTGGGCAGATGCCTGCATTCTCAAGGATATGCCAAATCTGACCATGCAATATATGGCAGATACGGCTAGCATTGAGCTAATACGTAATTGTCAAGAGGAAGGACTATTGCGACACACTTGCAAGGGTAAAGAGGTAAGTGAGATAACTTTCTTCTGTGAGATCCTTGCCCCCCCAACTTTTGGCTAATCCATTAGGATCGTGAACGTGCCATTCGTCAATTGATCTGTCCCAAGGAACGTCTAGAGGCCCAGCGTATAACCGATATGACAAATTCACATTTCAAATCGCTTCAAATTATACAGAATATACGCACTGATAATAATGAGAATAATGATATAGATCTGTTGCCATTGCAACCAAATTATAATCGTGGAAATCCAGAGATAGCTGTGGCACCACCACCAACATCTCTTGGCAGTGCCACCTATGGCATACCCCATGAAATACCCCGTCCTGTAAAGAAATCTGGACCGCGACAACCGCCACCAGAACATATTGATATAATGAGCATAATGATGGGAGATCAGCCGTCATTAAGTATGGAACAATTGCCGGATAGCGGTGCTGATGTTTCAAATGAGATTTTCGAACATTTGCCGCATAAAAAGAAAATATTACAACAAGATCTAAAGACATTGCCAAGCATAGTTGAGGCAACAACAAAGATTGCAACAACATCCACTACAGCAACACCAACAACTGAGGCATCGTTACCAATTACAACTAATCCAGCCGCACATACAACTCATCTGATTGAATCGTCTGATAATTCACATTTTATTCCACCCATGTTAATGGTAAAATCTCATTATATACCACCAGCCAAACATGGAGAGCATGTGGAGCATGGGGAGCATGGGGAGCATATTGAACATTTGCTAGCAACATCAACAGTAGCAACATTGCCTACGCAGCAAGCTAATGATAAGACAACAATTGTGACTAGCAAGAAATCAATGACTGTGGCAGCAGCAGCAGCAGTAACAATAACAACGACCGTAACACCAACAACTGACGCTGAAACAAAAACAACAGTAGCTGCAACATCAGCATCAACAACAACAGCAGCAGCAGCAGCAACAGCGACGACAACAGCTGCAGCAGTAACAGCAACTGCAGGTGGACTATCAACAACAACATCAGCACCAACAACAACTGCAACATCACCAGGTGCCACAACAACCGCTTCAATAGCAGCAGCAACCACATCGGCAACAACATGGAAAATTGCACCAACAGAAAGAGCAACATCGACTTCGATGGCCACTGAAAGAACTGTGACATCTGTAAAAGCAGAAACTAAACCAATCACTTTAGCAACATCATCACCAGCAGCAGCAGCAACAACAGCAGCAGCAGCAACAACAGCAACAACAACAACAACAACAACAGCAGCAACTGCAACTACAACTACAACAGTGACTAAAGTGCCAGCTAATGATTTAAAATTGAATTCCACAACTACGGTAGTAAGACCTTCCGCTACAGCAACAACATCACCTGTTACAGCAGCAACTTTACCAGTTATATTATCGACACCAGCAGTTAAAGCGGCAACAGTAACTAACAAGGCCAAAGAGGCATTATTGGTAACTGAAACGGAAGAGGATGTTGCAAGCACCATTACGACAGCAGCAGCAGCAGCAGCAGCAGCACCATCAGAACCATCAGCAGCAGCAGTAGCAGCATCAGCAGCAGCAGCATCAGCAGCAACAACAGTAACAACACCAGCAACAACAACTACAACAACAACAACACGTCGTAACTTCCTTCAAGAGGAAACTGAGGCGCCATTCAAACCAAATCGACGACGTTCGCTTACAAAACCGGAAACTGTTAGCTATTTCAAGAAGATCTTGGGCTAAAGCCAGTACAGTTAACACAAACATATACAACCAAATACACACATTTCCGTTACATAACCGCACACTCCATTACATTAGATACCCTTCTTCTTTCTCATCTTACTCCTCTTCTTCCTTCTTCTTCTTCTTCTTCTTACTCTTTCAAGATGCAGCAAGTAATTGCTTACGCAAAATCAAAGCTGCATCTGAATCTGTAAACGAATCCAATTCAAGTTGGCTTTTTCTTGTTTGTTCGTTTCAAAGTTTGTAAAACTTGGCAAATCCCCCTCGCCACCCACCCCCTTCCACCACTACCACTTCCTTCATCGCATCTAACTTGCACAACTCATCCTCCTTAACTGCCGAAAACTCAAACGAACTCAACTCAACTCGAAAAAAAAAACACAAAACAAAAATAAAATAAAACGAAGGCTAAAAATAAAATGGAGAGGCAAAGCAGTGGCAGCAGCAGCGGCAACGGGGGGGAAAATCAAGTTCAGACAATTCCAACCAAATATGTCAATTTTTTTTCCCAACATTAGCATCATATATACATACATACATATACATATATGTATATGTTGTCTGTCAATAAGCGAGAAAAAAAAAGAAGGGAAATGGCAAAAGCAAAATGGAACTGAGTCAAAGAGACAAAGTAACAGCAAGGGGTACGACAGATAGCACATACCAAAGGCCAAATCTACAAAATACAAAAACAAAAACACAAAAAAAAATAATAATAATGAAAAATATAAAAAAATACAAACAATATATAGATTGAAAGAATTAAAAAATAAATGAAATGAACAAAAAATATTATATATATATAGACACCTAAGTACGCGTACATCTGAAAATTATTTTAAATTTTTATTTACAAATAACGAAAAACAAAAAAAAAAAAAAACAACAACTAAAAAAAATTGTGGCAAGAGAAATCTGAAATGAATAAAAAGATCGCAAAAAATGAATAAATGAATGGTAAAACCAAATATAATAATGAAGTCCAGAGAATCCAACAACTTAACTTAACCATAGTCAAAGTCCTGATATTATATAGATGCGCACTCGTAGTGATTTATCTTTGATTAGTCATAATGGTTAAGCGAAGTTACTGAATTTCAATTTAAATAACAAAAGGCAAGTTCTATCTTTGCGATCGACATCTAAATTATTGCAGCTTGTCAGGAATAATATCTAAGTATATTATTCCATTCCGAACAAACATCCAATTAAATGAAATTCAAAGCACGTAAGCAAAAAAAAAAAAAAAAAAAAAAAAAAAAAAAAAACAAAAAATTACACCCAACATTTATCTTAATATACTAAATAGAAGATGAATGTTTGTTTGTCAGTTTTTTTTTTTTTTTTTTTTGTGTTATTTTATGTCTGTCGAATAGTGAAATACAATATACAAATGAGGATGACTAAGTAAGTTGAAGAGAATTGGTCAGAAAAATATGTGGAGAAAGAATTTAAATTATTATCAAAATTGATTAAAATGAAAGTCAAGTAAAAAGCCAGCAAAAAAAAAAAGCCAATCGAAAAGAAGCACTTAAAATTAAGCTAAAATTAAAGAGAAACAAAAAAAAAAACAAAATGAAAAAATAAACCCAGCACTAATCCCACTCCAAACTGGAAGTAAGTCTACTTCTACTCCAAAAACAAAAAAAAAAAACAAAAAAACAAAGAAAAGAAGAAAAAGAAAACACAACAAAAAATGGTAATACAAGCACTTGATATAGAACATTATTTATAACTATATATATATAATATATGTCGTTCTTGAAATCAGTTTGGTATATACTTTGACAACATGCAAGATCAAATCAAAATTGTGTATTGCTAAATAAACTGAATGAGTAAACGAATAAAACTTCCCCCAACAATTTAAAAACAACTTATAGTTTATATATTTATATATACGCACATATTATATATAGATATTTTCTTTTAAATTTATTGGCATAGGCACAGGTAAGTCAAAGGGCAACGAAATTGATATGAAAATTTTGAAGTTTATATACTCCAACAAATTCTGCATTCCGTGTTAACAATATTCGATATTTCCAAAAAAAATATTGAAAAAATTATAGAAAATTCGTCATGAATCAAGTTGAGATAGTTATGAGTAGATTAAATTTTTTACAGATTCTGATTAAATTTAATAGATTATATATATTTTTTACATATATATGTATATATATAGTATGTATCTATAAATCCAACTCAGATTTATAAAGACCAATTGCATGCGTTGGAAAATAGAATTGATCTAAAACTCTCAATTCTACTCTCTTTTGATTAAATATAGATGCGGTAAATGCTAGAATTATTAATGAAATAATATTAATAAAGAGTATTTTTATTGTAAGGATATTAGAAATTAATCATTACAAATCTCAGAAATTCTTCGGTCTTTTGTAGCCTTGGCAATTTTTCTTTCTTATTTTGTATTTTTATTTATGGCCTATTTTTTGTTTCTGTATCCGCTTTTAAAGCCATTTCAGTTGATTTTTTTCGCATATTTTTTTGTTGGATTTTTGTTTTTGTCTTTTTCGGTTTTCTTTATGTTTTTTTGTTTGTGGTGTAGCGCGAAAAAACTAGAGGCGCATTTTGTAAATTGAAAACCACAAGCCACGGAAGGTACTAAAGCTTTCACTGTTTTTTATTTTTCGGTCCTCGGTCCACGGTCCACGATGTCCTTTACTGTGTCTGTACTTCTTCGACTTGTCAAGAGATTAGCATGGCGACAGTGGCAAGAGTAAAGGCCAATTTAGCTATACGTAACAGGGATACATTTGCATATATCATTCTCACTTCCACTTCCACTTCCACTCACTTCCTCCCTCTCTCTCTCTCTATCTCTCTCTCTATCTCTCTTTCTCTATCTCTCCTGGTATGTACATATGTAGATTTCGCACTTCCTCGCTTCACATTAAACAATTCTGTTTTATATCCTGATTTTGCTGTGGTTCTACCTTATTTCACTTTATCTATTTTCCATTTTTTTGGTTCGCAATCAACACAAAGAACTCATTACTAATCCAAAGTTTTCGGCACAATTTTATTAAATTTATAAAGTAAAAGATAGATAGATAGATAGGTTTTGCCTTTGTAATTAATATAAATCAAACTAAACATATATATTTTATATTAACACAAATTCCAAATGAATATTATATATATATATATAGATTCGCATTTCTTAGATTAGTTTTCAAATTTAACATTTGATGGTTAGATTTGAATGGATTTTCATTGCCAATTCTGGGTAACTTTGTCTCTAGTCGGCCATTCAGGATGTCAGCCCGTTGAATATTCAAACAACATCGCAACGTTTGCTGTCAATGCCAAAAAAAAAAAAACGTAGTTTTCATTTCATTTCCTTTTTTATTTCCTTTTTTTTTTGTCGGTCGCTGGTTTGGGGGCCCCCTCCTCCCCCACCCCTTTTACAATTTGTTTTTCTTTTCTTTTTTCTGGTTTGATTTTGTTTTCCTTTTTTGTGGGTGCATTGAAGCTGATTTTTTTTTTAAGGGCAGTGACCGAGTTGGACCGTTGACTGAGGCTGGACAAACCTTGTCCCTGTTCAAGATTCCGTGAAATCCAACGAGAGGGACTCCAGGCGATCGCTCTATTCCAACAACAACAACAGCGGCAACAACAACAAAAAGAAGAACGAACAAAAAAGAAATAATTCCTTTACTTAAAATTGTAATTTCCATGCTTACAGTTTGTGTCTTTTTTTTCTCGTCCTTTTTCTGGTTCTTTTGAGGCAGTGAGCGAGTGTTAAGGGTTTTCCGCTAAAAATTTATTACGCATGGTGTAAGACGAAGGCAGCAGTTTCTTTTATTTCATTTTTATTCGTCAAACGGTCGGGCAGACAGACAGACAGACAGACAGACAGACAGATAAATGGCGGACGGAATGACAAGAGGAATGGACATTTTACTGTCTCTGGGCCTGAACGCGAGCCAAATTAAGTGCAGCTGGCACACCGGTAACATCGTCAGGACACAAAGGATATGCCATATACCATACACACGCATGTGTCCATTAGGTTTCAAATTAAATTTTTTTTTTTTATTTTTATTGAGCTTAAAGAAGAAGAAGACACCACCTTGAGTATATAAGTATGTACTAAATATATGTACATGTATATATATATATATATATATATATATATACAGATATTTCGCTTGGGTGTGGGTTGGGTGTGGGTTTATCACCGAATCGAATGAAATGAAATGCATCATCCAAAATTTATATCAATTGCTGGTTGTCAAAGTTAATTGAATTTCAATAAACACACACACGCACGCACATACACACGCACACACACATACATAAGCGACGAAATCATTGTTACGGTTTCTCGCTCAGCTCCAAGGCAAATTCAATTCAATTTTCGTCAATTTTCATGTCCATCTTAATCAATTCTGCCATCGCAAAATATCCAACTAGACAAACCTAAATACATATATATACATGCATACATACATAGATATACATATATGCACATATACACACTCACATATACATAGACATATGTGTCTGTATATTTATCTCAATGCACATGTAATCAACTCTGACTTGTATGCACCTGAAGTAAGTTAAACGCAATTTACAAAAGTTCCTTACTATTTCAAACTAAAAATATTACACTGTAAGAAAATGTTTAGAATAAACGTAGTAGATGCTAGCTGAACTATATATATACTAATATACCCACTAAATATATACATAAATAATTTCTTTCATTTAAGTATTTATTTGCAATTTCCATTTGCTAATTTTAGTATTTGTTTTATTTTTCAGTTCAAATTACGATTTCTCTATTCTCTTTTGTGTTCTTCTTTCATTTTGTTGAGTGTATGATGGAGTCATGACTAATTTCGATGGTTATAGTAGAAGTGGTCCACTTGGTGTGGATCTAATCTTCTTTAGTTGGCATTTTGCGCCATTATCTTCAATCTGAAAATCGAGAAAAAGAAAAGAGGCCAATGGCAAATGGCCTGCATCCTTAAAAGGCGCAATTGCCATTGCTGCTGTTTGCAAAATAACTGTAAACAGAGTAACTGTAAATGTGTCTGTGTCTGACAGTGTCTGACTGTGTATGTGTATTGAATCCAGCGACTGCTAGACAGGATGCGGAACCAATTCAATGGCGCCATTTCCGCGACCTGGGCAAACGAACAGCAATAACAACAACAACAACAACAACAACAACAACAACAACAACAACACCAGCAACAACAACTAGCTGTAACTGCAAAAACTCTGCGGCCAAGCCATTTTCCTTTCTACTTCTCGCTCTCTCTCTATCTCTCTCTCTCTCTCTCTCGCTCTCTCTCTCTTCTGCTGTCTGTCTCTCTCGGTGTTCGTTTTCTGTTGCATACTTTTGTGCTTGATTTGTCAGCAAATGCCATACCAAGCCCATACCATGCCCACATCTGGGCAACAACTCCATTTCATTCCATACCAAGCAGAAGTTTTTATGTTATTGTGGCTGCTCCTTCGTCGACTACAGCAGCTCCATCGACTCCATCGTCTCTTTGCCCATTAAGTCTTGTCTCGCATTTATTGCCTTGGTTGTGTCAACTTGCCGCAATCGTTTAACTGTCTGAGTGTGAAAATGTGCCTCGAGTAGTTGCCCCGGCATTAAGCAATTGGATATACAATTTTTCGTATTTGTCTACAAGTGTCATTTCAATGTCCTAAAACCACTAAGTTAACAAATTAAGGACAAAAACTCAAATGAATTATGTTAACCAATCAAATTTTTCCAAACAAAAAGAACAAAAAGAAAGAAAAAACCAACAACAAAATATCTATCCACTGTCAATTGCAATTTGCAATTTATTTGGCATGTAAATACATAAAACATTTTGGGGAATAAACAACATTTGCAATTTCCACACACATGCCACATGCGACCTGACAAATAATTAGGGTATATATCTATATACTATGTATATAATAATAACGAATTTATTAACAATTATTTTTTATCGAATCAACATTCAGATGCTAAATTTCAAGAAAATTAAAGAAGCGAAAAATATTAAGTTAAGGATTTTATTTTTTTTTTCTTGAATATAGAGATTATAAATATGTATATGTCAGTCGACATAATGATATGCTGATATATAAATATATATATATTTATATCTTAAGATTAATCTACTACCTATTTAAAGTTTCAGTGTTGTAGATATTATTACTAACTATGACTCAAAATATTTTATAATCATAGATTATCTATAAATATTCCCTAAGATATATCCAATAGATTATTGCCAATACATAGTCTCCTATACAAATATTGATTATTTTATTGCCTATATTTCGGTTATATTTGAGATATTTCCAATATTTTATGAACAAAGAGTGTTTGTTCGTCAATAAGGCAATCATTTATTATAACAATTTATTTATTTTTCGTTTTATTCCGAGTTTTTATCCTTTTTAATATATATCATACTATATACATGGATGTATTAATATATGCATATGTGTGTATGTATGTATATATGTATGTATATAATATATACATATGTATGTATGTACAAAATGATACTCTGTGGTGATACATACAATATTTTATTTGTTTTTTTTTTTTTTTTTTTGTTCGCGCTCTCGCGCTTTGTTTCCCATTTATTATTTATTGTATTAATAATGCAGTCGTGTTGAAAATTTCATAATGTCCGGCAATGTCATTGACGGCAGTGAGTAGTCGCCATTCGCCAGTCGCCAGTCGCCAATCGCCAGTCGCAGCCATTCAGCAGTTGTTGTTGTTGCTTGTTGGTTGCTGATGCTGCAGATGCTGTCATGGTTATTTGTATGTGCATATTTTGTATCACTTTTTATTTTTATTTTATTTTTTTCTTTTCTTTGCTGTTGTTGTCATTTCAGTTGCGGTTGCGGCTCAGTTGAATGTTTGATGGTTGGTTCGTTGGTTGGTTAGTTGATGCCGGCGGTAAAAGTAGAACGAACCGCAAAACACATATGAAAGAGGGAGAGAGAGAGAGAGAGAGAGATAGAGTGAGAGAAAGAAAGTGAGGGAGAGTAACAACGGAAGTGTGATATACACACATACATGTTGACTAAAGGAAACCATAAAAGTATGCTATAGAAAAGAAGTGCAACACTTATCACTCAAAAACGATTAGAGATAATGTCGGAATATTTAAGCTTATTATATTTAAAATGTAAACGAAACAATCATAATGGTTTTATCATCATGAGTGAATACTAATTAATATGCTTACAAAAAAAACTATGATGACCAACAGTTGATAAAAAAGACACCTGTTAGCCATTATAGTTGAATGCTTTCATATCAATTGAAATGCCTTTGTGCAATCAGTCACATATTATATATATGCCTATATATATTTGGAGATTATAAGCAATGCATATTAGAGAATTTTTGTAGCATTATTTTCGTTCTAGAAAAATTCAATCCTTACAAAATACAACGGCGTAACGGATACGTATTATTCGTGTATGTTTGTTTTTTTTCTTTTGGGGTTCTTCACAATAGCCGTAACATGTGGGTTTTAGTGTCGTATATGTACATACATACATATGTATATATGTATATATATATATATATATATATCTAGCGATATCTTTTAACGTTGAATACTGCTTCGGTCGTCGTTATTGTTGTTGTTTTTGTTGGCCTTGTTCTTGTGGCCACCAGCTCTTCTTTGGTTTATTATCATCCCTTTTGTGTATTGTGTGTGTGTGTGTGTGTATGTGTGTGTGTGTGGCTCCACAGCATTTGTTAATATCGCGCTGGCTTAACTAAGTCCCAATGACTTTTATGTGATTTCCCTTGTTGTATCGGTGTATATTTGTATCTGTGTGTGTGTGTGTGTATGTCAGTGTATTTGTGTGTGTGTGTGTGTGTCGGCACTTGGACTGCCATTAGGAACTCAAATGGTCGTAAAAATACCGCAGCATCTTCGTCTTTAGCTGTTCCTTTGGCTGTCATTTCACATTTTGTGTGTGTTTTTCGTTTCTCGTTCGTTGTTCTTTATTTGGGTTGGTTTTTTTTTTCTTTTTGTGTTTTTCGGCGTAATGAAAAGCGCGTTAAACCGCAATGCCGTTTTTACCCCACACACGCACACACACACACACAGTATCACATGTGTGTGTGTGCCTCATAGTAAATTGCTTGCCTTGGCATTTAATTTGATCTGTTTGTTTGATTGTTGGCTAAGCGTTTCGTTTCGCTTTAATTGAATTTTATGATGGGAATACATTTAGATACATTTTTATGTATGTATGCATAAACATGCACACATATGTACATAATGCACCTATGTATGTATATAAAAATAACTGACATATATGTATGTATATTTACTAGATGGAAAACATTTACCGTGTCTATCCAAACCAAATAACTTGAAATTGTATCCAATTTTTTTGTATTTGCCCACACAAATTTTCAGTAGTTCAGCGTTCTCCTGCTGGAACAATTAAAAAAGTTTGTTTTTCCTTGCGGCCTGCATTTAATTAGTTACAATAATAGAAATGAGAACGACAACAACAACAACAGCATCTTAACAATTACAGTAAAGCTACTTACTACTTACTATATGTACTAATAGCTTGACCGCTAAAGGGCAATATAAAATGGCGAGTGGCGAGTGACGAGTGGTGTGGGTAGCAACGAATCGCCGCTTAATTGAATGCCGTTGGCAATAAAGTGAAACATGAAAATCAACTACGAGGGCTAACCTTAAAGTTTTTGAAAAACGAATGTTTTCACAATTCCAATTAAATTGCATAAGAACGTTATTGAAAAATAAATAATTATATTGAAGAGTTCCTTTAAAGTACGCGAGTAGCCGTAATTTATCGATAGACTCTATTACGGTTAAGTAATTCCGGTTACTTTTACGTTAGCCATCGTAATCATAAACAGATGAACGAATAGAAAACAGAAGAAGAATAAGAAGAATGGTGGTGCTTATATTGTATTATCTATCGGTGGGTTGAGAGGAGTCGAGGAGGGGTGGAGAGGGGGGAAATGAGTTTGTTAGGCATTTTTTCTTTCATTTTTTTCGTGCGTTTTTTTCTTTTGGTTTTTGGTTGGTTCTGGCTTTGGCCAAAGCCGCCGGCTGTTTGGTAATGAGAGGATGGCGAAGTACCATGACCAGCTGCAAAACTGAAAATTTGCCTTTTTTTAATTATAAAACTCTCCTTTACATTCTCTTTTCGTTTTGCCGTTATTCCCGTTATTCGCTGTTGAGTGGCAGCTCCACAAACCGCAACAAGGCGAATGAAATGCCAAAAAACATAAGCAGCGTCCGCAATATGAAATGCCAGCGGCCATTTTTCCTTAACTGTTAACAGCAACAACTGTAACGATGTAACGGTAAATGAGCAAGCAGCATAACACGAACGCAGGGGCGAAACAAAACAAAACACTTTGCATGTTCGCCATTTGAATTTGGTGCAGAAATTTATGCAAAAATAAAATACTCATGCAAAGGGAAGTATGAGTCGAGAGGAAGGGGAAAAATAATTTTGCAAATCTTTTTACCGTTACAACAAAAAATGATATATTCTCTGCAAAAGAGAAGATCACGATTTCTTAGTAAAATGTTGGTACTATAAATAGAAATCTTATATAAAAAAGAAAAACATAAAATTACCATAATATAAATTATATATAATACAAATGTAAAACACGATTTAAATTTATGCTTTCATAAATCCGTCATATATAGTAACGGACGGATGAGGTACATATGTATTTGTATTCCATTTATTCCTCTCTTGTTAACTTTCATTTGAACCTGATAATTTTGCATTGTCAGGTCTTGTCTTTATTTATTCATTGTTCTTACTAATCCTGTAGAGAAGAAAGAAAATATAGGAACAGAGAAAGAGTATCACAGCAAGAATTGAGGCGATGCCATCACTGGAGTTACAGGAATAAATATAACAATATTGGAGCAGCTTTGGTTATTCCCAGCATATTCAACCCAACAACACAACTGCCATTGCCATCTCTTTATTCTTCTTGAATGGGCGGAGGCCTCTCTGCTACAACATTACATCGGAAAATATGCAACGTCACTCACCGTTACACCCGTCATTCATCTTGTAAAGCAGAAAGATGTGTAAGCTCGTTAAAAGCTACTCAAAAACAAAAACAACACATACATACATACAAACAGAAAAGAACACTGTTTGTCCCTCTTCCTCCTTCAATCTCTCTTAGCCTGCCTGTCTTTTCAAAGAATTCCAGTTGAAACAAGATGAAAACATTGAGTTCTGACTCTTTACAGGATGTTTTCATGATGCAAGTCAAGCCAACTTAACATTATTTAAGCTACTAGATGCAAAAGCATTTTACTCCTGCATATATGAAAATATTATTATTATAAGTTTACACATTTGTTTATATTAATTTTGCACTTTTTAGCCATTGTTTAAATCTATGTATGTGACTTCCTGCAATCACTTTTATGAAATTTAATGCTATTTAACCGTAATCATTAGACAATTTAATACCATTTTAAGCATACTACGATTATAGATGAAAATTCTTAACCAAACTGAGAAAGATGAAACTGCCACCAATCATACTGCTGGGCAGCTGTCATTTATCCAAGCAGCATCATTATCTGCCAACAGCATCTCTAACAGGCGCCTCGCTGACTGCCTGTGTGCCTGTCCAGTGAAACTGAAACTGAAACTCAAACTGCTGACTGCCTGTCAGACATTCTCTAGTCTCCTTCGAGTAGAGATACTATACAGCTATGGATATGCCGTATCCGTATACACGCCGGAGGTGTTAAAGTGCGTGATTTGTTAGCCGTTGTGACGTGCACAGCAAGCCAATGATGATGATGATGATGCCCACCATAAGGATTGTCTTTAGGGGGAAGGAAGGATGGGATTTCAATTTTAAAGGGAAGATGTATGTACACATAATTATATATATATATACATACATACATACATATCCATACAAATATATGTATTTCTGTACATATGTAGAATAACAAAAATAAACCACAATTCACCAAACTTTCAATTTATCTGTGAAAAGCGGTTAAATGGGTGGATGATAGGGGGGGAGGGGAGGAAGGAATTGTATTTATTTTACCATTGCATAATTAATCAAACGAAAAATACTTTTAACTAGGTAAATTCAATGAAATTCAATCGTTTTAATTAATTTTATATGCACTTTTGATGCTTTGCCTTTTTTTATTTTGTTTTTTTTTTTTTTTGTTTGCGAGAGAGAGGGAATAGAGGATATTGATATATGTATGGTCTACACGCACAGATCAGATCAGCAAGGATACAAATTGAAATGATGATCTTATACATTGTCTAAATTCATTCCCTCACTCTAATTTGAAATGCGTTTTTTCCAAAAACAAACGGTTTTCATTTATTTTCTTTTTTTTTTTCCATAATTGGCAATGAAAATGGAATTGTATTATGCAAGCAGCATTTTCAATAAACTCTAGCAAATACTGAAAGACAAATTGAAGGGGAAGCTTAGCGAAATGGTTGAAATGGCATTGGCATTTCTTTTTCTTCTTTTTTTTTCGACTGGCATTAGCCTAGGCAATAAATTCCAAAAAGGCGCTACACATCTACCATTCGTTCCCCAACGCTTAATCGAAGCTTTCAAGTGGTGACAAAAAACAAGACAAAAAAAAAAAAAAAAAAAAAGAAATACGCCATCAGCAATTGGCTACACTGAAAGAAATCGTTTGTATCATTGTCCAAGCCAAGATCATTTCATCGTATCCTAACACTGACTGAGTTTTGTTTCCTAAATATGCACTACCTAATTATGATTGTGAATAATATAGATAATATTTAAAGTATACATAAATTTGAATATTAATGCTTTCAGTGTACTTGAAAATTGTTGAAAAAAATACAACAACAACAACAAGAATATGCCATTATTTGCTCTCTGAGGCATACAATTTATTGTTCATTTACTCGCATTTAAAATACTCACCAATACACTAGCATACACACATACACACACACACATATACATATATATATATGTATACATACACCTACACTTACATATACACACACACACACGCACACAACCAGAAATATTCCCCGCTGATTGCTATAGATTTTCCGTTTCTGATTGCATTGAGTGGCTGGGTGGACAAGCAGAAGTAAAAATTGCTCCTTCTCATTGCTTGCCCCATGGCCAGTCATCCGTAATTTTCGTATAGAAAATTAAATGAAGGACCTTTCTCTCTCAATCCACACCTCCCTTCCGCTATGCCATCATCCCACTAAAACGAACGCAAAAAATATATATATATAAAAAATACAAAAAAAAAAAAAACAATGTGTACTTAATTTCCGTTTCAAAAAGCTGCTGCTTCTCCTCCTCCTGTTCCTCCTTCTGCTATTTCTACTGCTGCTCATTTCATTTCATTTCGTTCCATTTCATTTGCATGCTAAATATGAATCATGTTCTATTTGTTGTTGTTGCTGGCCGCATTTTCCATATTGATTGAAGCTTTCCCTCTCAGCTTTTCTCTAGCCTTATATCAAAGTGCAGTAGCCGCAACCAAACATTTTTCAATTAGAATTCGCCCTTAGTAAGCGAGAAATAGGAACAGATGATGAGATATATGTATGTATGTATGTATGTAGAGGCAACAGCGGGTATGGGGATGGCTAGGCGAAAGAAGTTTAATTAACATTTTGGGGCATGACCATAGAGCGAGCAATGGGCCATGCAACAAGTGCCCCCAATCGACAACATCATTTCGGTATTTTTATCCTTTTCTGCTAACGCTTTGTGTCCAAATTTTACCGCACTCCATTCGGTTCAAATAGAAACTTTAAGACAATAAAGAATTCAATGGAATTTTAAATTCTATTTCAAATCACATTCATGTATTTATCTTATAGCTCATATAGAAATAAATTAATGTGAAATTCTATGCATTAAAAATATAAAAAGACATTTGGTTATTCAAATTGAATCTGGAATCAAATAATTTCACAACAATTGTTTAAACATTTTCTGATTTCTGATCGATTTCAACTTCTACTTCTATTTCTTCTTGATGAACAATTGTTCTTTTATTTCAATTTTTATACCCTTGCAGAGGGTATATTAATTTTGGTCAGAAGTTTGCAACGCACAGAAGGAAGCATCTCCGACTATATAAAGTATATATATTCTTGATCAGCATGAATAGCCGAGTCGATATGACCATGTCCGTCTGTCCGTCTGTCCGTCTGTCTGGATCAACAGCTTCTCCTCCGAGACCATAAGAGCTACAGAGCTGAGATTTTCAGCATAGGCTCCTTTTTGCTGCAGGCATTGTATATCTCGGAATCATCCCGATCGGACGACTATATCATATAGCTCCCATAGGAACGATCGGTCAGGAATAAGCTTTATCCTCAATAACTCTGCTGTTTTTCAACCGAATGCCACGAAATTTGATATTTATGAGTTTAATATGCTTCTTGATACTTCAACCAAGTTTGATCAGAATCGGACGACTATATCATATAGCTCCCATAGGAACGATCGGTCATAAATAAGGATTATCCTCAATAACTGTTGTTTTTCAACCGAATGCCACGAAATTTGATATTTATGAGTTTAATATGCTTCTTGATACTTCAACCAAGTTTGATCAGAATCGGACGACTATATCATATAGCTCCCATAGGAACGATCGGTCATGAATAAGGCTTATCCTCAATAACTCTGCTGTTTTTCAACCGAATGCCACGAAATTTGATATTTATGAGTTTAATATGCTTCTTGATACTTCAACCAAGTTTGATCAGAATCGGACGACTATATCATATAGCTCCCATAGGAACGATCGGTCATGAATAAGGCTTATCCTCAATAACTCTGCTGTTTTTCAACCGAATGCCACGAAATTTGATATTTATGAGTTTAATATGCTTCTTGATACTTCAACCAAGTCTGATCAGAATCGGTTGGCTATATCATATAGCTGCTATAGGAACAATCGGTACAAAAAAAATTTGTATGAAAAATTTTTTTCCTCAAGCTCAAAATATTGAATTTGTAAATTTGGTATGTTTAATTTACAATAATGCTTCTGGTGAATTATATAGAGAAAATCTGCAAGGGTATACGAACTTCGGCACGGCCGAAGTTAGTCCATCTTTCTAGTTATTATTAAAATATCAAAGAAGCTAACTTCGGCCGTGCCGAAGTTTGTATACCCTTGCAGATTAATTGATTACTTTCTCCGTCATATCGGATTCAAGATATTTTAAAAATTGGAAATATAAAATTTAAAAAAAATTTGAACCAAAAAAAGAAACAGTAAGAAAAAATTCGAGTTTGCCAACGGCCGGAATTGAACCTTCGTTCATGTCACTTCCAGAATCGATCTCTACCTATCGCGCTACCAAACTTAAAATCCACGGCCTCGCTATTTCGGTATACATTGCAAGCGTCCAGCTTCTCGCTCTCTAAAGTTTCTGACGAATTCTAGAAAACAACAACACAATACAAATAGTTTTCTGTCTCTTTCTGTTTCGCACTCAGCTTGTAGTTTTTTCAAGCACGTGCTCGCATATATGTATGTATGTATGTTTGTATGTTTCCATGTATGTTGTTTGTGTACGCATATATAAAAGCAAATATAAACGTATTTAATTGGCTGCATATGCAAACATACGGATGCTGATGGGGGTTGATTCATTGATTTTATTGATTTATGTCGGTGTTTATTATCCGATCTGATTCAAACTTACTGGTATGATGTAAAAGTATAATTCTCATCTGTGCACCAAATTTGGTTGAGATATCTTAAAAAACAAAAAAGTTTTTCTCACAAAAACATACTTTTTCTGATGGGGGTTGATTATTGATTTTATTGATTTATGTCGGTGTTTATTATCCGATCTGTATCAAATTTGCTGGTAAGGTGTAGAAGTAGAATTGTCATCTATGTGCCAAATTTGGTTATATCTTATATAACAAAAAAGTTTTTCTCACAAGAACTGTTTTGAACAACTCACATTTTGACCGAGGTACCTCTGATCTTTCCTATTTTTCTATAACTTATAGTTGTCCGATCCGACCAATCTTTGAACTTAATTTGCTTGCAACATCAACGGACAGAATGATATGACTTTTATTCACGTAGCTCAAAATTTAAGATCGATTAAGTATGTAGAAACAGACAGACGGACAGACGGACATGGTCATATCGACTCGGCTTTCGATACTGATCAAGAATATATATACTTTATGGGGTCGGAAACGATTATTTCTATGCGTTACAAACATCTGACCAATTTTATCATACCCTCTGCAAGGGTATAAAAACCAGCTATGAAGCCTTTAGGTCATCTTGACATTTGAACATTTTCTTGATTTCTGATGCTTTTTCAATTTGGTTTAACTTTATCCATATACTAGTTGTCATCGTTGGGCGCTCTTTGGTGTTGTTGAATAATGAAAGCCAAGCCTCTGGCTCAACTCTTTCGATTTATAAACCGCAAAGTGCCGTTATGAGTTTGAGTAAAAGTTGACAGTGGTAGAACTTTTTCAAAGGACTTTAAACCATCCATCCAAGCGTCCATCCAACCATTCAACCGGCCACCCATCCATTCACTCCTGAGATATATATTTCAGGGTCGCATCTTTAATTTTTATGATAAAAGGGATTTTGATTACTTTATTAAATTTTATAAACAAAAAAGAATGCGATAGTAGAAAATGCTGGATTTAAAAAATATTTTAAACGTTTGGATCCTCAATACAACATTTTAGTTACGCCCCTGGTATACATAAGTATGCGTATGTATGTATAAAAAGTACATATATATTGTACATACGTATATACAAGTACTATATGCTCGTCACTTCCCATAAATAAACTCCATTTGCACTGCAACATGCCCAATGGCTTTGCCACCGCCACCAACATTTCCTTTTACTCCTCGTCGTCATCATTGTTTATGTACGTGAATTGCAAATCTCTCTCTCACTCTCTCTCTCTCTCCCTCTCTCTCCCTCGCTCTCTCTCTTCGAGGAGCCAACTCACTAGGAAACTGAGTCAGTCAGTCAGGCACTCAGTCAGTTGGCAGTTTGACAAACATTTTGTGGAAAAGATACTTTTGCAAAATGCATGTAAATGGATTTTTGAGAGATCGGCTCCCATCCAACCATACTACCATCCTACCATCCCTTCAGTATACATCAACTACAGTTTTTATGTTGTTGCTTTTGGTTAAAATAACATTTACCGCATTGTCACCAAATTTCACCATCATTTTCATCATCCCACCACCAAATGTAGCTTATTGTTATGATGTTGTAATAGTTGTTGTTGCTGTAGCATGAATCTTTTATACTTTGCGGTTGCTGATGAATGCCACAAACAATATATGTACAAATCCCAAAAACCAAGCACAAAACCAGTGAGCTTTACCAAATGGTAAATTACAAAGAAATCCCTTGAATAGACAACAATTATAAGTATTAGCAGCAGAAGTTCTATTAATCATTTTCTATATCTATTTTGAAATAATTTATTTGGAGCCAACGAAAACAAGATGAACGTAACAATAAGACTATTATAAAAATTCATATAAGATTCAGTTGACATATCCTATTAATATATATTTTACACATTTTGCTCTATAATTTGATATAATTAATAAATGCTTAGTTTTATTAAGACAATTGTGAAACGTCTTTTAACAGAGAAGCCTTGGCCCATAAAAGTATGCTACACTTTTCGCATGTAAGGAAAGCCAAAGGGTTAAGGGGTGTCTTAAAGTCGTTAAATGTATGTAACAGATAGAAGGCAGCATTTCCGATCCCATACAATATATACATATATACAATAGACGAGTCGATTAAGATATATCTGCATCGAAGTAAATAAGAAATGTCCGGTAATTTAAGAAAAAAAATGAATAACTACAACAGCATTAATACTGTATTAATAATCGTATTCCTATTTTACACACCTAATATAATATATAACTTCGATCGGAATCGGACAATATGTGGCAGGATGAATAATTTAAACAGTAACGATCATAAGAAAACCCCACGTACTCGTTTCCCAACACTAGAAGTTTACATAGTTGCAATTTAACAAAAAAAGAGGGTCTAACATAACTCGAATAACAGTAAAACAACATTCATACAAACAGCGGCTATCAAGACGAGAAGACATAAAAACTAAAAATATTATTCTACTAAAATAAATACATACATAAGACTATCTACTACAAATAATTGTGCAAGATATAAATACTCTGTTCTGCAAGCAGTATAAAGGAGTGAGCGAGATAGAATGTGTTCGCATTTATCGTACAAAAATTTGATTTTAAATTGTTGTTAGATCTTGAGAGATCTTGGTACAGGGTATACTCAAAATTGGCAGGGACGACTTGCTTGCTTCATTATTATTCATTTATTACATTGACGATTTTGAGAGAGTTTCACAATAGTTCTATGTAATATAAGAACTTAAAACTTTTAGATTTTTTTTTGATAGAAATCAAGTAATGAGTAAATAAAATAATTCATATTCAATATAAATAATAATGGCTTAACCATTGTGCTTAGGTAAGGTGAGCCGTTGGTCCAAGAGAATAGAAATTTCGATATAACCTACGCATATATATTTACATTATTTTAAAATCCAATTTGTTTTTGCCTTACAGTTATTGATTTATTTTGATAACAATAAAATAATAAAACGTAAGAAACACAATTAGCTAAACCAGAAACAAAAAAGGATATACATACATACATATATTATACATACATACGTATATAAAAAGAAAAACGGAAAAGTGAAAATAAAATAAAAGGAGATAAAATGAAATGAAACTCAGTTTGATGATGCATGAAAACAATTTTGTTAAAAGTAAACGGAAAGGGTCGATGAGTGGAGTGGAAAAGAAATTTCAACCACTCAGCACATCATGATGGTACAGTTTCTCTGATATGACGACGGACATCAGCTGCCATTTCATTTTGCTTGCTCCAACAAATTTATGAATGGAGACGGAATGTGGTAGGTGACAGAGTCAGAGGAAAGGGGGAGGAGGGGGGATGAGAGAGAGTACCATCATTTCGAGTATTGTACAAATACCCGTCTCCTACTTTTATGCTTCCATCTACCAGCACATGTCCTTGTCCAAGTCCTCGCGTTCTTCCTCGTCCTGGTCCAAGGGTCATTGAGTAAAGTGTGTTCGAGTGTAGAAATTTCCAACGATTAGTTTGGCATATATCGATAATGGTGATAGGGGGAGTGTAGAGTGGGGGGGGGGCGATAGGTTTGTTAGAGGAGGCTTGGAGGGTGAAACAGTCAAACAGAATGCTTTGCTTTCAATCGTTAGCATATCCTGAACAAGGGAATTGCGAGAATGTGTAGGCGACAGCTGTTCAAGTATTTTAGGACAAAACTAAAATCATGAATAAATGAATGAATACTTTTGCTTTCGTTTTCGCCATTTGCTTGGGTAACGATTTTTGCACGGATTCAATTCCCTTCAACTCCAATATTCATTACAAAAACAACATGAACAATGAATGAAGATAGTGAGGCAGGAAGAGAGAGAGAGAGAGAGAGAGACAGAGAGTGTGTTCCATCTTATTTTTGTCTAAACTTTTGACCTTGTCACAATTGAAATTGAAATTGGCTGGTAAACAAAGCAAAAAAAAAAAAAAAAGAATTAAAATAAAAAAAAAAAACGTAGAAACAAAAATCTGAAGTATTACATCAATGTTGCCTTGCCAATGTTTTACATTCTCAAGTGATGCCGATCCAGAAGAAAAAAAAATTTTTGTTAGGTATTCATTTTAAATTTCATATTTGAACAAATTTTATGTTATTTTCAAAATGTGAATTTTTGCCCTTTTGCACTTTGCTCAAACACCGTAAACCATATGGTTATATAAATCAAATTGATGAATGCAATTGAGCATATTTTTGTTTTTTTTTTTGATTATGGCATTTTTCTCGTTAGTTTCATATGTATGTATGTATGTATGTATGCAGTATGTATGCAGTATGTATGTATGTATATTGAACAGGCAACGCGATAATGATTTCCGTTTTCACACCTCGTTTTGTTACAAAAGAATGTATGTAGATATAGACATACACACATACATATTTATGTAGAAAAGTACGCATGCATGTATGTACATTACGTAACTTTAGTTTACGTTTACATAGCTGTAAATCATAGTGAAGCGGATGCTAAATGAAAAAATACGTCTGATGGGGATACCACCACAAACAGTACGGACACAGTGGTTCTCCCTTCAACGGAAGCGCTGCATTTGCACATTTCCGGAGTTGCTGCTGCTGCTGCTGATGCTCACTCAGCCCTTGCATAATCGATTAACTGGCGCGCATAAACATGACCGCAAATGTGCAAATGCGCGTGGGTAGATGGATGGATGGGTGGTTGCTTGGTTGGTTGGATCACTAGATGACTGGGTGGCTGGTTGGTTGGTTGGTTCGTTGCTTCCTTGCTTGCTTGCCTGCTTGCCAGTGCAATGTCGATGACGACAACGACGACATGCATAAATGCAAATGCCATGCCCATACTCGTACACATACATATGCAAATTACTTTTTCACACACTGTCAACAACAACAACAACTGCAATGGGTACATCAGAAGACATCCCAACCACCCAATATGTGTGTGCAGCCACTAAACTAATTGCAAAAATGAAACTCGAAACTCTTCACAGAGAAAAAAGGGCCAGAGAAAAACATGAGCAACAACTGTCTAGTCCAAATTTGGATGAACCTGAAACTGGCATCGTTATTTTATAGATATGAAAAAGGGAGGGGCGGATACCATTTTAAGCTCAATTCATTTAGATATAAAATTCTTTTGAGATACATATATCATACATTTAATGGATCCATTAACATTATTTTGCAAATGAAATAAATTCCCATAAAATAATTATAAACATATTTATGTATTTTTATCGAGTTTTCTTCATCAACAACAGTTAAATTTTGCCAATGAAAAATGTTAAGTTTCGATTGCTAAAATTATTTAAAAAATAAAATGTATTTTTCAAATTTGTCTAAAAATCCTTTAACTATTGTACTCCCTTGACGAAAGTTCTGGTTTCTTTATCCTTTGCACCATTTTATTGTCTGTTAAAGCTCTTATACTTCAAATTTATGACCCTTCCGCTTCAAATACCAAAAACTAAATCAAAAAGCAAAAACTTTTTTAAAAAGGGTAGAGTTTTTTGGGGCATTGCCGCTTGTACCAGGATTTGGGTAGAAGGAGGTGTGCCAAATTAATTTTAGTTAAATTTCAACACGTTTATTGTGTGTACGTACAGACAATATTGTTAGTTAGAGAATAGGGACGACACAAAGAGTTGAAGGTGGTGTAGAGAAAATGCCATAAAGTTTGCTGCCAAAAATTTTTGAGCCGTATAACTTTTACCATATTGCTCTAGTGAAATTGAAAAGCCGAAAAGCGGAGCAGCAGCCCATAAACTTGGACTTATGTTAGACTGGATTCTGGACTTGAAAAGAGACAACAACAATATTGCAATAGCTAAGATAAAAGTATTTCTCAAACATTGTGGCAAAAAGTGGCACCTTACTTCTATTTTTTTTTTTCTTTTTAAAAAAAGCCAAAGAAAGTTGTGAATACTTAGCTTAAAATGAGATTGACTGCCACCCCACCAAACCCAACAGACCCACCAGCCACCCATCAACACAGCATTGTTGAACACCTGCTTGGCATGCCGATTGCCCATTCCCATTGTCAATCTGTTTCCCATTCCCCATTTTCCATTTTCTCATACTTCTTTCAGTGTATTTTTTTTTTTTTTTTTTGTTGTTTCGCTTGTTCCTACTTGCCGCGTTGATTCCAATCAAATTGTATTGAAATTACGTTTATAAGTGTACAGTGATGCGTGACAATGGGAGTCAGAGTCAGAGTCAGAGGCTGGAGAAAGGCGTGATAGAGGCTCTAAGGAAGGTCGTATGATGGTGCAGGGTTAAGGACAAAGTTTCATATATATGTATATATATATGTATATATATTTTTTGTTGCGGCTGCTGGGTATACGGTTTTGCCTGTCACGTCACCTAGCCTAAATGTCTGCCATCAAAAGTAAAGAAGCTCAAAAAGTTGTCAAAAAATGTGAAGCAAAGATTAAGTATTCGCTGCGGTTCGAAAGAATGAAAAAAAAAAGGGGAAGGGAAAGGAGAGCGGTGGGGGGGAACATGATTGTTGTCATAATATATGACATTTACCTAAAAGAAGGAAAGTTCATTAATGTCAGTGACTGGTTCCATTAAAGATATTAAATGTATGTATGCGAATATATATGTATATATACATACATATGTACATACATATATACATGTTACGTAGTTTAAAAACGATTTAACAAAATGTCTCCAAGTAACTTAATATCTTTTAATATAATTAAACAAATTGCTACTGAGATTAAGATGAGAAAAAGAATAAACAGTGAACAAGAAAATTCCTATAAATTTATTTATTTTCTTTAAATGTCACTTGCATTTTTCTTTTAATTTTTTGTTTTGAATGTCTTGTCATTATGATTCTTGATCGATTAAGGTTGATTGCTTGGCTATCGATTCGTTTTTGCCTTCGATATGTTATTTTAATCGATTGATATCTACATAAGGACAGGGTGACCTAAATCAACAACAACAATAACAACAACAACCGAAGAAGGGATGCTTGCAGCTTCGAAAAGCCAGGAGGATAATTACTAGACATTTATCACGTATACGCCTGGATGTTCTGGCCTATACAAACCTAAATCATGGTGTTGGTGGAGAAGCAAAATACATACATAGATACATAGTAGAAGCATTTGAAGAGACAACCGGAAAGAGGAAGAGGCAAAGAAATAGCAAGGAATATAGCAATGTCCGACAACGACTGTGGCTGAGTCTAAGAAATGGCATCTTTTGCGTTCGAGGCCAACAAAGTTAATTGAGCAAGCTTTCCCTCCTCTCTCGGCCTCCATCTGACCATCCTTTACTCTTTCTTACTCTCTCTATCTCTCTTTCACTCTCTCTATCATTTGCTATTACTCCTTGGGCAAAATCCAATTTGTCTGGCTGGCCACAACAGCTGCAGCTACTAAGAACATCCAGCGAGCCGAAAAACAAAAAAAAAAAAAAAAAAAAAAAAAAAAAAAAAAAGAAAAATGCAACCAAGTTTAGAACGGACGACGAAATAAGTGAGGTAACTATAAAAAGAGGAAAGTTCGCGTACAAACAGAAAACATAGTTCCTAAAATTGTTAAATAGCAAACAACACCAGACGAATCTGGCAAAGAATTGTAAAAAAAAATATACAAAAAAAAATCTATATATAGAAATTCTTGTTACTTTTATAGCAACTTAAAGGGTATCAAAACATAGTCATTGAAAAATTCAGAGACAGAGTATTAAAGAGATTCTTCTGTTAGCAAGGCGTAACCGGACTGCTATAGATATGCATCTGACAGCATTATGATTAAATTTGTTTGCCTTGTAAGAGACATATCCTTTGGCAGGAGTAGCACATCCTGTTGGGACCAGTATCTCACTGACAAAGCCAAAGCAAAAGTGCAACATGATCTGCTTTGTCAAGTCCAACCTGCATCCCCTATATACATACATATATCCCCTCCCTAACCCTTTCTTATTATTTCAATTTTATTTGCATATACGAACATGTCGTTGTTATTGTATCCATTCCTTTATACGTATAAGCATATCCCCAGCCTTAGGCCCACAACTCTGAGTTGGTTGCCACAGCAACATTCTGTGTCAATACCCTTACAGAGGGTATAATAAAAATTGGCCTAATTTAAAAAATTGCCAAATAGATTATATATTCTTGAATAACCGTTTGTCTATTTCTTCACAGCTTTTATACCATATATTTTAAGCTATCTCCTTGAAACTCGTCAAATAAATTTTGTATATATACGTTGTTCAAGTTAAAGAATTGGTTGGATCGGACCATTAAAATGTATAGCTCACATAGAAACAACCTGGATAAGATAAAGTTTTTGGTCTAAATGCTGAAGTACCAGCAGGTGTTATAAAGGTCTGCACCTTGTCATCACATTTTACACAGATCTGACAACTACAACATATAGTTCCCACAGTAATAATCAAAAAAACTATTCTGCAAGAAAAAATAGTTTGTTTCTTGAGCAATTTGAACCAAATTTGGCCAACAGATGCTACCTATACATAATGCTGATACGCAGCGAGATGAAATCTCTTACGTAATTTTTTTGCCATTAAATTGATTTTTGACTCATACAATGAAGAAAGTTATAAAATTAAACTAAAAGGGTATACGAAAATCGGCACTGCCGAAGTTAGCTTCTTTAATATATTTTCTTTTTTTTTATCAAAAGACAAAAATTGTAATCTGATTAATTTTGATTGATTTTTCAAGAAAAAATTACCTCAATAAATTGTTAAATTGCAATATTGCTTAAGAGAAAAGTTGGGAAAAAAGTTTCCACAGCATTTTCAATTTATCTGGTTGAAATGAATTTTTTTTTTTGTATGCAAACCAATTAAATGTTTATATTGAATTTTGGCAAATTGATTTGTAATTTTTTTCTTTTTCTTTTTTTTTGCTTTTGATTAATTTATGCTTTAGCTGACTTATATAAGGCCAGAAATTAGCATTAACTAGATTTGGAAAGAATGAAATATATTAATTCAAAAACACTTTTTATCAAACAGCTATAAATACTTTGAAAATATATTTGGAAATCAATAGATTATGTTGAATTATAAATAAAAAAAATTTCTGTATGGAACAATCGAATATTTTCTAGAAACCATTAATAACATTTTTTTTTTCGATTTGATAAAGCACAGTACTATGTTCGATATATAGGATTCAACGAATAAGATATGTGCCAAGAGTGTCCAGTTGAAATCCAAGATTTTGAAACTGAAAGATATCGACCAGCTGTCTTCATATTTTTTTCCAATGCTATTCTTCTTACTGGTGCTCCTGCTGCGAACTCCACTTTATAATTTAAGACTGAACAAAAACCAAGGGGCCAGCAAACGGACACCAATACTAAAAAAAAAGGAAACGTACATATGTATGTACATGCATACATCCATACACAGACAATGGCCAAGCAGATGTTACCAATCTTAACCAGTTGGGTAGTAGGTGGCAGACGAAGGAGTATTGAGACAGTATGACATTTCACTTGGAGTTTTTCTTGGTATTTTCGTTAAATTGACTTTGCAGTAGGAGAAGCATCCATTTTTTAAGGTCCATTGCACAGCACCTTCAACTTTAACAGGGATGGAACGAAAGTAGCAGTGCCAGGAAGGAAGCAATGAAGGAACGATGTGAATGGATACGTTAGGAATACGCAAGTCATGACCCAAAAAGACGAAAAACCAAAAGCAATGCCAAACCTTAGAGTGCAATCTATAAATATCTAACAGCAGCCATGGCATAGTACGGATGTAAGAGAAATGCCTGCAAATGTCATCGAAGGCAACAGTGCTACCCTAACCCCATACCAAAGATTTGCCCAAGTGCTGCCTATGCATCCCGAAATTGACATGTGCAACTGCCATACCTGCGGTTCCTCTGCTGCCTTTCCAATTGATCAATCCGCATCGAGGAGACGCCAAAAAACGAAACGGGAAACGGGAAACGCGAATCACTAGACGAACATACGGCATGATGATTAAAGAAGGGATGAATTGGCAAAGGCGGGCAATGTGAAGGAGTTAGACAATATTTGTGGATGATTGCATGCTTGTGCAAACGTAAACGGTGAAATTTATTTGCGGAGCAAGGCGCCTGCTGCCTGTCAAAGTTTGCCATTTTCCAAATGCGAATGCGACGACTCATTCAGGACCCCTCCATCGTTCCATACCCTTCGCTCCTAACGTCTAACGTCTGTGTTACCTTCCACCCCGCACACACAGAAACACACACACACATATGGCCTGCATGTGAAACTGATGTGTATATAGTATGTGTGTACCGCCGCCATAAAAGTCTAGTGCATAAACCAATTTCACATTCGAAACTGCAGCAATCATAGAATGGAATGGAATGGAATGGGATGGGATGGGTTGGAATGGGATGAGATAAGATGGGATGGGATAAAATGGAATAGTATGGTGTGTGATTGGTTAGGAAGCAATGGGGATTATACCATGAGACTCTGTCATCACTGGCAGGCAACAACTCTCGACGTTCTTTGCTTTTCGTTCGTAGTCTTCGACTTGACATAAACCGCTTTGATTTTTATTTAACTGCACATTTCGCTTAGGGGCAACTTCTCTACTCCCCTACCACAGCCATTACCACCTTCATCTCTCCATTTCCAGCTGTTTCTTACTCCTTTTTATCCTACTTCTCTTCTCAGTCAGAGAGCAGAGATTTGCAGCTGCAGTTTTCGTATACTACGTAGACCAATTCGTGCGGTTTTTGCCCACGAACGTTTTTTGCAATTTTCCATTTGCCTTGCTTCCACTTATTGCATTTATTTTTTACGTATTTTATATATAAAATATATACCTACTACCTACCAACATATATATGTATATTTATATACATATATATAGTATATTTTGTTATTTATTTATTCACTGGCTGCAATAAAATTGATAATTTATAAAATTGCGAAAGCAAAAATCGCGCAAATAAAAAATCCATGAACGTTTGCAAATGAAAAGAAGGGAGAAAAAGAAATGAAAGAAAATTGGTAAAGGCAAATCCGGGTCTCTCTCATATATTTCTATTGGCATGGATAAAATTATCTTATTATAAATTATTCTTTGAAAGTTAGAGCAAACGATTAAACGATATTTTAAACGTTTAATGAACGGTGTACATATACATATATTTAAATATTTATAATTTAATACATATAACTTGGCAGTTTAAACTACATACGTTAACTTATTGAAAACCATGAAAAACTAAATAAAATTAAAGAAAAAGAAAAACAAGAAAAGAAACTAAACACCATCCTCATTGGTGCGGGCAATAATTTCCCATTTGACCATAAAAACTGGTTAAGGTGCTATTAGAATGCCCTAACTGATTGCTTCTAGGTATGTACTAGTATGTATGTATATTAAATTTATGTATGTATTATGTTATACATAGGAAACTTTGATTTGAGGGCAACTATGGACCTACTTAGCTTCTTTAAAAAGTTTCCTCCTGTTGGCTGTTGCTTTCACTTAAACCTCTACCCACCCACCTAAAACCCGACTCCGCCATCCTTTTCTTACAATCTTCTTCCCTTCCCTTTCACCAGTATTTACTTGGCTCTTCGCTGCTTTTTATTTTATTGAAATTTATGATTTCTGACACAAAATTTATGTTGTTTTGCATTTATGCTTGCTTTACTCGCCTTTTCATTCACACAAACACACACACACTCTCTCTGTTTCTCTATCACTCCATCTCTCTCTTTCTTTGAGAGTGTGGTAAAAAGCATAAAATAAACCTCAAATACTCGTAAAATGTACAATCCGCCCCTTTTTAAACCCATCACCCCCTCTTTCTACCCAACATCTGAATGCTACTTGGACCGGACCCTTCCGTTTGCCTGTCCTGTCCTGTCCTGTCCGTCTGTCTGTCTAGTCTGTCTTTGTCTGTATACCACCCTCTCCGAAATCTTCTATCCATTCTCCACCCCAACCCCTCTCTCCTCTATTTCCATATTATTCCGTCTCAGACTCTTTACCTCGTTGGCTGTGTGCTGGCTGTTTGCTGGCCTCGTGCGGTTTGGTTTACACCATCCGGATGGCATGCGGCAGGCAAACTCTTCTCTAGGCCTCCTGATTCTGTTTCTGGTGTTGGGTTTGGGGAATGGGGAATGGGTATGGGTATGGGTATGCGTTTGGGTCGGGGTTATGGTTCTGGTTTTGGTTCTTGTTCTTGTTCTGGCCGGCCCCATGCGCGTGAATTATTTAATTCGTATAAATATTGAAAAACTCAATTTTTTATGTTGTTGTTTTCTCTGTTTGTTGGTTTATTGCCCTTTTGTGGCATTTTAATATCACATAACTTTGCAGCAAGCACCCAGGGCAGATATACATAAATGCATATACTAGGTATATATATATATATATATATTTATATACTATATATGTAAAATATATTTCAAATATTTACATACAATGTACATTTACACATATACATACATATGTATCTACGTATGTATGTATATATATAAAATTCTTGTGTCACAGTATTTGTACTCGACCGATTTTTATAGTTACATTCGGACCATTTACAAAATCTGCTGGAAAAATTGTCATCAACATCACTTTTCGCTAACTGTCAAATCAAAATCGTAAGTGAAAATAAATATTTATCTCAGTCCAAAATAACATTTTGTGCATAAACATCTACTAACTTTCTGTCGATGCTAAAATGTGTCTGAATTTTTTTTATTAATTTAAAATCGTTAAACATTTCATCATATATTTTAATCGAGCCGATTGTAGTAAGTATATCAGCACTAAGCCCCATGACTTTGCACTTGATCCATTTACTTAACTGACCCTCAATTCGCCTCTTTAAAAAATAAAAAAAGAAAAAACAAACAACAAACAAACAAACAAGAAAAAAAATCCCTGAAATTTTGTCGCAAAAGTCGTCATGCATGTGGGAGATGGTCTGAAAGTGAAACGAGCAGTGAACAAGTGCCATTAGTGGCAGACTTTGGATCTGGACTTGAACCAGAGACCTTTAGGTGCTCATCTTCATTCCACTACATATCCATTTTGCATTCCATTCCACAGTCACTCTATTCTCATATGCACACGTACACGCACACACACATACACATACACATACATATAAAATTGTATCGTTGGATACATGGGCTGATTTTAAAGTTTTATAATATTCCTTTCATATTTTCAGATTAATCGTTACGATTACTAGAAGTTTAGCCATGGAACTGGTATGTGTGCATGATATCATCATCTGAGGTCCTTAGTTCTATAATCTCGTCTGGATTACTTAATTGGAGGCAACGTTTCGTCCTGGAATATTTTTGTCTTTTGTCATTGGGGGGAGTGTGCCCATAATGCTGCTCAACCTGGATAGTCAACACAAATCTATACCACGAACATCAGAATCAATGGAAATTTTCTTGTCTTATTCCTTCTATATCTATATTCTATATATTCTATGTCCTAAGTGGAAGATCCAATTCCAGACTGGGATACAATCTCTTGGATCTTCTGGATCCTGTCTAGCTTGAACAGGAGTGAAAAGTTTTCCTACTAATGGCTCTCCTAATGACGGCTCCTCGAGGGAAAACCGTATATGTATATATATATATATATATACAAAATCAACTTTACAAGGATTCCAATATGAATCACTGAAAAAATAAATTTCTATCTATTGACATTAGCAATCGCTTTGATTATTTGTAAGATGAAAAACTTATGTAACAGCCCTTTAACTAGAAACTGAAGACATAGACATATGTTTCTATGAGTATACGAGTATATCTGTGCATAAAGCTTGAGTGGGGGGCATTGTGGTGAAGTGAACGGTAGAAAGGCAAAGGCAAAGGCGAAGGCAATGGCGCTGGCGGAGTCGGCGGTGACCCATGCAACATTTTACCGCAACAGAAAACACACAAACCATCACACATAATCCCCAAAAGATGAAAATTGTAGAAAATTTGTGTTGCTTTCCACTGATTAAGGATGGCTTACTGAATGCTCAACCCAGGCAATCTCTTGAAACCCAAACAGAGATGAATAGAGATAGAGATATAGACAGGGATTGAGACAGAGGGAGAAAGAGAGAGAGAGAGAGAGAGAAAAGAGAGACAAGCAGATATAGGAGACATAAGAGACTGAAAAAATATTTCTAATATGTAGAAAATTTATCAGACGGCATGGAAAATAGCAAACATAATTTTCTTATGCAACTCCAACTGCAAGAGACTTAAGCAAGTTGCATGCCAGAATGGACATGGACATGGATAGCAGTCGAAGTAAATGCAGCTCCAATTATTTCCGAGCCACTTCCGGGCAAGCACAATTCGCAATCCTGCACCACTTGACCATCCCCCTTCGCCCCCCCTCTCGCAGTCCTTGCGAAATTGAAATTCAGTGTTTGTGTTGCTATGCAGATGTTCAACTCTAAGTATGCTTTAAATATATTTTGCATTGTTGTTTGGTTAGTTAACAGATTACAGGACCAACAAATGGATTATATGGTAGATACGTTACATACATATATCCCTCTTTACATTTTATCCACTCTCAGCGCTAAACTCGTTGCTCATTAAATACAATATAATGTAATATAATATAATATATAATATAATATACTTAGTAGGAGGTATGTATTTTTTAGTTTTTTAACTTTTTTTTTTTTTTTTTTAATTAGGGTCAGGGAACAGGGTCGTGATTTAGTTTAAGGTACATCGTATAATGCTTGATTCCGAAATCCACTAGCCGGTTTAAAAACCTATGGCTTGCATATAGCCTTGAATATGATTGCCCAAAGTGGTGCTGCTAAGGAAATGTATTTGTGTGAATATACCAATTCTGTTAGTTATAAATTATATCCATCTTACCCTAGTCCAGTAATTCCTTTCGTATTTGCGTTCGATTTGCTATAGATTACAGCTAATAGCATAGCTTGAATGGTTATGAAAAGCTCCCGTTTGTCATAGCTAAGCCAATTGCTAGATGTCGATGGAGAGCTCAGCGGCAATTTCTCCCGGCGAGTTGATAAACGGGTCTCGAAAGTTTTATGTATGTCAAGAGTGCCCTGTTCCTCACGGATAGTACGTCCACCATTTTGGCGATTACCTCGTTTTTCATCAAGTATGTTGCGTTGCTCCTGTGTTTGCGGGCTATCTCGTTCAACACGACGTAACACGTTACGGTCCTCACTTCGCTCGGTGATACGATTTACTCGACGAGACAGTTCTCGTTCTTCTCTTCGCTGTATTTCACGGGAAACATCTTGCTCTTCCCTTCGTGCACTATCACGATCTTGTCTAGTAACCCGTTCCTCTTTTCGTGTACTGTCGCGTTGAATTCGTCGTGAGACATCTCTGTCCTCACTTCGTACAACAACTCGTCCGAAAAGCTCTCCCTCTTCTCGTCGCTCCATTTCACGGGAAACATCTCGCTCTCCCCATCGTGCGCTATCACGATCTTGTCTAGAAACCAGTTCCTCTTTTCGTGTATTGTCGCGTTGAGTTTGTCGTGACATATCCCGGTCCTCACTTCGTGCAATCACGCGGTCTTCTCGGCGGGAAAGTTCTCGATCTTCTCGTCGCTCCATTTCACGGGAAATATCTTGGTCTTCCCTTCGTGCGCTATCACGATCTTCTTGTCTAGAAACCAGTTCCTCTTTCTGTGTACTGTCTCGTTGAATTCGTCGTGACAGATCTCGGTCCTCACTTCGCGTAATGATACGATCTTCTCGACGGGACAGTTCTCGTTCTTCTCGTCGCTGAATTTCCCTTTGTTCGCTATCACGATCTTCTTGTCTAGTGACCCGTTCCTCTCGTTGACCTCGTTGAATTCGTCGTGAGAGATCTCGGTCACCACTTCGCACAATGACGCGAGCCTCTCGTCGGGAAAGTTCTCGCTCTTCTCGTCGCTCCATTTCACGTGAAATATCTTGCTCTCCCCTTCGTGCGCTATCAAGATTTTCTTGTCTATAAACCAGTTCCTCTTTCTGTGTACTGTCTCGTTGAATTCGTCGTGACAGATCTCGGTCCTCACTTCGCGTAATAATGCGATCTTCTCGACGGGACAGTTCTCGTTCTTCTCGTCGCTGATTTTCAGGGGAAACATCTTCCTCTTCCCTTAGTGCGCTATCACGATCTTCTTGTCTTGTAACCCGTTCCTCTTTTCGTGTACTGTCTCGTTGAATTCGTCGTGACAGATCTCGGTCCTCACTTGGCGCAATGATACGATCTTCTCGACGAGACAGTTCTCGTTCTTCTCGTCGCTGCATTTCCCTTTGTTCGCTATCACGATCTTCTTGTCTAGTGACCCGTTCCTCTCGTTGACCTCGTTGAATTCGTCGTGAGAGATCGCGGTCACCACTTCGCACAATGACGCGAGCCTCTCGACGGGAAAGCTCTCGCTCTTCTCGACGCTCCATTTCACGGGAAATATCTTGCTCTTTCTGTGTGCTGTCTCGCTGAATCCGTCGTGACAGATCTCGGTCCTCACTTGGCGCAATGATACGATCTTCTCGACGGGACAGTTCTCGTTCTTCTCGTCGCTCCATTTCACGTGAAATATCTTGCTCTTCTCTTCGTGCGCTATCACGATCTTCTTGTCTAGAAACCAGTTCCTCTTTCCGTGTACTGTCTCGTTGAATTCGTCGTGACATATCTCGGTCCTCACTTCTCGTAATGATACGATCTTCTCGACGGGACAGCTCTCGTCCTTCTCGTCGCTGCATCCCCCTTCGTGCGCTATCACGATCTTCTTGTCTAGAAACCAGGTCCTCTTTCCGTGTATTGTCGCGTTGAGTTCGTCGTGACATATCCCGGTCCTCACTTCGTGCAACCACGCGGTCTTCTCGTCGGGAAAGTTCTCGATCTTCTCGTCGCTCTATTTCACGGGATATATCTTGTTCTTCCCTTCGTGCGCTATCACGATCTTCTTGTCTAGAAACCAGTTCCTCTTTCCGTGTGCTGTCTCGTTGAATTCGTCGTGACAGATCTCGGTCCTCACTTCGCGCAATGATACGATCTTCTCGACGGGACAGTTCTCGTTCTTCTCGTCGTTGCATTTCCCTTCGTGCGCTATCACGATCTTCTTGTTTACTAACCCGTTCCTCTTTTCGTGTACTGTCGCGTTGAATTCGTCGTGAGAGATCTCGGTCCTCACTTCGTGCAATCAAGCGGTCTTCTCGGCGGGAAAGTTCTCGATCTTCTCGTCGCTCCATTTCACCGGAAATATCTTGCTCTTCCCTCCGTGCGCTATCACGATCTTCGTGTCTAGAAATTTCTCGTTCCTTTTGCCGAAGTACATCTCGTTCAAGATGCCTTAACTCATCCTGCTCATCTTTTCGTGCACTGTCATGTTCGACTCGCCGTGAGACTTGGCGTTCCTCACTTCGCGTAATGATACGGCCTTCTTGTCGAGACAGTTCTCGTTCTTCTCGTCGCTCCAGTCGTGCGCTATCATGATCCTCTCTTCTAGAATCCCGTTCCTCTTTTCGTGTAGTATCACGTTGGATTCGTCGTGAGAGATCTCGGTACTCATTTCGTGCAATGAAGCGACCATCTCGTTGGGAAAGTCGCCGTTCTTTTCGTCCTTCCAATTCACGGGAAACATCTATCTCATTCCTTCGTGAACTATATCGATCCTCTCGTCTAGAAACTTCTATTTCCTGTTGCCGAGGAACTCCTTGTTCAAGAAGCTTCAAATCATCCTGCTGTCCTGTTCCCATGCTACCACTCTGGACACGTCGTGCGATATCTCGTTCGTCTCTTTGTTCAATAGCGCGACCTTCTCGTCTGGAAAGTTCCTCACGCCTTAAGATTTCAAATTTCTCTCGTCGCTCTAGTTGTCGTTCAACGCGTTCGATATTTCTCAATGAGCCTTGTTCTACCCTTCGAAGTTTATTCTGCTCAATTTGTAAGTTTTGACGCGCAGCACTGTTCTTCATTTGGTTTTCCAAGCGATATTCGCGTCTTTCCACTCGGTTGAGATTGTCACGTGGCGATTCACTTGAGCGTTGGGACAAGCGTACCTGTTCCCTCAAGATCGTTCGCCTTTCATTCACTTGCCGCAAGCCTGCGCGTTGGTCTATTGCGTTTATGTAGCCGCGGCGATTAAATGATTGCTCATTTAATAGTGCTGCTTGTCTGTAAACCAAACGTTCGTCGTATTCGTCAGTACTAGCAGCACTACGACTATTTTCCCAACGTTGATTTTCAGATATACCGAAGCTGGAACGTGTCGGAGTAGCAAGTACCAATATTGCGAGAAAAAGAAATGCGCTGAGCCGTAGCCACAGAGCATTTGCCATTTTTGGAGTAGCTTGAATTATTGTTAAACCTTTGTCGCTCTGATGTTTAGGTATGGAAATTCTATGATCCCTTAGAACCGGCTTGAAAGTCAGCCAGAACTTGACTGCCTGTGTTAGAGCCCAAATCCGGCGTTTTTATAGTCCAACCGAGAGAAGACAACGCCCACCATATTTTAAAAGTTTCTTGCTGAATGAACTTTAATTTGCCATTTCCCTTATTTTCTTCATTCGCTCTATTTTGATTGATTGAATTTCGCTTATCGCACATGTGCACCACTGCACCACCATTGCCAGTAGTCAAAGGAGCTATACTTTCAATCGACAGGGCGATCCCTGGCATTGGACGCATGTGAATTCACTCAAGTGAGCTCTAATTCTATGAATGAAAGCCCAATCTTATATGTATGTACATATATTGTTTGTGACGTCACAAAATCTGTGATGAAACAAATTACGTATTGTGTGTGTGTGACGTCAAAAGAAGTCCGTGACTAGTACTGTAGCTGGTGCACATTTGTCCGATAAGGGTATTTTTATTCAGCGACAATAAATTGAAGTGCAATGAACAATGTAGTCAACACTAAATAAATGACTAACGGGATAAATTGATGGCCATCTGGGCGTAAAATTGCTATACAAAAAGAGACAAGGAAATGCGTTCAAGTGTAAGGCCAGAGCTATAAAAGCGACCGGGCAGTCAGTCATCGCTTCAGTAGGTCATAGAAGTCGTCTCTCAACATATCCGCCGTTCATCATAAGGTTTGCCTCGGAGCCTTTAAGGTTGGAACACAAGTGATGATGAAAATTAAAAGAAATCGAATCACGAAAATGGATACTTTCGACCAGAACTTTGGAGCTAAACTACATAGCAACCATATTTTATCCTTATGTATCTCTTATTTAAAATAATAATAATTCCTATGTAATCGAATGTATGCCAATATTTTATCTTGTTAAATGTTGCTGTTGTTTGGGATCGTATAGTCATAAAGATATATATCTACATATTCGTACGTATACATATATATGTATGTAATTATAATAATACAAGGAGGACACTATGTATTTCCATTAATAAAGTATATTCAATCAGTTAAACAAACATTTTGTCACATAGAATTTTAAATTTACAGGACATCACAATGCGTTACGATTACCGGTTTGCTAATCTTTCCATTCTTAGTGCCACGTATTTGCATGCAATTGATGATCTTATCGCCACGTATTACCCGACCAAAGCCAACACGTCGCCCATTAGATACACGTAAAGGTTTAAAACTAATTGTGAAATTGATAGCTGCCCCATTGCTGGGAAAGCCATCGCTGCAGTATTCCTTAGAGCAGGACAATATGTAAGCATAACGGCCATGATCCAAAACTCGTGCATCAAACTCCATGGCACATCCAAGAGATGGAGCTTGAAATTCGTTAGATGATTTAGTCACTAAATAACACTCCAGCCAAAGTTGTGGAAAGATGCGTCGCACTGAAAACTCATGCGAGCTATGCTCTATACAGGTGCGTACTAATTCTAGCACTATTAATGGCGCGGCCTCCGTATACAGCTGGATGACCACATCTCCCAAAGGCCGTCCATCCAAAGCACCGAAATGGAGCAAAATTCGTGGACGCAACAGTCGCAAGAGATCGCCACTATCTCGAGGTAATTCCAAATTTAATCCCTTATATTTTGTAAATACTTTTTCATCCTTGTTAGGTACTGTAAAAGAGTCAGTTACAGACTGATAGTGGGAGTTACGTGACACTGTATCCGGTTTCAATTGACGCGCTGCCTCTGTTCGATGGCGACCCAATTTAATGCCCAAAAGCCGTTTCCCAAATTCAATATTCTGTCGCTCCAATTTGTCCGCATTATGTACCATTGTGGGAACTATTGATGTACCAATTCTATATACTGATGATAGCGAACCAATCGTTCCCACCGTTCGCATAATTCGCGACAAATGCAATAAGATTCGCACATTTTCTTTGGTCCTTTGCAGATAGGTGAGGGCATCAGATCGCATGGCACCAACATTACCCAAAAGAGCGGATGAGAATACAGGAGGAGAGTTATCTATCAAGCTTTGGTCGTACACAGGTTCAGTAATCCGACGAGAGAAACGCTGCTGACGCCTCTTCGTAATGGAACTCATTTTGTTGCGTTAAATTAAAGATACGTCACAATTTTGAAAACACAATAAAAAATTTGATTTTCTTGAAATTAAATTTTGAATAAGTTGATTTCAATTCAATTTGAACTATTTTTTCTAAACTTTTGAGCATTTTGACTTGACATTCTTTATTTTATCATTTTTTTTTTTATGTTTGTTTTGTCTATGTAGATGGAGTGATGTAAAAAGGTCTTACGGTAAGATCTTATCATATGAAGTCCGTCTAGATTACGGCAAATCTGCCCAATAAGTAATATGTAGTATATAGTATATTCAACAGCTCCGTTTAAATATATAATATCAAATGAAAGCCATGGCGAATTACTAAACTACTGATTGACAAAAAAATTTAAATTATGTTAACTGAACTAATTATTGTGGGGGGGGCTTCGATTCCGTTTGTTCTTCTGCATTTTTTTTTGGGTCTAGTGCATCTTGGTTTGAATTTGGATTTTCTTCACCGTCATTTTGATTTGTTTCTTCCTCCTGGAGCATATAGTGGCCGCTTGATGCCTGTATATGTTGATTCTCAAGCGGATTCTCTTGTAAACGTTGCGAAAACAGTGCAGACGATGACGACATATTGGAGGGTAATCTCGACAGGCGATAGCTATGCTCATTGGTCACCTCAATGCTCAATATAGATGTACTCTTAACCACTGTGGTATTCGGATTAAACGAATATTGGGCAATCGTTTCACCCCGCTCACTTGTGATAGTCTCCGTACGCAAGTACTCAGCTTTAGCCTTGCCACGACTGATCACGCACATATCTATATTTGAACCAGAGCCAAGATCATTAAAGACCCCAGCCGTAATTGCTTCACGCACCAATTGCTTGCCCTCATCCAGACTTAAATCCGGATGCCAGCCCTGCTCCAGTACAGACATTGCAGCTAAAGTACCAGAACCCATAGCAGCATACGGAATTTTATCATTCGAACCACATGGATAAATGCAATAGATTTGTGGCCCAAATTTATCCACACCGCCCATAACCAAGGCGGCACTTATATGTCCCTGATAGCGGAATAGTGTACTTCGCATCATTCTACTGGCACATACCACAGGAACACGGTCCCGATTAATATTCAATCGATGCAAATCCAATTCCGCTGAAGTCATCTGGGTTATATGCTCGGTATCGGCAGCAGTCCCAGCTCCACAGCAACTGAAACAAATTAATTTAGATGAGAAATTCAACTTAAAGCATTTCCATCTCTTTTCATCTTTTTGTTAGTTCCACTTACTAAATATAATCCTGTAGACGATGTATTTTCGAGCAATTTTTATCCGATACAATTGGGCCTTCTGTGGCTCGGGTATCGGCACCTAAAATTACCCCATTATTATATATGATTCCAACAATAGATGTACCAGTTTTAACAGCTTTCGGTGGCTTATATCCCTGGGCTAAAAGCTGTGCATTACTGCAAAAGGAAATTTTATAAATATTGTTCATTCCCTCCGCCGGTCATGAAACTCACCGCTTGCAATTGACAAAATTGAAGCCGCAACGTGGAACTGATCCAAATTGCCTTTCATGATTATAATCTTGATGATTTGTTATCATAATGAGCCAAAAAAAAAAACAAAAAGAATATTGAAAGAAAATCCAATGAAAAACTAAACAAACTAAAGTTATTCCAGTGTATTTTATTCTCGTTTGATTAAAAACTAATAGGTATCTGAAAATAAAATAATTCAGGGATGTTAATTCTTTTAAAACTTTTTATAAAAGAATTAATAACTAATTCATAAATGCAATAAATTGTCCAATCGAAATGGCCATAGAAATTACAGCTCCAAAAGTGGTAGAAAATAAAGAAAAATTCGAGATTTGCTATTTTTGGAATTTAATTCTATTTATTTTCTTTACTTCCAATAGATTTTGAAAAGGAATCAACATTAATTTCTATAAAATATAAACTCTTATTTTGGGGTAATTTCAATATTTCTGATTTTATTTGTTTCTGTTTGGTTTTGGTTTTAATTTTTGTTTATTTTTCATATTTTGTTTGGTATATCTATATCTCTCTTGTATCATATTTGCCTTTAAACGCAGACATGCACATGCACAATACACGTAGTGTAATTAAATTAGGTACACAAACTACAAAAAAAAAAAAGGAAAAATTAATCTGATTTGTTACAATAAATAATAGATTATTGTAGTTAATTATGAGTACCACCGACATTTACAAATTAAATATATAATATTTAAAAATATTGAGATTCATTTAAATCTATTTACATGACATTATAATGCATTTGCATTTTATTAATTTTTGGTAGGGTTTGTTTTGGGTTTTTACCAAATGTTTGGTAAATTTAAATTCTTATTCATCATGATTTTTTTAACTATATATCTTTCGACTGCTTTTTTTGATGTATTTCTCTCTCTCTCTCTCTCTCTATCTCTGTCTAACTGATGCTAAATCTTTTTCGCATACATTTGTATTGTTTTGGTTTTCTATTCTTTTTTTTTTTTTTTTTTTGGTTTTTTTCTCTTTGCTGGCTTTTGAACAATTTTAAATATTTATGAAAACATATCCATTTATTGCCTGAACTACACAAATTTGACATGGATTTGAGAGAAGGGGTGTGCATGGAGGGGGGATAGAGGTAATAATAGGGACATCTTAAATCTTCCTTCATTATTTGTAACTTGGCTAAGTTGTATATACAAAAGAAATTTATTATTTTTATTTTACTGTGAAACTGCAGCCTTTGGCCAATTTGATTGGAAATGTTTGTGTTACGTTTAAAATAAAATCTGCAGTTTCATAATTTAAAATTTGTAATTTTAAAATGTCAAAACTTTGCTCTCTATTTAGCTAACACAAACAATTAATTAACTGGCATATTTAATTTTTCTTATCCTTTCATTTTCTTGGTTTAGACGGTTCTTGCGGACGTTACACAAATTTAGCTGAACATAGTTCATGGAATGATCGATTTTTCATTTTAGTTTTGTTTCATTACAGATGTATGTATGTATGTATATAAAAAAAAAATATGAAGTTCATTAGGCGTTTTAGCTTTAATGTTTCATGTTTTTTTTTTTTCTTTCAGTCACAACCCACACAACTGATAGGCATGTCATCATGTTACAATTCCCTTCACTTGTTATTATTATCCTGCAGCAAGTCCTCTAGAGCACCGTTAAGTCGTCCTTTACTGAGAGCATCAACAAGCATATGAAGACGCTCCTCCCGCTCGGAGTGGCGACGTTCCAACAATGATACCTAGATTGGAATATACATAAATTAATTAAATTATGTACTCGGATTCATATTTGATTTATGTATAACTTACTTTTGCTTTCAACGCATAGTAATCTACGGGGACTTTGCGTCGTTTTTGTGTGGCAAATGCCTCATCTCGCTCATTGAGACGTTGCTGCAATATGCGCACCGTATCATTACAGCTGGCCAACTCACGTTCATGTGCACTCTGCAACGTCTTGAGCTATATGGGTATATTATATGGTAAATTAAAAACGATTTCAAAATATATTTCACTTATTATCTATACTCACATCCTGCAAACGTTTGTCATGCAGCGTTTTATAGTCCGCCTCCAATAGACGATATTTATTTTGTGCCTCTTTTAGAGCTTGATTCTCTGTGGTTGCTGGTATATGGTCATGATGATGATGATGATCATAGACGCCACGTCGCTGACTAAGGCCACTGGAAGCCACCAAGTTGCTGTTTCCACTGCTTTGGGGTAACTTGGAACCTATTCCATAAAACAAAGAAAACAAAAAATTAATTAATTATGATCTTTGGAAAAAGTATTTTAATTAAATTTATAAAATGTTTTAGGCAAAGACAAAAAATTTGGAAAGTTTAACTTTTTAAAAATTATTAAATTTCGGTATAATATTTGATAAATTTTGGAAACTCTTTATTATCCCATATAAAAAATAAAATGGATCTTATTACTTATATGTACATACATATACATACATATGTATCTATAGATCTAGATCTATATATTTATGTGTATAGATCTATGTATGTACATATTTTGTATGAATCTGAAACTTATGTAATTAAAGTTCATTAAACTTAAACTCCTCTTTTTTGTATTAATTTTTGGGAATGAAACCTTTTCTGATGTAAAATGTGAATTGATAATACTTAAAAAATCGTATTGCATAATCAAATTGTATAAAATATAATTTGCATTTTAACACGCGCCGCACACACACACACACAAGCACACACAGACGCACACACGAAATGAGAAAAGATATTTTTGGCATTTACAATTATTAACAACAAAATGAAGACCACGACGACGACGACGACGACGACAAACAACAGTCTCGTTGACGATAGCGGCAACTCGACGGTTCGACGGCTCATTAATTAGCTAAACAAGACATGAAATTATACATACAAAAAAAAACTGAACAAACTCAAAACTTAAACGCGATGAACGTCAGACAAGCAATTGGAAGTGGATGCCGGGCTGCGTCTTTGACTTTGACTTTCGCTTTCGAATTTTCTTTTTTAAATCAAAAACAAAAAAAAAGAGGCATATATAAACAAGCTATTGGCCAGGTGACATAACCAACTGGCCGAGATGCGGTTGAGAGTATTTGCTTGATAATGTGATGATGGGGTGAGGGAGGGGGGTAAAATAGAAGCCGGTTTAATGCAATTGCCGTTTGAAACGAGTGCAAAAAGTGGCAGCCAATGGCCAATGGCCAATGATTTATGCCAGCAATTTATTTGTTGCTCTTGCTCTTGCCATTGCCTTGCCATTACAATTGCCATTGCCTTGCCATTGCTATTGCCGTTGTTGTTTGTACGTGCTTAGTGGCTAACTGGCTGACTGACTTAACCGAATGACTGACCGACGAACGACGGATCAGCAGAGAAAGTCTATAAATTACCATCAAACAGCGCAGGTACAGAGACCGAGTGACACAAACACATACACAAAAAAAGAGTGAAAGAGAGAGAGAGAAACACACACGATCTTGATATAGAAAATCAAGGGCGTAGCCCCAACCGATATAACTGGCTTTAAATTAACCAAAATATCAAAGAAAAATTTTAAACTAACAAAATTAATAAGTCTAGCCCTTTTCATTATGAGTATTATACGGTATATATATATATATATATATATATGATATTTTTGCAATTTACATATATTCGATATATGATATGATATAATAAATATCTTTTAGGATGCAATGTTAAGTTCGCTATATAAAGCCTTAGATAATAATTATGATATATTATGATAATGATATCTTTTATACTTATATTTTTTTATTACCCTTCTATATAAAATACCAACTACGCCTATTATGATCAAATATTAGAGAAAGAGATGGATAAAGACCTGTTGAAATGATGTTGCTTGAATTTGATTCTCCTGTTGTTGTTATTGCACCAGCTGATCCTCCACGTTCCCTCTGCAATTTCTTGATCGTCTTTTTGCAATCATCCAATTCTCGGGTTAATCGTTGCATGGCTTTATTCTTAATGGCCAAATCCACACGCATGCTACGCACAGAGCTTAACAAATGGGAGGCATCCTCTTTTGTTGAGCCACTTGCACCGCCTGTCGTAAGCAGCGATAAAGTCGATTCAGATTGAGAAATAGGCAATTTAGATGCACTACCTCCAACTATTACTGCTGGTCTTCTATGCTGGCCACTTTGCTTGGAGTTTGGACGTGATGTATTTGGCGTTGAATTGGCAGTGCTGCTTGTGCTGCTACTAGCTGAATGTGCCTGGCCATGGCCAAGGACATGGGATGTGGTGCAGCCAATTGTATTGGTGGCATGATCACGCCTAGAACCAGGCGTTGTTTGTGTCTCAGTATTTGTTGTTGTGGTAGTGGTATTTATTATTGTTGCGGCAGCAGCAGCAACAGCAGCTTGTGTTGACCCAACCATATGGGAAGCATCGCCGACTTCAGCTGTCATCATCATCATCATCATCTCTGTCTCCTCAGTTTGTGTGCAGTTGTTGTAAAACCTGTCCGCCCGCTGCTGCATATAACGATCCAATGTACGCACTTGACTCTCAATTTGTTCATTCAACTTGGTGTTGATCTCTTGGAGACTATTTTTAAAGAAATAAACATATAAGCACTAGAGGATTAACCTTGATCATATAAATAATTCATTTGATTTTATCCACCTTAAAACCTGAGTCTCCAAATCGGCAATATGTGTCTCATATTTGGCTTGAACTGAATTGAAACGAGCCTGAACATTGGCCAATATCTGTTGGGCCTTGCAATCCTGCTCTTTGGCATCCGATTCCAATTGGGCAATGCGTTGCTCCAGCAATTTGCGACTATTTAAATTCTCTTGATCGTTTAGCGAACAAATGCCAGGACTTTTTGAAGCCACTGTTAAATGAAAAAGATAACGATTATAAATTCGTGATCATGGCAGAATCCCATTCAGATTTTTTTTTTTTTCTATTTTAAAGATTCTAAACTATGTGGAGAGATAATATGGCATTTATTACCTATCAATGCAGACACTGAATCGGGATGTTTACGCATTAAAATGCGTTCCATTTCGCGGCATTGTCGCTGCAAATCCTGTATTACTTTGGAATCTTTCTCCTTGCCATCGGCGGCACGTCTGCGTTCTTGTTGCACTTCCTCCAATTCGGCACGTAACGAATTTTGCATTTGCAAAGCCTCAGCACGATCCCGGCGAGCTGCCTGCAATTCGGCACGTAGCACTCCAGCACATTCATTTAGATGCTGTACATCCAATTTAAGCATTTCCGATTCCTCTTGTAGGCGACTATTGTGATCCCTCAAGGATCGTTGTGTTTGCGATAGGGAATCACTTTGCAAACGGATGGAGGCCAAACGTTCTTCGGTATCCTTTAATTGCTCCTGCAGACGTTCAATCTCATGCTTAAGGGCATGTTCACGTGACACATTGTTACAGTTCACCATTGGCTCAATGGGTGAACTAAGTGTACTAACCAATTGTTTCGGAGAACTGCCCACTGCCTTTTCACAGTAACTGGCCATGGGTTTGATGGGTTTAATGGGGGATTGGTTACTATGAGAGGCAACAGGGAGAACATTTCCACTGCTTTGACGTACTGCATGCAAATCATTCTCAGCTTCCGTTAAATCCTCCATCTGTTGAATAAATAATAATTAAAAAAATAATTGTAAAAATTGGTTTAAGATATAGTATATAGAATAAATTTTTAATTTTACCATCAAATTAATCAATTATATGTGAGTATTTGACAATGGCTTATTTCAGATCCATTAACTATGTATATATGTACATACATAGTTAGCAGATAGCATAATTATAATATGGATGGATAATAACGACCACAACAACAACAACACCAAACAAAACCGGACAACAGGCAAAATATTGAAGAAAGTTTTGAGCCACTGTCTCCAGCTCCAACTCTAGCTCCACCTTCACTCTACCTCCACCTGATACCACCTTCCATCTTCTCTCCACGCTCCCCACACCTTCATCCATCATTCATTGTTCAAAGTTGTTTTATTTATTTATTTTTTTTTTTTTTTTTTTGAGTCGCATTTTGACATTGCTAAGCGTTTTTTTTCGGTTACCCATAGTTATTCGCCCACTCTCGCTTTCATCTCAAGCTGCCAAAAAAAAAACTGAGGAAAAAAACAAAGCACAAAATACAAAATGAAGCAAAAAAAAAAAAAAAAAAAAAAAAAGAGAAACAATACAATGAGGGAGATGAAAGAAAGAAGAAAAAAATCCCCAAACATATGTACATATGTATGTACGTACATACACCTGTTATAGCCACTCCCATTCCTACTAAAATGTACATAACATATTGGAATTATTTGAATATACTCCTACATACATATCTACATACATACAACAAAAATATATTAAACTGATTCTCTAAATGATTGACTAGACTATAAATTACCAGAATGATATATGTAAGTGAAATGTAATTTTAAAAAAAAATTTATTTAAACCTTCCTTTCGCATAATTTTTAAATTCTTTTAATTAAAATGTTTACAAACAAAATAAAGTCTGAAAACCGTTTCGAATTAACCAATATATGTATATGCATGTAGTTTTATTAATATACTTTTTCGATCTAATATATCATATAATATATATCACAAGAATAGCTAAATTCATTTTCATTTCATACATGTTGAGTACATTCTTTGAGATTATTGATCCAATTAGCTTAATTTATGACACAAATAATAAACTATATACATACATACATAGTAACAAATAAGTACAAAAACAAAAGCTATCAAGAATTGAAAATTGTTTTTTTTTTTATTATTTGCAAAATTTTTTTTTTTTGTCAAGCGATTGTAATCGTTAAATTCTTAAAGAAAAAAAAACAACAAAAAAAAAATAAAAAACTTTCTATTTGAAATCGATTTTGCGAATTGTCTGAACAATTAAACGTGTTTAAGCATCGAGTAACAATAATAGCGAGTGCAATTGACAATTGATCAAATTACTAACGAGTGGTTAACTGTCTCTCTGTGTGTGTGTGTGTGTGTGTGTGTGTGTGCGATTATGATAATTTTGAATATGTATGTATGTATGTATGTGTGTATAATAAGGACAATTTCACTACTTGACACTGGCCACTCTTGGCTGGCTCATTTACTTGACTTGGCTTGTTCGTTCGCTCTTCCTCAATTGTCATTTGTTTGTTGATAAACTCCACTTATAAAGTGAAAGGAGCGACAATGATGCGGTGGCGGTACGAGTAATGGCGCCAATTGTTTGTATTCTCTTTATGATGACGATGATATTGATGATGATGATGATGATGATGATGATGATGGAGCTGCTCCACCTCCATGCCCCAGCTATTGTGGGAGACGGAGGTGCGGTTGATTTAATTAGAGAGTCAGATCGGAGGAGCCCCTTTTTGCTTACACATATACATACATATGTACATATGTATGAATATCTACATACATACATATATTTATTCAGAAATCATGTCAATGAGCACAAATTGGAAACTTTTTAATACCGCACAATAAATACGAGTAACAATGACATTAAGGCGGCAATGGAATAGTGATGTAAAGGGTTTAGATGGGCGAGGGGGGATAAAATATACCACAATTGTTTAAACAATTTCATCTTTAATGTATAAATATACAATATAGAAATATTTCAATAAAAACAAATTCTTATATAGTAAATATATAGTAAGAATATGTTGAAATATGGCAATACATATTGCCATTCTTATCAAATCGAAACATCTATATGTATATATATGTATGTAAATATGTAATACATATAAACTGTGTTTTGGATAAGAACAGGTGTAAAATATCTAAGTATATACCCACAGTTATATATACATACATACATACATATATATGTATATATAAATCTATTTAATTATCATTTATATGCATAGATTATAAGCATTAATCTGTTTCAAATTAATCAAGAATGAAGGAACAATACTAAACTTAGTACAGATATGAAATGAATGAATACTTTTCCTATTCTGACCAATGGATTACGGAAACTATTTAGAAAACTTTGTAAACATTCACAAATAATCATCCTATCAATGGGTATATGTGTGTACTCCAATTCTAAACTTTAATTAATTTATAATTACTAAGTCTTAATTTTCGATTCACAACTGAATACATACATATATACATACATGTACATGTCTGCATATTTGTTACATATACATACATAATTTTGGCTACGCCCATGTTTGAGTTATTTAGCTTCAATTTTTAACTTACTTGACAATATTGATTGATTTTTTCTAATTTGTTATATTTTTTTTGTTTTTTTCTACATGTTTCGTTTTCTAAGCTGATGTTGTTGTTGGTGTTACTGCGACCTCTGAAATGAAAGCGAGAGCGAAGCGGGCGGCGTTGGCGTTGGCGACATTTCAAAAATTAACATAAAAAGATCGAACAAGAGCGACAACAACAACAAAAACAACTACAGCAACAGCAACCGATGGCTAGCCGCATTTATGAAGATTCATGCAACCGATAAGCAGCAGCAGCAACAGCAGCAACAACAGCAACAACAGCAATAACAACATAGACAGCAACAACAAACGCTGACCACGACAACGCTCACTTTACTTCACTCACAAGGAAGAGAGTGAGGCGCGACGTATTGCTGCTGCTGCTGTTGTTACTGTACAGGTGCGGATTTAACTAAATAAGCGCCATCTATAATCAAATTATCCGATTAATTGTTAAAATCTCTTCATCAGCAAATAGACTCCTATTTCTAGCGGTATTACATATAATGCATTCCTAGCTGACATGTTGCATTTTTATTTGTTTTTTAAATACAATGAAAAAGTAAATTTATTTACTATTACATTCTTTTGTTAATCGAATGAATAACAAAAATTACTTAAATTAACTTTAATAAAAGGAATTTTCATTTTAACAATTGTTTATATATCAGATATATGTACATATACATATATCGTATACCCTCCCTCTACCATTCATTTTAGTTAAGTTGAAAAAATAATGTTTGAATCCGATTGAATTTTATTATAAGTAATTTTCATCTCATTTTCATTATTAAGTTTAAGAAATGCAATCTATGCAATTTATTCCTTTACTCTAGCTTTATTTGTTTATTTTGTTTTCCTTTTTTTAAGTAATTTAAATGCATATATAATTTAAATAAATTTTTTATATGTAATTGTAATTTATAAACAATTATTGTATTGCCATTTAACGACCGGTCCTGGACATGGCTTGTTGTTAGTTGTCTCTGCCAACGCATTTACATACATAACACGATTGTCACACACATACACACACACACACACCTATATATATATACACTAATACTAATACATATATATGCATGTGAACCGAGCAGAGAAAGACAGAAGAGAAAGAAGAAAGAAAACATATTGAAAATGAAATGGCAATAGACTTTTTCCCAGTTGGTAGTATAAAAGCGCCACTCCACGAATGGGACATGTCTCATTACTAGTTCAACTCAGATCTCGCAAAGATGTTTAACGGGAGATCAACAACTCCAACAATGCCAGCAAGAAGGAGAAGATGGATGATGATGATCACAATTATGATGCTAATTAGCATCAATTTGGTATCATCCATGTCTCTGGATCGATTGGCCTTGGAACGCAACGAATTGCCAAATCCACCACCAGTTGCCAACGAAGATGATAAGGGACAATTCGAACCATCGATATTGGTAGATGATCTGAAATTGACAGCTGCCCCAAATGGTGGCAATACTGATACATATATGTTAGTTCCCGCATCTGTTGCCAATCAATTGGATCAATCGGCAAATGTGATTTTGAATACCATTGAAAATGTGCCAGAATCTACAGATTTAGAATCAGATATGACCAATCCCAATTCGGATATGTTGATGCTGGAAAGTGATCAAGATCCAGCAATACAAATGGTGGCACTACCAAACGATATAACTGTTGCAGAAGCACCAGCACCTGAGCCAGCGGCAAGTGAATCAATGGAGCTTATTTCCGAACATGTGGTTGATCTACATAAACCGACCAGTCAGGAGGAGGTGCAATTGGAAAATGTTGAACAAGCAGTGGACACTGCCACCGAGGAGGTGGAAAAAGAATACACAAATGAGGAGCAGGTGCAGGCTCAGGACCAGGTACAGGAGCAAGCACAGGAGCAAGTACAGGAGCAGGAAGAGCAACAGCAGCAGCAAGAACAACAAAAGGCTGAATCCTCCGTACAGCATGTGGAGGAGTCAAGTTCAACAGAAAGTTTGGCTCATATCATGGCCGATGCTGTTGATGTTATGGAAAAAGAAATTGAAGAGGTCATTGAACCCGAAGAAGCACAACAAGATGCAATTGAAAAGGTCGATGAAGCATCAATTCCTGATCAGAGTGCGCAAAAGGACGACGACACCACGGAGATTCCTCTAAGAGATTCGATGGCAAATGGTATAGAAGAAGGACTTCCAGCTGCCAACGATCAACTAAATCAACAAGAAGAACAGCCTGAGGATAGCAAGGATGAGGAAAAACAGGCAGTCAATGAGGAAGTTGAGGGAGTGGAGAAAGAAGAGGCAAAGGAGGAAGAGAAGGTGGATGAAAAATTGATTGAAGAAACAAAAGAAGAGGAAAATGTAGAAGATAAGAACGAGGAGATCAAACAGGATGATGAAAACGAAGTAATAAAGAATAATGAAAACGAAGAAGAAAAGAAGGAAACAAACGATGAAGTCAAACAAGTGGCAAATGAAGCTGTAAAAGAAGAGGAAGAAGAAGAAATAGCCGGAGATAAGGAAGTTGAAAATAAACAAGAAACGGAACAATTACCGGAGGTGGAAAAGGAAGAAACGCCACAAGAAGAAAAGGATGTGATTAAAAATGATGATGAAACTGAAACAGAAACAGAAGAAGAAAAGAAATCAGAAGTAGATCAGGAAACTGAGGCTGACAAACCAAACGTGAATCAGGAGGAGAAGGAGGAGGAGGAGGAGGAGCCCTTGCCCGAAAAAGAGGAAGAAAAGGAAGCCATAAAGGAGAATAACGAGATACTCCAAGAATCAGAGACGCAAAATGAGGCTGAACTAGAGCAAGAAAAGGAAGCAGAAAAAGATACAGAAAAGGAAGCAGAAATAGACACAGAAAAAGAGGCAGAGAAAGATACAGAAAAAGAGGCCGAAAAGGAAGAAACTTTGCAGCAAGACGATGCCCTTCCCGTCTCAAATGAAATACAAAAACCAGTGGAAGAAAACGAAGTGGAACCACTGACAATTATCGATAAATTGGAGGATAATCAAAATATAGAAACAGTGCAAATGGAGGAAGAAAAGAAAGAAGAGCTAAAAGAAAGTGAAATTCAAACAGAGCAAACTGAATCTGAACCATCTGAACCATCTGAAGTTATTCAAACTGAAATTGAACCCGAAAAGATAGACACAACCGATTCCGAAACGGAAACGAAGCCAGAATCATCAATTATTGAGGAAACTTCTAATCTAGATGAAAAAAATGAATCCAATCCAATTAATAATGATCCAATAATCAATAATGATGAACAAGTTGAAGAAACTGAACCGAAGCCAACTCAAGATGAAATCATTGAACAGCAGCAGCCCATCGAAACGGTGCAAGATGAGAACAAGCCAGAGGAGGAGCAACAAGAGCCTGAATCTGAAACTTCATCCATATTGACCACCATTATACCCATGGTTGCAATCCCACAACAACAAGAACAGACTGAAAAACCAATTCAAGTAACGGACAGTGTATTAAACTATGTAAATGCTTCATTTATGCAAGCCGAAACTGATTTGCCAAAAGTCGAACCGGAAACAGATACCTCCTCATCATTCAATGCCCATTTGAGGCGTTATGATGGTGCTCAGGTCTGGAGGATTGTTGTCCAAACCGATAAGGATAAAAAAATGGCCGATGAATTGCAAACAAAATATGGTAAGACATTCATTCATTTCTTTTTTTTTATTTTCAAATAATTTTATCTCGAATATTTAACTTTTAGATGGTCAACTTTGGAAGGAGGTTAAACAGGAGGTTGACTATTTGCTTAAGCCTCAGGTTTTGGCTGCCGCCGAAAGGCATATACGTGCCGCGAATTTATCCCGAATTGTGTTAATTGACAATTTGCAGCAGGTGATTGAGGTGGAGAATCCATCAGCTGAGAAAATTGCTGAATTGCAGAACCGCAAGGGTGAGTTGAATAAATGCCATGGAGTGTGAAAAGTCACAGGACATGGCACACGACACTTTTGACAGCCCTTTGCCATAGTGACAAAGGGCGATTGAGTGAATGGTGAACGGTTGGGTGGGGTGGGGGGGTCATGTGCACGCACTGCAACGCAGCTTAAACAAAATGTTTAATCAATACACTAGACCGACCCCTTTCCTCCATATGTCAGCCAGTCCCTCAGACATATTCATTTCCTTAGCGGCAAAAAAAACTTTTTCTTTTCAACAAAAAAAAAAAAAAAAAAAAAAAAAGAAACAAATTGACAAAGTGACGGCGCAAGGAAGGGCAATTAAAAAGCAATATGTTAACCACTCCTATATCTCTATCTCTCTCTCTCTCTCCCTCTCTCTTTTTGTTTGTTTATGTCTTTCATACTTTGTTAGGACATCGTTTATCGTGGCAAGCCTATCATCGTTTGGAGGATATACATGGATTCATTGATTATATGGCAAAAACATATCCCGATATATGCTCCACAGAGATTATAGGATATTCTGTTGAGAAGCGTCCATTGAAGATACTCAAGTGAGTTAAATCAATAATTATTAAGAGACACTCGAATAACAATCTATTTACCATTTATTAGAATTTCGAATGGCAATGCACGTAATCCTGGCATTTGGATTGATGGTGGCATGCATGCCCGTGAATGGATTAGTCCAGCTACTGTTACATTTATAGCGAATCAATTGATCGAGGGTTGGGAGGATTTGCCCGAACATATGCGTAATATAAATTGGTTCATTCATCCAGTTGCCAATCCTGATGGTTATGAATATTCACATACCACGGATCGTTTATGGCGTAAGAATATGCGTGCCCATGGCCGTCAGTGTCCCGGTGTTGATCTAAATCGTAACTTTGGTTATAAATGGGGTGGTAAAGGCACATCGGCTAGTCCCTGCTCACAAACATATAGGGGCAGTAAGGCGTTCTCAGAGCCAGAAACGTTCTATATATCGAAATTTATTAGTGGATTTCCACGTGAGACTTTCCAGGCATATCTATCGTTTCATAGTTATGGCCAATATATATTATATCCATGGGGCTATGATTATCATTTAACGCAAGATCGTGCCGATTTGGATCGTGTGGCCCGGCAAGCGGGAACAGTAAGTTATCATTCAACTAACACACATATATAATATGTATTGTGTGTGTGTGTGTGTGTGTGTCTAAAATTTATATCTCATATATTCTTCAATTTCATATTTATAGAGCATCACCAAATCAACGGGTGTCAAGTATACGGTGGGTTCATCGGCCACCACATTGTATCCAGCTGCTGGCGGTTCGGATGATTGGGCCAAGGGTATTGCTGGCATTAAATATGCCTATACCATTGAAATGGGCGATACAGGTCGCTATGGATTTGTACTACCAGCCAGATTTATACAATATAATGGTAAAGATGGCTATACCTTTGCCGATACAGTGGCCAGGGCAATTGCCCAGGGACGTAGTGGTGGTCAGGCCAGGCGTCGTCGTCACTAAATCCTTAAGTTGAATCCATGATGATGATGATCATCATGATGATCATGATGATGATGATAGTTGAAATTTAGTTTTAGATTAATAAGAGTATACACTCTGTGTGTTCTCTTTACCTTTTTTTTTTTTTTTAATATTCCGCCGTCGATTTGTTTTAAATTAATTAATTTATTTATTTATTTATTGTAACTAGACAAATTGTAACAGAAAATAGACTGAGAAATGTTTATTTGAAACAAAACTGTTGTGACACATCTCGCCTCGCCGTTGAAACGGGTGTATAACAGTTTATCTCTTCCTCTTCTCTTTTTGTTTTTGCTTTTGTATTTGTTTCGCATCGATTTGGCATAAAGTAAAAGTTGTTGGACTATGCAAATGTCCAAATTCTATTGTCTATCGATGGCCTAGATTTTGTTTCAGAATGAACTCTTGGGTCCAGCTATCTCTCAAAGAGTTTTGAACGGTCTACAAGATCGGTTGCTTCTACCCGTACACGTATCCCATCTATATACATATCTATCGAACGATTTATCTATATATTCTATATATTCTATTCGTCGCCGTTGTCTTGCAGTAGCAATGCATTTTCTATTTGTAATATTCTTTATAATATTGCCATTAAATTGTGTGACTTCTAGTTATTATATAGAACGGCGGACTGTGAATGGTGCAACTGTTAGTTCTTTGTCACGTTTGCCCTTCTTTGGCGGCGGAGTTGGTCAATTACTACGTTATATAAGACCCCTGGAGATGGCTAATAGTAATCAGAGACGTTCCGAATTGCGTAGTGAACTTGATGCCAACTATATTAGCTATAAGGGAAGTCAATTGTGGAAGTTGAATTTTAATGCCACACGAATGTTAGATGATAATGATGACGATTATCATGATGATGAACGGAAGAAATCATCATTAATGTCAGCACCAACAACGGATGCTGAATTTAATCAAATGGTGGAAGAATTTGGTAAGTCAAAGGTTGAAAGGGTTAACACCCGGGGGGCATGGGCACGGCCACTAGGCTAATGAACTTGACTTGAGCTTTAAGAATTTGCTCATTCAACTGTTTCAACTGTGTAGCCACAACCCAAAAAAAAAAAAAAAAAAAATAAAACAAAAAACCATCGTCTTTTGCTTAATATATGCATAATTTTTTAGTTGTTGTTTTTTTTTTCTTTTGGAATAAATCAACGATGGATAGAAGCCGAAGAACTCGCCATTTTTTTCTTTTCTATCTATCTATTTTTTTTTTTTTCAATTTTTTTTTTTTTTTTTTTGACCTTCTGCAGAAAGTTGTTGGCTTAAATCGTCTTTAGTTCACTTCTCGATCGCGTTAAGATGATGACAGAATGGTTCAAGTTGCTCCCGCTTTTCATATGGGGGTTTACCAAGTTAAATGCACAACATTTTATTATATGGCGTAGTGTTTCAGTTCCTGGTTTTCCGGGTATACCGTTGGCCCTATGGTCACTAAATAGCAGCGAACTATATGATACAACATTCGAGAGTCTGCAATGGTTATCGCCAACCGATTTGCGACGTTTCGATTTTATATCGGCCAGTTCATCCTATCAGATAAATCGACGATATAGAAATAATGCTTCAACGAAACGTTATTATGGGTATCAGTTATGGAAATTGCATGAAACAAGATTACGGGAGCCAAGATTAAATGCATTTTGGCATCACTTTGGTATCTAAATATATATAAATTGATATGCATATATGTATAGATATTTCAATATTCGTTTTTGTTTTTTGTTTTTTCTTTGCTTTGAACAGGCACTGAGGTCTGGAATATTAATCAGGATGGCATTGATATACTTATTGAGCAGAAAAATGTGGCCGCAGCTAGGGAATTTATGGATAAGGCTAGCTTTAGCTATAATATAATGATTGATGATATTGAAACGGCCATTGATGAGACATATACTGAAGTAATTGATCAGGAATCAGGAATGATGGAAAGTAACAATAGTAATAATAATACAGTACCATGGATGGAACGTGAGGGTGTATTAATGTCCTGGCGTCGTTATCATGATCATAGTGATATACAACAGTTTTTGCAAAACATTTTGGAAACCCATTCCGATTTGGTTGAGATCATACAAATTGGTGTGACGCGCAATAAACGACCATTAGAGGTTCTAAGGTACGTATTCCAATTAATCGTAATTAGAAAATGAATTAAATTATTTATTTTATTGAACTTTTATTTCAAGAGTATCCAATGGTAATCCAGATAATTGGGCTGTATTTGTTGATGCTGGTTTACAGGCAAGGGATTGGTTAAGTCCAGCTGCTGTTACCTATGCCATATCTAAATTAACTTGGCTCTGGTCAAATGATGAACTTGATAGGAATATGCGTCAAATTGATTGGTATTTTCTACCTATAGCCAATCCAGATGGCTATCAATATTCACGTCTAACCGATCGTCTATGGACTAAGAATAGAAACTTTGACAGTTTCACTGGCTGCTATGGTGTCAATTTGGATCGAAATTTTGATCAGGGTTGGAGTCGAACGGGCGGTGGTTCTACCTCGAATCCCTGCAAGAATCTTTATAGCGGAACGAATAGCTTTTCCGAAACGGAAACCCGGGCGATGCGTAATTTTCTAATCAGTTTAGGCCAAGATTATTTAGGAGCATATATATCATTCGGAGGATATGGACAGACAATCACATATCCATGGGGCGATGCCGACTATGCGACCGCCAATCAACGCCAATTAAGGAATACGGGCAAAGAAGCCGTCCGCAATTTAAGACGATTAAATCAGGCGGAATATAGTCTGGGAAATAGTTATCGTCAAAAATTGGCTAGGCCTGGTAACTCGGCCGATTGGGTACAGGAGCGTATTGAACCGCAATTTGTTTATAATGTATTCTTAAAGGATCAGGGTCGTTATGGTTATCTAATGCCACCTCATTATATTGTAGAATCTGGCGAAGAGGCCTATGACTTTATGCGAACAATTGCAAAGAATTTGAAATGATTTGGCAGATCCAGCCAGAATGAAACCGATAAATATATATATATTTTTTTTCTATTATTATTATATGCAATATACATACATATACATTTATTTATTTATTTTTCCCCAATAAAAGTATTGAATCAAATTAGTAAAATAATGAATATACATATGTACTTATAGATAAATAATTTTCAATAAAATGGGATTTTTGAAAAACCTTTAAAACTGGTTCATATAAATTTTAAAGAATTAAATGAGCATCAATCAAAGTTAACTGATTTTCAATAAAAATTTAAAAATTATTTGCGATTGCTAAATTAAAAAATCAAATGCCAAAACATTTTTTTATTTCGACAAATAGTGCTATTAATAAGCACTATAACTGGAGATAAGGGTGATTTTGGGAAAGTTCTCGTTTCCGAGGAAATTAAAAAATACCAATGAGTTGGCACGCTACAAAAACAGAAGTTGCCTTTGAAACGAACAGTTCAACCTCAGATGATAGTGAAACCTTAATTAAAAATTTCTTAAAAATAATTTTAAATTATTAAGAATTGATTGATGCATCTTAATAACGTTTTTTATTTGATTCAAAAATATTAAGTAGTTTATTTTTTAATTCAGTTTTAATCAGGTTGGCACGTGACGGGTCGAACGCGATATTTTTTCTTTTTTTACCTTTTTTTATTCTATTTATATATTATATATATGTATTTATTATAATTATTCTTTACTTTTTCTCTCCACCGTTTGCATTTTTCACTGTTTGGTATAATTCATCTACAAGCAAAAATTATATTTTTATTTTTATTATTCACAACATGAATTTGAAATTCACTTTAGTTTGTTAAAATTTGTTCTTTACCTTTCTACGGTGTCGTACTTTAAATTAACCACTCCGGTCAAACAGATTAATATCTTCCAGTTAAATTTATTTTATTAAATTTGCATTATGAAGGCATGTACATATGTTTGCTAATGAATTTTCAAGCTACTTTTGACTTAATGATAACAAACCCTATTTTTCGAGAACCAACTTCGCAAAACTCTCAGTAAGCGACTACTCCCCAGATAATTATAATAGAGTAGACCCCATAAAATTCTCAAGAATTCGTCTGGGACACTCGGCACTCACACATAGTTACATACTAAATAGAGACCCCATACCAATGTGCTCCTCTTGTAACACCACCTTAACAATTAACCATATAATCGTAGAATGCAGAGAACTAAATCGACCAAGAACACAAAACCCCTATGAAACTATAGCTTACCCTTCCAACAAAAATGTCACTGCACTAATCAAATTTTTCAAAAGTAACTAACATATACCACAAAATATAAAACCCTAACTCACAAAAATAAATAATATAATAATACGTAAATTTAAAATGTAAACTCTCCCTTTATATAAGAACAACCCCTGTAAATACATATTTAAGTAGATGTAAACGAAATCAACTAGTCCAATTGTTAGCTTAAGGCCTAGTAGTTATAGCTAGTAAGAAGATTGGCTGTAATTTACAATCACTGCCCAATCACATTATAAATAAATAAATAAATAAATAAATATTTTTCGAGGGCGCACATCGAAATATACTTACGATGTAACAGACTCAAAAATTTTACCGTATGGTCAATTGCATCGTTTCTTTTACATTTATCTTTAACTCTTTGAATATTAAAGAAAGATTTTAAAAAGCAAATTTCATTGCGTAGTGGGGCTCTCTTTAAGAACATACAGTGGTTCCAACGCCAAATCGGACAAGACCTTTCATTTATTTTAATGTGTTTTTTCTTAGGCAGTAAGTATCTTATTTTAAGTTTTAATATTTTTTCATAATTCTATGTCTTATCTCTCTAAAACAAACAAACAAAATTTAAATTTCAAACGGTAACATTTTTTTTATTTTAAAAAACGAATAACAAGTCCAATTTCAACGTCAAAAAGCAAATTTCATTGCGTAGTGGGGCTCTCTTTAAGAACATACATATGTACACTTGCTCTCATATCTCTGCGTACACCCCCCAAGAGAACTAAATTTCTATTTTCAGTTGGCGATTACATTTGATTGAATGCACTTTTTTTAATGCTTCTTTTTTTATATAACTCTTTATTTAATTATAAATTTATCCATGTATTTTTTTTATCTTAAATATAATCTAAATATTAAAAAAAAATTATTTAAAAAAAACATAACCAAAATATGACGCCTCAAAAGTCTGCGTACACTCCAATTATTCTGCGTACAATGTCAGATTTCGCGATTACCGTTACTTTTTTCATTCTGCTTTATTGTTTTTCGTTGATGTGCATAAGTTGTTATTCCGTTGAAAAAGAAATTAGCACGTTTTTTACCATGGAGCAAAAGGGAAGAGAAATCTCTGTAGAAGTTCGAAAACTTATTTTAAAATATAGGTTGGAAGGCAAATCCTACCGAGAAATTGGTCAAATGGTAGGCAGGACACATTCCTCATGCCAAAGAGTCTACGATAATTATGTGTCATCCGGCTCCATATTGTCAAAGCCAAGATCTGGCCGACCACCGTTGTTGACAGAACGGGAGAAAAAACGTATTGTCCAACTGGTGCCTATTAATCCGAGGATAAGTGCTCACCAAGGACGACTCGAAGTTGAAGAACGTTTCTCCAAAGCTGTTTCTGAAGAAACCGTTCGACGGACTTGGAAAGAGGCGGGGTATCATGGCAGAGTTGCTCGCAGGAAGCCGTATATATCTGATATAAATAGGAAGAAGCGTATGGATTTCGCCAATGACCACATTTCTAAGACCCCCAGCTTCTGGAACAAGGTCATTTTTTCAGATGAGAGCAAGTTCTGCATATTCGGCATAAAAGGAAAGAAGTTAATATGGAGAAAAACCGGGACAGCTATGGATAAAGAAAATTTACTACCAACTGTAAAACATGGAGGAGGTGGTGTAATGGTGTGGGGGTGTATGGCCGCCAGTGGAGTGGGAAATCTCACGTTTATTGAGTCCACAATGAATCATATAGACTACATCAAGATTCTTAATGAGAATCTACTGGAGAGTGCCCGGAAATTACAGCTTGAAAACGATTTTTGCTTCCAACAGGACAATGACCCGAAGCATACAGCCCATAATACAAAGCTCTGGCTGCTTTATAATGTGAAAAATCAGCTTCCGTCACCTCCCCAGTCTCCAGACCTGAATCCTATTGAGCATCTTTGGGATTTACTCGAGCGTAGGATTCGCCAACACACCATCAGCTCTAAGAACATGTTGAAGGAAGTCATCATGGAGGAATGGGGCAAAATAACTGCCGAGGATACCAGGAATCTAGTCGACTCGATGCCTAGACGTCTGGCAGAGGTTTTAAAACACAAAGGATATCCCACAAGATATTAAATAACTGGATCTCCTTCGTTGTACGCAGAATAATTGGAGTGTACGCAGACTTTTGAGGCGTCATATTTTTGTTATGTTTTTTTTTAAATAATTTTTTTTAATATTTAGATTATATTTATGATAAAAAAAAATACATGGATAAATTTATAATTAAATAAAGAGTTATATAAAAAAAAGAAGCATTAAAAAAAGTGCATTCAATCAAATGTAATCGCCAACTGAAAATAGAAATTTAGTTCTCTTGAGGGGTGTACGCAGAGATATGAGAGCAAGTGTATGTACATAAATAAAAACAAAATCTGCGATTGAAATACCCAAAACAGAAATTTTTTACTTGTTCGGCTTGAGTGTCAATATTTCGAGATGTGTTATTGATAAATGTAGAATTGTTTTATAATAATTAAATTTAGAATATTCGTTGTAAAAAAATGTGGGAATAACATGAGTTTGGCTGTGGTTGACCTTTCTGGAGAAATGCCCATATGCTTTCTCGCTCACTCCAATCGGTAAACAAAACTAATGTGTCATTCGACACAAAGCAAAGTGCGCATGCTATCTCGCTCACACATTTCAAGAGCTGCTGCTGCACATGGCATTTCAGTGCAAAACATATGCATACATACATACATATATGTACATAAGTATGTACATATATCTCCCATATTTATTGTCCGATTTCCATGAAATTCGGTCAAATGGTACAAGTTGGCTATATAATTAATAAATATGATAGATTTAATGGAAGTTTTTTTTTAGACGAATGTTGACACCAAATTCGGTAGCTCTAGCTCTTATAGTCTCTGAAATCTAGGTGTTCATATGGACAGACAAACAGACGGACATGGTATTATCGACTCGGCTGTTGATATTGATCAAGAAAGGAAATGTTTCCTTCTCCCTGTTACACACATTTTGGCGACATTAATATACCTTTTACCCGATGGTTGCAGGGTATAAAAACGGGGGATTTTTAGAACTTTCCAAAACTTCTTCCACATTGTGTACTTAGGTAAATTCGAAAATATTTTTACATTTCAAATTGTATTGTGTATTTATGGATTGTTAATTGAAATCATAATTAATGTAGCATACTTTTAGGCTAAATTCAATTAAACCCAAAAACACAAAATAATATGTAATTTAAATAACTTGAAAGTTATATATTCTAAGCCGATTTTATTATTAAACAAATGAAATTTCAAATGGAATGCAAATTTTACTTAATCATTTATCATTATGTAAACTGATGGGAAAATTAACAAAATCAAATCAGAATCACACGATACCGAAAGAAACTCCAAAAGAAAGTTAAGCAACTACAAAGCGCCGATCGCGAGCGAGAGACGCCAAAGTGAATATGAAAGAGCAAAAACAAAAAAAAAAAAAAAAAAAAATAATAACAAAAAATAAATAAAAAAAAAAGAGAGCGGCGATGGTAACGAACTTTCACTTTCAATCGCTTGAATTGAAAACCAGTAAGTCTCGATGGATATTTATTTTTATTTTTAAATATACAAATTATGCGGGGCGGACGAAAGGTAGGCAGGCGGTAGGTTAGGTAGCATAACTAAAATCAAAAAAAAAAAAAAAAAAACAAAAAAGAAGCTCAAAGGCGCTCGCAAAGAAAGTGATTTACTATAGCAGAAAGCCCCCCAACCCCACCCCCCAAAAACTACGAAAAAAAAAAAGAAAGAAACAAAACAGGTAAGAACTGGAGACTAGGCTAAGCTAGCTAGCCAACTAGCTGTCTAATCAAGTCGACAAAGAACTACACTGCAATGCAAAGTTGGTATGAAGCATATAAATAGTTAGGTATAGGGTAAACGAGTTATCGGCTCTACTTGCAATCATTGAACATCATTTAAAACGATCACACAAAAAGAAAAAAACAGCCAAAGGAAAGTAAAAACTTGCCAAGTGGGTCAAAAATTGCTCGGTCATACAGAGTCATATATACCTACTTACAACATACATACATGCATATCAATATATGTAGGTACATACATTTAATCATTTTACATGTATATACATATGTATGTATGTGTGTATCTATGCTTGTATGTATATACATACATATACATAAAGCAATTGAAACGATGCAATTGAACCCAAACCGCAACAATTTTATTGTTGTTTCACTTTTTTTTACATTTTTTTTTCTGTTTATTTGTTTTCTGTGAATTGAATCAAATTTACAACAAAATCAACGCACTTATCATTCGTGTATGCGTGTGTGTGTGTGTGTGTAAGCATCATGTAAATAAATGAATAAAATAACGGTGGTGCCCCCACAACTGTCATTTCCGTCGATCATTGCGGATACATACATACATAATTCTTTGAGAATAATCTTAGGATGAGGCAATTGCTAAATTAAACTTTTTCGTGACATGGAATCCATCTAAGATCCATCAGAGCACCTCCCATAATAAATTCTTGGAATGAATATGATAATGTTATGCGATCACTGAACTTACTCAATGACGAAATCAAGCTTTGGTTTTTACCCAAACTTCCATTCAGGTTCTAATCAATGCAATATTGATTATGTATATTAAATAAACAATTGATTGGGTTTTTAATGATTTGTTTTTTTTTTTCATTCAATACTCATTAATTTTAATAGCTGCAATGTGAAAGCCTTATCTAAAGACGCAGTTTCATTTCGTATAGCATTCCGTCAATTTAATTACCCAGAACTCCTTCATCATAAAAACTATTGTGGCTTATCCAAAATTCTAAAGGGTTTTCCTTATGCATTTTTTTATTTTAATTTATTACTAGTGAGGCAGAGAGGAGTTACGTAGTGCATTAGTGAATGCAGGCGGTAGGTAAACAGCGACAGCAACAGCTACTGCTACTGAGTCACACTTCCAACACGACAATGGACAATGGACACGAACAGTCAAGTTTTGATACGATCAATCGAGAAGAGAGTCGGAGATATGCTATCAATATTGCATTGCATCCGTAACGTTATTTAACGGAGGAGAAGATTGAAGCCTGATCGTGGGCGTGGACCCTGCACTTACTCACTCTCTCTCTCTCTCTCTCCCTCTCTCTCACTCACTCTATCTATCTCAGGCAAAAACAAAATCTGGGATTGTTTTTGATGCGTGACTCTTTGGCTCTCTGTTGGCTTTTCGCTGCTCACTTTCGGCCGCCGCTGCTGCTGCTGCTGCTTTGTTTGGAAGCGTTAACGCCAACGCTGCTGCCACTGCCACTGTCATTTCATTCAGTTCGCGACGATCGCTCCTAAGATCAGTCGTCGTTGGGCAGCACCGCAAATTTACTTTTTTTTTTTATTTTGTTTAACTCTTTTTTTTTTTAGTTTTTTATTTAGTTTTTTTTTTTTTTTTGGTTTGGTTAGCATTTATTTTTTTTTTTTTTCTTCTCATTTTTGTTAAATTTTACAACATTTTTACTCCGTTTCGAGTTTCGCCGACGTCGCTCTCAGCCCTCGACTCTGCCCATATATAAAAATTCAAGCGCATATAAGCACAGCATTTAGTCTGGCCGCAACGCTGGACCCTACCCCACACACACACACACACACACATAGAAACATACTAACTTACACACACACACACACATACATTCGTTTATTTACAAAAAAAAAAAAAACCAACAAAACGGAGTGTCCAGCAACAACGAGCAGAAAAAGTAAGCCAAAGTACTAAAATAATAAAAAAAAAAAACCACACACACACACACACACACAAAGGGAACATCCAAAGATTGAGGATGAGTTGAGGAAATGCATTACGAATTTACCGGTTTTTTTTTTTTTTTCGCTTTTTTTTGTAATTTGGAAATTATGGAAAGTGTCGTTGCTCCAATTTTGGTAGAACTTGATATTTCGTGGGGCATGTGATTACAAAAAAAAAAAAAAAAAGGAAAAAAAAAAAAAAAAAAGAGAACAACAACAACAACAAAAACCAAAAAAAAAAAAAAACAAAGTATGCATATGTACAACATTGTTTTTAATGTACAATGCACGAAGGTCGAGGCAATTACTACTATGAGGCCGGGTTTTGTGATGTGTTGATATTTGCTAGAAAGGGAAACAGATAGAGAGAGAGAGAGAAAGAACCTGTTCTACATTGACTACATTTACTACATTGACTGAAGTGTGTTTAAATAGTGACAAGTGCCACTTTCTGTGCACAGGAAATTAGCACAATATATGTATATATGATGATCGTCGTTGTCGTCGTCGTTGTCGCCGTCGTTGTCGTTGGATGGTGTTAAACAGTTTTTGAAATTAGTATTAAAATCGATTTTCTATTTTCATATTCAAGTGCGATTCAAATATTTGGATCAATCTATCGTAAAGTTAACATTATTTGATCATTGCTTCACAACAACAACAACAACAGCAATAACAATAGCGACATTAGTATATATACATATATGTACATATATATATATATATAAACGTATATAGATTTGCCAAAAAAAATAAAAAATAAAATAAATAAAATACTCAACGTGTTTGGCATTTGAAAAATTGTGAATTTCGTATCGTTTTTGTTAAACATTGAACTTGAAATATTTGATAATGAATGCGAATCAATTTCGCGTGGGGAATTTTAGTAAAGATAAGAGCATTATATGTATGTACATATGTACATATGTATTTATAATCCGGATAAAACACAATTGTTTTTATAAGTCAAAAATTGAATACTTAAGTCTATATTTGATCATTTATCATTTGACATTATTTGTATAATGATCAATTTTTTAGCTAACTCAAGTAATCTCAGCGTTTTCCATTTTCTACAATAGTCAAGCAAATTTTCGCGTTAAAGGAAAAAACTATTCAACTAGTTTAATTATAATTAGAAAAACTTTAATTCAAATTTATATATGCATTTTTTTTTGTTTGTTTTTTTAGCAACTGTTTTACGGTTTCATAATACGAGAGTTCTGTTTTTTTTTTTTTTTTTGAATTCTAATTGGAATAACCTTAGCTTTGTGAACAATCAACCATTAGTTTCAGGTGGTTAAATGGTAACAATTTTTTTTTGTATTTATATTTGTTTTGTGTGTTTGTTTTCAATATACTAACTAACCATTTTGTCGGCCCATATCAAAGCACTTACTGATAAGAAAAAATCTGTTTTTGTTTTTGTTTTTTTTTTTGTTTTTCATCGATTTATAGGAAGGAAGATGTCGTCGTTATACCACCATTATATGGGAAAATTTTATATATTTTCAATATTATTGTTTGGGGCTGGTTTTGCCTCAGGTGTGGAAAATGCAACGGAATATTTACTGGATGTGAATGAGATACCTCAGCGTTATGATGAGGCACAATTATGGCGTATTTATAATATATCCGAGGCGATGCAACAACGTGTGCCCGTGGGTCAAGTGTTGGAACAGAAATTTGGTGGTAACATTTGGAAGGAGAATTCCAAATTTTTAGATATATCCATACAAAAGGAACAGGTGAAAGCAGCACGAGCTTTTCTTCAGGCTCATCGTCTCGACACTGAAGTCCTTAACTATAATGTACAATCAATGATCGATGAGGAACAATTGGAGGGTATAACAAAAACATTATCCAATCTGGGTACACGTACAAGTAAGTAGTTTAATATCGTATAGATCGATCGTCTATATATCTATGATTCAGTTAATACATTAAATTATATGATCGTTTCAGAGAAGGCCACCGATAGCACAATGAATTGGAAGGATTATCAGGATCTGGATACCATTTATGGTTTTATGCGTGAAATACGCACAAAATTTCCAAATATTGTGCGACTTTATACAATTGGCAAAACAGTGGAAGGACGTGATCTTAAAGTATTGCGGTACGTATATACATACACATATATAGGGTGTTCAAATGTTCGATTCTTCTTTTTCTGGCTAAGCCAAAAAGTATGCTTAATTTATTTGCAGCATTTCGGAAAATCCACGTGAGTACAAAAAAATTTGGATAGATGGCGGTATACATGCTAGAGAATGGATAAGTCCTGCCACAGTTACATTCATTCTATATCAATTAATGTCAAATTGGGAAAATCAACCATCACACATACGTGGACTAACATGGTATATAATGCCAGTAATGAATCCCGATGGCTATGAATATAGTCGAACGGTTAATCGTTTATGGCGTAAAAATCGTTCACCCTCACGTCGTAACAATTGTCTTGGTGTCGATCTGAATCGTAATTTTGATATTGGTTGGGCTGGTTATGGTTCATCGACAAATCCATGCAGTGATACATATCGCGGCAGTGCACCCGCTTCCGAACAGGAAACGAAATCCGTGGCCGAATTTTTGGCCAAACGTAAATACAATTTGGAATCATATTTAACATATCATAGCTATGGACAAATGGTTGTCTATCCATGGGCCTATAAAGCTGTCAAAGTTAAGGATGCTAGCGTTTTGCAACGTGTTGCCAATACAGCCGTACAAAGGATAACACAAAAAACTGGATCAACATATCGTGCCTCAGTCACCCATGAGATCCTTGGCATTGCCGGCGGCGGTTCAGATGATTGGAGTCGGGCGGCATTAAATGTTAAATATGTATATACCATTGAGTTGCGCGATCGCGGTGCCTACGGATTTGTATTGCCGCCCAGATATATAAAGGATACAGCCCTGGAGGGTTGGACAGTGGCCGAAACTGTGGCCCAGGCAATTGGTTAAGTGCCCAACTATTTTGTTTTGTTTTTTCTTCTTTAGTCCGTATGAATGTGTTGATTGTATGAGAAATAAGTGCAGTTTAAGGAATCGTGTGAATGTGACTAAGACGTTTGTATGAATACATATATATAAAATGTATTCTTCTTTTATTTATTTATAATGAATAAAACAAAAAATAATGTATGTATTAAAATTGTTGGGTACTCACCGTATCCTCATCATCATCGGTATTATCCACACGCATTTGCTGCTGGGTTAGTGTTTCCGTTCGGTTATGCATATCCTTGGGCGTTGATTCCTCGGATATAATGGATTCAGAGGGTAAATTGTCGACAAAAGTTGAAAAATTATTGTTGCAGGGCAATGGTGATGGTGATGGAGATGCAGCTGGCGGTTTTGCCTTTGAATTGATGGCAATCTTTTGTGGACTAACAACAGTGGTAATGGATGTTCCAGATGATAATGAAACTGATTTTAGAAATACGACTGGCGATGGTTTTGTCAATTGGTCCATTTCAATGCGACGGGTGAAACGTTTATTTAGACGGATGGTGCTATGCGGTGATGATTGCGGTGAGGGTGACAAGGGTGTGGTTTGGTCTTGCCTCTTGACCGAAGCCACGTCTTGAGTCACATCATCGCCATCATCGCCACCGGCACCCAAGCGGCCCAGACGCAATTGCTTTTGGATTAAACGTTCCGCCTCCAATAGTAGCTCATCCACTGAACGCATATCCGAGCTATCGCTTAAACGGCTTACTTCCCGAAAAATGCTTTCGGGATCAACTTCTCCACCGCCTCCGATGCCTGCGACGCCGTTGCAGTCTTGTTCTTTGGCCAGAAATTCCAAGATGGAACTGCTGCTACTACAGGAATACTCATCCATATTTCCATGATTGGATTTGCTAATGGTGGTGCTTTTGGCAGTACCTGCTGCTCCTTCTCCGCCAGTTCCTGGGACCACGCCCACCCCAACGCCCTCGCCATCGCCCACACGACGGGCCGTCTGCGGGCTAAGCACCTTGGACATTGCTTTCACTGTTTCTTATATACTCTTGCTTTTGTGTTAGATTGTAAAACAAGTCGTTTAATATTTGATTTATGTTTGTTGCTTTTATTTTTAATAATTATTTTTTTTTTGTTTTTTGTTATTGCTTATTGTCAAACAGAGAATTTTGCAAGCATATTCTCTTCTGTCTCTCTCACTCTCCCACTCATTTGCTCTCGCACCAGACCAAGCAATAGTGTGACTGCATTAGCCAAACGTTAAAATATTAAATCACACTAGAGGGAGCCACTGCATTGGTACTCGATATATTTTTGCCAAATAATCGATTGCCACATAGCCGATAGTTAATGCTACCGGCTATAGTCGATATTCCACCGTTTGTTATCGCGAAACAACACAAATTATACAATAAACTTTGTAAATTTGCAACATTAGACAATTTTTATCAATTAAAAATGTCCCAACTTACACTGCGCTGGCTAACTAAAGCCAATTTGCAGCTAACAGCCACGCTACAATCACAATCACTGTTTCACACATCACCCGCCTGCCTGGAGATACGAAAACTGGCTCGCCTCCGTGTGGTGGACAATAGCGATCTGGGTAAACGGGCAATGGCCGAAGGCCGTCCACCCCGTTGCATTCATGTGTATAATAAGCGAGGTGTGGGATTAATTGGTGATAAAGTCCTCGTGGCAATCAAGGGGCAAATGAAGAAAGGAATTCTAGTTGGACTAAAGCAGAACCAACCAAGCAAACAGCCAAAATTTGATAGCAACAATCTGGTTTTAATCGACGACAACGGCTCACCGCTGGGCACTAGAATACATGTACCCATACCCAGCATATTAAGGACAATTTTAAAGGAGAAAACCGTGGCTAAAGGAGCGGACTATACAAAAGTCTTGGCCATAGCTAGTAGATTTGTATGATTGTTGCAATACCTCCTGTTATTGATGTTAATAAAATGCATAATGGGTTGTCCGTTTGTTGTAGTATAAGTATATTTTGTTTATAATGTTTAGTGGTTTGCCTAACATTTATATAAATTAATTTTAGTTTAGTTGTTTTGTTTTTTTTTTTTTTTTTTTGTGGGATGCAGTTTACATTTTTATGTACATTAGCAGTTTACATTAGAGTTCAGAGTTTAAAAAAAAAATAATAAAAAATGCAGTTTACATTACAGTTCAGGAATATGAGAGAATGAATAATAATTAATTATTCACTTTCTTCTCAAGATTCCTCTATTTCGACAACAATTGAAAAACATGACGTGTGGGGGAGGAGTAGTCATACGCTCTAAAAAAAATTTTAGTTCACTTTGGGATAGGAGGAAATTTTACAAAATACGAAATAAATAGATCGTTCCATTTTAATTATAGATTTTTTTTGTCTAATAACGCTTCTCAGTGAACTGCATTATTTAATCTTTCCAAGCGATAGGCACAAGCTTTAAAAATATATTATATTTGGAAATTGAAATGTCAAAATAGTTCCTCCGTCCCCCCCCCCCACATAATAAATGGAAAATTTCTCATCATTGTCTAAGTACAGGTACAGTACATACATACATACATACATACAAACATATACATACACGATTCGTATGATTGATTTGAATTTAGATATTTCCTGCACTGCTATAAAATTGAAAATTATTAAAATTCACCGGCGTCTTTGGACTGGGGCAGAGATACAAGAAATCATCATTTTGCAATTGTGATTGAGTCAAATTTGGTTCACTTGCACTGCGATGTATCTTCGGCAGGGTCCTTAACATATTCTCTAGCATATTGAGCAATGGCCGAAATAGTGGACGCTCCTTGGGATTATATTTGATGCAGTCCTCGGCCAATCGTTTAAGCGCTTGCGGCGCATCCGAACGTACTTGACTCATATCTGGCCTAAGAAGACCACGCCCCACCATAAATAGGATTTGATCCTTGTTGCTAATGTGACAATAGGGCAGGCATTCAGCTAATAGTTCATACATGACAATACCAAAGGCGTAGACATCCGATTGAAACGAGTAGGGATTCAACTCCTGCATGCGTATCACTTCCGGTGCCATCCATAATATGCTGCCAGTTGGTTGATTCGCTTGCTTTTCACCCGACCAACGTGTTTTGGCGGTCGCCAGACCGAAATCGCCTATCTTCACCGACAAATCTTCGTGCAGGAAAATGTTATTGGACTTGAGGTCTCTATTGAACAAAGAATAATGGATATAATTATAGTAAATAGATGCCTCCCTTTTGATTTACCCACCTGTGTATAATATTCTTGGCATGCAAATAATCCATGCCTTGAGCCACCTGCCTGCCAATGTCTATTAAGGTGTTCAACTTGAATTTTGTCTCGCTCACATGGACGTGTTTATAAAGGCTGCTCCCTTCACACCATTGGGTAACAATGGCCAGCGAGGGTTTGGAAACACAACCCATAAACAACAAAATATTGCAATGTCGTGTCTTTTTAAGCATCGCCACTTCATTCTTAAAGGCCTGAAGCTGTGCGGGACTTGGAGTTTTTACATTCAAAGTTTTAACAGCTACCGGACCATGCCAATGGGCTCGATATACAGTACCAAAGGAGCCAGAACCGATCCGTGGTCCAATTAGAATCTCTTCAGCTTGAATATTCTTGAAAAGAAAAACCATCTCTCATTATCCATACAGACAAATGAATGAAGAGAATGAGAACTCACCCAATTTTCCTCTGAGCTTTTAGCATCGCGGGAGAGTAGATTCTTATTGCTCTCGTCGGCAGAACGGGCACGTGGACGATTATGTTTTAAGGTGCTGGTAGGTGAAGCTTGTGTTGAATTTGACGCATGGTCGGTACAAGGATGCTGATCAGGAAAAAAGAGAGAAAGAATTTTTCAAGAATTATTTGCATTGATTTATTCTATGTATGAGTTATCCATTCCGGATTAGTTAACTCACCGGCAACGGGGGTCTAGATTGCATAATTAAACTTCGCTGGACCTCGCTAGTCATCGATCGATTGATATTATTGATACAGACATTTGGAGCCGAATTGGAACGATCATCCTGGCTGATCCGTGGAGCACGACCCTGTCGATGATGATGATTAGTTGAAGTTGTTGTAGTTGTTGATTGTGGCTTAGCTGTGCTGGCGCCGCCGCCGCCGCTACTGCTGCCGCTGCTACTGCAACGTCGACTCCGACTGCTGCTGCTACTCACGTTGAATCTTACGGCATTGCCGCGTCCACCAGCGAAACCACCGCCTATTGCCGATGAATCCGGTTGCTCCGCCAATAGCAATTGATAATAACTATCCATTGGAAATGGTTGACATAGCATTGGTACACGGCCAGCGCATCTCTGATGGAAACGAAAATTACACTGACTGCAATAGAATCCTGTGAATAGAAGACGCCGGCAACCCTCGCAGAATACCAGCGAGAAGAACGTTTTACGTATAAACTGATGTTTGATATGGGTGCGTATTGGAAATTTGTCCAGCAAACGCACATAAATCTCCTCGACATGCAGTGATCCAATATCGGTATTCCATGGTATGATATGTCTACCCGATAACGATGTGCTAACCTCACACATATCGGGCGTTAATTGGCGCAGTTTTAATGCCTTCATCAATGCATCACAGAGACGGACTCCGGATACAACCTCAACGGAGGTACGCTGCTGATTGGGCAAATGGGCGCGTAGTAAAATCTTTGGCTGACGGAACGCGGCTGAGGAAGAGGATACGTTTGATACCAGACTATCAGTGAGATCACTACCACCACCAGCACCACCAACTGTCGTCTGGTTAATTCTTCTGGCCAATTGTCGCTGCTGTTGCAGGATTTGCGTTTGATTTTGATAATGCGGTTGCTGTTGCTGTTGATGTTCTGGCTCCTGTTGTTGTTGTTGTTGTGGTTGTTGTTGTTGTAGTTGTTGTTGTTGCTGCTGCTGTTGCTGCTGCTGTTGCAACTGTTCCATTAACTCATGCTCTTTAGCCTCCAATTCATGCAACTTTGAGGTCAGCTCTTGGTATTCTATAAAAAAAAATAAAAAAAAAATATAAAAACTATTACTAAAACTCATTCATATATGTATGTATGTAATTATTATGACCAATTATAAAGATAAATTCAAAGTTGTTTTTTTTGTTTTCTATACATATGTACATATGTATGTATGTATGTATGTATTTATAATATATTTCCGTAAATGTTCTATAAATTTTTTTTTATTTATTGAATTTATAGCTTATTTCATTAAATTTTATCACTATCGCTTTAATAGAACTCAGACACACCGAAGGTCAAAGAATTCAACGAATCAAGGACATATACAAAGAGTAAGTAGAGGACCACCTTTAAGGATCTCATACCATTTGGTCTGTGCATCAAATTATTGATAAATTTAAATTAAATTAATTTATTGATTGCTTACCATTTAAGTACATAGCCGGAGGCTCTTGTAGATTGGCAAATTTGGCATTCAATGCATCAATATTCTCTCTGGTCACATGTTTGACCAGTTGAACATTGTGCAGCTCCTCGGCCAGTGGATCATAGAGCTCGCTATCGCTCTCCATTGACGACTCACTGGACATGATGATTATGATTATGATGATGATGATGATGATGATGTCGTTGTTGTTGTTGTTGTTGTTGTTGCTGCTGGTGTTCCTGCTGCTGCTCTTTTTGCTGCTGCTGCTCCTTGAACATGACCCTGAACCCAATACTCTACCCTTCCCCTAGGCCTGAGAAGCCTTGATTTTCTTTCTTGTTGTGTGTATGTCAGCGTGTATGTGTGTGCCTTGTGTTTGTGTGCGACTGTGTCTCCTTTTTTTCAAGTTGAGTTTGCGCTTGCGTTTAAATTTGGCCTAACGGCCACCCACGTCCACCATCAGCGGCAGTAGCAGCAGCAGGTGGAGGAGCAGGTGGCTGCATGATTTTTTTATGTTAAATTTGACAATTTTATTTATTTAGTTTTGTTTTTTTTTTATGATTTTCCCTCGTTTTTTATTCTTGCTACACGCACGAAATAACACACATTCACTGAGAATTAGACTGGGGCTGCAAAGGAACGTATTTAATATCACTTTTTTCTCTGACTCCTCTCTCCTAGCAACAGGAGCAGGTTTTTTTTTTGTTAATTATTGTCCTAACGCTACCGGAAAAAAATCTGTCTCACTTTTTGTATTTGAGTGTTTACGGGCCTGGTTTAGTTAACTTTACTCCGAAGCAAGGACACGCGGTTGAAGCCCTAAGCTAAGCCTGCCTGCCTGCTGCCTGCTTCACACTTTAATATTTTTTTCGCCGATTCTTTTCCCGAGCTGAAATCACATACCCCAGATAACATTTACGAACTAGAGGCCACCACACGCATACCCAGTGAACATTTTTGTTTGATACCTCTATGAGATAATTAAGTACAATTATACTATGTAGTTATTAGTTGTTAATTTTCTATATAAGGATCGTCGTATTTTATCGTGCTAAATTTAATTTCAAAAAATTTCGACATATCAAAATCGAAATATTGGGACATGTTTACGTGAATAAGATCACAAAATCGTAGTTACAAAAGAAAAAAAAGCTCTGGTGCTTATTAAGACAATTTTTATGAAAGTTAGCTGTCGTTACATTATGTATTTCTAATACAAACAAATTAATCTTTTTGCCATAATATTTGACTTTTATTTAACTCTGGTACTTTTCATTAGGCTTGCACTTTGCACTATAGCCTGTTAAGTCCTTTTCCATTGAGCATTTGCCAACACTAGGGCGAATTTAATGATGCCAGAGTTTATAGTTTACTCAAGTGGCAACATTATGAGAAACAAAACAAAAGCAGTGAACATAGAAAATTTGCATTTTTCGAACGAAACAGTAGGCCAATAAAACGAACCAGCATTTGTATGGTATATTACAAAGAACAACAGCATTTCAATAAAGTACTAGATCAGCTAAAGAAGAAGAGGTGGACTAAATAGAAAAAGATAGAAGTGTGTGTCTAAAAAGTGACCGTGGGCAGGCCCCACCAAATTACAAATACCAGCAACTATAAAAAAGGTAAAGGAAAGGCCTGAGCAAAATTACAAAGAGAGAGAGAGAAGAGGGCCCATTTAACTGCGTCTTATCTACAAAAGGGAATTGCTTGAACAAAAGTGATACACGAAAGAAACGATCAAACAAGTGCCAACCATTTATATTTGATCCTCAGAATGGTTGAACCAATTTTTGAGTACCAATTCCGTTTGATACTGATTGGTGACAGCACAGTGGGCAAAAGCTCACTTCTGAAATTCTTCACAGATGGCAAATTTGCAGAGGTACGTTTTGAGTGCATCTGATGCAGTAATATTTCTTAATTAAATTACATAATATCCTCCCCCCACCCCAATTGCTAATCCATTCTGACTCATTCTTTGACAGCTCTCGGATCCAACAGTGGGTGTGGATTTTTTTGCTCGCCTGATCGAAATGAAAGATGGTACACAAATCAAGTTGCAGTTATGGGATACAGCTGGGCAAGAGCGTTTCCGTTCGATAACAAAATCATATTATCGCAACTCGGTCGGCGTCCTTCTAGTCTATGATATCTCCAATCATGCCAGCTTCGAACATATCCCATTGTGGATGATGGAAGCACAAAGACACATTGAACCGCATCGTCCAGTTTTTGCCTTAGTTGGGTGTAAACTTGATTTAATCAATGCCGGCGGTGGTCATCGGGAGGTCAGTACTGAGGAGGCCCAAACATTTGCCAAACAGAATGGCCTGCATTTTGTTGAGACTTCCGCCCGCACCGGGGCCAATGTGGAGGAGGCTTTTCGCATGGTTACCCAAGAGGTATACGCCCGTATTCGATCGGGCGAATATAAGGCCGAAGATGGTTGGGATGGCATTAAATCTGGTTTTGCTCGGCCAAATAGTTTGGATTTCAATCTGGTTGTGGCTGAGCCAGAAAAATCATCCTGTTGTTGATTTGTTTTATTATATTTTTTATATATATATATATATATATTTTTGTTTATTTTGGATCGTAATCTTTATCCATATATACAGACCCACAGACGAACATATGATAGGAGTTGTTAACAAATTTGTAATTCCCTCAAAACATAAAAGAAAAAACAGTAAAATTTTATATCGGGTATTGATTAAATTCAAGATTTATCCATTCTAGAAATAAGTTTTGTGGGCATTACAATTTGAAAATGAAATCCAACATTATTGAATGTTTATTTCATATCGTTTTTTTTTTTTTTTTTTTATTTTAGACTCATTGTCTTCTATTTTTGTTGACCTTACCTTAATTTAGCTGCAACACCAAAATGTAAAAGTCGAGAATTGCGTTAAGAACTATTTTTAGTTTCGTTTTAGTTGTAAGTTTTTGTCCAGTTGTCAATTAGGTGACTCATTGGGTTTTTCCACTTAGTACAATTTGTTTATACCGAAAAAAAGGAAGATGAAGGAAACTCTCCTGAGATTGATCCATAAATTTCTAAGTTTAATACGTAATTCGTAATTGGGCGGGCGAAATAACGTTTCTCACTGTATTTCTTTTATACATTACATTACATACATATATATATATATATGTATACTATATATGACAAAAACTCTATTATAAACTGAAAATTTGAATCTAAAAAGAAAGTATTTCTTTTTTCTAACTAACAACCTACATAAATACGTATGTATTTATGTACATATATATACATATAATTGGATTTATTTCAATTACTTGAGAAAAAATCACAGTGTATTGTTTAACAACAAAGAGTTGAAATAATCTCTAGACTTGTGCTATCTCATGCTATTCTGGGTCACCATTGAATCTCTAGCGTATCGAGTGCCTTGAGTAAGTCATTGATGCTTCCAAATGTGTGCTGCTTTGCAATAGCTTCACTATCGGAATTTACTAGTAGGCCACTCCAGCCGCTGTTTTGTGCTCCCATATAGTCCATGTCGTATTTATTACCAATATGCAGGGCCTGATGAGGTGCAATATTCAAAAGTTTCAGAGGTATGCGGAAAATGGAAGGATCCGGTTTCATAGCACCAGCCTCATAGGATGTGAGTACGAAATCGAATTTTTTGCTGAAACCCATTTCGTTAAGAACCTGTCGCAATGATGGATCGAAATTTGATACGATACCGACACATTTATCAGCATTGCGAACTCGTTCAACCAGATCCTTGGCTCCATCCACTTGCTTCCAACAGGTACGTGTACGAAATACGGCTAGCAATTGTTCGGCTACAATATTTAGCTGCGCTTGCGGTATAGTGTCATCCATACAGCTGAATGTCTGGACAACAAGTTGTTTCCACCAGGATTGCCATCCAATTTTGCCAGCTCCTTGGGCAAAATTTGGATGCTCTTTGCTCATCTTTTTGAATTGATTGCGAAAGCATAGATCTAGCTTTTGGATATTGATATTTTGTATACCGCATTCCTCAGCGGTTTGTTTGTACTGCTGAACAGGATCCTTAAGGTGGAGAAGGGTATTTGTTACATCAAATGTAACTAACCGGAAGCGTTGCAGATTTTGTACAAATTGATTTGTTAACGGCATTTTTGGATCACCAGCATCCACAAAAATACTGTAGTGCTGAAAAACGCAAAATTGTTACGGTATATTAGTGTTGATAAACGATTTATTTATCAATATCAATTTTCAACAGCTGTTAATTCGCAGACTCAAAAATGTGAAGTAATAGAAAAATGTTGATTTACAGATTGAAAAATTTAAATTACTGGTATATCGATAATTTTCAGATAATTTTATATAAAAACGAGGCATTAAATCGTCAAGACCCACTAAGGTCGTCTTCACAGAAATATAATCTTTCGGTTGATAGCACATTCACAATGCTTAAGACTTGTGGAGTTCTGAAAGTAAATGCGATGGCAAATATGGCGGCATAACCATCTATCGATAATTTTCTAGTCATCACTGGTAAAATTGCGTCCCTTCACCGCGAGTTGGAAAATTGGTCTGTGCTTGCGGTTAGCGAAAATTGGTGACGGTGACGATACGGATTTCTGTAAAGTAATTCAGCATTGAAAATAAGAAAATAGTAAAACGAGCCGTGTGCCATTGGCAAAGAGGGAAAGACTAACTTGATAATCAATCGAAGATGAGTCGGCGACGTGCCCACGATACAGAGGATGAGAGTTATGGTGAGTAAATGGAGTAGCCGGCAAGCTTTAAAACTAATTTCTGTTTACATACCTTAGACCACAGACGTAATAAACGTCGTAGGGTATCCGAAAACCAAGAGATAGAAGATCGTTTAGAGTCCCTTATATTGCGTGTGGGTGAGCGGAGCACATCATCCGTGGAATCGAATCTCGAGGGATTGGTTTCGGTGCTGGAGGCTGATTTGGGGACATTCCGTTTAAAGATTTTGCGTATTCTATCCGACTGTGCGGTCCGCATGCCCGAGAAATGTACTGTGTACACAACTTTAGTTGGTCTGTTGAATGCGAAAAACTATAAATTTGGCGGGGAGTTCGTGGATCACATGGTCAAGACATTTAAGGAATCGCTGAAGCTATGTCGTTGGGATGCTGCCCGCTACTCTTTGCGGTTTCTAGCTGATCTAGTCAATTGTCATGTGATCTCAGCCACCAGTCTACTGCAGCTACTAGACACCATGATCGATGTGTCGAATGAGGATACAGTACCACAAGTCCGTCGTGATTGGTTTGTCTTTGCTGTCCTTTCCACATTACCATGGGTTGGCAGGGATCTCTATGAGAAGAAGGAATCGGCTCTCGAGTCTCTGCTACTACGGATTGAAGTCTACCTAAATAAGCGCTCGAAAAAGCACCATAATGCCTTAAGAGTTTGGTCATCGGATGCGCCACATCCACAAGAAGAGTATCTTGATTGTCTGTGGGCACAGATACGCAAATTGCGTCAGGATAATTGGGCCGAAAAGCATATACCGCGACCATATCTGGTTTTTGATTCGATACTGTGTGAGGCACTGCAGCATAATTTGCCCCAAATTATACCACCCCCGCATCATGATGCCTTTGAGTATCCTATGCCCTGGGTAGTCTATCGCATGTTTGACTATACAGATTGCCCAGATGGACCAAATCTACCAGGTGCTCACTCAATTGAGCGTTTCCTAATCGAAGAGCATCTGCATCACATAATCGAGACACATCATCATGAGCGTAAGGATTGTGCTGCCCAATTGTTAAATTTTCCATTCAAGCATAAAATTCCATTGGAATATTGCATTGTGGAGGTGATATTTGCCGAGCTCTTTCATATGCCAACGCCACGCTATCTAGACATTTGCTATGGTTCCATTCTGATAGAGCTCTGTAAGCTCCAGCCGGGCACACTGCCTCAGGTTTTGGCCCAGGCAACAGAAATTCTATTTATGCGTATCGATTCAATGAATACATCATGTTTTGATCGTTTTGTCAATTGGTTTTCCTACCATTTAAGTAACTTTAAGTTCACCTGGTCCTGGGATGAATGGGACAGTTGTTTGCTACTCGAAGCCGAACATCCTCGCCCTAAATTCATACAGGAGGTCTTGCAAAAGTGCCTAAGGTATGAAAAATATATAAGATCAAATTCATTTATATCTAATATATTTTTAATTAATTTCCAATTTATAATTTCAGACTATCATATCATCAGCGAATCACCGAAATGATGCCAACTACATATGCCAAGCTCATACCCTTGACTCCGGTTCCGAATTATAAGTACGCCAATGAGGAAGCAGGTGAGTTCAGTTCAAAAACCGATCCCAATTTATCCCCCCCTCCCCTTAAAGGATAAGTACATATATATATTTTATTTTCGAATTAGACTTACAATATAATATAAATATATAGATATGTATATAATTATATATATATATGTTTGTGTGTGTGTATATATATATATGTATATATGTATGCAATAGTACATGTTAAATATTTTCAAGTATTTGGTATAGGCTTCTTTACTTCATTCACCTCCTCCGTCTCCTTTCCATTACCATCATCATCATCATTGTCATCCACAATGATGGGTATCTCTTCGCCATTTTCGCCAACCTTAATGCTAACCGATTTACTAACCGATTTCTGTGTTAGTACTTCAATAACTTCGCGTTGTCGAGATTGATCTGATTGTGATTGTATTGGCAGAGATGAAGTTGAAGATTCAGTTGTAGGAGTAGTAGTAGTAGTAGTTGTTGTTGTTCCAGGAGTTGTTGTTGGGGATGTTGTTGTTGTTGTAGTGGTAGGTGTAAATGTCTTTATAATTGGCGTAAAAGCCACTTTCGATTCGTGTCGATAACTATGTTTTGCCTTGCTATCCAATTCCTTTCGCCTTTTACTCCATTTGGCCAATGGAGACTCTGTGGATGTTGTTGTTGTGGTTGTTGATTTACCAGCTGTAATCCGTGGTGTTGTCCGATAACGACTTAAGCTTCGTAATGGACTGAAATTTGTTGAAGTTGATACAAAACTGGAGCTACTAGTTGTTGGTGTGGCCACAGTGGTAGTTGTTGTTGTTGTTGTAGTAGAGGTGGTAGTGGTGCTGCTGGCAGTGCTAATAGTTGGCATAGCTGTGGTGGCCAATTCTGGCTTCTTTTGACTACTAGCTGGTCGCTGTTCCTCAACGGTTTCCACTAGCGGCTCCTCTTCATTTTGCTGATATCCCGAATTGGCATAATTCTCAGGCGTATTCAATTGAAGCACATCGATGGGATTTTGATGAACATATAATGGATCGGGCTCCGAATAGCGATACACTGACTCTTCGAGTGGTTCACTTTGGACAAAAGATTTGGTATCATCTTCGCCGCCGCCATTAGATAATGATCCAGCTGATGATGACGACGATGATGCACCGCCAGCATAAATCAATAATGGTGGCAATTTATTGACATCTTGTGAATACTTTGAGGCCTGGCCATAGATTTCTGGCGTATGAAGATTATCCCCAGACTCTAAAGATTCGCCCGAAGATTCCGAGCTGGGAAATTGTACAATTTGATGATCTCCATGCAGCTGTGAATAAAAGTTTGACTCGATTGATGGTGTTGGGGGAGTCGTTGTGGACGATATGCGATATTGTTGCTCTAACTCCAATTGCCCCTCATGCAAAGAGGAGCTACCGGGTGCAGTATAAAAATGATGATGAAAATGATGGGTAACTGGTGCACCGGGAATCTGTCTGGGTAGTGTTCCAACGATGCCATCACCGATCAATTCATTGCCATTTGTTAAAGGGTATCGTTCCAATTCTGCATGTGAGTTACTAAATTTCACAGGCGAATAATTTGGACGAAATGTTGTGGGTGTTATATAATTTTGTCGCAATCCCAAATTGAATAGTCCCGGAAATAGTTCAATTTTTGAACTACCTTTCTGTGGTACCTGACCCTTCAATAGATACTCACCAATATTAAGTTTGGGCGGTAAAAGAGGCACTGGCGGAGCAGGTGGCAACGGCACCGGTGGTGGTGGTGGTTGAAATATCCCATGTGCAAAAGTGGCCTGTGATTGTTCCCTATCACGATCCCGATCTCGATCTTGTCGCCGCTGTGCCACAATTTGCTCTCGTTTATCATTGTAAACGAGACGGCCAAAACTTAATGGATAATCATCCTCCTTTTGTATATAGTTTTGCTGTGACCAGCCAGTACTGGTTAATGGTGTTACACTGAATTTAATCTCATAATGATATCGGCCATCTGTCGGACCATGATGGCCATCCCGATGTCTAATGCGTTGCACCTGCCATAGGGCACGTCTCTCCGTTGTTTCGCATTGCAGTTGCTGCACTGGAGTGCATAAGGATGAGCCCTCAACAAAACGATAACTAGAATTGGCATTATTCTTGCGATTTAACACATGCTCCAATCGACCACTGGCCAGTGTAACAATGTCACCGAAACGTGAACCGGTTGCCATATCTTTTCCCTTTGCTAACATATACGGAGTCTGTAGAAACTCATGATATTGATGCAATTGACTGAGTGGGAGGAGGGAGCAGATGCAAAAGTCCTTTAAACTTTATCATATTTTTTGGGGATTTATAATCTTTAACATACCTCAAATTACCAGATGCTGCCTCAATGGCTGAATCCGTGAATAGGGTAACATATGTGACATGTTTAAGTGTTCGTTCCCATGGACGTTTATTTAATTGCCTATCGTCTCGTATCTTTTCCACCTCATCCTCCTCCTTATAGTAGAGACGTTTACCATTTAATTGTAATCCCTGTTTGGGTGTTAGCACCACATCTCGTCCTGTACCGACAATAGCTCTACCCAAATGGAACTGCAAATGATTATGTACAATTTTCACACATTACACTCACAAAAAAAAAGAAACAACGAAAATTTGTTATCCACTTACAACTGCCATCAGAGTGGTCAGAAGGCCAACAAATTTCCTCATTCTGCAAACAAAAAAAAAACCAAATACCGAAAACCGAGGAGCAAAATAGAATTACTAGATGGAACAACAACAATGGTTTTTGTCCGTTCACTTGTTGTTGTTGGTGTTATTGTTTTTATTATTATTGTTGTTCTTCTTGATACGTATGAGCGGCGCGCGCTTAAACACTCGACTGAAACGCGTCCAAGATTTGCGCATGCTAATAATTGACAACCTAAAGCTTTGTAGCACCACAGCAGCACCACATCATGAGCGGCTGTTTGGTAGCACTGCTGATGGCATACACCATCCAACAGTCGGAACGGTTGCTGCTGTTGCTGTTGCTGCTTCTGCCATTTCTGCCGCTTCTGCTTCTGCTTTCATTGGAGCAGCCAAGCGATGAGCTACCCAGCGGCAAAGATTTTGCAATCCGCATTGTTACGACCAAAAAGTATTTTTATTTATTTTTTTTTTGTTTTTTTGTTGTATAGGATGATGATGGGGGTGGCAAGGGAGTATGGGTATGTGGGTGTGTGTGTGTGTGTGGCACAGTGCCGTGCGCATTTATGCAACAGTTGGCGTCAGCAGGTGGGTGACCTACCCTAACCAACCAACCATCCCCTTCATTCAACAACACCAGCAACAACAACAAAAATTGAGATTTCCCTCTCCACTGGCATTTGACTTAAGCGCCAAAGGCAATAAGTGGCCTAGCTTTAGCTTCCTTTACTTAATTTAATACCCTATAATAAATCTCTGCGATTTCTTTATAAAGTTGTCATAACAATAATGGGAGTATATACTATAATAATGTATAATACTTTAACCATCAGTTAATGAAAACCTCATTGGATAGATATAGATTAAGAAGGATTTAATATTAAACCTTTTTATAACTAAAATTATTTATACATATTAATAAATACATATATATATATATAATAAACGATTGTTTATTTGTAAATTTAAATGAATATATATTTATTATATTAACTTATATTTATCTAAAGCTTAGATCGATTTAAATTTATATTCTATATGTTATTTTGGTAAGAGTATTAACATCTTCGGATGTTTTTTTTTCTTCTTTTTGTTTGCATATCAAAATATGCGAATATTTAGTTGTTGTTTTTGATTTTCTTTAAGCTTTTTGACTTGATTTCATTTTCATATTGGTTAGCCTCCATTTAGACACGATTATGCTTTAGATTTCCATTTTAGATATGCATACTAAGTATATGTACATATATTTATTATGTTATTATTTTTCGGTTCGGTGAAGATCAACATTAGTTTTGAGAATTTCACCTTGTCTAAGTTCTGACTAAAAGAAAAATGATGACCTGCTAAAGATAAGCTAACGGAGGAGTTGTGCGGCTTTGAACATTGAAAATTTAAAAGTATAAATAAAAGTAAGATTTTATTTCTTTCTTAATAATCATTGATTGGGTTACACGCTCAATTTCATACAAAAGTCAAATCACCGTGACACATTTGTTTTGTTTATACACATACATATATATGTATATATACTATATAGTTGAGATCTTTATATGTGTATATTTTGGCTATTTAATTTAAGATATAGTAGAATTGTTAGATTTAAAGAAGGTTTCTTTTTTTTTTCAAATCTATTCATTATAATGCCGAAATTGTTATTAACTGACTGACTGGTGGGAATTACCTGAGAATTTTTGCACATGATCTTGACATGCTACATGTACTCCTCCACCTCTACCATTAGAATACATGCTAGTTAGTTCTATTAGACAGTTAGTTAGTTAGTTTTTTTGATGTAAAAGATGACCTTAGATAGTTATTGACATTGTAGCTGAATAAAGCAAATAGAGATTTTTATAAAATAATTAACAGTTTGGTAAGGTTCAGTTAACAAATTTTGCCGCAATTTGCCAATACGTTTACTTGCCAAATGGCCGCATAATTAACAAACTTAAAAACCATCTCCCCCCCCCCATTCATCTCTCCACTTCTCTTTCTCGTCATTTAGTTTAGGTAAGTGCTTTAATATTCATTGACATAATCGTCTTTAGAGTAGCAATAAACTGCATGTAATAGTAAGCAGACGTTGAGATTTGAGGGGGAGGGGAGGTGAGGGGGAAGTAAGCCACCATCATTAGTAACGCACCAAACCGACTGGCGGCTGGCTGGATGACTGACTGACTGACTGACTGGCGGTCGGGTGGTCGTGCTGTGTGTGTGTGGATGTGTGTATGTTGCCGCTTGGTTCCACGCCATGGCACACATTCGCAACGCAACAATGCGAATGCAACAAAAGTGTCACCCAAAATCATTTAATGATGCATTTCCTCCCCTTCTCTCGCTCTCGGAATCCATGTCATCTTTTTTATTTTTTCTTTTGCAGCAAATCTACCAGGAACTACAGTGGCCCATCAGCTGGTTGTAGCCATACGACAAAAATGTACACCCGAAGAGGTGGTCAATATATTAAAAGAAATCCCAAGTAGTGGCTACAGTGGCGAGGAGATGTCAGATGGCAGTTTCAATGCTCTCAAAATTGATGTATTCGTTCAGACATTGTTAAATCTTGGCTCGAAATCCTTTTCGCATAGTTTTGCTGCCATATCGAAATTTCATTCGGTATTTCGGGCACTGGCCGAAACGGAGGAGGCACAAATCTGTATATTGCATAATATCTTTGAGCTCTGGTCATCGCATCAACAGATGATGGTTGTTCTCATTGATAAATTGCTTAAATTGCAAATTGTCGATTGCTCAGCGGTGGCTACATGGATATTCTCCAAGGAGATGACCGGTGAATTTACAAAAATGTATCTCTGGGAGATACTCCATCTGACAATCAAGAAGATGAACAAACATGTTATCAAATTGAGTAAGTTATTCTGAATTTATTTTGCTTTTGGGAAGATGGATGCCCATTTAATTAATTTCTATTTACTTATCCTCATTCAGATACTGAGCTAAGCGATGCAAAAGATAAACTGTCCAAGGCGGACTCATCGTCTAGCGATTCAGATGATGATACATCGCATAAACGCAAAAAGCCAATCACCCATGCGGATAAACCTTCCGAAGAGGTAACTAAGGGAACAAGCTACCTTACCATTGATATCTTTTTCGATCTGTATTTACTTTTTTTGTTTTAAAGGTGGTGGAACGCATGGAGGAGAAACTAGAGGCAGCAAATGTGAATCAGAAACGACTCTTTCTGATTGTCTTCCAGCGTTTCATTATGATACTCTCTGAGCATTTGTTGCGCTCTGATACAGACGGACGTGATCCGGATACAGATTGGTATCGATGGACAATCGGTCGACTACAGCAGGTCTTTCTCATGGTAAGTTCAACTGTTTGCCTTCTTCTTTATATCATCATTAATCTCTTCTACTTTTTTTTTTTACCTCTCCTCCTACTTTCCTCTGCAGCATCATGAGCAAGTTCAGAAATATAGCAGCACTCTGGAGACCTTACTTTTCACATCAGATCTGGATACACACATATTGGAGGTGTTCCAACAATTTGTGGCCTTGCGTGCGTGAAGATAGCGGGTCAATTGAAAGTAAAAAGTTAATTTAATTTTAAATACCATTGCAAAGAGGAGCCGCCTGCACATTTATTGTAGTCTGAAATTAAGCATTTCCAATTTTTTATTGTACAGGAAAAAAGAAGGGAAGGTCTTACACCGATCAAACTTAACAAATCTGTCGTCCGATTATCTGCCTGTTGTGTCCTTTGTTGCTGTTGCCTATTTTATATAGCATCTATTGGAAAAGTCGATTGAAATATGAATTTGCAAGGGTATGGAAAACTTCGGTATGGCCGTAGTTAACCCGGGCCTCTGGTTTCTTTTTATATATACATAAATATATATATATATTTCTAAGTTTATATAAAGTTTTTTTTTCAACTTGTTTTTGATTAATGAACAAAATATATAAGAAACATTTAGATCTGTTACTTGTTCATATAAATCCATCAAATCATTTACCTACATCCATTTAGGCAGACATTTTATAATTTGTAAACGAATCGAGAGGGAAATATACATACATATAAATACATAATAAAAATATTTAGACACACAGTTGTAAATCGTAAACGATGTAAGAGAGATGATAATAAACCAACAGCCTAATTTTTAATAACAACCATCTGTTTGATTTCATAATAATATATTACAAAGAAATATACACATATATGTATATACCTAAGGTATGTACGTAATAAAAGTGTGTATTCTGAAAACTCTTCATCAATATATGTATGTATGTATAAGATAACACCAATTAATATCCACAGTAATACGAGTGACCCTCGCTGACCACTTCAACTCGACTAACCCTACCTCGGGTCAATTTCCCCGCCTTAGACTAGACATTCGGGCAATTCCCATTGAATCATAATTTATTGCCAGCTTGTATTTTATGGCTAGCAACAATTGTTGCAGTTTATCGACTGTCAGCGTTCAGCGGCTAACAACAATTGTTGCTAGCATAAACAGTAACTGGCACAATTGAAACCGGATGCGTGTGTCCCTCTTCCGCAACTAGGAGAAACTCTGCATGTAGCATATTCTTGGCGGAGGGCCGAGCCTTGATGTTGCTGCAGCAAATTTCGTCCAAAGCAGTCTGGTACTACTGAATTCTCTAAATGTCTAAGAATACTTCTAAATGTTGGGACCATCCTATTATTTAGGTAGGTGTAATAGATCCTGACAAGGACAAAGATAAGTTAAGCATGCGTTCCACTATGAACAATTCTTCATCTATGCCTCAATGCATGGAAATGGAATTAATTTATATAAAAGGAATTGTCCATATATTAAGCAATTCGCTTTTTGTTTTTTTTTTTTTTTGATCATTTTATGATTGCATATATCTTTTGGATGCACTTTCCATTTAAATCTCAGCGCAGAATTTTAAATTAAACCCAAAAGTCTATTATAGTATTTTGATTGCCGCTTATTTCAATCATTTTTTGTATAGCATACTTTTAGGCCATAAACTGTTTGTTTAAGCAACATTTTTGATGCATTTTGAAATTCGATTTATTGCTCTGATTTTGGTAAATACATATGCATGTGTGTCTGTATATATATATATATATAGATATATACTTATGTATTTATCTGTGTATGTATATATATAGATCTATTTTCTCTTCTTTTTTTTTTTATTTTTTGTTTTATATGGATTATATGCGTATATGAAAATATATTTCCAGTTTTGCTCTTGATCTTTGGCTTCGCTTCTGAGGTTTGAGATTACAATTAGCAGATTTTTATCGAAGAATATCTCTGGCTATATAGTTTGGTGTATACATATATATGTTACATGTGTGTGCGTGTGTGTATATAATTGCTATAATTGCTGTTCGGTAAACCAATAACCATTTCCATGAGTTGCTTGTCCAGGTCGATCGTCTTTGTTATCCAGGTTGATTCTCTTATCTATGAGGAAGTGCGTGGCTGACTGGGGACATATTTCTCCGATGGCTGATACTGCCATTGGGCACAGATAGCCTCCTGTTCCGTTAGATTGTAGCCGGCTCTGTTATGGGCAAATTAAATAGAATTTTGGTTTCGTTTTCTGGTTATAATTTATTTATCAAAAAAAAAAAGAAGAAAAATGGAAATCATAATATAATAATAATAGAAATGAAATGAATAAAACGTTAACTTCTTAGTTAAACATGCAAACGAGTTATGTAGGGAATACATGCATATGACTATATGTTTGACTATGATTCAGTTTATGATCCATTATCTACTAATACTACATGTAAAACAGTCTTCTCATGTCTGGCTTATTTATTAGCTCCAGCCATAGTTATTATAGCCAGGCGGTCCTGGACCTGGCCCTGGCCGCTCGTAGTAATAGCCCGATCTTGATCTGGGTGGTGGAACGTCCCGATTGACCGGCGCATATAGACTATCCCAGAGTACACGTGGCCTCTGGACAACTTCGCGTATGATATTGACAGCGGCAAGTCCAACACTTGCCAACTTGACACCAAATCGACGGGCACTTAGCTTAACCGGCGCCAAAACAGGAACGGCCAGGGCCCGACCCTGAGGATGAGCCAAAATCTTGGCTATTAAATTGTCCCCATGCGGTGGGACATAGAGATCCGCCTGCCGGAACTCAGCCGGACATTGATTTGACCCATAAAGATAATCCTCGAACCTCTGATGAGCTGAACAGGGACTTCGCTCCTGAAAGCATGTCACCTGCACCACATTATAGAAAATGGCTCCCAATGTATTCGCCGTTTCTGTATTGGCCGCCTGCAGGCAACGTCTGAATCGGGCATCGCAATCACAATGGGAACGAGTAAAGGTGCCTCTATTGCACAATCCACGCCTACACTCGCCCACATTGAGTACATCGGGACACATGTCATGTTCCCGACAGCAACGATCCTCTCGAGCATGTGATCCCAAATCATCGTAACTTATCGCCGCTGTCCCAGGACCACACCATTTAGTTCCCGGATAGATAAAGCCCAATCCACCACGAAATTCATGACCATAGGAACCCTGACGTCGGCATACCTCTTCCAATTCCATAACCGATTCACGTGGAACCTGACGTATTCGCCGAGGATCCGATTGTAACAACATACGTTGGATATCTCCACTTAACAAAAAAAAAAGAAAATAAACATAGTTAATCAATCGATAAACAGAGTTAATTCAGAATGCCATATACTCACCGATCTGTATGCATTTTACAAAAAGGATGCCGAGAGGATAACTCCACCATTACCGTCATGGTCATGTCCGAGATAAGTACAGCCGAGCCGGAACTAGGTTGCATCACCTGGGTGATAACTAACAGTACCAGCGGCACAGCCAACAAACTCATGGCTATATCACGGGAAGGAAATAATGATAAAAAATTTTCAATAAAAATTATTCTTTTTTATAATTCAGAGATAACTTGATATTCGATATAATCCTTAGAATGGCTCGATTAAAATATAATATCCTTAATTTATATAAAAGCCGATACTTTGAATGATAGTTATATATGTATGTATGTATGTACATATATTTGCACATATGTATGTATGTATATATACAATAACAAGTACATACGTATGTATCTAGATATATTGGAAACCGATTAGTTACCAAAATTCTGCCTTAGCAAATATAGCAAGGGCATAAAGATATTGGCCCTCTGGTTAGTTTGTTTTTTTTTTTTATCTGCAACTTTTTTTCAACAACAATATGTGAAGGACTGACCATGGTTAACTATGTGGGCCATCATTAGCACCGCTGCCGCTGCTGGTTAATTAACAGTTGAATAGATCTCTGCTATTCGCCCGCATAGCATGATTTTTTGCATTTCTATAAGAGCTCGGTGACCTCTGTGTCGCCATCGGCGCAGAGAATAAATCGCCACACTGGAACTATTATAATTTGTATTCACAAATTCCAATACAATATTATATTTGGTCCATAGGTTAACCACTGTAAGCGTTGATCAAAACAAAAACCACAAAGACAAGAAAAACAAAATCATAAGCAAAAACAAAAACAAAACAAAATAAGAAGAGCAGAAATACAAAAATAATTAAAACAAAATTTTTGCAAAATAAATGTTGCTTGATGATGACCAACGGAAACCGAAACTGGAATTAAACTGTATAGCAGAGGCGGTGAACGCGACCTACCCCAAGAAGCAACAACACAACAACAACAGAGCAACAAAAAAAAGAAAGAGAAAAACAAAAGAAACTACAAATATGTCTTGTAATATTTGTCACACAGACCTTGTCATACCCTGTAATCTAGATGAGTTAAATTGGTTTTAGTAGAGCCTAAGCTATGTTGCCAGATATTTATGTTTCCAGCAATTCATGTTGCTAGCTAATCATGTTGCTAGCTTATTATGTTGCTAGTCAGTCATGTTATCAAAATGTTGCTACGCCATAGATTTACATACATATAAGGACTATAATTCATCTATTTTCCGTGAGATTCGGTAAAGATATTATTATATTATTATATTATTTAAAATAGCGAGGATTATTAATTTATGGCTGAAACAATAATCATCACCATTGAATAATTTTAAGTGTATCTGAAAATATATAATCCGCCTAATACATATTTCATGCTTTCGTATAATCTAATAAACCCTTTCAACCCAATAGTTGTAGTAGGGTATAAAAGTTAAAGACAGGAAGACTTATCTTCAAATTAGAGGCGTTAACTTGTTACGAATTCTACTTATTTTTTTTTTCTTAGTTTTTATTTTTGACTCTTTGAAATAGAAAAGGTGAAGGTCAGTTAGGTACAATTTTTCCATCCATCATATCTACATACACACTAGCAAAAGGTATAACAGCTAAACACAGTTGTAAAACATTCAAAGTAATATTAATATTCACATCTATTTATATATATGAATGTATATATACATCAACTCTTGACTTTTGAGAAAAATAATTAATGATGACATTTTCGAGGCGCTTATTATAAGTATTATTTATGTTTGTCTTATTTTTCTTCATATTGTTGTTGCATTGTTACAGTTTCAGTTCCAGTTCCAGTTCCAGCTCCAGTTACCAGTTCATTGTCAAGCAGCGGGTGTTTTGCCGGTGGTGGCAGGGTTAGGTTGAGAATGTTGTCTGTCTGTCACTCAATCAATCAGCTAAACAATTGTTCAATTATTCGATCGATCAATCTTAATTCTCAAGACTTTAATAAATATCTCTGAATGATCTTTAATAATTCTAATGATCTAACAACAAATTGATTATTTATATAATCAATTATTTGTGATAAAATATATGTATACATATGTACATACATATGTATGTATTTATATTTCTTGCATAAGATAAATGGAAACATTTTTCAATCTCTTTTAATTTTCTCTCATAAAGAGACCGATTAAGGTAAATTTCAATCTTGTTTGAATCTGGTCTGATCTTCTGCGATTCCGTTTGAGTTCGTGTCGTCAGCATCGCATATTTTTCAATGTCAATACTTTTGCTTTTCAATTTCATGGCATAATAAGCAACGGACTGTCCGTCCGTCCGTCCGTCTGTCCGACTTGTCTGTCTGTCTAGCTAACGCTTTTATTATTAGTTAACTTATTTTTTCTTTTTATTTATTTATTTATTTCTATTTTGTTTTGCAAACGAAACGCAAATGGTAATCGATTTGAATTTTTGGAACGAACCATATACCAAGTACAATGACCGCGCTGATCTATCCGATCACTTGAACAATTTTAGATTTCTGTTTGCTTTTATTTTATTTTACTTTACTGTCACTCAACAGAAACAGATCAACATCAACAGCATAAAATGTGATCATAATGATGGATGATAATGATCATAATGATGTGTGGGGGCCGTTAAACCTCAGGGAATGTATAATATGCGTACACTTTGTACCCTTTCCAAAATGAATGTGAACTTTGTGATCTCTCTACTCTATAGCTACAAAAGATTCCACAAACACGTGTATAAAATAAATTACAATTTACTATGCTAAAGTTTTTCATTATACCCTTGGATTTCATTACGGGAATTTGTAGAGTTTCAGTATATATAAATTTATATAAGCTTTGCTTTAAGTATGAAATAAACAGTTCTATGTATGCATGCATGTATTTATGTATGTATGTATATGGAAATAGTATTTCTTATCAAAAGTGTTTATTACTCAAATTTAACGAAAATCTATTGTCAAGTTTTACCAAGCAGAAAATCAGTTTTCCAAGTGATATACATACATAAACAGGAACTTTGTTCCTTATATCCTTCCTATAATAAAAATCTTTATTCCTTCAAAATAATTATTAATAAAATATTTTAAGTTACAGATCGAAAATAACTATGTTTTAAATGCTAAACTGTGAAACAAAATGAATATACTCCTTATGTAAGGGAAGAGTAGAAAAGCTAACTTCTTTGAAAAAAGAAAAATAAAAATAAGAAACATTTATATAAATTTATTTATGTTTCTATGAGTATGTATTTATATATGTACATATATGATTATCTCCTGGCCAAAGGGGATTGCGGTCTTAGAAGAGTAAGGGGATGCCGGGTCTTGTCTTGATCTCGAATAAAACCATCAATCAAAGTGCACCTGTTCCTCCTTCTTTACTGGCAAATAGCTACCGTCCCCTGCACCACGATCTTGGCGCATCCAAACTGGTTTCACTGAATTGTTACTGTTTGCATTTTGAATGTCATGGTAGGCCACCGCACCCCTTGTACTTAACCCGCTCCCATTTTACAGCTTCACACCAACTTGCTTGCCCTCTCCCTTGTCCAGCAGTTAATTCTCGACAACAGCAATAATAACAACAACAACAGCAACAGCAACAAAAAAAAAAATAAAAACAAATAAAAAAAAAAAATACCAACATGTAATCGTAAAAGAAGGTTCCAATGACAGCCTCGGCCCAGCTCAGGTTAGGCCAAGACACGACATAATTGCCGGACAGCAGCCGCAACAGATCTTAAATCGCTGTAATCGGTGTAATTGCTGCTCTACGTGCCAAAAGGAAGTTGTCCTTGCCATCGAATAAAGAAACAAACAAACAAAAACAAAAAAAAAACTCTCTTCAATTGAGGTCAAGTTGAAGAGCAGAAAACGCTGTCTTTTATACATAAAACTGAAAAGAACTGAGGATCACATACTTGTACAATTGGGTCACAACTGGGATCATAAATACTTAGTCGATATGATGGTTGGATTGGTTGGATTGGATTGCATTGGATTGGATTGAATCCGATTGATTCACAGAGACAAGGCATTGTAATGGACTATATGACGTTGACAGTAGCCGGTCATTGAACGGCTTCCCGTCGCCTCTTTCGCTTTACACTCTTCTCACCTTAATTTGAAGGCCAAATATCATGAAAGACAAAGGCCAACTATAGTTATAAGATACATAAATCCAAGTACATATACATATGTATATACATACATACGATATATGCAGACATACATATGTTTATTATTATATTTTTTTTTATTTTCATCCAGCTGAGAATGCTAATTAAATGCATAAAGTTAGCAAAAAAGATCTACCCTAAATTCATATTTAAAGTCTTCAAGTATTTGTGTCTTCTTCAGAGATACAATTGAATTTTTAGCATTACATCTGGAATTGCAAACAAAGGGTATTTGGACTTCGTTGCTTTAAATAATTTTATGAAATTATGTTTGTTTAAATTTTAACATGTTTTCTTCAGTTATGACGGAAGTGACAATTGAAAAATATCTAGTTGAACATTTGAATATAGAACTGAACCATCATCTTTTTGGTTTTGCTTAGGTCTTATTGTTTTTCTTTTCTGGTTACTACTATGTATGTACTATACTAACAACCTTAGCCAAATGATAATGTTGTTAATGATTATGATGAAGACGATGTGCTAATCATTGTACAAATTTTCGCAGCATTATTTTGCCTCTCATGTCCATCGTATGTGCGAAAATGCTCATCATATTTAGAGGAGCTTGCTTATCGACTAGTTAAATATTTGTATATAAATATGCGAATGGTTATAGCCATCACCATGATGGTGGTTGTCTCTGTTTGCGAGTAGCGTGTGTTTGGCCAGTAAATGCCAGAATTCTACTTATGTATAAGAGTTTGCTTTTGAGTTTTTCAGTTAACACAACATACTTTAGTGGGTGGGGCTCCATTACAATGTCCATATACATACATACATACATAGATATATAAGACATTGCAATTAAATTAAAATTCTAACAAATATTTGTAGTTCCATTTTAGTATTTTAAAAGAAAAATGTTACAATTGTATACAATTTAGAGATGATTAAGAGACACACTCACAAAAGGAGAGTCTCCTGTTAAGGATTGCGAGTTGCATTAGTAGAAGATCTTTGAAATTTACCCAGGACTTTTAGAATAATAATAATAAATAATAGCCACATTTTAAATACATATATGTATGTACATGAGTGCAGAATATAACAAGGTCAATACATACATACATGTATGTACATACATCATTTGCAAAAATTTCACTTATAGCCCAGTTAGAACTTTTTGCCTTGTGCAACTAATTGTTCTTCAATATACATACATATAAAAGTTAAATGAAATCACGTCCATTCAAGCATAAATTGTTTAATGTTATTAAATAATTAAAATAATTTATCTGGATAACTTCACTATATGTATGTACAATTCAATCGAAAACCCTTGCTGAATATTTTCAGAATTCTCCAATTAAATATTTCCTAACTTATATTTGATTTTTTGTTTTTTAGACTTGATCATTTTTATTGTATTCTTTCCCTTTTTTTGGGACTTTAATAACAAGGCCAATTGGTTGCCTTCACCTCTTGACATTTGCGAAACGCCACTCCACCCAATCCTTCACTCCCCCTCATACTTTCACTCGTTCTCTCTCTCTCTCTCTTTTACTCTCCCTCTCTGTCTGTCAGTGTCTTTCTCTATGTGGCCTTCGTGCGTAAATGACCTTGAAAAAAGGCAGCAGGAGCAGGCCAAGCAACAACAACAACAACAAGAACATTTCCATCATTTTATTCACAAAAAAAAACACTATTCCCGGCACTTACGATTGTTCGTATAGTTTTTGGTATTGCTAATGATAATGGTAATTTTTATTTTTATTTTTTTTTTTCGGACATGTTATTGTTTTCTATACCTGTGAGCTGTTGCAAAAGTTTTTGCCAAAATTAAGAAAATTAATGGCCAGAACAAGGACTTGGTCTTGGCTACTTGTCGTGGACGGAGAAGGCGCGTTTCTGTTTCGATTTCAGTTTCTTTAGCTGACGATGCTCGCAACAAAACATTTCCGCAACGCGTTTGCGGCGCAACTGAACTTGATTCTGGCGCGTCGAACGATGTTAAACTTGGACTTGGCCAAAATTGAAATAAAAGAGAAGAAAACCATAGGAGGCAGAGCTTGGCTGCAGCAGCTATACAGCCACACAAATGCACCAGCCACAACGAAGCTTTGATGCTCTTAAAGATGCTCACATGGGTTCGCTATATTTTAAAATAAAGGTATAACCATTCAGTTGTAATAATATGTAAATATGTAATAGTAATTTCAAAATATTTAATATTGATAATAATTAAAATGCCGTATGAAAATGACCTTTCCTCTTACTCACATTGAAAATAAACTGAGTTCCCATTGGAGATTGGGTTTTTATTTGTAGAAACTTTCGATTGATTAAAAATAGCTTAATGTTTCATTTGTTACTTTTTGAATTAAATTTTTAGAAAATACAATATTATATCTTCATGATCTTGATTGATAATAATTAGTTATCACATTATGTATTTGTGATTTCTAAAAAAATATGTATTAGACGATTATGAAGATAAAGGTCTTAATATTTGTGAAACAAATTTTTTTATTATTATTTATTTTGCTCGTATATTACCTAAAATGTTCTTCATGTTACAAATTTATGAATTAAAGTATTTATGTTAATTTAAAATAAGCAATCGAATGCGCTAGTGATTATACTCTATAAGTCAAGCGTATACGCAATAAAGAAACAAAAACAATGTTAACGCTTTTACTACGAAGGAATTATGAATGAAAAGCTTCAAGGTGCAGAAGCTTTTTTACGCAGAGTCGAGCTTTATGCGAGAGCTTCACCGGTGATCCAAGCTTTAGATTGGTGCTCCATCACTTAATTAGAGAGGCAATTGAGAAGTTTTCAATTTCGTTAAAAGAATATTTCAAAAATGTATACATATATGTATGTATATAGAATATCTACTTTTATATCAAAAATTATATTATTTTTGTAATTTTATCTTATAGTTTTGAATTAAATATACATATAAATAAATATATAAAGTTTTAAGATTAAACTAAGCCATATTCTTTTTACGGATTGTCCATCAGATTTTCGCTGGGAAGAGGATTCTCTCTTCGCGATCAAATATAGTTGAGTTGATAATATAATAGCATAGGGAATTACATACATCCCAGCTCGATCGTGGTGGTGAGGGATTATGTTTCAAAGTCATCCAACGATTGGGCGTAATCCAGTGGAAATTGATTTTATATATCAAAATATCTGATCAGTCAGTAGTTCAGTCAAATTTGAATTGTTTGCAGAAATCTAGTCAGTCTAGCGAAAATCTTAGTCATGGAGGATTAATTTGAAACAGACGTGTTCAATATATTATTTCATAATTGAACGAACAGCAATTAATAAATAAATAATTTGGAGTCACTAAATTCAAGTTGTATAAATTGTTTATTAAATATACATGTTTGTTTTGTGTCTTGTATTAGAAAAACAAATACATACAATAGGATTTTATGCAATTGCAAAAATTAAGTCTTATATACTAACAAAAAAAAAAAAAAGAAAGAATATACATTTATAAAAATAAAAAGGAATTCTATTTATTTATATATTAGTTACAAAAAAAAAAAAAAGTATATATAGATATATATATATATATATATATATATATATATATATGCCGCCTGGCTAACTGCGGCATAGCCGTAGTTTCTATACCCTTGCAAATTGGCATTTTGACGGATCATTTCCTATGTTAAAAATATAATACAATAAACCGATATCAATGATGTTTCCATATTAATAACTAATAAAAACAAAAAATAAAGAAAACAAAAGTGATGTTTCCTCGGCTTAAACTATATTTTCGACCTATCGTTCCTATGGTAGCTATATATGTATGTATGTATGTATGTATGTATATGATATAGTAATTTGATATTGATTTAATTTGGCAATATTTTAATATCTTGATAGTTATTGCACTAAAAGTGTTTTCAACCGATCGTATTCTATGTGAGCTATATAATCTCATCAAACTTTCATTTCAAATTGGCTATATCAAATTGAAAATGCATAAGACTGATAAATACAATATTTAAATAAAATAACCTAACAAACCAAAACCAATTACCTCTATGGGTACAGATGTTTATGTTAAAAGTTAAGTCCTTTGATTTAAATTTCATTAAGAACTTTCAAAATGCAAGACTAGAGGCAGAGTTGAAGACAGATATATAACTTTCCTTGAATATATACTGTATATGTATGTACTTTTATATAAATTAATATATATACTATTGGACATATTTAATTCCCGCTCTGACTAAAATCTATACAAAATTTGCAAGGGTATTTAGAAAAAAAAAAGTTATTTGTTTTAATTTCGGATTAAAGTTTTCTTTGTGGTTTTATATATTTATGTTTGTAAGGCTAAAACTAATCCGTTTCAGTTCTTGTTCTTGGATATTGGGTTAAGATTAGTTATTTTTTTGTTTTATTAGGCAATTGGCTTGTATGTATATATATACATATATATATATATATTTAATGTTTATAAATATATGTATATATATATATATATAATTTCCCTAAATATTTTAGATTTCAAAAACGTTTACATATTATTTTTTTTTTTTGCTTTTTCGCTGATTTCGGCTTAGAAGTAAACTATTAACTAACTGAAGTTATTAGCGGGAGACCAATTAATTTGAGATGTTAAAGGGATGAGGAGGAGAACTTTTTTCTTTAAATATACTTTATCTACTTTTTTTTAGTTCTCAATTTGTTTTTGTTTTTGGTTTTTCCGTTTTATGGGATTCATAAGATATAATATATATATATATACTACAATTTTTAGTTCAATTAACGGGATTAAAGGATTGCAAGGACGTTGAAGAACATTTCACAATAATGTTGAACGTTAATTTAGTTATTTGATTTTCCGTGTGTGTTTGAAACATCGGATACATATTTATATGTATATATACTAGGTATCGGGGGATCGGGATGATCGGATGATAAATGGGATTAGGATGAATTTGATATTGCTGTCTTAGATCCAGTTAGTTGGTTAATGTTTGATTTGTTGGTTGATAGCTTTTCTTCATTAGTTTCCACATTGTTGCCTTTGGCGTCTCGCTCAGTCTTAACCATAGATAGGTGGGATCATCTATCTAATGTTGGCGAACAGATTTAGGACCGATTTGTTTTCCTTTTGGCTACGTGCCTTGCTAAATACATTCCAAAAGCGTAACGTCTCATCGCCAGCACCAGTGACAATCGCCTCACCATCGGGACTGAGTGCCAAATATAATACACGATACGAATGTCCAGTCAGTTTGGCCACTTGTGTCAATGATGGATATTTCCATACAAGTATCTGGTTCTGCGAATAGCCATGCGTGGAGACCAGCTCCGACGAATGCTTGGACCAGGCCAAATTGCAAACCTGCGAACCGGTATCCACGCACTGCATGGGCTGACCCGTCAGCGTATTCCAAAAGCGTATACAACGATCTGCAGTACCCCCGCCACTGGCCAATAGACCATGATGATGCGGTGACCAGGCAATGGCTTTAACAGCTGCCATATGTTCGGTATATGATTGCACGGGATTCACTGAATGCTGATTCCAAACGTAGAGACGATTGTCATTACCACCGCTTGCCAGGTACTGATTATCGGGTGACCATTTAAGTCCACAAACCTCCTGCCTATGGCCGGCCAGACGACGTTCCGATTGCAATTGTGGTGTACGTGTATCCCTCTGGATAATCCAACGATCCCGCGATCCACTCGATAATATGTCACTATTCCAGGCCAATGCACCCACACGTGCCGAATGCCCATTTAGTTTGTTAATCTATAATAATATTAATCGGTCAGTTATTTAAAACCTTTCAATGAATTTGTTTTATGTGATTCTAACCTGCTTATTGGCAGCAACATCCCAAACTGTTACATAACCATGATGTGTACCCACGGCCACTGTATTGCCACGCTCATTCCATGACACCGAAGTCACTGTATTTGCATCCGGACTGAGGTCACATAAACGTGTAACCTGACTAGTACAGGCACTCCATAAATAAACACAACTTCCTAGACCAACGGCCAAAACATTTTGGGATGACCAATCGACCAAATTTAAATAGAAATCATCTTGCAATTCTGGTGCATCGAGTACCTTAAATGGTATACGTGATATTTTCCTTGTTGCCTTTCTGGGTGAACGTAATAGTTTTTGACTTTTAGCGCTAACCGGTGACAATGAGTAGGGACACTCGCCATTGTAGTCCTGCAACAATACGGAATTGGTACAATATGTTAACAATAATGGAATGAAACAGAAATATTACACAATTTACTTTTATACTATGTAATTATCCTATATTATAGTGCTCTAAATATATACTATGTACTTATGTATGTGTGTATATGTATGTATATATGTACATACATACATACATATGCATATTCGTTTGTTTATATTCTCTCTAAGCAAGATCAATTCTTTGGGTTTAGCCAATTGTTCCAGTTGCAGCTGAGCGATAAATTGCCAAAGCAAATTTCCAAATGAAATACACACACATAACAAAAAATAAAATAAAAATAAAAATACAAAAAAAAGAGACTTATGTTTGTTTAACGCGTACTTGGCGGGGCAATTAACGCCATCATGCTAAAAGCTGCGACCGCTGCCAGTACGTACCATCATCCAACGTTTTGTGTCCCATAATATTATATCCCCCCACGTACCAAACGCCGCCTCCCCCCCAAACACCGTTTAACCCTTTGGCCGATAAACATACATACAATTGCCTTGCCTATTGACTGGCCGGCCCTGTCCTCTCTCTCTTTCTGTAATTTGAATTTACATTTGGCACGCATTCCATTCCATTCCAATTGCCGTGATTTTTGTTTTCTTTCTTCTCTTCTCTTCCTCTTCTTCTTTACATTGGTGTTTGCATAGAAAATGCGTGCAGAAGTGTGTTAAACGTATGCGAGGGATGGAGGCCTACCTAGGCCCTTAACCTAAGCTTTCTGTGTGTAGTACCTGCCCCTGTTCCTCTCCATCACCCTCTCCTCTCTCTATCACTCTTTTGTTTACTCTCCTTTTCCTCATTGTCTGACTAAAGCCACACTTATGCAATTTCGTTACCATAAAAAATGCGTGATTTAAGTCACGAAAAAAGACGAAAGAAAACACAAATGGGGAAAAACTAGTTAACAAGGGAGATCTAAATTGGAGGTATGCTCCATTTTTTTTAGCACTAAGATGTAACGGCATAACTGATATCCGTACATAAATACATGCATACATATACGTATATGTATTTACATTTGAATGGGTTTATCGGAAAGGGAGGGGGAATCACTAAAACTGTTTGTTTACATTTGTTGTTGCTTCGCATATAAGATAGAATTTCTAGCATCTAATATGTATTTTACTTGAACTTTTGTTAGATCAAGTTACAATTAAATCAGTCCATAAACAGTTTCCGATTTGAATCACATCGTGCTCCACGAGTAGTAGAATTCTTCTAATCAAACTTCAATCTTTATTTAAGCCATGTAAATCAACTGAGCTTAACTCTCTTTAATCCTCAACTAACTAAAGTCATTCATTCTTAACTATTTAGCTTACATATTCATAGTTTAAATTATAAAAAACAAACCCCTTGTGAAATTCAGTGCCGGGTTTTTTATGGGAAAACTAGGTATAAATATGTACATACATATATATATGTATGTATGTAAGACTTCTTCACAAAAAACCCATGTGGCATCTGAATGGTATTTCTTTCATTTTGATTTGTCGATTGGTTCGATTGGTCAGTTGGTAAGTGAATTTCTTTGTTTCCAACTTGATTGTATCTTGTCCGTATATAAATATGTACATCTATTTATAAACATAAATATACATACATGAATTCATATACATACATACATATGTACATATGTATGTACGAATGTTTATACAAATGTGACAAATCATTAGTTGCAAGAAATGCATGAATGTACGTACATTTTTAAAATGAATCAAACGTTCTTTTGTCAAGGATCGCAACCTTTTTTTTTTCCATTTAAGTCAAATTCAATTTGTTTTTCAATTTTCAAAATATTCATTCCTTTCTACGTGAACCATTAAAAAAAAAAATGTATTTCACTTGTGTCTATATCATTAGCGTGTCATGATGGGGTTGGTATGAAATATAGTTCCAGTTGGGTGTGTGGGGATCTGGATCTGGATATGTGCCTGTGTCTGGGTTTTGGGTCAGGTGATTAAGCATGCAAACATCCCGAGACAAACATACTTTTATTTTTTCATTTTTTTTTAATTTCTGTTGTCGTTGTCAAAAATTTGTTACTTGTGTTTACCTTAGATAAGTCGGGTAAGTGAAATGTATGACTAAGGCACATTGACCTGCTGTACAGGAGGAGAGTCGCTCAAGAAATAATGAAGCATATACATACATATGTACATAGATATGGGGTGAGTTATCATAAGTTTAACTTTTGGGTGTGTTATAAGATAAATCACATAAAACATGAAGTTGATCTATGTATTCCTACTATTAACAGAATTATCCATAGGCTGAACGAACATCAATATCCATATCAACAGAATATATTGTAGCTGCAAAATGTTTAATTTTCCTACTATGTATATTATATTTAAATTATGTATGTATGTATGTACATATATACATACATATGTATATAATATGCATTCATTTATTTTTTTTTTCTTTTGCTTTTGTTTTTTGGACACAGGTCATGCCACCACTTGAGAGAGAAGAGAAAGAGAGAGAACCAAGATGCCTCTTAATTCGTTTGATAAATTAAAATTAAATTCAATTAACCCATGTCGAGCAAAGATAACCAGAACTTAATTACATTTGAAGTGGTTCTGACTGCAGAAAGATTATGAGATCATGGGAGGTATTACATACATACATACAATACATACATACATATACAACAAGCAATGAAGAGAGAGCGCGCGCGCTTTTTTTTTGGAGGAAGGTCAATGGGCCGGGCCGAGCCGGACTTTAATGGTTCACTTTACACATTTGGCCAGCAAAATTGTGTGCGTTTTAATGGCTCCATCCATACAAACACAAACACGCACACACATACGAGAGTTTTGTTTCTGGGGAAAATCCCCCCCACCCCACCTCGTCTCACCCTTTCGGCCAGAGCTAAGAGAGAGACCATCATAAAACGTACAATCAACTGCCATTAAAATTTAAATGTTTTTCGATGCCAAGAACCAAGAAAAAGACAGACAGACAGACAGTGACAGAAAAATATAGAGAGGGAATGGGGTAGGGGATGGATGAAAGGCGGAGGGCTAATGTGGTAAACCTATTAGAAATTCAATTGTTAAAACGATTAACACACACGCACGCGGTACACACACACAAAGAAGAAAATTCATTTTGCCGGCCAACGCATTAACTGCCGCTGTTGACAAATGTGAAAAGGAAATCCAAAATCTTGTAAAAACTAGAAAGATGGACTAACTTCGGCCGTGCCGAAGTTCGTATACCCTTGCAGATTTTCTCTATATAATTCACCAGAAGCATTATTGTAAATTAAACATACCAAATTTACAAATTCAAAATTTTGAGCTTGAGGAAAAAAATTTTTCATACAAAATTTTTTTTTGTACCGATTGTTCCTATAGCAGCTATATGATATAGCCAACCGATTCTGATAAAACTTGATTGAAGTATTAAGAAGTTTATTAAACTCACAAATATCAAATTTCGTGGCATTCGGTTGAAAAACAACAGAGTTATTAAGGATAAACCTTATTCATGACCGATCGTTCCTATGGGAGCTATATGATATAGTCGTCCGATTCAGATCAAACTTGGTTGAAGTATCAAGAAGCATATTAAACTCACAAATATCAAATTTCGTGGCATTCGGTTGAAAAACAACAGAGTTATTAAGGATAAACCTTATTAATGACCGATCGTTCCTATGGGAGCTATATGATATAGCCAACCGATTCTGATAAAACTTGATTGAAGTATTAAGAAGTTTATTAAACTCATAAATATCAAATTTCGTGGCATTCGGTTGAAGAACAACAGAGATATTGAGGATAAACCTTATTCATGACCGATCGTTCCTATGGGAGCTATATGATATAGTCGTCCGATTCAGATCAAACTTAGTTGAAGTATAAAGAAGCATATTAAACTCATAAATATCAAATTTCGTGGCATTCGGTTGAAAAACAACAGTTATTGAGGATAATCCTTATTTATGACCGATCGTTCCTATGGGAGCTATATGATATAGTCGTCCGATTCTGATCAAACTTGGTTGAAGTATCAAGAAGCATATTAAACTCATAAATATCAAATTTCGTGGCATTCGGTTGAAAAACAACGGAGTTATTGAGGATAAAGCTTATTCCTGACCGATCGTTCCTATGGGAGCTATATGATATAGTCGTCCGATCGGGATGATTCCGAGATATACAATGCCTGCAGCAAAAGGAGCCTATGCTGAAAATTTCAGCTCTGTAGCTCTTATGGTCTCGGAGGAGAAGCTGTTGATCCAGACAGACGGACAGACGGACAGACGGACAGACGGACATGGTCATATCGACTCGGCTATTCATGCTGATCAAGAATATATATACTTTATATAGTCGGAGATGCTTCCTTCTGTGCGTTGCAAACTTCTGACCAAAATTAATATACCCTCTGCAAGGGTATAAAAACAAAAAATAAAATAATAATGAAAAAACAGCTAAAGCTCGGTGTTTTGTTTGTCTTTTTTTCTTGTTCTTTTTTCTTTCGTTTCTGTCTGCGATTAAAATCTGTGAACGGCCTATGCCCCCCTTCTCTCTCTCTCACTCTCTTCCCTCTCTTCATGTACCATTTATATCCACCTTTTCCCCTCCTCCTCCTTACGCCACCTACCTCTCACTTTTTTTTATGTTGCTCATTTTGTCATTATTTTTCTTTTTTTGTATTTTTTTTGGAGAATTCGTCACTATAATATTGTCATTGCTGAATTAACAGAGATCTGTTAGTTAGATAAAAATAAAGTACAGTCACCGCAACAATATCGAAAATCGGTTTATTCTAGACTATTAAAGGGCATGCTAAAAGTCGGGCTCAGTGCCAACTTGTACGACTATGTTACACTATATTCAATGCCAACAATTGCTATAAACTAATTTACCAAAAAAATATCATAGACTGACTATAAAGTAGAATATATTATAAAGTTAGAACGGATGTTCCTTTGTCATCACGATGCTATATGCCAAATATAGAATAGATATTTTTAGGGAAAAAACTAGTTATATAAATCACATATATGTATCAATATTGGTAAATCAATCTTGAAGCGTATGAAAAATTCGTTTTAAATTCCCTCGCTTTGTTTCTTTTATTATTGAAGAAGAAGCAGAAGTAGAAGCCGAAGAAGAAGAAGAAGAGTTGCCGGCCGGCATTTAGCCGTGTATTGTTATTGGTGTAGTGGGCGGCGCTTGGAGGCAGCTTATAAATTAAACAAATAAACAACCAACCAAGAGACGATCACGGACCAGTCATGATCATGAACGGATCTCACACGAGAAGAGAAGAGTGGGAATAAAAAAAAATGAAAGACAGAGAGAGAGAGAGAGAATGTGTGTGTTGGGCGGCAAGTGGAATGTGAACAGGCAACAGGTTGCCGGACCTGCCCCCTTTAGTTCCACAGGGTTAATCACTTTGATAATTTATATACCTACTAAACGAATACAAAAAAATATATAGATAGACAAATATACACAACTATATATATATATATATATATATATGTATATATATATATGTATATATATATATATATATATATCTTTATATATATATACATATGTATTTCTATAGTCATAGCCGTCTTTGGTCTTAGCATTGTTAATGCTATGTTAATGCAAATGTCTGCTGCATAAATTTATAATAATAATAACAATAAAACAAACAATGAAAGAAGAAGTTTGGTGTCGGTCGTTGGAATCGGAATTGGATTCGGAGTCGGTTTTTGGCCTTAATATGCTTGTGTTTCTATAATTCCATAATAGCTTTTCGAAATGGTTAAACCAACAGGTGCACGAAATGATCTAGCGACGGACTCTTTGTTTTTGTTTTTTTTTGTCGTTTTTTTTTTTTAGAATTTCAAGTCCAAGCCAAAGACAGAAAATGCGTAAGAGAGGATTCAGTTGTTACAGTGGAAACATGCGCAAGATTAACGCTGTGGCCCTTCCGATCTGAGACAAAAAAAAAAGAATCAATAAACCCTCCTGCAATGTCTGACCATTGATATCCCAATCCTATTGCCAATGTGAAACAATGTGTGTGTAAGTGAAAGAATAGAGAAATATTACTAAATCATTATAACACGAGTATTACTTCTTAATATCTGCGTTCATAAATTTCTAGTTCGATATCGGATATACATATATACATAACATAACATAACGCTTCCAAAGAAGGAACAAACTGTCATAACAAGTTCTTAAACTTGTCTATCATGGGGAAATTATTTTTGACACATGGACGACTACCGTCGGTCTCACTCACTCGCTCGCTCGCTCAGTCAGTCAGTCAGTTTGTCATTAAGTTGGCTATTCATGCAGACAGTCAATCAGGCGCAGTCACTGTACGTGTTCTCTCATTATTTATGACAAAAATATTTCGACCGCACATAATTGAATTATATATGTACATACATATATGTATATACATACATATATACAAAAATATCGATAGAAGGAGGGGGCGGGGTGTGGCCAACAAAATATTCGTGTTAATTGTGAGGGCGTGATATAGATGAATGAATGAATGAATGATGGAATCGCTGGCAATTACATTTGCCGGTTTTGCTGCTGGTGCTGCTGGTGGTCAAGTCAAGTTTTGGCCAAATGTTTCCCCATCACATTAATCAACTTAAATATGGTTAAGGCTCGAAGGGAGGGAGGGGAGGGGAGGTTGGTAGGTAGCAAAAATAAAAAAGAATAAATGAACTGATTTTGTGATCTTTTCTAGTTTCTTGCCACTTCAATCAGCAAATCTCTGGGTACGCATCAACCTCTATACCTTTAACTCTTTTCCTCTCCCCCTCTTTCCCTCTCTCCGTCTCTTACCATCTACCTCTCCCTCTTTATAACATTTACAATTATTCTTCTTCCACCAGTCATTGCTATTGACTCAAGTGTCGTTTTAGACCACTGAAGTAGTTAGATGATTCTATGGAGAGAGGGGGATAGAGAGAGAGAGAGAGACACAAAAAACAAAAAAGGTAAAGGAGATCGAGATGTGAGGAAGGAGATGGAGAAGCTGTTGACCACTTGAGAGTTTTTGGTCTTTTCCATTTTTTTATTTTTTATTTATTTTTATTTTATATTTTTTTGTCTCAGTTTGCTGGCAACGTGTCAACTGTCAAAAATTAGTCAAAGCAAACGGCCGTCCGTCCTAGCAGCTGCGTCCCATCCATCCACCGTACGTGCCGGGAGTAATTCAAGAAACATAAATCTGATAAGTGAGCGCAAATATGTCAGGCCGGTAATAATCATAATAATCATCATAATGATGATGATGACGATGATGATTCTTTTGCAGCAGCTACAACAAGTGGCAACAGTTTTTTTTTTCCTTTCTCCTATTTTATACCCCTTACGCAAGGTGATTGGATTGGGGGGTATATTAGCATTTCCAAAATGTATATTACAAACAGAAATATTATACAGATATATATGTATATGTATCTAAAAGAGAGCTAACATCATTAAATTGTGTTTGTATAAAGTGAAGTCTGTTCTATTTTTTCTTTTTTTTTTTTTTTGTTGCTTTTATATTTGTTTGCCAAATTTCAATACAAAAATTGTTTTTTTCATAAATAGGAAAGAGATATGTGAATAGAGGTATGTACATTTATATATATACATATATATATATATATATATATTATATGACTTAGGCATGGAATTTAAAAAGAAATAGTTATACTTGATATATTATTTAAGATTATTCAACAAAAATCAAGTTCTTTTCTTTTTCTATTTTTGATTTTTTCTTTTTTTTTTTACTTTATTTGTTTTCCCTTTTTCTTGTGTGTTTGGAAAGGAAAACACTTGAACAATCAGTTTCGTTTTATAATGATGAACAGAGAGCACCGGCTGCGCCTACACACACACGCACCAACCTACACGCACACGCACAACAAAATCAAAGTGTGTTAACCCCATAGAGACTATGAGCAACATTTTCCCTCCCATCTTTGGTCAAAGATATAGATGAAATGAAACCGGTTCAATAGACAGAGAGAAAAAAGAGAGAGAGAGGAGAAATTTTCCCAAGCTACCTGTAGCTGACCTGCAACTCAACCTTAACCTGTCTCCCTGTCTGTCTGTGACTTTTTCTTCACCCATCCATCCATCTATCCATTCCATTCCATTCCATTCCATTCCATTCATTCATTCATCTAAGCAGTTCTTTTATAGGAGACCATCTCTCTCTCTCTCTCTTTTAGTGCATTCAACTCTCGTCTGTCTCAATTAGCACCAAAAATTCAGACATAACGTAAGTTGACTGCAAATTCAATTAAATGCAGTTTTTAACAATGAGTCAATCAAAGTGCCGCCAGACAACAGACAACACACTATTTAATGGGACTGAGACTGGACTGACTCTGTCTATATAAAAATATCTATGTATGTATATGTATATATATACTTATACATACATATATATATAAAATAGAGTTTGTTTGTTTTTTGTTTTTTTTTTTGTTACCTGTTTGGTGGGTGATTGATATTTGAATAGACTTCGTTTGGCTGCCGGTGTATAGGCATTCTCATTACGCTCCTCGCCGGCTGTCTTCACATCATCAATGGCCGATCCAAGGAGTTCATTCTTTAATAGACACGAATAGGCCAGGCTATCGCGTGCCGTTTCTCCACAATCTCTCTGCTTTTTGCTTGTCTGTGGTGAATTATCATTTGACTTGTTAATGGATGCGAAATTCGTTTGCCAATTATTGTTGGCTCTGGAAAAAATGAAGAAAGGAAAATGGAAATTTTAACTTTTGTGAAATTTTATCTATATATATGTATGTATATGTATATACACATATGATGTATGTATTTAAGTTTCGTCGTATACCTTGAGTTTCTGTTTCTGTTTTTTTTTTTTGCCAAACATAAATTATTTATACAATCAACAACAATGGCAAAATAGCACCAACCAGAACTGCAAAAAAAATTTAATTTATGCAAAGGCGTTCAAATTCAATTGTGCGATATAGCCCCCCCTTCCTCCCCATTCCACCCCCCCCCTCCACTTCACTTCCTTATATATAAATATATAGGTATATATTCCCCCCTCACTACTCTCTCTCACCCTTTATCTCTTCTCCTTGTTTCAACACAAAAAAAAACAATTGTTATTATTTTTACTCATAAAACATAAAAAACGTGTGCAACGTGCAAAAAAAAAAATTCATATTGACGGTCAAATTTTGCAAAATTTGCAAAAATAAAATTTGAACAAAAAAAAAACACAATTATTTGCCATGAAATTTGGCCAAGTGTGAGAGAATTTTGAACTTCCACTAATAAAGAGGGATAATCCGATGGATGGGGTGGTAGGGGGATGTGTTAGTGGGTTGGACGAGGTATTACGTTGGTCGCGGTATTGCATTGCACTAACAAAAAACACACACACAAAACTGTTTACGAATGCAATAAACGTGTCGTTGTTGTCTCTCCCCACGATTATAATCAAGCAAACGCATTTCAAGTGCCTACTTCCACCTACAATAAATCAATTTCATAAACATAAACGGATGAGCAACGCATAGGGGGTGGGGTGGTAGGGGGTGCTTCCCAAGAGCAGGAGAACTGACAGGATGGGACAGAATTCTATACAATTTAATCAAGACAAGATCGGAGAGTGACAGAGACAGAGAAGGAGAGAGAAGGGTGGGGAAATAGATTTAAAACGAATCTCATTTTTGTTCTAATTACTGTTATTTAATATTACGCTACGCATTTTGGCGGCTACAACTGTACTTTTTCATACTCTTTGATCAATTAACAGTAAAGAGAAACAGAAAGAGATAAAAACAATTTTGAAATCTACATTGGATTCTATATCAATTTGAGTTAACAAATCTTTTATACAAGTGAAGCAGTTATAATTTGGCGACAGTTGTGTATATGTACAAACATATATGTACATATATAAACATATGTATGTATGTACATATGTATGTTTGTTTATTTTGCATTTTGTTCCATTGCCCCATCAAAACGAATGAACTTTCCAAACACCTTTCCGCTGCCCAACTCATTAGCGTGCAGTTCACTATGTATCTACATACATACATATGTATACTCTTACACGAAGTTTTATTTATGTTAAACGTACATTTTATAATTGAATCATTTTAGATCATCTTAGTTAATGACATCAAATTATATATTTGCTTGATTGCCGTTTCTATATCTGAACCGTTAAATTTAACTTTTGAAATACTTCTTTTATTTAATTTTTCTCTTTTATGTAGTAAACAAAATTTGTTTTAAACTTTCTTTTATTTTTCATATAAAAGAATAACATTTTAAGAAATTTGAAACCGATTCAAAAAAAGGGGGGTGAAGATGAGCTTCTTATTATTTATTTTATTATTTGAAGCAATTTCTTGTTGGTCAAAAATCGAGTCATCAGAAATCACCTGGAAATGCTCAACTTATAGATTAATTTTGTTTTTTCACTTATTTTAGATTATCGAGTAAGAAGATTTACTTCCAAAGGGCCCATGTCTATATTTTGATCGAATTAGCCACATCTAACTACATACATTGAAAACGTGTTGTGTTTAATATGTATATGTATGCAAACATGTATTGATATACGATATATACTTATATGTAAGTATATATCTAGTCATTCCATTTCTTGTTTGTCAAAATTAAGTTAGGAAAATAACTTTTGTATATTTCGGGAAAGGGTAACACAAAATCGACTTTAGGTATATTTCACGTACACCAGGAAAGAGGCACCGTTAGCCCATCGAGGCGCAGCCAGGCGGGAAATTCATAGGGCAATTGCTGCTGTGGTTCTTGTTGTTGTTGGTTTCTTTCTTTTTTTTTTTTGTTGTCTGTTCTTTTGCTGCACACGATCAACGAAAGCGGAAAAGATGATATAGCAGAAACAAAACAAAATAACGGCGGAGCTGGACTTGGAGCTGTTGCTATTGTGGTTGCTGCTGTTGTTGTTGTTGTTGGTTGTTGTTGTTATTGTAAGTGACGAGTTCAATGTGCTACAGTGGCCCTTTATGTGTGTGTGCATGTATGTACATATGTATGTATAGACTCTCTTTCACAATACTCACCTGCATGGTATAAAGCGATCCAACGATGTTGGTGTAGTCGAGGATTCCAAGTTATCTAATAGATTCCTGGCTACTGGACTGCAATGCTTCAATATGCGCTTCTCATATTCCGGACTGAACATGATTAATCTTTTATATTATGATATCGTTTTTTTATTTTTCACCTAACAATGAACCGTTATATGTTTACTATATTATTTGATTTTATTTTATTTATATGGGAAGTGTGTGTGGCAGAGGAATGGATAGTTCTTCTTTTAATTAATTTAACGCCAAAACAAAAAAAAAAAAAATTAAAGAAAACTTAATAAAATATATATATGTATGTATATATATGAGAAACACACACAATGATTCCCAATCCAAATTGACTTGTAGTACAAAATATTATATATATTTACACATATATGTATATTTATATATATATATATATATATATGTATGTATGTATGTATATATGTATATGTATGTATTTGATTTTAGCTGTAAGAAAGAAAAGAAAGAGAAAGAAGAATTAATTGGTTGTGTTTTTTGATTTTTCACAAAAAATTTAAATAAAATTGTAATTTGTTTTTTTGGGTTTTTTTTTTTTTGACAAAACACAAGTCAAGAGACACTCATTAATCAATGTCTTTGATATCTAGGCAAGAATTATGCGTCGAGTCTTTAAATCTTATTCTCTCTTCTCTTTTCGAATTCATGCTGGGCATGTCTAATCAGGCACTGGAATTGGGAATTATATTCTCTATTTCTATTTCTATTTCTATTTCAGTCTCGGTGGGCGTATCAATCAAACAAGTCAGTATACCCCAACCTCCACTCCCCACTCTCCATCTCTCTCTCTCTCTCTCTCTCTCTCTCCGATAACCACACACTTCTCTATCTCCCCTTTTCTGTATTCTGTCATGTTGTTTAAATGTTTTCAAGATGCTCCCATATGAATACTGAAAGGCTGTTAAAATAAGACCACCACAAAACTATCCAATCTATTTCTATAATATCTAACCACAATTTATACGATCATTGACTCGTTTTATATTTTCTAATATCATTAGGATTTCAATTTTAAAGCCAACACACGCTGCTCTTTATACATGGAAAGAAAGAAATACTCCTTCAAATCCTTGCGTGCTTAAACATAATTAGTTTATGGGCGTTAAGTGTTGCCTTGTTAGGGTTTAGATTCTGCTGTTTTTCCCTCCCATCCCCCAATCCTCCCCCCTATACCTCTCTCTCTCCCTCTCTCTCCGGTCAATCAACGAGGGAGAGCTTAAAAAATAATTCACATACATGAGCCAAGACAACACTTGTTCGGTTTCTTTTTCATAAATATTTTTTTTTTGGATACCCCCCTGCTACATATGTACTAGTACATGGTCAGGTTTCTTTCTTTTGGTACGTACCCAAGATAGCGTGAAGTTAGCTCACCGCAAACACTTCCGCATTAAAAAGAAAAACAAAAACAACTTTTTTATAGACTTTCGTAAAAAGTGGAAATCGTTGAAAAACTTGATAATTTTTGATGATTTTTTTTTTTTATTATATTTTCTTCTTTTTTTTTTAGATTTTTTTTATTTTCTATTTGTTTAAAATTCCTGTTGTAGAAAATATATAGATACATTAAAACCAACGTCTGATTGACCGAATGACTGACTGATCTATGGGCTGTATAGAGACAAACTATAACAAAATGAAAATGGTTTACTTGGATCGAGAAATTTATATACTACAGCTTAATAAGTACATACTCTCCCTCTCTCACGCACATGCACACAGAGACACACACACACACACACACATGTATGTATGCATGTAAGATAATAAATGGCATTTACAGGTACACAGGAAGAGACAATAACAGCAGCAGGTACTAACCACTGATAAGCATATATGTACATAGATATCTACATATATACATACATATGTATGTATGTATCTATATATGTACATATATACACAAGTTCAAGTCGATGTCAACCATGACTCAAAACACAATTCGGGTAAATTTCTATATACATATGTATGTATGTACATATGTTTGTATAATGTATATAAATATGTGGCTATGGGAACGGTATGTCTGGGTTTAGCTTGAATGAACACGAATATTGTTAGCTTGGGGGGGTCTGTCTGATAAGCGGTAAATGTTTAATCTGCCTCTCCCAACCCCTTTCAATAAACTTTTCGTAAAACTTAAAATTGGTATACAAACGAGTATGTGTTTATATGTACATACATACATACATATGTATATACGTACTATATAAATGGTTAGATCGGTCAACCACAAGATACATATATGGACATACATATTTACATACATACATAGATAAATAGCACATATCAGAAAAGGAACGGACAAAAAAAAACTGTGTGTCCTAAGAACTCTTTTGTTTTTAAAGCTGCAACTCGATATCAACAAGTGCTTGGACGCACGAGTTTGAACTCTCCTGCCGTAGAGAAAGAGAGAGACAGGTAAGAAATGTTATTTTCTGATAAAATGAAGCTTAGAAATTTTCCGGGCGATAAGACAGAGTATGTAATTGAATTCAGGGCACTAAATGGTGATACAAACTTCGGCATGGCCCAAATTATCTTTTTTGATATTTTTATATATATTTTTTTTTGTTATATGAGTGATATTGTTGACACAAACACACACACATACACACATTAAGTGGCGTGTGAAAGTTAAAGAATAATTTTTGATTTTGATTCGACATGTCGGAAAGTGCAATATGAAACCACATACAGACACACATACATACATACATACACACAGATACATATGTATGAAAAATATGAAATACTATATAATGTTTACAGTTAATGATGGCTAATGCTTCCCCAACTACAAAAATACATTCATACATACATTTACAAATAATTAAAATAAAAGGATGAACTGATAAATATTTATTTCGATATTTGAGAATTGTTAAATTAAATGAATTCTAATGAATACGTTCTAATATACCCTTGCTGAGGATATATTAATTTTAATCAAAAGTTTACAACGCAAAGGAAGAGGCACCTTTAACCAATACAAAGAATATGTCTACATTATTCTTGATCAGCATAAATAGACAAATCGATATAGCTTTTTCCTCCTAAAACCTTTAAAACTACAGGACTAAAATTTTGCACTATTACTTTGATTGTTTAGATGGGTACTATATCATATAGTTGTCTGATCTGAGCAGTTCTTAAATTTTCTATCAACATACAGGGAGGGGCATGCCTATTTCTATGCTTTGCAAAATTTCTGAACAATTTTATAATACCTTAATTATGGGTATAGAAACTTCTTAAAATACTCCTAGAATACATTTAATAGAAAGTGTTTAATTGTTCGATTTTAATAATCAAATATACATATATATTACTTTTACTCTCCGCCATTTTATGAGATTAAAATACGTTTTTTTCATTTTATTTTATAAAATACGTTTTATGCTCAAGTCTTTTAGTCAAAGGACAGAATCAAACACTAGTTTTTACAGTTGAAAGGTTTTATAGTTTTATCTTATACAAAAGGACGGACAAGTGAAAGTTGAAGTTCAAGAATGGAACATACATAATATAATTCAAAGAAATTATCAAAGAAATGATAAGAACAAAGTTGTAAAACAGAACCAAAGTCAGCCCTCCTTGTCACCACCTTTTTACAATAATTGACCTTAACTTTTGGATAAATAATTGTATTAGAATGTACCCTAACTGAATGTGGTAATGCTTTTTTTCAACATAAATACAAAGTTAAGGAAATATTAATAATCAAAGTATACCGATATAGTATCAATATCCAAAATATATACAAATATAGAAACGGTGCAGCGGTTATCTCTGACAAAATGAGAATACAAGGACAGTTAAAAATAAGCATAAATATTAATGCTTTGTTACGATTATATTATAGAAATCGTATTAAAATTGTTCTATATGAATCATAAATAAAACCACAGCTGTCATATCAACATCATATATATATATATATATATGTATATAAATATATCATATATGCATATATGTGTAGGAATACTGAAGTAATGAGTAACTAATATAACATACATTTAATTATTATATGTAATTCAAAAATGTTTTATTTATTCACTTAGACTGATTAAAAAAATGTTACGCATTATAAATTAATTTTTATACATGACTCACTATATCCACAATATCCCAAAAATAAAGAAGAAAAGGAAATAGGGGATTTGATGTTATAAATGGTTTTTAACTTAAAATTAGATAAATCCGTTTTTAGTTGGTTGAATTGGTCATAAAAATGGAACCAAACTAAAAATGACAAAAATCTGTGTATTAGAAAACAGATACTAATTAAAGTTGAAATAATTAATCAATATACCAAACCCCAAACTGGTTAAAATACAAAGAAAAATACCACAAATAAAAATAAAAAAAAATACCATTTTGGTTTCTCGCTTTTCCCGGCCTGCCTTGAATGGGGGGGGGATAATTCTATTTTTATATTCTATGACTATCACAATAATCTCTGTTAGGTTCAGTTCAATTCCAATTGCTGATTTATTCTCACATATGTCGAAGGTTAGCTAACAGACAACAGACAACACACAACGGTTTATTCTCTACACCACTCCACCCACCCCCTTTCTCTTATGTAGCTCTGTGGGAGTCAGAATGTGAACTTTGTTGGCTATAAATATATATATACATATATAATCTGTTGGCAGCAACGACAAGTGCGAATGGGGAGAGGGGTGGGGAGCTGGGGTATCTGCGCTTCTTGGAGGTGTCTTCTTATCAAGAATGTGACCATGTGTGAAATGTTGTTTTTTTGGTTTTATTTTCTTCGACTGATAAGCACAGACCGACCACAGACAACAAGAACAACACGAAGAGATGGAGAGTACAAAAATTCATCCCTTTTATTGCATAAAGAGCGAGAGCGAGAAAGACCTCAGAAAAATATGCAGAGAAAAAATAATCGATAATTGTTTAGAAATAATGTCAAGGACATTAAATGCAAACGCTTTTAAGCTATGACTAAATACATATTTAGTTAAACAATTTGCAGCAATTGCTAACTGATTCGTTCGTTCATTTTGTTGTTATTCCTATTATCCATGCACTTAGCGAGAGCGATATTATAGGTAGCTAGAGAGAGCGAGAGAGAGAGAGAGAGAGCGGGCGTGCGTATGAGACGCACACAAATGTACAGCTAGTAAATAGTGCAACGTACGGTATATCTCCACAACTCTCCCGTTTCCCCCATTAACACTAATGCATTTCAAGTGTTTAATTATTCACTTGATTGCATTTTGCACTTACGTTTTATTTTCTAATTGCTTCTTTACACCGTGTTTTGTTAACAAATTTTGTTTCGGCGCTAAACACTATTTCAACGATTCAATTTGGATGTCATTCTTGATTTCGTATTTCTATTTTGTCTGCCTCTTTTTTGGCTTATACTCCGTTGGGGGTTGATTTGGTTTCTCTTTTATATCTTTGTTTTTGTTTCTTTTTTTTTTGTTTTTTGTCCTTCACTCAATTACAACAGTTGACAATGACGGCGGATGCATTACGCGTTCTTCTAACGATTTTATTCGATATGAAATGCTGGTGTTATTGCACTAAACTTTTCTGCGGGCGTCCGCGCGTCAATCTGCCGCTGAAGTTACAACAATTTCTTGTTACGTCTGTTTTTTATTGTGAGACCGTATGTACAATGCCTTAAAATACTATATAAACTACAATATTATGCGGTCTATCGATAATTTCGAGAATACCATCTTTGAGAATATTGAATGGTAAAAGTAAAAATGCAATATACAATTATGGTATGGCTTAAGAGAATATTAACATCTACTTGTCAGAAGTATAGAATTTGTTATCACAATGAATATATTAAAATTTGCATTATCGATAACATTGATAATTTTGCTGGGAACAAAAATACCAAAATGATGTTCCCAACAAATACCAAATACATTGCGGTCGGCCGTTAATTTTCAAAATTTGTAGCTTGCATTCCTTGTTTTGAATATGATGAATCTGTCGGATAATTCTCATCCTCAGCCACATTCAAATGTGGCGATGTTAACGATTCGCATTCATTCAGTTCAATCAGTTCACTTGCTGGCGAATTATCACGTTGATGACACTCTCGTTGATTCTCGATCATATCCAGACTCCATATCTGACTGAGAGCATTCTTCATGCAGCTTCGTATGTAGGTAAGAGCCACACCTGGTAGACTGCCATCATCTTTACGACGCAATGGTAGCTCCAATTTAAGTGGACTACATGCTTCGGCATCCTCTAGTTGCATCTGCAAATCATGTATACAGATCGATGAATTGGGTGTAGATTTTGATGGACTATTATAATGTTCAGTAGGTGTAATTGGCATTATGTAGCACTTTTTAAGAGGGATGGAATTTTGAAAAGCCGATCTATTGTGAAAGAAATCTGAAAATAAAATTAATGGAAATGTTCTGTAGAAATTTTTCTAAGTTGATTATTCAATGATAGGTATGTGGGTTAAAAGGAAATTAAAATTATGATCTATATAACATTAAATAGCCTACTAAATATTAGTTATTTATCCAATTAAAAAATCTTTAAATGGAACCGAAAGGACCCACGTGAATCCCTTACTCCGGATAGTTTCCATTGAACGACTATTCTTGAGTCTTAGTTCATTTCGCTGTAAAGATTATAAATTTCGCCTGATCTAGAGTATTTCCCCACCCAAATTATGATAAGGAACTATTTCAACCTTTTCATCTTGTAAAAATATTATATGTATTTTTAATGCATATACGTATGAACATATATATATATATATATTTCTTTATATATATAGTTTAAAATGAAAATATGCTTATAACAAAAGAAAAAAAAATTGAGAAATTATAGTGAAATAAATATATTATAAGCAGCATAAAAATTAATCATATATAGACGACAAAATTAATATGATGTTTAAAATATGTAAAACATGGTAATATCTATGTATTTACATAAGAGAGAAAACAAAAAAAAAAGCATATGGTTTTTATAATTATTAGCATCTTTTGCTATAACTTAAACAATTAATCTTAAAAATAGAAATAAATACTTTTCTGCATAACTCATTTCTTTTCGCAGGGATTAACAAACGATTGAAATTAATTGATGGACACTTAATAAGACAGACATAGAAGAATAAAGCTGATTTTTTTTCGATTTGTGATTAAAAAAAAAAAAGTAATTGTATATTAACATATACGCATTGAATATACATATATATATATATATATATAACTTATTGGCATAAATTACTAGACATTTTTTAACTAGATATATATATATACTATGAATTTTAGTTTTATTGTTTAGATATATAGTTATATATCTGTCTATATATAAACATCTTCTATGTACAATACAAACTAATTTGTATATATATATATAAATATCTATATGTGTATGTGTTGGTGTTGAATTTATGTATTTGTATTTGATGTGCCAATTACAATTTCATTTCTTGTGTCCAAAACTAATTACTAATAATTATTAATGTTTTTTTCTTTCTTTCTTTTTAACTTTTACTTTTTGTTATTTTTTCGTTATTTTTTTTGTTGCTGTTGTTGTTGTTGTTGTTTTTGACTTTCATTGTGTATTTGTACTTGGAATTTGTTTGTCGGTTGTTTTCTTTTTTCTTTTTCCTTTTTCCTTTTTCTTTTTTACTTTTTTTTTTTGTTTTTTTTGTTTTGTGTTGTTTGTTCTCAAAGCTAATGAGAAGGCAAAGACGGGAAACGAAGTACCAAAACTTAGAGTTGCAGATCAACCTTATCCGGTATCAGCGCCTGCGCGTTGTTGCTCCATTACCGCTACGATTTCGCGCACTATAACAGCTGATGGCTGACATGAGACTATTTGTACCCAATGATGAGGAGGCGGCGGAGGATCCAATTGAGTTACCAGCGGTATTGCTGCTATTTCCCCCATTACTGCTGCTGCTGCTGCTACTGCTGCGTAGAGACCAACGTTTATTTAAATGATCAGCCGCTGCGGCCAGGGCAGCCGTATAGGCTCTGGTACCAATGGCCAATGTGGGAACAACGGCATTTAGTTTTTTCGGTGAGGGCGGGGGACGGGCTGATATGGCACCACCACTGCATGACTGCAATCGTGTGGATCTACCAAATTGCCCGGTGCCATTATTACCATTGAGTTGATGATGAGGATGATGGTGATTATGATGATGATGTGCACTCAATTGACTGGCACTTAGGGTGGTACGTCGTAGACTACGTCTCTGCTCCATCTCTTCCTCCTTGATGCGTTTCATTCGACGCGAACCAGTGGACGCCGCCGATGTAGTTGATGGTGTTGCAGTAACTCTTGCAAAGGAATTAGTGTTAGTACGGCTGCTGGATGCAGCTACTGTTGCCCCACCTGTTCCCGATGAGTTTGACGATGTACCTGCCACTGCCGCTGGTACATTTCGGGTGCGTAGCGTTCGTTTTGTCAAGTCAAGATTACCCAGATTGCAGATGCTACTACGTAATTGGCGTTTGCTCACTCCGGTACTGATCAGGCTATGACTACGGCGTGTCATTACCATATTGGTTGTGGAGGCGGATGCCGATGAGGTGGAAGCGGAACTGACTCTGGCCACCACATTGACACTTCGTTGACGGTTAACATTAGTAGAGGAATTGCTAGTGCCATTCACTTTGCTGTTACTGGCTGAGGTGGTCCTACTAGTTCTTGTTCCCGCCGCTGCTCCTCCCACACCCACCAGCACAGCTGCACCATCTTCAGCACCAGATTCTTCTCTAGCATCAATCTGGGCACGCTCACTATAAGCCACAATGGCCGCTGCACTGGCACTGATAAATGATTTCGCTTTATTGCTCTTAAAGATTTGGTGACGTCGACGTGTCTGCATATGCTGATGATTCTCATTGGGGACATTACGATATCGACGCATTTGTCGTATCAGAGGAGCAGATTGGCTACCAGCCAGAACATTTGCCCGTTCTAGTGCCTCGCCTACATTAACGTTAGCGGCAACTGGCGTACAGTCCACCTGTTGTAGCTTCTGGATCTGTTCAAAAATATAATGTACAGCGTGGGCATCTTCTTTTCGGATTTCCGCAACTGTCTCCTGGAAATGTTGAGCAGCGGAGGTAGTTGCATGTATGGGCGTTGGTTCGGGCGTGGCCGGCAGAGTGGAGCTAACCTCATTGTCCTGCAGTGTGGGAGTGGGAGGATCGATATCTTTAACGGACGATGGCATCGCCGACTTTAACTCTGTAGAGATTTTATGCTGATGATGTATTTTCGATTGACCAAGTGATTCCTGTTCGGAATTTGAATCGGACTTAAGATTTTCCTCTTGATGATCATTTTTATCATCACCAGGTGGCACTTGTATTGGTTTACTCCAATCGGCCGTATAGCCGAATTCCACACGATTTGTGGTGTTGCTGCTACTGGTGGCTTCCATCATTTGTTCACGTGCCATCTGCTCTTCTTCTTCCCGTTCCTGTTGCAACAGAGCATTCAATTCTAGTAGCTCACCAGGCTGTGTCCAGTTTCTATGTTCCTGTTGCTGCTGCAATTGGAGTTGCTCACTTCTAGTCTCCAATTGGGTGAGAGAATAACCCTCTTGCTGCTGATACAGCTGCTGCTCTTGCATAATCTCATGCATTCTGTGTATATCAACTCCTACACCAGAACCTCCTCCTCCACCATTAGCTGCACCTGCTGCGGTTGATGATGTGGGTGTAATTATAGTTGCAGCTGCTGCAACAGCGGCAGCCGCTTCCGATCTATTTCTGGCCTCTTGAGCCTGCTCATTGAGCAACGTATTATAGGATTCGGCAAAACTATAGTCGGTGCCAACGGCAGCTCCACTATTGGCCACATAACTGTTGAAGCCATGATCCAAATGTTGTTCCAATTGACCATTATCCGTTCTGATCTGAACTTGAATTTGGAGTCTCGAACTGCTACTAACTGAGCTAGACCGATTGACCGATGAATTGCCATAAATGGCGCTACTATCAATGCTAGTATCCGAAAAGATGCTCAAATTATGATCTTCCAATTCCATTTTTTGCTGTTGCTGTTGCTGCTGATGTTTCTGTAGCTCATTGTTGCTGGTTCGTTCTTCCTCATTGGAATTTAGCCTTGGCCAGGATAAATTGGATGTTGGATTTTGGTTATGATTGATGACTGATTTACGGCACAATTTTCGATGAATGGCTAGACTCTGCTGCATCCTTTGTGCATCATAGGGCACTGTGATCATATTTTCCTCCACTGTTGTTTCAGTTATCGTTAGGTCAGCTGCATTTCCATTGAGGGAATTATTGGTATTAGTATCTTCATCATCCTCCTCATCCTCTTCGTCCTCTTCATAATCTTCAGCACCTTCTGCGATGTCATCGTCCACGCCATAATAATCAAAATTTCGATAAGGCTCCGGCGGCAAATGACGCTTTGCCAAGGCACTGTACGGCGTATCATGAACATATTCCTCTTCTTCGATGCATGATTCTCCGGGACAACTATTCTCTCTATCTAACCGTTCATCCTCATCCATATCGTCATCTTCGTCAATTTCTTCTTGATCCTCTGCTTCCACAAATACATCCATATCTGTTTCACTGACAGCTCCAGAGGATGGTAATCCGTTTGATGCAGCCGGTGTTAGTATCACAGTTACGACAGACGTATTGTCTGCCCGCATCTTTTTAGCTGCCCATGTTTTTAAAGCTTGATCCACCAATGCCTTACTTGGATTCATTACATCTTGTTCATTTAGTATTTCACCGATTAGATGCTTTTTGCGTACACTGTCTACCGCCTCTGAGGGTGTGACAACATTCCACAAACCGTCGGTGCCAAAAATGAGACATCTGTGAGGAGAAAATTGTAACCGTTAGAGATCGTTTAAAAAACAAAAAAAAAAAAAAGGTTATTTGTTATCGATAACAAAATCGTATGCACAGTACAAAAGGGAAATTTGTAATTTAGATAAATTTATTGCAAGAAACTCACCTAAATGTTTTAGGATCTATTTTAACGACCTTAACATCTGGATCGGGGCTAACAACGAATTCCCTAAACCGCGAATTATAACTCCATAAATCTCCCAATGATCGAGCTACAGCTAAAAATGGTATATCATCGACTAGTGTACGACGGCGGATAGGACCACGATGCATTGGATCTCGAGGACGATTCCATACAACTCGCGGTACGCCTGATTTAATGGCCACATTACCGCCAGCACGTTGAATCCGTGTTTTTTCAGCTACCGATTCAGGTTTGTGATCTGTGGTCAACTGTTTAGCTCTCCAATGCCTTTCATTTTTCTTTTGGTAGCCGAGAACAATGCCCGAATCGCCCACATGACCAATATAAATCTTTTCGCGACGCATAAAAGCCACAGTGGCTGTTGTTCCGGCCGTACTCAAATGTCCGTTGGCAGTCCGTGGCCATTTTTCTGTAAGCAATAAAGATGGTTAAACTTATTGAAAAATATATTTAAATGTATATATTTAACGAATGGAAATATCCATTCCATATAAAAAATTAATAAAGTCCACCCTCCACAATTACAAAAAAAAAAAAATAATTATTTAACATGTTCCACTGTGCGCGCCATCACGAAATTTTGAAACGCCTTTTTTTTGACATATATACGGGCAACACAGTACCGTCATCTCGTTTACTCTAATGCTAAAGAGTTGCCACTTTATGACCATGTGGCAAGACTGGTGGAATATTCCACTGACCATGTTTATGTTTGAATATATACATATGTGTGTGTGAGGGGTGGTGTGAGAAGACAATAGAGATGGGCAATAGAGCGATTGTTGAGTCATCGTTTAGATTGTGCATTGCATAATTCAATACAAATACATGAAATAATTGATGACAAACAATGATTGAAAAACAAAATACCAATTAATTTCGATACAATAATCACACATCATGCCATAACAAGTAGCTATCGCCTATATAATTTTACACATGTAGATAACTATCATACATTTGCATAAGCATGTACGTGTATGTGTATGTGTGACCAAATTCTCCGATATGGATTCTTATCCCGGCTCATTATTAAACTTTTTATCAATCAATGTATTTAATTGTCATTTTATTCATTCGACTCACCTTGCTCCCGCCACATAGCAAAATGTGTAGCAATGTATCCCTCGCGTATGGCACGCAATACATCCTCATCATTATCCGACCAAAATTGCTTCTGCTTTACAATTTCCAGCATTAAATGCTCTTTGGCAAATAGAGCAGCTTCATTCCCGCCATGTCCATCGTAGATGCCAAAAAAGGCATATTCCAACTCATGGGTTAATGGCGATTCCTGATAGGCAACAGAAAATTGATCCTCCATATATTTTCGTCCACCTTGACTGCATTGACCAGTGACACGCATATTAACACCCAATGTGGAACAAGGTGAGGGTGAGGCATGGCGATTGGGATTTGTGGTACCACCTGCCGCTGCTGCTTCTCCTCCTAAAGTTGTTGTCGTTGATCTGGCTTGCACAGTTGCCTGCGGTTTCCGTAAACGACTGTGAATTGCTCCTCCGCCGCCCCGTGAACGGATTGGCTCTTCCTCTGCTGAAGTATCCACTTCAAGGCAACGCAAGACTTTTGTTGGCCTAAGAGATGCGGTTGTTATAGCTTTCTCTTCCTCCTGCTCATTTTCTTCTACAGCGACGGCAACTGCAACAGATTCAGCTGCATCAGTGTTTGGATTGTGGGACGAAGCTGATCCCACCTCAACAAGCACAGAGCTGTGGTTGTTGTTGAGGCGAGAACAGCGTTGACCCACAACCTGACACTGTGACGATGGATTCTGTTTGATGCGTTGGCGAGGCCTTGGCGAGGTAACGGCTATTCGCGGTATACTAGCAACAGAGGACGTGTTGGACGTCAATGAAGATGATGATAATGGTGGTGGTGGTGGTGGTGGCGATGTGTAATTTATGATATCATAATCCACACTGGTTACATCCTGTTCCAGTTCTTGCTGGTCGTCTTCCTCTTCCGCTTCCACTGATTCCCCGGTTGTTTCACTCTCTTTAAGACGTACCGCAAGCCTTTCAATGGTTGCTTGGATGAGGCATCTGTTGTTGGTGTTGTTACTGCTGCTGCTACTACTGGTGTTGTTGTTGTTGTTGCTACTGCTTGCCGTCTGCATTTTGTTTATGTTCTCTCTTCCTCTTCTTCTTCGTCGTCTTCTTCTTCTTCAGCTTCCTCCAGTAGTTGTTATTGGGGCTGTTAAATCTTTCACTTGCAGTGTTGTAATTTCTGCTGATGACATACAACAGCACTCATTAGTTGCCTCACTCTGTCTCTCTATGTGTTGGCGCTCCCGTGCCTAGCCAGTGTGTTAGAGCGGGATAACCATTCAAGGCAATTCTTTTGTTTGCTGGGCGTGTGTTTCCCTCACTCTGCGTCTTCTTCTTCTTCGGCGTATTTGTGTCTGACTGTTTGTATGTGTATGTGTAAGTGTTTTTTTTTTCGCCGCCAAATTGCTTTTTGCTTCCTCTTCTTCTACCTTCTATCTTTTGCCACCAAAATACGAAAACTTTGAACCGAAATGATTTTGTTTTATTTTTTCTTTTTTCTTTTCTCTCGTTCCAAAATAAATATTGTATATGTTGTCTGTATGTATATATGTGTGTACCTAATCAACTGTATATGAGGTTTAAGGTTGATTGACGGGCTAAGGGGTGTCCAATAGAGTCAATGCCAGCTGCGGGCGGGCAGGCGGTCTTGCAGTTTCACCTTGTGTTTATTATTCCAAGGAGCGCGGGGAGTGGAAATGCGGACAGTTGTATTAGATACTACTTGTTTATCTTTCTTTTGTTTTTTTTTTTTTGTTGGTTATTGAAGAACAAAATTAAAAATGGGGGGAAAACTATCAAAAAACTCGTTTTACACTCTGCGCCTTATTTCAAATCGCATTCATATAGCTGCTGCTGCTGTTGTTGTAGCTGCTACGGATGTTATCGTTGTTGTTGTTGCAGCGTCGTTCTCTCTTTTTGCCTCTGTAGCTTTTGTTGCTGTTGTTGTTCAGCATTTTTTCTATTCAATTTAATAAAAATATTTATTTCAATATTTCACAGTTCAGTAAAAATATTTCAGCACACACAACAATAAAATTCACGGCAAATTTGTTAATAACAGAAAAAATAAACTAAACGAAATGAATGAAGTGAAAGCAGAACACAATAGTGGGATAGTATGGCAATAGTGGTGACATTATCCACAAATAGAGGCCTACATAACAAGAAATAGGGGGAATATCTGCGAATATGGGGTTGAAAAACATTTATCTAGTGTGACCGCAAGTCATGTAAAAAATAATTCGAGTACGATAAGTGCGCTAAAACCAACACTGGGTATATATTTGAATGACAGCTTGCCCTTGAGTCCAATAAGTAGCTCAATCCTTGCAAGAGAGCGGAGTCTTGAAATGTTCTATACATTAAAATTACACGCACACATTAGAGTTTCAATTCACTGAGTTTTGCTGGTTTTAGTTCAAACGACTGAATTATTTATCGATATATTTTATTACTTTGCAGGTATAATTTTAAATCTTAATATTTTATTATGCATTTCTCCCACATCAATCAAATTTCTTTCTTTGTTTTGTTATATGTAGTTGTGGTAAGCCAAAACCAAGAGTATGGGCTACAATCGAAACATTCAAAAAAACCCGCTAACTCAATAACAACCCTTAAAATTGTTAGGAAGCTAGTGATGTTTAACGTTTAGTACTCGACGTGTTGTAACGAGCTTTTTAACTTTAATATTCAGATATTAATTTAAAAATGATTTATCAAGCCAACTTTGAGTCATGGTTACCAATGCCTGTATGTTAGTTGGCCACAAATGTAGTTTGTTATGCATTTTGCCTTAATGACTATGGCATTTATTTATGTTGGTTTCAGTTAATGGTTACTTATTTTTATCAGCACTAGTGCCAGACGCGAGCTGCCAGATGCCGCCTGCCAGACGCGGCCACAGCTCGACCAATCAGAACAGAGATTCGACATGCATGTTCGCTATTTCTTTGGGGTCTATGCGGACAGTTTTAAACAGTAAGGCAACCGAACAGCTCCAGATACAGCTATAGTTCGAGTTATCAACGACGTGCTTTAATCAGTCAACAAGACGACCACGACGAGTGCGCTTAGCGGTAAACATAACTCACTAACACATACAGACACCCACGCATGCAGTTTTTTTTGCGGCAAACAAATAAAATTGAGGAATTTTCATGTTGATATCAGATTTTTTGATGGTGTAATCGTATATTTTTTGATTGAAACGGTGAAATTGCGCGGCGTGCAAAATTTGCTAAAAAGGAGTTCACACACATAGAGACTTGCACAAAACCCACGCACACATCCGAAGAAAAATACGACACCTCCGCACACAGCCACACACATACGGACACATATTAGGGCAACAATTTTTTTTTTTACTTTTTTTTTGTTTTTAAAATTGGTTTTTCAACATTTGGGTGACAGCTGTTGATTTGGCGGCATCGAAGTATTGATGTAAATCCCTTTCTCTCTTTTGCCATAAACTTTTTAAAGTATTCGCGTCAGCTAAAACAAAATTACAACAATTAATACCAAGGTGAGTAATACGAGAATAATAGCAATTTTTTTTTTGTTTTGTAAAGTGTGTGAAAGTTCTAAGTGAAGTTGTGCAACTGCATTGTCATGCAAAAAAAAAAAAAAAAAAAAAAAAAGAACCGTTCAAATTCCCATAGAGAAGGCGGCATTCGGCTTTTTTTCACCTGACGAAGCTCAGTCCGCTGCTGCTGCTGACGCAGCATTTTGACACAGCCCAAAAAAAAAAAAAAAATAATAAAATGGAATAAAATAACTGCAGATTGGCCCACGCAAAAATCGTACATATATGTAGACATACATATGTATGCATGTGTGCGTGTGTATGAATATATAGATATGTATGTATGTATGTAGTATGTAGATTTTGTCCAATGATATAATAGTTTAGAAAAGAAATCCATGTTTCAATATCCAGTTTTATGTCTGTTGACGTCATTGTTCGAAATAATATAAAGAATATTTAACTTTTTTTTTTTTTGCCTAATCTGGCGCTTAATTTATTCATAGACGAAGCAATTATGGTTTCTGCGATTTCCGTTTTTGATGGCAGAATAAGAAGAGGAAAGCGGCGGGGGGGGGATTTGAGGGGAATGTCGGAAATTTCTAGGTACTTAAAAAAAAAAAAAAAATGGTGGTTGTTTTTTTGATAGTAAACAACATTTTTGAGCGGTAAACAATGCAATAGTTAGAACTTAAAGTTTGTCTCCTCTACTGTGGGTTGATAATTAATGATCTTTATATAGATAAGTATATATGTATGTACATATGTACATGTATATAGACGTTTATACTAACTAGCAAATATGCATATTAGTAAACTTTTATTTCTTTTTAAATGAACGATCGTACAATTGATCCAATAGTAAAAATGTCTAATGGGGGCAAAAAGGTATAAGAAATAATAATAAAATGCGAAAACATCATTTAGTAAACATTTGAATAGTTAACAAATTTTATTATTTATTTGTTTATCCGATAATTTTTATAAATCAAATTTAAATCATTTTTAATTCAAAAAGAAACACCTAAATAAAGTTAAATATATATGTACATAGGTATATGTAAATATAGATTCAATCTCGTGTGATTGCTAGATTTATAGACATATGTGCATATATAACATACACACGCACATATATATATGTGTATATATGTATATATATATAATGTGTTTATATATTTATAAAGCACTTTCCAAAAAGAAAGATATTGAACATCAGAATTCAATCCAATTGGTCTTCAGACAGGATAGATGAATCTTAGAGCAAAAAAAATATATATGTACCTATGGCTAATAACATAGATTTTAGCCCCAACGAAAATCGCGAATTTTAGCTAGTTCGGTGGGAATGGAGAAGGGGGGGCTAGTAGGAACATCATCGAATTGCAAAATGCGCTGTGGCCCGTAATGAAAGGAGCCAACACACACACACACATAGTTTAGAATTTCATTACTTTGGTTGCGCATGTATGTTGATATGTATGTATGTATGTGTGTGTGTGAACTGAAAGCTGGACAGGCAACGACAAAAAAACCGTTGCATACTTTCAGGTGATGGGCTTACATTATGTTGTCAGTTTCAATTCCTGCAGCTGCCGTTTCTGCTTTCAAGCTCGTCCGCTTGTCATTTGTTATTTCATTTCGCTAACACATGCATATATACCCCCATACACACACACACACACACACTCACGGAATTGCATTATAAAGTTTCGCGCTTTGATTTGCTCCGTTAATATCAGTGTTTCGCTTTCTCTCTTTGTGTGTGTGTGTGTGTGTGAATGAGAGAAGTCAGTCAGGGAGGAAAGAGGCAAGCTTGTTTGTCAGACTATCAGTGCATTCCTAATTAACTTTGTAAATACGCTTCTACTCTAGTAATTGAATTCCCATTAATAATTTCTTGTGACAAGTTTCGGTTTTACTTATTTTTTTTCCTTTACATACTTAGTTTCGATTTTCCATTGGTTGGTAATAATTTGTTTTCTTTAGTTTTAAATTCAATCAAAACCGAAAAACAATACCAATAAATTCTATCAATTTTTTTTAGTATCTGAACTCTAAAATGAACTAAAATCTAAAGAGATATTAGTTTTTTATAAGAAAAGTTCGTGAAATTCAAATGGATGATAATCTGAACAATATATGTAAATTATATTTTACTTGTTTTTAATATCTTCATTAAACATGTTTTTGTGAAATTTTATTTTGTTAAGAGAATTGTTATTTGTTGAAGAATCAGGATTATATATGTACATATATATGTACATAAAACCTGTCAAGAAGCAATACAAGACAATAATATTAATAATAATAATTGGTATGTGGGTTCATACCTTTTATTCAGTTCTTACCATTATTTTCAATTGTTCAATTCTTTGCCCTCTCAACACAGAAGGGGTTGGGGGGTAGAGGAGGGGGGTGGAAGAGAGAAGGATATTTTGCTTTTGCCATATAGAAAATGCCAAGTGCATATTTGTGCAGCAGCTCTTATGTTGCATACGACTCTAGATGGAGAGTTCAATTCTCTTCCTAACTTTTGCTATTTTGTTCGAAATGTTTTAAATTTAATTTCTTGGAATTTTCTCTTCTTGTTTTTTGTTTCTTTCCTCTACTAATAGGGGCAATGGCGTTGCTCACAAAAGTATGCTACAAAACACAACATAAAACATGAATAAAAGCAAAAAAAAAAAAAAAAGAACATGGAAGGTGGAGAGGTGGTAAGGGGGAGGTGGGTGGTTGGGGTAAACAAGAAAATCAGCAGCGGTGTCCAGCAGAGCAGAGGGGTGGGGGGGAGCGGTGGGTTTTAAGCCTTGAATTTGAATTAGCAGCAGAAAATGTTCTGGCCTTGGTGATGGTTATGGCCAAAAGGCACACGGACATATAAGGAATCCCAAAGAGGGAGAGAGATAGAGAGAGAGAGAGAAACACAAAAAATCTAAGAGAGCAAGAGCGATGCAAAGGTATTAAATAAGACAGAGACAGAGAGGAAGAGCGAGGGCAAGAGAGAAAGAGAGACAGAGAGAGAGAGTGAGAGAGAAAGTATCATTATTTTACTGGGTGCTGCTGCTGCTGTCATCAAGGCCATGGCATATCCATGGATGAAAGCACCAAAGGATGAGGTGGCTACTCTTCTCGCATTTGCGCTCTAACTGTTTCTCTCTTTCGCATTTTGCATATTGCAAGACTGGCTAATTGGTTATGTGTTTGTGTTTGTGTTTGTGTGTGAGTTAGTGTGTGTGTGTGTGTGTGCATTGTTGTTCATATATATGTCTCATTAATATATTGTTCATGGTGGTCTATGTATGTCCTCTGCTATTTGATTTCCAATGTTGGTTTGTAGTTCTATAATTAAATTGCTTTTGACGTGCATCAGCACTGTTTGCATGTGTGTGCGAGTGTGTGTGTGTGGGCCCAAAAAAGTATGCAACATTTATCCATTGCTGCCAATGCGCTTGCGTCTCACTTGAAGTATGATATATGTATATATGTATATACATATATATATATATACATATATATATATATATCTATATATATATATTGCGTTGCATGTTTATGTTACTAGGGGGTGGGGGGGGGGAATACGGCTAAGTTGATTGAGCGCTTGCCTTCTTATTTATGTGCAATACAAATTTTAATGCTTAACTCCACTTTTCCCATATGTGGCACTCTCTTTACAGTGCTCATTTCTTTTCTTTTTCTTTCCCCGGCTACTTGCAGTGAGACCATCCAGAAGCAACAAGCTAAAAACCAATCGCAACAACAACAAAAACAACCAAGTCCAATTTTAAAGTCAAAAACCAAACTAAGAAAACAAACAAAGCAACAGCAACAACAAAGCAACAGCAACAACAAAGCAACAAAGCAACAACAACAACAGCAACAATGTCTGATCGCAAGGCTGTCATTAAGAATGCTGATATGAGCGAGGAGATGCAACAGGATGCAGTTGATTGTGCGACACAAGCTCTGGAGAAGTACAATATTGAAAAGGTGAGTCCTTTGTCATTATTATTATTATTTTTTTTTGGTTTTTGTTTCTTTCAATATAATAAAATACGTTTGAAGATAGTGGAAATGCAATAGTTATGAATTAAAAGTTTATATTAGAGTGAAAATTTGTAGGAAAATATCAGCCCAATAGAGGTAACGCGTTTAAGGAAATGCGTTTATTTACATAATTTCATATTCAAAAAGGAGAAAAAAAAATAAGTAGCAAAGTAATAAAATTAGAAAAATTAAAAAAAGTTTCAAACAGAAATATCATCTATCTATAGAATTATGCATAACGCGATGTTGCCTATACTTGTACTTAGATAAGTGAACTTACGCTAAAAAAAATATAAAGAGATCATGAATTAACCATCATTTTGAAAATCTTTGATCCGATCTTCTTCTGTCGCGTGAGTGACCGAAAAAAAACATAAATTATCTAAAGTTTTGCATTTCTTGATAAGAGTGGACGCAAATTCATAATTTATGTGAGATTGATTCAAGAATCAATAAAATAAAATAAAGATTTTGACAAAATAATGGCTATTTTAAGTCGCGTGAGTGACCGCTCTTTTTTGACTTTTATCTCAAAAACTAAAAACCGAAGACTATCAATTTTTTTTTACGTTTGATAATACTCTCAAAGTACTACAAAAAATTATTAGTGATTTTAAAATATTTGATTTTGTTTGATTTATTCATCGTATAAAGTTTTATTTTGCTTTCGAAAGTCTTGCGAAAGCCCATATGTATGTATATTATGCATTACATTATATTTGGTTACAATTTGAACAATCTCAATTGTCAAAATGTCTCTATAAGTGGAAGAGGACTTATGTACTTTAGATGTACATTCATATGTATGTATGTACGTACATACATCATAGTACAACAGGTGTTGCTATGCAACTGAGAGTGAATTTAAATGGATTATAAAAAAAAGCTTTCATAATACAATTCACAAGGGCGAATGGCACTGCCAATTATCTTGATTTGCTCTTTAAGTTTCCCCATCCATCCACCCAATTCACATATACATACATACATACATAGATCCTTTTCCTTTTTTCCATTTTTGTATATTTTTTATACCCTGTACCCATAGGATAAAAGGGTATATTAAAGTCGCTAAAATGTATGTAACAGACAGAGGGAGAATTTTCCGACCCCATTAAGTATATATACTCTTGATCAGTATCAATAGCGAAATCGTTTGAGACTTGCTCTTCTGTCTGTCTGTCTGTCTGTCTGTCAGTCTGTGTAAACATCGAGATCTTGGAAACTATAAGGGATAGGAGCAATCAATTTTTTTTTGTAGATCCGTCTAGTGTGCAAGCAGGATCAAGTTTGTTTCAAATTTTTTGCCACTCCACCCTACCACCCCCCAAAAATTCAACAAAAACGAATAGCAAGTGTAAAAAAAAAAGATATCGAATTCATATTTGGCATAATCAGTTAGTTAACCAATTTAATTAAATTTCGTAATCGGACAATAAACTTCAGAGATATATGTATATATATATGAATTTATGGGTTTTACTAAAATCCATAGCATGGGCAGAATCGGCTGCTATGAGTGAGCGAGATAGCATGCGTTTGCTATGAAGCATCTTTACTTGGTACAGGATATATTCCAAGTCGACAAGGACGTCTTGCTTGCTTTATTTTATTTATTTTATTCTCTTTAACTAGTAAACAATTTCAAATAAATATCTTCTAAGACGAGAACAGAGGGCGAGAGGGAAAGGGAGAGAGAGAGAGCCTTATTATACCCTTGCAGAGGGTATAATAAAATTGGTCAGATGTTTGTAACGCATAGAAATAATCGTTTCCGACCCCATAAAGTATATATATTCTTGATCAGCATCGAAAGCCGAGTCGATATGACCATGTCCGTCTGTCCGTCTGTCCGTCTGTCTGTTTCTACATACTTAATCGATCTTAAATTTTGAGCTACGTGAATAAAAGTCATATCATTCTGTCCGTTGATGTTGCAAGCAAATTAAGTTCAAAGATTGGTCGGATCGGACAACTATAAGTTATAGAAAAATAGGAAAGATCAGAGGTACCTCGGTCAAAATGTGAGTTGTTCAAAACAGTTCTTGTGAGAAAAACTTTTTTGTTTTTTAAGATATCTCAACCAAATTTGGCACACAGATGAGAATTCTACTTCTACACCTTACCAGCAAGTTTGATTCAGATCGGATAATAAACACCGACATAAATCAATAAAAACAATAATCAACCCCCATCAGAAAAAGTATGTTTTTGTGAGAAAAACTTTTTTGTTTTTTAAGATATCTCAACCAAATTTGGTGAACAGATGAGAATTATACTTTTACATCACATGAGTAAGTTTGAATCAGATCGGATAATAAACACCGACATAAATCAATAAAATCAATGAATCAACCCCCATCAGCATCAGTATGTTTGCATATGCAGCCAATTAAATACGTTTATACAGTGGACCCTTGGTTAACGAACACAATTCGTTCCAGCGTCTTGTTCGTTATCCGAAACGTTCGTTAAGCGAAAACTCTATTCCCATATATTTCAATGTAAAATGAAATAATGCGTTCCAGGATGAAAAAAAATACCCTATAATATGTTTTAATTTGAACTTTTATTGAACGAAAATAACAAAAAATGCATCAAAACTTTAAAAAAACTACATAAATTCACCAAAATATTTTATTAAGATTGGTAAACATTGTTTTAGCCTTCTCACAAATTGTGTTCTGCGAAACAGTGTCGCCTTTCATTTCCTATTCTATATGAGAATCTATATGAGAAGCAATCTGTCAACATCATCGAGAATCTGCAACCGTTGCAAAGAAACTCTTGATACTCAATTTAAAGCGTTTATCAACTCATGTTTATCCTTATTCTTGAGGAAAGTAGAAATCGTTGATTTTGATAAGTTGAATGCTCTACCTAAATCAGCCACCCTCAAACCATTTTGATGTTTTTCAATTATATTTAGTTTCATTTCAATCGTTATTGAAAATGAAAATATCGTTGATTTTTATCTTTCTCCGAATAATGTTTGAAGCCATTGCTATTTTGCAAATCTTATAAAAAAAATAAAACTATTAAACACTTGAAACAAAAGCTGAACACAGAGAGCAAGTGTTAAAAAATATAATGTGTATTTGGGATGTTTAGTTGCTAAGTACGGACAGAAATTTTTGATGAAATGAGGGTTTCTATCTTTTTCGTTGGTCGTTATGCGAAATTTCGTTCGTTAAGCGAAACTTTTTTTCCCAAAAAAATGTGTTCGTTATCCGAAATGTTCGTTATCCGGGGCGTTCGTTAACCAAGGGTCCACTGTATTTGCTTTTATATATGCGTACACAAACAACATACATGGAAACATACAAACATACATACATACATACATATATGCGAACACGTGCTTGAAAAACTACAAGCTGAGTGCGAAACAGAAAGAGACAGAAAACTATTTGTATTGTGTTGTTGTTTTCTAGAATTCGTCAGAAACTTTAGAGAGCGAGAAGCTGGACGCTTGCAATGTATACCGAAATAGCGAGGTCGTGAATTTTAAGTTTGGTAGCGCAATAGGTAGAGGTCGATTCTAGAAGTGACATGAACGAAGGTTCAATTCCGGCCTTTGGCAAACTCGAATTTTTTCTTACTGATTCTTTTTTTGGTTCAAATTTTTTTTAAATTTTATATTTCCAATTTTTAAAATATCTTGAATCCGATATGACGGAGAAAGTAATCAATTAATCTGCAAGGGTATACAAACTTCGGCACGGCCGAAGTTAGCTTCTTTGATATTTTTCAATTGAAATTGCCTTTCATTTCATTTGATAAGTCAGAAAGTCAATTTTGACTTCGATTTCGTATTAGAAGAGAAATTCTGCATGCAATCGGACAAACTTTCATAAACGTTTGAGCCGACTCCTCATATTGGAATCAACCAACATCCTATTTAGATGACCTAATCCTAAGGCAATCAATAGATTGTATGCTTACCGTGTTCCCAAAGAAATTAAAGCTCTAATACAGATGGTATTTTCAGTAAGTTATAGTCGCTTGTGACATATTGCTGCTTTGGCCGATTTTTTCAGTTCTGCGGTTCTTGGTGGCATTTTCATTTTTATTTTTTTTTTCGGCCTCGTCTGGCCATGGCATTTAATAATTCTCCTGGCTCGGTCAGCCGACAATCGAATGAGATAGAAAGAGAGAGAGAGAGAGAGCGAGCGAGAAAGATATAGCAAGAGTTAGAGAGTGGAGTGAAATGCATTCCCACCTCTGCCTTTAGCGTTTGTCAGCTCGCAATGCATTTTTTTGCCTTTTCCTGGAATTTCGTAATTGAATTCGTTGCTGTTGACCTTTCCAAGATTAACTGGCCAACTGTTTTAGCCGTTTAGTTACTGTTGTTGTATATATATAAATGATAAGACAATATATAAAGAAATTTAAGGGGGAAAAAAAGGATTTACAGTTAATGCCAATAACATTCTTAAAAAGATTTAAATCCGTACAAAAAAGGGATTAAAATTATTAAAAAAATAAGAAATAAAAAAGGTTGCCCTATTAGTGGCAATGACTTAACTGACCGACGACCTCCTACAACAAACTTGACTTGGCCATCATCAACAGTTGGAAAAATATCAAAAAAAAGACTAGAGGAGAGACAGAGAAAGAGAGAGGGAGACAGAGAGACAGAGAGAGAGCGAGAGATAGATTGAAAAGCTCTCAAGCTAAAATAAACAAGCAACAAACAAAATCAGCAACAATGTCAACAAAATGTTGCAACAAAGTCCATGAATTGAATAATCAATATGCATATATATATATACAACATTGGTTTGAGGGAGACAACAAAAAAAAAAAAAAAATGAAAAAGAAGACATAATCAAACAATAGCAACAAAAGAGCAAGCAACAACAAGAACAACAACAACTATAAGAAGTATAACAAAAATTTGCCTTGTTTTTTGTCCAATAAACGAAACGCACAACGGACTGGACTGACCCCTACCAACCGCCCAGTGGGAAATAGCCAGGCTAAATCTGATGAACTGTGCGAGGGAACAGCGGGTGGCAACAGATAGATGGATCCGTGGCCGGGGCAGAGGCGAGGGGCGAGGGGGTGGAAAAGGCAGCAGCCTTTGTCAATGCCAATGGCAGAAATAATAGACGATGAATGAACATGGAGAAGAGACGAGAAGAGAAGAGACGAGACTAGAGCCAAGACCGACCAAAGCCGTTGAAAGCAAACACAAAGTAAACTTGAAATCACAGCGGAAGTGTTTTTCTTGTTGGTTTAGAAAGCGAGGGTGAGTGAGAGGGAGGGGAGATGTGGAGATTGGTGGAGGGGAGGGGGGGAAGGACGCGTATTTAATTGAGGATGAGATGGATGGTTCGTTGGTTTAGGAAGGATGGAAGGTTGGGGATGTTATGAAATGTGGGGGCTAGGCTCTCTCTAGGCATGGCTTGGCATGGTGTGGCAGGGCAGGGCAGGGCAGGGTGATCGGTCGGTCGTTCGGTCGGTCGGTCGTTCAGTCGTTCGGTCGTCTGCTAATTGAGCAGTAAAAGCAAAATGCGTACATCACGCGCTGCCTGAAAGCATGCCACAGTTTTTCTTTCTTTCACTGTCACCCCTCACATACACCAACACACACACACACACACAAGCAATATAAGAAACAGAGAGGCACGCACACCAACACACACACACACACACAAAATGTTGTCACTGAAACACCAAACCCCGCCTATAAGGTTGAGCCTGCCTCTTGTTGCTATAAATAAAATATATATATGCCACACACAAATACACACACACACACACACACAACCGGCCGATTGATTGCCTTTTTGTTGCTTTTTTGCCTCTTCATCGTCTTCGTTTTGGTTTTCTTCTTATTCTGCTTATTGCATAATAATAAGTGCGGCAATATTATTGCTGTTATGTATGTACATACATGTGTGTGTGTGTGTGTGTGTGTGTGTGTACGAGTGTAAGTGTATACATATGTATATATGTATGTATGTGTGTATGTGTATACATATGTGTGCGTGTGTCTTTTGGTAATTAAATATGGATTTTTTTTTTGTTTTTATTCGTATTGCAACTGTTTGTTTTCCTAGAAAAACAAAATTAAATTTGCTTAGACAACATTTTCAAAAAATATTCACAATTACAACATATTAAAAAATTTAGGAAATATTTTATGTAAATTTTAAACTAAATGAAAAGCAATCTATATATGTACAAGTATCTTATACTATATTAACATATAACAATATATATAACAAATCACTTATTAATATTATTAAATGACGCTAAATTTTAGTTAATAATAATGCATCTATCCTTTAACAAAGACCATCTAAATCTTGTACTAGTTAATTGATTTATTTTCACAAGGAAAGGGATAAAAAAATAGTTGTGAATTTGATTTTAAAGTTTCTAATGGATATAGTATACATACATATGTATGTTGTCAGATATCTGTAGAAGCAATTGAATTGCATTATTTATATATTATTTATTTACTATATCTAATAGATATAGTATAAATTTCAATTGGATAAATCAATAAGTAAATAAAACTTTTTTAATGAGTTATCAAATCAAATTGAACAAAAGGCTAATTATGAGTTGTTTTTTATTTATTTATTATTTTTTTTTTTGTTGGTTTGTTTTGACTGTACAATTTCCCATCAGTGAGTCTAGACAACAGAGAAATATGGAGAATTGATATAAAGAAAGAAAAACTGAATGTAAAAACAATTTGGTAACCCTTAGATACGCAACTAATACTCTTTACTCATCCCCAAGCTAACCCCAATCACACACACACACACACACATACATATATATATATATATAAGGGTTAAGCTCTTTCCACACACACACACACACACACACACACTGATTTTGTGGAGCTAACGGGCAAAAAAAAACAGTGCAAAAGAGATAGAATGAGAAAATTATGTGCTGTATATTTTTAGGGGCGCGCAACCTTTTCGAGCAGCTTAAATTGTATCTATAGGCATTATGGGTGTGTTTGTGTGTGTGTCTGTGTTCTTTTTTTTTTCGGCACGGTTTTTTTTTTTTTTTTTGTTTTTGTTCTATCTGTGTGCCTTGGTTGCGGCACAGCGATTTAAAAGGCAAAAGCCCTAAATAAGCCAGCAAGGGAAGAGGAGAGGAGGAGAAGCAGAACAATGGTGGTGTGTGTGTGTATGTATGTGTGTATAGGGGGGTTCCGCTGGTTGGGTGTGGGTTGGTATAAGTGTTGGCCCAACAAAACACCAGAAAAAGTAAACGAAATAAATTTTTGCAGCATCGTTTCTATAGCCAGCAACCTATATTCCCATTCCCTTCTTCCTATTTTAGCTGACTTCCTCTTTCTCCTCCATATTTTAAGTTTTAAAAATAAATTTAATTAGTTTTTATTTCTCGTCGCATTTGTTTGTTTGGTTGTTTGTTTGTTTGATTGACTGTTTGAATGGTTGGTTGGTTGGTTGTCTGTTGCATTTTGTAGCTGTGTTTGCTTGTTTGCTCTGCTTCTTTTTCCATGTTCTGGCAAACAAAAAATATCGTAAAACAAAATGAACGAGATTGATAATAATAATATAAATATATAAAAAAAGCTAACTTCGGCCATGCCGAAGTTCCTATACCCTAGCAGATTTTCTTCGTATAATTAACCAGAAGCATTATTGAAAATTATACATATCAAATTTACAAATTCAAAATTTTGAGCTTGAGAAAAACAATTTTTTCATACCAAATTTTTTTTTTGTACCGTTTGTTCCTATAGCAACTATATCATATAGTCAACCGATTCTGATAAAACTTAGTTGACACATTAATAAGTATATTAAACTCACAAATGTTAAATTTTGTGGCATTCGGTTGAAAAATAACAAAGTTATTGAGGATAAACCTTATTCATGACCGATCGTTCCTATGGGAGCTATATGATAAGGTGCCCGAAATAAGTAAATGGGACAAACATTGAAATCGTTATAATTTCCACAAAATGAATTTTTTTTGATTTCTCTCTTCCTTCTAAATTTCGTTTGTGGAGTGCTTAAGCGCTAAGCAAAGAATTGTGAAAAAGTACCGTTAGGTTTTCACGTTACGTTTATTTTTGAAAGTGCAAGTTGGGTTTTCCGAACGAAATAAGTAAATGGGACAAATTGCTTTGCTTTGATTTCTTGTCAGATCACCATATGTAATTTGAACTTTTAGTAAGGAATTTTATTTTAGCTGTTAAAAAAAATTAAAATAAGTGAGTTTCAATTACAATCCTTAAATTTGGCAATTTTTATTAATTTTTTTTATTAAGAAATGTCGAGTTTTGTCCGTTTAACCAAAGAATAGCGTGGTAGGATTGTTGTGCTGCGTGATATGGGGATGTCAACCAGCAAAATTTAAGAAAATATCCTAACAAATAAGAATAACGTCGAAAAGATGCTCAGAGGCACTGAAAATTATGGAAGAAAGCCCCTTTCTGGTTGCCCACCATTGATTGACAACTGTGACTAAATACGAATAAAAAATCTAGCGATCAAAAAAAAATAGCCGCGCATCTCAAATAAGCACTAATTCATCTCTTCTGATATCTACGAAACGTATTCAAAAAATTTTGAAGAGCTCAGGTAATGTTTCGTACGGAAAAAAACTCCTGAAACCGGAGCTACTGCCAAGGCGTAAACTTGCTCGATACTGGTTGCCGAAAAGTATAAGTTTTGGGACACTGAGAGGAAAAATTTAGTTTTCATTGACGGAAAAAGTTAAATTTAGATGGCCGTGATGGGTACCGATATTATTATCATAATATTCGAATCCCAAAAAAAAATCCACCTGTCGAGAAATTTTCACGGAGTCTTCAATAGTATGGGCTGCGTTCACATTTAATAAAAGGACTTCAAGAGGTTTTGTACCGCATAAAATGAATGCCCCAAATGATGTTGAACTGTTGGAAAGTGGTTTAGTGCCATTTGGAGAGAATTTGTACGGTGACATATGGAATTCTCAGCAGGATACCTCACCCACCCATATAGGAAAGCTTACTGAAGTATATTTTAAAGGGACAGAAATACCTGTTTTATGCTGGGTAGCACTCAGACCAGACTTAAATCCAATTAAAAAACTGTGGGAAATCTTGACACAACGGGATTATGTCAATTGGATGCAATTTGGAAGTTTAATAGAGCTAAAAATAGCAATTTTCGAAAAATGGGCGTAAATTGACCTCCAAGGACTAAAAAAAGAATATACTCCATGCAAGGACGAATATAAAAATTGTTAATTCCTCTATTTAACATTCTGTTATGGTTTAGAAGTGAATTTTTTCTTTTTGTTTATTTTTTTTGTTTTTAAGACACAAATTATGAATTTGTCCCAGTTACTTATTTCGTTTGAAAATATTTTGTTTAATTTTTTTTATATATTAATTTAAGTGTTTTTGGATTCAAATCAGTTGGAATATATTTTTGATTTTACTAAGTTTAAGCAAAAATTAGCTTTGTTGGAATATATTGATCGGTTCAGTTTTTACAGTTCTCAACGTACTGTCCCACTTACTTATTTCGGGCACCTTATAGTCGTCCGATCGAGAACGGAATGATGAGATATACAATGTCTGCAGCAAAAAGAAGGTTATGTTGAAAATTTCAGCTCTGTAGCTTTTATGATCTCGGAGGAGAAGCTGTTGATCCAGACAGATGGACATTGTCATATCGACTCGGCTATTGATGCTGATCAAGAATATACTATATGTATACTTTATGGGATCGGAAACGATTAGTTCTATGCGTTACAAACATCTGATCAATTTTATTATACCCTCTGTATAGTCGTATAAAAAAGAATACTACAATATTGCATTGAATTTGTTGCAAATTGAAAGGGTGGTGAGGGAGGAGGCGGGGGGCGGGTCGGCTTTTATTTTTTGCGTGGCCAAATGTTTAATCAATATGCGGGCAGAATAAGAGAGTAACTCTTACATACATACATACATTAGTCTATACAATAAGAGTGCATACAAACATATATGTACATATGTATGTATGTATGTTGTTAAGTGCCGCAGCTATTTTCCATATATTTCTACATACATATGTGTGTATATATAGATATATCTTTTATACATTGACATGATATGGGTTGAACTGAAATTGCAGAATACTGTAGTAAATAATTGATATTGATGAATGGTTTTTTGGTTTTCTCTTTTATATACATACATACATACATACATACATACATAGATACATTTAGTTACATATGTACATACATACATACATAGATATACAGAAATACTATTCGCTATCAAGGTTCGTTTTCTTATTTTTATTTGTGTTTTGTATATATGTATATATACATTTATATGATATGTATGTATCAATATCTATATCTACATATATTTAGCCTTTCCACAATCTCTGCTTATTGGCCAAATTGTGATTCTATGACAAAAAGCTTTTATTTTTTTTTTTTTAGTTTTTAATGTTTCATTTGCTTGAATCTTATTAATTTTGAAGGATTGTCAATAACAAAAAAAAGGTTTAATTAAAAATTGCTTATGTATGTACATATATATATACATATATAAAATATCGAAATCTTTAGTTGTTTCCATCGGTTGTGTAGCCTCCCCCCTCCTCTTCCCGCACATTCACCCTGACTATTGATGAATTTTTTGTACTAATTTTTCATAAAGTCAGCCAATATGTTGAACGTTGATTTTATTATCGTCATATGGCAGCAAACTGACTTGACTCTGTGGCAGAGGAATACACGCACATCTACATTGAATATATGTATGTATGTATGTATGTACACATTATATACAATATAATGCAGATTCCCGTCTGGCTTTGCCTCTAATACTACCAACTGAATTCCTTAACATCGGTGGTTCACTTCTGTGTCAAAATGTTCAATTTTTTGGCGTTGCCAAAACAAATTCCATGGCATTGTTGCTGTTGGGCTGTTGGGCTTGTTGTTGTTGGTTTGAGTTGATTGTGGGGTAGTTGTTGTTGCCCTCAAACCCAAATTGAATATAAAACAATCAACTTTATATTGTCGTCTGACACGACATTGACACACACACACACATATATATACATACATACATACATACTTACACGCATACATAGCCAAGTGGCAGTAGAGTAGCACAATAGAGATCCAACTCAAACACTACCCAACTGCAGTAGTAGATGGTCCTTCCTTCTGACTGACTAACTGACGCCAGGCAGGTTCTCTACTGAACCACCAACCCAATGACTTAATAACGATCACCAATAAAGGACCTCTCGGTGACGGCGTGGTTGGAAGGGAGCAGCCGATGACGACAACCACCTGGACATGGACATTGTCGCATGGCACTCAGCTAAATCAGCTTCATGTTGTTTTCTAATTTTTTTTTTTTGTTTCCTTTTTTATACCCTTGCAGAGGGTATAATAAAATTGGTCAGATGTTTGTAACGCATAGAAATAATCGTTTCCGACCCCATAAAGTATATATATTCTTGATCAGCATCGAAAGCCGAGTCGATATGACCATGTCCGTCTGTCCGTCTGTCCGTCTGTCCGTCTGTCCGTCTGTCCGTCTGTCCGTCTGTCCGTCTGTCCGTCTGTCCGTCTGTCTGTTTCTTCGCAAGGAATCGAACTTAAATTTTGAGCTACATGAATAAAAGTCATATCATTCTCTTCATTGATGATTTATCTGACACAAGTTTAAGAGTTGGTAGAATCGGACAACTATAAGTTATAGAAAAATAGGAAAGATCAGAGGTACCTCGGTCAAAATGTGAGTTGTTCAAAACAGTTCTTGTGAGAAAAACTTTTTGTTTTTTAAGATATCTCAACCAAATTTGGCACATAGATGACAATTCTACTTTTACACCTTACCAGCAAGTTTGATTCAGATCGGATAATAAACACCGACATAAATCAATAAAATCAATAATTAACCCCCATCAGAAAAAGTATGTTTTTGTGAGAAAAACTTTTTGTTTTTTAAGATATCTCAACCAAATTTGGTGAGCAGATGAGAATTATACTTTTACATCATATCAGTAAGTTTGAATCAGATCGGATAATAAACACCGACATAAATCAATAAAATCAATGAATCAACCCCCATCAGCATCAGTATGTTTGCATATGCAGCCAATTAAATACGTTTATATTTGCTTTTATATATGCGTACACAAACAACATACATGGAAACATACAAACATACATACATACATATATGCGAACACGTGCTTGAAAAAACTACAAGCTGAGTGCGAAACAGAAAGAGACGGAAAACTATTTGTATTGTGTTGTTGTTTTCTAGAATTCGTCAGAAACTTTAGAGAGCGAGAAGCTGGACGCTTGCAATGTATACCGAAATAGCGTGGCCCCGAATTTAAAGTTTGGTAGCGCAATAGGTAGAGATCGTTTCTGGGAGTGATGGGAGCGGAGGTTCAACTCCGGCCGTTGGCAAACTCGAAATTTTTGTTACTGATTCTTTTCTTGGTTCAAATTTTTTTTAAATTTTATATTTCCAATTTTTAAAATATATTGAATCCGATATGACGGAGAAAGTAATCAATTAATCTGCAAGGGTATACAAACTTCGGCACGGCCGAAGTTAGCTTCTTTGATATTTTTTATTTCATTTTGTTATTTTTATTTTGAGGTTACCGGGTTAAGTTTATGGCTTGGCTGGCACGCATTCATTTCTCTCTCTCTCTCTCTCGCGCGCGCTTTCTCCCACTCTCTCTCTCTCTCTCTTTTTCTCTGCAATGTATATCCAGAATAACTTTTTTCGGTTTCTTTTTTAAGTTAAACTCTAGTTACATATAGAAAACAACAAAACAAAAAACCAGAACCAGAGATAAAGAAAGAAGAACAATGAGAGAGAGGGAGATGGAGAGATGGAGAGAGGGAGAGAGAACATTTCATTTGTTTCATTGTAAAACGTAGTTGGATTTCTCTTCAAGTCAGGGTCGAATGCAAGTTGTAATGATGTATTGAAAGGATAAAAAGTTAAAAGAAAAAAATTTTTGAAGAGCCATTGTCAAAAATAAAAAAAAACTTTAAGTTGAAAGACCTTTCTCGATTGGGCGATAAAAGTTGACAATTAAAGAAATTAGACGACAAATCAAATTCACTAATGGATCCAAATCTTGACTTTAAAAATAATTAGCTAACTTTTTATGGAACATTTTTATCTTGATTGCTCGTTTACATGATGAATTTTGTTTTTTTGGTATTCGAGTTACATACATACATACATACATATGTACATATGTTTAATCCGTATATTTGTTCCGTTAACTGCTAGTGCTAGAAAACGAGTGTATGGGGCTTAAACTAGTCCATCCTGTGACACACTGTTTGCCTTAAGAAAAGAAAAAAAAATTGGGGAATTGAAAGTGAAATCAAGAAAAATCTGTGTAGATAGAGCGGATTAGCATAACATTTTAAATTTATATACAACTATAATGTAGCAAACTAAATACAATAAGATTTATACCAAACTATCAGTTAACATATGTATGTATGTATGTATGTATGTATTTACTAACACTACCATTCAAATAACAGCAGTCAAAAATGTTAAAGCTCAATTAACAGAGAAAGAGAATTGTCGAAGAAATAAACAATAAGAATAAAATCATTTACATATCAAAAAATATTGAATTTAAAATAAAAAAAAAAATTATATATACATATATGTATATATTATATATATATAGATGTATGTAACTTTTAGATTTCGATTTTATAAAAATTGAACCACTGTGTGGGGTTGCTTGAGTCGTCTGTTACCGTTTCAGATTGTAGATGGTCGGTCGTGTGTTTGTGTTTGTATGTATCTGTGTGTGTATGTGTCACTATTGGGTGTGATTGTTTTGCGTAACTCTGACTTTGGCTCTGGCAACAAAAACAACTGGCTGACAATGACCTTTGTCATTTATGATACTAAAACAAATTTGTCTATTTCTTCTTTTTCCTTTACTTTCCTCATCTCATCCAATCTCTTGACTCTCTATCTATCTATCTATCTATCTTTCTATCTATCTATCTCTCATGTCTCTATATCCTATATATGTATGTATCTCTCTCTCTTCTCTTATTTGATTTGTTGCTCAAGTGCTGTAAGTGTGGCTCAAACTGTGTAGTAATTTCATCTAAATTGCTTAATAGACCAACAAACAACAACAGCAACAACTACACGAACAATAATAACTAACTCATTAGCACAAACAATAAACAAAGAACAAAAAAAAAAGTAGAAAAATACAAAAAAATAAAACAAACAAACAAAAACAAACTTTGTGGCCCCTTCTCTTACATTTTTGCCATGGTACAACTACTTTTGTTTCATGGCTTGTTTGTTGTTCTTGTAGCTAGCTGCCTTTTTGCCAGTTTGAGGTCACATTTTGGGTTACCCTAGTGACAGGCAGCTGACTGAAAATGTGCCTGGCGGATTGGTGGGTTGGTGTATGATGTTGTATTGGTGTGTGTTGGTTTGGGGTTTGTGTCGTTTATTCGTTGGGTTGTTGGGTTGTTGGTTTCAGCAATTTTATTGAGTTTGCTGTTTCCCCGCTAATTTCAAAACAGTTAGCAGCCACTTAGCCATAGTTATATTATTGCTGTTGTTCTTTCAATTTCGTTTTGCGAGACGACGGACACCATTCCGACAGTTTTCTAATGGAACATTCTTGTGTCATATTTTTTTTCTTTGCTTTTTGAAAACAATTCTTAATTCAAGTTATCCAATTTCATAATTAAATTTGATTATTGATTAAAAGATAATAATCAATTTCAATATAATAATCAATATTACAATTTAATACAAATTCGTATATGTATATATATGTATGTGTGTGTGTATATATATTAATTACCATTATCTCTTATCTCTTTTTAGGACATTGCTGCTTATATCAAGAAAGAGTTTGACAAAAAATACAATCCCACATGGCATTGCATTGTCGGTCGTAATTTTGGCTCATATGTGACACATGAGACGCGTCATTTCATTTATTTCTATTTGGGCCAGGTGGCCATTTTATTGTTTAAGAGCGGTTAAAGTATTGTCGAGTCGGATGAAGTGGTGGTGAGGAGGCTGGAGGAACAACAGCAACAACAACAGCAGCAGCAGCAGCAACAGCAGCAACTGGAACAGCAGCAGCAGCTGGAGGCAGCAGCACAGGTGACGGTGAAACAGGAACAACAGCAACAACAATATCCGAAAAAAAATGTAGTGGATCAGGTGGAAAGGGAAACGGAAATGGAGCAAAAGGATGAGGAAAATGAGAATAACGAGCAGTTAATGGAACAACCACAACAACAACAACAACAACAACAACAACAGCAGCAACAACAGCAACAGGCTTCAACTGAAACCACAAATGAGCGAAACATGAACCTTGACTTGACTGATGAACAACAGCCACCAGTCAACGAGGAACAGAATTTTGATAATGTCGATGAGGACGATGATGAATTCGATGATGATGCTACAATAGTGGAGGATAGCGATGCTACCAGCTGCAGCAGTTGCCGACGTGCCGAATTGGAGGATGATATAGTTGTAGAACAGCAGCAGCACCAGTAAACAAAAAAATATATACATATATATGAAAAATAAAAGATAGAACCAAATCCACCAGATGATATCGCTTAGCCTAGGCCAGTGCACACAGTCAGTCGTTCCATATAAGATACACAAGAGAAGAAATAAACAAAAATAAATAAAAATTATTCGTATCTAAACCAAGAAAAGAAGAAAATACCTTTAAACAGAATTCAAAAAATATTTGTATACAACAAATAATTTCTTTGTGAGACCGCCCACACACACACACACATACACACGATATATGTATTTAGAAATGCATACACTAACACTCCCAAAGAATCTCGCATACAATCCACATAACAAATTATCGAATCCACGTTTTTAGTGTTGCCTACTTTTTTGGTGTACTTGGCAATACAAAGTTTGGACCAATGCTGTTTGCATACTCTCTTCTCCAATTCCAATTTCACCATTCTTGTTTCAATTTCCTCTTGTTTTATTTTTATTTTTTAGCTTATTGCATCCCATTTTACCTTTGTTTCATAAACTTAAGTATAAAGTTCAGAAATCAAATGAAATATGTTCTTAATTATTTGTTTATTCGCCTTATAATTTTATTATTTATGAAAAAACAATCAAGAGCGTAATTGAAATGTTGTAAAATAGAAAACAAACAACCAAAAAAAAAAAAATGACTACAAATATTGTGTTTTAATTTGCTTCATTATTTTATTTAAAGTCCCAACCAAGTCACGTTCCACACACACAAACATTCATACACGAAATTCGTATAATCGAATACGAATAGCAAATGTATGGAAATTGCTTAAATCACTATACTTGTGATTTATCAGTTTTCTACGTTTTATTCAAGGACAATTGTTCTACGAATAAGTCTTAGCAAAGACACCTACCCATTATATCTAATACACACACACACATACATACAGCACAGCACAGGCGACAACCACCACTGCAACCGAACGAGCAAAGCAAAAGATAAAAAACACCCAAAATGAAAACCGAAAAAATCTGGGAAAAAAACATAAACCTAATAAAGCAATTTATTTAATTTTAATTCATTTATATTTTTGCTACATAAAACTAATGAAAATAATTGCATACCACACGCAATATACAATACATATGGGCATATACTAACATACATAGATGTTTAACCACAAAAAGGAAAACAAAAAAAAAAAATCGGTGTTAAATGTTTTCATTTAGTTTCTTCTTTTAATTGTCAAAAGTAAAAGAAAACCAAAATGCAAACAAATATTTCCATCCACAAGCACAGTATGCTAGCAAAACAACAAGAACGACAATTTTGTGAACAACATACTGAACTTGATTACATCTATATAAATATGTATATACATATGTACATATGCATATAAATATATATATATTATATATATATATTATATATATAAATATATATATATATAATATAAATATAGATATTTATATATATATATATATATATATGTGTATGCATATGTACATTTGTATGTACGTGAAACGACAAAAAGAAAACAAATGAAATTGGTGTATGAAAAGCAGAAAATATAAGTAAACTACTTACAGAATACAAAAAGCTAAAAATAGAAATATATACGTAACAATTCACTCCCCTAACACAGAACCCTGACAAACCCCCGTCCCTTAAACCACCTACGTATAAAGAACATAAGCTATAATATACCGACGTTTTGCAACACTGGCACACTCAACACAAACATAAAAACACCTACAGGCATACCGCGCACTGCACCGTACTGCACGTCGTTCTACCCTCTTGCTCCTTCCTTTTTTCTATCTTTCATGTTTTAGATTATTGCTCGATGCACGATGTTTCTTCAGTAGACACCAAATATAAAAAAATACTATTTATGCTAACAATAAGACCATGGCCCCTCCTTTCCATCCATATATATATATACACACACACAATCTTACATGCACACCTACAATGTAAGTAAAAATTACATTTTTCCTTTAAGCACAGAATTTCTAATGCAAAAACTAAGCATCTACAAACACACACACACACAACCACGCCCATGCGAACTTCTAATAAGTGTTTATACATATATATATATATAAAAAGTAAAAGGAAAAAGCATAATTTTTTTTGTCATTAATGGAAAAAGAAATACAAAGCGGATCTACAACCAATTTTTGATGTAACGGTTAACAGGAGCAAAGTTAGTTGCAATAAGAGATAACGGTTTTGCGAGAGCCAGGCGAAGAAGAAGACGAGTTGTTGTAGACACTAAAAGTTAGCTAAAGCGAAACAGCATATTATCTTTTTTTCTTCCTCTTTCCGTCTCTCTCTGTTTCCGAATTTTTTTGTACCATCGTTCAATTGGCAGACCATTTTTTTTCTCATTAACATGACCAAATAAATGAATTACAAATTATTATTATCTTGTAGCTGCCATTAAAATCAATTAATTACTAGCTTAAAAAACATAGTTTATAAATCTTTATTTCCAAATACCAGAATTTAAAATTACCTTTTTCACTAATATTTTAAATCTACTTGTTAAATTTGCCATTTTTTATGTTTATAGAAATCGGTTAAATTTTCTTTAATTTTATGCATGGAAATGGAATACTTAAGATTTTGTAAGAATTAGTGAATTATATGAGGATGATAATGACAAAAATGAAATAAGTGGAAAATTTGAAAAGCAAAAACATACCAGTAAGACAAAACTAAATGATAAAAAAAAAAGAAAACAAAATAAGATCTTCAATGTGAAATAAAATGTACTTCTTTGAATTATCGGGGGCCCCATTTATTATTTATAGTATCGGATTATATAAGATCTCAACAATGATCATCATCATTTGATTGCTATTAAGATTGCAAAACGTACGTATGTACATATGTACAAAGATCCTAGTAAAACGATAAATCGACGCACACAATTGTCATATGTAAAATTTGTTGTATATTTATATATTTATGTATATATATACATATATATATGTATATATATATTTATATGTATATGTATTTGAAATTGATCGGATTGGATATACGTTTTGAAAGTTACAAGGTAACAATGAAACATTTATGCACTAGTTGGAAACTATTAATTAATTAATAGCGGATCAAATTACTAACGGGAAACGAACGTCGAAGACTCATGCATTTCTCGCGATCAATGAATAGAGCATTAACCTTATTACGCAAGTCCACCTCCAGGGCACATCGTGTCTTCAGCAAATTCTGATGGGTGGCCTCAGTCTCCTGTAATTTATGATGCAGAACATCTACACTCCCTTGAATGTCTTGAACCTCCTGGACCAAACGATCTTGAGCGTGATCTCTGTATTAAATAAAATGTATGAGACTTAACCGAATACTAAATTTGATGGCAATTTACCTGCAGAGTTCGAGACCCTCACGATGAGATCGCGCCTCCAGTCGAGTCTGGGCCACCTTAAGGGGTAGGGACTTATCCTGTATTGCCTTCTGTAGCAGAAACAGATGTTTTTCCAAATCGAAAAGCTCTTGCTGAACCTTCTGCAAATGCAATTGGACACGATTCTTGGCTTCAGCCATTTCCTGGGCACGTCTATCAAACGAATTGTTAGTATTGCTCCAATAGTCCCAAACAGTGGCGGCTACCGCATTTACAACATTTTGAGAATCGCTGCGCAATTGAGATAACTTTGCACGTTCCGCTTGTGAACTGTGAAGAATGGGAAGCACATTTTATGGAAAGGGAAGGCAGATGATAAAAGTATTGCACTTACCGCCGTACATGCTCACTACTGGCCTGGGCCCATGACTCTTGTGTGCTTACGGATGGATCATATTTCTCAATACCGCCATAGTACGTAATACCACGACTGTAGTTGTTTAATTGATGGCACATGGAGTCAATACCCAATGATGATTCCTTATGTGAGACATCATCCTCAAGTAAATGCTGAGCACCGCGACAGTCAAGTGCCTGCTTGGAAATCTTTTCGTGTAGGCCGCTAAGGCGATCTCGCGACAAACGCAAATTGTTAATCTCGACCAACAGGGCTTTCTCCACAATATCGTGGACTTTCTCAGTGCCCTGACGCGACTCCCGATGGAACAGGCACTCTTGGGCAATATGTAGGGGTATTTCTAGATCCAGTAGTGCCTTGCCGCATTGGCGCTGCAGCTCATTGATGTCCGACATCTCGGCAATGAGTTTCTCCAGCTCAGTATTAAGCTCATTGCGCCAGAATGTAAGATCTGTAATGCGTTCACCCAATCGACGACCAGCATCTCTTTGACCTGAAGTGGCCTTCTCGTCCGATTCGCGCATCAAACGTACAGCATCATTGCGCATGCGCTCCGACATGTGACTGGATTAAAAAAATTGACGATGTAGAAATAAGGATATATATATATATCAAGAACTCACCGATTCATATTTGATTCAGAGTATTTGGTCATGTTGTTGTTGTGCCATTCGTTATTTGTATAGCGAGTATAGAGAGCCGCACGGGCCGCATGTTGAGGATTACGATCGAATCCAGTAACCAAATTAGGAAATATCATACCATCCGTTTTCATACCCGTGGGTAGAAAACATTGTTTTGTCAGTTGATTGGTCACCGGCTGTTCGGGCAAATGTTTCACCTGAATTAACTCGTACGCCATTGCTGGCCGCCAAGGATGTCGGGTTGTCGTCTCATATGCTGCACCCACACGAGGTGGTATCGATGGACCACTCACTGGTTCCATACAGGGCGGTGCACCCGCATGGCTCCAAGGCTGTAATTGAGAATACATTACCGTTGTTTGCGGTATACTCATGTTGGGGTCCACATGATTCTCCGAATTCATAGTGCGAATCAAAAATTGTTTTTAAGAGTTTGCGTTCTGTATTAGATTGTGTGCGTCCTGTGGGGGAAGAGGGATTTTGTACGCGGTGCAAAAACTACAAATTTTTACCCACTAAAAATTTCGACTTTTCCAAATCAAAAGGAAAATGTAAAAAAATTATTAACATACAAATGAACTAATAACGATTTGTGCTGGTGGAGATTTAGAGAAACACTGAACCTATAAGGGGAAAGGTTAAACATTTATGAAAATATGTCCGAGGCAAGGCCTGCTTTGATTTTTTAGCATCTATACACATATGTACATAAATATGTATACACATATGTCATAAATATGTATAATGGATAAATTGGTAAAAAAAAAGCGAATAGCAAGAAAAGAAACTGTTAAAATTTAAATTTAACGGTATTTGCCAATTAGCTTTTTTTTTTTTTTCGATATTTGGATTTCTGTTTAAGTGAGATTAATAATTAAAAAAATTAAAAAAACGACAAATTAAAAATAAAATGAATGAAAGCAATAGTAAAATTAATATTTCTATAGTTCAGTTTATCAAATAAAAAGAAAAAGATATTGATTTAGTATTTTAGTGTCAGAGGATGAGGGATGATCTAGATTCTAAATGATACACAGCTGATACATAGGATTCCATTAAATTGCGATGATCCTTGCGCTCGTTGTACTCATTCATATCCGCCGTTGGCCATTTGTCCAATAGATTATCCTTGACCAAGCGATGATCAAAGATGCGATTTTCAAGAAATGAGTGCTTATGGAATTTGGTGACCTCTTGCCCCTTTAATGGTGCCATTGTGGAATTGTTGCTATTGCTATTGATATGATTGTCCGTTTGCACTTTACACGTTTCACTAACACGTTCACGACTCACAATCGGGACACTAGAACGCAGTAAAACGTTCTTGAGGGTTTCGGGTGCCTTTTGTTGTGGATTTGGATAGCGTTGACTCAAATAATGATCTTCGTTGGCCCAACAGAGCATGGAAACAGTTTGTACACAACTGCAGGCGCTGAAATACCTTTGCAAATTGGCCAAAAACAAATTTCAAATGCAGGTCGTCGACATAATCTAAATGGAGGCGGGGACAAGTTTATTGATTAAACTTGGTGTAACTTTGGTAGCCGCTTTAGTACGTAGTTACTGTATATTGTTGTGAAATCAATGACATTGACCCATGGTAACTCGAGTTAAGGGTATAAACAAGACGATGTCATTGCTTCAATTTATTTACATAGGTGCTAGCATTAGGCAACAATAATCAAACATAATAATAAGATAAATTATCTAATCATATCCATCGGGATATATACATATATATTTGGATGTTTGATGAGTTAATTAATTGGCAGGACCACCTCCAATTCCAACTGGGGCTGCACTAGAAGTTGTTTTTTGTTTCAGATTCTTTTCGAAACGTTCGAATTCTTTATCGGCCAGCTTATCAGCCTCGTCGAAAACTTGCTCTACGGATTCCACCTCGGGTATGTAAAATTGTAGCATATTTTGTACACCATTCTTAAGAGTTACTATCGAACTGGGACATGAGGAGCAGGAACCTTGCATTTTCAATTTGACCACACCATTCTCGTAACCAATAAAAACAATATCGCCACCATCTTCTTGGACAGTGGGTCGAATGCGTGTATCAAGCAGCTCCTTAATCATCATTACCGTTTCATCATCATCCTCCAGAATTTCGGTATCAGCATTGGGGCGAGGCTCATGAAGTATAGGTAAGCCGCTGGCAAAGAAATCCATTATAACGGCAAATACCTCAGGCTTAATCAGACTCCATTCCGAGCTCTCTTCTTTGGAGATAGTAATAAAATCGGAACCAAAGAACACAGAGCGTACTCCTTCGACGCGAAACAGCAATTTAGCTTAAATAATAAAATGATCGATTGTTTGTGGTTTGTCTAAACATAAACGTTGCCACTCACTTACCCAAAGGACTGCTATGTGCTGTTGTGCCACTGGGAAAATCATATGTGTTGCCCTTGCCAAGCACCTCGACGCCGGGTAAAAATTTTAAACTTTCAGGATTCGGTGTATCTTGCGTTTGTATAAACATATTCCGTTTGCCAACCATCATCAACATGACAGGAGTGGGAGATACATGTCCAAGTAATTGTGGCGAAGATGCAGATGTTGCAGGAAGTTGCGCCAGAGGTGAGAGATGGCCGAATCCTCTTGCGTTTGCCGCTACTTCAGGTGCTGCTGCTGCTACCCCCGATGCTTGCTGAAAGCTGTTCAGAAATAAATGTCACAGAATTGACATCAGCTATAGAAGCTATAAAGTTGAAACTTACATTTGTGGCGCTTGGGCGAGCCGTGTGTTACGCAAACCGCTTTTTGTCGAAATAAACGAAATAAATTTCGCCATCCTATCTTATTATTGTTATGCTTTAATTCGGAATTCAGAGCTGCCAACTTGGATTCGGAATAGGGCTGCACAATAATTGATGGTCTTGCCAATTGGCGATACCTTGATAGTATTTCTCGGCTATCGATAGTTTCCCAATTGCAAGCTGCTGAAGAAAACGGTCGAGAAACGGTCGTTAGTAATTTATAAAAGTTTAAATATTGTTGTTTATTTTTCCCTCGAAATTAGTAGGAATATTTTTGGCCAGGTAAGTGGCGAATTTTTTTGGTGACATTTGCGAAATGTATTTTGCTTGTAGTTCTGTTTGTATTACTTGCCGATTAAGACAAGCCATTCATTTTTAAAATTCACTCCGGGAGTTTTCAATAAGCAGCAAAGTTGCAACGCGAGAGAAGTGGGCCAACGTATGAAGTCATTTTGAAAAATATGAAATTTATTCTGTGGCCACATGCAAGGTTTTTTGCAAAGAACACAAAACGAGCCTGAATACATTCAACAGCACAGAATCACCCAAAATTTCATAATTGTGAAACTAAATGAATTCTACGATACGACTCCGACCAGAAAAATGTTGCTCAACAAGTCTCTAACTAAGATGATTGCACGTTCACGCCCACTGAGTTTCTGCACTTGCAAGACCTAAAATACAAGCTTTAAGTAATGAGGGAAAAATATTAAGGAATCACAGAACCGAGCTAAAGCCAAAAAACAAAAACAAAACATCTTGAATGAAAGCATCTCACTTTTAGATTTCATTTTTAATATGTATCGTTAAATAATGGTATTTTGTTTTAATACCTTGAAGATTAAATTAAGATTGCAAATAATTTAAATTTTCAAAATTTTCTCTAATACTATCGATAGTATCGATGATTTTCAAAATCGATGTTAAACCAATTAATAATTTTCTCCATCTGTTCAATTGGAAAGCGACATCTCTAGAAGAGTGACTTAACGTTGCCACAATTGCGATATACTTTAAAATGAGGCGGCGCGCCGTATCATTAGTTTGAAAGCTTTGATCCGGTGCTAAATATTTATTGATACTCTTGTTTTCAAGCATTTTTTCCGTTCCCCTAGAAACTAAAATGTACATCCTATTAACAACTGAAAACGTTTTTGTTAGAGGAAATAATAAACGTGCGCGCATTTTATTCTCAGGATAGGTACTTGTATATTTTTTTTTAATGTTTTTTTGTTTGTATTGTGTTCTGATTTTTTTTTTTTGTTAATATTAATTATGTTAATAACATTGATAATCGTTTTTCTTTGTTTTCACTTAATGTTAAAACGTTTTTGTCTCCACCGGCAATTCTTCTTTTAATTTTTAACTTTTCTTGTAAATTAATCTGTTGCATGCTCAATTTTTGTTGTTATTTTTGTTTTGCAATGCGTTTATGTGTGTTGCTGTTGTTGTTTTTTTCTTTGATCTTTTTTGTTTTTATAAATTTATATAATAATAATGCTTTCACTGTTTAAATTTGTTAATTTATTTATTTGTTTTCGGTTTAATAATAAAATTGAAAATTTTTAAGAGATTTATCTAGATGTGTGTGATGTTTTATTTGTTTGTTGTGTGTATGTGTCTTCTTTTTCCATTTTTATTCATTATAATTTATTAATTTGTTATGTTTTCTTTTTAAATATTATTTACTCTCTGATTTTAATATAAGTATATAAACTTTTTTTTTGGTTTTGAGAAAGTTTTTCATTAAACTTAGATTTATGTTCCCATATGTATATATATATATATATATATATACATATATATATATATATATATATATATATATATATATATATTTAGGTGTTATTTATATGTAAATAAATGTTTAAATATATATAAAATATGCATTTAAATTGATTTATCCAAAAGGTAAAGTTTTAATTCATTTGGGTTCCTCCTTGTTTTATACAGATATATGTATATATATATATATTATTATTTTTTTTTTGCTGTTTTTCAATTTGGTTTTTACCTTCTCCTTCTTCTCTTTTCTTTTTTTTTTTTTTTTTTGTGTAAAGTTTTGTTAATTTTATTTAATTATTATTTTTTTAAAGCATTCGAGGGCAGGAAGTAGATGTTGAAAAATACATGTATCAAAACAATTAAGGTAAAAACTATACAAATACATACATCGTACATTTCACATACATCCATATATATAGAAAAGGTTTCTTATTCTTTCTGCGTTTCGTGAGTTTTCCTTAGTTTTCCCCTCATCGAAATTTTTCTATGCCCATGCAGTTTGACATTAAGCTGATTTTTGCAACGTTTCGAAGTGAAACGTTAGGTGGAATCAGTCGGATTGGCCTGCTATATCATACATGTATGTGTATAACATTCTCGATTTGACAGATCCAAATTGAAAAAGAATTCAGAAATCCGATGAAATGTTCTAATTGAACTAACCGAAATTGCTAGCAAAATTATCGGTTGACATATACGAGTATTTATGTATATATATAAATATCAGTATTTGCGTTAAGATTTTCTTAAACGGACAATGCTATTTAGGGTCTATATCAAATTACCTAAATTATGGATTTTTCTAATTTCAAAAAATTATTTAAAAAGACCTTTCTAAATTTTCAACAGTTGAATCGGACAACCACATAATAAAAGTTTAAAAAAAGAAGTGATTAAAAGTTGATAACCTGCAAGGGTATAGAAAATTCGGTATTAGCTCCTTTTTGCATTTTTGGGGAGTTTTTTGTTTGTTTGTTTTTTTTTTTTTTTGGTTTTTTGTAATTTTGCTTGTTTTATTTCGGGGAAAAAGGAAACCTAATAAAATTCAACTATAAATATAAAATGAATTATTATAGGGTAAAATATAATTTGCATTAAATTTGATTTGATTGTACATCGGTTAGACAACAACAACAAACTGTTAACAAACAAAAAACAAAAACAATTGAAATTGTTATTGTTTTTATGGGAAAAAATTTGTTATGTTTTGGTTTCTTGTCGTTTTAACCATAAATTTTCTGGGGTATAATTTTTTTTGTTTTTGTTGTTAATGTATATATATATATATATATATATGTGTGTGTGTGTGTGTGTGTTTTGTATATGTATAATTATTTATGTTAGTTTGCTTGTAGTAGAAAATGTACCGTTAGAAAATGTATGCATATATGTGTAAGTATTGCATGAAAGCGAAAGAGAGAGATAGGCCATTGGTAAGAAAGAGAGACAAATAGAGCTGAGTGGGGAATAGCTTAGGTGGAGTAGGAATATACATATATACATATATATATATATATACATCTATATATATATATATATATATATATATATATATATATATAAGTGTGTATATAGTATAAAAGTATTGTTTGATTTTTCAGTTTTATATATATTATACTTTTGCCTGCTTAGCTTAAATTATTTTATTTTTTAACTTTAATTTGTAATTCCCTTTATTTTCAAGAGCGCGCTAACTTGTTTTTGGTTTCTTAAATTTCTTTTTTGTATTTTTTTCTTTTTTGGTAGTTGGAGGAAAAATGTATACATTTTCTTTCTTTTCGTTATATGTACTTTTTTTTATATATAGTAAATGTGGATTTCATTCGGCTTAACATTAATTGGATTTAAAAGAATATATTTTTAACTTTGTAGTATGGTTGACTTTATTTATTAGTTTTTTTTGTTTTTTTTTTTTTGGAATTTGAAATGCATAAACTTTTTGTAAATTTTTTTTTTATTTGTTTTGTTTTGCTTTGGTTGTTGGATCATTCTTTTTTTAGAGAGTGTGTTACGAACGCTTAAATTTATATATACGTATATATATATTTATTTGTGATTTTTTTGTTGGATTTATATTGTATATAATAATATGCTGTTGTCGTTTTTCCTTCCTGGTTATGCATGGGTACAGTCTCTCTCGATTACAAGAGGCAATTAAAAAACAACGAAAACATAAAACCTTTAGCTTACTTTGGTATAATGAATTCTGTATACCCTTACACCGTCTCAGCTCCAACGAGATCAAGTGTAAGAGCCATTCCATTCAATGAGAAATAACGATCGAACTGACAATCATTTATGGAATATATCTATGGATATATAATGAAGAAGATCGAACAGAAGATGAGACACAGATTGGTTGAAAATCTTTTGAATATCTAATTATCCAGATAGACTCCTCAATACCATATAAGCATCTGGTTTATATTCTATATTTTGAGCCTAATACATACTTTTTATAATGGTTTGATTTGGCTATTTTGGTAGGGTATCGGATAGTTGGATATACTGTTGGCGATTCGATTTGATAAGACAAACGATTCGTTGAAAACAGACAGATGAATGGCCATTAAAAATTGATTTATGTACGACATCAGAGCTATAAGATCCTTAGTATGGGCATTTTAATATCGCATGGCAATTTTAAACTTTTTTCTTTGCATGATTTTAGGCGCCAGGTAGGTAATATGTAATTGTTGCCGCTCCCAGAGTACCCATGCTGTCTTTAAGTATCATTTCGGTTGTGTTTGCGTGTATGTGTGTGTTTGTGTGTGTTTGTATGGGTGTAAACTTAATTATTTGCATACTTTTCTCTAACCTGTCTCTCTCTAGCGCTGCTGCAGCCCATACCGATGTTGCTGCTGCTCTTCTAACTATTTTATGTAATAAAATGTAATTTATTTCTCATTCATTTTCTAATCGAATCGACCCGCAATTATCTCAATTGTATATTTATATATATATATATATATATATATATGTATATATATAATCTGCTTATTAGCTACATATATTTATATATATATATATATATATATTTATGTGTATGCATGCATGTATATTTGTTTTATAAAGTACTTTTAAATTGCTATATGTTTGCATTTTGTATTACATTTCCCGCTTAAATTTGTTTTTCCTTCAATTGTTGTAGCTGTTGTTGTTGTTGCTGTTCGAATTATTTATTCGTTTCCCCTTATTTTGGTTTTATGTTTAAGTTTATGGTTTCTTTAAACTTAATAGTTAAATTCACATAGGTTTTCATTTTTATGTATGTTTGTTTTTTTTTTGTTTAAAGATATATATCGCATATAATATAATTTTTGTTTAAGTAAACTTTGTTTTTTTTTTTTTTTTTTTTTTTTTATTATTATTTAAATTCATTTATTTTATATTACTTAATGCTTAGAGAAAAAAGTGTAGTAAACAATATAAATATACAATAATGAAGTAGAAACAACAACTTAGTGTGTGTGTGTGTGTGAATTGGTGTATGTAAGTGTGTGTGGTTATAAATAATTTACAATAAACTATAATAAACAAGTTAACAAAATTAATTTAAATTTGGATAAAAAACAAAAACTTATTGAAATTGGGTAGTTCACTTTACAGGATCGTTCACATAATTTGTTTAGAACATAATCATAGTGAGATTTTTCGTTCAGGTATATAGTTAGAAAGAATTTCCACACACACACGCACGCACACACGCACATTTACATATATACGCTTATGCAGTTAAAGCAAGCGCAAATTGTATAGCCTAACCAACAGGCGCAGAGTTCCAATGAGATTCATAATATGTAGTAGAAAATGTGAAGCAAAGAGCTCTCCCGTGGCATTTAATGCATTTTTCCGGCATGTGTGCGTGAGTGGGCACTTGTGACCATGTGTGTGCGTGTGTGTGTGTGTGTGTGTGTGTGTGTGTGGGTGTATGTATATACAAATATGTATGTATATATATATTAATATGTATAGATAGTATGTATTCAGCTAAGGACTACGACATAGATGGCACGTATATAAAGACCACATACACAATCACCAGATGAGAGAGTGTGAGGCGAATTATGGCGACAAACAATAAACTTTAAGTTTATGCTTCAAATGTTTCAAAAAATAAAAAGAAAAATTTCTGTGTATATGTGTGTGTTTGTGTGAAAATTAACATTCAGATATAGATAAAGATTCAGTCGTTTTTTTTTTTTAATTTTTTTGGTTTTCATTTTTTTAAAAATATAGTAGTAAAATATTCTGGATTATTCAGAATTTCAATTCGTAATTCCGCCACAAAAACTCTACAAAAAAAAAAAACCCTGCAAGCAGAAAGAACTTTGTTATTCGATATTTTATGATTATATGATTTAGAGGCGAAAACTACAAGTATCAGATACTAACGATGAATTGATGGACTTTCTTAACAAGTTGCACACAATTTCATTTACATAGGTCAACGGAATATTGTAACTTTCTGTGTTTACCATTATCTGTAGAGATCCAATCAAATCAGCTAGCAAGTACTTTTAAGATTTTAAAAGTTTTGAGGGAATTACGAATCGGTATAGAGAATAATGCCGATTGTTGTTGTTGTTTTTTTTTTTTTTTTTTTTTAGCTGTTTTGTAGGAAGTATTTTGTTTTTGCTCCATTTATTGGTGTATGTTTGTTTTCAAATTTTTGTTAAAATGTCGCCCAGACGCCACACAAACGAAAGTTGTATTTGATATACACACACACATATATTTATATATATATATATATATATATATATATATATATATATATATATATATATATATAGATACATATATGTATATATGTATAAAGATGTATATAGTAGAGCCGAGACTTATTTTTTTATTTGGTTTTTGGATTAGCAAAGTAATTAAATTTACCTAAAAATTTGTTTGTATTTCCCTTAAATTTTCAACTCTTTTCCATCATTTATGTATTCTTATTTTGTTTTTCTTTTGGGTTTTTTCTTTCTTTTTTTTGTTTTTGATATAACGTTGCACAAAATTTTGATATAATATATATATATGTATATATATATATATATATATATATATATATATATATATATTTGTATATATATACATACATATGTATATATATACATATATATACATAATTATACTTTAGTATATCTATATTTATATATATATATATATATATATATATATATTTGTATGCATATATATTCTTTAACTGCATTTTTATAATTAGCTTTTCGCTATTTCTTCTTGTTTTTCTTTAACTTGTATAATACCAATAAATTGCGGAAGTGTATGTGTGTGTGTGTATGCATGTGTGTGAGGTTTGCATTTTGCTTTGTTTTTCTTTTATTTGTTGCCTGGGCAAATTTTCAATTTATTTGGCGGCTGTATATTCTCTGTCGTCGTGAATGTATGTATGTATGTATTATGTGTGTGTGTGCGAGGGTGTGTTCTTGTGGGTGTGTGTATGTGTGTGTGCCGCTGCTTGAAACTGTATACTAATTTTCTTTTCTTTTTTGTTTCTTTCTTGCATTGGACTATCAAAAAACACTAATGACTCCCTTTTCTCTCTCTCTCTCTCGTTCTCTCTCTCTCTTTTTTTTCTATCCAAATACCTATTTTCTGTCTCTGTCCGATCTATCGATCGGATTAGATCGAATCGAATCAATCGACTTCTAACTGACTAACAACTTCGATCTGTCTTAAAATTATCCATTGATTGAATTCGCATTTGCATTGGCCGCAGCGGCCGCCGCCGCTGACAATGATTTTTGACCCTCTTCCGCTGGCGATGGTGTGGCATCACGACGCGGCGGCATCCTTTCATTGACCGCATCCAGTCCTTTGGCCTCCGCAAATGAGGTAATTTTGTGATTGGGCGAGAAGCCTTGCATTGCATTCTTAAGCGATTGCTTGCCACCAGATAGTGCACCCAATGGTAGGGCACCCGTTGGTGTAAGACCCTTCAATTGCAACACTGATTCAGATTCCTCTCGCAATACAGAGAATACACGTGCCATTTTACCAATGGCACGTATCTTATTGCGTATGACTTCCTTTCGCAGGGCTGCCTCATCATCGGAAAGTGGCTCTTCGCTTTCCTCGGTCATTAGTTCATCGTCCGAGCATATGTTAAGGACATTTACCAGCATCTCAGTTACTTTTTCGCCAACAAATGGCAGCGACCATGTAAATACATCCATAAAATTGGGTAACCAATATGGATGCGGTGAACAATTAAATTGCCTGATATTCATCACATTATTCTCATACTTTAGGACAGCAGCCTTGTTGTTATACACATCCAGATAATTGGGCGCCGAAAATATGGTGATCAGCGATGGGAAACCGGTGGTCTGGCTCTTACGGTACATTCGATAACCGGCATCTTGTGCCTCATGCGCTCGTATTATCGATAACAAATTATTATTCTGCAGGAAGTCACAGCATGCCGCATAGCTGTAAAAATATGAACAGCCTCGCACCGAATTATGCGTATAGAAATCCGAGTTTTTCTCGTTACCAAAATCTTCAAGCGGATCGGACCATAACAGATCGCACATGGGTCCAAATGCCGGCGGCTCCTTAAAACGATCCAGTCGACGAATATCCTCCAATTCATGGATTTCTGGCGATAGACCACCATGTACGCATAGAAATTGTTGATTCATTAAAGCTGCCAATGGCAAACAATCGAATGCATCCATGCAGGCATCATAAACACGTTCCGAATACTTAATTTTGCACTCCTGTTTAAATGTAAAATATTCGGTTAGATGCCGACACTCATGATTGCCGCGCAGAAGGAACAACGTCTGCGGATAGGTGATCTTTAGGGACCATAGATAGAGGACACATTCGATACTAAAATAGCCTCGATCCACATAATCGCCCAGGAATAGATATTTGGTGGTTGCCGGTGAGCCGCCAATTTCAAATAGTTTCATTAGATCATAGAACTGGCCATGTATGTCACCGCATACGGTTACCGGTGCCTCAATATCAATCATTGTCTTCTCTTGACGCAAAAGTGTTGCACCCTCTTGAATGATCCGGAGTGCGGCACTCTCCTCGATGCGACCCTCCAGTATGAAGTGCTGTTTAAGTACGTCGTGTTGCGGCTTACCAGTGCGGGCATCAAAAACATCGGTGCAGGTGAGTTTGCGGCTTGGCGGAAATGGTACACTATCTACTACACGCTCCTTTGTCGATATTGTGCTACGTTTTGTTGGGCTCTGAGGCTGTTGTCCTCCAGATCCTCCTCCTCCACCTCCTCCTCCTCCACCACTACCACCACCACCTGATCCAGATCCAGCTGTTGTTGTGGTTGACGATCCCGTTGCTGGTGTGTTATTGCTGCCACTGCCACCCGCTGCTGCTGATGACGTCGTCGTTGATGACACATTCTTGTTACTATCGTGTGTATTATTAACTCCTCCAGCGGCATTACTCTTCTGATTCGGCTGACCACCAGACTGTGTCTGGGATTGGCTGCTGCTGCTACTGCTGTTACTCTGTGCAATTGGCGATGACATTTTGGCAAACGAATGCGTCTATATTCGCTGCTCTTCCTTCCTACCTTCCGTTGACTCCCACCACCTAGAATGGAATGGGAGGGGGAGTGGGGTGGGATGAGTGCGAGACCAACTTAGCACAAGCAGCTCGTCCTCAAATTCAACTGTTCACACACCAAGTCAAACACTTCACCTGCAATGGATCAGATAATAAACAACAACAAAAATTAGATGCAATTAAAATTTATTCATTATAAATGTGATTAATTGTGCAATATGCATCAGATATGTATGTATATATATATATATACCCATTCGCCCACATGTTGTTCTATGTTCTGTACAAAATATTTGAATTAAACAAATGGGCTCAAAATTTGCCAAAATTTTTGTTTTTATTAAACTAAGCGAAACACACACCAAGACACACACACACACACACATACATAATGTAATAATAATAATTTAAAAATAACATCATCAGCTACGCTGGTTCCCTGTCAAATTGCAGCACGAATCGGAGCAAGAAGAAGAATACATAGACGACGACGATCATCAGATTACTGTAGTTAGGATCTCGACAAATTGTTCAATCCGTCCGTTTGGTTATTATACCCTGTAACCATAGGGTAGAAGGGTATACCCAAATCGCCAAAATGTCATGATGTACATATGTATGTATATACATATATTCTTGATCACCATTCATAGCTGTATTAATTTTAAACTTCTCCGTCTGTCTGTATGAGCATTGAGATCTTGAAGTCTTTAAGAGCTAAAGCTAAATGTATGTACATAGTGCCAAGTGCGACAACGCCTTATGTAAGTGAGTGAGATAGCATGCATTTGCTGTTTCGTCTTGAGAAGAAAATTTTATAATAAATTTGATATACAATTAATGGCGGAGAAAGTTTGTCTTTATAAAATATTTCTTATTGGTACAGGGTATACTCAAAGTCGATAGGCATGACATGCCTGCTTTATTTCTTTCCTTTTTTTTTTCTTTTCGTTTATTCGTCATCTATTTTGCTTGGGTGACTGAATCACTAGGAAATCTTTTCACATTATTAGCAAAAAGAAACAAAAAATCGGAAATCTTTAACGAAACAATAGGGTGCCATATATGTACATATATACATATGTATATCCATCCATATCGGTTTCCGTTACTATGTATATGTACTTTTATCAACTGATTATTTCTACGAGTACATTAAATTAAAATTTGATCTATAAAATGTCTTATAATGTTATTTAGCATACTTATCGGATCATCGTTTATATTTAATTAGATTTTGTTATGGAAATATGGAAATATGAGATTGCAACATTTAGCTCATTATATATATTCTATATACTTATATCTGTGATATTTTGATACATAAAAATAGTTCAAAATTATCTTCTTGAATATTATGGCAAGATCTTTTCAGTGATTGAGAGCAAAGTTTCTTATACGATGACGAATGAAATATACAAAGGGTGAGCTTTATTTCTCCAATTAATTATAATTCTCAACTAGTTCTAGTGTAAAATGAACTTTACACTAAGATACTGCTGATGAGAGGACTTCATAGACTATATCGTTTAGATAATCTGTTCACTTTTTCTGATTTTCAAAAGTCCTATGCCGACAAAACATGCAAATCGCTTCATATATATACATATGTACATATATATTACATACAGATGATCTTAGACTTTTCTCAGAATGGTCAAAAGAAGAAATATTATTTTCCAATTTTTAATATTGATTTATTTGTTTTTTTTGTGAAATTTTTATACAGTGAAACGTCTAGTCGCGTAGAGCTCCCAAAGGCGGACATCTCTCCAAGCCGGACAAATTTCAAAATCCCAAGATTTTTAGCATGATTTCTTTGTCTTTCTCACAGTACCGTGGCTGTCCGCCCATGGGAGTTATCACTGTATATAGATCAAAAGGTCTTGAATCCAATTAAAAAAAGTTATTTACATAATCACAGAAAAAATGAATGTTAAAATTATATTAAAAAAAAATGTTAAATACTAAATAAATAAATAATGATTTCTGTCAAATGTTTCAATTTGGATTATTAGGGTTAACAATCATTTGATAATACATATTTTAAATTGCTTTTCCAAATAATTAATTTGTACGGCATAAATAGAGCCATTTGTTTTTGCAAATCAATTTTGCAATTACCGTTAAAATAGGCTAACCCCATTTAAATTTAATGACTATTAACTACTTTTATACAGGGTACCCACAAAGTGTGCTATTCACATGGCATTGTTAAAATCTTCCCCTTTCCCCCTCTTGTTGCACTTGATTAATTGCACAACAGTTTCGTAATAATAAATGTTTAAACAATGTTGCTGTCATTCATTTTTTTTTGCAGTTCCTTTCCCCCCTACCACCATATTTTTCACCGTTTCTTTTTTTTTCGTCTTGTTGTTTTGTTATGCACAAATGTAAATATGCTGAGAGACGATATAAAAAAAAGAAAGAAAAGGGGAAAAAAAGAAAAGCAAAATTTACGCCGTCTGAATAAATAACTAGAAGGATGGGCTAACTTTGACCATGCCGAAGTTCGTATACCCTTGCAGATTGTCTCTATATAAATTACTAGAACCATTATTGTCCTTAGCTTGAACATTTTTTTTTTTTCAAAATTTGGTCAAATGGTACATATTGGCTATATAATGGAGTGTAAAAAAAAGATGAAAAAAATATTTCAATATTCTATTTTTAATTTGCGAGGGCGGAAGTGGGCGTGGCAAACTTGATCTACGTAGACACTAGGCGGATGTTGAGACCAAATTGTTTGCTCTAGCTCTTATAGTCGCCGAGATCTACATAGGTGTTCATACGGATGAACAGACAGATGGACATGGTTATATCGACTCGATAGAGTCAAGAACATATGTGTATACTTTATGGGATATATACATATATTTTCTTCTATCAGTTACATACATTTTGGGGACTTTAATATACCCTTTTACCCCATGAGTACAGGGTATAAAAAGCTAACCATCCGCTGCCTGCTGCCTGATGCCTGCTGTCATTGCAGTTGTTGCACATCTCGTGTAAACACAAGACCCGTTACATGCACATTGAAAGGCAAAGAGACAGAGAGACAGAGAGAGAAAGAGGCCGATAGAGCGAGAGAGACAAGTCCAAGTGACGTATTGACTGACAACTGCAGCACAATTACTACCATCGTACTTTACACCACCCCCTCCCACACACACACACACACACACACACACAACGGACGCCATCCCCACCCCACCAACTATGCCTAACGCCCTTTAGCTTTTCTGCATAGCAAAAATGTCGGCTAATTGAACATTGACAGATAACAGTTAGTTTTCTCAGTCATCCTTGTTAAATGATCATACATTATGCATTAAGTACAGTTCCAACAAAATGAGAAACTATGTTTTAATATACGACCTTATGTGCATATACAGTTATTATGATTTATTCTTATTTAGTCCTTTACTGGTATCAAAGAGAGACAGAAAGAGGCACCATGTATACAAATTTACACTGATTTCAGTTTTCAGCTTTTGATTCTTTTAATCATACATTACTTCCTATGAAATTAAATAATATTGGCTTTCCAAGCCCTTTACTTTGTTGGATTTGGGAATATCTGACAAAAAGACCTCAAAAAGTTCTTTTCAAGTCTTCATATTCTAGGTCCATCCATGTGACTTCAGGAGTGCCTCAGGGCAGTCATCTGGGGTCTTTGTTTTTTCACATTATTCAAAAACGATCTTCCCTCAATCATAAAATCACTCACGTGTCCTTATGTATATAGTTTCGGATGCAATCTGACCTTCACAACTCCCAATCTTGGTGTGAACTTAACTTGCTAAACCTCAACACTTCTAAATGCACAGATTGTAACCTAATTTCTTAATAATAGTCCTTTAAAACGTTTCGATGAGATAAATGATTTGGGTGTCCTTATGGACCGAAAAAAGGATAACTTTAAGAGTTGTAATTTTATTTAGTCCATCTTTCTAGTTTTAATATAAAATCATATATAAAATAAAGCAATAAAAACAATTTCATATTAATAGATTTAATATTTTTGTAATATTCCAGATATGTATGTATATTTATACATACATATATATATGTATAACTCTGTATATATTTGAACTGATTGCATTTGTTTTATCGAAAAACTAATAACAAATAAATTCCACAACTTATTCTATAATTTTGTTGATTTAAATGAGTTCTCTGTGTTTATTGAAAAACCCCTTGATTTAATATCCATTATTATTTTTAGTGTAAAGTTTTTGAAGTATTTGCTATTAGCAACATTGTTTGAAAATTTAGTTTAATTAGTTTAATTTATATTTTGCATTCAATTTTTTTGTTCATCTGATTTATTTTCATAAAGAGAAGCAATAAGAAAGTTGATCTCAATTTAAAAATGCAAAGAAAGCAAATAATATTCCATAAAAGAAATATATATATGTATATAGACATATGTATATATGTATATGTGTAGATGTATATATATATGTGAAAGCTTTTTCTGGTGTATTATCATCTTAATTAAATGGTGAAAGGACAAAGTTTTTTCGTATGCAAATTGATATGCTTTGAAGTGCGTGTTATTTTTGTTGTCTCTGTGTGTGTGTGTGTGTGTGAGTGAGTGTATGTGTATAATGCTTTGCGCTTCGTCATTTCTGTGTTCTGTGCCGATTTTTTAATTATTAAACAAGTTTCAGGCAGCAAGCGGCAGGCCAAGTGAAAACAACATTTTATCACACTGCCGTCTGGCTATATAGACCCAAAACAACCGACCCACCGACCGACCGACCCACCGACCGACCGACCCACCGACCGACCAACAGACAGACGGACCAAACCAACAACTCTGGCTAATTTCCATTCACATAAACACAAACACACATATGTATGTATATATATATACACACATGCTTACACATGTTCATATGTATATATATACATATATATATATACATACGTATATATGTATGTATTTGCATGTATGTATAGATGGTATATTCCATTTGTTTGTTCATTGTTAAGTTTTTATTGCCTTCGCGCATATTTTTGCCTTTACACTGATCACACAAAAACACACGAACACTAATACACAAACACACACACACACACCCGCCCGCACAGTAAGTAAATTTTTAACATTTTTTTTTTTTTTTTTTTTTCACTCCCAGGTGTACATATATGTATGTATGTACCAGCCAAGAGATGGTAAGGGTGTGGAAGGGGTGGTGGCGGCAATGGCGGCGGCACAGACAAAAGGGAGAAAAAAAAAGTTGGCCAAAATGAATTAACGAAATTTGTTTACAGTTTTCTGCGGTGTCTGTTCTAACTATTGCTACGCTTAAATAGATATATAAAGTTCGATTTATCCATATGTATATATACATATATACATACATACATATATGCATGCTATATATTCCTATATATACATACATATATATATATATATCTATATACATATAACCTGGTAATTAAAAAGCAATTATGCATACAATATTTATAGTATCTATAGACAAAACAAAAAGTAAATAAAGAAAAATAAAAAATAAAGAAAAATGACTAACAACAATACATAAATGGGATTTCAATTTTTTTTTTATTTTTCTCCTTTTTTTTATTTTTAACATATGTATGTACATATATGTTAAATGTTTTTTGAGTGCATTGTTATTGATTGAAGATACAGCTAACAAAGCAATTAGTTATCAATTTTTATTAAATTTCTAAAATTGATAATTGATTGTACCTCGTATTTGATCACCCGTTAAAACGATTCCATTTCATTGGTAAGTCATTAGAGAGTACAGTAGACTCAATGTTAACTAACCTATACGAGGATAGGCTCTCGATTTGATCCCGATATCATGATGGGGAAATAGAAAAATAAAAAGGGGCTCGTCTCCAGTGTACAATAGTATGTATGTATGTATTTATGTAGTTACATGCATTCATATTAAACTCTCATGTGTACAATAACTAATTTGCGCAATGCGAACAGAGAACTAAGCCGAATCTAATACATACTCGTATGCATATATGTATATGTATGAACGTATGAACATATTTATACATACATACATACTCGTATAAGTAAGGGTAAATACATACATACATACATACATGCTAATTAAATTGTGGCAAAATTCTCTCTGCCTCTACCCTCATACAATACCATAGAGAACATCATTTGTCCGTTGCCTTGCATTCAAATTAGCATTTATGTATATATGTATATATATATATACATATATATGTACATATGTATCTCACATGGAATGGACTACGTTGTGTCAGAATGCAGGTTGCTTTTGGTTACAAATTGTAGGGTTTTCAACTCGCCTTCTAATCGCTCATTTGACAGTCCAATCGCATCAATTTCATTCCATTCACAATTGACATCGCAATTTGAAAAATAAAAATAAAACCAAAAGAATGAGGTAATGTCGGACGTGCCGAAGTTCGTACACTCTTCCACATAGTTGTATCTTTAATATTAATTAATTATATGTACATATGTTTAATTGGTCAGATTCATTCAAATTGATTTGATACAAATAATTTGAATTTAATTTATTTCTTTTTAATTTCATATAAAGAACTTATTTGATCCGATTGTTTCTCTATATGATATAGCATATAGTAGATTTGGATTGTGTTCAAACTAACCAGAGATATTTCTACTTATTGCAAACATATAAATACCGAATTTCGTAACAATCCCATTGGAAACTACAAAGTTATTGATCTAAAAGTATTTTTCTTCACTGACCGTATCTATGGGACCTACATAAGTATGTATATGAAGTGGAAGTTTTTAGAAGTAGATAAAGCATTAAATTATTGAAATACGCTTAATAATCAACAGAATTATTAAAGTTGAGCCTTATTCACGACCGATCGTTTCTATGGGAGCTATAAGTTATAGTCGTCCAATCGGAATGATTCCGGGATATACAATGCGTGCACCAAAAAGATGTACAGATGCACAATTTTTAGATCTGTAGCTTTGACAGACTAAGAGAAAATCGTGTAAATCCAGACAGACGGATGGACAGATCTACTATATAAACTCAGTTCATTATGCTGATCAAAAATATAGATACTTTATATAATCCAGGATGATTTCTTCTATGCGTTGCAAACTTCTGACCGAAATTAATATACCCTCTGCAAGGGTATAAAAGAAAAATACATTACGAGAAATAGAGTCAAGTAAAGCGCATTTTAATGTTTATGCATTTGACAGTTGTTGTAATAAATTTCAACGCTATAGTTATTAACCTCAATTTTAATGCAAATGAAAAACAGTTTGACCACATTAACGACCACTAGTCGTAATACTCACTAGTCGTAGTACATACATTTGTGCATAAACGAAATTATACTACCTACAACAAATAGTTACATATGTATATTAATTATAAGTTTCTTAATATTATTAATATATTTCAGTTTTTACGTGAAAAATGTACGTTTCTTTCATACCCTTACAAAACGAGTACTTCAATTAAAATTAGAAGGTATCCGAGAGTCGGTGGCATATAATGTTCTTTTCATTGCAGACAAGATAGATGAATGTACATATATCTCAATCAGACAAGTTATATCGCATTATTTTAATGTATATGTATTAAAAGGATGTAGTATTTCAAGGTTTGATATACATATATATATATAAACCCTTGTACCTATTAATCGATTATATTATATAGCTGTACATAGGAACAATCGGTTACAAAAAAGTATTCTATGTTTCTACTGTGAAATTTTACTAGAATTAGGTAATTACTCAAATCGTTCCTTTACACATAATTGTTATATAAGGATTTCGCAAGGGTATACCGACGTCGACGTGGCTTAAATTAATTCAGACATCTAGTTCTTATGTGGTTTTTTTCTTCTAAATATGTATACATAGAATACAAATGGATAGTTTAAGTAACCAGTTTTTGTTGATATTTGTAGTACGTTTTCGATGTCATATATAAATATTAATTATTTGAAAGTTTAAAACCTGTCTGACTTAAAGCCAAGTCGATTATGAATAACGAAAAGCCCCCCTCGCCATCCCATTCTTTTCAAATGTAATATTATTTATGTTCATTGAATATAAATCATATGTAATATAAGATTAGTAGCTTGTAGTCGTAAAACTGAAGTATATATTATGTACATATATACATATGTATGTATATATGTATATATATATATACATATATATATATATAAATGTATATATATTCTTAATCAGCATCAATATAAATCTGAATATTGATCGATTAATTGGGTGAATTGTAATAATAAATCACTGAGAAAATTTAATTTCATATGATTATAATAAAAACAAAAATATTAGGCTTCTTCTTTACTGGATACTCAATTTAAATCAAAATAATTCAAATTTCATATAAAGGTAATTAAAATGCATATTTATACATGTGTATATGTGTGTGTGTGTGCGTGTGGTTTTGTATGCATGTGCAACAATTGTCTTAAGTAAAGCAATTTCAAAAGTGAATCAATTAATTTTGTATTTAGTTGGCAATGCTTTGTGTGTGTGTGCGTGTGTGTGTTTGTGTTTTTCCTCTTTTATTTCTTTTAAGATACAGCAATATTTAGAAGGGGTGAGCGGTCATGGATTTTACTTCTTGTTTAGTGTTTTTCAATTTTCTCGCAATTTCCATAAATTTTGATTATGACCTCAAGTCAAACGTATAAATTTTGAGTGTTTATTTAACACATCACCAGCAAGTACTTGCATATAAATTTTGCATATGCATTTTGCATTTCCCAGGAATACTTGGAAACCGATTTCACGTACATACATACATACATATGTATAGTACATGTACATATGTACATATGTATGTACATATGTATGTATGTATGCGTGTGGGTGGTCTGGTCTGGTCTGTACGCTTGTTATAATTTAAAATGTTTTGATATGTGAGTGAAGTGTGGCTAGTGCGAACGGGGCGGGTGGTCGCTCGGTTAGCGGGGTTAGTTGGTCAGTCTGGCTACCTTGTCGACATGCTCAAGTTAATTAAACATTTTACAAATATTTATTGCGCTTTTGTTGTTGCTGTTAGTGTTGCTGTTTTTGCTACTGCTAACAAAACAATGCGTTTAATTAATGTGAGAAATGTATTTGTATTTAACTATTTGCGAAATGTGGCAAAACTAATTAAAAAGTGTGTCGAATGCCATTGGCAAGAATAAAAAGGCAAAACCGAAACCGTAACCGTTAGGCAATCGAGCCGACTGACAGAGAAGGCAATATATTTATACATATATACATACATACATATGTACATAGCAAGCAACAGCTGCTAGCTGTTTGTTTGTATGACATACATACATACATATTTATGAATGTATGTATGTATATATGCCTGCCTATGTATGTATGTACATAAGTTTACTTTGCAGCCAGGCAGCAATATGAAAGAACAAGAACAACACTTGTTGTTTGCATGAACAATAGATGGCAAAAATATATACATATTTATGTCTCTTTCTCATTTATCTTACTGCCTACCCAGCATTGTATTTCTCTCTCACTCTCTCTCTCTCTCTCTCTCTCTGTCTTTCACTCTTTCTCTATTTGTGTGTGGCATATCGAAACAATATTTATGTTCGATTTGCATACCCAGCTCTGTATTTGTGAGTGGGTGCCATGCATTCATTGATTCATTCATTCATATGCTAACCATACACCAACAGCGTAGGTGTGCTATGACAAAATGAAGCTGCCTGTTATGAAACTATGGAAACACATTGAGTTGCATTTGAATGGTGTGCGGCATATGCTCCACCATTACATTTGAGCATCAGAAGGCGTTGGTGTTTGCATTTGTGTTAGTTCCTTCTAGTATTCAAACCATAGAGATAAAAAGGATGCGTGGGCCGCATAGGAAAAAGAAGGTTTTGCGTTTCATTTAACACCTACACATACACATACATACATACATATGTACATGTGCATATAGAGTAGGCTCTGGAATCTGTTAATTTAACAAAATGCATAAACTTTGATCCTTAACGAGAGTGGACGACGGGCTTCTTGTTTCCTAAAAGCTTCTCATAGAATAAAATTAAATAGATCCATTGATTCCTCCAGTAAACATACATACATACATATGTGTGTATATATGTATGTATGTACATATGTATGTACATACAGCTATAGTTTAAAAGGCAGTCAACAGTTTGAAAAGTAATTTCAAGTAGATGATAATTGGTTTTTCAAACGATTTTCTATGTAAAAAATGAACTAAGTAAATCAAGGCACTGACTTGAATATACCCTTACGTAAAAATGTACATATGTATGTACATTGGATATTGTAACCAATTTGGATTAACATCTATGTACATTCTCTTTGTAATTGAGTGTGAAAGATATTTGCGGTAACTCAAGCACTTATAGTCATCGAGATATCGGCTATATATACTGATTAAATATGTATGTATGTATGTACATATGTATATACATACTCATATGAGTAAGTATAAACATATGTGCATATGTATATACATATGTACATATGTATTTATATACATATGTATATACATACATACATATACATACATACATATGTGTATTTAGCAACTTCAAGATAACCCTTTACTTCTTAATACAGTGGTATGATACATAATAGCTTTATTATTATAAGACAACAGTTCTCGTAGAATAATTTGTGATAATAATTTTATTTCAGAATTAACGGCAAAGTGAGAAGAAAGAAATTGTAGAGGAACCTTCGGTGAGGGCAAAAATTTGTTCCGCATATGAGTTTTAGCTTCTTATAGATTTGCATAATTCTACTTTGAATGTTTTGTTTCCATTTTTGTTGTTTTTCTTTTTGTTTTGCCTCCTTTATTTGTTGTTATTGTTTCAGTTTAACTCTATTGTTTAGAGCCGCATTAATACTGTGACATTGTTTTTGCATTGTGTGTATGTGTGTTTGTGTGGAGGGCTAGAAAGTCAACTGTTTATAATATATACATACATACATACATGTACATACATATGTATGCATATTTAGAATTCTTATGTAAATGTAGCTTATTCGCTCTTAATCCCTCTTTCTCTCTTCCCCTCACTCTCTCTCTCTCTCTCTCTTTCGCGCTTTCTTACACTCAATCTCTGTAATGTTTAATATTGCAGCGTTGCCAGCCTGTTGAGTTAAAAAACACCTTACATATACACATACTTGGAGAGCTATATATGTATATATGTATGTATATAAATATGTTTGTATATACACACATACATGCATACATAGACCTAGTTACTTTTTGTAAGGACTCAAATATTTGTTGCGTGTCCAAGTGTATTCGCTTTTTACTTGGCTTTTGCAGGGGAGGGGGAGTTTTTCCCCCCTTTTTTTTGGCGGCGTCAACGTCGACTCCGTCATTTTCTTGCCAATTAATTATAATAATTAAGTTCGAAATGCGTTGCGACTAAGCAACGCGCAACACACACACACACACACATAATACAAGCCAGGCCAAAGAAACAGCAACAACAATTATGCCAGCAATAAAGGCTAAAACAACAACAATATAGAGCGAAACAATGGGGGGGTGTGAGAAGGGAAGTGGCAAACGGGGTCTTGTCTCTATACACGCAAACGCATTTTACGGCCGGGCCACACAATTTTCCGGGCAATCCTTTGACATTGAGCCTGGAGAAGTTACTACTACTCCACTCTGTGTGTGTTTGTGTGTGTTTCTGTGTGTGGGTGTCTATATGTATGCGTGCTTATATATGTATGTATGTATGTATGTGTGTTTTTATGGCATAGACGAGCAAAACCACAGCGTACCAACTCATATGACCTTTTATACATACATACATATATACATACATACATACATACATATATATGTACATACATACATACATAAATATTCATGCAATTGGTTTTGTTACGCATTATATGATGATGAAATTTTCGTTGCCAAAAAAACAAAGCAGAGTAAAAAAACAAAAGACACAACAAACCACACAAAAAAAATGAGGAAAAAAGAGGCAGAGAGCAAGAAAAAAAATGTCCTCACATGCACATATGTCAACCACAAAAGGCCCCACCCACAACCTAACCTACATTTACACACTTCTCCCTCTGCCCCTGCCTCTGCCACAGCAGACAGCGCAACAACAACAACAACAAAAAAACAAAAAAAGAAATAATTTTATTTTCACATTTTCGTACGAAATTTGAAACGAAATATTTGGTTTTTCTCTCACTCTTTCTCACTTTGCTTTTTCTGGTCTAACCACCCCCATCCCCCACCCCCATCCCCCCACCCCCATCCCCCATCCCCATTCCCCTCCCCTTTTTCACAACCAGCTTTGTGTCAATTGGCCAATTTTTACCGTTACGCTGCAAACAAAGTGTACAGTTACCAACACATACACACCCACACACACCGTTTTATATACTTATTTTAAGTGAATTTAAAACTTAATGTTTTCACCTTATTCCCATAGAGTAAATGAATGGGTATATTAATATAGTCAACGAACACGAATACATACATACATATTTATCCTAAATCTGAACGAAGCAATAACAGAAATATGTACCTAAAAGTTTTTTAAATTTTTTGTCAACTTACAAATTAGTCCAAGGACTTTAAGAAAAGCTTATCTGCCGACTTAAAGAAAAGAGAATTGAAAATATGAAAAAGAAAAATAAGAAAACGCCTTTGAAGTTTGATACACGGCAATAAAGTACTTTGAGCGCCCGGACATCAGTTGCCGAAGGACAAAATTGGGGAAAAATAATGATATTGTGATTATTTTTTTGTATTCTTAAGAGATACACACTAACAATATTGGTCATATATACATATACACCGACGACAATAATTCATTCAATTCCATTAAGGCATTTTTATACCCTGTACCCATAGGGTTAAAGGGTACAGGGTATATTCCAAGTTGGCAGAGACGACTTGCTTACTTTATTTGTAGATAATTTCAGTGATTTAAAGAGTATATCTGAATGCGTGGCATCAATTTGATTTGAATTTTTTGATTTACTTTAGTTTTCTTTTTGTCGTCTCGCGTCTTACTTGCGGTACCGTAGCAGACATTGCCACCACCACTATGACTGACAGCTTGAACTCCCCTCACTGCTATGCCATGCTCATCTATGCTCCTGCTTCCCTTGCTCATTTCGTTCAGCTGTCTGCTCCAATAAGTCAAATAGTTTTTTTTATTTTACTTAAACCGATTTTTCATCATCTATACATATACATACATACACACATACATATGTATATATACTTGTATGTATGTGTATATGTATGTATGTATGTATATGTTTTCATCTTGTTGTGTTGCATGAAAATTGTCGCAAAACGAAATTATTTTTGGCAAAATGTATTATACTTGCTCTGGGTGGTGTTGGTGCTGTTGGTGGATATACGGTGCAGGGTGGTTGGGGTATAGATTCTCGGGTGCGACCTAATTTCAGTATCATTTTTACAGTCTCTCACTGCCGCCGCCTGCTGCTGCTTCGTAATTATCAATTATATACACGTACATATGTATATATGTACATACACACATACATATATAAATGTGTAGATATTCACATACATACACACACACACACACACACACACATCAGTGTTTATAGACATTTTTATACGATGGTGACCCCGGCGTGGTGAAAGTTTTACTTAAATTTGCTAGGATACCGCCAACATTTAAGCAATCTAAATGCTAATTAAAATCTATTGTCGATATTTATTAGATAAATCTTTATCTATTTACTTATTTTTATTTCATAATCTGTGGTTAAACATTTTTCCCCAATGGTAGATTGTAGTGTATTGCATTTCAGGGTGCATAACAAATTTTTTCTGTTCAAGTTATTAACATTTTTGACTACAATGTTGTATATGCTTTGTGTGTGTGTGTGTGTATGTGTGTATGTGTGTGTGACTTGTGGTGCCAAACAGCTGATGTGCGTGTTATGACAACATTTTGCACACACGCGCACATTCACTAACTTGAACGGGCACACACACATACATAAGGACACGCACACACATAAAGCAAATCTTGTAAAATGGTTCGCGTAGGTGTCAACGACAACAACAAATTACTTATAAACTATTTAAAAGCATTAACTGTAACGTGTAACGATGAAGTGCAGCACGGAGTGCGTACAACCACACTCACACGCACGCGCGCGCTTAGAAGCAGTGTGCAAGTATGTATGCATGTGTGTATTTATGTATGTATGTTCATACATATACATACATACATATATGCACACACATACATACATATATACATATGTACATGCTAGAGGAAGTAGGGAGCAGAAGGAAAGTATTTTGAGTAGGAGGTCATGTCATTGACAAAACCCTGTAACAGTCGATCCACGAAGTGGGGGAAGTACGCACACACAGACACACGCAGGACATACATGTAAGGATATACACATTATCATCATCATCATCGTCACCATCCCACTTCCATCCTCCCATGCCTGGAAGCAAAAATGTAACAAGCATGAAAACTCGCCGCTTGCCACTCGACCACACACACTTACACAGACGTACACAGAGTTGTACAGTGGTGGTCATAAAAAATGCAACCAGCTTTATCCACAAAATCTTTCCCTTTTCTTTTCCTTTTTCTCTTTTTTATTTTTTATCCCAACATTGTTTGAAATTTATGCAAAGCTTTTGTTGTTGCGTTACCTCGCGCCCTTTCCACAGAGAGACGAACGAACCATGGGACCCATTGTTTGCAAGCCGAGTGCACTTAAACAATCAAAGGCAAAAGGCAAAAAGGAAATGAAAAAGTTGCTCCAACAGACGCATTTCGATACCAGGCGAAGTTGTACAAAATCAAGCGGCATGACAACAACAAAAACAACATAAAGTTGCCAACTTTTACATTTGCAAAAATAAAAAAAAAAAGTAAAAATAAAAGTAAAACAAAAACCAAAAGCCAAAAGAAAAAGGTTAAGTAGCATAGAAGAGCAGCTTGCTCGAAAGCCACGTGGAAGGAAGAAGAAAAACTTTTTTTGGATGAAAAATTTTTGGCCAGAAGAACAAAAAACAAAGGAGAAAATGTTCCTTTTGTTGTTATTCCTATATTGCTCTTGTGGTTTTTATGGCCGCCAGTGTGTTGTATGCGTAAGATAACAGTAACGACATATCTGTAGGAGTACGACAGGGAAGAACATAGGGAGTAAATGAGATAGCAGGTCAGGGTTGTGGGGGAGTGAGAAAACTGGTTGAGGAGGAGCAGAAACAAAAGCAAGCATCTGTTTTAAAGCGCGAAGCTGAAAGCGAAAGGGCGCGAGCGGAATAATAATAATTGAAACTGGAGGGGTGGAGGACAAAGGCAGACACGGGATGAAATGAACAGGAGGATGCCAATGGTTTAGGATGGGTCTAATACTAGTGAGTGAGTGGGTTGTCGGCGGAAGACGGACGAACTGAACGGAATATTCGCTTTTGAATATTTAATATTTATAACTTGAGCAACGAACCGAGAGATGATTTGTATCCCCACCGGAAGCTAATCTCGAGTTGGTCTAACTCGAACACACACACACACACAGAGAGACGCAGAGAAGAGAGCTTTTGATGGCGCAGCGCCATGGCGGTTGAGGTTATGTACGGCAAGGCATATAACGGTAAAATATGACACACTTATACATACATACACAACAGTAGCGGAGAGTTGGGTGGATACATACATACATATATACATACATACATACATACATACATACATACATACAGGTGTACGGACAAATATGTATATAAATACTTATGCACATATACATACATATATATATATATATTTTTTAAAGCATGTTGCACCAAAAATCCAAATAAGCATGCTTTATCGATTCCTACCGCACACAAAAATACACACACACAGAGAGCGACCATGGCCGAAGAGGCAGGTTTTCTTTCTCACACAGAAATCCAATAAGGATAAAAACGAAGTAACGGCACGCGGTACACGGTTCACGCTTCTGGGGGCTCTTCTGGCTCAGTTCAGCTCTCTGGCGTACTTAATTTTGTTGCTGTTGCGCTACACGTTGTTTTCTTCATTCTTTTTTTCCCTTTTTCTTTTTCGGTTGGTTTTGTGTGTGTGTTGCCTCTTTTTTGTGTAGATTGGGTTGACTGGTTGGTGTTGGGTCTGGCCAGAGCTTGGGTCTGGTGTTCCTGGCCTGACTTGGCTAGCCTCCCGCAAAAGTCAACCCTGACCGCTGTTGGGGCGCATGCACGAACAGAGATATATACAGATATATGTATGTATGTATGTATTTGTACGTAGCCTTAATGTACACATACATATGTATGTAAGTATATACATACATACATATACATATATAAACGCACAGTTTTAGTCAGTTAGTCGGTCATTATGATGATGACGACAACAAAACGATAACGAAGAAGGCTCTCGGCTGTTCTTGTTATTATTGTTTTTTATGTGCGTGTGTGTGTGTGTGTGTGTGTGCCTGCCGTGCCGAGTGTCCTGTTGCTGACACAACACTGACAGTAAGAAGCATCAGCGAGGGACAAATGCAAATGAAAACGCGCTGCATCCGCAGAGGAATAAGAATTTTGCATATGGAAAACGCGGTCAACCAAGTTTTATTTGAGTCATTTTTGTTTTTTGTGTTGCCAAAAACATCAACTGCAACACGCTCACACACACACACACCAAGGGATGCATACAAACGCTCATATTCAAAGCCAGCATCAGAAGCAGAACAAAACTATGAGCAACACAACAGCACACTTTAATCTGCATGTACAGTGGGCCTCAATAACAAAACTTCCGTTTTTCTTTTCGAAACAATATAAAAAATAGTTTTAATACAATACGAAAAAAAAACTCAAATATTTCAAAAATTTTAATGACCCAAATTTGGAGTTCTATAGATATTGTTTATACTATAAAATATTATATTTGTAATTATATATAATATTTGACTAACCTTTTTCACATATTATAAATTTTCTATAATAACTATGAAAACTATATTATATTCTATATAAAATGAATCTTTGCACAAAATAGTTACACACCTATATCCTTAGATATGTAGAAAATACTCAACAGAACTGACTAGTCAGAGACTAGATACAATCGACACTGATTATGAATTGCAACACGTTAAAATAACATAAATAGTTATGTAGGTCTCCTAGTCTAAAAATTAAAATTAAGTACTTTCAGAAAATTTCATAATTTTTATTGTTTTCAAATATTTTTATTATCTCTAACTTTGTGAATGGGCTGGTAAAAACTTTTCTGGCATTTTGTTTTTATTACGTTGCATTTTGTCCGTCTAGACTAGAGGACCTCTATTTAGGCTTTAATAGTTTCCACATTCCACATTAGGAAAACATTTCATTCGGAAAGCTGTGAAATTCGTCGTTTAAATCACATTTGCTTGCATTTATTGCATCTATTTGTATGCAATTTTAGTGGTAAAATAAAAAATATGTCGAACATTATGACAGGCATTTAATGTATAAGTTTATTTATTTCACCAGCAATAATAATAACGAAATATGAACATATAAAAATAAACAAAAATACTTTGCTAAAAGCAAATGCATACGATAATTTCATTCCTTTTACCTTTGGTAGCAGATGCATACGTACATACATACATAAATTTGTCTATTTACTCTTTTTTTGCTTCTATTTATTATTGTTTTAGAAAAATATGAATCCTTAACCACTGTGCGGTGACGAAGCGACTAACAAAAATGTGGGTGGTAACGGACGCAGGGGAGGGTTGGAATTTTGGTTCGTTTGCTGGTTATTTGGTGGGTAGAGCCCAAGCCCAGAGCCCAAAGCCAAAGCCAGCATGCTTTCGGTTCTAACTTTGTGTGAGTGAGTTTTGTTTGCGTGTGCTTGTTGTTTATATGCGTGTGTATGTGTGTGTGCGGTGAGCTTAGGCTTTGGCTCAGGCGATTTGTTGCGTGCGCTGAAGTCGACGGTGCTGCTGCTGCTGCTTTTTGCGAGCTTTTTCCTTCTGGTCTGTTCTTGCCTGTGTATGTGTGTGTGTGCGACTGTGTCTGTGAGTCTGTGTGCACTACACTAAAAGTCAATTGACCCGAAACTGGTGTACATGAGTTGTACATACGAACGTATATGTGTATGTAAGTACATACATATCTGTATGTACGTATGTATGTATATGCATATTTAAACATACATATGTACGTACATATATTTTATATCTGTACATAAAGTCCAGGGCAACCAGGGCGGTGCAGCATCAGCAACCAGATTTGCCATTTTACTTAAATATTCAGTTATTTCTACGAGAATTTCTCACTACACTTGCCAATACGCGTACACACACACATGCAGGCACACTATATGTATGTATGTACATACATATGTACATCCATAGATAATGCCATTGCGTCTTTTTAGTTGGTTCTAAGTTATTTTTGCTTTGCAATGATATTCTATTAAGCAAAAACTCTCTCTGTACTTCTAACGGTTGTTGTTGCTACTGCTTCCGCTATTATTAGCGCAAAAAAATATATGTACATACATATACATACATATATGTATGTACATATATACATAAGTATCTACATATACATATATGTACATACATACATCAAAATATAAAAAAAGCAACAGACCGCTGACACACGGTGGTTTTAATTTTATTTTGTATTGTATTTTTGATGTTGTTGTTGTTTTTATGCCACCGCCGCGCAATTGCTTCTATTGTTGTTTGTTTTGTTTTGTTTTTTTTTTTTTGTAATTGTTGTTGTCATGCCTTTTTTTATTTTATTTTAGTTTTTTTTTTTGTGTTATTTTTTCAGTTTTTCATTGCTCTCGTTTGCTCTCTGTTTTCCTTTGTCTCATGTTCGCCCACGCGTCCAATCCTCCTGCTACTGCTGCTGCTCTTCCTCCTTCTTGGTCTTCTTTTTCTACTTCTGCTCATTCTTGTGCTCTGGCATCTTGAGGAAAATTGTGTCATATGAGTGCTAATTTTACAAAATATGCATAGAAAAAGCTTTAGCACCTCCTGCAAATGTTTAATGTGCAATTAAAGGTGCAGGCAACTGTTAAAGTATGCAATTTCCATGAGCAATTTTCTACACACACAAACAGAGATAGTGTGCGAGCGCCTCTCTCGTTCATTCTCTCTATGTGTGAAAAGTCTTGGCCTTAATTGCTGTATTAGGCAAAATGACAGGCAGGCTAATTGAGAGATTTACTTCTTTTCTCCTCTATGGTATTGAATTTCCTTTAATGCCAAGTATGAGCGTGTGTGTGTGTGTGTGTGTGTGTGTGTGTAGCTCAATTATAGAAAATCATAAAAGATTTCAGTCAGTCATTTGAGACATTTGTTTGTTGTGTATATTTCTTCTGTTATATCCTTTTGAAAGCTTCATATAAATGACAAACAAAACCGACACAAATATACATATACATAAATACATACATACATACATATGTACATATGTATATACATATAAATATATATGTACATATATATAAATATGTACATATTTATTATATATCATATATATTTTCCGGGGTCTTATCAACATCGCACATTTGACTTTCTCAAAGTACATTTGAGCATACATACATACGTACATATCAAGGAAAGCAACCTTTCGACAGGCTTTTAAAGTATTATGATTTTAATAAGTAATACTACTAAATCGGTTCTGACCTAAAAATCTTTTTTAAAAATGTTTTTTCTGTTTTCTAAATCTTTCCTTAGCAAATTCTTTGACTTTCGGAGTTAATTCCGGACTTACTGCAAATGACTGTCTAGTGAATTGTATAATAGTTGTTAACATAAAATATATTAAATAGTTGTATAACAATTTATGCAAATTCTAATTAACCAATAAAAAGAAAACAGAGTTGTCACCATTTTCTTGTTTTTCCTTATGTATGTATGTACATAAGTATATATGTATGTTTATAATTGTTCATTTAATTATTTGTTAAAAACTAGTTTGTGCAACACCTTTTAAATAAAGCTTAAATTTATTAAATGTAGATTTCATTAATGCATAAAAAGCTTTCTATTGGACAACATGATTTTAAAATACGAAAATTGTTATGTTTCCATTAAATTACAATTGCAAGCATTTTGCAGTTGCTTTGTTCTTTTAGGTGACATTTTTGCAAAAAAAAAAATTATAAAAAAATTAAAATTTTCATCACAAATGATAATTGGTTTTCCAATTTTGAATCATTTTCAATAATTCGAACTTTTAGCCTTAGTTTTAAATGCCAACAAACAAAAAAATGTAATTTAATTTATATTCATACATACAGACATTTACATAGTTCCTAAAACTATCGAAATTTTTCTTTTACTATTTTTTTAAAAGTTTCCATAGTTTTTAATTGTGAAAATTTTCGCTTTGAATTTTGAATTGAAATTGACAAATACATATTTCCCAATTCGAAGTGTAATTTTTTTTGTCGTAGATAATATCCTTCCGTATGGTGAGTCAGATAGAAATCTTTTTCAAAAAAAAAAAACGTGGACAGTTTGTCCTTCTAATGGCGGGACAAACATTAGTTTATTTTTTATTTCCTATGTACACTTACAGGATATATACATATAATTTTTTAAATTTATTATGAATTATCGTTTTCTTACTTTTCGATCACTTTTTTATTAATTGTGATAACTTTCATTGGAGCAGGATAATAATAGTTTTATATTTCATATCTAACGACATATGTACATACAAACATGTTTACTTATTTATGTATGTACATATGTACATGCATACATACATATGTACATACATACATATATATTTACATACATATGTATATGTATGTATGTTTGGGAGCAGAATCCTTGTGTGGCAAAAACCTTGACAAGATATGTCCATGAAAAATGCGTTTAGCCCTGGAGTTGTGTGAAGTCAATGGTAGCCTTCGTCTCTCAAGGACAACTAGGAAGAGAGTGAGGGAGAGAGAGAGCACAAAAATTTCTCTCACACCCTCTCTCTCGCACTCTTTCTCACTTACTCTCTCTCTCTCTCTCTCGCTCTGCGTGTGTGTGTGCGTGTATGTGTGACAAACAAATTTCAAAATGCTATGGGACACGGTGCGACGCTGCCACAGCGGGCAGAGCTTAACAACTGCGCAGCGCCAAGAGGAGACAAAAAATTATGCCAAAAAAAGGAGGAAAAAAGATGATAAGTCCTGCCGTCTCTCTAAACGAAATCTTTGGCAACACACACACACACACACACACATATATATATATATATACACGTACACATACACGCACATGTACACGGACATGAAAGTTTTCTTCTTGTTGAATTTTACAGTTATTTTGCTGGTTCAATTTTTGCACTTGTTGTTGCAGTCACAGGAAGATACATAGATAAATCTCGTTATAAATCTTTTGCCCCCGCTAGTTGACATATGTATGTAACCTATACATAGATACAAATACATAAAGATGTGTGCAAAAGTATATGCATACATACATATAGATAAGTATAGCTATGTACATACATATGTACATAATATATACGTCGTATTATGTATAATTCGAAATGCCGTTTGAAAAATGTGGGTAGTCACACACACACAGCCACCCATACACATGTTAATATGTATGTAATAAGTGTTGTGTTTCCAATTCGATTTTTGTTGCTTAGACCCTTGCTGGGCAAAAATGATTTGAATACATTTTGTAAAACCATTAAAATTAACAATTCTGCATGCAATTTTTTACCTTCTTTTTGTTGTCGTTAGAGGCGTTCAATTTTTTTATTATTATTTTTTGTTCTTTTATGCAGGATGCAGCAAACACTTGGGCAGTAGCTCACTTTCTCCCTCTCTCTTTCTCTCTCTCTCTCTCACTGCTGCTGCATGCACGAGATAATATTGTATTAGGTGTGGGTGCGTATATGTTTGCATATACACATATGTATGTAAGTAACTGTTGTTGTTGGCAAATATATTACATATACATATATTTAGCAATGTACACAACGACCAGCGCACTAACGGTACCGCTTAAGCTTTTACTCAAAAAAAAAACCAAAAAAATCAAAGAAACTTGCACTTACAAAAAGTGGCAAATATTTTATTTTTTCCGTGGCACTCAAAATATATAATAAATATTACAATTAACACACAACGACCACGACCGAGAGTTCGGTGGAAAAAAAACACACACTCAATGAAGAGGAAAACTTATTTTGTTTTTCCGCTTTTCCTGCACCTCCAACTCGGCACACACAAACAATCGCGTTTTTCTTCCGCACCTGCAACCTTCTTGTTTGGGGGTAAAAAATTTTTAATTTTTTTTTCTAAAAAAGCTACAAGGTAAAGTAGTTTTCTCGCAGTGTGGGTCGTTTCTCGCAGTGTAATGTTAATTCCAGCTCTGTAAACTGCGCTTTTCTGTTAAAACTCATAATATTCTGTTAAGACTCATTTAGTTCTGCTAAGTAACATTCGTCTTCTTAACTAAGTTTGAGCTCTGCCAACTTACATTCGTTTTAAAAAAAACTGTAATATTATTGGTTCTGTAATTCCACTGAAAACATATTCGCTCCGCTTGAAATCAATTCGCCGCAAAAGAAACAACTACGCTCCTCTTCAGTGGAAATCCCCCTATTACCCGATTGTCCCCCTATTCTTCTGTTATACTTCCTAGAAGCGCGAATAACTCGTCAATTTTGAAGAATTGTTCCATTTTTTTGGTTCAAGTTCATTGCCGTGACCATATTGGATGACTCCTGGGCTCCCAGAATGTCCCAGGATGCTGACTATTTGTTTGCGCTAAAGTTGCAACAGCAATTAAATGAAGAGCCACCCGAGAGCAACAATTCCACCAACAACAACCAAGCCAACAAAAAGCATGTAAGTCATTGAAGTTAATATCTAATTTTGTTTGACTAATTTAAACATAATTATTTGCAGCTACCGCCAAATGCAGCGATCCCAAGTAATGGCCAATCGGATTTCGAACTGGCAGTTCAATTGCAGGCCCAACTAAATGCCGAGTCCGAAACCGATAATGATGAGAGGGGTAAGGCTACGGGGGGGCTACCAACAAACAGCGGTTCCAGTGACTTGGATACAAGTATACAATTTGTTTATTCTGGCCAATCGACGACATCGGTTTGTATATCAATTACCCCCTTTTTACTTGGAATCACATTCACATTCACTCATCGCCTCCATTTGACTCTATTTCTGGTGTTTCAGATGGCCAAGGCCAAGTCGTCTAGAGAGAGAGAGAATGACTATTTGAATCAGACACAGAATTTGGTACATCCAGAATGGGAGCTAGTGGATCCAACTCCGGACATATCATCCATGTTTGTACGCTTCGATGAGAAATTTTTCCAGAAGCGTTTGGGAGCGGTTGTTGTCGAATGGAGTAAACGGATGTATTCCTGTGCTGGTATTTGCTATCAGCGTGGCAATCGCTATTTTAAAGAGATTATAATACGATTGAGTGAACCACTGTTAAAGCTACGGCCACGCAAAGATCTGGTGGAAACCATGCTGGTGAGTTTCCATATATAAAAAGTCCGATCATGTTTTTGATCCTTAAGCACAATTCCAATTTGTCCATTTGTAGCATGAGATGATCCATGCATATTGCTTTGTATTGAACATAAGGGAAGGTAATGGTGGACATGGTCCCAATTTTAAACGTATTATGAATACAATTAACAAGGTGGCCGGAACCAATATCACTGTCTATCACACTTTTCATGATGAGGTCAATGCATATCGTACACATATCTGGCGGTGCACTGGCATTTGCCAGAATCATACACCCTTCCAGGGATGGGTTAAACGTACCTCGAATCGTGCACCAGGTCCCAGTGATCAATGGTGGGAGAAACATCAGCGTGAATGTGGTGGCACATTCATGAAGGTTAGCCAGCCGGATCCACCCGTTAAAGTGGCCAAAGAGACTACTGCCAAATTAAAGACAATGAAATCGACAAATAACAATCCGCCCGCATCTGATGATATACGTAATTATTTTGGGAAGCCACCACCCAAAAGGCCAGCTTTGGGCATTACAACCAACAAGCCCAGTGGACAAATTAGTAGTGAACCAATTAGCCAATTGGCAAGCGTTATGCCACCCACATCGTATCCTGGTCTATCCACCAATCCATTTGGCAAGCTCAAGACTGCAGGTACGGCACCCAGACTTTTTGGTTTTAGTGATCTGAACAAGAGCCGATCGGATTCAAGTCCTGTACGTGGTGGAAATTTAGGCAACGGCGTCTTTGGCATTAGATCTCCACCACGTGAGATGCCTGGTCAGGGTTACACATTGTCTGATAGCAACTCTAGAACCACCACAACGACAACAAATAAAGATGGCATTTCACCAAGTCGGCAATATCTGCGTCAGCTTTATATACGACGTTTTGGCAAAGATCCCCCCGAACCCGATTTGACTAAGGCGGCAATGGTCAGAACAGAGACAACCACAGAGGAGGAGGCAAATGCTACTGGTACCAAGCGTTCGCGGGATGAAGTTGATGATACCGATAACGAGATTGTATCCTGGGAATCATATGATGATGATTTAATGGTACGTAATGTGGTTGTCCCAGTGATAAACATCTCAGACAGTGATGATGAAATTGATGTCAAGCCGAAACAAGAGAGTATTCCTTCACCAGATGAAACTCAACCGAGATCAGCATCATCCCCACTGAATCGTCATCAATCGACAATGATTAGCAGTCAAGAGCGAACGCGGAACATTAAACGTGAGGTCATGGCCGATGAGTCAATGCGTTTCAGTGATGATGATATTGTCCTCATAGATGATGAATATGATGATTATGCTGCAGATCCAGATGATGAGAATCTAATGGTTGCCACCGAATTGGCCGATCAATCCATTATCGATGATCTCTTTGGCGAGGATACCTTGCTGCAGGAATATCAACGTGAAAATGATGTAATACCAAGTGGATCACGTTATCATCATAATGTGAACAATGACATTGTATCCTGTCCAATTTGTTTTGAGAAAATGAAACGTTCACAGTTTGCCAATCATTTGGAAGGCTGCAGCATTACAATTCGCGTGGAGCCGCCATCATTTAAGCCAAAGTCGAGTAAAGCTACCACGAATAGGAATAGCAACAAAAGCAGCAGCAGCAACACCTCAACATTCACCTCTACCTCTACCTCCACCTCCACCTCCATCAACACTACCAGATCCAGAAGCAAGAGGAATCAATCGAAAACCCAATCGAAATCCCAATCGAAATCTCCCCGTTCGAGTGACAGTGCCAATGATGCTACATTAAGTCCAGGTCCACAGACACGTTCGGCATCATTTTTATTAGGTGCCAGCAAACGGATGACACGTCAATCTTCAAAAGAATTCCTTAGAAAGTCCGGTTATACCGAGGAACAGATTGCTAAATTGAATCTTAGTAGCTCCTCTGCCAATACCAGTAACAGTGATGAGGAACATTTAACTCCGCGACAGCGTCGCCAACGGAATTTATTTAAACGTACCACACCATGTCCAAATTGTGGCCAAGAGCTAATGGGTCATCAATTGGAGGCACATGGTAAATTATGCACACGCCAACGACGGTCTAAGTTTAAGTAAATCGCCAAACGTACCACCCCACCTCACCCCATGCCGGCTCCATGGCTCACCATCATCATCACCATAATCCATTTCCAGGTTTTTAAGTTTAAATGATAAATAAATGTGCTACAGTTCGTGTTTTTTTTTTTTTTTTTTTTGTTCTAGATGTTAAAATTAGTTTAATTCAATAAATATTAAAATATGCGTCCAAAATAACGTAGATTTTGTTTATGTTCATATTGTTTGGCCAAACTTGGCCAATGGACCACAAACATATCGGCCACCGGCATTAGGAGACGTCCACTAAGCGATAGACTCTCCACCCGGCAGAAACTTTCAATGAATACAATTCGCGTGTGCCGGGGCAAACGGCCAAGTAAACGCCAAAGGTAGGTCGCATAACAATAGGGGACACATGTACCTGGTCCATTGCAAATCACCAATTGTGGCTGATCCCTCCAAATGAGCCAGCAGCTCCATATTAAGGCCCATATGGTAGTAAAAATGGTTGACATCCAGCTCTGTCCCACACTTCGACTACGTGGTACTTTTATAAAATCATCGGGTCGGGTCTGTGGCATTTTGGTAATTAGATGGTGTTGGGATGTCTCATCGCTGTTGGCGACTATATAGCGGATGGGCTGATACAGTGAAGCATTCTCTTCATTATCAGTATCCAACAGGGCTTGATTTATTTTACACATTTCGGCTGTGTGGCCGCCAGATCCTAAGATAACATATGTGGTGGGCATAATTGATATTTCAATCCTCTCCAGATATTCAAAAGCAAAATAAACAAAAATTAATCGATAACCGTATATGGGTAAACATTTACTAATACTATGACATTAGTGTTAGACAATGCCAAATTGTGGCATATACTAAGGGAAAATACTAATAATAAATAATAAATACTAATAATAATGTCGGATGCGGTAGCCCGGAATGCCTTCATATCCGAGGAATTACGAAAGCTTATCACCCTGATGAAATGTCAGGGCCCAGAGGTAGGGTATCCTTTTCATCAGTATAATTATATTTTAACTTTTTCTCTCTTCGATTGACAATTATCGAATGCGGGATGCGGATGCGGGTTAGCAATTGAAACCGGATGAATTTCGCGCCTATGAACAGTCTGCCTGGAGTCAAATACGAAATCATCGGTATTTAAGCACAAATAGCCATGCTGTACGTCGAACATTGGAGGCATTGGTGGATCGGTTCCATTGTGAGAGTATGGCCGTCTTTGGTGATACATTGCGCCATCTGTACACTCTATTCGTTGATCTGCCCAAGTGGAAGGAGGAGCATACTGAAGTGGATGTCCAATGGTCAATCTTGGACTTCCTACTGGCTCTGACCACAGAGCCAATACAAAATGTGCGCAGGAATCGATTGGAAATGAATGAGAAACGTTTGTCCATATTAAAGGCTGTTGAGATGATCAATAATTCGGTGGATGAATTGAGGGATCCCAATTTGAAGGAGTATGTGGATAGTGATGAATCCGTAAATGATTTAGCTGGATCCCTTCATGATGACAGTTTGGAAACTTTAAGTGTAAGTCAGTAAAAAAAGGGAACGATAGGAAGTGCGAGAGAGAGAGAGAAAGATATAAATTTTGTGTATTCTTACAGGATTGGTCTGACGATACAGGATCTGATGAACCCAATGAACAAGCTTCCACCACAGAGAATCATTCCAGTAATGAATTGGCTATTGTGCATTTTAATCCGCCTTCAGCTACTGTTAGCCAGCCTTTAAATTTATGCCTAACAAATGTTGGCCAAGATAAGTCCGTTTGGTGTAAAGTCCCAAAACTGATGCCTTTGCAACCGCCGCGCCTATTCTCGCAATATAAAAAATACAGTAGCGAGAAGGAACTGGTTCCAAGGCTCATCCATTCGCATTGGTGGCGCAATGACATTCGTATCTTTTGCCAAGCTCAGAGTTCCAGTCCATTGGATAATTTTGCCATAACCTATGTTGAGTATTTAAATAAGAGATCATTGGGTATGTTACGATATCCATTGCCCAATACCACAACTGAGAAGTGCCTGCTACGAGAGATAATCTTTATGTTCTTTAATCCAATGAATTGTTGCTTCTTTGAGGTGGATAAGAAACGAGAGAAAATAAATGTTCGTCATAATGTTAGCATATGTAGTGTGACAGCGGTAAGGATTTAATTCATTTTCCTAATCCATATCCATATTAATTGTGATTATATATTTCAGGATACCATGAAGACCATTTTGGATAATGAATTAATTCCAGCTTTAAATGCAATGATGCATCTACATCGCATTATATCAGAATATAATTATTTTAATTCTGAGGATAAAGAGGATAATGCATTAGTGACCACTGGAACTTTAGAATGCTTTGCTGTTGCATTGCGCGATCTCATCCAACCAATAAAGCAACGTCTTATCGAATATGAAGCAAAAGTGACAAGTAACGATGAATTTACCTCACTGCTGGCATTCCTTTGGCACATGAAAAAGGATTTTGAAATGTTGAAGTTGCTTCAACATTTGGCCAAGACATGCATGATAAATGCAGCTCCGCCACATCTTAAAAGTGCATATTTGCTATCCCAGTTGTATGCCAATACAAAGCTATATGTGCCCCATCAAAAATTGGCGACTGCCTTACTTTTATTCTCATTGAAGCGATATTGTGGCATCATGGATGCATGGTGGCAACGTGCTCTCCTAGAGGACTGGAGAGAAGAATTTATTGTCGAGCGTAGCTCACCAAATGAATGCGATGGCTCGTGGGGAGCCATAAAGGAACGTGGTCTATTGCCAAAAAATAGCAGCGATCAAAATTTGAAAATCTATAAATTTTTACAAAAATGTCCACTCTATCGTCTGCTATTGGATCATGCCATAGAATCTGGCGAGACACAAGATCTATTGGCCAGTGTCAATCGATTGGGCGAAATGTTATACACGACCAAATTAAGTGATCATGAATCTCTACATGCGGAGCTAACCGCACGTTTATTTAGTGATATGGGTAACTATTGTGGTGTCGCATCGGAATTGAAAAGACTCGAACCGGATATGCAATTGCTACAGACGAGACAGGATATGATTGAGTATGATCGGGAACTCTTAAAATGTTGTACCATTATAAATGATCAAGATATTTTGAGTCTAATTACCGGGCATCTATATGACGATAATGAGAAAGAGAAGAAGTTAGATGAGCAACCATTGCCACCATATTCTGAAGTTTGTCAAATCTTTTCCACTCTGGAACAATGCACAAAATTGCAAATAATTTATGATCTCCGTCATGGCTTAAATAATATACTCAGAGATCGTCGCAGTCATGCCAATGCCTTTGCCATGCAATATTATCGCGAAAATCTCCACTTGGGCGATCATGTACGTTTTCTGCGACACATAATGCTCCTGGAGGCTGACTATATACTTTATCCATTCTACACACAATTATTTCGTAATATAGAATCTGGTGAACAGTGGGCCAATAGCTCTGTATTAACAATGGAATTATATGATATTATTGTTTCACGATATCCAGATATGGCTGGACAATTGCATGTGGAGTTGATATCCCAAGTGCGAGCAAAATCGAGTAAAATCTATGAAGCATTGGATGCCATTGAATTGGTCTATGATATGCCAATAGCATTACAAAAGATTCTAACATCTAACATGATGTCCATATACAATTCCATATGGCGTCTCATGCTAAAAGTAAAATGGGCTGCATGGAAATTGGAGAATTTGAAATTTATACGCCGAACCGATCCATGTGCTCCACTTGATTTACTTGGTCTGACCGTGCGTCGTTTGGAGATATTACGATTCTGGTTAACCTATCTGATAAATAGTCTCCATACGCATCTCTGTACCCATGTGATGCAGGCAATCGGTGAACAATTTGAACGTCAATTGCCAAAATGTACAACAATTGGGAAACTTTATTCCCTGCATAATGAGTATCTTGAACTTTTGGCCAAGCATTGTCTGCTTACCAATGATTTTGTCAAATTTCGGGTGGCCCTGGAACAGTTATTACATCTGATATTTGTACTTGATATGGAATGGGCTAGTTGTAGACGTTTTGCTGGTCAATCACATGCCATGAGCTTGGATTTCAGTGACGATTCCAACAATGATCAAGATCAAGTTAATGATTTGGAATATTTGGCATTAAATCAAGTGGTAGAAATTGAAAACACATATATTAAATGCCATCAGACATTGGCTGAGATATTACAGAATTTGGTTCACAAACAAGAGCATGGTTTCTGTAAGTAATCCCATTATATGTACATACATATATTGATATATGCATACTATTTATATTTGAATTCTCATCGCTCTTTCCATCTCTTTCTATTTCAGTGAGTGCCTTGGAAGTGGTTATAAATACTAGTGTACCCTACTAAATGTATGTATTATCATTAACCAAATCATAATCATCATTAGTATCATCCTCATCATCATATTTATCATTAACACTAAAAACACTAAAATAAATGAATTAAAATTTGTTAAATTTGTTAAAGCAATTTATGTGTGTATATATTGTTTATTTTGGATTATAAATCGTTGTTCTCTTCGCTGCTAGTCCAAGATGGTAATTTTGGTGCTATTGTTGATGGTATTCCCAATGTCTTTCTCTCAATATATGGGCGACATACATTCTCGCATTCCTGGGCTGTTTGAAAAATGGTTCGAAAGGGAAAGCATCGTCCATCAAGATGTTCACAGCGTCGATAGCCCATTGTGCGATTGAAGACATACATATCGACACAGGGCGAGCAATTACTTTGGCCAGCCAAGCGATTTTCTAAGCAACGAAAATTCCTCTCAAAGTCAGACATTCCACTACTGAAGAGATCATAAATGGATCCCATTAAAATTATAGTTAGAATGGGGAGTAGCCGAAAGTTTTTATGATGGTCTGTCATCCTGCTGTTGAATGATGGTTAGAATAGCATTTGAGACGTTTATTAACTGTCAACATCAATTATAAATGGTTAATTAGATTTCATATTGAATTGGATGTGGTTAAAATGTGGAAAAATGTTTTAGTAGGAATTACAAGCATTAGACCAGAAGAACATTCCAAAAAAAAAAGGAACATTAAGCCAAAAAGGATTAATTTCGAAATGGTCACACCGAGCGGGCATAGATTATGCATATGTATGTATGTATGTATATACATATATGCAACTATATACACATGTACATACATATATTAACAAGTTGCCCTTGGCAACCAAATGAAAGCAAACTATTCCGGCGGCTACCCAGGGCAGTAAAACAAAAATAAACTCGATTTTTAAAATCTCAAAAAAATGCCTCTAGAAATTTCGCATTATAATTTTGATTCGACCCGAACTGGCATTAATGCAGGCGATACTACGAATATCCTTTTTCCCTTCAATGCAATATCACCGCATAGATCTAACTTGGCTCTACAAATGCTGCTGCAGGCAAATTGTTATATATCCTTCATATGGAGTTTCAGTTACCTAATTAATATGATTATCTGTGTAAGCAATTGACTAAATATTAATGCTAAATATTATTTTTATACAAATGAAAATTCTTTTCCCTACAGATTAATGATTTATTTAATTCAAATGGTGCAATCACTTTGGCAGCATATTTTGTGGCTGTTATTACAGAAGTATTACGTTTATATTCTGGTTATTCGGTTAATCTTCGTACTGGTGCCACATCCCAGTGGTTAGTATTGACACTGACGCCATGCATTCTATTACCAGCTATGGTCTACCTGCGTCTTATAACCGTGGGTCATGTTTTATATTTGAGTATTTTATCAAATTTGCTATTTATTATAATTGCCATGGAGATATTGGTGGCCATTTTACATTTTATCTGTTGCAAGCCGGTGGAGACAGCGAAATGGTATGCAAAAGACCAATCAAATGAAATAAATTCAATAGATTTTAAACCAAATATTGAAAATTTACTAGTATTAGCATCACAAGAACAAAATCGACAAATTCGTCGACGTCCAGCAGGAAGGACCTACGAAACGTAATAGTAGTTAGTCAGGTTTTTTTTTTCTAATTATCAAAGTGAATTTTTTACTCATAAATAATAGTTATAATTAATTATTTATATATATATATATGTATATATATATATTAATTAAGCTAAATAGCAATCCATTTATCCTTTTATTACACCTTTCGTTTGTCATCCAAATTGTATGCCGTTAGTAGGGCATCAATTTTATCTAAATGAGTACGCATTGTGGGCAAGTATTGGGTCAACACCTCGATATTCTCGTCATGGGAAGCACCTTGTCCTAACAGCTGACTCCGTGTGGGTACCCAACTGTAAATGATCTGCAAGAATTAATAGAATAAAAATTAATCAATCATTGAATTTGAAGTGAACAATCAGATAAACTTACCTTTATTGTATTTTGTACGATAAAACCATGATATGGCTTAAGTGTACGTTCATAGGCATCTTGCAAATGTTGCTTTAATACTTCTTTATTCTGTGTATCGGCATATATATTCTCAAAGAATGTACAAATCAATTGCAGTCCACGTTTTAGCCAAAGCAATGCATTTGCCGCAAATTCATCAATTTTCCCATCAAGCACAATTAAATCATCCAAATACTTATATTTAATTACATCAGCACCATAAGCTTTCGTTAGTTTCTAATAAAATAATAATTAAATAAGATAAATTTTTTTTCTTTAAATAATAGAAAAGTAATGTGTTTCATAAACAATGTTAAATCATAAAATTGGTAAGATTCTTGTTTTTGGTTTCAGTTAAATAATAATCAGTCAGCCAAATAAAAATTGATTTAAATATAAAGTTTTACAATTATCGGAATAACAGCCGACAGCGGCTTATTTGTTACAGATTGTTACGGATTCCAAATTCAGAATATCTCATTTTTGAACTCCCTCTAAAGTTAATTATATGAATACCCTTGCAGAGGATATGAGAATAATCAAATTGGTTAAATTTTAAAAGTATGTACATATGTATATAAATATCTTCTTGTTCTCCATCTACAGTCTGTATGCCTGTTTCTATGCTATTTTAAGATACAAGTTTTTATATGATTTTTAAGCAATTTGTTTCGAAAGCTTCAAAAAAAGAAATTCCTTATAGAATATATCCTTGACAATTCCTTGTTGCTCAACCAAAGAAGGAAGGTTTCTTGAGAAACAATGAATCTGCTTCAAAGATTCCTGGAAAATCAGTAATGGAAAGTACATATGTATATATATATTTACATATGTATCTACACACATACATACATACATAAATATGTACATATAGCTCAGAAATCGTTCAACAGATTGTAAAAAATAAACTGCCTTTAAACCATAAAAAAGTTTGCAGTTAATAATAATTTTTTTTTTTTTTAGCATTAGTCATATATTAATAACTATTATTTAAAAGTCAAAAGTTATTTTCTCCGTGTCAAATTGTCAACGTGTCATAATCAACAAAAATTTAGTTATTATTTTTTTCGGCCAACTCACTTACATTTATATTGCCATTCATATCACTGATCACGGGCGTAAAAAGTTTGCCAAAGCTTTCTGCAAAAAAAAGGTAATGGAAAAGTTTATTATATTTTGCAAGATATCAATATAAGATATCAATAAAGCGTTAGCATATACATATGTACATATGTATGTATGTATGTATGTATGTATGTATGTATGCATTTTACCTATAACTGTCACAATTTCCTTGGCCGCATTAAGGAATGCCTGTGTTTCCAATTTATCAACTGTGCTGGCCGGAAATCCCTTCAAGGTTTTAAATTGAATGCGTGCTGTTGTTGTTGCTGCTGCTGTTGTTGTTGTTGTTGTTGCTGTTGCTGTTGTTGTTGTGTTTGTTGTTGCTGCTGACTGTGATAATGATGACTGTTGTGTTGTTGGTGTTAATGATGATCCGTCCATGTTGAGGGCTGAAATAGAAATGTTATAGGAAACAATGCCGAGCCACTTGTTGTTATTATTATTTTCGTTTTTTTTTTACATTTTGTAGTTCAATTATCAATATGTAGAGTTATGTACGGGCATTTTATTTTGTATCTTATCACCAACTTTTGGTTACTTCGCCGCTTCGTGAATATTTGTGACTGTGTGCGTGTGAGTGTTTAGTATTAGTTAAGCATATTTTTTGTTTCTATTATTATCGAACTAACCGGGGACGATCCACCGAGTAAACAAACTTAAAACTACAAATCCCGATTACCAAATGAGATTGACTTTAAGCTAGACTTCAACCCATTTGGCAAACAAACAACAATCATACATACATATGTACATATGTATGTATGTGTGGTATGAGCGCAGGCCAGATCGTGGTCGGGTTTTAGAGAGTGAAATAGTATATAGAGAGTGGGTAATCGAGTATCAGCTGAGATGTTGTATCGTTTGTTGTTGGTTTCATGAGCAAAAAATCTCAATACAATGCCATAAATATCTAAAGTCGTAGTTTGTACACCCTAAATATGTATGTACATATGTATGTATGTATGTAGTATGTAAATATTTAAACATATGTACATACATAAATACATGCATATGTACACATTCATTGATAAAAGTGTTAAAATAAAATGATTGTTATTAGATAATTGACATTATACTGAACATATATGTATGTATACATACATACATATGTACAAACATACATACATATTATTTGCAGATACATACATACATACATACATATATACATACATATGTAAGTATGTACATATATACATACATACAGACATGTATGTACATACATATGTACGTACATACATATGAAATAATGTACCATATCTAATTTCAGTCTTAACTTTTTTACTTAATATGTAACTTAATTTCAAATTTACCGGGTTTCGATGTACATATGCACATATGTATGTATGTATGTATACATGTGTGTGGTTTACAGACATGTTTGTACATGTTGCATTTTTGTTTATTTCAAGATGTCTAAACAAAGTTGACATACTCTGTTTATGTAAGGGCATATGTACATATACATATGTACATATGTATGTATGTATGTATGTATGTACATATGTAAATACCAAGGGCAACACAGAACTAAGCTAACTTGAGTTGAATATTTACGTTTGTATTTACAAACATACATACATACATATGTACATAATATTACATACATACATACATAAGTAAAGTGTGCGTCATTGTGTTGGTGATTTCGAGTTTCTTAGAAACTAAGAATGCGAGAATACATTGACTTCTAATTACAGTTTTACAGTCATCACTAAATATCTGCTAATGACAGATTGAAAATCTCTCAGAAATGGATTGTGGTAAGGTGAGTTAATAAAATTTGGGCATTAGATCAATTTAAATAACAAGCTTAGTTAATTAATTTAGATTTTGCCTTGAGCATTAATATACATACATACATATGTACATATGTATGTATGTATGTACATATGTATGTACATAAATCGCGAATATTTGTTCTATCGAGAAAATCAAGATAATTAAATGTATTCTATAGACATTAAATATCTTTTAACTATGTACATATGTATGTACATACATACATACATACATACTTACATAGGTACATACATACATATGTACATACATATAAGAAACTAAAGCTAATAGGCTGGTAACAATTTAGTCAATGATGAGATTTCGGTTAAAATGGTTTAGTCAATTCGTTAAGATTTTAAATTATGTAATTATGTATGTATACATACATATGTATGTACATACATATGTACATATGCATGTACATAGCATACTTACGATAATTCAGTACATAAAAGCAACGGATTATTTGATCTTACCTAATCACAGGCCAAACGTTTGGTATCTCCACTTCTGGTCAAAACAAACACGTAATGGGTACGTTGTTTGGCCAACAAATGCCACAGTGCACCAGGTAGGGGAAAACGATATACTGGAGCTGATAGTTTGTCCTCGCCAAACTCCTCGTAGTGGGCCACCAGACTGTCGAGATTACAGCGCAATTCAATGAGTCGTAATGGTATGGTAGAGACAATTGCCTCAGCGACCAAATCCAAGGAGATATTAACTGAGGGTAAAAATGACAACTGTCGATGTGGTTGTTCCTGTTCCTGCACCAGCTCCTGATGCTCTGAATCTGTAAGCCAACGATGTTGAGCCAATATGACTGCACAATTATGCGAAAAATAGAAACTATCGTTAAGTCGCTGTGTGTGATAATTATCCAAATGCTGATTGATTGGCTTCTTCAATTGGGTAAGACGTTGGCGAGCTGCCGAAGTGGTTGTGGTATGAGATGAATCTAAAGACGACTTGTTCGCCTTAACGGCCACAATTCTCTGTGGCAAATGCTCAGTGGGCTGGTCGACAGTGAGAACACGATTGAGATAATCAAATCCCTGACCCATCACACCGTCACGGGTGTGACCGAGATCGAAACAATGGCCCAATTCATGACAAACCGCACCCAAAGTGCTGGCATAGACTCCACCATAAGTGCGTCTATAATTGCTTTCATCGGGCAGGCGGGCAATATCCACACGCTCCTTGCTTCTGATGCAGTCACCAATTTCAGTGAATCGCTGAGGCCAGGCGTAGAAGTGGCCAGTGCCAAAAAGTGCCAAGCCACCACCACCCAAGGCTGCGTGTCCCTGCAGATGGCGTCGTATGTTTTCGTATGAGGAATCCCCGCTAGCTGCTACATCAGCTCCATTATAACGTGTGCAGCCAACAAATGCAATAAACTTTAGATTCACTTGTTGTCCCCACTCCGAGCTAGCAAGAATTTCGCTGGCGAAATGTTGCCACAACTCGTCTTCGCTTTTTTCAAGGACCTCTGACTGTATTAGACTTGAATGGAATATTTGGCAGGCATCATTCAGGGTAAAAAATCGATTTGGATATCCAGCTGCATTCAGTTTATGAGCATAGATGCATTGGACCAAGCGCAAATTGAGATCAATTAGGGAGCAACGTGATGTGGCGAATTTCCCAAATTCCTTTTCGTCCTTGCAAACTAAATATAAAGGTTGGACCCGATAATGACTACGTCTGGGCCTATAGGTAAAATTAATCAGTCGCGAACCGGTGCAGCAGCGTAAATGCAGATGCAATTGCTTCTTCTCTTTTTCCTCTTTGGCTTGGCCACTCTCTCCGCTGGCCAAGTCGAAGAGCAGTTTAAACTCTCCTGTTGTTGACAATTGGGTCAGCTGCTCCTCAGACTTCACCTGAGCCGGCCAATCCAAAGTTGCTTTCAATTGGCGAGCGTTTGTGCATTTCGGTTGTAATCGTCCTTTGATCAGCAGTAGACTATGTTGCACTTGATCCAAATCCTGGAGTTGTTCAACAATTATAGTATGGACGCGCTTGCAGCCAATGACACTGCTGGTCATTGCTCCTCCCGGCTTCCGGTACCCCAACAGCCTCCAAAACACTATTCTATTTAGCTCTGGCTCCAGCTACCAATTGCTACAGAGATGTGTGAAATTTAGAGGGGAAAGTGCCAAAATATTATCTAGTCACCAAATTGGGTAAGTTGTGTTAGATATATAGTACTTTACCATTGTTAATACAAGCCAAACAATTATCTTTTTTACATAAATTATTCAATAGTTGTATTCTTAAGTTAATTAAACTAAAAGTAAAAAATGTAAAGCTTAAAAAACGAAGGTGTTCCCAACGAAACTGTTATTATAATTTTAAAAAATGCAGTAGCCATATAAATATGCGGCTAAGTTGCCAGCACTATTTGGGATTTACGAGGCTCGGTCACACTGCGCGGTGTTTTTTTTTTATCTTGCAAAGCAATTGTCGTTCATATTTAATTTTTCTGCATAAAAAATTCAACCCATTTACCATAATTTAGTAGGCAACAGATTGTTGAAAGGTTTGTTGAAGAAAAAGATTGTATTATTAATCGATTTCCCTGGGTTATATTTAAAAAAATCTATTGAAAATGCAATAAAATGCACTTGTAACCGGTAACAATTGCATCTTTAACCTTAAAATAAAAAAGTGCGAGTTAAAAAAGTACGAATTATTGAAATAATTTCACTATAGAAACAAATGAAGTATAAGAATGAGAATAATTATCATTTATGTTGAAAGTCAAACAATGTCACTTATAATTTAAACTAAGTTCAATATGGAATAGACTCAATGTGAAGTTTTCGGTTTTTGTTTGTTTGTTTTAAAGTCTGACGTGGATTTTAGTTGGCAGTAGAAAAAAACAACAAGACTAACAATTGAATATATTTGTTTGAGCTGAATTTGCCTAATTTTCAACTATTTTCGCAGATACAATCTATATAGGATAGATAGAACGAGGGAGAAGAAACGCTTGCATATAACCAAAATGCATTTGCATTTGGGCATTTTGGCCATAATTGGCTCGCTGATGCTAACCTTGGTAGCTGGCGTTGATCCAAATAATTTCAAGACCTGCGAGCAAAGCAGTTTCTGCAGGTGAATCCAACATTATCTTTATCATACTTTAATAATGATGACTCATTGGTCTTTTAATATATTGCAGACGTTCGCGAAAGATTCAGAGCACAGGCAGCAAATATGCCATAATACCTGGAACACTAAGCACTTACGCCGATTCGCTGACTGCTGATTTAATCAATAAGGAGAATCATCATCAGTTCACCTTTAAACTGGAAGCTTTGATAGGCAGCACTTTTCGTTTCCAAATTGATGAGAAGCAACCATTGCATCCACGATATCGTGTTGAGCATGCTCTTAAGGAACAGCCAAAAACTGCACGTATACATGTACAGAAAGAGACCGATGGTGAGATAACCATTACCACTGATGATCGTAAAAACAAGGCTGTCATCCATGGCGATCCATTCCGTATCGATTTCTATGAAAATGATGTTTTGGTTGTCACGGCAAATGCCAAAAATTGGCTATATTTTGAGCACTTGCGTCCAAAGCCTCAGGATCCAACCAATGCTGATGGTGGTGAGGGTGCTGGTGCTGCTGCCTCTGATGATGACCAACAGCAAGCGGAGGCTCCACAAGCGCCTGGCGAACCCATCGATGATCCTGGTGCATGGGAAGAGAACTTCAAATCACATCACGATTCCAAGCCATATGGTCCAGAGGCGGTAGCATTAGATTTTTCATTCCCCGAAGCTGAAGTGCTATTTGGTATACCAGAGCATGCCGACAGTTTTGCATTGAAGTCCACATCGGGAACTGATCCTTATCGTTTATACAATTTGGATGTCTTCGAGTATGTGGTCGATAGCAAAATGGCTTTATATGGTTCGGTCCCAGTGCTCTATGGACATGGGTACGTATTTTTTCGGGTAAATCAACCAGTTTAAATCTATATCTTTCTTTAACTTTCCCATCAACAGTCCCCGCCGCACAGCTGGTGTCTATTGGCAAAACGTGGCCGAAACCTGGGTGGACATTTACACGGCCGAAACCAATGTGGTTTCCTCTTTGGTTAATTTTGTATCTGGTTCACGAAAACAAACACCGCCTGCCGCTCATTTCATCTCCGAATCTGGTATTGTGGATGTATTCATTCTGCTGGGACCAAAGCCCATTGATGCATACAAGCAATATGCAGCTTTAACTGGAACACATCCATTGCCACAACTATTCTCGTTGGGCTATCATCAGTCACGTTGGAATTACAATGATGAACGAGATGTGGCATCGGTATCCTCCAAATTTGATGAATTCGATATACCAATGGACACAATGTGGCTGGATATTGAATATACCGATGGCAAACGTTATTTCACATGGGATAAATTCAAATTCCCAGAACCCTTGACCATGGTTAAAAATTTAACTGAACTCGGTCGCCATTTGGTAATCATTATTGATCCGCACATTAAGCGAGATAATGGATATTTCTTCCACAATGATTGTACAGAGCGTGGCTATTATGTGAAGACACGGGAAGGCAATGACTATGAAGGCTGGTGCTGGCCAGGATCATCAAGTTATCCTGATTTCTTTAATCCTGTTGTACGTGATTATTATGCCAGTCAATATTCACTATCTAAATTTAATAGTGTTAGTGCCGACACAATGATCTGGAATGATATGAACGAACCATCGGTGTTTAATGGTCCAGAGGTAACAGCTCCGAAAGATCTGATCCATTATGGAAATTGGGAACATCGCGATATACATAATCTTTATGGTCATATGCATTTAATGGGCACATTTTCTGGCCTCCATCAACGTGATCCCAATCAGCGTCCATTTATATTAACACGTGCGCATTTCGCTGGCTCACAAAGATATGCAGCCATTTGGACAGGCGATAATTTTGCAGATTGGTCCCATTTGCAACATTCTATTAAGATGTGCCTCACAGAAGCCGTAGCCGGTTTCTCATTCTGTGGTGCCGATGTTGGTGGCTTCTTTGGTAATCCAGAAACGGAATTGCTTGAACGTTGGTATCAGACCGGCGCCTTTTTGCCATTCTTCCGTGCCCATGCCCATATCGATACGAAACGTCGTGAGCCTTGGCTATTTCCAGAACGCACTCGTCTCGTCATACGAGATGCACTGCTTAAGCGTTATAGTTATTTGCCATTGTGGTACACTGCTTTCTATGAATTGGAGGTTAATAATGAGCCAGTAATTCGTCCACTCTTGACCCACTATCCCACCGATAAGGAGGCTTTTGCCATTGATAGCCAACTGCTTGTCCAGGATCGTTTGCTTGTGCGACCGGTAATGCAACAGGGTGTCAGCAAGGTTGATGTTTATTTCCCATCTATTGACGATAAAAAGAATGGTGACTACTGGTACGATGTGGATACATATCAGCGTCAAGAGCGTGCCGGTTACGAGAGTGTTCCAGTAACGGAATATAAGGTAAACTAAGCAGATTATCTCTGTTATTGTCCATTGTTTGAATCCACTGTTTCTATTTCTATCTTCCAATCAGATTCCCGTTTGGCAACGTGGTGGAAGCATATTGCCGAAAAAGGAACGACAACGTCGCGCCTCCACTCTAATGCTGCACGATCCTTACACATTGGTAATTTGTCTGGATCGTCAGGGTAAAGCCGAGGGTTCACTCTATTTGGATGATGAGAAATCTTATGCCTATCGTCAGGGTCAATATATCTATGTTAATTATGAATTTGGCAATAATCAGTTAACAAATCGTTTTATTGGCAAGCCAAAGTATAAGTCTGATGCTTGGATTGAGCGTATCGTTATAGCCGGTCTCTCATCTGAACCCCAAAGTGCTACCATTACAGTGAATGGTGTCAGTCAACAGTTGGAGGTGTCGCAGCATGACCATGCTGTCATTGTACGCAAACCGGGCATCAAAATGGATGTTGATTTCGTCATCAAATTAAACTATTAAATGGATTTGTATTATTCCACGTCCCATACCTCTACTCCATATTGAAATTTCAATTTAATAATAGTTACTTTAATCATAGAGTGTAGAACGATGTTAGCGAACGAATATTCCATTAATTAGAAAGATTGTACATTTGAAATTTTTTGTTTCTCAACAATTTCTTGGAAATAAAACTTATAAATATAAAGACAACTCGCTTAAAGATTTCGTAAACGTTTCTTTTTTTTTTTTTTTTGCTGCAAATATTTTTCAATTATTTATAAAATTTGGTAAATAAACTACATATGTTCCACCTTGTAAAATAGATTAAAATAAGTTCAAAATTCATATTTATTTGAATGCGAAAAGTATAACAAACTAAATCCTCAATACGATATACATATACATAAATATATGTATAATTTAATTGTATTATCAATTTCATATTAACGTCGGATAGGTCTTAAATTGTAGAATCATGATTCAACTTGGAAACCTCTTTTTAAATGATTGTTCAGTTTGATCAATTCTATTCTCGTGTTATATATGACTTTCAATCCATAGATTTCAAATAGTTTCAATTTGCTTGCACGCGTTTTTAATTCATTTTTTCTTTCTCCAAAATAAAAAAAGTCAAATTAATATGAAATTAATCATTACTAAAAAATAAATTTAAAAAATTAATAGGTATACAACAAATAAAGTACATATATACATATAATATGTATGTAGATCCATTCTTGTTAAGACGATATAAATGTACATAATGTATTTATAGTATATATGTATGTATGTACATATAGATATGTACGCCCTTGCTGTTAAGTAGTCAATGCTAGATGTGTCAGTCAGTTAGAGGATATAGTAGTTAGTTATAGTTAGCTATCACAAACATAAACGATTCAGTCAATATCGGGGTAGTAAATTTCATTTCCTTGGAAAGTCTGAACAAAAAAAAAAAAACTGATTTAGCTTTTCCTTATTTGAGTTTACATCCGTTTCTTTTTTTCTTGTTTCGTTTTGTTTTGTTAAGTGGACTCATATTAGAAATGGAATCAAAGATAATGTCTAACGTTTTAGATACAAATAATGCGAATGGCAGCGATACGGATGAGGCATCTGTTTTAGCAGGCAGTGATGAGTATCATTTAGATATGGACACAGGTGTTTCGTCAATTGATAGTGCTAATAGCAGCTCTGACGACGATGATAATAATAATACAATAAATAATAATACAAATAATCATAATAATAGTAATCTGGCAAAATTAACCAAATATTGGAGATATTTACCAATTGGATTGCAAATTAGTTTCGATAATGATGCCTTAGGCGATGCCACTTATATGCAATTCCGTGAAATGCCATTTGTTCGTTTAATATCGGAACTTGTCCGTCCCACATTAATGACAAAGCCAAATTCGCAACCAGGATTGCATCGTTTTAGCTTCGGGTTTGGATTAACCCATATTCAAGTTATGGAATTGGCATCCGAACAGTGTGAGGTTGTATTTCGTTTTGGTGAGTTTAAACGTCATCAGCCTCAAATGGATAATCTTCCCGAACCAATTAGTATTTGTGTGAATAATCAATCATTGCCATGTGGCGTGATTCATGGACCCATTAATATCACTAACCAGATAAAGTTGGCACGTGAAAAAATGACAGCAATGATCAATCTGCTCTGGGTGCCCGATTTCTTGGTACAATCTTGTTTCAGTATAGAATTAGTGCGACGCCTTAGTGTCACCGAAATGTTTAAGCGCATTCAATTACACTTTCGGCCAAAGCACATTACCCAGAAATGGGTCGATACCCTTCTTGGCATGTCAAATAATCAACAAATTGAGAATCATGGCTATCGATGCGTCAATATATTGCTGATCTGTCCATTATCATTGCAGCGTATGCAGTATCCTTGTCGTGCATCCACATGCAATCATTTAGATTGCTTTGATGCTTTAGAGTATCTGAATCGGGTTGTTCATACTAACGATTGGCTCTGCCCAGTGTGCCATGACCGCATCATGTGGGAGCATATGGAGATTGATGAATATTTTATAGATCTGATTAATAAATGGTTTCCAATAGATGTTGTTCAATTTGAGACACCCATACCGGGTGATATGACACCCCGATCAGATTCCCAGAGTGATGATGACGAAAATATAGGTGCGGGCGAAAGGATTCCAAAAAAACCCCAACGAATATTTATTTAATATTTTCTTTTTTTTTTCCATTTTCAGAATATATATTACCATAGGAATGTCTTTTTTAGAATTTTATCTATTTATAAATAATTTATTTATCTGCATAGATTGAAGCATTTTTATATAATTTGTTGTGGATCATCCAGTTGCAGTTGCAACATAAAGAAATGTTGCCTACTTTCAGGCAGACTGGTTGCTAGCCTGACTAGCAACATTTCTGAAAGCAGTTAGCAACAGGAGCGAATCGGGAAAATGTAAAGAGAAAGGGTCAAAGCCACTCTCTCCACGATCAAAAATGGCATTTTATCTAGATTACTAGCTGTTAGGTTACCTAAAATATACAGAGGCAACCCCCCCTAAAATTATTAAGGTTATATAACCAAAAAAAAAAGTTGAGAATTACAGAATAAAAAAAAGAAAAACCAATTCCAAAATATATTGTGGTATTAGCTACAAGTTGCCTGTGAGGAGGGGGTTGATCTATAGCCGGCCCAAAGTTTTAAAACAAATTTGAAGAAAAATTGCATCGTCCTTACGTTGCATCCACTTTAGGTTGCATCCTCTTTACGTAATTTTGGCGACCCTCAAGAGGGTACCTTGGTGAAAATGAAGGATAAAGTTCAATAGAGCTTAAAGTTTTTTCTTCTTTTGTATTCGTTTTGTAGGTTTAAATTTGATTTGTAATTTTCCTCAAATTTGACTCGGGTGATTTGTTTCATTTTTCTTTTTTAAATTCTAACATTATTTATGCAACAACACGTTTAATTAGCTTATGACTTAATATGAAAGGATTTCTCAGATGTCCTTTCAGTTGATATAGCAACACGTATATTTTGTTTAGGTTTTAATTAATTTGTCGATTTTAAAAAGTTATACGTCAATGTCGTCGCTGGTCAGGAATATCTCATTCTATAGATGGATTTATTTCCTAAATTGTTGAATTTTGTAAAAAAAAATTATTAAATTTTACATATGTATATAATGTATGTATATATGTGATTAAATTTACATATAAACATTAAATTTTATGTATTTAACGGGTTTACATTATTCATTGTGCTTAAAACTTGATTTTCGTAGATTTTCAATTAAAATATGACCATATACGAAAACATTTCACCCCTCAAATTATATGATTTCAAGACGATGAGTGGATGGATACAAGAAATTCTATTAAATAAAAGGGATGGTCGAGGGTGGAGTAGGAATGGATAGAGATTGGAAAATTTTCATAAAATTATTCATAACTTTTTGCTACGTTTCAGTTGAGCTTAAGAATGTTGTAAAAATTGTTTTTCAGCTTTGTTGCTATGTGGTCATTTGTTGTCTGCTCACATATAAATATATATACATACACATATGTACATAAATACATACATACTACATGTATAACTATCTGTATATGTATGTATATATGTATATGTACGGATTTATGTTCGTATGTAACTCAGCAAATTTTCCAGAAGCATAAGCATAATTATTTTTAATGCGCACTGCAAGAATGTTCTTGCTTAAAAGGAGTAAACAGAAAAAATATAAAAAAAAAACGCAACAACAACAACAAAAATAACAAGAGCATTCTTTGGCCAGCATTGCCTTTTGCCCTTTCTCCAATTTCCAACTAACACACTAACCTTTTTGTTACCACATCTCTCTCTCTCTCTCTCTCTCTCTCTCTTTCATTCCCCAAAAGGCGAAATTAGAAAATTAGCTGAGCTTTTATTTAAGCCATTTTACCATGGCCATGGTTAGGAAAAAAAAAGAAACAAGAAATTAAATATAGACTTTCTTCTCATAGACACAATTTTACACTATTTAACATGTATAAAATTTTTTGTTGCTTCAGTTAAATCTATCAGCTTTTGCCTATACATGTATGTACAAATATATATGTATATATATAAATTTCATCTTATAGCTATGCAAATGGTCAAATTTAATAAAGGGCTTAATCATATCTAATTTAGCCGTGCATTTCTGCAAAATTTAATGTGATATATGTAGTTGTTTATTATACCCTTGCAGGTATCATAAATATGGTAATGCAGGGAAATGGATGCATTTCCAATACAAATATGTATGTATATATGTACATACATATATGTATACATAAATATAAACTTAGATTCTGGATTAGTATTAATAGCCAAGTCAATCTAGACATATTTATGTATGGACATCCAGTGACTCTATCGCATAATCGGACAAGAGGGAACTTCTGTCCTAAATGTGTTTTTATACCCTGCACCCATGGGGTAAAAGGGTATATTAAAGACGCTAAAATGTATGCAACAGGTAGAAGGAAAACTTTCCGACCCCATAAAGTATATATATATTCTTGATCAGCAACAACAGCCGAGTCGATATAGCCATGTCCGTCTGACCGTCCGTCCGTCCGTTCGTCGTCCGTATGTATGAACACCTAGATCTCAGAGACTATAAGAGCTGGAGTAACCAACAACATCCGTTTAGTGTCTACGCAGATTAAGTTTGTTTCAAATTTTTGCCACGCCCATTTCCGCCTTCGCAAATTAGAACAAAATATAATTAGAGTTGTATTTAAGCTACAATATTTCTTGCCATGGACAGCAACTGAAATGTGTGAGCGAGATAGCATGCGCCTATAGAAGATTGGTAAAATCCTTCAAAACAAAGACAAATCCTTCGAAGGAACCTCTATTTCAGAGGGCTCCAATTCAGTCAAATCTCGTCCGATTTTTAAAAACTATGTCTTTATTTGCTTTTCATTTTTAATTAACATAAAAATCTGGAAAACTAATCTGGAAAAAATAACGATGGTTACACTGCAAAAATTTACGAAAATCCGGTCAAAATTTTTTTCCAACATTTTTCAACTTTTAATGCCGTTTTTTAATACGCAAATTATCCAGAAAATTGGTGTAAAACTTTTCCAAATCGGCCAAAAGATGGCCAACTTAGAGCCTATAGAAGATTGGTAAATTCTTCAAAAGAAGGACAACGGACAAATCCTTCGAAGGAACCTCTATTTCAGAGGGCTCCAATTCAGTCAAATCTCGTCTGATTTTCAAAAACTATGTCTTTATTTGCTTCTTAGAATTTTTAATTAGCATAAAAATCTGGAAAACTAATTTTTAACTCGATTTTCGCAAATTTTAACGATGGTTACACTGCAAAAATTTACGAAAATCCGGTCAACATTTTTTTTTTCAACTTTTTTCAACTTTTAATGCAGTTTTTAATATGGAAATTATCCAAAAGATTGATGTAAAACTTTTCGAAATCGGCCAAAAGATGGCCAATTTAGAGCCTATAGGGACATTGGTGAAATCCTTCTTATTTTTATTCCGCTTATTTTTGTGACTTTATCATGAGATAATATTCTTATTGATAACATTTAATAAATATTTATATGTTAAATAAATTTCAATTATGTATTATTAATTTTTAAACGACGTTGGCGATATTCATCCAATGAGATTCTTTTTTTAATGGGTCTTAGTTTTTCTTCATTTTGAATTGCTGCTGCTTTGGCCTTGGCTGCTTTTGACTCTAAAATTGAATTGAATGGAAATTGAAAAGGCAAGAAAGGGGGGGGGCAAGCAAGATAAAGGGAATGAGGAGAAATGTATGAACAAAAAATTGCTGTGCTCTCTTACCTGACTTTGATTTCTCATTGAGCAGATGAAGATACGGTTTGTAGGCATCCATTGGTTCGACAGGATATTTGCATGAACTAGCCACCAATGTCGATGGAATACGATGAGGATGATGATGATGATGATGATGATAATGATGCTTCTCTTCATTTACCTGCAGAAGCTGTTGCTCCGGTTGGTTTTGCTGCTGTTCCCGCTGTTGATGGTGATGATGATGATAACATTGAGGTGTCGTCTTGGATTGAATTGAATCAAAAAGATGCTTAGCTGATTGCGTATCCTTTGCTCGCAATGCTGTATGATAATCATGAACTAGACACGCCCTATTTTTACAACTATTAATATTTCCATCGTAATCCCCATCCATACCATTGCCATTATCTAACCATATAACATTTCGATCGTTATTCATGGCAAACATTTGCAATTTAGCTTCTGTTAATGCCTTATATTTTTGCTCCACAATATGTCGTGTTGGTAGCTCAAATTTATTCATTAGCCACGTGTATTCCCATTCGATAAATTCCACATAGTTATAGTAAGTGTTCGCCAATTCATCTAATCTGAATACTTTTGGATTATTATCGAAGCGTAAAAGTAGAGTTTGGTCTATTGGTATATTACTCCATTTGCCGAAGCCAACAATCTGGCCAATATGATAATCATTATTCACTTTGGCTCGCACAAAACAATTTTTGGCCAAAAGTTTAAAGTCGGAACGTTGCGATAGCAATTTTATATTGTGCCTGGAAAGAAAGAGCTTCCTCATGTTGGTGGGATCATCAACAAAATTGGCAAAATAAGCATTCGCCGATGTTGTGGCTCTGGGTGAAACTGGATAATTGGCCAAAGTTGTAGATGCAATTGACTCTGATGATGGTAATCGAAATGGCGATATTAATGGCTCTAATGCTCTATTATCAAGTGATGGTAATGGTAACGATTCCATTAATTGCTCTTTATGCCATTTGTGGTACATGCGTCTTCGCCATTTGTAGTCCAAAATGCTGGACATGATTTAATTTGACTTGATTTAGAATGGTTTTCGACTTGCACGGTTCAGCGTTTTCTGATCAACTGTTTTGGCATTCCGGTACTGGGTATTCAAGTCAAGCTTTTTTATACACTTGCTGAATCCATTTGCTTTTGTTTACCTCATAACGGGGGAGACAGATCGTGGCAGATTGTGTTTATATTTTGTTTGTCATTATTAGGTTTTGGTATTTTGTCCAGGAAATTATTTGTATATAATTACAAATATGTATAAATATTCATATTTGATCATATGTATACATACATATATGTATGTACATATGTATGTATGTATGTACATTGTTCCATGTGTATTGAATTTCTGGTTTTTTTCTGGAAACAATGTGCTAGCATTCAGGTCTTAGTAGATGACCCTCTCTCTCTGAAAATAGTATTAAAACAATTTTAGCCAAATATTTTATTACATGTCGTATGCTTATTATTATACATGTATTTATATTTTATATTCAAATATCTTGAGTTCAATATCAAATTTCACATACGTTTCATATGCGTATTATGTATTTTATTTAAAACTGTTATAAATGCAAGCAGTGTAGTTGGTATAAGTTTCTGCAAGCAGTATACATACGTTACGGTCATGCATTTGCTATTGCCGATTGTTAAGAGAATTTCATTTTCAATTTTAAGCTTTTTCATTCTAAAAAGAAGTTGTTTTGGTTTGCTAGGTTGATAATCGTTTTAGCTTCTAATTACCAATTATTTAAAATTGGAATATGTTTTCTCCATGTTAAATAATTTTTAGTTTTAAAAGTTTTATTTAATGTAGTTTTTTGTTATTGGTTGTATTTTATGGTATATAAAACTGTCATTGCATCCCATCTTCTCCAATGTCCTTTCCAATCTCTTTTCTGTCTGGTATATGGACATATATATGTATGTATATACATATATGTATGCACGTATGTGTTTGTGTGGCTTTCATCTAAATATGTATGTATGTGTGTGTGTGTGTGTGTTTGTCAAATTGAATGCAATGTCAGCAATAGAACAAATGTCAGCGGCAATGCCTTGTCGCCCATTATTTTTCGGCAGTAGGAATGGTTGGTATAGTACACACACAGTACATGAACAGGCAGTTGAAACCAAAGCAGAGCAGAGCAGACCAGAATGGCATATGGAACATGTTGTCCATGCCATGGGAATGGTGTGGGAAATGGGATGTTGGCTTTTTGGTGCGTCTGTGGCTTAGAAATTATGTGCGTCATGCTCAGAAAGCTGTAGTACATTGTGTCAACTACAATTACAACATACACTAACTGAAAATATTATACGCACACTACATAATTTATAATTATATTTAACTACAGAACTCGGAATCGCCAACAACTTGAACAACTTTTATCAATATCTTTATTTATTGATTTCAAATGTTCTTTCAAAATTAATTAATTAAATGATATTAAAAGATATATAGTATTTTAATTTTCCTTTTAAAGACTAAATGTTGAAATACATACATATGTTAAACATATAAAAGCAGATTTTATAATTATTTTCATCACTGTGAATTTCACAGTGTAAAGTAAGAGTTTTCGTCTGTCTCTTCTGTCAGTATTTTACACTGCGTTCGAAACGAAAAAGCGACTCCATTGAATGACTAACTGCGGGTTGGTGGTACTGGAGTTAGTCTTCTCTGAATGACTCGCTGACTGAATGACTCGCTGACTGGCTGACTGACTGACTGACTGACTGACTGACTGACTAACTGACGACAGCACTTGGCTGACTGTCAAGTTAAGTGCGGGGCATGCACACACGTATCACCAATACCAGCAAGGAGTTCTTCTCCCACCCCCAGATATAGCCAAAGGCATACAAGTTGGCCTTTCCTGTTGTTTAGTGGGATTTTAGTTTTGGGTGAATCTGCCGCAAAACACAGTAAAACGCGCGCATATTTATAACGAAATGCTCAATTTAAATTCCCATCAATCTTGGTCGAATGCCACATACACACACACACACACACTCACACAGACATACTTACTAAGCATACATAAGCACGTCCTACTCTGACAGAGAATTTGGATATAGATTCCCTTCGCTTTTTTGGCAAAATTTTTGGTCTAAGCTATTCTCCCATATATATACATACATACAAACAAACATACAAACATACATACAAACATACATACAAACATACATACAAACATTCATACGAACATACATACATACATACATACAAACATACATAAATACAGACATACAAACATACATACAAACATACATAAACATACATACATACAAACATACATACAAACATACATAAATACACATACATACAAACATATGTACATACATACATACATACATATAGTTAGTTTTGGTTTGGTTTTAAGAAGATTGCAGGAGCCTTCTCCCATTGCCTTCCAGTCACTCGTTTTTTTTTTTTTTTTTTTTTAGTCAGCACAAAAAATTACGGGTGTATCCAAAAAAAAAAAAAAAAAAAAAAAATACGGAAAAAGGAAACGCGGCAAAAGCTTATTGAGCGTTAAATTAAAAAATTCTTATGAAAATGCGAAAAAATTTGCCACAAAAAAAAAAAAAGAAGCAAAAATAAAAGTGCAGAAACACCAAACAAAACACAAAAATATCAAAGAAACTAACTTCGGCCGTGACGAGATCTGTATACCCTTGCAGATTAATTAATAACTTTCTCTGTGATATCAGTCTCAAGATTTTTTAAACATTAGAAATATAAAATTTCCAAAAATTTGAGGGGCAAAAAAAGAGGTAAAAAATGTAAGAAAATCGCGGCCATGATCGAGAACCCGCACCCATTTCGTTTGTTGGGTTGATCACTACCTTCTGCACCATAGAACTTGAATGTCGCAGCTTCGCTATTTCGGTATATATACATATGTATGTATGTATGTACCCTTTGCTAGGGTATACAAAAAAAATATAGAAAGGCCAAAACCAAAATGCATAATAAAAGAAATTGTTAGTCAAAAATGTAGCTAGAAAGAAAAAAAATTCCAAATGGTTCATGGCATTAGTTTATCTTTTTTGTGATTTTCCGACATATGCTAACTAAAGTTTTTTTGATAAAATGTTTAGAAAAACTTCAAACTAAACTAATTGATAGGCAGCTGTCATTAACCTCTTGGTTATTCCTATAACCATTCCTAGTTTTTCCATTCAACCTGTTTAAAAATGTAAAACACATAATTGATTCTTGGCTTGAATTGATTGCCTATATTAGAAATTAAATAATTCGAACTAATCTTGAATAATTTCCTTTTCATGATAAATATAACGTATGCATTTTGATCATAATCCATTTACCAATTCCTTGATTAATGTTTCCTCATTACGTTAGAGTAGAAAAAAAAGGGAAATGAATATATAGAATTAATTATTGGTTTGAATTAGAAATATATAAACGCAGAATGTAGAGTAATTTAAAAGAACACGCTAACAATAATAAAGCACTAAAAGAGTTTGAGGTAAATATATAAGGTAAATGGGACAGTACGTTGAGAACTGTAAAAACTGAATTGATCAATAATATTTCAACAAAGTGAATTTTTGTTTAAACTTAGTAAAATCAAAAATATATTTTATCCGATTTTAATCCAAAAACACTTAAATTAATATCACGCAGCACGACATTGGCAAAACTCAACTTGCATTTTTAAAAATAAACATAACGTGAAAAATCTAACGGCACTTTTTCACATTTCGTTGTTTAGCCCTGAGGCTAAGGGAGGGAGAGAAGGAGAAGAAATTAAAAAAATGCATTTTGTGCAAATTATAACGATTTCAATGTTTGTCCCATTTACTTATTTCGGGCACCTTACTGACTTTAAGTGTGGCTCAGTGTTGATTGTTATAGTGTTGATAGACGACGAACATCTATGATGTTCTACGATGTTTTAATAATTATTGCATCCCTGAATACCTGAATTCGAATTTAAAATTATTCTTTTGAATTTGATTGGAACAGCTATTAGAGCCACTTTTCTGTCTGATTCTGACAGTGTCTGTTACTACAAGATGGCTTAAATAAATATGATAAAATTGTTCAAAGAGATCAAAGTAAATATTATTAGTATAGTTAAAAAAGTGAAAAAAAAAGGAAAAACCTCTTTACGCTGATTGTGATGAGTTTGTGCTAAGTTAGTCGATTGAAATTAAAAATGAAATTGTAGTAGATTAAAATAAAGAATAAAGTAAAATGGAGTTAGAGTAGAGACACGCATACACTCAGAGAAACACATGCACACATGCACACATAAATACATACATACATACATATATACATCCATCGCGTTTTTCATTACGGAGCGACGGACACAAGAGTGCCTGGCACTTGACCAATGGACAAGTGGTGGGCGTCATGGGATATGGGTGTGTGTGTGTGTGTGCACTGAATGTTGGATGTGGGGCAACTGTCACTTTGATCTGTGATGCAGGTGCAAATAGACACAGTGCCATCGTTGCTGTGCATAGAACCAGGACAAATATACAGCGTCAGCAAGTCAAAGTTTATTGTTTCATCCTTTTTCTTTTTTTTTTTTCTTTTTATTCACCCACCCGCGCCCCCCCTTTCACCTTTTTGTTGCTTTGTTCATGCTTCCATGTTGCATTTGTGTTTTTTAATTGAAGCTCTTCTTTTTTCTACTATTCATGTTTTAGTTGCTTGCATGAAATTTAATGGAATTTTTTTTTTTAAAAATCTTGGAATATTTTTCTATCTTTTTCAAATTTAATGCATACCTATCTTTATTTCAGTGTAATTCTTTCTTTAGTTTGGATTACAAGTGTCTATTTATGTCGATTTATTTACTTTCATTCTATGATTAAATGTGATTCTTTTTACTTTACTTCCTTTGCCTTTGAATGTAACTATTGATTGACTTTCACTGACAATTTCCAGCCAATTTCCGATTATTTTTTTAAGCCACATCGCTTCAGTTTATATTATTTAGTTTGCACTTGGATGAGCACAAGCCAAAAGGTAAATTTAAGAATAATATTTATTGACTTTGACAGATATCTAATTAATTAGAATTGTTTGGCTAAGAAGAGTGGAAATAGTGGCTATGAATTGACATATTGACACATCCTCTTAATATCGAATGGCAAATGGATTTAACACATTCGCAAAATTGGAATTTTTACTGAAATTTAGGGAGATTACTCTATATATATATATATATATATATGTACATACATGCATTCTAGAAAAAGAAAATGGCAAAAAAAATGGGTGATGGTAGGGTAGGGTAGGGTATGGTAGGGTGGGGTGGGGTGGGTTAGGGAGTTGTTAAAGAGAAAAGAGAAGTGTACACAATTCTTATCGCTTTGCTTCTCATGGCCTGACGTTGTCTTTCGCTTTAACCAAAAATAAATAAAACTAAAAATAAAAATTGAAAGCCAAACAACGTGGCGACATGTAATAAACTGACTACTGGCATTTCCCTTCATCCCTTTGTGCTATAATATCACACCGCTCCCGCACATACGCACTCTATCCATATAACCATCCGTGTAACCATTTTTCCTTTTACCATTCCATTCCATTCCGCCACCCCAACTTAATGCGGTCGAGAGATGCCTGCGCTTGAGATGATAACTTGGCCGTCGTGACTGTTGCCTCAAGTGGCAAGCTAGCGTTTCGTTTTATGCATAAGCAAACATGTCAAACTCCTCCTACTTGGAACTTAAAAAAAAAAAAAGAACAACAAAAAAAAAAAAAAAGAGGAACCCGGAATCGGAACCCAAAGTTGAAGCATAATGTTTATCCAGCCCGAGTTAAGCCATGGCAAAAGATGTTTCGCATGATTTGAGTCGCGAAGGCAAAGTTCATTTTGGGTTAATGTCTCGCTGCTGTTGCCTGTTGGCTGTTGGCTGTTGGCTGTGCGTATGTTCTTACTGATTTCATGTGAGTTATGGCCTTGTCTGATGATGACAGTCACCCAGTTGGTGGCAGTCTGCACCTTTACCAAAAACCAGCAACAAACACACCATCTCAACTCAGCCCATCCACCCATCCACCCATCCATCCACCCATCGCTTCATTGGCAACAAAATTGACAGAAAATTGAATTTGCACATTTTACTGCACTTTGTCAAAGGGCATGACGAGACGGTAAAAATAAGAGGAGTAGGGAAAGTGGGCGGGACATGTTATTGGAGATGTCGATGAAGAGGGTGAAGAAGAAGAAGAAGATGAAAAAAAGATGCGAAAGTAACGAGCAGAGAAGATTGCAAAAGGCGGCGTAAATAAAACTTAAAGTTGACAGACAACATGTCGTATACGCAATATACAATATATTGTACTTTATAAAGAGTAACCAATAAAAGGTTGAATATAACAAAAAGGAAAGAAAAGAAAAAAGAGAGAGAAATAACGGAGCCAGAACTACAGTGCGCTTAAATTCAAGTTGAATTCACAAAAAATTTATGAAATACTAAAAATTCTGGTAAATTGAATGTAATAAATACTTATATGCTTTCAATTAGTGTTAAACTCATCCCTTCCATCTATAATTAATTCACCTCTATATACATATATCAAGCAACTTATTTTATTTGTTTGTTTATTTTATGAATAGGATAGAGAAAAGATTTTTTTAATCATTCGTTTAATGATTTCCATGCTTTTAAATTCTCAATTGGCGTGAAGTTTGATTATAAAGGCGAGTAAGAAGAGAGAGAGAGAGAGAGATAGAGAGATAGAGAGATAGAGAGAGAGAGAGAGAGAGCGAGAGAGTCTATCTCTCTCTAGAGAGATATAGAAAGATGGAATTTTCCCCATTCTTTGTCACGCAATTTTTATGGCTTTATGAGTTGGGCATGATGCCGTATACATTACACTCGCACACACACACACACACAAACAGAGAGAGAAATATCATGAGTGTATGTATACATATGATCTCGACTGTATAGTAATTTAATTGATTTATTGTGCAACGATGAAAATTGTAAGCGCACTTAAAAGATTTGCCTTTGCTCCTGACAGACACAATAAAACGGCAAAGTGGAGCTACAAAAAAAAAAGAAGAAAAAATAAAAATAAACCCAGCCAGGAGTGTTGCAACGTTAAAGGCCGGGAGACTTTATGACTTTGTGACTTTTTATGGGAATAAATATATACACATATTTATTCCCATACATACATACATATAGCCCTGTATTTAACCAGATTTATTGCATCAAACTAGGCAAATAAACTACTCTTTTCTACACAAAACTGGTCAACTTTAGAGCTTAGTCAAAAAAGAAAAAGAAAGCCAAAACAAATCAATTTTCAAGTTTGAATAAAAAAAAGATATTTTGTGAAAAATGTGTTAGTATGTTGTTTATTGTTAGATAAGTATTAAGACGGTCAACTACGCAATCTAAAGAAAAATATGTAAAAACTCTATTCTATCATTAATCATTTAAAATGTGATTATTCATTTATAGTATATATATATATATATATCCCTATGAATGTACTCCACTTTGAGTGTACCAATTAGTAATTTTATATAAATCAATATCCATCGAAATCGCAATGAATTTAATTTGAAATGAAATTGTCATAACATGGCGTAACAGCAAACGAATGCATTTCCGCTCATTTCTCATTAGTGACTGAAATTTATACTGCTTGCAGAAATTCAAACCGCTTGCAAAACAAAGCAGCGCTATCTCGCTCACATAACCGCCGTTGTTGTACTTGGCATTTCTGTACAAAACGTTTATTCATATATCTTTGATATTTATTGTCCGATATAAACGAAATTTACTCAACTGATAAATATTGACTATATGGTCTAACATCTGGAAAGAGACGACAAACCCATCGTTGTTTGCTAATAAGATGATTTTAGTATACCTTTTTACTCTATTAGTTCAGGGTATACAATTATATATAATATATATATATATATACAATTCTATATATATATATATATTCTATCATAATAAAATCAAAAACTTTTCACCGAAGAGAAGCCTCTAAACATGGTTTTGCTATGAATTAAAAATCGTATTGAAATTTTTGATAGACGTTTTCCAGATTGGTTTAAGCTTGATTTATCAGTTATACGATCATACTACGTATATACCATATCCAAATGAAATCAATTTGGTGTTTACTTGACCAAGGAATAGAGTTTTACTTTGCCGTCAGTAGAGTAGCGAGGATCGGTCCAACTATAAGTATGAGCGCAAAAAATGGGAATAATAATAATGCAGTTATATCGATACGGATGAGATCATAAATTGTGAGGGAGAGGTTACGCAATTTCGTTGCTTTGGCTGATGTTGAAGTTCCAGAATCCGTAAAGTTATTGGATCAATAAGTAATTTGGGCATTTTGTCATGTGGTGTCAGTGTCAGAATGTATAAGTATATATACTTCGATAAAATTATAAATGAAAATAAAATAAATAATTTTAAACCTATACATATTGTAGAGTTTTTAAATAAATATTGTTCGCGGCAAATTATAAATCTGCTTCGGGCGACAGTGACCCAGGCTATCGAAATAAATCAAGGATATTTTTGAAATAAATCTCCGATTTTAGTCTAGCAAATTCTATTATGACTTATGTATAAATTTTCAAGGTTAGGTGGGGTGGGGGAGGTGGAATGTGGAAAGAAAATCGTGGATGAGAATTTGTTTGTTTGTTGTTATTCCTTTTAGAGTATGTGTGTGTGTGTGTGTGTATGTGCGTGCGTATGTACGTGTTAATGTGTGCGTGAATTGTGTGAAGAACATTCTCAACTCATAAATTAACTTGGGCGCGAACATTTATTTTGTTATTAAATTTAACAAGTGCCCCGCTCTGGTGCCTTTTGTACGCACACATTTGCTTACTCACACTTATACTCGTATTCTGTTATTAATTTGCAGTTGCTCAGTTCAGCTTTTCCTTCATCCTTCCATTTACCTACTTTCGTTCTTTTTTTTTCTCTTTCTTTTTTCTCTCCAACCAGCAACTCCCACTCTCTTCTTCTAACCAACGTTTCGCACTTGACTACAAAGTCAAGTGAAAAGGGGTAATTGCCAAATGGTCGGATAAAGCTGGTGGGATGGTGGTAAGGGTGATGGCAAGTATTGGATTTGTGTGTGTATGTGTATGGTGTGAGGTGTAAGGGTATATGTATGTATATATGTATGTATATTCCCTTTGGCGTTATTAAGCAATTTACAAGATACTTAAACAAGAATTATGTGCAACATTTTCCAACAAAATGATTCGCTCTGAATTTTAAAATAAACAAAACTTGACTTCTGACAACTGTGTGGAGCATACAATTCGGAGTAAGGAATAAGGAGTATAAAGTAAGGAGTATGGAGTATGGAGTATGGAGTATGGAGTATGGAGTATGGAGTATGGAGTATGGAGTATGGAGTATGAAGTATGGAGTATGGTGTGTGAACTGCTGCGGAGTGCTGCCACGTTTGAAGCGTGGTCTTTAGCATTCCTTATACACTGGCTACACTCTTCCCCTTCTTTCGCTTAGGCCCCCACAAACTAAGGTAAGGAAATTACAAAATAAATGCCATGTCTGTTTAGCTTTAGACCTTGGCACACACACACACACACACACACACCTAAGCCTCCCATTATTTCTCCCTTCTGTTTGTTGCGGCAACACGTGCCGTATACGTAATATGCATGTATGTTATTCCAACAGTTAATTATCGTAGTATATATGTACATATATATATATATATATGCTTGAAGTAAATATGAAGCAAAGGCAAAGGAACTCCTTCGTAAATAAACATGAAATTTTATGAATTGAATTAGTTTACTTACATGTTTTATTAATTGGTCAAATTGAAAACAATTTATATGAAGAATATTGATATCGTATATGGGTCAATCCTGTCGGTCTCATTCATATAACACAAATTTAATATGATATAATTTGTTCAATTATTTTTGAACAATCAATAACTTTTTGGCATTCAAAAACTCTATTCAAAATGATTTGTATGATTGACATGACACGGCTGTCAATTTAAGGTTTAGTTTACTAATAAATGTTTATTTTAATTATATGCTATGGCAAAAAATCATCCATGTTTTTAAATTGTTTAATTAAATTGATTTGTAAATAAAGCAATTTTCTATTAATATTTGGTAATATGCGTTTTACTATTAAGAGTAAAGTTATCTCGTTTAAAAATATTTTGTTTGTTTTTATACCCTTGCATAGGTAGGGTATAATAAAATTGATCACATGTTTATAACGCGTAAAATATATGTATACTTGATCAGGATCAATAGCCAAGTCGATTAGACCATGTGCGTCTGTCTGTTTCTTCCCGTCTTTTCGAAATTAAATTTTAAGTTAAGTTAATAAAAATCATAGGATTCTGTACATTTATCGAATATCCTGATCAAGTTCTACAATTATTCGGATTGAACAACTATAAGGTATGGAAAGATACGAATATTAAGAGGTAACCCGGCCAAAATTGGTTTTGTTCAAAACATTCCTTGTAAGAAAAACTTTTTGTTTTTTTTTACTATCTCCAACAAATTTTTTATAAAAATGATTATTTTAGTAATTTTGAATCAGAACGGATAATAAATACCAATATAAATCACTAAAATCAATAAATCAAGCCCCAGCAGCAGTTAGTTAAGCCAATTCCAAACATCTATATACACTTTAATGTACGGTAGCAGAGATTAAGCCTACAAATGAAATGAATTAATTAAACTGCAAGGGTATATAAGAGTTCGGCACAGTCGAAGTTAGCTTCTTTTATGTTTTAACTCTGCAATTAGTTTCTCAAGAGTTTTGAAATAAGTAGAGGGAATTAGACAAAACTAAAATGTGCTCACTTAAAACAAAAACAAAAAAACAAAATTCATAATAAATTAGCTGGCAAACATGGCACAGACGTTTTTGGAGTAAAACAAACATTAGCAACCTTTGCTTATACTACTTTTCCTTTCTCCATAGCCCCAGTGTTTCATAATTATATATTCTTTGCCGCCTCATCATCATCATTATTATCATTATCGACACGCACTCATATTTCCATTCACAACGCCAGTTTTGGCTTTATCTTCATTCTCCCTCTTTGTCTCCGTTTCCTTCTCCGTCTTCATCTCCATCTCCGTCCCCAGATCCATCAACCTATTCCTTCTCCATTTTCATCTTCATCTTTATGCCAGGCGAAGGAAAAGCCAAGACGGGCCAGACCAAATTATGCAAAGTGTTTGACAAATTAGCAAAAGAAAACTTGTTAAAAGCATAAAATCGCATGCATAGCAACGAGATCCATGTTATAAAGATGAAAATTGTTTTAATAATTAGCATTTTAAGCGGTACCCGACTCTAAGTTGAGCTTATAAGCTTACCCGCACTCTATCATTCTCCCTCTCCCTCTCTCTCTCTCTGTCTCTCACTCTGTCTACATGGTGCAATTAGTGCCGAAAATGGCCGGATAAAAACATGCAAAGAAAAAAAGTTAGGCATACTTATATAACCGACTTTCATATTGGTTTCTTCTAGTATGTACAAGTATTAAACATTTATCTTCATTTCACAAAAATTTTACCTCAAGATACACTACATTTGAGTTTGTTTGTATGTTGAACGCAATGAAAAAGGCAGCGTCTCAGTTAAACTCCCTTTGCGCTTATTTGAAAAACGTTTTATTTTTATTGCCAAGTCTTCTCCCTGGCGACGAATGCTCAGTGTCAGTGAAATGTCATTTCATCTCCCAGTTGTGAATCCTCAACTGGCTTCACTTCTCGCCTCATCCCCATTTAAGTCACTTTGGCAAGTCCTTTCCTTAAGTCCCATACCTTGCGTCATCGCCATCTATCCCTTTTTCCACACAGCTTATCTGGATTGACTGTCTCGAGGAGAAGTAGCAGGAGAAGAAGTACAAGAATCAAGAATGAAGGGATTGGTTCCATTTCATTTCGAATTGTGTATGAGTGTGTGTGTGGAAATACTCTTTGCAATTTAAAAAGAAAATATCAATGAAGCTAACTTCGAACATACAGAAGTTTGTATACCCTTGCAGTTCATTTTAATTTCTTCTTCCGTCATATTAGCATGAAGATTTTTAAGATCCTCTAACAAGAATTTTTTTTTGACGATTCCTATAACTAAATGAACGAAACTTGGTGACAAGGTGCAGACTTTGACTGACAAAGTTGGCTCAGTTTTTGGTAAAAACATGTTATCTAGCTCTAAATGTTTCGGATACGGCGAATTCTTAAACCTGACCATTATACATGCCTAAAAAGCTTAATTACCGAGCTTTATCCACATAGCCCAAAATTAACGGTCTAAAATATGAAAATAAACAGACAGGTGGACGGACTGACGGACATGGCTATATCGCATCGGCTATTGATGCTGATCAATAATATATTTAATTTATGGGGTCGAAAACACTTATTTCAATGGAGTACAAACATCTGACCAATTATACCCTGTACCCATTGGGTAAAAGGGTATATTAAAGTCGCTAAAATGTTTGTTTCAAATTTTTGCCATAACTAGATTTGTATTAAAGCTACAGTATATCTTTATGGTAAACTCAATTATATATCCAATGTATACCATTCAACCGAAATCGGTCAATTATAACGGAGATATACATATATATATATATAGCATGCGCACATTGCTTTGTACCGAATGACGCATCAGTTTTGTTTCACTGATAGGAGTGAGAGAGATAGCATGCATTTGCTGTTTCGGCTTGTTAAGGTAATTTTATAAAATAATTTATATTCAATTGATGAAGATTTTAAAGAAATCTGACTTTTTGAAATTTCTCTTATTGGTACAGGGTATACTTCAAGTCGGCAGGGATGACTTGCTTACTCCATTTTATTATACCGTCTGTAAGGAAAAGAATATTGGAATATTTTACTGCTGATCTTTCGTTTGAACTTTTGCCGATTGGAGAGCATGCAAAAGTAAAATCTTTTATATTAAATTTATTGAAACAAAAGTAGAATCATAATCGAGTTATCAATAATATAAGCCGAATATAGATATTCGTTTTAGTAGAAAAAGATTCATTGTGAAGTATTCTGAAAGGTCCTAGTTCAATTAAACATATGTACCTACATATAAACTACATCCCCATATACATAAGTTGAAGTCCTGTCTATTTAATTAATTTAAGATTTAAAAGAATTTAATTTTTTGAATATTGATTAAAGATAACATAAAGATACTCTAACATGGCGAATCGATGAAGATTTATCGATGCCTTAGGCCAAGATGCTAAGAGCTTTATTAAAGCTATAGTATCGACACGATCTTAATATTGGTTAAGGCAATTTCTAACTTTGGATTTTAGTTGTTATTATCTAAAATTTGAGCCGATTACATTCAGATTTTACTGGTATAAATCCACCCATTGGCATTTACCTTTTGATAAGATGGTAAAGCGATGGGGCAGGAGGTAGGTAGGGGAAAAGCCCTGAACTTTTTTTTTCGTTTTTTTTTTAGAGCTACTCTTCCACTGCCGGCACCAGTCATCGTCACTTATGTATGTCTGGGCATTTGACAAATCAAATGCGGATCAACTTGGTTGTGTAGACAGAATGTTGGAAGGGGGAAAAAAAAACCTAAGGATTGAGTGGGGCGTTTGACTTTGCCTTTAGCATGGAATTGAATTCCTGTCGCTGAGAATGTACAAAAAAATGTACGAAAATGAAAATGTTGAAGGTTAATACGATGCGATTTGCCTGGGCGGATTTTAAGTCTTCAGTCACTTCTTTTACCCTCCATAATCCCCACTGCTGTTTCCCCTTCTCAGCATGAGGTCATGACATGACACGACAACTGACACGATATATGTATGTATATGTATATATATATGTCTGTGTTCATGTCCTTTTGCTTTCGTTTTCGACTTTTGCCTGGCTGGCAACGTTTTATGAGTCCCCAAACGGATTAGGAATCACAAGAAGAAGGCAGGGATGTGTGTGTCCGTGTGTGTGATTTTTATTCTTTGATTTTTGGGTTAGTGTAGGTTTTTTATGAACTGAACTTTGCATTCTCAACTGCATGAACTTTGGCCAGTTTGCCAGTTTTATAGGCCACTAAATCAATTTCTGACTTTCAGAGCAACAGATTGGAGAGCAAAGTTGCCAAGCTACCAATTGGTAGCAGAGTGCCAATCATTTCGTTTTTTTCCTTTCGTGGTGTTTTCTTTTTTTCCTTGTTTCCTTGGTAAACACTCGGTCGTCTGTAAAATCCACTTAATTCCATTTACTTAAGCTAATTTCACGCCATATTCAATTTACCACATCATGGGCATTCATTATTTATTCACAACATGTAAAATCAATGGCCAAGGAACATACAAAATAAGGCAAAGGAAAAAAAGGCACCCACCAAATAAAGTTATGGAGATGGGTTCGAAAAGTAGATACTCTGTAACAACTTTCATGTGATCTTTAAAGAAACAATATGAGTTAATTCAAGTTCGATAATACTATTATAACTCCCTTTAAGCTCCCATATTATTAAGAAACAAAAAAGCAATCTACCAACTAAATGACTTCAATATACCCTTGACCTCCGATTAATGCAGGGTGCAAGAGAGAGAGAGAGAGAAGAGAGAGAAAAAAACGACAAAAACAAAAATGAATGAATTGTTGAATGGGCACGCTGCAAAAACGGCAAAAAAAAAAAAAATTACATACAGGTCCGACTGTCCGACAGAGACGACGACCCTCAGCTATCAAAAGGCGATGACGTACGCTTAATTTGGAGCACTCGAATAATTTATGGACAACAGCGGGAGCAGGGCGAAACGAAACAACAACAAGTTACAGCAGCAGCAGTAAAAAAAGAAAGAAAGAAAGAAAAATGCCATTGGGCATTTCTACACACGGTTGCTGAACTGAGGGGAACGAAATGAAATGGGTAAGCGAATGAGGAGTATAGGAGGTGAGCCAGAGGGCAAGAGAAAATGCGAGAGAGGAACGTGCTGAAAAACCGCGTTGTGGCAAAATAAGTGTGAGGGCGTCAGCAGAGTAGATAGTGAATAAGGTGTGTTTGTTGGCAGGGGGGAAGGGGGGGAGAGAAGGTGTTGGCGCCGCTGCACCTGCCAAACTCTGTATGTGTGTGTGGGTGTGTGCAATTCTTTTTTTTTTCTCATTCTTTCTGTTTTTGGCAGGCATCTGTGTAATTTGCCTACCATGAGAGTAATGTACAAATGTGCTAGGAACAAGTGAAAATTTAAGAAACACCCCGCTTAAATATTGCATTAAATACATATATTAATGGAATATTAAAATGAAACGCAATCAAAGATAAGTGCAATAATTCAAAAGTTTGGGCAATGGAAAATAAAATGTTTTATCGATAGTATAGATAGATTTTATATTTTTTATAAATATTATTTTAAAAACTATTTTAAATAATACATAAATCTATGCAGCATTATTTTAATGTTTTCTTAAATGTTTCATTTTATTACAATTGATTAGTTTGTTATGGATTTGATATGCATTGACAAGATTTTCATATATAAATACTTATATATACATTTATATGCCTTACGTATATTAGAATTGCTTAATTTGGCCTGATATCCGACTTATGTATGTGTATATCTATTGGATTTGAATCTAATGAATATTCTCACATAAAAGTCGAATATCATACCGTTCCAAACAATATTCCCAGGAACTCAATTTGTTTGCTTACCTTTGTTTCTGTTGGTTTATGTTATTTTATTGTTTGTCTAACGATAAAAAGCATTGCCACACCTAAACCGACAGTTGGCCATCATTGATATGATCACAGAGCAGGCAGGACGTTTTTTTTTTCCTTTTGTTTTTGGTTTTTTCCTTTTAGTTTCCATTTTTTTTTTCCTATTTTCTTTCTTTTTTGTATTTTGGTAAACAAATGGTATAGGCCGTCCGTTAGCCCGCTGATTCGTTTGGCCAGGTAAGAGCCAGATGTTTGCATGGCTATTGCCAACGCCAGCGTCAACGCTATCCAATTCGTCGTCCTCGTCGTCGTCATCGTCATCGTCGTACTCACTGTGGGTAGCTGTGACAATATTTGTGTAACGTGTTTGACAAAGAAATGAAAACTGAAAGCGCCAGCTTGGAAAATCAAATGAAAGCCCACACACACACACACATATTTATATATATATATAACATCAGGTATAGGGGGATAAGGGTATGGGTCTTGGGCCACTAAACACACAAAAGCCAGAAATATAAATCAAATAAAAACACTGCATAAATAAATATGTAAATGTATATATGTATGTATGTATATTTATGTGTATGTATGTATATAATACACATATACATACACAGATAGATAGATAGATAAGCCACACACACGTGTGGTAGATATGTCTAAAATTAAAACCAAAACCGATCATAGTCTGCAATTGAACCTGTTCTAGTTTCGCTACATTTTTTTCCCCCCCATAAAAAATTGATTGCAAAAGAAACTTAATAAAAACAAATGCAATTAGAGAATAGAAATGCATTACAAATTTGCATTAGATTTATTTCTATTATTAAATCTATTCATCCTGTGGTGACTCAAGTCAATCGTTATTTATTTCCTGTGTTGCATATATAAATTTAATTAAATCTTTTAAATTTTTGGAGATTATGAATCTGTCCTCCGAATCTCGCAAATAATAAACGTGTCATAAAATGTTCCTTTTTCTTCTTCCCATTATTGCTATCCTTAGGCAAGTTTAATGTATGTCCTTGAATTATTTCTCATATCAGAGTTAACTCAATTTAAAATCAAAAATAAAAATGAGAAATGTGGTTGGAAAGAAAAAATTGCATGCTTTTCATTCTCTATCCAAAATAGTTTCCATTTTCCATTTCCGTATGCGTAACGTATACGCCCCATATGTCCCATCCGCAATCATGCCTTCATGCAAGTTGTCACATTGTGCCGATATTTGATATGGCAAGAAGGCCCTGTGTTTTCTTTTCAATTATTTTATAAAAGAAGAAGGATAACAGAAGCAACAACAAACAGATTTCAATTTGATTGATAAATACAGCATGGCGTGTAAATGATGTTCCAATCGTAGCCAAAAGGACACAAACCAGAAAAAAAAGAAAATGTTACACAGAAAGAGTGGGTGAGAGGCAAACTCATCATTATCACTACCATCATCATCATCATCTGCTTGGATGGGGAAAGGGGATGTGGTCGGCAGAGAGAGAAATAACGGAAGGGAACTTTCTTACAATCAAAATAAGTGGCTGTTACATTTCACACTCCTCCACTACTCTATCCCCTAGAACACATTGATGGCCATTAAACCACAAAAAAGAAACCCAAAAGAAAAGAAAAATAAAAAAAAAAGAAAATAAAAAATCTGAAACCGAACAAACCACAGAATGGACAAGAGCAGGGACGTGTGTGTGTGTGTGTCTGCGAAAGAAGAAAAAAAACTGAAAGAAAACTGTGTCAGCTGCTCAAAGCATTAAAAAGAAGAAGAATCGAAAATCACAGAATTTTCACAAAGATGTTTATCATTTTCACTTCGAAAGTTACATCCCTCAACCCATCATATCCCCCCCCTCTCTCTCACTCTCTTTCTTTCCACTCCGCTCTGTCCATTTTCCGTAACCGAACTGATACTGATGGAAAAATATTTTCTGCATACAGATTTCGCATGTAGATAAAATAGTAAAAAGGAGAGAAAGAGAAAGAGATAACAAAAATAAGCAAACTGGCGAAACGAGTTGGCCAAAAGGCACCCCAAGGACATAATCGGCCAAAAACGGACGTTGTAAACTGCCAAAAAAGGATGGGCCAAAAACTATATACTCGTAGAAGAATAAACGACGACGACGATGGACTAGAGAGATGGGAATAAATCCAAAACCATGAACCAAAAGTGGCAGTTAAAATTGTTCTGGGAATAAATCTATCATATATACATATAATGCAATATTACATACAGAGTTTCCTTTTTAATACTCCATTGCTTTCTATATATATATACATATATATATATATTATCCTGTGGCCAGCCGCTCAGCTGCGCCTTGTTACAACAAGAAGAAAAAATGAATTGGGAAATACATAAAAATAAAAACAAAAGCAAACTTGCTATTTTCAGTTAAATGAAGTCGATTATTTGAAAGTCCATTGGGTATAATGTTGGAAATATGATTGAGCGAATCATTGAATACGAAACAGAGAAAGTTATGGAAAGAATTTTATAGAATGTCGAAAGTTAATACATAAAAATCTGATTTGAAAAAATATTACATATAATTGGATTTTAAAACACATAGCACAAAGATTTTTATATTAGCTGAAATTAAAAATAAGAATTTGTTCTTAAAATTTGTGAATCATATTTTAAAGAATTTCATTTATTTATTTAATTCATTCGACTTTACTTTTGATCTTTATAGTTACAAGTATTAACATTTTAAAATCAATTAATTAAATGCTTTCAGCGTTTTTTTTTTGTATCTATTTTAGATAAATTATGGCAAATCCTTAATTATTTATGTTATTTTGAATTAACTTTCACATTGAAAAAATCCTCTTTCCATATATATTTATATATATATATATATATATATATATATATATATATATATATATATATATATATATATATATATATAATAATAAGTATCATTATCTTAAGCGTTATTCATTCAAATCGAAGGTGATTAATGTGTTTAACACACTTGCGGCGTATAAAGGGCAAGCTTTGAAGATTTTAACCAATATCAGGCTGCTAAATATGATTGGGGTTAGTCATTATTTAAACAATATACATACATATATGTATATATATATATATATACACACACACTCACTCAAAGGCAATAGCTGCATACAAACGTACATATATATGCATAGATATACTTATGTATGAACATATATTATATATATAAATATGTATATATAGACAGAAGTCCTATCCTGTGCATATCCTGGAGCACAATTGAATTAGGTTAGTCATGCTTTAATGCACGTCAACATACGTGCAGCCAGGCAGGACATTCGTTTTGCTTTCCCCCTAGTTATGTGTCAGCCCCTCCTTTCTATTCTTAAACCATGGCCATTGCCTGTACGTTAGTGTGTGAGTGTGTGTGTGTATTCTCATAAATCTCATTGTCAGTGTTTAACTTTCTTGTTGGCTTAACTTAACTTGAAGCAAAGACAACAACAGCAAGTGGAGCAAAAGCAAAAGTCATTTGTCATCTTAGTTATGTATATATGTATATATGTATATGCATACATACATACATATGGATCTATATACATACATGTGTAAGTATGTGTATATTATATGCATTTGTTCTACCCAACTTAAGTTACCACATTATACATATAATAATGCCACCGAAAATATATTAAATAGTTAAAAAAAAAAATCAACGGAAATATGTATATCTTAAAATGATTGTATAGAATTAAATTTATACGGATAAAATATTCGAATCAATTCATTTAAATTCTTTTTAAAAATTTTGATTATTTAAAAAATAAAATTTACTAAAGAGTATTTAATATTCAACTCATAAACGGTTTGCATTAGTTTTAGTCTTGAATTCGGGCAGTCAACTGCAATAAATAAAAAGACAAAAGAAATTTTCTTTTTCAATTCCCTTTATATACGAGAGCTATACGTAAAGTTTTTCAAATTGAATAAATATTGCGGGCTTCCTTTGGAAGTTTTTGTACCAAATGCCAAAATGTCTTTTAACAGCACCTTTCCAACACTAGTAAGTTATCTAAGTGCCTTGATTGAAATAAATTACATTGATTCCCAAATTGGGAATCACAAATTAAAGTACATATTTAAATATCTGTGTAAACATATGTGGGGTGGAGTCTGGCAACGCTTGCTTAGCTTGATCTACGATACAAGTAGAAGAAAATACACATCAAAAGCAAAGAGTGTGGCAACATCGAATGTGATTGGACGACGACGCAGAGGGAAGAGTTCAACTGCAGCTGCGGGCTGCTTCCTAAGACTTCGATAGAGAAATTTACTAACTTCAATTAGTGTTAAAATTGTGGTTTGAGAATTCCAAAATAGTTACATACGAATAATTTTTAAAATACTTATATTAAATAAAAAATGCTTTATTCTTTATCTATGTATATATTTTTAGAGCGACTTTCGCATTTGAAGTAGAAGAGTTTACCACAACATTTCATGGCATTCATTTACTTTCACATTTTATGCCATAGCATGGCATTCTATTTCATTTATTCAGTTAAATGTCAAACACTCATTTAGTCGATTGAAACTAAGTCACTTGAGTTAATTAGCTGCAAATAAGTTCATCATCATTATCATCATCATCATCCCATTAAAACAGTCGCTGCCAATAGACTTAAGTACTCGTATTATCGATTAAACCATTTCATTGCTGCTAATTAATATCCATTTTGGTTAAATTATGATGCTAAATTTTAAACTGTGGAAAACTTTCAACTACAAATGTCAATCCAATTGTTATGAGTACTAGTTTTTTTTTGTATATAAAAACATATGTAAATGAAATCCCTAAATAGATTTGAAAAATATTACAGACATATATGGATATACATATTTATGGGTTCAAAAACCTTCCAACTCGTGAGTCATTTATGGATTATCTTCATTCGCAGAATTTCTAGTTCTAGTCTGGACTTTCTTAAGCTATTCATACATATAGAAATGATAGATATATGTATGTATTTCTTATCCTTTATTTTGACTTAGTACTGTTACAACAGAAAGAAATATAAATAATGAAAAAGTTACAAATTTCGATAGTAAATGTTTCTTCCATATGTCAACTGGATAAAAGTCTACTCTGACTTACATACATGCATACCTATATGTTCATATGTATGTACATACATATATTTTCATGTATTTAATTTCCAAAAATTCACAATATGGAGAATCAAATGAAACCAAAATCATTGGCTGCCATTATGTGGCATGGTCGTAGTCGATGTCAACACTTCTTCGGCTCCTTCAACTTTTGGTTAGTGGAAACTTTTTCGATTATATGCTCGTAAAACTTTTCACTGTGTCCATGTGTGTGTGTATGTTTGTGTGTGTGTGTGTGTGTGAGAGAGTGTGTGTATGTGTATGCCCCAAACCGCAAATTTAACCGCACAACAACAACAACAACCATGGACTTCTTATTTCGCTAGTGGCAGAGTGTGATAAAGGGAACGAAAGGCGAAGCAAAAACCGAAAAAGCAGCTCGTAAACAAGCAATAAAATTGTTAAAAAAAAAAAAAGAAATAGAAGGAAAAGTAAAAGGACAACGGCAAACGTTTGCAACCAATTGGCATTGTCAGAGGATACCCACAGTCACAGACACACACACACACACACACTCACACACATGAATCCACTTTGGCCCCAGCATCCGTGTTTAGATAGTTTTCCCTTTCGCATTGAGTTTTTTTTTCTTTTTTTTTTTTGGGGTTTAAGGTGAAGGTGAAGGAGGGCAACCACAACACATCAATGCAGGCCAACAAGGTGACGTCGTGCTAGCGGCACAGTGGTCCGTGTTTTGCACTATTTTATTTCTGTTAAGTCGGAACAATAAGCATTTTAATCAAATGAATGAAATCATTATCATCTCTGAGTTGAGATAATGGGAAAAATAAAATTAAACAAAATGGAATCAAGGACTTTCTGTCCGAATATCTTTTAATTAATCTTAGCAATTAATACATAAATAAGAGTCAATTCTACTACAAATCAAAGTGAGTTTATTTTAAAATTAATAATTAATATAATATTAATAATAAATATAACATTAATAATATTTTTAATTTATCTATTCAGAGAATTCTGTATAATATAGGATTAAATTAAACCACTGTGCTGGTGGTTTTTTATTTTTGCCTTATCCGTTCATGTCGAACTTTTATTAAAAGTGTTTTTCTTGCCTTATCGCCACACACACACATACACACACACAACCACAGACACCGCAGCATATCCTTATACATCCTTTCTTCATACGCTGCATATGAGACCCGTGGGACCATTGACTATAGGTTTATCTATGTATATATGTATGAGCAGTCGAACGAAATCATTTTCTTGTCCTTCTATTGGCATTGAAGTAAATATTTTAATCAAAGCTATGGTTAATAAACTAGGAATCATTTTACTCCCCTTGTCACTTAATTGATCAACACCTGACAGATGTCTAATCATCATTTTATTCACCTTCACAGGTTAGACAGGTGAAGGAATGCAATTATACATAATAACTTCACTGTAATTTAACAAATCTTTTTTATAGCCTTGCAGAGGGTATAGAAAATTGGCCACCCATAGAAAGAAACTCGTTTGGTTATATTCTTTTGTTAAATCAAGCTACAAAAGTGTAAAAATGTCGTGGTTGGAAAGGACAACTATAAGGCATAGAAAAGCAGGGAAGATCAGAAAAACCAAGGGCAAAACATTATCTGTTCCAAAAAAATTCTTCAAGGCAAAACTTTATTGCTTTTATGAACGGAAATCATATATTCTTGATATAGCTTCAGATGATCAAATCGGATGTTAAATACCGACATAAGGTAATAAAATAAATCTTCAAAAACAAGAATTTAATTTAGCCAAAGGTGTGTGTGAGGGAGACAAAAAACCACTTGTATTCTGTTGTTGCTTAGAACGAAATTTAAAAAAAAAAACGAGATGTCCTGCATTTACATATGTGCCCACTAAATCTTGATGGTGTAGTAGGTAGGATTTAAGGTTGCGCGACCTTGATCCCCAGGGACGACGATAAAAATGTCTAATGCCATTTTTTGCTTTAAATTTTTATACCCCGTATCCATAGGATAAAAGGGTATATTAAAATTTCCATAATTTATGTAACAGGCAGAAGGAAACATTTTTGACCTAATTTTATATGTATATTCTTGTTCAGCATCAATAGTCTGTCTAACTGTCCGTCCGTATGAACTATTAAATATCGGAGTTAGTTGCTAGAGCAACCAGAATTGGTTTGAACAGTGTCAAATTTGTTTCAAATTTTTACCACGCCTACTTCGGCTACCGCGAAATTGTAAAAACAAATAACTAGATTTGCATTGAAGCTATCATTTTTTGGACACTTATATAGCCAATATTTATATATTTATACAAATCGGACAACAAATATTGGAGATATATGTATACATATACATATGTATACTGTGCCACTGAATGCAAATTGCAGATAGGATACGTATGCTGCTTTGTTCGGCAAGCAGTATATGTTTCTACAAGTAGTATACTTTTATGCAAGCAGTTGTTGTGACAAGCTTAAAGAGTTTCGTTTAAATTTTCTATTTGATTGATTGTTGGTGTTAAGGGAATAGGATTTTTAAAGTATTACTACTTATTACAGGTTAAAATCTTCATAATGATATGACTTAGAAAGCAATTAAATTGAACTGTACGATCGAAGTATGCATCTTTGATATTTTAATATTTTATATTTAAAATAAATATTAGTTTGCATTGCTAAAATATGTATAAAATCTTGATTTAGTTTAATATTGCCGTTGCTTAATGTTCGTTATATAAAATGCAGATCCTATAATTGCTGAATTTGCTGATTTAGTCTGAAATCTATGGGGTTTATTGTAATATAATTTTATTAAACATTCTTTTTTTTTTTTTTTGAATAATTCATTGAGATAGATGTTGCTGTATGAATATGGCAACAAAGTATAAAAGATCATTTGAAATTATGTACTTGAACGATTTTCACTTTTCCTTTTTCCATTTTTCATTATTCAACTGAGTTGATTACTTGCAACACCTGCACCGCAAAAATGTATAATTAATTCAATTAATGAAATATTTTAAAATCATAAAAGCTGACAGCAATGATAGCCAACCTACAAAAAGACAGAGACAGGAACAGAGAAAGGGACAGAGATAGAGATAGAGACAGACACAGAGACAGAGAGAGAGAGTGAGTGGTAGAGGGAGAGGTAGAAAGAGAGTAAGAGAACTTAACCGAAAAAACCTCATTCCGTCAACATGAACCGCAGTTCGACTAAAAGCAATCAACGTCAGCCTGGCCGCAATTGGCGTGGGTGAAGCGCCTGTTGGGCATTATGATGGGATGAGACTACTGTCTGCCTGAGTGACAGTGGCATGTAATTTGATTTCCAACGTCACCACCACCAATACCGCCACTCATTTATGACCACAGAGTCGTCTGAATTTTAATGCCCCATTATGGAGTATAGAAAATAAAAAATAAAATAAAAATAACACAAAAAAAAAAAAAAAAAAAAAAAAAAAAAGACTGCTCGAAAATTTATTGAAAATTTAATTTACTTATTGAAAGCGTTTAACTTGCATTTTTAAATTCAAATTATTTTACTTCCTTAGACATGGCCAAAAGACAAAATCACTGAAAGTGTCAAAAACTGCCAGAACTATAGACATGCGGGTTATCTTGAGAGAGAAAGGAGGAGGAGGGGGGCAGATGTGGGTGGTATGGGGATGCTGAAAAGTGAAGTGAGAGAAACTTTTGCAGTTGACAAAGTGTCGCCGGAAGTTTCGATTTATAATTAGCATGACACCCACTCCAAAAAGCTGAAAAATTGCAAGTACGAAAACTGGTGCAAAAATGCAAACTTTGGCCTCGACTTTTCGATATGAAGGGTTCTGGGTGAGGGTTAATGCATTGTAGATAGAAAAAAGAGGTATACCAGGCAGGCACTGAGGCAGGACGATGAAAACAACTTGAAGACGAAGTCGAGCAGACAAGAATCAATATTTCCGCAGGGCATTTAGCGGGTGAGTGGATACAGTCCGCCCACATCTCTTGGCATGTGTCTATGTAGACAAAGTTTGCAATTTTCGTACCTCAATTGGTTTTTGTGCTGTCGCCGACAAAGAATATTTTGATATAAATGTTTAACAACTCTTGAATACTCTAACCAAAAAGAGAAAAAATCTAACAATTGAAGGCTAATAGAATTATAATTTATAACTAAATGGATGAAAATTTCATTGTTCATCATGTGGTCACTTTTTATTGGAACTCAGTATCGATTATATTCTATATTGGATATATATATATTCTATATTATAGAACATAAAATAATAAAGAGTATCACTGAGCCGGCACATTTCTACGTTTCTATCTCTTTTTTGATTCTTTTTATCTTGTGCTCTGTTTTATTTTGGATTGGTCCTGAAGATCTGGTGGGTATGGCCCAGCTAGAAGCTTGTTGGCTTTGTCGCGACTTTAGCTTCAAGGTTTTAATTACAACTTTCGACGCATTCTCGCCTTGAGACAGTACGAGTATATATATATATAGAGGCCGACCTACAGCCCCCACCTCCATTTCGACAAAGAGAAATCAATGAGAATGAGTGCAAACACGGAGCACTGGAAATATGTTTCAACCCACACCTTCCTTTGATATACCCATTCACCCCTAAACTATACCCATTCCAATCGCTTATGTCCCACTCTTTGCCTCAGTTTCACCTCTCTCCGGAAAAAATTGAGCGTAAACTTTATCTTTGGCTTGAAGTCTTCAAGTGCGCCAAGATTTTTGGGTTTTTATGTTAGTTTTAAGTTGCCTGTAGTTTTTTCTCTCGGTGTTTTTTTTTTTGTTGTTTTTTTTTGTTATTTTTGGTTTTTCCAACGCACTCTCTCTCTCTCTCTCTCTCTCTCTCTTTCTCCCTTTCTCTCTATGCATTCCCTCTGCATCACTTTTCCATCTCTCTAGTTGCTTTTGGCTTGGTCTGCAGCGGCATTTAAAACTTTATCTGGCGCTTTGGGACTAAGGCTTTATAGCTTTGCTTAAGAATTTTCCCTTAGCTTTTGGCAAAAATAATTTTATTACTTCTTTCACTTCCACGCTTTGTTCGCGGTTTTTCGTTTTTTTTTTTTCAAGTTGTTTTTATTTTTATTCTATATACATAAGTATAAGTTACATATATCTGTATATATATAAATATATATAAACAAATACTTATCTAGGTATGTATGTAGATAGTTTTTAGTCTCAGAAAAAAGTTTAGTGTAAATTCGTGTTTATATTAAGTAATAGAAACTTTTGCTTTTATTAAATCGCATTGATCAATATTTGAATATTTCTATAAATATACCTACCTAAGTTAATCCAATATAATCTTGTTATTGGTAGTGATTTGTTAAATTGTCAGTAAGTTGTGTTCTCAGTTGCCATAATTTTTGAACCAATTGAATAATGTCAGATTAGCAAATTCATCACAATTTCAAGTTGCTATTTTCACACTTACAATTAGTATTAATAAATTATGTGTGTATATATTTAGGGTAATTAGCTTGCTGAGCAACGATTTTTGACGACTTTCCTATCCTCTAGTAAAATCATTAAGAATAAGGAAATCACAAGGACATTTAGCTGGTAATGCGAGAAATAAGGAATAGGGAAGGAAAAAAAGCAAACAAAAAGCGCTTGGAAATCTATTATGACATTTTGCTGACAAGTTGACGAAAATCATTAATGATTAGACTCCACCTCTCTGCTCCCCCCCCTAGCTGGTTACCAGCTAATACAGCTCAAAATCAACGAGGCAAACAATCGTAAAAATTTCAACACCAATGAAAAACAATGTGGAAAAAACCTATACTGTTAGTTTATTTTGTTCTCGCCGAAGTTTCTATACTCTTTCTTGTTCATAATTTATAACACAAAATTGTTATTTCTTTTTCAATATAGTAGTTTGATTGACATTACATAGTAAATAAGAGTACAATCAATAGAGAAACATTCATAGTTTGATCAATTTACAACAGTTAACAGCAGCAGCAATAACATAAAGTTAACATTAAAAAACAAAAGCAGTTTAAAATCTGTAAATGGACATAAGAGATGCCAGACAACGTAAAGTGGTAAGCAGTAGAAAAAATGCCAAAGTAAATTATTCAAACTCCTTATACGAGTGTTACATGTTAAAAAATAGTATATATAAGTATGTATTTACTCGTATAATAAAAACAGTTATGTTTCTGTTCTCGAAATCCAAAATACTCTCTATATGCGCAATTGTAGAGAATATATCTATGTACATATACCCGCTGGAAATCAAAAAAGTGACCCAATTGCTGTTGTTGTTGTTTTTTTTTTTTGGCGTCATGTCAACTATTTAGCTCGGCTTTTGGCTTATTTAGTACAGGCTACGCCTATTGAACATACACAGGCACACATACACAAGATTATACACTTCAAAGGATTTGATTTGTTGTTGTGTGCGTGCGTGTGTATGGAGTGTGTTTTAGCAAATTGAATCCTTTGCGTAAGCAAAGAAAACGAGTTGAATCATGTTCGCATTGTGTGTGTGTGTGTGTGAGGGGAGGAAGAGTCGCGATGTTGTACTGTGATTGAAAACTGTTCAAGTTTCTTTATTTTTGTTGTTGCTGATGTTTCCTCCTTTCTCTCTTTATTTTTTTTGATCTTTTGAAAAGTCTTTGCACACAAACACATTCACACACACACATACACATATGGGATAGGGGTTCTGACTCTGAAAACTTAATCGGATTTGGCGTGCGCCTGCTTTTTTTTTTTTTTTGTCCACCCGCTCGCCCACGTTTCGGAAAAAAGGGAAAATTTTAAAATTCAACCGGCATAAATCAAACACCAGGGGGATGGCAAATTTTCGTGCTTTGCCTCGACAACAACAACACAGCGCAACAAACCAAAAAAAAAAAAAAAAAAAAAAAAATAAATAAAAAGAAGAGAAAAAAAAATAAAGAAGTATAGAAGAAAAGGATAAACGGGTCCTGTGAACACAGGCTGCCACAAAATATTTACGCCTCAGAAAACTTTTCGCTTTTTTCATACCCTCTAATCACATGTGTATCAAGTGTATATCCAAGCTCTCGGTCTTGATTTTGCTTAACATTATCTATATACATACATACATATGTATGTAAATAATATGATTTAGTTTTTGTAATAGAATTTTCTGTGACTAGTCAATAGTCTAATTTAAATACACAATTATGTAGTTAAGTTAGTTAGTAATTATTGCCAAGTAAACAAATTTCCTTTGCCATTTGTTAAAACTTTTTTTTGTATTTAAATGTCCCCGTTAATGCAGGGTAAGTAAAAGTCGATGGGACAATTTGACTATATTCTTGTTCTTATTGTCGTTGTTGTTGTTGTATTTGTGTGCCAAACTCATATTTAAACTTTTGCCCTCAATCATTGTGTGTGAGTGTGTGTGTGTGTTGTTGTTGTTGATTTTGCAAATCTAATTTTGACTTAAATTGATTTTCCGCCCAAAAAAACAAAAAGAAAATACCAAAAGATATATAAAGAAAGAAACCAAAGAAAATAAATAAATATATGTAAAGAAAACTATGTATATAGGTATATATGTATGTATGTATGTACACACTTACATATATGCTATAAAGTTACCAGTAAAGGATATTAATTCATTATGGAAATGGAAAATCCTGTAAGCATGAATGCCCTTAACTTTCATCAAATTACTACAAAATCGCTCATTTCTCATATTTGCTTACCCATATATGGGCTCTGGCTAATTTAGGTACGTTTGACCACATTTATTAAAATGAAGCATGCGAATCATCCTTATCGAATTCGAATATACCCTGTATACCCTGAAACAAAATTGAAATGAAATTCTTAACTTGCCGCAACAGCAAATGATCGAATCTTTTACTGCTTTCAGAAATTGCACTGCTTGTGTCAGAACAAAGCAGCATTTTAGTACAAAACCTTTATATGTACATACATATAAGTATCTCTGATATTTATTATTTAAAATATGAAAGCTCCAATACAATTTGAGTTAGTTAGTTTTTAGTATTAGTTTTATTTTGTGGGATTGAAGGTAATCGTGGTAAAAATTTGTAACAAATTTTATCTGCGTAGATATCAGACAAATGTTGACAACAAATTTGATTACACTAGTCCTTATAGTCTCCGCGATCTATGTGTTCATACGGACTTGGCTATATCGACTCGACTGTTGATGCTGAATAAGAATTTATATATTTTATGGGGAGGGAAATGTTTCTATTGTCTCTGCCTGTAACATATATACATTTCTGCGATTTTATTATAGGGTATATGCCCTATGGGTATAGGGTTTTAAAATTGTTAAATTTTGCTATAGAAAATTAATCAAAATAGTTTTAAAGTACAACGAACAATGTTTATTTTTACATAGATATATAAAACGTTAATAAACATAATAATATTTTCAGTATTAGGCCAATATATGTACATATGTATGTATTTATAAGTAGCAATGTGGGTGGTATCGAACCTAAAATAAACTTTCACTTCACTTTGACTTTGGACTAAAATTTATTTCATCATTTTGATACATTGATGATAATTTGTTAATGCAAAAATTGATTGCTTACATTTCCATTTCGTATATTGGAATTGTATTAATAAAATAATCATATACGATTATACACATACATACATATGTACATATATCCTAAATAAAAGTAAACGAAATTAAATGATATTTCAGTCAGCAAAAAAAATTTTGTTTTACTTAACCGAATTTTCTATCGTGAACAAAATAAAAAAAAAGTAAAGAATTGTAAAAGTATTAAAAGAAATCTAAAAAATTATTCAAACTACTTGTATGCTAGAAATTTTTATGCACTGTATCTCTGCGAAATATGAATACAGTTTGTGTTATAAGGCTATGTATATACTTACTTTTATTGATTTTCACATTTCTTCATTTCAGTCAACGCATTTGAAATTTTGTTAGATTATATTTTTTTGCCCCATGAAAATACATGAAATCTTCGATATTCCGATACTTGTAAATGTTTAAGCCATTTAATTATTATTTGAATTACATACATATGTATTATTACAATTATTAAGCATTTTTTCTAGTGCACTATTTCGAACCCTTCCAAAAAGACGATTGTTAGTTTCGATCTCTCTTACCAAATTGTTGGACTAGATGGATAAGGCAGATGTAAAGGTTTAGGAATTTTACACAATATGTGGAGCAAGCAAACGAAGCCAACAACAAAACAGTTAACAACAAATAGAAGGACAAACCAAAACCAAGGCACAAAACCAGTCGAGGAAATGGTACAAATAATATAAACCAAAAGACAAAAAGAACAAAAACAAAAGAAGACAAAAAAAAAAAAAATAAACATTCCGGCATGCCACTAACGTACTGAAGACGGATTTAGTACAGCATAAAGGGTGCCACCAGGGGGAGGAGAAGGGAGGGGCGGTGATGGTTGAGGTGGGGTTGTGAGTTTAAGCTGTAAGAATTTTGTTTTTAACTCGAAAATCACATGAGCTAACAGAGCGAGGGTTTTTTTTTTTTTTTTTTTTATTGTGATAGAGAGAGAAGGGGAAAGTGAGAAGGAAATGGCCAAACGAATGGGCAGATGCCACCTGGTTTTCTAGTCGTTGCCCTTTTGGGGCAGGCATCAAAACGTACTTCATTATTACGCTCGATTGTGCACCATTGGACTCTGGGACAACACGTCGTAACACGGCAACAATAAGATGAACAGAACGGCAAACATGGTGTGTGAAGGAGATGATGTTAAGGGTGTGGGTAGGTAACTGTTTTGTGGTATGTACGGTCCAGGACAACACATTTCATTTGTTGTCCTTCACATTCTCTTTTCACACTTTCCAACATAAACAAAGGGAATGCGGAGCGGTTCCAACTGGGAGATGAGCATCGGAGCATCCAGGCTTCAGCAGTTTGCGTCGAGTTGATTCGAGTCAAGTCCTGACCATTGCAATGTTTATGTGTTTGCGTGTGTGTCTATGTGTGTGTGTGTGTGTGTGTTTGTGTGTTTGTATGTATGTATGTATGTACATATGCCCTAGGTCTCATGCCCCACCGCAACTTTAGCTGTCTGTCAAGTATGCTAGAGAAAATATTTCAAATTGTGGCTGCTAAAAATTGAACATCCTTCTTCACCACCTCCAGGCACCATCAGTAACCCACACCTCCGGCACGGGCCTCTAGGGTCCCACCTACTTTCAAATTGGCAAAAAAAAAAAATAAAACCGAGTTGTTTAATTTTTTTTCTTCTATGTATTTCTATTTTGGTTGTTGTTTCTTGTTTTTGTAGTGCTATTCATTTAATTTATTTATTTGGTATTCAAAGCGCAAGTCGCGCCACGTGGTCGGCTACTCTCAAGAATTTCATTATTTTCACCTTTATGCTGCTTGATACCCTGTATATGCATAATGTAAAATGGTATAATGTTGTTAACAAATATCTACAGGTAAATCTACATTTATTTGTGTATAAAATTTATAGATTGACACACATCTGCTAAAAATTTCTAAAATAAAGTTAAAACATTTGTTTCGAACTGAAAACGATATATGTATGGATGTACATACATGCATACATACATAGGCAGTGGAAATTTTATTATCCGCAATTAACAGTGTCAACTGTAGTTTACAGCCAATTATCGATATACATATGTATGTACTATGTAAATATTACATATTCTGGTGTTGCCAGATATACAAATGTTAAAGTTTAGAGGTGTTGGTCAGTTAAGTCATTTTTAAAGTGATAGCCAATTCTTAAGTTACATTGCAAAAAAATATTAAAAGTAGTAAAGGGTATTGCGACGTCGATGTATCGCCTTTTTTTTGTTTTTGTTTTTATTTTATCTATGAATGTGTATGTGCACTTTTAAAGCAAGACATGAAACATTTTTGTAAATTATTCTGAAAAAGCATTTTTTAATATACTATAAAGGAACAGGTCGAATTCAAGGGCGAAGGCAAAGTGGAGGGCATAACACTATTTAGATTTCAAAGGTCAACAAAAGGTCAAATAATGCCAGTAGTAAATGGCTTAAACTTAAAAACAACATTCTTTTAGTATACCCATTTATGATGCCAGACAATTTCATTTAGATTTTGTTTCTTTTTACTCTAGAGCTGGAATATACATATGTATATACAAATATGTATGTATTGATGTGTGTACATAGTATGTAATACATATACATATGCAAATTCAGAAGTTTGTGTATCCTATTTTTAGAAACTTTTGAAAATGTATTTTCTTCAGCCTCAGAATGTGCAGCGGCAAGATCATCCCAGACTTAATAACTGGGTTTGAGCAGATCTCAAGATTATGAGTATGAGGCCTCTACCTCACACTTTTTTAGTGCTGTATTATTTTATTCTGATATTACATAGAACAACATTGGCCAACTACCACTAAGAAAGTTAACAAGTAATTTTAAATTATTCTACATTCTCCAATTTATCTCCGACATATATTTATACTTATATTTTGCTAAAACATACAGGAGTATATATATATATATATATGTATATATAAGTACATATATTGAGTGAACATTTTCATATGACCAGGCATATTGCAAATATCAAGATTAGGGCCTACTTTTCGAAAATTGTTCAGGCAATTCGTCACAGAAATGGAGTTTTATAAAAAAAAGAATGCGGGCTCTGCCACGATAAATTAAAAAAAAAAAAAAAAAAAAAAGTAAAAAAAGAAAAGGAAAAGAGTAGAAAAAACCGGAGAAAATGGGGAGGAGGGGAGGAGAAATGCCTTTGAAAATGTGGCAGCTGTTGAAGGTCAAAGGAGAATGAACAAACACATTGACGTCGCCAAGATAGGTCCGAGAGTCAGACATAACAGCCACTGCCATGGTCTGGCATGGTCTGGCTTGGTCATGTCTGGTATGGATGTGGTACTCCTCTTTCCTGTGTATTATGAGCAAATGAATTTTTAATAAAAGCGCCACATGTTGCCAATAGCACTGCAAATACAAATGGCTAAAAAAAAAAGCGGAAATACTTTTAGAAGCGGTATGGCATTTGTGGGCGTGGTCAAAAACCCTTCAACGACGGCAGCCATTAGTGAATGAATTTTTATGCCAGCCTGCCTGCTGCTTGCCTGATGTTGCCTGTTGACTGAAACGGGCAGGTGGGAGCACAGCTACAGTACCAGTGCCATTCCCCAAACAGACACAGACATCCAGCATGCACCATGCTATATATGGCACCGCATCGTTACCTTTTAATGCTGCCTCAAAGCGTTTTGTGCTCTATTTATTCTCTTATATATGTACACACATAGGGTGCTTTTTTCTTTTTTGGTTTGCAACTCGTTGGATCAGATGTCTGTGTCCCTCTTTTTTTCCATCTCTCTTTCTTTAAAATTAGTTAGTTACTTTTTCAATGAAAGTGAATTTAAAAATCTAGTAAATAATGTTACATACATATATAAAATATATGTACATAGATATATATAATATTGTTTTTTTTTCATATTTACCTAAACACTATGCGGCCTTCTTTTGATCAGAATTCCTGCATTACCTAATAACTATAAACATCACAAAAATAATGCAAATAAAGGATATTTTAAATCTGGTAAAAAGACCATTGAAAAGTTATGTAGGATATTTCTAAACGATGATGAATTTTAATTTGATTAAATATATTTGTATTTTAAGGTATTTAATTTTGCGGCTCCGAAAAGTATGCTAAGAAAAACTGGACTGTTAATCCACTGCAGTGGATTAACAGTGCACTGTTAAGATATCGATGATAGGCATGAAATTGAATGAGATTAATAATAATAAATAATAATAATAATAATAAATTCGCTGAGATTAATAAGAAAAAACTTCTTGATGCATATATGTATATATATACATACAATGAGAATAAACCTTATCAATAGTTATTACAGATAAAAATTACTGTTTGTGCAGTGGCGTAGCTAGATAACCTAGGGCCCTGGGGCAAATAAAAAAATTGGCCCACTGCTATCAAAATTGGTAAGGTTTTATGAAGTAAAATTATTAAATATACAAATACTGTAAAAATGCTAAGCTACCTTATCATCAGCTCTTTTCCATGCATTGCAGGGCAGGTAATAAAAATATTAAACACTAACAACATAAATTACAATTATTTTAATAATTGGAGTAGGTATTGGGCAATAAAACGAAATAGAACAGATTCAAGGGTTTATTATAAAAATATCGAACCTACTTACTGACTAAATAGCTATTATAATCACAATCTTTTCCTAGCTTTAGTTTTCGCAAAAGTATCAATAACTTCGGTTAAATTCAGACTTGATGCGGTTTTGTTCTCAATTGCTATTAGCGATAAATGTCGGAGTCGAGTTTGGCCCATACTGTTTCTTAAATAATTTTTTATTATTTTTAATTTGCTGAATGACCTTTCAGCTGCTGCAGAAGTGACAGGAATTGTAAAGAATAATAACATTGCTGTAAATACTTCCGTTAGATCGCATTCTAGCACTCCATATTTGCTCATTATTTCCTTACATAATTGGTGAACAGTCCATGCTTGAGTTAATTGAGGTTAATTTTGAAAACAGGAGAAATTTTTAAAAGTTGAGTTCGATTTGGATTTTCTGGTTAGAATTCGAGGGCCCCCTGAGCTTGAGGGCCCCGGGGCACTGCCCCGCCTAGCCCCTTAGTAGCTACGCTACTGTGTTTGTGCTATGGTAAAATATTTGAATTTTCTAAAAATATTTAAGATGAAACTTTCCGTAGAATAAACTAGATTAGTGTTCGCTTATTGAAAGAAAACCCGTGTACACGTATCAACAATGATTTAACCATGTTTCCTTTTTATTTGCATTTTCTTGTTCTTTAGTTTTCTGTTACTGCTTCAGTTATTGTCAAACATCTCAGTTCGTTTACCTTAAAACTTCGATAAATTGTTCTGAAAACCATTGATTTATCAAATTCCGCTTGATTACTCTTTTTACTAGCACTTCTTGTTTAACTTTCCGTAACGGGTGACAGAACAAGAAAGTTATTTTTCTACTTTTTTACCTTTTTTTTTTGTCTTTTCATTTCTTTACATAATTTCAAATGGTTTAAATTCCCGTTTGCTTACATTTGAAACCCAATTCAAGAACCACAAAAAACAAAGAAGGGTAGCAGAAGAAACATAAATTAACACTCTTTTATTTTTGAGATTTCTAACTTAGTTTTACTTAGATTTTTTAAAATTTTGTCACTCTTTCATTTAAACACTTGGGGCCAGAGTTTGTTTTCTAGCCCAGGTTGCCGTTAACTTAAGTCGATAATTTTGTATTGTTATGATGACTTTTGTTATTCCTCTTCTTCTATTATTTTATTTTCTTTGATTTTTTAATTGTTTAGCGCGTCATTGTGAATCGATATACTGCCTTACGTATCCAGTAGTTGATGAACTTCCAGATAGGAAGATTACGACGACGACGGCGATAAAGAATTTGCTGTGCCAATTGTTTTCTTAGAATCATCGATGATTGCTTCTCATCATTAAAGTTAGTGTTATCAATTGTTTTGAGTTGTATATGTTGGATTTGGGTTAAATTTGCCGGTGATGCTATTATGGACAATTGTTCAAACTCTTCTTCATCTTCATCTTCACTTTCATCAGTTTCCGACGGCTCATCAATTTCCTCAATGGTGAATAGTTCAGTCGAAATCGAACTAAAACTTGTTTCCATATGATGTAAATCTTCAAATCCGCTTTCATATTCATATTCAAATTCATCAGTATTTGTTTGAATGACATGCTGGACGGATTCAAAATGCTTTTCCCCTACTGTCATTTTGTCGATTGTATTGAGATCTGGTAATGCAATTGCCTTCTTATCATCAGTCATCTGATGATCAGGAGCCACCACTTCAATCAATAGAGAGGGTAGACGATTTATCATAATTGTACCATCATCAAGTATATTCATTTCAAAACTAGGACTACGTATAATAAGCTTAACATGAAAATTATTTTCAGGTTTATCGCTTAATTGAATGCGTCGCATTGAGTTAATCAATTTATATAATAGCTCGAAATCATTCACTTTCTTTTGGAGTATATGAGAGCCGTTTCTTTGGTCACAAGACATCAGTTCCTGGATTAGTGACCAATCGAAAATTGAATGCAGCAAATCCGTTAGAACGACACTAACGGGAACACGAATTTGAAATGAACGTGGCTTCCATTCGGGCAGCAAATTATCCACATTAACCAAAGTATCCAATATAATATCCTTGTTTAGCTGCTGTAGATGCTCCACAGAGTCCACGAAACGCAGCGTTTTGTATTGATTGCAGTTCATTATAGCTAAAATTTATAGAAAATTTAATATATTTAATCAAATTTAATGAAAATGCATTATTGCCTGTTCATGTAAAATAATAAACTGAGAGAAACTTTTAACACCAAAACTTATTTATTTTAAATGGTGTAGTTTGATTTCTTACTACAGATATTTGCGAGAAGAATTTTGATTAATAATAAATATAGATTATAGATTAAACGGGTTAGATTTTTTTTTTATAGATTTTTAACAATTCCGTAATTTATGGATTTTAATCAAAATTAAGACATTTATGCTCACGGTTCAGTGTTGACAGTTCTCAATTGTGTTTATTGTATTTAAATTAACTTATTTATTGTTGTTGTTGTTGTTGTTGTATATTGCCAAAAGCGGCAAAATGACCCCCACGAAAAAAAAAAACAAAGAATATAAAAAAAGAACAAAAAAAAAAGGAAAAAGAAAAGGAAGGGGAAAAGAAGTTAACAACGAAAGTAATAAAAACTGAAATTTGTCGCCGCTTGTAAATGGGAATTGTTTAAAGGTGGAATGGCAACAAATAAACAAATTAAGAAGTTGCAGCAAAAAAAAAAAAAAAAAAAAAACAAACAAAACCGGTTGGTCGGATGGTGAAGGGAAGGGGGGGGGAGTGGTTAAAAAATATATAAAAGGTACAGTAAAAGAAGCAAAGATGAAGCAGGGGGGGGCTAAAGACGAATGCGAGAAACAGCATAAAATCCGCAACGGATACGCGTTATTATTGTTGTTGCCTTTCCCTTATTCCTTAACCCCTCCTCTGCCTCTTCACTCTTCACTCTTCTCTCTTTCTTTCTCTTTTCGTGCCACACCAGCTAGCAATGGCAGCAGCAGTCATTGCCGCCGCAACAATAAGCCAAAGAGGCTGGCTGGCTGGCTGGCGGGCTGGCAAGCAGGCAACAGCAGCCTGCATTCGAGCCACGGATACAACGAAACGATGGCAGGAGAAAGGGGGTTGTGGCTCGAGAGGGGGTGTGTTTTTCAGAAAGGTTTTTTGGGGGCCGTACGGAAACGTCTGGGAATTGCAGGCGACGAGACTGTCGGAGAGCTCATGCTCGTGGCAATAGCGATTTAATCTTTGCAGACATTTTTATTCAAATTTATTTTAATATTTTCTTTTTTATTCTCCCTTTTCTCGTTTTTCCCCTTTTCCTTTTTACTCTGTGCTGCTTTTTTTATACCCTGGAACTTCTCAACTTCAGAGGGCTCCAATTCAGTCAAATCTCGTCTGATTTTGAAAAACTATGTCTTTATTTGCTTTTTAGAATCGCCATTTTTAATTAGCATAAAAATCTGGAAAACTAATTTTCAACTCGATTTTCGCAAATTTTAACGATGGTTACACTGCAAAAATTTACAAAAATCCGGTCAAAATTTTTTTTTCAACTTTTTCAAATTTTAATGTAGTTTTTTAATACGGAAATTATCCAGAAGATTGATGTACAACTTTTCGAAATCGGCCAAAAGATGGCCAACTTAGAGCCTATAGAAGATTGGTGAAATTCTTCAAAACAAGGACAACGGACAAATCCTTCGAAGGAACCTGTGTCTATGTCTTAATTTGTTTTTTAGAATCGCCATTTTTAATTAACATAAAAATCTGGAAAACTAATTTAAATATAAGAAAATTAATTTAATATAAAGAAAATATAATTTAATATAAAGAAAATTTATATTCAATTAATGAATATTTCGAAGGAGTCTGATTTTATGAATTTATCTATTATTGGTACAGGGTATACACCAAGTTGGCAAGGACGATTTGCTTACTTCATTTTTTGTTGCGTTTGTTGTTGCATTTGTTGTTGTTTTTGTTGTTGCTTTTGTTTTTATGCGGTTATGACCATGAGTAATACTTTTTATTATATTTAAAAGTAAAGACTTATTTAACACTAAAGGTATCTGCCTTTTGTACTTACCACAATGAGTTGCAATCCAGATCGGTGTATATATGTATATGTATATGTTAATGGCAATTATAAGTACAAAAACCTTGCAAAATTATAGAAATTAAAAATACAAAAAAAAAAAGAGAGAAAGAGTGAATCTATATACGTGGAATTATGATGGTTAATCGTACCGAAACGAACAGACACTGAGTTTTATATAATACTCTGCGTTTATAACGCTCAATAAATCGGAAATTTTATGTATGTATTGTATATATGTAGGTATTGGAATGAAGAGAAATTTTGTTGATTTAGTTCTATTTGACTGTGACAGTTTTAACAAAGTGACTACTAGTATCAAATTATTTGATTCACATATATTCTTCAACTTAGATCAGATACAAGTAAGTGTGACCATTCAAAGACCCCTGTCAATTGGACAATAACTCAACACTGGGCGGATTAATGATCGACGAGAATTGGTAGGATTCAATTGAGATACATACATCCGTATACATATAGACATAGATTGGACCATAGAATTACGGCGATTTAGTTGTCAAAGGCATAGAATTATTTCATTAATAAATGTCACTATATTCTCATACTTTAATAACTTGGACTATCCAATTCTATATTTCTATTCCCTTTGGAATATAATTGACATTATGTAAAGATTTCACAGATAATTTTAACAAAAAGCAGATCAAATTAAATACATGCTTACATACCTACATACATACTCAGAAATTAATTGTTAAAGTTAAAGTTGTTTAATTAAATTACATTAAATATGAGGTGAATAATATTGAACTTAACTCTCGTATCAAGTCTATGTGTGTACATATGTATGTATGTACATATGTATGTCCGTATCTATGCATGTACATGTACGATCCAGTTTAAAGCACACTCACAGGACATGGAGACGGACGAAGATACCGACGGACAGACAACATGTTGTCAACTTTGCAAAAAGCGGAAGTTAGAAATTTCACAGTGCGCTGTCGACCGAGGACGGCTGGCGTTGCCACGGCCGCTGCCTCTGCCTCTGGTTTGGTACTGCCAAAAGCCGGTGCCCCAACTCTGGGTCCAACTCCAACTCCGTTTACGTGGAATTCATTACGACGGAAAATGTAAAAGGCATAAACAGCATCGCACAACATCCGCATGTCGTCCACTAGCCTCCACTCACACACATACACATAAGCATACGAGTATATACATATGTATACAGACATACAAACTCACACTCACACATGCATATGTATGTACATACACACATAGTATATTCGGGGATGCACGACAACGAGACGTAGTCCAAGTCCAACAGCTGAAGCTGCAACCGGAGTCCACTTTGCAGACGGTTCAACTTCAGTGCCCGCTTAATATGCTAAATGTTAAAATTTGTACGAATTTAATGCGAGTTTGCCAAAAGGGCAAACGTAGATATCTACCTGCTTGTCCACTGGCCAGTGTTGGATAAACGAGAAATGGGTGAATTGAGTCTGTGGGTGAGTGGGTGGTGTTGTCGTTTATCAAGTGTGCGTTTGCTGACTCAGAGGCTAAAGGTCATTGCCTGAATGTCGCAAACCAAAAGTGTCAACACAAATTAAATGAACTGGTTTATTTTTATAAGTAATATTATGCAGAAATAAAAAAGAATTTTTACAAGTAACAAAACTTTCAGTTTTCCTTAATAATTTTAACAGTCTTAACCTTTTTTTTTTGGATCAATGAAACAAATTGGTTAAGATTTTATATTTTATTACAATTTTTTTCATTTATTGCTTAATGTACATATATATAAATATAAAAAATATTAGTAATCCTTGGAAAAATCTTGACTGAGCAACAGTGTACAAGAGTGTGACCATATAAGAGTAAAGTAGTTGATTTTAAACATTATTCCTTGCTGAATTTTACACAAATGGTTGTTAAACAGCCTTTTAAATTGAATGCTTTTCAGAATTAATTCGAAAGTTTTTTTTGGGACAGTTTTTGATGGTGCAAAAAGATTTGAAAACTGTTTAAAATAAACATAAGAGAAGTTGTGTGTGTTTGTGTGTGTGTGTGTGTGTGTGAGGGAGAGAGAAGAAAAACGAAATAAGAAATTGAAATGGTTTGATTTTGATTTTATTAAATGCCAAACTGTTTATCGATTTCGTTTTGGAGTGCATGTCGCGCACAGGCATTGGAGCACATACATACATACATAGATATACATATATAAATATATACATATATGTACATACATATATACAGAGCGACAAGGACAACGACACGAATTCGAAACCCCATCATCCTTCCATTTGCAATCGCAATCCTATAGACATACCTATGTAAATGCTTTGCCAATTTGTGGCATGGTATGTATAAAGGGCGTCGGCAAATCGCAAATCGAAATCAAAATGAAAATCTACAACTTGTTAACAAAAAAAAAAAAAAATTGAAAAAAAACCATAAGAAAAAAAATCTGGAAAAAATACCCCGAGTATATAAACACGAAGAAATAAAAAAAAAGAAGAAATTCTGATCCCATTGTCAGGCTAATTCATGTGTCGACTGCAGCAATTGAGAGACTGTGTGGATGGAGAGAGTCTGTTTTGCCTGGCATTGCGTCTAAATCGAGTTAAACGAATCAACTACCAATTGGGAATCCAGCATACAGCCATCTCCCTACCAACATCTAACTCCCTCTTGGAAGATTAGGGTAAATATTAATTGGTCACTTCAAACCAAAAAGGAAAAGGGGCCGGGAAAAAAATAAAACAAAACACATGTTAACATAACCAAAATTAAATCCATGCCAATTACGATAAACAAACCGCAACAATTGAATATATAAAATGGCAAGCTATACACGGAAAATTATACATATATATGTAGGTATGTATTTGTGTATATATACATACATATGTGTGTATGTATATGGCATAATTAAATGAATGTAACATTGTCTCCTGTAGTTGGACTGTTTGTAATTGTAATCCGACTACTAAATATCTACAAAAGGATATATGTATATACATATATGTATGTATGTGTGTGTGTGTACGTATCTATTTGTTCACACATATTAGGGTGAATCAAATTGCAAATATTTGACATTTGTTCCTTAATGAGTTTATATTAGGATTATATAAGCTGAAAAGGATCTAAAAACTATATATGTAAATGCTATTTATGTATATTTTGTAAATTCTTAAAACTCTCATACACGCCAAGAAATCATTGTATATACGTCAATTATTTGGATCTTTAAGTTAAGTTTATTGTAATATTAAACATATATGTATGTATGTATACATATGTACATACATACATACATATGTACATTATATTCAAATTTATTACAACTCTAGACGGTGAATTTTCTAATTTGTCTTTGGTACCACACTGTTACTATACGTATGTATATGTGTATGTGCTTATGCTCATGTGTTGGTGAGGGGGGAATTGCCCAATTATTAAACAAAATGTAAACACAATTGTAGGCTAACTATTTGGCTATTTTGCAGGTTCATTAGGAATTTGATTATGGATATTGGCCAATTGATTTGCAATTGAATATTTACAAATGCCAATAATGTTTGCTTGGGCTTACTTTGGATTGGGAGTTACAAAAACAAATTAAAAACTTTTCATCTCATCCCTGACATTTTAAGAATACATATTTATATACCTATGTATATATGTATATAATAATATATAATAATTCAAAGGCGAGACTCTTCCACATCCTTAAAAACCACAAGGCATGAATGCAATATCGCGAATGGTCTAAGTCTGCATAATGTAAATACATACATACATTATATACATACATATGTTTACATACATACATACATAGATGCGGATGTATTACACTTATGTATACATATGTATGCATAAGCCTGTGTAAAGTGTGGTATGTGTGTGTATATATTCTGTAGTCCTTTTGTGCCCAGCTCAGGCAACATTTTTAACATACTAATTAGTCTTTTGTAAGATTCATTATCATAATTGTAATTAACAAAACGCGAACAACAGTCAACCGACTCATCCTTCCACACACCCATTCAATCTGCTGCCCACCCTTTTCACTCAACACATGGCCTCTTATATACCATACACACCTCATCTAAGGATTAGGCGACCATGTCAACAAAACAAAACAAACACTCATACACACACACACACACACACACTCCCGCATTAAACAAAAAAAGAGCAAATTTTCTAAGCTTATGGTGGAGTAATAACCCTCAAATACCCTGTAATTAAATACTTAATCTACATATTTGAAATTGATCACTGGAGCTGGCAAACCAACGATGGGATATCGATGATTTTCACATTTCGGTAAACATCGATGATTTATGGAAACAATCGACAGCGCTACATCACTATTACCCAGTCAATGATTGCTGTTATTTGAATAAGTAAAACAATAAATACATATGGCAACTCTAAAGACTGTGGCAGCGCTTTAAAACGAGATTTATCTACATATTTGATACAAAATAAGGCAAAACATAAATTAACATCATCGAACTTGTCGGCTATGATATATTTACATATGTATGTTTTTATTGTTACAAATTCTAGATCTTATATATATTAGGAATATTATAGTATACATACTAAGTTATGAAAAATATTAGTTACATTGTGTAGATACTAATCAACTTGTACAATTTCCTTCACTCAGTGCAGGGTATATAAGGCGAAGAGGCAGAGAGAGAGAGAGAGAGAAAGAGATACATATATGTATGTAAGTCAAAAGTGGCTGTATAAAGGAAAGCTAGACTGCCTGTTGCTAATCCCAGTTGTAAACCAAGGGATGCAAACATACTAATATATGTATGTGGGCTTAAGCCAGCCCTGAATGGATTAGTGATATTAGAATTGTTCAGAATTGCTTTAAAAGTAACAAAAATTTGAAAAAATAAATCTGAATCGTTAACGTTATCTTACTTACATATGTATGTATGAAAAAAGATCTAACATTAAGAATTTAAATTACTTATCAGGAATAAGTTAAATTTAAGTTTTTTTTCTTTGTTAATTCTTTGTTAGTCACAAACGAATAAACAAATTAAAGAACCATCTTCAATCGTAATTATTTATTGCTATACTTTTAGATGACTAGTTAAATTGATGGGATAACAAATTGATAGTCCAAAATCAAATATATACATACATATATATGTATGTATGTATTTCCGTTTAATTTGAAAAGAGGTTTCTCCTTTAATATGCAGGTGCTTCTATAATTTATAAAGTCATTACAACGGCAAAGTGAATGGATGGTCCTCATAGTGATTATAATAGCTAGAGGGAGATGAAAACAAACAAAAAAAAAAAGGAAAAAATTGAATGGAATGGTTTATTTAATCAGCTAAATCATCCGAATGAAATCCATAACTTAATTAGAGTTCATTAAAATGATTGCATAATAAATTATTGCAAGCGAATTGAGAGCTTAAATCCATAATCAAATAATTCCCATTATTGGGTACAAGTATCAGGATAAACACTTGCATATACATATGTACATACATATGTATGTATGTACATATATGTATATTTGTATGTATCAAGTGCCATCATTGACAATTGAATAAAAACAAAATATCAATTAATTGTTATTTCAACAATTCAATATGAAAGGAAAATTAATAAGCCTTGGGTATGCTTTGCCAGTTGATTAGAAAGGTCATAGTAATATATTACAATATTCGGTCTAAGACGACCAAAACGAAATAGTTGGCAGATGAATGCCACACACACACACCCACACACCCACACACACACACAGTTACCCACAAAAATCCACAGAGATATGTATATAAGTATGTATGAATATATATATGTATATGTATGTATATATAGAGTATGGCTAACACAAGCAGACAAGGAAATACATGCGAATGCCATAAAATTTCAATTAGGCAAACTATTCAAGAAATTAATTGACAAACCTTCTCCTTGAGTTTTCGCTTTGCTCCCACACACACACACACACACACAGCACAGACACACAGTTAGTGAGTGGGAAAGATTCTCTCCATCTCAGTCATTCAGTTGCTATCTCTGTCTTGCAATTTGCAGCTTTTCAACATGAAAATTAATTTTCGACAATTTACTGCGCAATCTTACGCAAAAGTTCAACAAAAGGCAGAGCGCGCACTTTACTCCATACCACATGACCCCCAAAAACCTTTATGCCACCTGAACCCAAGCCGGTTAGGTTCCTCCCCTATGCACTCCTTGTTCCATGTGCCCCCCCTCCTCCCTCCTCCCTCCCCCATCCCTATGTCACCAACAACAACAACAATCTGGCAGAGCGGCATTTACGACGGCGAAGCGTTAAAATTCCTTTACACTTGGACTGATGCTTCGTATGAAGGATGCGGATGCGGATACGGATACGGATACCGATGTGGATGCAGGATGCTGGTGAACGGTGGATGGCGGATGGCTGTATAGCTTATAAAAGGCAAAGGGATGAGCACCAAAAATTGTATAAAACTTGTTGAAAAATTACTTGCGTCTGGTCTCCTTTTCATGGATATAGCATATGAGAGCGACAAGAAGTTATCTCTGCTGGGTGACTACCCGCAACCCGTACCCGTTGCTGACTTATTTCCGTTTCTACCAAATCTGTCCGCGTCTTGCTCACCCACGCAGACACACTCTCTCATACACACACACACACACACACACACACACACACGCTCACACGCATACATTTTATATCCACATCTATCTTCACCGTTTACAACAAATTTGGTCTCTCGACTTTCAGCTCACTCGCGGCTACAACTACATTGTCATTTAATTTTGGCAATAAATGTGCCACGCCTGCCACCAGGCTAACCGCCTCCCACGCCCCTTCCTCTCCCCTCTTACACTCCTTTTGAACGACAACGACAACATTGTGTGCAAACTGTCTGATAATCGTCTTCCGCCTATTTTAACGTGCCCCGTGTCCGGGTCCCTTTTCTTTGGCTTGTTCTTTTCTACATTTTCTTTTTTTTTTTTTTTTTGCGTTTCGTTTCGTTTCTTTTTCGTTTTTTCTTTTTTTTTTTTTTTTGGCTCACATGTGTGCGGCTTAAATTATTCAACGGAAGTTGCTCCAAAACTCCAACTCACTCTCACTCTCTACCTTAATTGTGCTCGTTCTCCCTCTTGCTCTCTCCCTCTTCCTATCACACACTCTCTCTCTTTCTCTCTCACTCACTCACTCTTTCTCTCTTTCTCTGTCTCTACATGTGAAATATGATATTACGGAGCTCAAATAAATTACGCGGAAAATTATTATGGCCGAGTTCTAAATGGTTCTCCCATTGTAGATGGAATGTGTGGGCTTAGGGGGCGGGGAATGAGGATGGGAGAAAAACAGGGCACTTCTTGTGATAATAATAGTAATGTAAAATTAATGCAGCCTTCTATTGCTGCTTCTAATACGGACACAGGAGGATTATGGCATCTAAATCTAACATACATACATACATACATACATACATACATACATAAGTAAAAGCAAAATAAAATGAAGTAACAATAGAATAAATAGGCTAGAAATAGAAAATCAATTAGCAAAAATAATGAACAAATAAAAATTTAATAAATAAGTACTTATTACTAAATTTTTATTATTATTATTAAAGTATAGGATATAGTTGTAAAATATCAACCTAAGTATATTCTACAAGCACTGGCAACTAAGGCCTTCGGCTTAGACGAATGGACTACATCCATACACTAGCCTGGTATTCGAACCCGGATCCTTGTTGTTCATCTATCGAGAACTGCAAATAAGTACTTAAAAATGGCAAATTCTATGCAAATTTTATGTTCTTCGAGAAAAGTACTTAAATTTTATATACAGTGAATCAGATTAATATTCGGTTTTTATATTTCTTCAACTTTAAACGCAAATAACTCTTCTAAAATTAAGTAAAATCAAAAAAAAATGTACAAAAAATTAGAAGAGTTGTTTTCGTTTGCAGGCATTGTATATCTCGGAATCATCCCGATCGGACGACTATATCATATAGCTCCCATAGGAACGATCGGTCATGAATAAGATTAATACTCGATAACTCTGTTGTTTTTCAACCGAATGCCACGAAATTTGATATTCGTGAGTTTAATATATTTCTTAATACTTCAATTGAGTTTTATCAGAATCGGTTGACTATATCATATAGCTGCTATAGGAATAATCGGTACAAAACAAAATTTTGTATGAATATTTTTTTTCTCAAGCTCAAAATTTTGAATTTATAAATTTGTTATGAATAATTTACAATAATGCTACTGGTGAATTGTATAGGGAAAATCTGCAAGGGTATACGAACTTCGGCACGGCCGAAGTTAGTCCATCTTTCTAGATTTTTCTAATGTTATACATTTCTTAATGGTTCCGATAAATTATGTATAGTTGTCAAAGAGATAATCTGCAAGGGTATACGAACTAAGGTATTATCGAAGTTATCCTTTTAGTTAGAGTTATTATAGCATATCCTGTATCCATATGGTAAAAGGATATATTAAAGTAGCCAATATGAATGATAAAGTATATATATTTTTGATCAGTATTAACATTTGAGTCGTTAAAGACGTACCCGTTAGTCAATCTGTCTGTCCGTCCATATGATCACCTAGATATCGAAACAAATTTGAGAGGATAGACTGTCCCTCAGTCTATCTCAGTGTAGTAATCAAGAATATATATACGAGTACATACATATGTATTTCATATTGTCGAACACACCAACACACACCACACCCTTTTGCAAGTGTCAAAAACTTTAAAAAAAATTTAATGAATCTATAAAAAATCTTATTAATCATTTCAGTCATATTACAAAAAGAAATAAACTGCAAGTAAATTAAAAGTTTATCAAATATTTACTTAACTTTGCATAGACAAAAAAAAAGTAGTAATTCATAACTAAAAATAAAACTAAAATGTAAAATGCTTTGCTCAGAACCGAACTTGAAATTTAAATCTGAGTTTATAAATATTTGGAAAATAAAATACAAGTAAATCTTTGTTGTGAATTTTATCTTTGGACTCACTGGAACCGTTGGAATTGAAAGTTGTGTTCTAACCCCTAAAAGAATTACCCAAAAAAAAATATACATATATATATATATATGTATATATGTACATATATATATGAGTACACAAAACCAAGTAGCAGAATCAAATATTAGCACAAGGGTTAGCCAAGGTTTTAGAGTTCAAGGGTTGTGGCCTGTTCAACTTGAATACTATGGCGCAGACTTACACCCACACAAGCACACACAGATACACACATAAACACACGCACACACTAACACAAACACATATATGTATATATACACACAATCAAGTGCGTTTGGCATGAAATGAGCTGCAAATCCTTTTGGCAACATTTTCCAAACATCTAAACCCCTGCCCCTCCTAATCTCTTCTTGCACCTTCTGGCCGAAGGTCAAAAGGAAACAAGCCCATTTGAAAATTTACTTTTGACTGAGCCCCTGTAATCTCTCCCGCTTTACTTTCACTTCCGCCCTCTCACTGCGTTTTATTTTTGGTTTTCTTGCTTTTGTTTTGTTATTGTTGTTGTTGTTGTTTTCTGTTTTTTGTTTTTGGTATATATATATATATATAGAAGTATCGGGAAATGCGAAAATGCCGTCAGCAGTAAATATTTATGCTTGTATTTTATTTATTTACATTGTCAAAACCAATTTTGCCCAAGGGTTCAATTGTTTTTCACTTTCAATGGCCACTTCGGGCTACCCGCAATCCCAATACCTATCCCATATAACCAATACCTTCTGACTGCCTCCAGCGTCTTTACTTCTGGAGCCGCGTGCTGTCCCGCCAATTTCAATGTCAACGGCACGCATGCAAACATAAGTTGCCAAGGGGAAGGATGGGGGGAATCAAGCAAAAGTGTTGGCAAAACTTCAGTGAAAGTGTTGTTTGTTTTCAATTAAAAAATCCTTCCTTTTAACAGAATCGTCCTTGATGCCAATGTCCACGTGTAAAGTAATTTTAGGTTACAATGTGCCAGCCCCATAGCAGATGTTGCCAATTGGAGGAGAGTGGAGTGTGGGGAAAGAGAGAGAGAGAAAGAGAGCTGCTTAAAATCAAATGCTTATGCTTGAAAATTACTCCCCGGTTGATACTCAATGTGAATTGCAATTGCTGTTCCCTGACAGATGACTCAATTAGCTAACATTCTCTTTATATCGCATATAAGATAACGGTAAAGGGCAATAAGAGAAATGGCTTCAATAAAATGAACTGATAGAATCTTAGAAATATTCACAAATTGTTTTTATCACATTATTTCTATAAGGAAGGAGATTGTCTTCCGGAATCATTCCGATTGGAGGATTATACCATATAGCTGCCCTAGGAACAATCGTGACTTTAATCAATACAGTTGTTTCTTAATCGAATGCTACGAATATTGTATTTTAAGAATCGGCTGACTATATCATGTAGATTCCATAGAAAAGATCGGTCTAATCAAAGTTTTGATATATGGATTTATATAGATCTTAATACATTCCTAAATTTGACTTAAGTCGGTGGACTATATGCTATAGTTGCAAGAGAAATATTAAATTATTTGGTAAGTATATTACTTTTTTATACTTATTAATTATATACACATATCTTAATGATTTCAATACATTATGCATAGATGGAATGGATAGACGAAGTGGAGATCGGCAAGGAGTATACGAAATTCGGCACGTTTGATTTTAGACCATTCTTTTAGTTTATTATTCTTATGAAATGATGAAAACCTTTTTACTTCGATTTTTATTCGCATTAAGTTTGAATTAACTTCCAAAGTATATATACATACATAGGTTTTCCTTTTCCTTGCAAACCAAATTCTTTTCATCTATATTTGTTTGTGTGTGTGTGTTTGTATGTGTGTGTGTGTTTGTATGTGTGTGTGTGTGTCTGTGGGTATCTTTTGTGTGCCTTTAGTTGGGGCATTTCAAGTCCAATTTACTTAGTAAATCACATTCACATTGACACAACAAGATTGGAAAAGAAAGAGCGTCATGTTGGCTATTGGTAAGGCTGTTGAAAACTAAGGGTCACTTGGCCATCCGCCCACAATTCTGACCCGTCATCATTCATCCCCTTACCCCTGGTCATCTCATTCCCATTCACCCGTGGCCATCGCTACCAGCTATTGGAGTTCAGTCTGTTTCAGTGCATTAAGCAGTTTATCACGTTAAAAGATTGAATAGGAATGTCTTCAGAAAAGAAGAAATAAAAAAAATAAGATAACCATTTCGACCAAGTCAAAGACACACTTGAATTGCCTTTGTGATGTTTTTAAAAGCAAAATCAACAATAACAACAAGAGCATGATGAAAATGCTATTCAATCTCTTATTACTCACATAATCAACCCAATCCTTGTGCACACTTGAATCTATTTCCTGAATCCAGATAAGATTTTGCAAAAAGAAATAAATTTGTGTGAAATAGAAATATTGAAAAATTTTATATAATTTTATCGTTTTAGTTGTACTGTGTGTGTGTGTGTGTTTTTTTTTACTTTTCTTGCTTGAATGCAGTTGTATTTGTTGGTTTCTGCAGTTGCGTGTTATCCTTATTCTCATACTAATTCACATTCTTGTCGTCTATGTTTCCATCGTCTGCTTCATTAAGCGCCTGAAATTATGCAAGCAAACTTTAATCCCCGGCAAAAGGCGAAGGAGATAGCGCTAAGAAATATGTATATGTATATGTATATGCATGCATTAGTACTTGGTAACACGCTCTCTCTCTCTCTCTCTCTCTCAAGCATCCTCTCCTCTCGTTCATTATCAACACTACACAATTTTCTCACTTATCTTTAGCCATTTTATGCATTAATGGCGCGACTTTGTGTAGTTGACGCTTTATTCCATTTTGTTGATGAGCAAACTCTACCAAGGGCAGCAGTGGGCGTGGCCCAAAGAGTTGCCTTTAATTGAGTTGCAGTGTGAAAATGCTGCAACTAACTGTTAAAACATTTAATCAACAAAAAAAAAAAAAAAAAAAAAACCAAAAAGTAATTTTTAAAAAAGAAAATAAGAAATATGAGTGCTTCAGTTACAGTTGCGGCGGCATCTAAACGATGCACCGAACTTCCCCCGTCGATCCAACCGATTGTTAGCCAACAACCAACAAACCAAACGAACCGAAGTGAATCCAAAACATCCATCCATATCCATCGATAGATGGCTCAACCAAAATGCAATTAGTTGCCACAATATGGCGACAGTCGACAGTTTTATTGACGTCACTTTTGGGGGCGGCAGAAGCTATCCAAGAAAAAATTGACAAAAAAAAAAACCAAAAAAAAAAAAAAAAAAAAACGCTAGCAAAAATGTAAATGGAAAATGAAAATGAAAGATGACAGTGACCACAAGTTTCAAAAATCACTAATGGATTTTTAATATAATAAATAATAGGAGTATGTACGTAATTGGGTTTATGTCTGTGTGTGTGTGTGTGTGTGTGTGTGTGTGTGTGTGTGTGTGTGTGAATAGGAGTGGGAGTGTATATCAGCATGTCTAGCGATGCCACCGTGACGCCAGGGATACTCATATCACGAACATGAATTGATATTTTCTATCATCTCTTTCTCTTTTGTATGTGGCCAGTGTCCATAAAAAAAGGTTTGTTGCCATCCATTAGAGTTGACAAAACCTTTGGACTTGTACCGTTCCCCACTTATCTTTACCTTTGGTTAAAGAAAGGGACATATATACATACATATATACGCATTTATCCACTGTACACCCCTTTTTTACGCACCCACACACACACACACACACACACACAAACCTACACCTTGTTCAGTAAAGGCATTGAAATAATTGAATAGATACACCATTATTTCCATTAATGGGTTCGGCAAAAGCTGTCTCCTTTAGGTCACACACATATACACGAACACATACACACACACACACACATAGATACACAAAGTGCTATTTTAGGCCACAAAAACCACATGAAAGTTTTAGGTCTTTCTCCATCTCCCATCAACTGGAAGTAAACTACATTTTGCTTATAGAATTGGAGTTGGAGTAAAATGACTGATGGACAGTTAGTTATCAATACCTAAGATATTATTTAACTGTATAATACATGAAAAAATATATATATACATATACATAAATCCATATGTTTTGTGAATATGAATTAAGCATTATAAATTATATAAAAATAGACCAACAACAGCAACAAGAAAACACATTAACGTATATACATATATACATATATACATATATATGCATACATACAAGTAAATAAATAAATAAATACACTATCCCGATATATATTTAACAATAAATTTAACGATACGACAATTTATCACACTTTATTTAGTTTGAACTAATCATTCGAGCAAAATTTATTTTACACATATATTTATCATAAATAATTGCCAATATATAGATGAAAATACATATATATATATAGAGAGATCTTTTTATTTGTTTATTATTTTTTTGTTAATATGTTGAACATTTCAATAGTAATATAATGAATAGGGTTATTTCTGCCTTTAACGTTCATTTTTACAGGCTTTACTTTTAACTATCATTCATTCACTCTGTACAATTAAGAGAAAATTTATGTCATTGATCGAAACACAATCATTTTGATATATCCGTATATATATATATATATATTTATATGTATATATAGATATTTGTATTTATATATGAGCTTGTGCATACAGTATTGGGTAATTCGTTGAGCGAATCCTGCCAATTGAACGAAATCAATAATTCATTAAAATAATGTATGCATAAAGGCTGCATATTTATGGCTATTGCCTATAGGGCGATAACAGCAGCAACAATAGCAACAGCTACAGCAACAGCAAAAATAGCAATAACAAAAAGGATAAACTATGCAAATCGGGTCCAATATTTATACATAAATAACCAATTGGTGTCAAAATGGACCTTTTCTACCAACACATTCAAAATGGTAGCAACAACAATATATGTAAGTAGTTAATAAGTAAAACTGATTAACTGGTATAAGTTCTGGTTGAACAGCATATTGAGAAGTTATATCCAAAATTTATGTTTTCCTTTCACTGACTTCTAGTTATTTTTTTTAAAATTTAAAATCAGCAAGTTATGTCTGGTAACGCTGGAAAATGAAATATATCGATAATTATCTGTTAACTGCATTTGGCTCTGTAATTAACATTAGTGTAACAAACGGAAATAACTTTTGAAATTTTCTATAATCTATTATTTGATCAGATTGTTTTCGATTGCATAAATGTTACGATTATACAGTTATTTAATTTTTTTTTTTATTCAGTTTTGGATATTGTTATAGTATACATTTATGTTCTATGGTCCTATGTTCCAGGGTATAAATAGAAATCCAACAGAGGCAAAAAACGGAAAGATTGCGCGGCGGGCGAAACAATCAAGGAAGCACTTAACCGAATGAAGCACAAGTAAACAAATGAAAGTAAGCAAACACAAGACAAGCCATAGAGCAAATAGCCAGGAAGTGGGATAGAAATATACATAAAGAGAGTGAGAGAATGATGGAGAAGAGGCAAAAGTAAGTAAGTAGATGAAGACGTCGAACAAGACGCAAGGCAATGAAATAAAATGAAAATGCATTAAGTATGCAGATGCAGTTGCCATTGCCATTGCCCAGACTACAAGTTGAAGTTAGATTCGGATACGGATTCGGACTTGGTCTTGGTCTTGGTCTTGGTCTTGGTCTTTCTCTGGGTCGTAGTCGGTGAATTGTACTTGGACTTGGGCAAATAAAGAGGGAAAAGAAGACAGAGAGACAGACTGAGAGATGCTAACGGCCATAACGAAGTTGCAACTAGAATGATAGCTGGGCATTGCCAACCAGGGCAGTCATCATTTTGATACATGATGGTCATGATTATACGACATGGGCTGGGCATTGACCAGCTGCTGGACTTGTCACTATATAATGCACTTAAATCATTTTTATGTACAACAGATATTGAAAGAGCTTTCGCAATCTTAAAGTTCCAAACAATATTCTTCAAATTAACTCGTGAAATATACAAGAATAATAAAAAACAAAGAAAATAAAAAGAAAAAAAAAGGAATATAAGAAAAAACTCTTCTTTTGCTGCTGCTGCTGTTGCCTGCCACAAACTGTTGTCATATAACTTTTTCTATTAGTTTCGATTTTGATAAATTCTGATGTGTCTTTAATGTCACTTGTTTCCTATATTCCTTCATTCCATCAAACCCCTCCTGTTGTGTCTATATGTCGCTCTCTGTATTTCTCGATATTATTAGCCTTTTAGCCAGCTGTTGTATCTGTAAGTTATCTGCAAGTTGTGTTTTGTTATTCCATATTGTCCTAAGTAGAGGAAAATTTTACTGATGAGTTTTTTTTTTTTCTTCTTTAGACTTACATCAATAAAAGTAAAATCACTTATCGATGGGAATCGATGGGAATTTCTAATACAAAACCAATTTCAATATAACATGCTTATGTTGAAAATGGCAGCACGATTTAAAGATTACCAAATTTGTTAAAAGATCTAACTAATATTAGTTTAGTAAATTAATAATTAAATTAACATAGTTTCACCATTAATACAAATTGCAAATTTTCAGTCCAATGCTTAACCTTCAAATTAATTTTATTAATTTTCACATTTATCTAAAGTTTTGAGAAACTATTATGAGTAGAAAAGTTTGAATTTGCATCTTTATTTAAAATTGGTTAAAATATTTGAATTGTATGGCATTAATTGAAAATAATGGAACTTATTTCTATATGGTTTATTTCATCGGGATTCTTAAGCTATGGTAATCCTATCATATACAAATTAAAATTGTTTGGTTTTTTTTATCTGCTATATTTTTAATTACAATATAAATAATTTATATAATTTAATCATGAGAATATTTCTTAAATATTTATAACTTGACCATATTTATTTTTTGAGTTTCTTTTTGTTCATCCATCTGAATCCTTCTTGCCTGATTTTGTTTTATGTTTTATTCTGTTAAATGTATTATAAATATGTACATAATAGTTTTCATTAAAGAGTTTCAGTTAATTGGCTTATTACTTACAACATTGGACCTTTTGCTATCCGTTGTAAATATATTACCCCCGCTAATTTACTAACGTTAATTAATGGTGAAATCGAAAATGTTCGCTTTGAACTTTTTGAAAGTTGAGTCGTTCGAGTGGAAGTGGAGAAACCGCGCTAGCCACACTTGAAGAGGTAAACCCTTCCATCTTTATCATCTCCTGCCAGCCATCTCACTCACTCACACATTATACTATGTGCATGGCACAAAGGAAATGGTACACTTTAACCATACATACATACATACATACATACATACATGCATACTTACATATACATACATACATGGAAGGAGCCAACGCAAGCAGAAGCCAAAGCCGAAGCTGAAGTTTGAGGCAACTGCCTTGTGGTCGCTTTAACCCGCACCAAAAAAAAAAAAAAAAGTGGAACGATGCGAAAGGAGAAAAATTGTTGCAAAATTGTCTGGCTAAGGAGGGAAAAAGTGCCAAAATACATGGGTGGGGGGAGTGGTGAAAAGAAGTGGAAAAACCTTTTAAGTTTTTTCAACGCAAAATTATTGGAAATCACGCAATGGCTCTGTTCCGTCTCTGGCTTCAGCTCTGGGGTAACCATGGATTTCCTTTTGCGATCTTTCTATAAAGTAATTTATATATTTCTTAATTTGCCAGGCGCAAAAACTAAAGAAAAAAAGGAAAAAATAATAAAAAAAAACCGAAATGTAAAGGAAAGCACAAAAAAGAAAGAAAAAAAAAAAACTTAAATCAAATGAAATGAAATACTATATAGAAATCGATATGGATATGGATAATACACGCATTGCATTGAAAGCGATTTTTTGGTGAGTGCCGGAAACGGATATCGAGAACGAGTAGCCACGATTCGCCGTCAATGGTGAAATGGCAAGGGGTGTGAAGCTCTGGGGCGATAGAGAGAAAGAGAGGGCGAGAGAGAGAGGGAGAGAACGGGAAAAAGAGAGCGAGATAGAGGGAGAAAGGGGGATGGTTGGTCAAAATGGGTAACGAAAAATCTGAATGAGCATAAGAATAGGAATGGTCGGCACCTTAGCTCAAGGTCTCCAAACATTTGATTTTGCCATACGCTTGAGCAACTAATTTTGCATGCAGCTCACAAAGGCAACAGCCAGGATTGGGAAATGTCTGGGAAAGGGGGTGGGGAGTTCGGGGATGGCAAAAGAAAAGGGAGTCACGCAGACGATTGATTTGGAAACGGGCCATTGTCACGCCGTATACAATACATACATACATACACACATATACATACACACATATACATACATACATATATATATATATATGTATATTTATATATCGAGGTGTGGATCAAATACATACAATAAAATTCAATACATAACTCAATATGCTGAATACTTGAAATTGTTATCGAGCAGTCCCCAAACTTTTTAGCCACACCTCGTTTATATGTATGTATGATTGTATTTTGTATGTATGTAGATGTACTTGTATAAAACATCCAGCCAGACTTATTTAGTGGCAGTAAAAAGGATTTCGACCTTCTCTCAACTCGTATATCTGTTTCTTACTTAGAGATGAAAGCAAATCAAAACGGATTTCTTTTTCAATTTTTTATACCCTTCGAATAAAGGGTATATTAAAAATAAATCATTTACAATTATATCAACCTATATACATATGTATACATACATAGATTCTCGATCAGGACAAAGGTTTGAATTGATATAGTCCTTTCACTAAATTAGTCTGTCTGATAATATAAGTTTTTTTTTTTTTAACTACAATTTAGACCGGATCACTATATATAATAATATATACCCAAGGAACGATTGATCTACAAAAGATCAACTAAATTGTTGGTTTTCTTGCCTTATATGAGATTTGAATTTAAAAATTGACGTTCCTTTTTACTCAGATTGTTTTGATTTATTTTTATAATTTGTTAACTGCATGTAAAGGATTAAAAATCATTTAAAAATTGTTTTATTTGAAAAGACTTGTCTGTTATTTTGTTAAGATTTGTTTTTTTGTTTTATAGCATATTATTAGAATTACAATGAACATCTTGTTGCTTGGGATTACTGATCACCAAGGGTATCAAAATCTCGGCATGACCAAAGTTAACCCAGGTTTTTAGTGTTTTTTTTTTTTTTTTTTTTTTTTTTTTGGTTATCCTTGGCATTGGGATCCATCTCTGAATCTATCTGGATGGGACTAACACGTACGAGAAATACAAACAAATAAACATACACATATATACACAATACAAACACGCACAGGAATATAAAGCCACAGGGCACACACAGACATGTGTCTGTGTCTGAAGTTTGTTAGTTCGAACACGAAATATTTTATTATTATATATAATTTGCCATTATGATGATTATACGTGGGAATTCCGAATTTAGCTAGATGAACATCGAGTATTGCATACTTTATGGCATTGGGGACGAAATCACAGTCAGGATAAGGATAAGTATGTGGAGAAAAGTTGACCAATTGAATACTGTTTGGCCACCAGATGATTACCAATGTTCATGCACTTTTTTCAAAATTCAATTTTAACCAGATCAAACGATGTGATCGTTAACATGAAACTGAAAATAAAGACTTGCAAAAATAAAATAAAAACATTTCGAAAAAAAAGAAAAACTGATTTTTTAAATCCTATTATCGATTTCAAACGGAATTGGCAGAAGTTTGCAAGATTGATTCCGTTCATTCATTTTGTTAAAACTTCAATTTTCTTTTATCTTAGTTTTCAATTTCCGTTATAACGCAAGATCTGAAACTCAAGGATTCGTTCTATTGTTTTCATTTGTTCCACGTTTGGCAGTTTACATTTCCTTTTTGATAGTGATACCAATGGACAGGCTAGGAAATTGATACGACAATTCCATTAACGTAGAGTTGGTTGAACCGCAGTTGAACGAATAAGAGGATCTTGCTGAAGGATTGTCAATGCTGTGACAGGCAGACATCAGAAAAATTGCCTGATGAAATGAGTTCTTGTGCATAAATTAAAACAGAAGTTTTGCATTCATTGCAAGTGGTGGCAAAGTGTTGAAGGGGGTTGAGGATTTGGTAAGATTTGCGATTTGGTTTGGGGGTCGTTGTTGAAAAGCTCAAGTTTTCACTTAATTAACTGCAATAAGAAACTAAAATTAACCCGAAAGATGAAGGCTGCATACAGACAGAGGAAAAACTTTTCCATCATCCTAATAATGATTATAATGATGATGATGATGATGATGATGATGATGATGGGTATAATGATAATGATAAAAATGATGTCGATGCAACAAAGGACTGAGTGCCGAGTCTTGTCATAATTCTGTTAGCTAATTTGCATCGTTATGAATTAATAGAGGGACGTGATAGGGCGTAGAATATTCCATTCACTCACTTAGATATGCTATATTACATGTATATATGTATATACATATATGTATGTATATGTAGTACATGTGTATGTATGTACATATATATATATATAGATTGACCACTCTTGACCATGTTCATGGAATAATTATTGCGTTAATAATTAGTAATCGGGGTAACCATTTGTTGGCCAAATGAACACTTGGCAACACGGCAACATTTATTATGTTGCTAGCAACATGTTGGCGCGTGCCTCTTCTCAATTGGCCCATTCTCAATTCGTGTGCCTTTCGGTGTGTAGGTCTGTGTGTGTATTCGTTAGTGGATAAGTGCTTCGCATCGTTCATGACGAGTCCTGCGGCTGGCTTCCGGCTTTGGCATCAGTGTTCGTGCGGCAACGAGGCGCATCGGTGGCAAAGGCAATTCAAAGTCCGACTACAAAGTCCGCAGGACATTATCAAAGTGATCCGAATGTCGAAATTGTTTTTCCCTTATATTCTTTTGCAGTTAAAGACAAAAGTTCTTTTCACATTTTGTTTAAATTGTTCTTGTTTTTGTTCTTATTGCGTTGCGTTTCGTTTCGTTTGGTTTCGTTTCTGTTTCTTTTGGTTTTGCTTTTGGTTTTTTGAAGTTGAATGCCCCCTCCTTCCCCTCCCCCTCACTCACAGAAAAAAAGGCACAAGAACAAGAACAACAGCAAAATTTCAAGTATTTCCGGTAGAACCGGAGCAGAAGGCAGAAGGCAGAAGGCAGTAAGAGTCAGTGAGAGAACATACTCCAAGTGCCGTCGTTCCTGTGTATTGCTTTTTTGCATTCCGCGCATTGCTCGACACGCAAAGGCGAAACGTAGCCAAAAATACGCTGAGGCACTTTCAAGGAGTCCAAAAACCGAAACGAAATGAAACGAAACGCAATGAAAGACAAAAGCAATGGCAGTGGGAGCAGCACTAGCACCAGCAGCAGCAGCAGCAGCTGAAAAAGCAAAAACAACAGCAACAGCAACTTAAATGGAGTTTAAGTTAACCTTTATGACCGCATTTACCACTGTTTCGCCTCTTCCGCTTGCCAAACTGTGCATCAATGTCTTCGTTTTTGGTTTGCTTAAAGGCAGTCAACTGAATGGATATAAAACACCAAGAATATAAAGGGCCTAAAACAATGCGGTTAGCCAAATGCCCATATCTGGTCGGATATTACAATATCGTAAAATGAAATTAAAGCAAGTGAATGACAAAAGGCAAATTAGAAATGGCCAATTTCAAAAAGAGAGGTTTACTCATTGCAATTGCAATGGTATTCGTACTTCTGTTTGCACATTTAACAAAAATTTTCCAATCAATTGAATCAATTTAATTTTAATTAGAACTGCAAGCCAATTGCTCGTTCAAGTTATCTTTTATCTCGTTATTTCTTTAATCAACTGATGCCAACTGGACTTCATATCTAAATTCTTTCAATTTCCTTTATTGTTTTGCTTTATTTTTCATTAAGTTTAGTTAAAGGTAAATAATTTACCTAAATGCCTAACTGCTGCAACTGTGGAATGTTCAAGACGACGAGTTGGTAACATTTTCAATGTTTTATCCCTCATTGTTTAAGCCACCAGCAGACGACAAATATTTGAAGGTGAAATTAAACAATGAGAAGAAAAGTAATTAATAATAGAGTCAAGCTTTTTTCCAAATTACATTTCCCTTTGCCTTCTCGGTTTATTTGTTCGCTTATTTCGTTTTCTTTCTTGTTGTTATTCTATTAATTTTTTTTTTTTTTTGTAGTATACTTTTTTACGTCATTCTTCACTTCTTCACTTCTTTCTTCATCGTGATGTAATAATACTCTCATCAGATGGCAGAGTTTAATGTAATATTTATTCATTTGTGTAGAAATATTTATTTTAATTATTTCAAATATAAAATATAAGATCAGCAATAACAAGAAAAAAAAAATACCAAATTCCGTTCAAAATATTACCAAAAATGTATTAACCGAAATTGTAATCATATTTAATATCTACATATTACAATAATTATTATATTAAAAATCATATTTTCTCAAGTGTTATCTAATGTCACGTGGGCCAATGGATTTGTGCCATTGCAATCATCATCAACATTGATGTATGTATATACATACATATGTATGTATGTATGTATGTACATAGTTGTTGCTATTGGAGTAGCATGTGGTTATGTTGGTTGTGTTGTAGAGCAACCACAACTGTTGCGGCAACACTTTTGCTTTGAAGTAGAATGCCACTTGAGTCAAGTGCAGTTCAGAGCAACTGGCAACTGGCAACGGGCATCGGGTAACGGGCAACGGGTAACGGGCAACAGGCAACAGGCGTCGGCAAGCAGCAAGCGAGTTGTTGACAGTTGTCGTCGGTATGTTTTGGTAGAAAGGTGTATCCTTGTCAACATTGAAACACATTCACGGCAATCTTTCGCCTTTTCCTTCTTTATCTACCACCATCTCCATCTCATTTTATAGCTCTGCCTCTATCTCTCTCTCTCTATCTGTCTGTCTGTCTGTCTCTACCGGTTTACCTTATTTTTGCCCTTTCCGCGCCAACAGAAAGCCAAGTAAAAGTTAACTTAAGCAGCTGCCAAGTGACTTGAAAGTACTTGAGCGCATCCTTAAGCAGGATATCAACTGGCAAAAGCGCTGAAAGGACCAACAACCAAGCAACTCTGTGTTTGTGCCAGTATTTTCTCTGGCTCCATCTCCGTCTCCATCTCCATCTTTGTCTCTGTCTGTTTCTATTTTCAACCAGTTTGTCTTACAGCGAAACGCATAAAAATGTAAGTACGAAGCAACAACGACGACAACGACAACTACAACAACAACAACACAACAACAACAACAACAACTACAACAACAACATCAACGGCGACAACATTGCAACCACTGACAGGAAATCTCAGTTACAAACTCACACGAGACGCTAACAATAGAGATGAGCGTATGTGGTAGCCATATATCGTATTTAAGACTTAATCAAATGAATCAAATTAATCGATTAATGAAACACAGTATAATAAAAAGAAAAATAATTGAAATTGATTTAAGTTTATTATAATCAATTCTTCCATATTTAAAACTTTAAACCGGAATAAAAGCGTATTGCAGATTATATATGTATGATTATACATACATACATATGTATGTATACGATTTATACTCGTATGTTTTTTTTGTTTTCTTTATGTAGAATGATCAAATTTACGCATCTCTAATTGTAAGTTTTGTGTCCACCGACTGTCGCGACCACCGTTGGCATCACGTTGTGGCCTTTTATTAGATACGTGCTGTATCTTTGTTTACCAACTTTGATGGTGTTAATGCTGGCTTGTTGTTGTTGCTATTGCTCACAGCCAGACCAGACCAGACCAGACCAGCCAGACCAAACCAAACCAAACCAGACCACACTAAACCAGCCCAATTCTATCTAACAAGAAGCTCTTGGGGAGCGGTAAAGAAACTGGGAACAAAGCTTCGTTCACGCCACTGATATATATCAGAGAATGTAGACGACACACCAACACATGCCCAGACACTTATAAACGCACACATTCCCTATAAAATGGGGCACAACAAAGTTCAGTGTGTGTGGCAATATGTATGGGGGAGGGGGGGGATAAAACCTTGACTTTTGCCCTAAAATCCAAAGGTGGAATAAGAGTTTAAGCTTTAAACTTTTAGCTGACGCTTGGCTGCCTGAGTTAACCAATATAGGTAAATCTATAGATACAGTATACATATATATATATATATATATATCTATGTATGTATGTATATATTTATACATAGGTGATTGTAACTAAACTACAATAGAAGAAAACATGGCAGAGCGTAACGAACAAGAAACAGAAACTTGTATAAAAATTTAATTAAAAACTGCAATTGCCTGATTTCTACTACCGAAACGAAACTAGAATGTTAACCCACTTCCCTCATCACCCCTCATCACTCTATCACACAACCACATACACACACACACACACACACAGAGTCTACATATATGTATGTATATACATAGGTAAAGTCTATATATTCTATAAATATATAAATATATATATATATATATATATATATGTATATATACATCGTTGCCTGCATCGTTGCAGCAGCAGCAACAACAACAACAACAACAACAACCGGACAGGAATCGGACACCGCAGCAACACTCGAAATGCATTAAAAATTCAACAGCAATTGTGTTTGGGTCCAATTGGAGGTCATGCAAGGCGGCAAGGCTGCTGCGCCAACTCCTTTTCCTGTTCCATTGAAAATTTTCATCCTGCCCAGTGGCGTTGTCAAAATGAGAGTTAATTCAATCAAAACAGATTATGGAAATTAACTTAATATATTATATGATTATATGATTTTTCGATATCAGAAGTGGTTTATAATCTTTGAAAATTGATTGGTGAAAATATATGTATCATGTGATACATGTAAAATATGCAATATACATATATACATATATATATACATATATGTATATATATGTATATATATATGTATATGTATATTTTTATATTCATATATACCATTATTATTCCCCATAGATATTAAAAAATATTAATCAACTTAAATAGCTAAGAGAGTAAAATGATAATAACTTTTTTTCAAGTCCTAGAAAAATTAATATATCAAATATAGTGACCATATTCATAATGATTTTCATATAAAAAATATGATAATTCTGCAAAGAAATGGATCGATCCCAGTTGAAATTGTTGTGGCTACGTCCCTTTGGGCATTTCCGCAAGACAGCGAGACGACAATACACAACGAAAATAATAAAAAAAAAAAAAACTAAGGAAAAACAACAACAAAAACAAGAAGAATCAACAACAACAACAATAACAACAACAAGAAAATCAACTGAAAACTGTAAACCTCCAACTGCAGCGATGGCGATGGCGATGGCGGCGACGGCAATCGCATGAACCGGAAATGCGCAAAACTAACGGATAATGGAAAATGGCGTTGGCAACTGGCGCAACCGAGTGTGGCCTTAAATGGGGCGACCCGGAATGGCAATGGACGACACGATTCCCCCCCATAACCCCCCCCATAACCCCACACTCAATTCCTATACACATTTCCCATTTTCATTCCCGTTGCCGAAAATTACTAACCCACACCACGCACACACCCAATGCAAAAACAAAAAAAAACAAAAAAAAAAAGAAACAAATCGTACCCTCGAAAAAACCAAAAAGAGAAAGAAAAAAAATATACTAAATGTCATGGTTATGTTTACATGCGGTGAAATTAAGCGGAAGTGGCCGTTAAAGTTTTTCGCTCCGGCTGCTGCAATTAAAGCAAATTAATGCAGAATTAATTCTGTGTTGTGACCAAGAGCAGGGTGGAGATGGCAATGATGTGATGTGTTGACTGCTGGCTGCTAGCTGCTGGCTGCTGGCACTTTTGCTGATGTTGATCCTGATGATGACTGTAGGTAACCATGTGGAGGAGGCATATGTGCAATCAGTAAAAGCTGTAAATTATCAAACGCATCATTCAATGATCTGGGGAACGAGAATTGGTCTGGCCTGGTGTATGAGTTTCCCAGATGTGTGTGCGTTTGTGTGTACTCTTGTGTGTGTGCTCTTGTGTGTGCCCTTGTGTATGTGTGTGTGTGTGTGTGTGTGTGTGTGTGTGTGTACTTGTGCTTGCGGTACCACAAACATTGGACGTAGCATGTGGTAATGAAGCGAATGCTCCATCTAGCAGGCAAACATATGTACATACTATCAGAGAAGCAACAATCTAAGCGAGCCAATCTAATGCCAAATCGGAAAATGTTGCAGAAATGTGCCAAAAAATTTGCATCAACGAATATGGATGGATGAAAGAATGAATGGCAATAAATTGATATAAATGTGTATGATAAGAGGCCATTACTTTTTTTTTCTTTTTTTTTTTTTTTTTTGATATGAAGTGATGTTTAATGATGACACAATCCTGGAAAGAGCTGTGGTAATTATGTGATTGTATAATTAAAATTGGCGGCTAACGTGGCCTTAAACAAGGTCCTAGCCTCTGGCACGCGCACGAAAGTGAACTTTTTTGAAGTGTACGAGACCTCAAGTAGGCCAAATAAAGGCACAAAAGTGTCAGATAGAGTTTGTCTTTTAGTTGAGCTGGCTTTGGCCTTAGCTTTATCGACTTAATTGCTATTCCAAACATGTTGCACTTCATTGTTGCCACACAGAACCACACACACACACACACGCACACACTCGCACACACACACACAGAGGCAGCATAGAAGCAACAGGATAGAGTGTGAGAGAGTTGGGAAAATATGCCTTCGACTCTGCGGTAATTAAATTATGTGCAGCTGCGGATGTTCTAGGCGACTATAGGAGAAGGCAAACCATTCCAAGACATTTGGGCAAATTAAGTTTGTCTTTTCCATGCCCCCACCGAATGGTCCATGAAATATAAGTCAAGTGGAAGAGGATGTGGAACAGTAGCTACTGCGTCTTTAACAATGTATCATATCTATTGTAGGAGTATTAGTATTTTCTTTATTTTTTTTATTTTTGTTTTTTTTTTTGTTCATTTCAAAATATTTATCACTATCACTTAAGCAAAGAAAAAACCCAAAAAATTTCTCTAATTACTCATAAATGGCTTTACTCCGTCTGCCTTTCACTCGCTCTCTCTCTCTCTCTCTCTCTCTCACTCTCTCACTCTCTCTTTTTGTTTTTCTCTAGTCTTTAACATTTTACTGTCCTATTTTAGTTGGCCACTTTTCACTTGGCAAAATTCGAAAACAAATTGCAAATACTTAATATTTATTTATTTGACATTTGTTTTCTTGTTTGCCTATTTCTAGTTTCTTGTCCTTGTTAGAATGTTGCCACTCCTGTCCTGTCCTGTCCTGGCCTCTCCTGGCCTGTCCTGTCCTGTCCTGTACGGTGTGTCCTGTCTGCCCTATTCTGTTAATATTCGATTCGGTTATATTTGCCAGCCTGTTCAGAATACATTTAAGTCTATTTGACTTTAGTTGTCATGAGTTTTGTACGAAAGGCTTTCGGTTTCGACATGTGCCCATAATTGTTTAACATTTTAATTAGTTTTTGCTAGAAATGTACTCTACGACTGCAATATTGCTTTAATGCCAAACAAGAATTCATGAATATGTAAAATAAATAAACAGAGGAGCACAAAAGAAAAAAAAAAACCAAAAAGAATAAATAAATAAATATATAATCAATTATGCAAAATAAAACGTTGAAACAAAAACTCCAGCAAGAAAGTTAACCAAATGACCAGGATTATGGATCTAGTTTGTACATTTTCATATATTTAAGTCAATTTTTTTTTTTGTAATTTTCTTCGCAAAAAAAAATGTTTCAAAAAAAAACTTCAATTTGAAATCATTTAAAATGGGACAAATTGACAATAAATCAATTTAAAAACTTTAAAATTTTTGATATTTGTTTTTAAACATTTTCCCATTAACAACAATCACAATTTTCACATAATACAATATATTATTAACTTTATATCATTTTCTATTGCCTCAAGTACTTTTTGACAAGTTTTCATTTTCGATTGCAGCAATTGGAAAAGTTCTCTTAGGAGCAATTGATAGAAATTTAATGTGTAACATATTGTAACCCCCATGACTTGACTATAAAAATTTTGAAAAAATTACCAAGTAGACAAATTTAATACTCTAATAAAAATGAAAGAAATACAAATGTAGTTAATTGGATTGGATATACTTTAATAAAAAAGAAATATTATTTATTTCATTTATGTATATATTCCATGTAAATTGGAAAAGTATATGTGTATACTTTTTGGGGATTAAATTGAACTAGTTCCAATTTTAATTTATTGAGATTTTATATATGTAGTTCCGCTACTAATCATAAAAGTGGTTCAATTTCCATCTGGTGAAGGAGAGAAAGAGATTTTGTTTAATCTTTTGTTAAAAAAAAACCCGTTATAGTTGAACTGTATTAACTATAATTATATGTATATTAATAAGTGTTTAACTAGAAAAATATTGGTATTATATACATATATATACATATGTATTTATGTTTATAGAAACATAAAGTTAACATTGTCCATACATATGTATATACATACATACATACATGCACATATACATACATACATATGTACGTATTTGATAGTGAATATAATATAATATTAGTGCTGAAACTTTTTTCCTCTCTCATTCATATTTTGCCTTATTTTTTTCTAGTCGACATATACACATACATGTGTATCCACATATGTACATACATACTTACATATACATACATATTTACACAGTAGCCTCCTACTCCATGTCATCATCATCATTATCATCGTTGTCATCGTTATCGTCATCATCTTCGCTGGATGATGGTGCTCGCGGCGTTTTCTATAACGCATCCGATTTTATTACATATTGTGTGTTTATTGTCATCGCACAAACACACACCCACACACATATTCACACACACATACAAAGGCAATGGCATACATACATACATATGGACAATCCATGTGTGTCCACACACTATGACAATTTCGTTAAAAATATAGATAGAAAGAAGCTAAAGTACAACAACAAATGGGGAGAATAGCAAAAAAAGAAAATAAAAAAAAAAAACCTAAACCAAAGAGTGAGAGAGTAGAGAGCGTGGGGCAGGAGAGGTAGGAAGGTGGAGGGAGATAGAGCGTAAAAAAAAGGCAATGCGAAAAAAAGCAAAGGCGAAATGCCCTAGAGCACAATAAGGGTTGATGGGAATTTTAGTAAGAATTTTTCATTTCCTTAACATTGTGTGTTTGTATTTCTGTGCCTGAGTGTGTGTGTATGCGTGTGTGTCTGGTGGTGGAGCATTGGATGATGCTCACAAGCAGCAGCAGCAGCAGCAACAACAACAATAAGAAAACCAACGATATAATTCTTACTCCCTCCCCCACCCCCATACTCCATCCCCATGTTGAATTTCCACACATTGTCATACTTGTATTGCGAACCAATGATGTGTCCTGTCCCAACCAATCCACTGATGACAATATTGAGAGGCGGATATTGGCCAGTTGGGTAGATAACTAAAAATATATATATGTATAATATTTGTATGTACATATGTATATACATACATAAATACATATATACACATACATACATATGTACATACATATGTACATATATATACATAGCTACGAAATAAAAACAAAATGTTATAAAATGTTATCAGTGAAATGATGTTTCATCATTAAGACAAAATATATATTTCCCATCTTGTAAAATATTATACATATATGTATGTAAGTTGCTATATATGTACATATGTGCCTATATATTTGTTGATCAAATAAATTGATATGGGAATTGGCATCGAATCTTAAGTTAAGTCTATAACATACATTCATACATTGATTTCGATATATGATTATATAACATATGTGTTTTCCTTTTGATTGAACCATTTGAATACCTTTGCAAAATATACACACATATGATTATTAAATATATTAAGTATACGCACCTATGTACATATATATATACATATATACATATATATATTCATTCTTTTATTTCAATTGTTTTACTGCAGTTTCAATATTGTGGAAAAAAATCTAGTTGAAAAAAATTGCTAAGATTCTAAGTAAAAAACAATTTTTTAATTTGTATCTAAATTTGTTTATTGTTTATTTTTCCGTTGTTCACTTTCAATTTGAACAAAATTAAAATATTAATTATTTCCTTATACAGAATCAAGTTATCTATTTTAGTATTACATTAATGAGTAACATTTTGTGCGACTACTTTTATAAGAATTTTACAATTTTGTGTTTATGAATTTATTGAGGAGAAAAAATGATAAAAACAATAAAAACTAATAAAATGGACGAACTTCGTCCTTGCCGAAGTTCGTATATCCTTCCTTGCAAATCGTCTGTTTGATACCTTGTATATATAATTTACCAGCATTATTCAGATCGCTAGTCAAATCTATATTTAATGAAAAAAAGTTTTCCATACAACAAATTTTTATAGTTCTAGTTAAACTATAGCATATATAGTCTATTGATTCTGTTAAAACTTTATGAAGATATATGTATATACATACAAAATTTAGAACAACGAGCGATTGTTCCTATGACAGCTATATGATATAGTCAACTGATTATGATAAAAGTTGGTGAATGGATTGAGAAGTACATATACATATTAAACTTACAAATTTTGATCCAGACAGGCGAACTGGGTTTGATCGAATATATGTATATATACTTTATATATAGACGTAGATGCTTATATAATAATATACCCTTTAAAAGGGTATACAAAATGTACAATTGGATTTCATTTGTGATATGAGTTTAAGGCAAGTCAAACGAAATGTCGAGTGTTTGAAAAGGTAAAGGGGGCAGGGCGGGGGTTAGGGATAAATTGTCTACTATATAGATGAATTTGCAGTTTATTCATTGCTTGTTCAATTTCGATTAAAAAACAACTGCAACAACAACAACAACAAGTAGAAAACTTGTCAAAGTTCTTGGTTGGCCAACAATCCACTGATAATTACTATCTGGGGAGCAACAAATACTTACATACATACATACATATATGTAACCTTTGTAAGGGTAACAGAGACAGAGAGAGAGAGAGAGAGAGAGAGAGAGAGTCAGTCAGAGAATAAAAAAAAACTTGTCAAGACTTTTGCTATAAGTTTGTTTCGCGTTTTGGCAATCAACAAGGATTGGCAACAAAAACCTGTATACGTTAGCAAAAAGCAAGTGATGTCCCCTAACCCCGAATTCTCCCTTCTTCTATTTTACGATTCCTTCAACCATTTATTTGTACGTCAGTTCACTGACAATTTCAAGTTTTGTGTGCAATTATTTAACTTTTCATAACTCATCTAAACTAATAATGCAATATAGCAACAAATATTTGTTGACAACATACACAACGTTGTGTAATCAACGCGTTAACTACATGCACACATACATACATACGCACATACACACATACATATGTATGTATGCGTGTAAGTGTGGACAACATTGTTGTTGACTTCGTTTTTGCGACCAAATGTTGCAAAATTACTTTATCAACTTCCCCCAACCAGAAATGCTCTTGCATGTGTGCAGATATCGGTTGCTCTCCATCTTCCCATCTTCCCATCTTCCATCTTCCAGTTTCCCATCTTCCATCTTTCATTTCCCATCTTCCATTTCCCATGTACCATCTACCATCTACCATCTACCATCTACTATCTACCATCTGGCATCTTCACATAGCTTATAACCCCATAGTCTGGCCATATTTTGTTGCATTCGCTGGCTTTGTCCTTTCGGCACAGCTCAGCTGCTTGGCTGGCTGACTAATTAAATATGATAAATATGAGACGCAGGCGAAAAGTTTATGCCGTTCATGTCAACATGCCGACTTGCACAAGGATTTTCTTCCTGTCAGAGCTTATAAAGTTGCAAAAAAAAAAAACAAAACAAAACAAAACAAAACAAAAAAAAGATGAAAGAAAATGAAGCCAAGCAAAGCCAAGCTCAGCTCAAGCAATGGCGAAATGTCCTGTAGCAACTTAGTTGCAACATACTAAATATAATTTTAAGTTTCAATTTCCGCTAAAAAAGAAAAAACACACACACAAACATATCAAATTGTCGCTTGTTGTGTGAAGTTGTCACCATCTAGAATTTACCACGCTCTTTCATAATCAAAAAAATATATATAATATATATATAAACATATATATGTATATATATACTTTAATATATATGTATAACGTTTACTAACACCGTTTTTTAACACATAAAAATAAAATATTTCCACTTAAAATATATAATACCTAATTTAGTAAATTTCTATCACATAAAAACAAAATACTTAAACTTAAAATATTTAATACCTAATTTAGTAAATTTTCAACAAAATTTTATCAATATATCACCATATCTTAAGGGCAATTGCATCGTAAAGGAAATGTGCTTCATTATGAATCAGTGTTGTAAAACGCTGTGCAATTCAGAAGACTTAAAATCTGCTTTTCGGAAATTGTAACAATGTTAAGTGGGTATAGCTAAAAATTAATGAAAATACAAGTTTAGATTTCAATTTATATATTTAGTTGATATCTTGGGGAGCGATTTGCGGTTCTTTAAAATAATATTTTACGATTGATGTAAATGATTAGGATTCCCCTGTAGTTAAGAGTAAAACTTACACTCTCTTACAAATGTTAAGTATTCCTTAAATATAGCTTATATATAAATATAGCTTATACAAACCATAAAATTGTGATATAATTTGATTGAATTAAATTACATATCCTTTTCCACTTGAATACCGAAATGGAAACTTAATCGAATTTAAATTTCAACATTACATAGCCTTAAATGATTTTACCTATCTATATAATTATATTTTTAAATAGATAGTTACTATTTTGCACTTATGCATGCTTAAATTAAGTCATAAAAGTAATTGGTTTATTATCAAATAACTTGAGATAAACAATTAAAGAATTTATAAATTGATATAGCAATGCTATTTGCACATATTTAATAAACATAATCGTCTCGATTATTGTCCTTATGAAATTCTTATACCAATCAGGCCATAACGATAGGGAACACTTTTCATTATATATCTATCTCTTTCACTGATTTATAAATGCCAAGGATTCTTAGCGGCTATAACAAGGTAATCAACATGAAATCACAATATATCGATTCAAATATTCTGTTTTTGTTTTGTTTTTCTTCGATCCTTTTTTTTCCTCGTTATTTTCTATTTTTGGTTTTGTTTTTTTATTCCTGTTTGTTTTTTTTTTTCCTCTTGGTTCTGTTTTTTTTTTTTTTTGTTCTTTGCCCCCGATTGTTGTTAAAAGGAAAACAACGCACAATTTAAAAATGCCTTTGTTTGATGGAAGAGTGCAGACAAAGGACACAAGATGAACAAGAACAAGAACAATAATAGTAACAACAACAAAATCCCCACACATACATACATACGCACAATTTTTATGTGTATGTGTGTGTGTGTGTGTATGTGTGGAAGGGGGTCGGTGGGGGGGAATTGAGCGGAAGGCAAATAGAAATGCTAATAAAAAAATTCCAACATCAATCTGTGGAATTTGTGTTGAACATATGCGCCAATAATGTTTCGGCATTCTACTCCCGTCAATCCCTTGCTCCTACAACCAGCCATCCAGCCATCTATCCAACCATCTATCCATCCATCCCAGAGTGGAGCAGAACGGAGCAGAGCAGCACTTACCCGTCTCAAATACAGACAGTTATGGGTAAAGGGGTGGGCAAATGGTGGTGAATGGGATGTTGGTTCGAGCTTGGTCCTGCTTGCATGTCCTTGCCTCGCCTTGCCTCGATGAGGTCGATATGTTTGCTTAGCTGAATGTTGGTGATGATGTGTAAACATTTACATGACGTGCTCCAGTTTATTTTAACCTTTGATCGGGCCTCTGTGTCGACATTTGCCACCTGCTTTGCCACCAAACATCGGAACAGAAAGCTAAGAAGTGAAAGGCGAAAAGGAATGACGGAAACATGATAGATAGAAGAAGGAAGGAAAGAACGAACGAACAAAAATACAAAACGAAAATAAATGAAAAATATTTGCATTAAAAATGACTTGTTTGTTAGGCACGAAGCTGATGCTGGCTGATGCTTTGCCAGAGTCCTTAAAATTGCTTTAAAGTATGCATATACATACATACATATGTAAACACTAATACACACACACACACACACACTTACACATTGCGCCTGGAAAAGGGCAAATGAAACCTCAAGCTCACAATAAATCCTCAACAAAAGATGCTAAAGCGTTTAATGGTTGGGTTAGTACGGGTCAGGTCAGGATTTCGCCAGCTACACATATTCTACATATCCTTAAGCCAGAAACGTGCTGAGAATGGCCCCAGAATAAAAGAATAAAAAATAACCGGATCCAAAATAAAGCAAAGGACAATTATTGCATTGGATCCTTCAAGTCTAAGCTGCCTAGTTAGCATATTAACACTATTCGATCTACTGCGAATATACATACATTTTCATTTATATAATTTATGTTGAATCCGTCAATCAATCAGCAAAATATTCATTCCATTTCAATTTAATTCTAAGTAAATAAAACAGGATGATGGAAAAAAAGTCAATTAGTTGATTGAGCATAAACGGAAACGGCACTCGCTCAAAAATAATATCTCCGATATTTATTATCTGATATCGAAATATGACCAATTCGTAGATATGAGCTATAAAATATAGTCTACCAAAATAAAATATAATAGCTCCAATACAAATTTAGTTATTCATGTCTTCTAGTTTACTGCGGCGGAAGTGGGCGTGGCAGAATTTTAAACATGATCTGCATAGACACTAGACGGATGTTGACACCAAATTTGGTTAGTCTAGGTCTTATAGTCACTAAAATCTAGGGGCCCTTTGGAACAAGGTATGTATTAAATTATTGATCGAAGAACTTATATTTATTATACTTACATATGTACATATATAAGAGGATTGCAAACGATTATTTTACAAGTTTAACAAAAATTTCAAAATTTTTAATATACCCGTTTTCTCTGCGGGTGGACAAAAAAAAATATGTATATGTATATGTATATGTATATGTATATGTATATGTATATGTATAAGTATATGTATATATTCATATTCGTAAAAACAAAAGGCAGACCCTGACACTGATGTTGATCACATGGTAATCACAGCGTCATTCTGCGTAGCCTTTTACATTTTTTTATTGCTTGTTTATGACATTGCCATTTGCCCTCCCCACTGGCATCCCCCTTTCCCCCTATGAACACCCGAAGGATTCACAACTACCTGACGGTTTGGCTTGCCTTTTGCCTTATGCTACACAGCCAACATATGCCTTTTGTTTTTGTAACTGTGTGTGCGTGTGTGTGTGTGTGTGTGTGTGTCTGTGCATGTATGTGTAAATGTGGACAAAGGATATTTGTCAGGCTGGCAAACGATGAATGGGAATGGAGTTATGGGGGGGTCGGTGGCCGAGAGTGTGTTTGGTATGTGAAAAACAAAAACGAGGCAACTTTTACGACCGCATAATCGAAAAACTTCCAAAGAAGAAGGGGGGGTGCTAGAAGGAGGATGAGAGGAGGCCTAAAGCCAGCTTCTTAATGCTTTCCCTCCCAAATACCCCCCCCCACACCTCTCCCCCTCCCTTACACCATATTCTATACTGCTCTTGATGATCCTCCTTCTCGGCATTCCCCATTCCCTTCATCATCATCCACACCACATCCTCATCCTGTTGCCTTTCGCCACTTACTCCTGCTGTATTGCTGCTTTTTGTGTTGTCTGTTGTAAACAGCTGCTTTGACTACAACAACGGCCAAACAAATGGCAATGAGCTTGGACAACTTTTTCATTGTTGGCCATTTCGATGTCTCAGGGGTCCGTCCCCCTCCCCCTCCCCCCTCCCCCCTTTTGTAGCACGCCCCTTGATGTCTGCTTTTGTTAATTGTGTGCGCGACTTTTTGATTTCGCATTTGTCTGCCTGCAACCCTCGATTGTCTCGCCCTTTTTAGTCCCCCCCCTCGTTTAGTCTAAGTCTCCATTAGGAATTTGCGTCTCCTAATTGTTGCACACATGCAAGGCACAGCTGGCCAGACATGTGTCTGTGTATGTGTGTGTGTGTGTGTGTGTGTGTGTGTTTGTGTTTGGCGTCGACCATTTGACTATTTGACTTTGGACTCATTTTGGTGTTTGCTCTAAGACTCGATTTTCGATTTCGAATGCTTAACTAAACGGGTAGCAACAGAAGACTCCAATCAAATCTGATTCCCATTTTAACACATACGAATACTCCTCCTCACTGGAATTGAGTGGCTAAGGTCATTAGAGGCATTTGCATTGTGTACTTTTCTGCCTACTGTCTACTGTCCACTTTCCTTCTTCGTTTGCCAATCTTTGGCAATTCTGTGATAAACAAAAATCGAACATTTTAAAAGGGGGAAAATAAAGCATGTATACATACGAGTATATTGCAACGAGCTATTACGATTTTCAATAACGAATCCTTTGAATTTGATTGCAAATTGCTATCAAGGTCAGTTCAGACGAATTAATTTTGTGATAGAATGAACACAAAATGCTTCATTTCTTATTGATTTCTAATTTAGTCCTTGAAATGAAATAAAATCAATTAAATGAACAATCCGCAACAGCAAATTTATGACAGAAGCTGGCACTGCTTGCATAACTTGTACTGCTTGCAGAAGAAAGCATTGAACGCATGCTATCTCGCTCATTCATATCAGACATTCGTGCATTTGACATTTCAGTGCAAAACATTTATAAGTATGTACATACATAGAAATGTACATATGTATGTACCATATCTCCGATATGTATTGTCCGATTTGAAATTTTGTCAACATTCTACTGAGGTTTGATTCGAAACAAATTTAACCAGCGTACATACAGCGTATAGACGGGTCTTTTAACCAATTTTGGTAGCTCTTATAGTCTTCGGGATCAAAATGCTCATAACTAGGGCCGTGGAAAGCTATCTCGGGCCCTGTGGGTGAAAATTGTCCGGCCCTTGGACAGTTAAACAGTAACCAAGACCTGACCTTATAGGCTTTATGTTTCGTATCATTGCCTTGGTATAACTAAAATTTCTGCAAAATCTCCATTTCCTCCGCCGACTGCTTCAAATTTTCTTATAAAGTTTTTAAATAATAATCTTGGTTCATGTTACCATCGATGAACACCAGCTACTGATACTGATCAAGAATATATATAGGTACTCCGTGAGTTCAGATATGCTTCCTTTTAGAGGGAGGGTATTACTTTTTATGCCACACCTTAAGGATATTTCATGATATTCTTTCCGTAAATTATTAAATCGGAGCACAATGTAAAACATACATATGTAACATAAGATTTCCTATATATATATATATATATATATATATTTATGTATATAAATGGATATATATAATTGTATACAATTTAAATATGAGTTATCAGGCAATAATAAATTGCAGATTAATTGGTTAACCAAAAAGTTTATACCAAAATATATATATATTTTTTTTTGTATAAAATCGATTTCTAGTAGATTATATATAATGCAGTTGTCTTAAATCTTATTTAATAAAGGCCATAGGAAACGAAAATGCAAACATTCGTAAATGCCATAGCAAACATCGTCATCTACCCCTTAATACTCTTTCCTTATCCCTCTTTTTCTACTCCTCTCTTTCTCTCTCTCTCTCTCTCTCTCTCTCTCTCTCTCTCTCTCTCTTCACAATCCACTTGCCACTGGCATGAACTGCTTTTTGGCCAGCAATTTTACGATATTAGCGATAAGCGTTGCTTCGCTAAGGAGGCAATGGTTATACATGGGATGCTCCTCTTGGCGACCACAACAGCCGCAAGTCGATTATAGAAAACTTGTAATAAAATTTTTGTTAGCTGAAACCAACAAACGAAACGGGAAGAAAAAAAAAATAAGAAAACAAGGAAGGAAAATCGAACAAGTGGATGAGGAAGTAGAAGCGATAGAAAATGCAGCTGCAGCATAAGAAAAAAAAAAAGAAAAAAAGGAAAAACCAAACTATCACAAGCATTTTCAGTTGAGAGGAGTAGAGAAGGGGAGAAGGAGTTTGCATTGGAGTGGTGTGGAGTGGAGTGGAGTGGAGAGTAAAGTAAACCGCTGAACACTTGGCAATTGGAAGCTATGAAACAAGCAACCACCAAGATGCAGCAGCTAGCAGGATAAAAAAAAAAAAGTGGAGCGAAAAGCAGGCGTGGCAGTTGCACAAAATTGTGTTTATTTTTCTCTAAACTTTTTTTCTGTCTCTCTCGTATATATGTATATATGTATGTATATACATATACATATATGTATTTATATACATACATATAACCCTATCTCGTTCTCTGTCGCTTTATGTGCCGAGTTTTAGGGTGTTGTGTGGTGTGAAAGGGGGCCGGGTTTCTTGGTTAGATGATGATAGAAAAAGTGGTAACAAAAGCTTCAGTTCATGCAACGTATAAACTGCACTATGGTTAAAGCAAAGGGGCTGTACAATTTGGGCGTGGTCATCCGCTTTAGTATTGAGCCTAAATAAGTCTCTAACGAACTGTAGCACTCAGTTTAGTTCAGTCAGCAGTCCAGCCAATTCACTTAACTACTTTATCATTTTCCCGGGGTTACAAAAACTTCATCATCAAGTCAACTTCATCAAGTCGATTGTCAGCTACAGATACAGATATAACCACACACACACACACACAAACACAGACAGATATACATACATACAGACACACTCGTGTGATTTTCAATTTCATTTCAATTCGCATCCAACGCTTTGTCATGGTCGTCATCATTTTCTTCGGTTGAACTTTCGGTTGACATAGAAATACAAGAGAAATCCGGCGTACGTGATTTTCAGCCTTAATGTCAGTTTTTTTTCTTCACTTTTTTCTCTTTTCCTTTTTTTTTTTTTTTTTTTGTTAGTTAACAATTTGGCACCCTCTTCGACGGGGTCACTAATCTCTTACTCTTTCTCTCTCCTGCTCTATCTATACTTTGCCTTTTCTCTCCTTGCAGGAGCGCGTTATTTTTTTTTTTTCTTTGCCTAAGCCTAAGCCCATCTACAGAGTTGACATCGAGAACTGAATGAGTTCCTCTATTCAGCAGCTTCGCATTACCCCTTCCTTCCTGTCATCCTCTTCTCCTGCCCCATACCTTGTATCCTATATATATGTATGTATGTATGTACATATATATATATGTATATATACACCCCAACACTGTTTGACTGGGCTTATCGTGCAAAAGTTTTTAAGTTTCGATTCGTGTTCGGCATACGTAATAGGAAAATTTTTGGCATTCCTTCTCTTTCTGTCACATCATCATCATCATCATTATCATCATCATCATCGTCATCGTCATCGTCATCATCATTCTGCTTGCTTTTGACTCGCTTAGCTTTTTCTTGTATTTTTCTTTTTTCTTTTTTTGCATTCGTTTCTTTTCATTCCTTTTTGCTTTTACAATGCTACTTTTCAATTTGCAGATTTCAAATTTTTCGTCTTTTTCTCATGTTAAAGCTTTTTTTTTTTCAAGATATAAATCATTCAATTTTTCGGCAATTTTTCAGCAATTTTTCGGAATTTTTCTTTAAGAGAGCAACATGAAAAATTGATTGCAATTCTTTTATAATCGATTTGAATAATTTGAATTGAAATTAATTTCATATTTCAATTTTTCAAGTTCATTTTGGCAAGCATTTAACCAATTTTTACCTACCCTATGTATATATGTATGTATTTTTGGTAAAAATTTGACCTTCAAGTTGGCTTATTGTGTGTAGTATGTATGTATGTATGTTGTTTGTTGTTATGTTTGTCGATAAGCCGCAAAATATTCATGGGCACATGGAACTTTGTTTTTGGTTTACTGTTTTCCTTCTTCTTTCTTGGCTGCCTTGTTGGGTTAAAAGCAATTTATTTTGCAACTAATAGCAGTAGCTACCTCTCATACCACGCACCTCGCACCTCGCACCTCGCACCATTCCTCTCTCATACCTCAATGGCTGTTCAACACTAACCTGCCCCCACCACCCTTCCTCGGTCACCCTCCTTGGCTCGACACTTAAGTCATGCAACTTAAATTTATAGAAGCACATTAAACTTTTAAATGATAAATTGCTGAATATAATTTACGTTCCCCCAAGTCAAATGAGCAAGCAATGGGTTAGACGTGAACCAGAAAGAGAGTCAGTGAGAGAGAGAGAGAGAGAGAGAGAGAGAGACAGACAGTGTAAGTAAGGAGTAAGAGAAAGGGAGTGGGTGAAACGAAAAGAGTGTTAGGGAAATATCAGAGAGACAGAGAGACAGAGATAGAGAGAGAGATAGAGAGAGAGAGAGCGCTAGAGAGAACGGGAGCGCGACAAGGGGTAAGGGAAGTTTTTCAGTTGACGTTTAGTGGCAGGCCCAGTTAATAACTCTTTTGGTATTGGCAATGAAAGGGGAAGGCAGAAGTTTAGTTTCAGTGATGCCAACGTGAAAACATGCAAAAGGTAAACTAAGAAAAGACATTTCAAAACAATTATCGAACCATCTTATGATCACCATACTGATCTTATCCCTAACACATTTTATATGTACATATATTTTAATAGCCAGTATTAATTTCTTTGGAAAGAGTTTTGTGATCTTTTTAAGGAAATTTGTTAACCAATTGCAACTGATTTCTAGTTGGTGTCTGTACATACATATGTATACAAATACATATATATCAAATGATTTATGTATATGTATCTACAAGATGTCAGTATAGATATACATATGTACATATATACATACATACATACATATATAAATACATATGTACATATACATACATATGTATGTATATATAGATTTTCATTTTTAATTGTCATTGCTGCAATTTAGTTGTTGTTTTGGTTAACATTTCACGTGTTCATCTCTCTCTCTCGCTCTCTCTCTCTCTCTCTTTGTTTCTCCCTACTCCCCTTTCTTCCCTTCTCCATTGTATGCCCTTTTCTGCATCTCTCTTTCACACTCTTGTCTGGCTATGTCTCTGACTCTCTATGGTTTTAACTGTTTAATATGCACGCAATGTCGGCGTAAATGTTTGTTGATTAGTGTTGTCCTTAGTTTTTAGTGCCTTTCGATGCCAGCAACAGAAACAACGAAACACGAGACACATCGCAGCTGACGAATGCGTTTCCGTTTCTACATAAAGTGAGTGAATAGATGAGAGGGATGGGGATTGCCTGGTTGGGTGCTGGGTGATGGAAGTGGAGGGGGGAGATGGGGGGAGTGGTAGTAGGTGTATGTATATCGGCCTGGTTTGGCAGCACTTCATATTCATGCTCATTGACAGCACGCTAACGGCATATAAATTGACAGTTATTCGCGTGTTGTGGTATATGTATGTGTGTGTGTGCGCCTGTGTGTTTGGGTTTGTACGACTATCAGTGGCTGTCTCACTCACGCCTCTTCAATTCTTTTGCCTGTCCTGTCCTGCCCGAGTTCCTGTCTTTTAACATTTACGTCAAAGTATTTTTCTCTCTCACTCTCTCACTCTCTGTTTTCCTCCACCCACATTTGCTTCTCTTTTTTTTTTTTTTGTTTCTTTTGTTGTTTTTGCATTTTCATTTTCAATTACAAATGACACAAGTGCCTCACGCTCCAGTTTCTCAAAATGCTTCTGTGTATGTCTGTGTGTGTATGTGTATGTGTATGTGTATATGTATATGTATACATATATATATTTATATGTGTAGTATATGTTTGTGTGATAATAACGAGCAACGCAATTTGTTTTTGGGCCTTCCACAGAAATACATTTCTATTTCTACTATAGTCGTAATTATTTGTATATGTATTTGTGTGTGTTTGGGTGTATGTGTGTGTGCCACACCTTTTTAGTATATCCCTTAAGGCCATTTTAAACATTTGAATTGCAACGTTTTCAAATTGATATTATTTCAACAGCCTCTTTTCAGAAGCAGAAAAGAAAAAAGGAAACTTCATACATAAATACGAATAGTTTTATGAAAAGGAACAATGCAAAGACGCAAAGAAAGGGGATTGAGTAAAAAAGGAAAATAAAAAGAAAGTGAACTTGGGTAAACAAATATTAATAATAATAATAATACATAGTAATAGTTTGGGCATTTAGAATTTGAGTATTGATGTAAATGATTTGAAAATCGTTCTCACGAATAAATGTCACATACATTAGTATGTTTATATACACATTAACTGAATAATAGAAAATAATAATTTACTTATTTAAGCAATTAAATGGTTAACTTCAGTTTGAACTATTAGGATGGACTAACTTCTGTCGTGCCGAATTTCGTATACCCTATAGATGGCCTCTTGGACAACTGGTTATCTATGTAGAATTTATCATACATAGGTACATAAGTACATATTTATACATACATACATCAAGCTTACAAATACTAAATTTAGGGATAATAGCTTCTGAAATAGACAAGTTATTGATCTAAAAGTTTATTTTTAACCGATCATATCTATAGAAACTATATGATATAGTCCACCGATTTCAATCAAGAATAGATAAAACTAATAAATACTAAGTTTAGTGATAAAAAATCATTATTTTCATGCTGAAATTTTTGTTGGGTCCGATCGTTCCTATAGGAATAATATGTTATAATAATCCGATTGTAATAAAACAAAAAAGTGATTGAAGCTAAGCCTTATTCATGACCGATCGTTCGATGTGCAACATTTCAGCTCTATAGCTTTAAGGATCTCTGAGAATAAGCTGTTGATCCAGATAGTCGGACATACGGAGAGACAGGACAGAACTAGATTGATTCAACTATGATGCTGATCTAGAGTATATATATATATGTACATACTTTATATAGTCGGGGATACTTCTTTCTATGCGTTGCGAACGTCTGTCCAGGGGTATAAAAACGGGTTTATTTAACTTACTAATAAGTTATTAGCAATTAATTACAATGGAATTAAAGTCAACTAGAGTCAAGGTTCTCCTATTGGATATATATACATATATACACCTATGTATGTACATATATACTTCTTCAGTTTCTATGTAGATAATATTTTTAGATGTTATAAAACTATTTCAAATGCATGTACTCGTATGTATCTCTATGTTATATATGTACATATATATACATAAATAACTTCGTATAAATCCCTTTTCCAATATTTTTCAATTTGCACAATACAAAGTTAAATCTAACTATACAAATCAAGTAATACTTAATTTTGCTGTCCTTGAATCATATTTACGAGTCCTTTATTTGTTTTGTAATTGCAACATGACGAAAAAAAAAAGTATTTAAAGTATTCGTATATAGTTCCAAAAAAATATGTTGACTGTGAAACGTGAGTGAAGTCAACCAGACAAAGGGTGCCATAGGAGAAGATGGCAAGAAAGTGAAAGAGAAAGAGATAAGGAAATGGTGAGTGAGTGAATGAAATAGATAAAGATAGAGAGAGAGAGAGAGAGAGGAGAAGTAGAGGGGGATGAAATTGTACATTATGGAAACTATACGCCACCTAGAGTATGTATGTATGCATGTATGTGTGTATGCATGTATGTATATATGTATGTATGTACATATGTATATGTATGCACTAAAGAAGGAATGCGATGGCTTTTAGAGATGGTAAGAGAATGGAGTTCTGGTTCGAATTGGGTTTGAGGTTGATGGTTTTAGGTTTTAGCGACGCAGCGGAGATGGAAACGGAGATGGAGACGAAAAATACTTCACTCTGCCGGCATGCAATTTGTTTAGTGTGTGAAAATGAAACATTTTTGTAGTCGCTATTTCACTTCGTTTTTTTTTTTTGGTTGTTTTTTTTTTTTGTTTTTGTTTTTGTTTTCGTTTTTCTATTACCATCTTACTCACACTGTCGTTCGCTCTTGTTGGTGTTGCGTTTTCTTTGGTTATTTTTCGTCGACGTTGTCGTTGTCGTCCTGGAGGACATCGCACAACACGGCAAATGATTGATGGTTTTTCTTAACGAAGAAACGGGACAAACAAATGAAACTTTTGTTTCTTGCATAATAAAATAACGTAAATACAAGAGAGCCAGACGACAACGACAAAGAAGAAGATGAAGAAGCAGGAGATGAAGAAGATGAAGAAGACGATGTAGAAGATGGGCTGTCCAAATAGGGGCCAGAGGCTGTGAAGAGTAAAATAAGAAGAAAAAGAATCAACTTACTCTTAATTCCTTATACAAAAGAATTTTTCAATTTTACGCCAAAATAAGTTTCGGCCATGCCAGTAATTTTTCACCCACAACAAAGCAAATGGTAAAACAATAGGGTAGTTACTGGGCACTTCACAATTGAGGGGAAATGTGGGTAGCAGGGCCTACAGGGACTAAGTGCAGGGTAATTAGTTCTAATCATTTCACAATAAGAACAAGTATTTTAAAGCCAAACTTCTTTTTGAGCGGGCTAAAAAACATTGCGAGTGGAGGTAGCAACTAATAAAAGGAGTAGATTGCTTCTGTGTGTGTGTGTGTGTGTGTGTGTATGTGTGGGGGTATATGTATGTATGTATGCACGACATGATGTTGCCGAAAACCGAAAGTGTCAAAGCTTATAAACGTCAGACATAATTATGCCTGCAGGATAATTGTTTAGACACATGAGCATAATGAAAACATGACATGGCATCCTGCGAGGATCCAAATTGTATGCCAGCCACTGACTATGTGTGTGTGTGTGTGTGAGCTGATGTGTAAATGCTTATTTGTGTGTGGGTGTGTGAGTTTGTTGTATGTTGTTGGTTCTTCGCAACACTTGAGCATTAAACCAACGCCAAAGGCGGCCTAGTTAAAGGGAAGGCCAAATGGGTTGTCTCCCGTATGGGGAAGTCAGTCACCTGCTGATGGCAACGACAAGTACACACATGTGTGCGTGTGCGTTTGTATGTGTGTTTCTGTGTTTGTATGTGTTATAATGTTTTAGCATCATAGAAGATACCATTGCTTCTGGTGGAGGACCTAGACCAATATTGCCACGGGAGTAACACCAACAACAACACAACAACAACAACAAAAACAAAATCCGTCAAAAAGCACAACCAGCAATGAGACAACTAAACAGCGAATAATGTTTATGCCGAGATCATATTCATGAATATTGTTTAATCACGATCTAAAAAATTTCCATTTAACTGTTATATTATTAAATGTTTAATATTCTTATTATAAAATAGAATTGTGTGTGATCCTATTATACATATATATGTATGTATATTGTATTTATTGTAAATATTTATATCGTAGCAACATAATAGAAATGAAGACTTAACTAAGCCATGTTTAGTGGGTGGAGACAACCAGTGCATGTTGTTGAGCACTTCAGCATACCAAAACATCCAAACACACACACCCAGACACACACACACACACACACACCAACATAAATAAGGCATACACGTACCCATGATAATTGCTGTTATCATTATGAAACGCATACAAGACTAATTAGTGTGTTACACTTTCATTTATTGTTCGGTTAGAATGAGAAGATGGGGGTATGGGTAGTTATATGGAGTACAGTCATCAGACAGTCTTTCTCTTTCACACACACACTCACACACACACACACACATACACACAAACATTCACATCAAGTGTTTAACATAATGAACAAGCGTATTACAAGGGGATTAACATGACAGTTAACAACAGAACAAAGCGGAACCAAACCGAAACGAAACGGAACGAAACGAAATGAAACGAAATAAAACGCAACCGAAACCGAAACAAAAGCACAATATAACACACGAACAGCAAATTGTTGTTGTCTGTGATTAAGTGTGTAACAACCACCTACCACGCCCCTTCAACCAACCGTCGTCACCATCAACCATTCCCCGCCTCATTTTACGCACTTGCTCACAAACTTTTGTTAAGTAATTTCAAATCTTTTGCCAAAGATTTTGTTTTCTTCGGTTTAAATACCCTGTACGAAGTAGACTAAGTGGGCATGCTCAATGTAGCTAATAGAAATAACTCAAGTTTTATGGATTATATAAAACTTTTAAATGCTTAATATCATAATAATTGCAGGCAAATAGCAGTTATTATACCTCACAACATTTATATGGTAAATGTATGAACAGATCTTCATTATACTTAATATAATTAATATTTTATTTGTATATCGATTAGTTAATATGTATATCAATTAGTTAAATTGGTTATCAGTAAATATATTTATACTTCTTTATACTTATCCAACTGATAATGACTTTCATCTTTGATTGCTCTGCAGGATATCTCAAAGTCGAGATAGCGATCCTAATAGCATTTTTTCCTCTTTATTGCAGTTAAAAGATTTTTGGCATATTCTCTTCTTTTTTTTCCTGAAGCATTTTATCTATTATTATATATATATTTTTTTCTCCAGTTTTTATTGTTATGCTTATGTCGCTCTTTTTCGGTCTTTTTCTCTTCCTCTTTTATTTTTTGTCCAAGTTTTTGCTGGCCATTTTGAAAACTATTTGGCCAACTTACGAAAACTTTAAGTAGCTGCCATATAAATGAATGAGAAGCACTTCCTGTTGGAATATCCTAACACCACTGTACCAAATATATGCATACATATATTGAGCGATGTGGATAACAATTTTATAAAGAAACTAATTAAAAAATATTATTCATAGATTGCTTAAATTGATTGACAAAAATGTACATATGTGAGGTAAGGTTTAAAAATTGTATGATCCCATTGAGGTGGCAAAAAGGAAAATGAATTGCAATCAAATATGTAAAATGAATTTTTCGGCCATGTCACACATAGTAAATAATACAAAAAAGAATAGCAGCAACAATAACCACAACTGGCACAACCAACTACCAACTCACAGATACATATACCAGTATACACACACATACACACACATACATGCATATAACATTTATTGTTTCTGTGTGAAATTTGGCTTTTTATATTCGGTTTATTATACCCTTTAAATGCACGAGTGCCTGTATCAAAAATTAAAATCAAGACAACTAAAACGAAAAAACGTCATATATAACGGATCTTTTCCTTGCTCCCTTTATGCTTTATTCTTTGATTTTGCCTTTGCTTTGAAGTGAGAGAGTAAGAACCGTATTACTTGTTGCCATAGGTGCAGTATTGTAAGAGGGTTACAACCTAACGAAAGTGTAAAAGAATGAAAAAACTTTAACCCTTATGGTGTCTAACATTTTCTCTTTGCTGAGTTTAAATAAATTATTATTGCTGATGTACGGAGGCCACAAAAGTTTTTAAATTCTTTTACAGAATTTTAATAATCGATTCGATATAGTTGTACTAATTAGTCTCATCTTAATTAAATGTGTGTGTGAATACAAATTTTGCTTTTGTTTAAGCCATTAACTGACTAGATGAAAATGCCAGTCTATGGGAGGATGGAGTATGGAAAATCCTCTTATGGCAAGTTTAGATTTTGTTCAACATTTTTTGTTGGTATCCGCAAATATGCCAACAATGTTATGTGAGTGTGTGCCATTATGCAAATTAATTTTTGGGTAACATTAACAAACACCTACATACATACATACATGCATACATGCACACATACACAGAACCCAGCGATAATAGTGTTTGGTTCAAACAATAGCAACAACTACAACAACAACAACAACAGCAGCAGCAATGCCAACCACAAGAATGACGATAAAATGATGACCAAATGCAGAAAACAAAAAAAAAAAACAGTCAGCAACTTTCTGACTATTTCAACAAACAAAATTTTTGTCAATGTCCTGTTTGACCTGCTGCTATTATTGTTGTTGTTGTTGTTGTTGTTGTTGTTGGTGATGGTGTTTTGGTCCAAAAGTGCTGCATTGTCCACCATATTTGTTGGATAAATTTGCTGCAACATTCACCAGTGCTGAACTTTTCAATTGGCGGCATTGTGCAAAACGGGGGACATTGTCTGTCACAAATTATTAGGGTTCATCAGTCAGTAAACCTTTACAAATATATACATACATATATATATATAAATATATATTTATGATATTTATGCTTTTGTTTGTATGTATGCTCGGACTTAATTTAGATGACTTAAATAATTTCATTTCACTTGAGGGTTAAAATATTTGGTATCTTTGTCATTTTGGCACAAACAATTGTATAAATCTTCAATTTTTGCATTTGATTTCCCCATTGGAAAAATGTTTGGATAATAAAGTTTGGTAAAACTGAATTTTCAGTCAGCCCTGGTTTATGTACCTACATTCACAATATTGTTTGCTGCACATGAATAAACCTTACATACTTTGCATGCATTCATGCAATGCTAACCCACACACATACACAAATAGGAGTACATATCTACATATGTATATACACACATACATTTGCATGTATGTATCCACATATATATATATATATATATATATGTATATATACATATATATATACAATACATACGTGTGTATTTGTGAATGTGTGGTCGCTATCAAAATTGACAAAAATGCAAATTTATTTACAACTGCATACAGTCAGGGTCGAGAGATGACGAAGCCACGTGAATGAATGGCAATGGCACATGGAACAACTCGACAAAAAATCAACATTCAACACAAAATGTGCTCACATACAGAACAATACACACCACCCCCTGCCGCACACACAAAAACTCACACACATTGCTCTGACAGTCCGAGCTGTCAAATGTCGCAAGTGTATTTGAAAAACGCGCAACAACAAACTGCGCAAAAACAAGCGAAAAAAATGCCAAAAAAAATAAAAATAAATAAAACCAAATGCAGTCATGACGGTGATAAAGAAAGTGTGTAAGAGAGAGAAAGAGAGAGAGTGAAGAGGGGGGGTGTGGAGTGTTTAGTTAGGGAAAAGTGTGACAATTGAAAGAAACTTGTATTGAAGCTGCCGCTACCGCAGCGCATAAGCAGCAACAAAATTTATGCAATTTTCGTGAAATCGAAAATCTTGTTCCTATTGTCAAACTTGTCAACCCAAAAAAGTAGGCAATACAAAATTTTGTTGACCAGCAAAATAGTTGCAGTTACCAAAAATTGTCAGATATCGGAATCAAGAAATCAATAAATCACTATATACTATATGTTTCAGTTACAAGATTTTTTTTAACAAAATAATAAAATAATACAGCATTCATGGATCATAATTGAATATTTCGTAATAATTGCAAAATATTTAATATAATAGAAATGAATTGATAAAGTTATAGAATTTGAAACACATTTTAGTTGTCAGAAACTCAAAGAAGTAATGCAAACCAATTTAAAGTGGTCGAATCAATGAACCAACAAAAAACGCATGAATGATTTAATAAATGCATAAATGAATAAATGGGTGGGTGCATATAAATAAGTTAATAAAGCACTCTGTCCATTGCCTTTGAATTTTTTTTTCTTTTTTTTTTTTTTTTTTGTGTTTATAGATGAAGTTTAACACGAAGATAAAGTCAAATTAGCTCTGTTTGTTTTCTTTTGAAACGCAAGGAAAAGCGATTAAGTGAAAAGTTTGTCCATACCTTTTAACCCCCTGCCGACCATGGTGTCTCAGCTCTCTTCAACGACCAGCACGAAGAGAAGGAAATGTTGTTTTCTAGTCGATTTGATGCCAGAGGCCGCATCATTCCAATTGTATTTGCATTCGGGCGTGCAAAAAAAAAAAGCCAATAACAAAAATAATAATAAAAGAAGGGCAAGTTATATAAACAAATTTTAATATGTTACACATATATATATATATATATGTTTTAGTTTTTTTTCCTTGCAAGGTCAAAGAAAAGTGTCATAAAAATGGTAAATTGAAAATGAAATACTTAAGTCTCAAAAAGTTCTTGCAATTCGGTTTAAAGAACTTAAAGGTTAAAGGTTTTATTCAAGTTGAGTTATTTGCCACACAGACAGATAGAGTGAGAGGGCAAGACAAAGAGTGTTGAGATGGGGCGAGAATGCCGCGATATTCAATGTCGTGCTCGTCCTTGTCGTTCTCAACATTTGCCGGAAGTGGCGATGATAACGTGCCGCAAAGGAAATGAACACTTTTTGGGCAATGGGGCGAAACGGAGACACTATAAATACAACAAACAGCAACTTAACTATTCACCTTATTATATCCAACGAATCTGTTATGCCCTTCAATAAGATTTTAAAATGGAAATCATAGGCTGGAATTATTATTGTCTTTTTTTTTGTAAATTATTCATATATGAATGAACATAACTTATCTGAGTATGATTAAGTAATCAATAAAAACACATTCGACTGCAAGAAGTAAGAATCAATTATGATCTTATAAGAACAAAGAGAATATATGTATAGATAGAATAAAATCAGAAAATATGCAACAGTTGGAATATAAGGAATATAAGGGACAAAGAAAAGTCAATAGCAGTTACTTGTGGCTAATCATTAACGGTGAGTCTTTATTTCATTTCCCGTTTACCTTTACCGTTTTCTTCTTTCAAACTTCATTTTACAACTTTATTATGTGATACAAAACACTTTGTTTTCCCACCGTGAGAGAATGCGAAAAGACCCCCCCGCAAACCAACCAACCAACCAATCAGCCAACCAAATTCTCACCCCCCTCCCCCCTGGTTTCTCTTTCCTCTTCGTTTTGCAATCCTTCGGTCTATGCCGTACATTTGGGTTATCTGCGTAGCTTTCGTGCCTTCTGCCTGTTTCGGAATGGTGGGGATGATTGCTCTGTTTAAATTTTATTGAGGTCGAATTGAAAATGTGGCCAAGTGAGTGTGAAGGGCTGGCAAGGAGATGGAGCTGAAGACGAGGACAGTTGGAGAGAACGAGCAGTTGGATTCGAAGTTGGAGTTGGAGTTGGAGGTGGAGTTTGTGTTGGGCGAACGGCAAATGTAACGAAAAATTAAAAGCATTTTATGTGCAAATGGCGCCCCAGCATTTATTTAAAACGAAATACGAAATATGGTAACTCGCGATTTTACCGAAAACCATGAAAGCGCATGAATCCACCCACTTACCCCTTATCCTGACGCTAACAGTCATCGTCCCCGCACGTATGTATGTATGCCTATGCCGACTATACCGCCTACCGCTGCCACCTCTGTGTCTCCGGCCACAGTGCGTATAATTTATGTGGCATTTAATGAAAACGGAATTGAAATTTAGTGCGAATTTATTAAATGATTTTAAATTGATGTTGCCTTCGTTGTTGCTATTGTTGTTGTTGTTGTTGTTGTTGTTGGCAATTATACAATTAGAAATGCGAGAGAGAAAGAGAGTGTGAGACTAATAAAAGAGTGAGAGAAAGAGAGAGCGAGAGAGGGAGAAATGAAGAGTAGCGAGAGAGAGAGAGCATAACTGCAATTGGCAAAATGCACATTATAAATAAAAAAAAAAAACAATCTCCTTTAACTTTAAAAATTCAAAACGGTTAAAAAATCATTTCACTATTGCAACAGATAAATCCAATTTCTATTCAGATCTGTTATCACTTAATGTTTCATCTCGTCATTATCGCTGTGATGCAATTACGTACAGCTAATTAAACGTAATTCATCAATTTCGAAATCAAACAAAATGTTTGCCAGACTGCGAGATAGAGACAGATATACACAGAGAGAGGGAGAGAGAGAGAGAGAGAGAGAGTGATGGAGAGGGGGAGGGAGGGAGATTGTATGTGTCTGTGAGAGAGCCACGTTATTTATTTGGCCCGGAAAAAGAAATTTTTGCCAACTGAGCTAAAAGCAAAAATTGCACATTAATTAAATTTAAAGCGAATGGAGGAGAGTTCGCATCATTAGAGAGCCGCACAATTAATGGCGAATATTGTGTTGTTGCTGTTGTTGTTGTTGTTGTTGCTGCTGTTGCTGCCATTGCTGTTGCCCAGTGTGGCACCGAAGGGAATAACGTCTGGTTTGATGTTGGTTGGCCACCGCAAAAGGTAAACTTGTTGGTCAATAATATGGCACACTCTCTGTTTGCCTGACCATTTGCCCCACTGTCAAATGTCCTTCTCTACGCCGCACAGTGGGCCCTAATAAACGATAAATGTTATCTCTTTACATGTGCTTGTTAATTTCAGCTGATCTACACATACATACATACATACATATGTAGTTAGTAAGCAAAGAGAGACCAAATTCCACTGCACAAAATCCTCGATTATCGTTTTTCTCTCTCGCTCTCGTTAAACGGTAACATCGAAAGGGCACTCTCTTTACTCTCTTATCTCTGGACCTCTTTATTAGTGTATAATTGTGAGACAATATTCAAATGTTATTAACGAGAATTTTCATTTATTAAAAACGCCATTAAGTAGGTAAATATAGTAAAAGGTCGGTGGACATTGTTAAATATTATTTTCTTTACTTGATATCCTTTTTGATACCACTGTGTGTCGACCTGCCTGCTGTTTGTGGCTCTCCTGTGCAATTAAATTGTATAAATTTACAAAATGAACAAACAAACAAACAAACACAAACGGGTAGAAATTGAAAAATCTGCCAACCAAACAGTTAACATATGTTTGTGGTGCTACTTACTGATACTGTCTGTATATGTGTGTGTGTGTGTAGGTGTGTGTGTGTAGATGTGGGTAACTGCATCTGTATTTGTGTGGGTGTGTGGATAAATGCATTAATCACAATGTCATTTCAGTGCATTTTAAGTATTATTAATTTAACAACAGCACAGAAAAAAAAAAATGAAATAATCTTAATTATTTATATAAATAAAATAAACAAGAAAATTACACGCGTTAAGATCAGATTTCAATTTATTGTTCAAACTTGACAAATTCCTCTGTAAATCGAAACATTTTTATTTAACATTTTTGGTTAATAATAATGGAGTTTTTTATTAATATTAATAAATGTCAGCCCTCGATCTTGTCTTGAGAATGTCCTTTGCAATATAAGTTCAATATTAATGCATTTAAATTTTAGTTAATTAAATGGGGATAATACATTTGATTCCTTTAGATAGTGAAAGTTCATAAATCTGATTAAAGTATTTATTTCTAAGTAATTCTTTTAACTTACTAATAGTTTTAACTATTAGTCAGATATTAAATATCTTTCTAACTTTGAAAGAATTCCACATAATTTTGAATTTAAACTGTGCGTGCTGAGACTTTTCACACTTTTCGGTCACATTGATCGACATTATCGACAATATTATACTTTTATAATATTATGATAGATTTTGAATTTTATTTACTTTTCATATTCAATTCATTCATTTACATATATGCATAGACTTTATTGAATTGTTTTTCCCTTTTGTTTCCTTTCACTTATAGGTAAAGAAATGTAATCTTGGCAAATCATACATATACGTAAGATGTTTTTGTCATATAATGACATCATCATTTGCAACTATATACATATGTATGTAGTATATATGTATGTGTGTATGTATCGCATTGCCAGGCAGCGTTATATATTCAGACAAGGCATCATATTGGCGAGTCCTGGCCCTAAGCCAACGTCATCGTTTTTATTTGCCCCCATCGTCCAGGACTTTTTGTTTTTTATTCTCTCTTGCTGCTTCATTCAGTTTTTTTTTTTTTTTTTTTTTTTGTAATATTACCAACAATTTTTAAGTAGCGCAAGACAGCCGACAAAAGGAGTAAAAGTGTGGTGAACGTTTCATGGTGCGATGGGTAAATGTAGGGGTGTGGTGGCAAGGTTGCTCGACAAGGCGACCAGGTTTTACGTTTGGCGTCTCCGTCTCCATGGTCGACGCACGCTTAAGCATAAGTACTTCCGACTTTAAAAGGATGTCACATCCGGTTTCGTTTCTCGAGCGTGAAGCGCAGCCTGGCGACGCGATAAGAACCTGTCACAGGCCCAATACACCGGCAAAGGGAACACGGTTAGACACAATGAAGAAAGCTTGGGGACATAGGGATACAGAGGGCAATAGATACCGTGCAACCACAACTTAAAGGTGCAACAGTTTGACATGCTTTACCAAAATAATCAAAGTCCGCAACTATATACATACATACATACGTACATACATACATATGTATGTAAGTAGAAATACCCGATAAAAATGCCAAGGCATAAACTAAACAACTAAACAACCGAATTTAGAGCTGACAACATTTTTAAATAGTTAAATTTTTCTTTTGCCAGCAATTAACAAGTAACAGATGTATTGGGTAGTGTGACCATATTGGATTATCACCATGGGCGTAAGCCATATTATCAGATCATCATGTTTTAGCGTAGTAATTAGAAATTATTATTAAATTGTTGACTGCTAAATTAACTTATGTAAATATGTACATATGTATATCATAATGAGTTAGTTTACATGAGCTTTATTTGTCCGTTTGCTAACGATAGTTTTTAGAAATTTCGTTGAACCAGTGTTGCCAAATGAAAAAAAAAAAAAACAGAAGAACCTTCCATTTGCAAAATTTGTGCAATATTTTGCAACTGATGATAGTAATCATGATGATAATGGTGATGTTGACAATGGAATGCGGTGAGAGGGGCGACTTGTGGAAACCGAAATGTAAATCGAGGTTGGGACAAAAGATTTCAAGATGAGACAATGGCCTGATGCTGACATTTATGCAGTTAGACACAACAACAATAGCAAATGACTGCAAAAATATTGTTGCAAGAGCCAAAGCGAAATGCGACATACAATGACAATAGAAAAATCTCTGCCTACGCCTTCGTCATTTCTTTTTCCTCCGCATTCTCTATATCAACCCCCCCCCCACATCCTATAACCCACCCAACCTGTCGACGTTTCTCTCTGTTGTGTGTGACCATAAAATGCTGGCAAACCAAGATTGATGAAAAAGCTTCAGAACTGCACAAAACAAAAAAAAAATAAAACTACAAGAAAAGACAATAAAATGTATCTAGCAACAAAAAAAAAAAAAAAAAAAAAAAAAAACGCTTACGCTGGTATCTGTATCTGTGACAGAACAAAAAGAATAAAAAAAGCGATAAAACAAACAAAAAAAAAATGTGCTAGAAGGCCGAGCTAACTTTAGTCATGCCGCACCTTGAACACCCTTAAAAATACTCCAGATATATTGGTAATGAAATATGTATATATGTATGTATGTATGTATTTCATGGACTTTCGTGATATAAACCAAATCTGTTTTAGCTTTAAATAGATCTTTTTTTTTTTTGAAAACGATTTAGAGATGATATTGATACTGCTTAGATTCGTTTTTAAAAGCTATATTGAAAATCACTAAACTTGAAAAATAATGGGGAACAAGATATTTGAAGATTTTGATAGTTCCATTACATTGTTTAAAATTGAGAAAATCTGATTTTTCTGATTTTTATGAATATACCCCTTTGCAAGGGTATAAATAAGTGAAATAAAAAAGAAGGCAAAACAAATGCGAACCAGCTAAAACCACTGGAAATGGTTGACTTCAGCTGGTTTGGCTAGGAACTGGAACAATACGTTTGACAAAAGTGGAGTCAACTGCAGCAAAATTGCAACTGCAACGGCTAAAGCAGATTGCTAGGATGTTGATGTGGATCTGGTAACTGGGAAGTGGGAACTGGAATTTGTGGATGGGTAACGAAACGAAAGGACACCGCATAATATGTGTAAAGCCAAAAAGGATTTGTTTCTCGAAACCGAGCGAAAAGATAAATAAACAAAGGCAGTTTCTCTCGTTCGCAGACAAAGGCAAAACTGCGGTCGCTTTTCGGTTTTCCCAGATCCAAAGGGGCAAACGTAGGGAATAAGATGGAGCAAAAGAAAAAAATAAAGAGAACGAAAAAAAAAACACCGAGAAAAAAGAGGAAAAAAGAAACATACCACAAAATTTTTAATAAGTGCCACAATGCAGCAAAAGCAAAGGCAAAGAAGGGGAGGCAAGATGCAGCAGCAGCAGCAGCAATAATGAATGCCCACCATGTATGTACGTGTGTGTGTGTGTGTGTGTGTGTGTGTGTGTGTGTGTGTGTGTGTGTGTGTGTGTGTGTGTGTGTGTGTGTGTGTGCTCATGTGAATGTGTGTGCGGCCATTAGAAGTCAGCCGGAGGCCATAACACAAAATGCTCAACATGACCATGGACATAACGTTGGGGTATCTTGGATATTCCCCACCTTAACAAAACATTTGATTACTTTTTCTTTAAAGGGTTACTTGCCCTCATCGACCGCATCCTTTTGAATTCACATGGAATGACTTTTTCACCCTTGTGGTTACGTCCATGCCCAATGCTCTAGACCTAGACGGAACGTCAACCAAAAACATTTTCCATGACATGCTCAACTGGGGTTAAATAAAAATTGTTGCATTCCCAATTATGTTGTGTGTATGTGTGTGTGTGTGTGTGTGTGTACAGTTATCTGTTCAGTTATTTGAAACAATTGCAAGTGCAACCACATTGGAAATTTATATAGAATGAAATGATATAGAATTATTTAAGAAAATTTGACAAATCATGCAAAAATCAATAAAATTGACTTTTAGAAAAAGGAAAAACCAAAAAGGAAAATATATATGTATATATATACGTCCGTATATCTATGTATTTAGAAACAATTTCCATCCAACTTGTTTAACAAAAGAAAACTACTCAATGACAATTTAAAAAGGACTAAAAAATATTTCACAAATAATTATATAACAATAACTTTCTTAAAAGACATCAGAAAGTATTTCGCACTTAATTTACAAATGGAGGACCACAATGCCAATTTCTGTTTTATTGTGGGATTTCGTATACATCCTCGAGATAATGCTCAAGTACACATATACATATGTATTATTATATACTATGTATATATATAGGAGATAAATATTTTAAATAAAAATATTTCAAAATTAATTCATTTCAGTATCTCTTAGTTTTTCATCTTGAAATAATTTGATATTTCATATAAGTTTTTTAATAATATACAACATACATACACACATACATATATAGAAATTCGAACAGAGATCTATTTTAAAATTTGCTTAATGCTTTTATCTAATTTTTAAACGTAATGAAATAAAATAGCCTTGTTTCTTTTAGCCCCGATTCTCGTGGATAATTTCTGCTCCAGCTCCGTCGCATTGCAACGGTATGTAAAAAGGAAATATCGCAGCGGCAGAAGCTGTAAAAACAAAAAAAAATAATTATAAAAAAAAGGAAAATGGAATTTTAAAATGAAAACAAATTGTGCACAATTTTAATAACTCACATACTATTGCGGTTATAGTTTGGCGGCATTTTTATACCCTGTATCCATAGGGTACAAGGGTATATTAAAGTCGCCAAAGTGTATGTAACAGGCAGAAGGAAAAATTTTAAAAATGGCAGCAGCAGATGAAATGTGTGAGCGAGATAGCATGCGCACGTTGCTTTGTACCGTATGACGCATTAGTTTCGTTCACTAATAGGAGTGAGCGAGAAAGCATGCATTTGGTGTTTCGATTTATTTAAATGATATATCCTTTTTTGGCACAGGGTGTACTCCAAGTCGGCAGGTACGACTTGCTTACTTCATTTGTTTTTTTTTATTCAGAATATAGAAAGTGGGGCAACTATTCTACGAGTATGTATATAGGTCACGGGATGGCATTCAGATCAAAGTAAGAAGATAGATAAGAAATGAATGAAAAGAGTTAGCTTAACTTGTTAGAAATAATTAACATTAAATTAGTCCTTGGCAAACATTTTTAGCACGTATCTATGTATGCCATGCCATGGTAAGAAACTTCATTTTTGACCAGTTGGCTATTTGAGTTTTAGACGATTTTCGTTCTTATTAGCCACCTTCTTTTACTTTCCTCTCTCTCTCTCTCTCTCTTTCTTTCTTTCTTTCTTTCTCTCTGTTTATGCCATGTATTTATTGAAAATAGACACGCGACTAGTGCATATTTTATAAATACTAAGGTCTGGCCTCACCTCCTTTACCGCCCCTTTTCCCGCTCTACTACCTACTAACTGTAGCCATTGCTTTTGCAACTGCTGTTATTTCTGTCCGGAACGGTGTGTATGAGTGTATGTCCTGACATCCGGTGTCCCCCCCTCACCCATGCATCCTGTATGTGTGTATGTATGTATGTATGTTTGTATATATGTGAGTTAACAGTTTTGAGCACTCTCGTTACAAATTGTAATAAACTTACACATCCGTTGCCATTAAGTGACTTCTAATAAACTTTATGGCATCGCATTTTTTTTCGTTTTTGCTTTTCCATTTCATTTCGTTTCGTTTCTTTTTTCGTTTTTGAGTTAAATATCGGGTGGTTGGGAGGGGGGGAGGGGGTCAGTCCAGCCAGGTGTTAATGATTCAATAACATTTTACCTTTAATGGCCGGCCAGCAGGCGAATCAAGCCACATAAATGCGATTTGCTTAAATAAGTAGCAAGTAGTCAAAGAGCTGGCCAATCATATGGATGATAAAGGGTGAGGGTGCAGATTTCGTGACCAGTCACAAAGTATGGGAAACGTGAAATCAAAACTTTGTGTGTGTGTGTGTGTGTGTGTGATATTTACACTTAAGCATGTAAACAACTATTATACAAGTGTTATACTGTTACATAATCAACACTTTGAATGTAATTGTTTGTTGCAGCTTAAGATTATTTTAAATTAAGTAAGCAAGTAGTCAATACCGACTTGCAGTATACCCTGTACCATTGAATAGATATTTCATCCAGACAGACTTCTTCGAAATCCCCATTAACTGAATATGTACATATAAATCTTTTTTCTCAAATTCTCTTAACAAGCCGACACGGCAGATACATGCTTTCTTGCTCACTCCTATGCAGCATTCGGTACAAAGCAATGGACTGACGGACATGGCCATATCGACTCGGCTGTTGATGCTGATCAAGAATATATATAGTTTAAGGAGTCGGAAATGTTTCCCTGTTAAATATATTTTAGTGACTTCAATATACTATTTCAACCTATGGGTACAGGGTATAAAAACTGTTATATGCTTGTACAAATATTTCAAAGTGATCATATTAAAAATATGTAAATCTATTTTACATTTGCCATACAAGTGTTATATAATTGTACTATTAAACAAGTGAAAACTTTAATACAGTTGTTATGCTAAAAAGTGTTATACATAATTTGTATAGTCATACGAGAATGAGTCCTTAGTTTCAGTTATAATAATACTATATAATAGTGTTGCAGATATTTGTGAGATATCTACTGGCACCAATTTGTTTGTACTCACGCACCCATCACCAGTGACTTTCGATTTCAGACTATATATTTGTTGAAGACCTTGTCCCAACCTCATCTATTGGCCCCAGGGTCTGGTCAATTGTTGCGTGACTTTCAATTTATAAAACATTTTCGCATTTAATACCGCCACTGCCTCAGATACACCCGCCCTACCTTGTTGATACGCCCTAATGTATGCCATGATTTTTTTCTTTAAACCTAATCAATTTGCCTGTCTGGTGACAAGACCAGCCGCCAACGGAAGCTGAAGTGCCAAATGTGGGGTTGGAGCCTTACTTTTTTTTACTTTTTTCTTTCCTTTTATTTATTTTCTTTTTTTTTTTTTTTGTGTTAGGGTCGCGGTTGCCCGCTCACGGACACTGGAATTGGGGAAGCAGCTGGAGATGGAGCTGGTGGCGGAGTTGGACATTAAAAGCAGTCATTAACTTTTAAATGAAGCAACGGAAACAAGATAAGCACTGTACGGCGTGAGTACTAATACACCCGCCTATTCCTGACTGGACGCTCACCCACCACCACGACCCAATCACCTTCCTGCTGGCATGTGCTGATGCTATCGTTTGCCACGCCCACCACGTCACCGCACACAAATGACCCATAATTATTCAATAAGAAATAATAAAGTACGCCAATGTCGGTAGGTCAGAGAGACCAGGGACGCGGAATCCACTCACATATTTTCATTGATGGACAGGCCAGGACAGAGTAGTAGACTGGCGAGAGTCGTGTCTGGCTCTTTGACCAGCCAAAATGATTGTTGCGTGACTTGCAGGTTGTTGTTATTGTTGTTGTTGTTGTTGTTGCTGGTGTTTCGTGTTCAATGAAATTCCTTAATTTGCCAGGCCAGAGGAGCCGCCATCAGCCATCAACTTCCATTCCAGCCCTATGGCAATGTTGTCGCTGTTAAGTAGTTACATTTTGTAACGATTTGTTAAACAACAACAAAAACAACATACTTAAAATAAAGCAACAAAATGTTTGACTTCGTAGGGGAAATGTGGGAAGAAGGACGTTGTGTGTTGAACAAATTAGTTAATCTACTCGATTACTATTAAAATTTGGAAATAAATTGCACTGAGATCAAGTGGCACAATCTGTCCTTATATTGAACTTATAAGTATTTATAGCAAATAATATGAAAAACCATTAGCTATAAATATAGAATCCAGTATTTTGAATAACTAAATTATAATCAACTGGAAACTTGTACCAATCATTAGAAATCTAAACAAGAGAATTTATTTAGCTTGCAGTATTTGAATATTTAGTAATAAATATTTGTAAAATATTTTAGAGAGTATAAATATTATTTTCTTTTTTTTAACTTTTTGGTTTGTTAGTCTATTCAATTTTTATTGCGACGTCTCTAAATTTTTGGTTATGCTTAAGAAACCCTGTAATTATTATAATTATTATTAACAAAGATATTGGCCTATGAAATAAGCAAATGAAAAGAAGTTAAAATTGAATGTGTACTAGATATGTAGTTTTATTTATTCAATCTAGTCTAGTACGATTGGTGGCTTTTCGAATGATATTTGAATTATGTTAAGCCCTCATGTTCTGTTAAATCTTAGCGCTGTCAACTTTTAGTGTTGGCAAACGTGAACATGGGGTTTTGATATGATAGTTTAAATTAGTCATACATATATTTATTCGATATTCGGACAGACATATAACTCGGATAAATTCTTTAAGCAATTTGGCTTATATTACTCGTAGATAATGAAAAAAGTACAGGGTTCAATTTTCAAGTTTCTTATCTAGTTGGCTTTAGGTAAAAGTTATCACTAATATAATGGCTCAAACAATTGCAACTGGAATTTATTTTTATGCTATATGTCTGTAGATATGTTAATATATCGGTAGGACGATCTAATTATGTGATGATTTCAGCTTTCAGTTTTGTCTAGCAATTAGTTTCCTGTCAAAGTGTTATTCCATTGTTCCCATTTGCGTCACTACGTTTACAATAATTAGAAACTGAAAGAGGGTTTTGTTTGGTTTGAGGTTTTTGTTAAGCCCGTGGGCGACAAAATGAATTGCAGATGGCAGATGATAGACAAAGGATGACTGAATCCTTCTAAATGCTGCCTTTTGGCATCGAAATTGGGGTCCGTGTTGAGGTCTGGGTTATCTATGTATGTATTTTGTGAATAGAGGGTGAGGTATTATGTATAGTATTTAGTGTCGTGTTGTGTCACATCATTAAAATCGACAAACAACTTGCGTTAAACAACAATTCAGCAAAAACTATAGAGTAGGAACCCTTAAATATGAAGCTTCCAACTAAGAGAATTTATAAAATTAATGAGTCATCGTAAAAGTTAACAACTTGCACAAAATTGTTTATCTAAAGTGTGCCGAAAGCGTTCCTCTTTGCTTCTACATTCACTTCGTCTTTCCCACATTATTATTCTTCTTCCTCATCATATTCGGCTTCATCTTCTTCTTTTGCTTCATCTTTTTCTACCATCAATTGATGTACCGATTGGATTGGTTAACCCAAAAGACTGGGGCAAACCGGGAACAGAACTTGGGTTTTCAGCTTAAATTTTTGGGGTTGGAGGTAAAGGAGTTTGAGGGGTTTCGAAAGTTAACGCTTCGGGCCTTGATGTAAGCGAACGCACACGTAATCACTTTTTAAGTGTTAGACAATTTATGATACATGAAAATGTTTTCCTTCCACACCTGCCCTAAACAACCCAACCCCATCCAAAGCCCACTTCTATCGGCACAAAGATGAGAGAAGGTTGACAGTAACACTCAAAGATTACTTTGGCTTGGTAACGGGTTTTTGCTCAAAGGGTTTTTGTTTTCCTGTCTATCTTTTAGTGTGTGCGAGTGTGTGTGTGTGTGTGTGTGTCTGTTCTAAAGATAAGTGATGGATTCGTGTCACGAAAGTTTATAAATTCAAGAAGGAAAGCTCTTAATTTAAATTTAATGTCAATTTGAAGGCAATTTATTAACAATTTGTATTAAACTTTGCCAATGAAGACTAACATTAGGCAATTACTATATTTTTAATTAAATTATACATTTGTATAAATAAATGCTTAAAAAATTATAATAAGCTGAAAAATCTTTTTAAACTTTCAATCCTTTGTTCAACTTTCAATTATTATAAAATTAAACGACTTTTATAAAATAAGAATTAGGAATTTTTTGATTATCTTATGCATATGTACATATATAAGAAAAAAAGAAATTTGCTGCAATATTTAAAAGCTTTTAAAACCATTTACTGACGATCTAATGTGATCAATTTGTTATTTTAACAGTTATACATCTATCATACAAATGTTATAAGACTTAACTTTTATACATACGTAGATAAGACACGCTTACATCTCCAAGTGTCAAGTAAAAATTATGCCTCTCTCCCTCTCCCCCACCCCTCCAACTCATGCACTTTTCTTCACACACACACACTCTCTCCTTCTCTCTTCATTCTCCTTTCAGCTCCTCTTTGGTATACCACTTCCTCCTCCTCCTCCTCCTCCCCCCCCTCATCGTATATGTTGTCAGCGCAATAAACACCTCAAAGTTGATGACATTTCATTAAAAATCAACGTAAAGAGGTGGCAAGAGGCGGAGACGAAAAATGTTGCTGCTGATGATGCTGTTGTTGTTGTTGTTGTTGTTGTTGTTGTTGCTGCTGTTGCTCTTGTTGTTGTTGGTGAAAGGCGTGCCAAATGAATTTACTTATGGAGCATGAAAGTGGGTTTCTTTGGCTTACTCTTTAAGGGCCAACGTACCCACCATTTCACCTCATACTTCATTGATGAAAATTTTCGTGTTCATTTGGTTAAAGGTTGCTTAAACGTCGAAGTCAAAGTCGAAGTCGACGTCGACGTCGAAGTTGACGGAATGAATTTCATTAAAACAAGCGGCAAAAGTGCTTTTTACACACGACAGACAGCAGCAGCACCAGCAGCAGCTACAACAACAACAACAACAACAACAACGACACCAATCCCAAGCTGAGAGTATGTGTTACCTAGAGAGGCAATTGAGTGCGGGTAGAAAGGGGTTCATCACACATCACACACACACACACAAACACACACCTATACACACGCTCGACCCGACTTATGATAGGCACAAGAAGAAGTAACGTTACGAAAACCAGAACAGAAACGGTTGACTAAGTGATGCCCACCTTTTTACCTTTATTGGTCTCCTTGATTTGCGTAAGTGATGTGCCACAAAGAAGAAAGAGAGAATGGATTGGGTAAGTGAGAAGATGGGCCACATTCAGAATCAGACAGATATAGCAGTGTGAGTAAGAGAGAGAGAGAGAGTGAGATAGAGAGAGAACGAGAGAGAGGAGAGGATAGGTAGAGACTTAGGTATAGAAAGTGGTGGCAGTTCACTTTGTTGTAACTAAATTTGCCAGAGTACCCGAAGTGACTTTGATTGCAAAAGCCACAGTTATTTTAGTTACTTTACGAATCTTTAGGTTTTTTTTTCTGTTTTGCCGTTTCCTTTTTAATTAAATTTTGGTTTTCATTTTCCTCAAATTAGATAAAAGATCTAACTAAGTACTACACAAGTAATTTTGCTTTTTATTTCTTTAATTATCAAATAATTTAACTATCAGAATGCAATCTAAAACCCACTTATAAGATATACGAGTATAAAAATGTATATAATGAATTCATATTCCCTTTTTATGTATTTATCTGAGCTTGGAAAGAAGAAATATCTCTTAAATAAATCATTTGGATCATTATGTTTATATGCAGAAAGATGTTAGCCATCTATTAGACATATGATTACAAATCAAGATAAAGAATACGTTATCAATTTGATTCTTCTGTTATTTCAAATATTAAATTAAAATTGAGTGTAAAAAATCATATGAGAAACACCTCAATGAAATGAGATGAGAATAGATTATATAGATTTTCTAAAAGTAACAAATATATTTGTTTTATTTGCTTTGATTTACCAAATAACTTTCGCTAAAAATACAAGTGATCATCCCTAAACGAAAATATAAATAATAAATTATATTGCGCATTTGATAATTTGAGGATCCAGACTTGCAAATTTCTTAGCGCTACTTTTGTAATTATAAAACTTAATATTATTGCAAATCAAACTAAATAGTTAGTGATTGAAAAATGTTTCATTGATTATAAGTATTAAATATTGCTGGCAACATGTTGCCAGGACCTTTGCTACACGAATGCTTTCGTTTTGAGGTGCTTCGTGCTTGAATTCGTTTGGCCAACGCAATGTTTCGTTTTTTCTGTAACTTTATACTTCGGCTGACACGAAGTTTATACGAATTGTGTTAGGTCCAATGCGAACATAGCCGCTGTCAAGTAAAATTTCAGTGCTCGGGCAACTTCCTAGCGCGTCGGTTCATCACATCTCAGTTAGTGTCGTTCACAAAATCAAAAAACGTTTTTTAAAGTGTTTTCGAAAATAAACCAAAAAAATAAAAAAACAAAACAAAACAAAACAAAGAACAACAACCGAATCAAGTGTATAATAAGTAAGTGAAACCGAAAAATATTTATGAGTTTGGATTCGAAATTTCTTCAATTCCAATAAATAACAATAAAAAATATATATTTTTTTTCTTTGTGTTTTCAAGTAAAAACAAGTGAATTGAAATCAAATATTTCATCAATTTTGAAAGTTATAGCTGAATATTCGAAATTAAAAGTGTTGGAAAGTGCTATACGAGAGATACTGAGACAGAAGGAGAGAAAAATAAAAAAAAGAGAAAGCGTTAAAGAAAGGTAAATAAACTTCAACAGAATTAAGATGGCGAAAAATTGTCTTGGAAAATTCGAAAGAGTTTTTCACTTGCCACAGCTACCACAAACCGCTCTCAGCCCCCATGTGTGCATTTGCGGCAATGCAATCCCATTTCATTTTCATTTTCTCTTATTCATTGTCTTTCTTCTGCTATTGGCTGCTTTGTCTCTTGTTGCTTGTTTGCTTGCCGAACTTTCTCCAACCGACCCCCCTTTCAAAAAAATAAAAGAAAAAAAAGTAAATAAAGATAAAGAAACTTAACCCTCTCTCATCCACATTTCCGCGTGGCAGCTTTAATGGCCACCGCGTCATCTTGAGGCCCGCATTTTTTAACGGTAAATCTTTACCTTTATTTCTTTTGGCCATGCAGAAAACTTTACTTTACCGACAAAAGCTGACTGTAAAACTGCAATAGCCGCACAGCCAGGCTACTTAGCTAGCTTTGTGACTGTATATAGGGTGTGGGGCATAGGAGATGGAGGCGGGCGGTAAAAAAAAAAGGATTTTTCAAGTTGGCGTGATTTATGTTTTATTAATATTAAAAGTGATTTATTAGCCATGAAATTTTGCTCACAACATAAAACTTGCTCTGGGCAGGTGAAAGGATATTTTGGGTGCATGCGCAACTGTTTAATTACTGTACTCCTTTTTGATGACATTGAGGATGACAAAGGAGAATGACGATGATGATGATCATGATGATGATGGTGATGATCATGATGATGATGATGATGATGATGATACAGTGTGTCCATTATGCCAACTTTAAGTTAGAGCCCCTTCCCTGAATGCTCATTATCCTGGCGGTATGGGTCGGCTAGCATTTAAGCTAAAAATGCACAACGAGATTAAAATTGTAAATGACGGCAGACAACATCTGTCCTGGAGTTGTTGTCCTTGCACATTTCAAGACATGGACACAAGCTCTACCAGTAATCTTTTTCTTTTTTTTTTTCTTGCTTTATATAATTTTACTATTTGTTGTTGTTTTTAATGAAAATTAATTAATTAAATTTTAACGCATTAGTCACTTTTGCAAAATGTTTCTTAAACACATTTTGTTTCCATCGTTTCTGGCTCTCTTCCGCTCTCTGGCTGCTCGTTCTTATTTAAGCGCATAATTACCCACACATACACACACACACACAGACACAACCAAACATAGAAGGCAACAACAAATCAAGATGGAGATAGAGAGAGATGTAAATAAAAATAGATATATAGAATAGAATGTCAAACACATCCTTCAAATTCTTCATACAATTTACATGGCCTTTGATTCATAGACACATATTAATTATGTGGCCAAAAATGTAATTTTAACTTGCTAGCCCAGTCAACAATATATTTTTTCTCACCTCCTCCCTATACTTATCGTCGCAGACTTATTTAGATATATATGCATCTAATGTTGAGTGGCAAAGCTTGTACATTAATTAGTTTTAATTGGTGAATGACAATTCCCTCCTTCTCAATTTTACAGTATATAACTCCATATATATATATATATATATATATATATATATATATATATATATATATATATATATATATATATATATATATATATATACATATAAATATAAGTTGGACACAAACTATAAAATTTAAATATTTATTATGTATTTTAATTAAATATTCCAAATTTGTCAATCGTTTTTCCTCATACATTTCTCGAATAATATTACAATTTTAAAGCGGGCCAGTAATAGGAATTTAATTAAAACAAAAAAAGGTTAGATTTCGAACCTTTATTAAATTCTGATTTTTTTAACTTTTATTTTTGCTAGTTTTGTCTTTGCTCTGCGGCATTGATGTTATATTTCATTATTCTCATTGTCAAATTAATATCTGTCAAACGCTGCGTATAAGTGATGCCTGGCAAACTTTTGTAAAATAAAACATTTTTTATTATTGTTAGATTTCGAACCTTTATTAAATTCTTATTTTTTTAATTTTTTGTTTGCTAGTTTTGTCTTTGGGGCAATGATGTTATATTTCATTATTTTCATTGTCAAATTAATAATTGTCAAACGCTGCGTATGAGTAATGCCTGGCAAACTCTTGTAAAATAAAGCATTTTTTTTCATCTCTAGGGTTTCAAAACGTATTCTAAACTTTAGCTCATATATTAAATATCAAGTAATCATGCTCAATCTGATATAAATTGTCATAATAAAACTTTCATATCAATACGATTATTCACGGCACTTCCATCTTGATTCCACTTAAAAATAAATACATATCGACAAACATTAAAATTATCATTTAAGTTGATAAAAAATGTAAAGTTGATTTGCCAGTTTGTTCAATTTAATTGTTCTTTACAATTTCAAGCTTATTTTCGAAATGCAAACAAAAAAAAATGTTTTTCAATACATTGCCCAAAAAAAGTAGGCAATGAAATTCTTAATTTTTTTTCTTCGCCTGATACGCAAACGAAATGTCATTTATGCCATTTCCTATCGTTTTAAGGGAATTTGATAAACAGTTTATTGGTTAGGTTAAAAGAAAATATAGCCCAGTAAATTTGAGATCTTAACATTTGAGATCTTAAATATTTAAAAATGTATTTTCTCTATCCAAAATCTATTTAAGGTTTCCATCCACCTTTTTAACATTTCACCAATCATTTAAGAACTACGAATTTATTTCATATCTGACAAAATAATTTCTACAAGAGATTAAAAAAAAAAAAAAGGGCCATCTTTTAACTTATAAATTACAACTATTGGGGATATTTGGGAAAGGAAAAAAGTTCATATTAGAAACTTTTATGAAAAGTAATAGTATATACATATATGATATAGTATAGTACGTTTGGTTTACACAAGCCCATAAACTTTATTAATTGATCAACATTTTTATGTTGTAACGAACAAAAGTGATATGATTTGATCAACTTAGTTATTGTCAATTATAATTTATATGCAATATTTAATTAACTAACCAAATAATTTTGATAAAATCCATAGATACATATCTATGTTAAAATGACATTTGGTTAATCTTTCTATATAAGTTTGTTGTTTTGAGTAAATTATGTCAGCTAATTACAACATTTATGTTCAATTATTTTATATCCGATGAAAAATCAAATAAATTTACGTAAGTTAATATTGAATGCAAATCTATGCCTCGAAGCATAATTAAAAAATTACCTTTTGGTTTAATTGTAAATTTTGCATTGAATAGAATTTGATACGTATAATTAGGTATGTATAATTAGTAATCGGACATCCAATACGAATGAAAATGGTTGAGAGTATGGAAAAATGTAAAAATGTGTTATTTTCCATCTCCATTTCCATTCTTTTTCCCTTTATCAAATTTTCAATGTAGTCTCAAAATAGGTGATTATTCACCCACCCATACACACACACACACACACACACACAAGATCCGAAGATTACTCTTTGCTGTAACTAAAAACGAAAACTGCCAGAAAGCAGAAATAAATGACAAGAGAGTTGATGCACAATTGAATGAATACCTGTCCGAAATCAACATGAATAGTTGAAATATAATCCAAATGCATTGGCAAGACTTCATGTTACATGAATTTTGGTTTATTAGTGCAAATTGGATGGTCAGGTTTGAGCCAGGTTAAGTTACAGTTATGGTATTACTAGACCTGCTACATTTACATGCTTGAAGCATTAAAAACGAATTAGCATGCATTTTGTGGCCTTCGCTTAACATTTACGTTTAAATGCCATTGTTTAATGCAGCACAAATAAAAGTTACCTAATATACCAACAGTATATGTATATGCAGTATATATACATACATCAATGAGATGAAAGGGTAAATCATATATATACTATATAGTCAGACCAATAAAAAAAAAAACAAAATAAAACAAAAAAGTTAACAAAGTTGGGGAATGAAGGGAATTGGTGGGGATGGCTGGACAAATAGAAATATCCCATGTTGCCAATACGACACAATTGTTGGGCACCTTCAGATTTTGGGGCCAACAAAAGAAATTGAAACTGTAATTATGACGACAACGGAATTGGCACAATGGCACACAAAGGAACTTTAGCAAAATGAAACGAGAGAAGAGAGAAAAGGGGGAAAAATGGTACGCATTGTACAACACTGAGCGTGTCCAATATTCTGCCATATCCCAAAAGCCCAGTCTCTATATACACATACATATATACAAACATATGTAAGTACATACATATATGCATGAAGATATATACATATACATATACATATGTGTATGTGTGTAATAATAACATGGTTGAAATGTAAAAAGCATTTGTTTGTGTCGTGTATCGTGTGTGTGTGTGTGTGTGTTTTTCCTACATTTTCTTCTTACTTCATTTTTATTCATAAAGAATAAAGAACTTACAATACACGACACCAGGTTACCCAGCTATTGTTCAGAAAGATTACAAATATTAAGCAAATCAATGATTGAAATCATGAGATCAAACAGATCTTTGTGATTAATGATAAAGAATTTTTGAATTTATCTTTTTAACTTTTAACTAGTTTTAAAACTTAACTTTGAATCCTATATAGATACAGTGCAAATAAAATATTTGAAATATGTTTTTTTTTTTGTCAATTTTGAAAATAAAAGTTTGATAAGTTTTTTGATAATGCCTGGGCTTGGTAGCTAATAAACGACGACATATCCTAACGAAGCGGAAATAAATATAATTAAAAACGCATCAGCAGTGCAGAAATGCATACGTACATACATCAAGAAAGAAAAGAAAGAATAGTAGGTAGGTAGGTAACGATTAAAAAGGGGAAAACGGAGGGAAAAAAGTATGCCCAAAACAAAGCAGCAAACAAAAAGGAAAACAAAACATCTAAAAAGTAAATGGAAATATTTTACAAAAGTTCTAAAAAAAGAAACTGCCAGGTAAAAAGAAGGGTAAATTTTTTAAAGAGCAACATACAGAATGAAATGTTAATTAAGAGAGATTAAGTGAAGGAGAGAGAGAGAGAGAGAGAGAGGGAGAGAAGAAAAGTATAAAATAAATATTCTTGGAAAATATTTCAAATAAATGCAATACATATGAAATAGGAAATTAATTTCATTATATTGCATTATTATTATAATTCATCTAAATCAAGCAATTTATATTCATATGAAAATTATCAAATTTCAACTATTATATTGAATTGAGATTCGCTGTTTTATCACACACACACAAGTATATGTGTGTTTATATATATATATGTATATACAAACATACATACATTATAATCATAAAATTTGTATTATATATTTTTTTATTTATTTATGATTTTACGTCTCGATGATTTTATGTCTCGATGATTTCATTGGCAAGTTAACATTAACTTCATCATTTGATCGTTATTATTATATATCGATTTGAATTTCACTAAATCGAAATCGGCTTAGAAGTTTTCTTCTTGGGTGGAAAATATCACTTGGAAAATGCTTTTTAGAAAAGTATCAGCCAATTTTTGTTTTAGTTTTTATTTAAGTTTTTCAGGAAAAATTGCAGAAAATAAGAGAAAATGTTGATAAATCCCGTTTTTAATGTTTCTATACGGGGATAAACAAACGCACAAGACTCTTATCTCTCCGGAAATTGTTCATTTCATTTAATCCTTTTTAATTGCATTTAAGTATGTTGTTCAGAACTTAGGAAAGTTTATTAATCTGTGAATGTATGCACCGAAGTGTGCATACCCTTGTAGTTTTTGGCTATTTAACTAAAATTTTCATAATTTGTCGAGTTTGAAGTAGATCTATAGAAATAATTGCAAATATATGTTGCATATTTGTCAATTCTCAGACAGAGTGGATCAACTTATAGTATAAATATCATCAAAAAAGTTCTTTATGCTCTTTACAATTTATTAAAAGATATATATATATAGATATAAACAGTTATCGGGAGTCTCAACCTAAGCTTATACTTACATAATATATATATATATACTACTCAATCTATGAACAATTACAATTTTTGTCTATGGTATATATATTTACCTTATTTTTCAATCAAATAAATAATCATCGTGAAACAGAATTATAAATTTTTGATTTTTTTCAATATCATAGGAAATGTACTTTTAATTATCTTAAAAAATATATAACAATTTTCATATGTAGAACTCGTTAGGGATTCAAGTAAGTCAATTGTGTTACTTTTACTTCTTTCACCCGATGACGCCTCCAACTTTGGTTTCCTTTTATTTTTTTTTGTTTTTACTTTCACGTTATTTTGCATGTTTAGTTGCAATAAGAAACTTCAACTGGATCATTTACACAACATTTGCATTGAGCATTGTTCAACTCTTAAACGGAAACGCAAATAAAGCATAAGGTACTTATACACACACACACACACACACACACACAACCATACACATACAGACATACTAACAGAACACGCACACTTAAGAGAGATAGACATAAAGTTGGTGTTCTTCACATAGGTCGTGAATTGGGAGCTCTTTGAATTTTGATTAGCCTTGTCGTAAAGCAGACAAAACTATGAGCCATATAAACAAATAGGCATTTAAATATAAAGAACAACAACAACAACAATAACAACAACAACAACAACAACAAAAAAGCAGAAAACAAGATATACAACAACTTAATGTAGCAACCTCACAGAATATTAAGTACCTACACAGGTATACACATACATACATACATAAATACATACATACATACATACAAATGTATGCATATGTTTATATGTGTATGTATGTACATATTTATTTATTTGTTATATCTGGCATATGAAAAGCTTTACTTAAACCAATTGATTAAATGAATGAATGAGATACATTTTTGTGCTTACAAAGGCAAACAAATGCGTACTTTGTTTTTTTTTTTTTTTTTTTGCTTCTTTATCTAAATGTTGATTAAATTGTTTGCTAAAAACAATATAAACAATTTTACAAAGTTTGTTTAATATTCGCTTATTTATGAGGTTTACTTATTTTGCTTTAATTTTTTTTTTTTTACCAACATTAATGAATATTTCAAGCGAATTCCAAACTGCAAACTATGCCCAACTAATTTCTCAGATTTATTAATTACATTGCTCATTATAGAAAGTTTTATATTAGAGGAATGCAGATATATACATATATTTATATATATGTACGTACAATATATATACATCCTTTCAAAAAGAATTTAGATATTTATAATAAACTAAGAAAAAAGAAGCTAAAAATAATATTTCAATAATTATTTGTAATAAAAATAAAGTACATAAATAGGATATGGATTTCAATTACTATAGTCTGCATTAACAGTGATATAATTTGTTTTCAGATTGAAATCAATTTTTGAGAATTTTTGAAATTTAATTAATTACATTTATAAGTATGTAAAATAAGTGTTATTTTTGAAGAACAGAAGTTTATATACTCTTTCTTTCTGATTAGAATAATATTTTCCATTCAAAAAGAAATCACATAAAAAAGAAGAAAACTAAATATAATCAATGAATATTTATATATATTCGAGTGATTTTATATAAACGACTATTTTCAGTCATTGTAAATTTTACTTTGAACTACATTTTGATTAACATTTGTTCTCACTTTATTAGTATTTTCAATTTTTGCAGCTACTAAATTATTATAATTCAAAGTAGAATGTTGATTACCCTTACTTTAATATACAATAGTATTTTGAGACATTTCGTCCTTTGTCCTTACTTTAATTGAAGCTTTTGTGGCTTAAATGAGTTTTATTAATTCGTAAATAGATATAGTCATAATTGTGACATTAGATGACGGATCCTTAAATTTTACAATAATTCTAATAAATAAATAAATCGAATGTCTAATAAATTCCAAATATACATAAATTACTTAATGTTAATGTTAATGTAAGTTTATCAATTGATATGGAATACATACATATATCCATATATCAAACTCAAGCGCCAGTAAGTTTTTGTACATGAATTACAAAAATGTATACATATAAATATATTTGATCAATTATTATATCTATTTGTAACAATTGTAAACAATTTCGATATCATCTGCTGTTGTTGGTCAAGTGTTAAGGGGATTGGTATTGGTTGTACTGGGGGGTACATAAAACAATAGTTTATAAATAAATATTTACAAAAAATTTTTGCAAACGAAGCTCTTAAAAATTTTTATCTTGTTTTTGGCCGGAAAATTTAATTAAAACCGCTTTTCGTAAAATGTTTTATCAGAGCAACAGTGGGGGAGAGAGAGAGAGAGTGTCAGAGAGAAAGAGACACAGAGAGAGAGAGAGAGACAGAGAAAGATAGAAACACAGCAATAGTGTAGAAGAGTGAGAGGGGTAACAAACAAAAATTCCTTTTGCCTCGCGATGTTCGTTTTTATCATTAATTTAAAAATTTGTCACGACCCTTTTCAACTGACAATATCAGGAGGACTTCACACACATGCATAGCCACACATACACACACACACTCACTCACACACACTCAGATTCTCACACAAACATACATGCGAAACTTTGCTTTCGTTTGAGGTTTTCGGACATGAAAAGGGCCGAGTCCTGGAAACGTTAACTCATTGCAATAGCAACAAGTCAGCCAATTCTTAATCCACAGTGTAACCCGAAAAGCCCCCCCCCGTTTTACCACACATCCCATTGAGAATGTTCTACAACTATTTGTCCCATTTGCCATATTATTCGAATTCCCTCTTACCCGTTCCCTCGTTCTCTCTCATTTGCCATTTGGCATTTGGTACTTGGCAGTTGACACTTGGCCCATAGTCCATATCATCTGTGTTGTCTTCTTCTTCTTTTTTTTTAAGTTATGTGGCTGCAACTGTTCATGTTGATGATTCAGCTAATACTAAGGCTAAGTCAATTGCAAATTTATAATAAACATACTCGTATTCGAATTAAGTTTCCGGTAAGATACAAAATTGTAGGCAACGTTTGGATGCCTTTCTTATGATTTCTTACCTGTCCAGACGACAGTTAATTTCCTATTGGCTTATTGTAACTAAATCGATGTGAGACAAGACAAATGAAATGAAATCAAGTCAAGAAACGTTTTGATCTGTAGGTGTGTTTAGGCCTTTATTTATTATATATGTATGTATGTATGTATGTGTATGGAGATATATACATATATATGAGTAAATGTTCAACTTTAGCATTTGTTTGTTTCCGCCATGCTGCCAATGAACGTTGTGAATGCATCCTTTTAGTCAAATGTTGGACAAAGAGCCATTGTTAGCCAAGCCAAGTTTAATCTCCAAATTAATCTTATTTAGCCTATAAACTGCAATGGCAGATGGTTGGCAAAATGGTATGGACATGATAGCTTCCTCGGGACAGAAGTAACTCCCTTGTAATCCTTTTGTCACAGTTCATGACTTTGCAGCTTTTACGTTGTTGCCATCCATACTCACGGCTACCGCCCCTATCATCTACCATCCACCATTTCACCATTCCACCTCTGGCAAAGAGGCAAATCCGCCAGAACGAAAGCTCAACGAACATGAAAGAAAGTGAACATGATAGATGGGCTAGGGAGGGGGGAGGAGTGGTAGATGGGTATATGTGTAGGTGTGTAGGTGTGTAAGTGGAAAGGGGATGTGGGGGTAGGGTGTATAGGAATTACACAGACAAGAGTTCGCTGCTCATAAATTCCGTTTCCAGCTGTTTTATAGAGTAAGATTGAGAGCGAGAGCAATAGACAAGAAATGCAAGAGAGAAAAGGATTGTTACATATGTACATATGTATGTATGTAAGTATGTATGTATATGTGCTGAGTTTTTAGTTCTGTTTTTGTTTTGTTTTGCGGTTTCTTTTTTACAGAATATTTAATGGATAATAAAAATATAACGGACTACCTGGAAACTCTATAAAAATATATAAATATTTGTAAAATAACAGAACTAGAGATTAAAAAAATAAAAACGACAATTAAAATGGAAGGAAAAAACGATTGCAGTTAATTTATAAATCGATAGAATTATCTTGGTAATTATCGATAACTTTATTTAGTGTAAGGTCATCTTACCCTTGCTACCCAATGCATAATGCAGAGAGAATTCTCTTTCTTTTCCCCTCATTTCCTTCTGTCTTTCTATCTTTAATAACAATTTTAAATTTCGTAAATTTGTATGTATGTATTTTTTTTTCAACAACTGTGGCAAGAGATTAAAACTCCTGCTTCTGTGTGCCCCATCCATGCCACTGCCCAATTCCCGTCTTGCCAGTATCTTGCCACACAGTTAGACAGCAATTACATGACAGTCGGTGGCAGCATTTTCTGTTTGCATACCTGGCTACCTGGTGATAACAATAATCCTTGACAAGCCATAAACATCTTCGTTGTCCTTGTGCTGGTGTCGGATACGCTTACGTCCTTTTTCTTGAGTTCTACAGCTCAGACAAATAGACTAAAAGTCACAGGACATGACCAAAAAGGACTTTGGAAATTGTAACCGAGTCACAGAGTCGCAAAGTCAATTTGAATGCTTTCCCTTTTCTTTTTCTTCTTTTATTTTTCTTCTTTCATTTTTTTTTTTTTTTTTTTTTTTTATTTCCCGCCGAGACGCCTTCTCTTCAGTTTCAATCCTTAGAGGTATTCCTCTTTCGCTTTTTGTGCTTTTCTTCCCCTGCTGTCGCTTGTCGCCCTTCTTCTTATGCCATTTCCACCAGCTTGTTTTCATTTTCATTTTTCGTCCGGGTGGGTCATGGTCCTTGAATAAGCAGCAGCTAATTCGTTTATTATTTTTATTGTTACATTGACATTATTTACGTAAGCTACTTGTCAGCTTTTCACTTAGTCCTTCTCAGTCATACCAGAAAGGAGTCGGTGCCGTGGCAGGGGTCAAAGCCGAACGCTAACTGGGGACTGACTGTATGGAGGGGTATGGAGTAACTAGGGTTGTCTCTGGTATCGGTTGACAATGGATGTTGATATTGTTGGGGTATGAAGTGGCTGCTGCTTTATTATATTCATTTCCATTTTATTTGCCCATTTACCAGTTTCAATCTTTATGCCTTTGACTTGGATACATTTTTTTCCCCTTCTTTTTTTTCCAGGAAAGGAAGCGGGGTGGTGGGGCAACTTGTAGAAATGTTAGACTGGAGCTTAAAGCATGGCAAACAGAAATCACATGGAATAAGGACACTGCTATGGGACTAACAAGTTATGCCTTTATTTGGCATTTAATGGCAATTGCTTTGACTGTTTAAGCTTGTTTGCTCTTACCTTATTGACTCTTGACTTGTGGCCTATTGATATAGATGGTAATTATAGGGTTTCATCAGGTTGTAAATGTTAAATATCTTTATATCTATATATATGTATATATATATATATATATAAATACATAAATACTTATGTTTACTTTGGAAGTTTAAATGAAAGTTATATAATATATCAGTTCGATCTAAGCGAAAGCGGCAAATTGCAGAATACAGATAACAAGGCCTAAAAGAGAAACTTAATGTTCATTTGTGTTTGTTGTTATTATTGCTGTATACTCGTTTAATATAATTGTACGATCCGAGAAATTTAAGAGCTACGTTAGAAACTATTGAACAATTGTTTGATGAATGAGATATCCACTGAGAATAAGTCAGAATATTAAAAAGGCAGTTTACCATTCTTTCTCTTCCTCTCTATCTCTCTCTTTCTCTTTCCCTCTTTCTCTTTACCTTGATTGCCATCTCTTACTCCAATTATTGGCTAGCTATAAAATATAAGTTCACATTCGTATTCCAATCGAACAAGTGCACAAATCCGCTTCTTCTTAAATCTTTTTAAATCGTTACGATCATAGAAACTCGCAGATATTTCTAGACTAAACCAAACTAAAAAACAAAAAAAAAAGGAATTCCATTTCACTGGCATTGCATTGTTGCTGGCAGAGCATAACTGGGGATCAAGTGGACAATTACCATCTATGTACTATGAACATGGGGATGTGAACCATCTCAAAAATTCTAGAGACACAAAAAAAATACCAGACGGGGTGGAGGAGGGGGTGGTAAAAAAAGCTTAACCAAAAGCGGTCAATTAGAGTTAACGGCAACGAGATCGAGTGGTGTTAATAGCCATGGTCAGTTGGATGGTTAAGTTGGTAGTCCTTTTACCTTGCTAAAACAGAAAATGAAGGAAATAAAAGGCAAATAAAAATATGACATAGAATATGCATAAAAGTTGCTAGTGGACCATTTGGCATCACAAATTCGACTTGATATTCATCCATACTCGTATATACCAGATGAAATAGGAGTGAATGTGGATGTGAAAGTGCTAGTGGTTGTGTGGATAGTCGGCAAAGATGATGGAAAGGGACCAAGGGTGACAATTGTGCCGCTGGCCAGTCCAAGCACGACCATGACTGCTCATTTACACTTTTGCCCACACACACACACACACACACACACACACACACACATACATACATCAGCACAGAGACACAGACACGAGTCTCGAAAATCTGTCGCATCAGCAGAAAATGCCAGACAATAGAACTGTGGAGGCCAATGGAGGAAACCAAAGAGGGAACAAACTAGAATTGTTTGCGTGTGTATATATATGAATGTATCCGTGGTAGAAGGGGTACATTTAAGGGGTATGGGAGAGGAGGGAGGTGTTGGTGTATGGATAAGCAAACGCTTGCGTTTACTAGTATTAAACGAGATAGAAAATCTAGTGTATACAGTAGTTAGGTTAGTTAGATTGCTGCGGTTTTCCCTACCGAAACAAAACAACAAAAATTTTCAAAATAACTTTCGAAAAAATTATTTACAAATCCATAAGTTTCCTTTAAATTCAGTTGTTCTTATACAATTTTACAAAGTTGTTTTAATATTTTGTCAATTCATTCAAATGGATCCCAAAAAAGTATGCTATGAAATTTTCACAATTTAAAATATTTCTTTTTTTTTTATTTTTAGGGTATCAAACAGTTGAGATCATTATACCGGATCAAACTTATTTATATTTATATGCATTATGTACACTTCATACATATATGTATCTATATAAACATACGGTCTATGTGTCTGTCTATCTATGTCTGTGTGGGTGTTTTTGTAGGAATGGGGGGGTAGATAAACAAATATAGTTATAGTAGAAACCATCTCCCTTACCCCATCCCCGTCCCCACAAATGCCCGCGAGAAGTAACTTTTGCTGACCATGACAACGACCACATTGACCAGGAAAACGTATATATATATACATACATATATACATGTATTATCTACATACATATATGACCAGAAGCATGAGAAATAAGAAGGCGGAATTGTCGTGGCAAACGATGAGATGGCATGGGATGGCTTGTCCAGTAGAAAGCGACACGTACCAATCCAATGGCCAGTTGTCATTTAAGCCAAACCCCACCCCCCAACCCCCTTCCCCACAACCCCTTTTGGACCATCATGCCACCCACCAACATTATCATCTGCATCGTCATACCTCCTGTGTCTATGTGTTTAATTTTGTTTACTTTCAAGCAAAGCTTTTGCTCCTGCTCCTCTTTTGTACATTCCCAAGTGTATAATTTTGAATGTCAGCAACATTCACATATATATGTATTTAGTATATATATATATATATATATATATATATATATATACAGATATTTATATATAGATAGATAGATAGATAGATAGAGGCATTTATTTTCAACATTAACTTTATGATTATTTCACATACAAAATGCATTGACCCAAAATGTTATAAAAGATTTTCAATTAGACACTGAATTCATTTAATCTTAGATTAAATTTACGCTAGTCAATTAACAGGTAATGTAAGTACATACATATACATATAGAAATGATCTAGGTCTAGATGTGTCATATGTATAAAAAAAAACTGGGCCAACTTAAACGTTTATACTGATACTGGTAACAACCAACAACCCAAGCAAATCAGCCAGCCAGTGGTGAAAAGTGGAAAGTGTTTAAGTGCACACAATAGGCGCACAAGTTGATTATATTATAGGATGGTGACGATGGTTAAAAGAAGGGTCGTCTACACTCTGAGAGAGGGTGAAACATAGAGAGAGAGAGAGATAGAGAGAGAAGAATATGGGCTTTGGCTATAGATAGGACACGTATCTAATAAAACGCCTAGCACGCGTTCCCATTCTTATACCCTCCTTTAAATACATACATACATACATACATACATATATACACGTATTGCTCTTATTCTTGTCCACGGCTAATGTGCTGGTCTTCGATCTGAGTGTAGCAAATATTTGGTTGTCGCTTTTGTGGGCTCATTAAATTTTCCTAATGTAAATACATGTGAGTGTAGAGTGACTAGAACTCGCACTAACATCCATACTAGTATTCAAAATAGGACTAGGACCACGACTGAGACCAGTATTAAGAAAGCAAGGAGCATACTGATATGCAACACGTTGGCACTACTCACTGAAAGTCAATTTCAAAGACCAACAACCGACGACAACCGGCATATGCACTTCCTGCACATTTCCTGTTGCGAATCGTCTACATTCCTTTCCCTCTCTCTCTCTCTCTATCTCTCTCTCTCTCTCATCCTGTCTTTGCCCACTTTTCCTTGGCCCATTATATGTCTGTGTGTGTGTCTATGTGTCCTTGTGAATTTATTATGTGCAAATGTAAATAGCGGCACGTGCAGTTGTCCCAGCTCTTGGAGGCAAGCCCCGAATCCCCCCACTCCACACTCTTCATCCAAGATGTATGTCCCCATGCAAAATGCTTGGTGTTTATTTTCCTTCTTTTCTTTAACTTTTGTCTTCTCGCTACCTCGCTCCATCTTGGCAATAAAAATGTTTTTGCCCTTACCAAACAATGGCTGGGCAAAATCCTTGGCATCGTCTCTTTCGTAGCTTCAATTTTCCTATGCAACGTTTTGTCAACAGATAATGCATTTCCAAGATACTGACTAACAATTGCAATATGAATTTGCTTTACCTTCTATTTATTTTCTTCTTTTTTTCTTTTGGCCAATTTGTTATAAGCTTGACAAATAACTGAATGAAAATGAAAAATTAAGTAAACAAGTCGTCCATGCCGACTTGGAGTATACCCTGTACCAAAAAAAGGATATTTCATTTAAACAGACTCCTTCGCAATCCTCATTAATTGAATATAAATTATTTTATAAAATTCTCCTAGCAAGCCGAAACACCATGCTTTCTCGCTCACTCCTATTAGAGAACGAAACTAATGCGTCATTCGATACAAAGCAACGTGCGCATGCTATCTCGCTCACACATTTTAACTGCTGCCATCCCTGGCATTTCAATAAAATTTGAAATTCTAAACTTTTATTTGTACAGGTTTTTAACTATGTCTGTATATAATTTCTGTTATCATAAATATATCATGTTCTTGAAATATTATTATGTATGTTAGTATTACAGTATTAGAGGGTATTATACTGTTATAGAAATCGAATATGACATTTAGACGATACCCTTATTTATAATTTGTAATCTAATTTCTCTTTTGCCAGCAGCAGCATCCAGATTATATACCATCGAGTCCATCTCATTAAGATCATGTTATTGGAAACTACATTAAATTTATGATGTCCATAATGGTGACCAAAGACAGTATTGGCGAACTAAATATCGTCAATGGCAATCAATTGAAAATCAAGAAATTTAATTTGTTAAGAATTCAATCAGATTGTCCCATGGTAAACGTTCGTCATCAGCATAATCAGCCGAATTATTCCAGTAGCAAACTGGATCATCTACAGAATACTGATGGACATGGACGATTCGTCAGAGTTGATAGAACGATGGGCGGCGGTAGAGGAGCGAGAATTGGAACAAGTCGTGCCGATGGCGGAGGCCATTTTGGAGGAGGTCGAACAGCAATTTTAACTTTCAATTGCTGGCAATTGCTGTTGCTGTTATTGCTCAGCAATTGTATTGGTAAGTGAGAATGCAATTATGGCGTGGGATCAAACGTTTGGGCAAATGAGTACGTAACGATAAACTACAAATATATCGATATCGATTATTGCAATTTTATTGAACGTTTATTAACATTTTTGCTTTGCTTTTTGTTTTATTTCAATAATGCCTTGCAAATAAATAATACATACATATATATTATAGTATATATATATATATATATATAACATTAATCATAATATTTAAATTAACTGATATCGTTAAACATAAGTGTATAGCTTAAGCATATTTGATTTGCCAATCGTTTACTACATGCCGTTCGCCTTTCACTCATACACATACACACACCCACACCTACACACACGTGCATACATAGATACAATCACACATTTAAACACTAACATTGTGTATTTGTTGTAATCGAAATTTTGTTAATTGTTAAACATATTTTCAATGTTTTTATCTTCATGGATATCTCCAAATTTGAAATGAAGATCTTTCCGTTTCAAATAAAATCTCCTCAGTGGGCGCCTTCGAGCCGGACTTTGTCATACCATTGGAGAATGTAACAGTGGCCCAAGGCCGGGATGCAACCTTTACCTGTGTGGTTAACAATCTGGGTGGTCATCGGGTGAGTGGTGACGGTGCGTCAGCCCCAGCAAAGGTATGTATCGGTTTTTCTAACACTCAGCGTTTCAATTTAAATAATATTCCCATATTATAATTACGTTTCTTCTGTTCCCTATATTTCTCAAGTATATGTTTCTCTGTTTCCGTTCTCATTTTAATTATCTCACTTTTTTTTCGGTTTCTCATATCCCATTTCAAGTGCACCCAAAAAATAAAATAATAATAATAAACAAAAAAAAATGCAAAAGCCAAAGGCAAAATCAGAAAGAGCAAAAAAAAAAAAACAAAATGTTATAATAATAATTATAATAATGAAATCTTTTCTCAGTAAATGCACAAAACTAATATTTAAGCGCACCTATTACTACTATTTAAATATATATGTATATATAATATATATATGTACATATATGTATGTATGTATATATGTATTTGCATATGTGTTTGTGTATATGCATACATGAATATATATATATGTATGTATGTATGTGTTTATATTATTAGTTAACATAATCTTACAACATACAATATATATCACTCTATATAAACATATAAGTATATAGATATGTATGTATACATATCTATATACATATATATAAGTATATTTATATATACTTACATACATATATCTACTCACCTACTTAATATAACTACATATAATAATAGCACTCTGCATATTTAACGCACCAATGCACAGAAACCAAAAACTAAATTTAAATAATAACTGTATATGTAGTATATACATACATATACCTATACATATGTAGCAACAGCAACAACAACAACAATAACAATACTATGAATTAAAATAAGCATAACAAAAATATTGTTCGCTAGGGAGAAAATCGGTGAAAAATTATGCCACAGCTTATTGTTTTTATCATCTGGTATAATATTATTATTAGCACTCACAACACTTAATTTATGACCAAAATGCCGCAAATTGGGGCCAAAGATGAGAGCAATGAAAAATGGCTAAAATAGCAGATGGACGTTGGCTAACAGGCAAAGCGAGAGATTGTTGGCAAGTGAGGGGAAAGGAGGTTTGCTATAATTGTGGTAAAGAGATGGAGAAATGAATTCCGCCTTTTCACAAAAAGTATTTACATATGTATGTATATGTATGTGTGTATATACATATGTGTGTTTGTATGCATTTACCATATGAAAACAACAAAATTCGATTGTATGGCACTCAATTGTAATCAATTGTAATCAATTGTTATTAACAATCAACAACAACAAATCGAACAACTTTACATAATATGAACATGTTGAAAATAAATAAATGAATAGCTCATATTAAGTCATTCCAATTGGAATCAATTTAAATCGTGTTGGCATCTGTTGACATTTTGTCATAAAACAAATTATTTTTATTCAAATCTTAATCGTTGATAATTTGTATTAATTTTGATCATAGTCATGTCATGCATACATGTGTATATGTATATACATAGATATACATACATATATATGTATTTCTGATTAACATGACAAATTGAAGTTGACAACAATTTTTGTAAGGCAATTCTAAGATCGCTTTATCAAACTTAAACAAACAGCAGAGAAATCAATTAAATTGTAGATTTGGTTTTCATTTCACTTAATACATATACGTTCAGAAAGTAGTTCTAATATGACATTAGATTCCAGCGAATTAACCTACGAACTGTTATTTAATATATGAAAGACAGAGAAAGGTGGTAGGAAAACAGTAGAGAAAAATAAATAAGCATATATCTACAGATGCAGATACATATATCATTTTAAACCTTTTCAAATTGTTAAAATCTTTTATTTTCTAGTTAGTTTACGTTAATTGAACTGATTTTATTGTAAATTCAGTCATTGGATTATTAAATAATATGTACGTGATGAATTAATATTTCAAACTGAAACTATTTTGCACTCAAAAAATAAATATATATTATTCAATTGATATTAAAAACAAGAAGAAATAAAAATATGAAGGAAGGTGCCGAAGTTCTATAGCAAAAATTTTATACCCTATAGTTGTCTGATGCGACCAATTATTAAACTTGATTTGGATAAATGATCAATAAACAGAATTATATGACTTTTATTCACGTAGCACAAAATTTAAGTTCAAAAAGATACGAAGAAACAGATAGACGAACACGCGAACAGTCATATCGACTCGGCTGTTGATGCTGATCAAGAATATATATACTTTATGGGGTCAGAAATGTTTCCTTCTCTCTGTTAAATACATTTTGGCAACTTTAATATACCCGAAATTTTTAAAGGAGTAGATGCTAAAAATTAGCAATAAAAAAAAATATATATATTGAATTATTAATTTAAAAATGTACAAACTATTATACATCATATGATTTATATAAAGTGTCTTCTATAAGACATAATGGTTATTATTTTTTTCCAGTGCTCGGTTTAGCCCAAAAATAAGACCATAGAAAAGTTTAAAAAAGTTTTACTAGAATTTTGAAAAAATTCGCATAGTTTTGTTTTCCTGCCACCGAATGGATTCTCTGTTATATTCACACTCTCTGTTTATCTATCTCTGTACTCGTCATGCTCTCTTGCTTGCTTTCGATTTGCAACCCACATCAAAGAGAGTTAATCAACGAAATGGCCTCATAAATAAAAACGCCATTTCATATAAATCCTTCGATGTTTCAATCAAACAAAAAACAAGACCAATATACAGGGGCGTAGCTCAGAAGCACTTTTTACTAAGGGTGGCGAAGAGGGGGGTGGCTGAAAGGGGGCAACAGAATCAATTCAAAAATCAGTGAGATATAAACAGAGCGAAAGATAGAGAGAGAGAGAGAGAGAGAGAGATAGGGAGTATGAGATATGATAATGACATTTTATTAAAACAATAAATAAATATACATATGTACATATATACATGCATAGGTATGTATGTATGTATATTTGTATGAATATATTGTCAATATAATCAAATAAATTGCATTTCATGAAACGAATGAAAATGCAAAATGAAAAGCGTACCGGAAAAATTTTCCCTCTGATATAATAAGGATCCTTAATGAATCCATTGCAACATCCAATTGATATCTGCTCCTCACCCCCTTTCCACATAATTTCCCCATAATTAAAGATTTCCTTTTTTGCAGGTTCCACAATCAACTATAAACCATTTTGTATAAACTGAACGATCAAACGAAAAGTTTGTTCCATTCATGTTTCACATGAAAGAATGACAAACAATCGCATAATCGTTGCATTTTCTCTTAACTCCCTCCACCATTTCATTTTTCGTTTCAAATTATTTCTTTTCAATATACTATATACATATGTACATATATATGTATATATACATATAATATATACATACATATATATATATATATATATATATATATAGTGTATTTTTATCTTGTTATTCTTTAGTTAAGTTGAGTACAAATATGAATAAAAATAAATTCAAGCGCACCGAGTTAAAACCGAAACAAACTTTGCACCAAAATTTTTTTTCGTATGTGTATGTTTACTTGTATTAACATTTATATATATATATATAGATATATGCGTTTATGTCTGTGTGAGTGTATGTGTGTGTTTGTGTTTGTGTGTGTGTGTGTATTTTTTGTAGTCTTTTATATAGTCCTCTCTCTGTGCAACTGTTGCCTTACTTTATGACATTTGCTCTTCCGCTTTATTTGCATTTACATTTTGAAAACTTTTTCACATTTTTTTTTTTTTTGTTTTCTTTTTTGACGCGCCAACCCTTTCGTTACTTATCGAATACTCTGACCGAATTAAAAAGTACATACAAAACATAGGGAAATGCAATCTCTAGTGTAAATTAAAAAAATGTTTTCAGATATTTGCAGTTTTACAGTTACATTAAATCAATGAATTTTTAACAATATTTGAAAAATATTGTACTTTTTTTAATATCTAGAAGAAATATCGGCATAGGTATAGTATATTTAATAGATTGAAAAATGACTTTATATATAGTTTGTTGTAGAATAATTCACATTATAACCGACATGCGAGGGCATATATAGCGATTTTATCATATACAAAAAGTCTGATCAATTTTCTACTTTTCATTGTATTTTCTGTTCCTGTACATACATATACCCGTATTCCTTTTTTTTTTTTTGGCCCCTTTGTGTATCAGTAGCCCCGCCCACTTGGCATTACTCAATAAATTTGCTTTATTGAGTAAATAAATAAAGAGCGAATTGCAGGGCAACAACATCAAAAGGACGAACACGCTTATTGTCGTCCTGTTTGGCCCCATATTGGCTATTTATTTGATTTTTCCAATTTTTGCCTTTTTCGGTTTGTTTCGTTTTGTTTCATTTTGTTCGTTTTGTTCGTTTTGTTCGAAGAATGGTTCCAGAGCCTCAGCTGGATTCACATATTTACTTATTGACTGACAGAAAATGTTGCAATATCAACAACTGATGAAATTTTACAATTTACCAGAATTGAAAACCAAAATTAACAAGATAGCAGGGTGAATCAAAAAAAAAAAAAAAAAATAATAAAAAAAATCCATTGAAGTCAATTGTAAGTCATATAAATTTTAATTAAAGACGAAAATTAAATCGTCAAATAAAAGCAAATTAAAATTATGAATTGTATTCAATCAAATGTACAATGACAACTTTCAAATTGGTTAATGAAAAGTTATTTTAAAAAAAACTTAACACTGAACTCGTAATGTTAATGGATAAAGATTATTTCTTTTTATAGTCGGTTAATAAGGAATTATCAATTAATTATAGATAGATGATTAAACTATTTTGGATATAAGTATTGTGTTCTATTAGCTAATATATTGACTATTTGAGTCCTTTTTTAGGCAACTAAAAGAGTAAATAGATATGAACATGCAAATATTCGATACATCAATGGATAACTGGAGAACCAAAAAACTTAACAAATTGTGGCATAGAATTAGGGGTTAAATCGATATGCATATTATATAGAGAGACTGAGACGTCAACATTGTTTTAAGGTTTGATTATACAATTTTCAAGTTTATGTTTATTTTTTTTTTAATTTATTTTAAGATTAAAAAACGACAATCAGTTATATGATCACATGCTTATGTACATATATCCTGGACATATGTATGTACATTTGTATAATTGAATAATCACGTTGTTGCCATTTTTCTCTTATTTTCTTTTCATAATTACATAATGACAATTATTTTGCTCAAAAAAAAGTTATGCAGTAGATTTGTAATTACCACATTCCATTTCAATTCATTTCATTATAATTTTTTTTCTCTCACTCTCATATCCTTTATATCATTTTACACTGGCAACGACAAGCTGCTTAACAAACTAAACATTATCTAGAGAATATGGTATAAGAGAAAGCAGAAGAATAAAATAAAACAGAAGGGAATATAGACACGGAGAAGAAGAGAGTAAAAGAGCGAGAGAGACAATAAGAGAAGAGCTTAGTATGACGTTGTCATAATGCTAATTAAAAGTCAAAAGTTACAACGGGATCGTGAAAGCTAACTGTAAAAAGCAAAAAACTACAAAAAAAAAAGGAGTGCCCGCATAAGTAGTGACGTAACCCTTTCCCTGTCTCTCTTGCTCTATCATTATTGTTGCATTCGGTTGATTTTGTTGTTATCTCTTACTATTATTTTTATTTTTTTTCTTCTTCCTTGCTTTGTTTCGCTTTCGTTTTGTTAATTTTGCATGGTCTGCTTGTTAACGCCAACTGATTAGCTGCTTCAAAATGCACCACCAACTGCACCCATTTGTTCATACATACATATTCTAAAAAAGAGAAAAGTAAAATACTATTTTTGTTTTTTTTTTGACATATTTTTTGTGTTTTTTGTTTTGGTTTTTTTTTTGGGCTCATACGTATGTATGTACATACATATGTATGTACATATGTATGTATGTTTGTGCGGCACAGTGCAAAGCCCAACAAATATGTATACAAAAAAAAAAAGAAACAAGAACAAGAATTGTTGTATGTATGTTTGTTTTATACTTTGTGGAATTTTGTGTTTTGGTATGTTTTTTTTTTGACAATTCCGCAAAGGAAGCAAGAATAAGGATATAATATAAGCCGAAACAGTTAACTAATTGCAAATATTCTCTTCTTTCCACTCACGCACTGATACACGAAAACGAAACAAAACTTAACCAAAAAACCAACAAAAAAAAAACCAAACAAAAAAACCGCAAACTCAATTCCACTAATTGCACTTGAAATATCCGAACCATCAACAAACATTTCTAAAACCTAAAACGGGACGTTGGGTCAAAAAAAAAAAAAAAATGAAAACAACAACAAACAAACTTGCAAAAACCCTGCGCCTTGTTGTACCAACAAAAACCGGTTAAATGGCGTCAAATTGCGCTGACATCTGACGACAACGACAACGAACCAAAAACTACTTCTGATGTTGCTTTTGCTGCTGTTATCCAACATTGTCAACGATACTACACACCCCACACTCCCACACATCGTATACCCACACACATTTCTACACCTTAACACACTTGCACCCTTTACTCTGGACATGCCATCTAACTAACCAACTGACGATGGTCACGAAAACTTGCTAACTAAATTTCTAATACATCCGCAAATCGATTTTAACAACAAAACAACACTAACTGCGATAACAAACCGGAAATTTGCTGAAACTGTACTCTGGTTTTTAACGAATCATGATGATGGCAATGACAATGACAATGACAATGACAACGACAACATCAATGACAATGAATGACGCGAATGTTGACCATAATGGTCATTAACAATAACCTATTGGTCATTTCAAACTGCAATTTTACCAAAAAACACACAAACACTTTAATATGCAACTGGGAACATCTTCGTCATAATCATCATCATCAACATGTACACACACTCACATACACACACACACCCACACATAACGACCACATTCTGATGATACAAAACATCAGGTTGCCTGGATAAAGGCTGATGCAAAAGCAATTCTGGCCATCCATGAGCATGTGATAACCAACAATGATCGATTATCGGTAACACACAATGACTACAATACATGGACACTGAATATACGTGGCGTCAAAATGGAGGATGCTGGCAAATACATGTGTCAGGTCAACACAGATCCCATGAAAATGCAAGTAAGTACAATTTACTATAGATATACATACATATGTATATACATATATGTATATATACGTACATATGTATGTGTTTATAACTACTATATCGATATGTAATACGATGGCATGATGACATAATGACACAATGATGGCTTGGTAAAATTGCTGATGAAGTAAGAAAGGGGAGTATATTAAGGTAGCCCCGTCTTACTCTCTCTCTCGCACTCACACAACTTTTCAATCAAAAGAGAAAACTGCAAAATAACAGACCAACGAACTTCAATAGAAAGTGCGACAGAGAAAGCTAAAGAGAGAGTCAGTCTCATATATGTATGTATGTACATATGTATATTTGTATAAACTTTCACGTATGGACATATGTACATATATATGTACGTATGGATGTACATATGTATTTTGATTATTATTTTTAAATTTTTAACTTTCTTTTAAATTAAAATTCATCCGAGATTTAATAATAAGATTGATCGTACTATAATTATAAATATTAAAATAATCAAATTTTAATATGTATGTATTTAATATGTACATGTATGTAAGCTTTCAGATTTTATATCAAATTTATTTCATTATTATTTAACTTGAGAGCATTAAAAATATTCCAATTTTAGTTAACTGATTATATTCATACATATGAATGTATGTATGTACATACATACATACGTATACATACATATACCGTGGATCACATTAATGTTCGTTTTTTTATTTTTTCAACTTTAAATGCAAAGAGTTACTTCTAAAATCAAGATCAAATGTTTTAAAAATTCAAATTTCAATAATATATTTAGGGTTTGAATAATTTATAATAATCTGTCTTTAAAATTTTACTACACTGTCAATAGGATTCCATATGAAAGGATTTTTCAACAACATCAGTGAAAAATCTAATGATAATGATAATAGTATTACTATTGTTACTGATAATCTTAAATTTTTATTTTTTTAAATTCCATTTTGCGGTTACGCCAGTTGATGATACACTGCAGTTGACAGTTATGACATGTCGCAATATACATATGTATGTATGTATGTATAAATATTTATTTGTACATTTGTTTCTACATACATCGTTGAAATGATGAAATCCAAATAATGTATACCCTAGCTAGATCAAAGTATGTAAAAATTAAGTGCAATCATACGAAAGAATACTAAAATTGTAAATATTTTGCTTTATTTCTATTATGAAAGAGTAAATTTAATACAAAACGTTAATATTTTTATGCCGTGCGAGCTGATGCACAAAATACATATGGCCGAAATGCTTTATAGCGTATACAAGCAAAAAAAAAATAAAAAAAAAATGAAAAAGGCTTAAAAAGCAACAAGAGCAACATGCTGAATGAAGCTGAAAGCAACGTCAAGCCTGTTTGTTTTTTATTTGTCTCATATTTGCTTTTCACTCAATTCGCTTTGTTAGGTTGATTTTATTACACGAAGTCGTCGTCGTCGTCGTTGTTGTTGGGAAAACCATTTTCCAACTACCCACCCAAACCTTGCAAGGCCCCACAAAACCCTCCATCCCCCTTTACCCATCCATCCATCCATCCACTCTTCCTGCCGGCAGCCATCATGCTCTTTCTTGCCATGAAATGAAATTGAAAACGCAATCGTTTTGCACATGTGAAGATTGAAAGAGAAAAAGAACATTTAATAGGTCGTTCAAAGAGGAGGGGGGAGGCGGGAACGAAATGTTGCCTGACTGCCGCATGCAGAGGGAGCTGCCAACTCAACTCAACTCGACTCGACTCGAGTAGCGATGCCAACGTCACATGAGACATACACACGCACGCACACACACACACACACACACACATACTCCCTCATGGCATCTCTGGTGCTCTGGCTGCAATGCCGCATTGTTTGTTATTTATTTTTGTCATTAAAGCGCTTCATTGTTTATATATCGTGTTTAAATGTCACCACCCGTTGCCGGTCGATGTTGCCGCCTCCCTTCTACACTGCCTACAATTTTTTTTTTCCTTTTTTATTTTATATAAATTTTGCCTACATCTCTGTCATTCTCTCTTAGTTGTTCGCCCTTTCTCTTATGCACATACATATGTATGTATGTATGTATGTATGTACGTTCCCCACATTTCCATATCCTGGCGAATAGGATGCCTCTGGCATCATTTGAGCATGAGATGAGCTACCACAAGTCAAAGACATATGTATGTACATACATACATACATATGTATGTATGTATGTATGTATGTATAGGCCAAATTGCAGCTCCATAACATTCACAGAATAATTTCATTACACTCTTTCGTATTCATTTAGATTTCGTTTTTGGAATTTTTTTTTATTTTTTATTTTTTCTTTTTTCTCTTTTCTCAAAGTGTGGAAAATGAAAATTGATAGCATAGCAGTAAAATGCTCAAAAGTTAAATACATAAGTAAAAGAGACCAGTTACATAATCATACATACATATGTACATATGTACAAATGTATGTATATTTAGCATTTAATACATACATACATACATATGTACAAATGTACATATGTATGTATATTTAGTATTTAATACATACATACATATGTATGTATAATACATTCCCATTGTATTTTAAGCCATTATAATCACATAGCATCAGTTGATTGTCCCTCGGAATATTCAAATTTTAATATTTTCATTCAATATTTGGCATTCGTTCAGTTTATTTGCCATTCATCATTTATATTTTCAATTTTCACCTGGATTTCATTCAATTAGCTATTGCCCTGCAATTTCAACTGGAATTGTAAACAGAAAATGAATGAATGATACGTTTTAATTAGGCAAAAATTTCGTTATATTCCATTGTTTGATTTTTCATTGAAATTTTCTCTGTAGTATACTTATTAATACGATACGAATGTGTATTCAAAGAGTCTATATATGTACATACATTCATACATACATACATATACATATAAGAGCCAATTAAAAGGCACATAAGTACATACATAACTGCAATCCTAATTACCTGACCATAAGGATAACTGCTAACTGAGAGGGTTCACTTCATTGTCTAAATGTAAGATTTAAAAATTGTTTATGCAGTTAAATGACTACATATGTATGCACATATACATATCTATGTACATATGTTTGTTCATTTTCCAAATTATATCTAGTTCACAAATGATTTTTATTCAATTTTCAATTTGGACGAAACGATCGTACCAAAGATCCCTTCGACATTCTCTTGTTTGACAGCTATATAAGATTTTTCAGAATCATTAAGAAGTAGATTATACTTGTCGATTCTAAATTTAATATTTTTCGCTTAATAAAACAAAGTCTTTTATACAAAAAAATTAAGTTGTTCCGATTGTTCTTATGGCAGCTATAGCAAATAATCATCCGATTCTATTGAAACTCGACAGAGTTATTTTTATATAAATCAAATTAACAAATACTTAATTTTGGAAGAATCGCATTTTAAACAATCAAATTAAATCAAATTCAAACTTTATTTTTAACTAATCATACCCATGAAAGCTATATGATATAGTCAAACGATTCTGATCAACTTTAGCGGAAGAAGCTTTAAGAAGTATATAGAAGCTACATGACGAAGTCGTCCAATTAAGATGATTCCGAAACTAAGAGAAACTCTGTAGATTTAACTTTATACATATACTTATATTCTCTATAATATATTCGAAGATGCTTCCCCTTTTACTCGTATGCGTTGCAAACATCTGAGCAAAATTATTATACCCTTTGTAAGAGCATAATTAGAGATTATGGCAAGTTTTATTTTAGAAAAAAATAAATTCAATTGATAAATTGTTATTTAAATATTCTTTTCTCATTGAAATCGTTTTAGACAGCCACTTTGGAGGTTGTTATACCACCGGATATTATTAATGAGGAATCATCTGGCGATATGATGGTACCAGAAGGTGGATCTGCAAAATTATTATGCCGTGCTCGTGGTCATCCAAGGCCAAGGATTACATGGCGTCGTGAAGATGGTAGGGAGATTATAGCACGCAATGGTTCTCATCAAAAGTCGAAAGGTGAGTGACATTTGTGGTTATACCACACACACACACACACACACACACACACACACACACACACATGCATGCACATGCATTGAAAATGAGGCTAACTAACCGCATGTCAATCTTATTGTTGCCATTTATTGTTTACAGCCTCGTCAGTTGAGGGCGAAATGTTAACTCTTGCTAAAGTCACGCGATCGGAAATGGGTGCCTATATGTGCATCGCCTCCAATGGAGTGCCGCCAACAGTGAGCAAACGTTTGAAGCTACAGGTGCACTGTAAGTATACGAATATTAAACATATTGTTATACCTTTCCAACACCTGCCAATGGTTTTGATATATGCTTTTTGTAATGATACGGATGTTCGTGCTTGTTCACACACATACTCGTAACTATGGGTGTGTGTGTGTGTGCGAGTGTACTCAACTTACATACTATATACTAAATAGTATATGTATGTATGTAAATATGTTTAAATTTTACAAATAGTTATGCAAAAATTTAGTCACCAGCTATGGGAAAGTTAGTTGCAGCTCTTATCTTATAGCCAATTTATAAATTTTCAATTAATACAATTATACATACATTAATACAATTATACAAATTAACTTAAATATTTATATAAAAAGTGCTAGAAAAAAGCAAAATGAAATATTAAGTCAACAGTCAAGGCAAAGTTAATTGCTGCTTAGAAACAATTATTAGTTATTAGTTAACTATTTGATTTGTTAACTCAATGCAACAACAATTGACTAAATATCCTATAATATGAAATATTTTCTAATGTACTTTAGATAAAATCCAACAAATATAATATAATTATATAATAAAGTTTTGGTTAATTTTTATATGTAGATTCATTTTTATACTTATCTATCTATGTATGTAGGTTTAACTTTTCATTTTGTGTTCAATTTGGAACACTTTAAAGGTAGAGTAAGGGAAGGGTTAGAACCATTTAGCGTACAGTTAGCGAACTGTTACAGGGTATCATAAAGAAAAAGAAAAGAAGTTAAACTGCAAGTGTTTCCCGTTTTTATTTCACGTGGTCAGTAAACTTTCTAAATGCATTACTTAGACAGTCAACGTCACGTTTTAGAAAAATGTAAACTTTTGCCAAAGGTTCAAGAATCAAGAACATGAGAATAGGAGAATAGAGGGGGAGGGGTTTGGTTGTTGTGTTACGGGTTGTGGGGGTATAGGTAAGTAGGTAGTAGCTACAAGTAATTGTTAAGGGCAGTTTCCGCTCTTTTACATTAAAGTTAATGGAATTTGGCACAACAACATGCAGACGGAGAGAGAGAGAGAGAGGGAAACGTAGAAGGAGACGGAGGTAAATGTAGGTACTTAACAGTGGAAGCGGAACATGGCAAGATCTTATCAAGAAATTATATTGACACGGGTGTGAAAATGTGTTCAGAGTGGTATGTTCAGTGGGTATGAAGGGAAAAGGAGGAGGGGGGGATAGGTAGATGAGAATGATGGTATGAAAGGAGGCCATACAAGTAAAAGTACTACTGTGCATGGAAGATGCCGCAAAAATTAATTTTCATTTCATTATTTTTCGGTTTTTTTTTTTCATCTCTTTGTCGTTGTTTTCTTTTTTTTTTTTTGATTTGCTTTTGCTTTTGCCTTTTTCCTCTACGTGTGTGCGTAACCATTTTTTCATTGCTTTTGTCATTTCATTTCCATTCGTAGAAGAAGAAATCTAGCTGTCTGTGCGGTCTCCACTTTTAGCTCCTTTATTGCTATCAGCTTTTTGCCTTTTGTTAGCTGCGTCTCAATTTCAATTTAAAGCAAAAAGAAAATCAACAAAAAAAAAAAAAAAAAAAAAAAATACTGAAAATGGAAAAAAAGTGTCACCATACCATACATATGTACATACATATGTATATATTCAATGTCAGTCCGCTCTGTCTCAGACAATTCTACCTTTCTTTCTTTCTTTTTTGTTTTCACTACTCCGCCTTGTGCATTGATGCTTGAACTGATTTCTTCTCACTAAAGACAAACTAAAGAGAGAGAGAGAGAGAGAGAGAGAACGAGTGAGAGGAAGAGTGAGAGAGGAAGTGTTAGAGAAAGTTTGTTTAGCCTTTTTCTCACTCGATTTCTCCAACCCCAAATCTTATATTTTCCTTTATGGTTTCCCTTTGATTTTCTACTTACATTTTCAACTTGTTGGCTTGCTGCCGTAAACTTCCCCATCCTCCATCTCCCATCCACCCCACCACACACACACACACACACACACACAATCTCTCTATTCGACTTCTTAAGTTGCTTTGGAGCCCTGCTTGATTGATTTTAATCAGAAAATTAAGTGGCTCTTTGGGTTTCATTGACGCGGTGAGTCACAGAGACGAGTTGTATGTTTCCCAAAAAAAATATGGAAAAGGAAAAGAAGCAAAAAAAAAAACTAAGAGGGGAAAATGGGAAAATTAGCGTTAAATACCCTCAAACATTTCTTTGGTAATTCCGTTTTGTGTGGTTGCTAATAAAAGGAAAATTACAAAAAATTAAAATTAAATTAGACGAAAATAGTGTGAAAGAGAAATTTGCCTGAGAAACTTAACTTAATAAACAAATATAAAAAAATTAAAAAATCTTAATATTTTATACATATGTAGATGTATGTATGTATATCTAAAACATTATTTTTTAACAGTTACAAAGTTTTCAATTTCATTTTACTTTCAATTTATGACTTTTGGCTTAATCCTTGACAAAATCAACTTTTTAATTGAGTTTTCAATGGGCAACAAAGTTTCTATTTTATATACTTAAGAGAATAGTTTTGTTAAACCAGCATTAAATATATGTATGTAGATATATATACAACAAAAGAGTATATTTAAATATAGTATATAGTATATATATCTTGTTTCGCTGAATGACTAGCAATTGAAAGTTGTTTTTTATTTCTTTTTGGTATCTTCAACGTCATATAAAATGTAAATATTTAGAATTTCGTTAACAAATATGTGGCAGGTGTTTTATTAAATAACAAAATAAATTAGTCTCATATCTTTATGATGCCAAAGAAATAATTGCTTATATTCAAATTTGTCTTTATTGAAAGATAGAATGAAGAAAGAACAAAAAAAAAAAAAAAAAGATAGCCTTGCCCATGAATTTGCTATCTATGTTTTTCAGCTAAGCATACAAATGACGTTCAACGTCAAATAGAATTATTAATTATTATCTAATTTTAGTATAAAAGAGGTGGAAATTTTCATTTAGATGACAGTTTATAATCAACGAACGGAACAATCGAAGCAAATAGATATGCGTGCCTATTTAATTCTTGCATTATTTGCATTGGTTGCTGTGGCCATGGCCCAGGGACCACGCCGTGGAGGAAGACGTCAAGGATTTGGCGGTGGCTTTAACAGTCGTGGACGTAATGAACGCAGTTTAGGCTTTGGTGGGCCAGGAGGCGGTCGTCGTGGTTTCGGTGAACGTAGAGGTCGTGGTGGTTTCGGTGGATTTGGTGGTCCAGGCCCACGTGCTGGTGGCCGTCCACCATGTGGACCATGGGGACCATGGGGACCAAGACAATCCAGCACCACAGATAGCTCTAGCAGCACATCCACTGAGAGTTCTACTGCTTCATCATCTTCCAGTAGCACCACTGAAGTTTCATCTTCCTCTACTTCAAGTAGCACAACTGATAGCAGCAGCACTGAATCCTCTGGTTAAACTAAAGTCAGGCATAATGCATAATCAAGCAAATTATTTGTGAATAAAATTTATATAAAAAAAATCTCACTTATATTTATCTTTTTGTTCAATATTTCATATATTAAGACTTTACTGAGACAATAGAATTGTACCTAGCAATGATATGATATTTAAATTGATATAAAAATATTTTTTTTTATTAATTGAAATCAAATCATAAATGATTTTAGTGAAATGTTCAGTTATATATTTTTCTATGGCGTAAAAGTTCTAAAGATTATTTGACTTGTTTATTAATTCGTCATTGAAGTGATATACCCAATTCAATTAGCCATTAATTTTTGTTCAATTTGAATTTCACTCTTTGAAATACACGATCTACTGCTCAGTATATAACCACCAATACAGACTTTTTGAAAGTACAAAATAACTTTTTTTAAAATTCTCTTAACCATCCGCTACAGCAAATACATACATACATTCATGACCGAAACTTGTACTGCTTGCAGAAACTTGTACTGCTTGCAGACACTTGTACTGCTTGTAGAAACTTGAACTGCTAGCATAAGCTCTTATACTGCTTGCAAAGCATCGAAAGCATGCCATCTCGCTTACTTAGTACCTATATAAAACATTTTTGCACTTGAAATTTTAGTACAATATATTTATTCCGATACATAATCTCCGATATTTATTGTCCGATTTGAACAAAATTTGGTCAACTGGTAAATAAATGGTACCATACCTTCAATACATTTCTAGTTATTTGTTGTATTACAAAATAAATGTTCGCACCAAATCTAGGTTGCTCTAGCTCTTATACTTAGTCTCTGTGATCTAAATGTTCATACAGACGAATGGAGAGACGGACTTATCTCAATCGACTCGACTATTGATGCTGATCAAGAATATATATACTTTAAGGGGACGAAAATGTTTTCTACTTCCTGTTACGCAAACTTTTCACTTTTTTCACGACTTTGATATACCCTTTTCACCCTTTGTATATAGGGTATAAAAATATAAGAATATTGGGCAGTGACAGTTGGTTTACAATTATTTTACTTGTGAGTATAATATTGAACACACATGCATATACACTGTGTGTGTCTAGCATAGGCTAGACTAAAACTATATTAAAACAAATTGATTTTTCAATAAGTGATATGCATCAGCAGAAGCAATATCAACAAGAAAACTATTGCAAAAGAAATTACACAACATGGGAATGAACACATGACATATGCTGCAAGCACACTCGCATACACACACACACACACACATATGTATGTATATACGTATATGAGTGTATGAGTGTTAGTGCAAGTGTGAGTGTGGCATGCACAAATCCAATAAATTGACCAATAATGAACGCTTGAATGCAGCCAGAAAACAAACAAAAAACGAGTTGAAAAAGAAAGAAAATGGAAAAGAATGGGTTGGGAAACGTGTGGGGAGGGTGCAAAAAAGTAAAAGAAAAAAGCGAAGGCAACAGCCGGGCGAACAGCCAAACAGTTAAACAGCGTGGCAAAGTTGAAAAGCCAAAAACAATGATGGTCAGTCCTGCACTCAGTTGGTGGATTTACCCTTTGTCCCAAGCCCAGCGGGGACGATACCAAGAGATACCTAAAAGCACAAAAACAAAAAAAAAAAAGCAGCACCATCCAAAAAAATCTCAACATAACACGAAAAATAACACAAAACACGCAAAAAAAAAAAAAAAAAACAAAAAAGAGAAGAAGCAGAAGAAGGAAAATCCAGTAGTCAACATGGTCAAAGAAAAATGTGAAGGATTGCAAGCTGCGAAAATTGCAAATACCCTTAAGCCAAAAAAAAAAACAAAAAGAAAAGAAAGAAAAAAACAGTTAATAGAATATTGAACAATTAGGATTATATGTAAGTATGTACATATGTACATACATATAGTCGATTAGCTAATAAAAAATTACGAAAAGTTAATTTCCTTTTACATTAAACAAAAATTGTTTATGCTTATATTTATACATAAATTTTAAATGTTGCTCCAAATTCTATTAAATTGTTAAATTTTATTTTTAAAACTTGAAAAATGAAATATTTGAAATATAATTTCTTTAAACTAATATAAAATATCAAATATAATTTTTATTTGAAATTTACTAAGCGTATAAACATTATTAAAATAGGGATGACCATTTAAATTGATTATTCAAATATTTTATAATCATATAGATAATACTTATAATATATACATATATAATTATTTATAATCATGTCATTGACTTTTTATTTTTATTTCAACATTTCAAACTCTGAACAAATAAATTTATTTTAATATATAAATAAGTATATTTCATATATTTATTATATATATATATAATATCTGCATTTAGTGTACTCTGACATATGTATCATATAGGAATTAATAGATTAAAATAATTATAATTTTGTATACTAATATCCTTGCACAGTTTGTTTAAATAATTCAATTTGATCGAAATATCGATCTCTAAGATAAAATAAGTTATAAGAATGATGACTTATTTAAATAATTCTCTCAACATATTTCTATGTACATATAAGAATTTATAACCCGATATACCCTTTGCTTAGGAGGGGTATAATAAAAGCATTTAGCCGGTGGCTCTTAACAGAGATGAAAATGGGTCGGAAGGTGGGGGGGGGCCCTTTTTGCCTTTTTTTGTATTTGATTTCATTTTTGTTTGCCGCTTGTGACCAAAATTGTTGGGGCCCAACATAGTTTTTTTTTTCCTTCAGTTTTGTTATCGCCTACTTTCCCTTCTAACAACAAAATAATTCAATTTCAATTAAAATCGTATCACTGTTGTTATTGTTGTTGTTGTTGGTTATTGTTGCTATTGCTGTTGCTGTTGCTGTTGCCATTGTTGCTGCTGATGTTTGCAGCTGCCATTAACAAATAACGAATGAAGAAGGAACGAAGCAAACTAGCCAACCAATCCGTCTGACAACCATAGAATGGCCAAGGATACAGAGATTTGCTATAGGTTTTTTCTTTACTTTGTATTTTGTGAGTGTGTGTGTGTGTGTGTGTGTGTGTGAAGGGACCTTAATTGCCAGTTGACTGTTGGCAGGATAGGGTAAACCAAGGCAAGGCAAAGCAAGGTCAAACCAAACGATGACTTTGCTCACTTTCTAACAATCTTTCACTCACACTACTATATACATACGTATATATATATATATATATATATCTATATTCTTTTTATTCACTTTACAGTTCATCCTTTGGTGCAAGTGCCAAATCAATTGGTCGGCGCTCCGGTCCTAACGGATGTCACATTAATTTGCAATGTCGAAGCATCGCCAAAGGCCATCAATTATTGGCAGCGTGAGAATGGTAAGCCAAAAAGTTTGTGTTGGCCTGATGAAAACTTCATAGTAGTGATGCAGAAGGGAATGAGGAGGAGGAGGAGGAGGAGGTAAAAGAATAGGAGTAAGAGTAGGAGTAGTACTATATACTTACTGTATACTATACTATACTATATATGATGATGATGATGGTGGTGATGGGTGGCAAACGGAATTGAATTTTTCATTTAGCATTTTGAACTGCTCGTTGGAAACTTTATAAACCTTTCAATGCCGCAATTTGTCTTTATTTGGTTCGTGTTCGAAGCTAAAATATTTTTCAGTTTGGCCCCAAACAATGGCGGCGGATAAGGTTCAACGTTAAGGATATTGAGAATGAGGTGTTCCAGATAGATGTGGCCATGTTAGAGTAGTTGCTGTTGGTGTTTTTTTTTTCTCGTTGCCTTTTGTCAACTGCATTTGACGTATATTGCAAACGTGACAACGAAAACGTGGTGAACATCGTCAGAAATTTTCATCATCTATGGCCAACACTCAAGACACACTCACTCAACCCACACCCACACCACATCCCCGTTTCCACTTCTCCTGTTTATCACCATCTTTACCGCATTCATTCGTTCATTCATTCATTCATTCATTCATTCATTCAACTGTTTCGTATTCATGACTTCATTTCTCATCTCAAACTGAACACAACTCTTAACTAAACTCAACTCATCACATTTAAAATAAATTCATTTTACGTTTACGTTACGATATTTTCGTTTCGTTTTCATTTTAAAGGTGAAATGATTATTGCTGGCGATCGTTATACCCTAATCGAAAAGGAGATCAATATGTATTCAATGGAAATGGTATTGCATGTTAGACGATTGCAAACAAGCGATTTTGGTGGCTATAAATGTATATCGAAGAATAGCATCGGTGATACTGAGGGCACTATACGACTATATGGTAAGCATATACCAAATATAATACCCGTATAATTAAGAAATTTTTGCAATTTATATTCATTCAGTTTATTTAATTTAAATTAATTCTTTTAACAATTTTTTGAAATGGATAATTATAAAATTTTGTGGCCTTTTGTCTTTAAAATGTCTTTAAAATAAATGCAAAAATTTTTTTTTGTTTTTATTTAATTTCAAAACAAATAATTATATTAATTTGCTCATCCAATTTTCCAATGTATTAACAATTAAATAAACATTAATTATTCATTTATGATTACTTTGAATACAATAATTTCTTTTTGTATTTATTGTTTTTTTTTTTTTTTTTTGCATTTTATTTTAAAATTTTCGTATAAATATGTACATACTTACATAGTTTAAAGTGAAAGTTATTATTAAATATCGAAATAATATTAATCTATGTATTTCTGCTCAAATGAATTTCAATTATTAAATTATTTAAATTATTTTCATTCATCCAATTGGTTAATTAATAATGATAATAATAAAAATGGTTTTCAATTAATTTCCATTGTAAATTAAATTCAATAAATTTCAAATGCTTAATATATATATATATATATATATATGTATATACATATATGTATATATATAAGTATAACCAGAATATAGTTTAAAGTAATTAAAGTAATAATTATATATCTCTAATTATTATTTTTATTAGTCGATAATAGAAGCAATCGATCAAAATGAATAAATTTAACTATTTGGTATAATTGAAATATTTTATAATTTCATAGTTTATATTAGATATTATTGTTAAGTTATGAGCATAAAATTTATGCAATAATACAGGGTATAAATAAATATATAAATACGGGGACATTGCTAGAATTAAATTAATCGAATTCAATTGAAAACAGATTCTAAACTTACAGAAATGGAGCGTCCGAACAAGAAAAATTTACGTCATGATGAAATAAATGCGGTAACGGTAAGTTTTCAATAGATTTCCAAAGGAAATATATATGTACATACTTATACATATATACAACAAATCACACACACACACACACACACACACACACACATACATATGCAAAAACAATCATTTTTAAATTATGCAGAAAAATGAGGTAGTACTTAAAGAGAATCGTCACGAGGATGGTTCAAGGAATCAAAATGGTCGTTTATACAAGGACCGTAATCAGGATATGGCAACTGGTAGCGGTGCTGACCCAATGGCAAAAACAACAATAGCAATAGCAAGGACAATGCATCTAATAAAGACATTTCTATTAGCCTTATTGGTACTAATGGCAACAACATTGCGTACAAGAATAGCCACAACAACAACAGCAACATCAGCAGGAGGAGCAGCAGTAGGAGGAGAAGCAAAATCATCAACAAGAACATCATCAACATCATCATCATCAACATCATCATCATCAACATCAACATCATCATTATCAACAATGTATTGTTATGGTAGACAAAGACCGCCACCGGCAACAGTAACAAGAACAAAGTTAAATGGAAACTGGATGAGATCCACGACAACAATAAAGACGGATGTATCATTTAAGCCGCATGAAGAAAATGGGTATGAGATGTCAGCAATTGGCCGGAATAGTAATAACAAACGGCGATTATTATTATAGCTTAATTAAATTGTAATTATACGATAACCAAATGAAACAATGGCAACAAATAGACAGAGTGACAAGCATAAACAGAGACAGAGACAGCAACAGAGCGAGAGAGAGAGAGAGAGCGAGAGAGATGGCAACTCATAAGCATTCTCATCTTGTTCACGTTTCTAAAGGAATACGTGCTAAAAAAAAAAAAAAACTAAGCCCGAGCATAAATCAATATAAAAACTTAAACATTGCTAAAAAAAAAAACAAGTCTTTGTGGTTTAAATGTGAATGAATGTTTCAAAAAAAAAAAAAAAAAAAAAAAAAAGGAAAAACACAAAAAAAAAATTACAGAAATACGATTAACTTAAAAAAAAAACCAACAAAAATACAATTAAGTGATAAGAGAATTCGTTTAAATGTTACCTCGTTAGTGGAAAAACAAATGAAAACAAAAACAAAAACCAACTACAAAAACTTAAAACAAAATAACTTTAAAAAAATATCGAGAAGAGAAAACGTTTTCGGTTTAATATTTAATTTTTTTTTTTTTTTTTTTGGTTTTTTGTGTAGCTAAAGTTCTCTACATAAGTGATTAAGTGAATGGGAGAGTCAAAGATGAGGCAATAATAATAATAATAATAATAATAATAATAATAATAATAATATGTATTTCCTTTCCATTCTCATTTCAAAAAATTCCAAAGCTTTTCCAAAACAATCGATTATAATTAAAAAAAAAAAAGTCAAATTATAAACAATATTGAGAAAAAAGGTATTGCACTTATTGCCACCGATTAGGTATATAGTCGTATTATCGATCCTTACTATACCAAATTAGATCGTTTCCAAGACTGAAAGTCTATATATCATCTTTTAATTTGGCTAATTAAAATTACATTTTTCTATAACAGCAATAATATATTTTAATAGAACAATTAAAATAAATTTAAATTTATTCATTTAAATGCCAAATAGTTTCTTTGCTTAAAAGCAATACGTAACTCACTACTCAGCGATATCGGTCTATATTGCTTCAATTGATAACTTTCAGTCGATCAATGACTCAGCTTATCTTTCTGTATTTGATGATCTAACGATATTTTATCGTTGTATATATTTCTTTAAGAAATATTATATATACGATCAAATTTGATCCAGAGATTTGAAATACTTTCTTCTGGGCATCGCAAACATGGAATAAGAACTATTTATTCAGATCGATTATAATCCAAATCCTAAGCCAAGTCAGTGACTCTCTAGTCTGAAATTGTAATCGTGAGTATTCGATATACATAAAATATAAAGGATATATCAATCAAAATTACATTTCTATCATCTTTATTATTAATTTTTCTGTTTCCATTGAACTGATTATGTATATATATGTGAAATGTCTGCTCAAAAATTTACCAAAAACAAACAAAAAAAAAAAAAAAAAAAAAAAAATCAAAAAGTAACCCTTATATCTAAAGGAATGGAAACGAACAAAATTTACGATACGATAAATGAATATATACCTATAAATATATATATGTATATCTATATATATATTTATTTATTTGTTTAGTAACATGCAGAATTGTAAATACTTACACCTGTAGTGATCATGGTAACTAATTTTAGATTGTTAACTATATATTTGTTATTTATTTCAGATGTAGACATTTCATTTTTGTTACTGTTTTTTCTTATCCAATTGCATTCAATTATTATTGGTTGATAGCAAAAAAGACTAAGTACTTAGATTTAAGATTAAGCATATTGTAACTGAAGAATTTTTATGCTTGGGCTAGTAGAAATGTATACGAATATATATTGCTTCATTTATCTAATGGAACTAGTTCAAATTTTTCAAAACATTTTCATAACTTTGTTGGAATTCTTATTGAATTCATATACCTACATACTTATTTAGTTGAGAGCGATTAAGAAAAAAAAAATTACTTTAATATTCACTACGAGTTGTCGAAAAACTAGTTTTTGAAAAATTACTGTTATAACGACCGCAAAGTTCTAGTACTAAAGTGGGAAAATTTCTATTCAACATATCAAATATCAGTCATATCTCAAATCAATTTACATTTAAATGTAAGAATATAATATGAATTACATTTAATGAACATCAAATTGAGCTAAACAGCTGATAGATAATTGAGAACTAGTTCCATTGATAGGCATTGCTTATACATTTCTCAAGCTTATCTTTAATTGCTTCGTTGTGTAAACTAGAATGAGTTGATATATTACATTTGCCGGTCAACCCCCCCCCCTCCTCTCACCACCACGCCATTACGAAAAGCAACCAAATCCACAATAAAAAGTTAAGAAACAAATTAAAAAACACACACACATACACACACTGAGTTAGAGAATGATAAACATATACTCATATGTGTATATGTGTAAATCAAAAAAAAAATCGAAAATTAATGAATGATCGAAAAAAAGAAAAATGTGCCAAAAGCAGTAAAAGCAACTTGAAAACAAAAATGGAAAACACACAAAAAAAAAAACGAAAAAAATACAAATTAAATATCATAAATTGTGTGTGTGTGTTTATATTCTTCAATATGCAATAATACCAACGACATATATATATGTATGTATATGTATATGTGTATCTATGTGTATGTATGTATGTATTATCTGCCTCTAAACCCAAATCTCTTTAAACTTAAAATAATCACAGACAAATCTGTTGAAAAGCCGACTCTACTCAGATGTACTCTGACTTATATACGTACTTAAAGCGAGAAAAAGGGGAGAAAAGAGGAAAATGAATCCTAAAAGGAAGTAGTAAAGAAAAAAAAGGAAAACAATTTAAAAACATAAACTGAGGCAGAAACCAAACAAAATGAAAAAATATTAAAGGGGGAAAAAATACACATTTTAAATATAATAAATAAAAATCAATTAAATATAGGTAAATATTTTTTTTTTTTTGACAAAAAAACGAAGAAAAATGAAAATGATATCGCATAGCAAATCAAATTTATGTTTAATCGTATAAATGTAAGGGATAAGAAAGAGAGATATGTATATCTATATACACACATACACATCATGTTGTTCAGAAACTAAAATTCAAAAAGAAAGAAATAAAGCGAGAGAGAGAGAGAGAGAAAGAGAGAAAAAGGTAAAACAAGATACTTCAAGCATAAGTGAAAAATAATTCGTAAAGCATTCAATGTCTAAGCTACAGAAAAGCATAAATACATACATAAATATGTACTTACCTACAGAAGCAAAACAAAACAAAACATAAAATAAATAAATTAAAAATAAAAACAAGAGAGAAAAACGCCAGTGAAAATTCATTCAAAAAGCAAAATGGGGAAAAATAAATTAAAGTCAACTTTTGGCAGGCCAATAGATCCTTGCAGTTCAACAATATGAACAATCTTTACAAAATTATTGCCACTAATGGTTCCTATATTCCTATAGTATATGCTCCCGATCTGAATGAAATGTTAATTTATTAATTACTTAAAGGCTGTAGCCCAACCATCGGTTAATTCAATTTATTTACTTTTTTTTTTTTTTTTTTTGCCAATTTATTTATACATTCTGCAAGGATATTAAGCAAGCCCAAAAGCCAATGCCCATATTCTGATAATACAGACAAATTGATTAATTAAAAATCAAATGGCATATACTATATATGTATGTATATTACAAACAAGATAAAGAAACAGCTCAACATATGCATATATAGCTATATCTAATTACATATATAGTTTCATTTACGTTTATGTACATAAATAAATAAATAAATAAATAAATAATAATAAATAAAATACAAAAAACAACAAAAACAAAAAAAAAAACAGAGCCAGCCATAACCACAATCTCTCATATTTGTATTGTAAAATCTGATTTGAAAAACTGAAACTGAATATTTAATGTGCGCAAAAAACCGACAAAAAAAAAAAAACAACAAAAACTGAAAAGAAAAGTGAAAAATAAATGCAAATTAAAGTAAAATACATATGGAAACATAAATGGATTAAATAAAATGCGTTTTATTTCATTTTTGTAATCGAAACAGGAAACAGGTAAGTTGGATTTTTTTTCCCCAAAGAAATAACTTCTTATAAGGTTATACATACTTAAGTTAAAACATATTTTAATATCATATTTAATTTTGATTGCATTTTATGTAACTCTCGTAATTGGTCTTCAGATGGAAAATGGTTTGAAAACAAAATCGTATTCTGTACAATAATTCACTATGAAATAATATAAGTTAACCATTTTATACATTCATCTAGATAAATAATACATATGTTTTAAATTGTTATAGCTTAAGTTAGTTTCAAATGATGCAAAAATATGCCAAATATGCAAATAATCACATTCAATTAGTTTGCTAATAACTTAATCAGGCCAACTTACTTACTCGTTTGGTTTAAGCCAATTGCTTAGTTTCGATATGATTTCACGCAAATTTCAAATACAAAAAATTTAAAAAACCAACTGGAAATAAAAATTTCAAAAGTTATAAATTGGTTTGAAATAAAGTTATTAATAACAAAAAGCCAAATGTTAAATAAGAAATGAAAAAAAAAATAAATTTATAATAATTATGGTTTTTTAGTTGTTACACAAATAATTTAAGGACCACTGTTCGCCCTCGATATTCTCATAAAAAAAAAAAAAAAAACGAAAAAAAAACAGAGAAATGTGCAAAACCCAAAAGTGGCCAGTGACAAACCGCACACACACAACCCCATACAAACAAACACACGCACACAAAAGACAGACAGACAGACACAAACGTGCCTTGATTATTGAAAAACAAAAAAACCGCAAATGCTGAGGGCAGGCACACACACACACACTAGCACATAGTACTATGAACAAGAATAAATATATATATATATATATATATATATATAAACACGGCAAGGATCAGGACATGACCAACGCCATTTGAGCTCAATTTGTTTCGAAAAGAATAAATACAAATACAATGAAAATGTGTGTAAATATTTTTTGGTGTGTGCTTTGTTGGTCAAATGCAACAACAGCAACAAGAACTAAACTAACAATTCGTATTTATTTTAAGTTGTAGTTACAAAATACAAAATATGTACACACACACACACATACACACACACACATAAGCAGATGCACATGCATACAAGTGCAAAAATGAATAATTTGTGTGTGACAATGTTGCCTGGGCCTGGTTCTGGTTATGGTCCTGCTACCATAGTCTACATACATCCTACATCCTGTTTTGTTTTCTTTTTCATTTATTTGTTGTTGTTGTTTTTTTTTTGTTTTTTTGTTTTGTTCTTCTCTTTTTTATTTTTTGCTGTTGTTTAAATGAAAATGGAAAAAATATCTTTACATTTGCATCTTTTGCATTCACACGACAGAAATAAAATGGCAGGAGAGGAAAGTGGGAGATGTGAATGGTGTATAGAAACCGGTTAGGCGGGAGTTGAAAGACGGTTGGTAGAAAGATTGCGTTTATAACAATGTGCTGGGGTTATGTCAACCAGAACCTAACGATGCACCTGCTTTGGCTGCTTCAACAACTTCAACATTGGATTCCACCTTGGCAAACGGATGAACTTTTCTACATTGTCGAGATCCTTTTCGTTTTTCGTCTCGGTCTCGTTCCCGGTCCCGTACTCCAACTCTGTCTCTCTATATCTCTATCGCTTTCGCTCTTTGCTATACCAGTGATTCGTTCTACTACTAATAGTTTAAATTCATCTGAATGTCGGTGTGTCTCTGGTTTTCACGCTTTATGCACTGGTAATGATTTGATGTTGTCTCTTGAAGCAGCTGCACTAAAATTTAACCATGCCACCCTATTATCATGATGCCCTCATCTACATTCTCATCCTCATCCTCATCCTCATCCTCATCCTCATCCTTGTACATCCTTATTGTCATTTTTTCACTGTATCCGAATAGGCAAGCACGTGATGATGACTACAAAATTGTTAGGCTAATTCAGAGCCTGTCTATGGATTAAGTCTATTTAAATTTGCAACAATGTTGCATTTCTTGTTGCACAGGAAATCATGCAACTTGATTGTTGGAAAATTTAGATACATACAAACATACATACATACATACACACATAGTTGCCAACTCTAAATGATCAGATTATTTTGCAAGGGGATTATTCAAAAATGTAAACACAAAGTGTGACAATGAATGGTTTCTATGATTCAAATTTATTGATTTCGTTGCTATTTTCTGTTTTCATTTTTCTTGTAAATGCAAGAAGGGGGAAAAAAAAAGAAGAGACAGACCTTAAACATTGTAAAGCTTAAATTGAATTTAATTTCAAGTCATTTAATTGAGTGCTTTTAAATCTGTTGTATAACTTATTCTCAGCTAAGTGAAGAGTCAATTTGGTTATCACATTTTAAGCTCTTAAATATAAATGTTTAGAGGTTGATGTTAGGTCGAATCCTTTAGATTACATTAAAATAACAAGAGGAAACAAATAAACAAAAAAAAAAAAAATATATATATATATATATATATATATATGTACTTATGTATAAGGAAACTCTAGAAATAACTGTAGAGAATGGAATGGCGCACAGACCCATACAGACAGACAGTCAGTTGTGCACTGTAATTTATGTAGAACTAACTAACACACATACACACACACACACACACACACAACCACTCAGTGGTTCACATTTGGCATTCACTCGCTTTTCCATTCAAGGCAAATTCTCATTTTATTTTTTTTTTTTTTCTTTCATTGTCGGTTTTTTTTTTTTGGCTTTAGTTCAGTTGCCCCTGTTTCCCCTGTCCTAGCCCCAGTAACCAGACATTGGAAACGGCGAAATATCTATGAGTGCATCCATTATCCCTAATACACTTACGTGCACTAATGTGCTCCACATTAATGGTAAAGCTGCTTGGAAATTTAGGTTTTTTAACCCCTTCCCTCTTCTGTATGCCCGTCTATCTGGCTGTATGTCTGTCTATGCCTCTCATATTCACTACCTTGCAGTACAACAACAACCATATAAGATATGTATATACATATGTATGTATGTATGTATGTACATATGTATATAGCAGAAGGATAACAAAACCATATACATAGAAAGAGAAAGGTTTGTGGCGCATTTCCTTGACAGCACATTGAGTATCCGTTGCTAGAGCAAATGAGAATATCATATTTCTAAGAAACACACAAGTAATTCTTATTGCACAATGACAGTCTATTGTTTATTATTGCAAAATATATATATATATATACATACATACATGTAACAATTAAATTATATTAAAATAGTAATTATGATAATATAAATTATTAAAATTGTTTTCATATAAAATAAATTTAGAAATTGATCAGTTCGCAGTTGAAATTACATATATATGTATATTCAAGCCGTGGTAAACTAAGATTATATTATATTTCTTTAAATGCATGACATTTTATCTCAAAAGGAGTCATGATAAAGACAAAGATATCTGATCATCGATACAAAAGCGGTAAATTGATTGGTTTAAATTGTACCAATCATTAGAGAAAAGCTCTTTTACTTGTTTACTAGCACTGGAAATTAACAGAAGTAACATCTTAACAGAATGTAGCTAGTTAACATAGATTATTAACCTCACCAACAAATACATATGTACCTATGTTTGTACTTGTACATATGTATGTATGTATGTATGTATATCTATGAAGCCAATTAGTTAATTTATAATTGATCTTATAATTCACTAAATTTAAATGCCAATCTCTTCAACTAAGCTATAATGTTTCATTAACTATGCATAACAAAGAGAATGCTGGGTAAATTGAAGAAAGATACATACAAAACAAAAAAAAAAAAAAACAAGAAGAAGAATAAAAAAACCGAAAAGCCCGCAAGTAAATAAATACAATAAACAACGAAAAAAAACAACAACACAAACAAACAAATGGAAACAATACAACAAAATAAAAATGAAGCAAAAAAAAAAAAAAATAAAGTAACAACAATGAAAAATGGGTGAAAATCAAAAAGAAAATACAGGCCAGAGAAAAATATGTATGCAGGCGCAAATATTTTAAATGTTAACAATAAAACATTCGTACAGTAAATAAAATGCATATAACACTATGCATGTGTGTATGTGTGTGTGTGTGTTTGTGTTTGAAGTAAACAGCAGGCAAACAGGGAAACAAACAAGCTGCAGCCTAAAAGTATGCAACGCTTTTGCCTCGCCTTGGTCCTACATTCAAACAAAAACCGCTTAAAACACTTTACTATCGCATTTTGGAATTGTTCAAATATTTTTAACGCTCTTGCCCACACTGTACGTACGTATGTACATATGTTGTTGCCACATTTTTTCTTTTTTTTTTTTAGCCACGCCCACTGTAGCCCCCGCACCCATGCACACGCACACACACACACACACACACATAGACACAAACAATTAAAATCCTCAAATATTTGCACCAACTGTAAAGAATGAAAAAAGAAAAAGTCATACGAGAATTGGATGAAGGGAGGTGGCATATACTAGTATTCAACTATAGGGAAAAGACAACAAAACGAAAAATATACGATATATTTAAGTTGGTCAGCAAAATTTTCTACATACATATGTATGTATATATGTATATGTGTATAGATGTATGTATATATATATCTATTTTTTGTGTTGGCCAACTTTTTGTCATGATATTTTGCATACATGTATGTATTTTGTTTATTTAGTTTCTTTAACTGCCTTTCACAACAAGAGATTTAAACTAAACCGAGCGCGCTCACACACACAAACACAAACACACACACACACACACACCTAACGCTATAGCTCAAAGTGCAGCTGTGTTAATATTGACACTAATACTTCAAAAACAAAACCCTTAACCACCGCCTATTGGCCCCCTTCTACAACCTCATTCCTCTATCAAACTGTAAGCCCATCCAAATTGTATTCCCATTGCACTGACCTACCTTTCTCTATGAGATTATAAAATCCTATATTTTCTATATGGATTTGAAACGTTTTGTTAACAAAAAAAAAGGGAAATCTATCTTTAATTGGCAGATTTCGGCTGTACGGAAATTGATCGAACCAGTCATATTAAATGTACATATCTATATAGATATAGATACATACATATATACATATATAGTATGTATGTAACCAGTTCTATTCTGTATTTAATAAGTTTCGAAAATATAATCTTTTATATACTATTTATAATATCCTTGCAGAGAACACAATTCAATTTACAAAAACTAGAAGGATTGCAGATTTTCTCTAGATAATTTACCCGAAATATTATTGTAAATTATACACACCAAATCCACAAGTTCAAAATTTTGAGCTTGAGAAAATGTTCCTATGGCAGCTATATGATATAGTCAACCGATTCTGATAAAACTTAGTTGACATATTAATAAGTATATTAAACTCACAAATGATAAATTTCGTGGCATTCGGTTAAAAAACAACTAAGTTATTAAGGATAAACCTTATTCATGAGCAATCGTTCCTATGGGAGCTATATGATATAGTCGGGATGATTCCGAGATATACAATGCCTGCTGCAAACAGACGCCTATTATGATCTTGGAGGAGAAGCTGTTGATCCAGACAGACGGACAGACAGACAGGACTAGAACGACTTGTCTATTCATGCTGATCAAGAATATATGTATGTATATACTTAATATAGTCGGAGATGCTGTATAAAATTTCATTCTTTTTCCATTGATGAATTTTACATGAGAAAAAAAGAAATTTCTAATAATACAAATGTACCAAGTCAAAAAACTGAAAGGGTATATAAACTTCGACGTGATCGAAATTTCATTTAATTTCTATTTAAGCTAACAAAATTTTATATTTATTTTCTTTGTGTACACATATTTATATATAATTACATATATTTATAAACACACATATATTAGCATCTATGACGTTTAGAAGTTTTTTAAAATACTTAATTATAGTAAATAAAACTGCTCATAAATAACTTAAGAATGGGAACTGAAAATTTAGGAATCATGTTTTAATCATACTTAAATCACTAACGGCTTAAAGTAAATATAATTCCTGAATGTTTTTCAACTGTTAAAACAAAATAAAAAAAATAAAAAAACAAGACAACAACAAAAAAATAATAAAAAGAATAGCAAATACTTTTACAATCACTTTTTGTAGCAAGTGTAAGAAGAATAAGGAGAGCTTTATATCACTCACTGTTGGCTATTGAGCCATTGGAGATAATCTCATATCATATTACCAAGAAGATACAATGATAAAGAGTAAAGGAAAAGAAATGCCAAAGACATGAGAAAGCATTTTTATTGCCATCATTGTCAGCGGGAATTGTCATCATAAATATTTGATTGTTGCATCAATAAAAGCTTATGACACATAAAATCCATAATTTCAATTGTCGCCCGGGGGGAATTGTATTGGATCAGGGCTAACAGACAGGCAGAAAACCGACAGTCAGTCAGACAGACAGACAGTCAGACAGACAGACAGTCACACAGACAGTCAGAGAGACAGTCAGAGAGACAGTCAGGCAGACAGTCAGGCAGACAGTCAGACACACAGTCAAACAGACAGTCAGTCAGACAGACAGTCAAAGAAACAAAAAAAAAATCGGAAGAATTGAACAAGGTAAAAGCAAAATACCAAAATAAAAGGACGTACAGTAAATAAGAAATGGAAAAGTGGATCTGTTGAGAAATATACGTATATATATATATATATATATATATGCAACCTTCGATTAATTCCAATCAGTTGCGATTTATGACTTTAAATTGATTTCATTCTCGTTTTTTTTTTTGCAAACAAAAAAAAAATAAAATATAAAATGTGTTCGTAAAGTCTTCTTTAATTCTTCTTTTATTGTTTAACATGAAAAATACAAAATGTATGCTTAGTTTTGAAATCGAAAAAAGAAAAGAAGAGATATAAAGAAGTCATTTTTATTTGATTGATATGTTTCTATACTAGATGGAGAAAAAAAACCTATTAAAATTCAAATATTCCTATACCATATTCTGGACAGCAACTAGTTGAGATATCTAGAAATATATAGATACATATTTAACTGAGATCAAAACAAAAGAATTCATCGACTATGAGATGAAATCATCTTAAATATTAATGGCAATATGGATAATCCATATGACCGATAAAATGCATAAATATTTAACGTAATCTGAAGAAATCAAATAATAATATGTCATTAAACTTATTGCAACAGATTTATTTATTAATCGTGACATAATACTCGAATAATGCAAAAAGTATTTAAGATTTTAATTTTCAAATACTATATTGTATAAATTTAAATCTGATTATATGTGCAAGTGCAAACAGATATTTAATATAATATTAAATGGATTAATTGAAAAATGAAAAACTTCAATTAGATGGGAGATTTATTAATTTCATTCATTTTTTTGTACTTCTCTCCATTTATAGACTTTTGGCTTTTAATCATGATTTTTATTGTTGGGGGGCTTAATGATATAACGATGAACATCTCTCACACACTCACACATACTAACACACACACACACACACACACACACACACACTTAATAACTCATCATTTTATGCTCGACTACATATGACAAATTAATGAAGCGAACACTCAAACATTGCCTGCAAATACAGATACAGATAGAGTTATAAATACAGATACGGATACAGATGCAAAATACAGATACATGAGTTTATAATGTATCTGCATATGTACATATATATGCATGTATGTATGTATGTATAATACAATATAAATCAAAATGAATACCTCGAAAACGTCAAATTGGTTAATTGACAGGCCAACAAAAGTCCAGACTATGAATGGTGAATGTGTACAGGGGAGTGCGGAAAGGGATTAGAATGGACTCAATAAGACACTTGAAACTTGCTTTTAACTTAAATATTGACCAATAATAGGCAATTGAATGAACATTTTGTATGGCAAACGTCAGCAAAACGCCAAATTCAATGAAATCATAATAATTATAATGCAAAGTGCCAAGCTAAGCAAATACATATATACATACATACATACATACATATGTACATTGTATATATTACATAAGTATATTCAATATACATACATATATTTCGGTCATTCCAACTGAATACAAATTACAAAATGGATACAAAAGCAAGATCCAACCTAAAAGCTTACATTATATTCATTTTTCAATTTTAACCACTTTCGTTTAACCAAGATTAAAGTAAGATTTGTTATGATAATGAATCATATTATGGGAGGGCATCAGCAGTTTCATATGTACATACATATATCTATTTTTTTTTTACTATGTATATGAATATTTCTTTAAAAGTAAAAAAAAAAAATTTCAATGCCTGAAAACAAAATGATGTCTGACATGTTGCACAGTCTTGACACACATTTTTGGCATATAGTTAGTTAGTAATTTATTTTTTTTTTTTTTTTTTTTTTTGTATTCTAAAAATATAAGTTAACTATGCCCTTAAGCATGGTTTACTTTTATTTTCAAATGTAACAGTTTTTCATATTGACAAGCCAAAATGAATAAAAAATTCTCTATTATAATGTTTGTCAAATTCTCTGCTATTATTTAAAGCATTTAATTAAATACAAAACAGGCAAAACTTTTAATAAATACGAGTGAAATTTATGAAATTGTACCTACATAATTCTCCCTCTGGACAGGAGGTATTATTTATCAAGAATAAGATATACTTAACAATTGCAATAGTTTCATGGTAATTGAATATAAGAACATCTATTAGTTAGTACAAGGTTTATTTGTTAACAGCGACAAAATCAAATTAGTTGCAAACATAGAGAGAAATATGAATACCAATTATAAAATGCACTTTATACTTGATGATATCGAGAACGATTGATGAATGCGATTTCAATTAAAATATACAAATGTACATACTTAATGTACATACTTATGTATGTCTATTTATTATTACTATGTGCTCGCATAATAACAAAAAATCGCATTTTCTTCTAAAATTTACTAAAGTGAAGTTGAAATTTCGGTTAAGGGTGTAAGTGAATAAAAACTCGATCAATTTAAGGGCATTAAATGCATATATAAATCCAAAAAACGAAATACAATCAAGGTAAACAGTTTTAAGTATTTACATACATACATATGTACATATGTATGTACGTACATAGATGCATATGTATATATGTGCATGCATATGTACATACATATGTACATATGTATGTATTTCTTCCTTTTTTTTCCTGCAACGTCATCGACATTGTTAGCTGTTGGTGTTGTTGTTGCTTATTTTTTTTTTGTATATATTTTATTTCATTTAATTTTCTGGCTCTTTTGGGTCTTATTTTTTATTTTTTTTTTTTTTAATTTTAATTCAATTTCTGTGCACAGAGTGCCAAAAGTGACTGAGTGAAAGAGAGAGAAAGGCAGAGAGAGAGAGTGAGAGAGATATATGAGAATATATTTTTATTTTCAGATTTTTGAGCACTGTGCAAAAAACAAAGAGTTGATTTACTATGGCTGATTGTTAGAGGATAATATTTTTTAAAATAAACCAAATAGTTTATGCCCAAAAGGTAATTTAAAACTAAAGAAAAAATGTTAATAAATACATATATTCTATTCTATTATTATTTTATTTTACATTCAAAGTTCATTTTGAAGAGTATTCTTATATTAGTAGTATGCTTTAATTTAGCTAACCTGTTTTAAATTGAAGAAAATGTATAACTATTATTCTGGACACTCATTTTTTATATAAGATTTGGCAACACTATGGACAGTGCTTAACAGAACAATTAACATACCTTAAAAGAACGACTAACATAGCTTAACGAACGATTAACAGCTTAACGGAAAATGTAACATCGATATCGCTATAACGAATTTGAATTATTTTTGTATACGAGTATGCTTATTAGTTTAGAAAAAAAAAAGTTTTATATTATACATTTCATGAAAGTTACTAAATATTTTAAGATTAAGATTTAAGATTCTAAGATTAATATGTCAAAATTTAATTGAAATTTCACAACACTAAGTTATAAAGCTCAAATGTAACTTAACTGATTGCAAAGTAAAGTGTATAGAAATGTTGGCACAGCCAATATTAAATCGGTCCTTTGGTTTACTTTTTTTTATTTCATTTTTTACTCCTGCCTTGTGGCAAAATATATTAAAAGCTACTTACAAAGTGCACAACCAAACCGGTTGGATGTGTGTGGGTGTGACTGCACATACATATATACATGTATGTATTTATATACATTTATACATACATATATGTATGTATATATATACATATACAGCCATGTACATATGTATGCAATGTTGTGGTTTTCCCACATATAGAACAATGATGACGACGACGATGATGATGATGATGATGATGATGATGCAAGTGATTCATGCGGAAAACGAGCAACAATTTTGGTTTACCAGACAGACAACGGCAGTAGTAACAGCAGCAGCAACATCAGCAACAACAACAAACAACAACAAACAACAATAACAACAACAACAACAACTGCAATCGAGAAAAGGCTTACATGTGTTTACACATTGTTATTTTTTTGTTGTCCATTTGAAGCCGCCTCCTGTTTCAATTTTATTATGAGAGCTTTTTATTTTGCACGTTTTTGGGCAAGCGAACAAAAACCCACAATATATATTAAAAATAGATTAAATCAGTTGGAAAATTAACTTTTTTTCTCTTTTTAACCCTAACCCAATCACTTCAAAGTCCTTCTTTCCATTTATGCTACCCTCTGATACCATTTATGCTACCCTCTGACTTACCTAACAAGGTCTTCATATACTAACTAATTGTTGCATTTAACTATTAAATAAACTTACAAATGTGTATCCAAAAATGAACAGAAATGTACAAATGTATGCACATATGTATGTATGTATGTACATAGGTATATATAAACATATACATACATATGTGCATCCATATGTATGTATGTTTGTATTACTGACTTAACTAACAGTATACATATGTATGGACATATGTATGTATGAACATTCTGAACATTTAAAAAGTTATAACATTTTCCATATCAAGGTAGTATGCACGTATATAATATATGTACATAATCATAATTAATATATGTACATACATTATATACTATGTACATAAATATTTTAGCTTATTACCCTAGATTAGTTTGCCATTTTTAACGTACATATGTATGTATGTATATATAATGTATAATCTAGCTCTAGGATCTAGAAATCTAAGATATTCGATACTTTTAAATTCAACTATCAAAAAATATTGATAGAATATTGATGAGAGAAACCAATGGCAAAATTAAAAATTATCTTTTTTTTTTAACTAATAAAAATGATATAACAAATATAACAAATAGGATAAAATTAAGTTCTAATAAATTATTTTTTGTTCCAAAATGAATATATTTAAAGCAAATTAATTGAAACCAAATCGATTAGATTAAATTTTTTAACTAACTTAAGAACTTCATACCACTCCTAAATGTTGTGTACATAAATACATATGTATGTACATATATACATACATATTTACATAGATTTTAAATAGACATTAATTAAGTTACCAATTTAATTAAATTGGCTTAATTTAAAGAATTTAAATTGTAGTTACTAACTATTGTATTACATATAAATTTTTATCTCTCATTCAAACTTAAGGAAAAGATTAACACATAAATTAAATTTTCCAAAAACAAAGAGAAAAAAGGAAAAGGCGAGAAAAGCGCAACTTGTGAACGTGCACTCTCGTGGTGGGAGGGGGGTTTGGGGGTGAAAATAAAAACCCAAGAAAAACAATTTGATAAAGTTTCATGGCGGCGGCAATGTCTTGTGTTTTTATTTGCGTGTTTGCCCGCTGTTAATGTTGGGATTGCTGAAAGAATGAATGAATAGGAAGTGTGGGATGTTTGGAGATTGGAGGTTGGGGTTTGGGAGGGGCGGGGGGCCTAAGAAGTTGCTCTTGCAACTCCAGCTCCAGCTCTAATGCTTTGGCTCCTGTTCCAGCTTCTGGTTGTCTGCTGATTCTCTGGAAGACCGTTATGTTAACGCAATTATTACGCATTTCTTATGATGTAATCAGACGCAGCTTGGTTTTCAAATGAAAATATGCCCCCGCAACCCCCCCCTCCCCCTAGCCATATCCCCCAACCCGCCAGCCCACAGGCCCGCCCAGAAAATGTTCCGCTAACGCCCCCCATGAGTTACTTTTTTTTTTTCTTCTTTTCTCTTTATTTTATTTTATTTTTATTTTTTTTTACTTTTGTGGTGGAAAAACTTTTCCTCTCAGGTAAGTTCCGGGAAAATGAAGCAAGAAATATAAAACTAAATTATGGCAATTGAAAATGAAAAGCGAAAATTAAGCGCATAATGAGTCGCAAAAGAAGGACGTCAAGCGAGCGGCAAACCAAGAGAACAAGGGTAGCATTAGCCGCGCTTGGATTAAACGGAACAGGACCAAGCACAATAACGAAGGATCCAGCCGACAAACAACAACAGCAAGCAACAAGGAACTGCCAAAAAATTTTTATACCAAATATGAATAGTCGACAATGCAAATACTTAGTAAATCAGTTGACCATTATCATCGTCTAAATTAATACCCTGACTCCAATTGCAATTAACGAACATTTATGGCTCTTGTTTTTTTAGATTATATGAATCTCAGTTCCCTATCTACCATGAAATTATTTAAGTATCTAGTTTAGAATTTGATTTGAAATCAAAATATGATCCTAGTGAAATTTAAGACAAAGTCCAGCTACTAGTTCGAATATATCTTATATGTTCTCTTCCATATAGGTACCTATATATGTATATGTATTATATTATCAATTAATCTCGTACCCAAACACATCCACATTTTAACTACAGGGTATAAAAACTTGGCGTGAAGAAATAACAAGCATGCCCCAAAGATGATAAAGCAGAGAAATTGAAGGGCAACGGGGCGCACTGTAGTGTAAGTATGTATAGTGCGTCACCTAATGCACTCCCGCAGGCACAAAGAAAGAGCAAAGGAAAGCCGGTTATTCTAGCATCATGTATACCATAATCATGGTGAAGTAAATTTTCGTTGAGGAGCCACTTGAGGCAATGCTTTGTTAGCTTGGTTAAGCCCACAAACAATATTAAACAACAACAACTCATATAATAGAGGCAAATGGTTGATATTTACTGCCAATGCCCAAAATAATATGAGAATGGGAGTGGGAATGAAAAGGAATGCGAAGGACCTCTCACATAAAGCATATCCTGTTTAAATCCATTGAAATCAATCTGAGCACTGCATCCATGTACATCAAAGCAAATGAACAAGTCCACCTTAAATAGGCGACAAAAGTTGAAAATAAGAACAATCTTTGTTATCAAATTCCCAAGGATATTCTTTAAATAAACGGTATGAATACCCTATGTCATACAAAGAAAACGTGCAAATATGTACATAGATGTATGTAAATAGTTAAGTAAATGCATATACATACATATATATGACATAGAAATTTATTTATTGTCCCTTTGATTAACATTATATGATGTTCCTTTGTCAAAATCCACTCTGCAAAATTCGATTCATAAAATGAGTTTGAATTAAATAACTAAAATAACATGTAAGCATATTTACATATATGTAATTTGTCATACAAATATATAAACATATATATATATATATATATATATGTATGTATATATACATATACTTATAATATACTTAGTATCTGGTGTCTAGAGATTTATAATAATTTTAGTGCAATTCTCAAAATCATTTTTCAAATCAATATCGTTTTCGAACTTGCTGTCGATTCTAAAATGCAGTTCATGCTTACATATACATACACATATGTAGCGGTGTGTGTGTGTGTGTGTGTGGAAAAGACAAACAAACTGCTATGTCACTCAAATCTGACACAAGACAAATCGCATTGAACGGGCACCCAAACAAAACCAAAACAAAAGAAACCAAAAAAAAAAAAAAAAGGAAATAGGACGAGCAACAACTTGCGTAAAATAGGAAAAAAAGCGAAGCAAAAAAAAAAGAAAAAAGAAAGAGGATTGGATCGCATTCCATTGGCATAGACATACTCGTATATTCTGGTAGTGAATTTTCGTTACACTCGAGCAATCAATTTACAATTACGTAGTCGATACTCACACACACACACACACACACACACTACTAACACACACATGTATAGAACCTACACATGCCACCTGCTACATGCCACATGCCACCATCCACCAAAATGCAAAGTTCAATTCAATCTTTTAGTTGTCAGTGACAAAAACAATATGCAATTTATCTACATACTCGTATATGTACATACATATATGCATACATACATATATGCATACATACATATATACATACATACATACATACATACATATATATATGTATATGTATATATACCATATCTCTTATGGTGAATCAAGAATCAAAGGCAAAAGAGGATTCACTTCATTTCAGTTAGTTAGTTTGCGTTTTGTTGTTGTTTAGAATTTAAATGTTTGGTAAGCTGGTACCTGATTGTGTATGCGGGTGTGTGGGTGTGCGGGTGTATGGGTGTGTCTAATGAAACATGTTTAAAACAATTTATTCTCAATATTGAATTATACACATGAATGCATTTGACTTGAACACACTCTCCTACATGCATTTTTGTTGCCTTTGTCACTTGACGTGGCTGTGGAAATGGAGCCGACATTTGTATAAATTGCATAAGAAGGAATCTAAAAACGGAAAATGGAAATGGAAATGGCGTAGATGTTGAAGTTGTTGTTGATGATGATGAAGCTAAATGATTGGCAGACACGTGTTCGTATTCTGTTAGTCAGTTGTCATTCCATTATGCGAGTATAGCGGAAATCATCTCATTAAAAAAAAAAAATATAAATAAAATAAATAAAATAAAACAGTGAATCAATGAATATAGCAAAAACAAACCGATAATTTATATAAAAAACTTTATGATATGGTAATTCAATTAGAAATCTGAAGAGAACTTATTAATGACGAATTTTATATACATACATATGATACATTTAGTTTATGAACGATATTTTTTTTTATCATATGTTTCTACTGGATGTTTTATTGTTTTATCAATTAATTCTAAAAATTCCCTTTTAAATTTGAACTTTTAATCCATAGTTCTCGAAACTTTTCCTACGATCACGTGTGCTACCATATATGTATGTATGTATGTATGTATGTAGGTACTCGGAATAGAAATGCTCAAATTAACTTAAAATTTTGTTTATGTATTTAAAATACGGCTGGCAGAGAGTCTATAAAACAACTCGAATTATTCAAATTTTGTAGCAACATGTTATTATCAAAATTCACTCTTATTTTATTACCAAATTATGGCATATTATCAATTCAAAAATATTCAATATTAGTAAATTATAAAAAAATTGCAATTTTAATTACATATTTATGTGGCAGGACAATCGGTTTAAACAATAACAATCAATAGGGAAAAGCCCATTTATTTATTAACTAACACTGGCATTTAACATACGCAAGATTTTAACGGAATGTAAGCATTTAACATAAAGTGGATAACGAGTTCTTCTTTTTCATCTTTAAAGTGACCATCAAGACAAAAATAGATGCATATTATAGTAGAAAAAAATAAGAAATCTGTGCTAAAATATATATATACCTATGTACATACATATATATCTAAAATAAATAAACAACAGAAAAAAAGGCTTCCTTATCGTTTACTAAATATAAAACTTTAAATTGTGAGGTATAAATTAAGTTCAGAGATTTTATATATTTTTCGAATTTTGATTTACGCAAAAATTGTAAAATCATTTCATAAATTTAACAGAAAAGTGAGACTTTCACTTTGGTTAGATCAAAGGATTTATTTGCTTGCAAAACCAATACACATACTCCAACACACACACACACAAACACAAACGCATAAAGAGAGAGTGAGAGAGGAAGAGAGATGCATTTGAATTCCAAAGTAATTTTTCAAAGTGTCTCCCTGGTATAAAGAGCAGACAAAAGAAAGGAGCAAATTCCTTGCAATATTTGCAATATCAATAACTTGAGCATTTTTAGTTATCAAAACAGTTTATCCATACTAAGTACAATGCTATGACTTTACCCCATTTACCCTTTGCCCTCGATACTCTTTTACTCCTGTTTCATCATCTCTTACGCTTTACTAAACTTTGGCATTCTCTTCTATCGACTGTGAAACTATAAAATCCCGAAAGCAAAAGCAAAACACAAGCAACCGAAAAGAATGGAGTGGGATACATACATACATTTTTTTCCATTTTCTTTCTCTATTTTCTTTGTTTTTTTTTTCTCAGTCAGTTCGTAGTTGCAGTAGTTGCAACAAGAGCGGAGTGTATGCGTGAAAATCCTGGCAACTTGTTAGCTTATCCGGTGATTACATCGATAATGCTACGTGGTGTTTTAGCTTCTCAGCTACGTGCTGTTTATAGCTGAAGCACAATCAGAGACGAAGTCGAAGCCATGTGAATGAGAGAGGAAGTGGAGTTGGTATCCAAAGAACAGACAGTCGAAGAGGCAGAGAAAGAGGGGAGAGAGCGATGTGAAGAGAATCGTTGTACATACACACATATAAAGGATACTGTTGCCATATCTGTTAGACTGTCTGTTTGTCTGTCTGTCTATTTGTCTATGTGCCTTTTGGCAAAAGAACTAAGAACTACTACAAACGCCACTCAACTATTTTTCTTTGTTATGCCCTAGTTAAGGAATTTGGGTATAGGAAGTTCCTAATACACTTTGCCCCATTCATCTGAATTGAATTGTAATGAACCAACGTCATTTTACTTATTAATTAGTTACTTGGAAATTTGCTTAAAACTTCTTCCAGTTTTCTATCATTAAAAGAAATTTTATTAGAATTTGTATAAACTGAATTATTATGACAGATGATTGTTATCTTTAATAGGTGAGGGAAATATATGTACATATATATAGATGAGGTTGAGAATGAGATTATATACGAGCATTATCTAGATATAGATAAGATTTGATTAATTAAGTACTTTTTTAAGAGAGAAAGAGAGGGAGAAAGATAACTACAACATATTCATTCACACACCTCAATTTGTAACAAAAATTCTACATTTCCATAAACAGAAATGTTTGCCATTTAGTTTAAGTAATCAATATAAATTAAATAGAATAAATCTATTATCTATTTCTAAACTTTATTATATGAAAAAGAAAAAAATTAACTAATTGAAATGATAAAAAAAAACGAATGAAGATAGGGACGATAAGACGGAATAAAGAAACAATCATAAATTGTTGGCAAATAAACAAATATTACAGGTTTTTAATAAATAAAAAAATGTCAACATATATTATATTTTCAACTTATCTATCCTAAATATCATTAAATTATGAAAAATGTTTCAAATCTTAATCGTAAATCATTGACATCCTTTATATATATGTTATTCGAGTAACAAGAGCATTTCCGTTTCGTTAAAACTTAAAATTTGATTATCTTCTTTCTTGGTTATATGTATGTACACATGTATATCTTGTTTTTTTTTTCTTTTTTTTTTGGCATACAAATGCGCAAAATGCAATTCCTTGGAAGGTGGTACGTTCTCCATCTACAGCTCCAGAGTATCTATAACTTGAGAGGGCCGCTCATCCACTAGAAATACTCCGCATGTTGTACATTTTATTGACTCTGTCGAGTCGAGAGTTGTAAGCAGATACATTTATACATATGTATGTACATATGTATGTATGTATGTAGGTATGTATATACAGCTGCTGCTCCCCTTCCCTGCCATCGTAACCAACTTTAACTTGAACTATTCTTCTCTTTTTTCCCCCCCTCTATTATGTTCTTTACCATTTCAGTTGCCACTCTCTCAACCGATCTCTTGTTACCCATTTCACTTGCTGTTATTCACGCGCTCAATCAATTTTTCACAGTTTTTATAAAAGAAAGAAAGGGCCAAAAGTCATAGACAATAGTTGGCATACGTACAAATACTATGTGTACATGTGTGTGTGTAAAATGCCAACTTTTCAGGCATAACCAAATTGCATAAGTTACTTTACTTTACTTTTTTTTTTGCTTTCTTTCTTTCTCTTTTGTTTTTGCAATTTTTTTTCTCTTGGTTCTATGTTTTTTTTTTTTTTTTTTTTTTTTTGTTTTTTGTCTGACACTAATGCTATTTCATTGCAACTGATTTATGGTTAGATGTTTGCTTTTTTACCTGGGTCAAAAGACTATTACATGAGCAACCAGTTGGAACTGAGTTTTAAGACAGTTTGGAAAAATTACACCTGTTGGTGCTATGATTCCTCAAGATGAGGAACTCGTGCATTATTGCAAGAAATAAGTTTGATAAACAAAAAAGCATTGAATATTATCAATTATTTATTATGTTGTGTTCTATTATTAAACGCGCTTTTATTGTTATATATGTAAAGTATTCAAAATTATATAAAGTATTTAAACAGACCGAATTCGAATCACGCCTAAATGTTAGTTTTTTTTATCAATTATCAATTAAATTTAATGACAATAACTTAAAATCAAACCAAGTTATTAATCTATAACTCCTATTCTACCATTTAGAAATATTTATATTAGTGAAATAATCAATATATATATATATATATAGATATGTTTGTAAAATCCATACACCCTTTGTTTTTCTATTTTTAATTTTTATTAACAATGTAAAATTATCGATTTTGAGGCAGACATTAAAGAATTGGCTAGTGCTGGACTAACTATTAGAAAACAATTTATGGTCACACTCGAGGGAATTCAAGTAGGTACGACTAACAAGAATTGCAAATATTTAGCCATACTTATGCCACATTCTATCTATATATATATATATATATATATATGTAGTATATGTATATTGTATATAAGTGTGTATTTGTATGTATGTTTGTATATATGTATATCGCGTCTATTGTTCATATCTATGACAAAGGGTACAACGTAACAGCCACAAATGTGGCAGAAAATATGCGCCAAATGCATGCAACGGGATTCCGTAAAAGGTGTGAGGTTTATGGAAGAACTACGTTTACAACATGTTGTTCTTCTATCTAAATACAAAAAACAAAATAAAAAAAAACCTTAAAAAAAAGGAAACACCAAAAAAAATAAATAGGAGGAAAGAAAACAACATAGAAAATACTCCCCGAAGAGAGCTCTCTTCATGTGTATAATATCAAATTTGAAAATCCACATACAAACAGAAACACAGACACACATACAGATTCGTACACGCATACAGATACCGGCACAGATAAAAATATAAAGGAATGAAAGAAGCAAGTGCAACGCCAAGGATTCCCCCGATGCAGGCGCTTAAGAAGTTTCAGACATGAAATCAATTTGTCTTGCCAACTCCCACGAAAATGAAAACGAGGCAAAAACTGGCAAAAACAAAAACAACAGCCAAAAGAATGAATAGACAGCAGGCCAACGTTAAGGAGTGGGTATAATAAAAAGGATAGCCAACAAAAAATAATAAGGCACACAAAATAAAATAAAAACTGAAAATACACTATCGAAAACTATCCTCCCAAAAAAGTATGCTATGGAAATTAATATTGATTCATTCTTTTAGCAAAATCTGAAATTTAGAAAGTAAAAATCTTAAAGATTAAAAATAATAGGATAAAAATAAAATTCAATGAATGAATAAAGTATTGCAAAACTTTTGTTGCATTTCTTTCGATCAATTAAAAATTCAATTTGGTATTTAGGGTATCAGACGGGTGTGTTTCAAAATAGCTGACAGAGCATTCATGGCCAAAGGACTTGAGTTAGAGTCAGAGTCAAAGCCAGTCATGTGGCAATACACTACCACACTCCCACACACACACACACACACACACACACACACACACACACACATCTACACACATATTTATATGTATATGTGTACACATATATATGTATATATACGACATATATGTGTGTGGAATGCTTTCTGGTGTTGCAATAACTTGCATTTTAAGTTTACTCACTGTTGGGATTTGAAATTTAATTTCATAGTGCGATGCGTTGTTATTATTTTGCATAATAACATTTCTATCCCGCTCTCTAACCGTCGCCACTGTGTTTCAAAAAACCCCCACATACATACACTCACACATACATAAATTTATATATATACATACATATATGTACATACACACATGTATGTATTTACATATGTGTTTGAATAGTTTGAATAGGAAAGAAATAATACAGGGTCAGGCTGAGGTAACTTAATTTTTGTTGCTTTGCGTTTTCAACAGATTCAATATGGCTATTCACATGGCTAATTGTGCAATCGAATAAATGCTATTAGCCAAATGGAAAGGCAAATTAACTTTACTCATTCTACACCTCCTGATTATTATCCTTATTATTATCATCATATCATTAACTAAATCATTCGTTTTTTAACAACTTAACAACAGATACCAAGTATGGAACTTCAAATTTAATATAAAAATACTTAAAGAAGTTTTGCAATGAATTTTCAACCGTTTCGAAATCTGTAAAAATATTGATTGATTAGCAAGTTAAATCATTTCTAAATTCCAAAACCATACATAGATAGATTTATAGCCAAATTATTACCATTTTCATACCAAAATATAGTTTAATTCTATGAAAACGGGATCAGATTTATATAGCAAATGGCATTCATGCAAGAGATATCTTATGCTCCTCGCTCCATTACCTTTTTTTTTATTTTTTGCTTACATGCAATTGATTCTGAGTAGGGGCAAGAATGTTGTAACTCTTGTCTATAGTTTACTTTTTCTTTTTTTTTTCCAAAGGGCACATATCACTTGTTTCATCAAGTGTCTCCAACCGACGACACAACCCACAACACACACACACATAAACACTCACATACATAGTAAATTCTCAGCATGTGTTCTTACCAAAATGGCTTGCAAAGTGGGGAGTCCCATAGAAAGATTTCATGAGCATTTTTAGAGCGCTGAAATTGTTTATTTATTGATAATTCACAGCACGCGCCAAGCCAAAAAAAAAAAAAGAAAGAAAAAAGAAACGAAAACGAAAAGATCATCAAAAGTTATTATAGATGAGGTTATGGCCTCGTTTCCCCTTTGTTACCCCAAGCCCCCTCTCTTACACGATTCTTTTATGTTGCATTGTTTGCCAAGTACTTGCGGTTGTTGTAAATAGATACATAAATAAATCGAGAAAAGTGAAAGTATTTTACAGGAAATCAACACAATAAGAATAAGACGGACATAGAGTGAGATAGAAAGGGCGAGCGAAACCCACACTATGAGATTTTTTTTAAAAAGGCAAAGAGATGGCAAAGTTAACGGAACTTTAAATTAGCGATGAGATGAAAATTCAATAAATAAATTCAGATGCACCCCTAAAGTATGCAACACAATTTAACATTAACACGAAAAATATTACGAGTAATAAGCACAAAACGATGAAAACTTAATCAATTTCTATTCTTCTTGTTAAATCTATTAAAGAAGCAAAGGACTGGAAATTTCTAGTATTACAGAATATATTATGAATGATTCTTGCAATTTTTTTCTTTTAGTTAGTTATGCCTTATTTATGTTTATCACGCTGTCATCGCAAAATTCATAAAGTAGGATGATGTCAGGTAAGCAGATGACAAGATGCAGAGGGTTGTTTCCCCTCAGATAACAAGGATATAGCAACTTTAGTCTGAATGTCAAAAGGTAAGCCTCTTTTTTTTTTTTTTTTTTTTTTGAAGCTACCCTTACATATGTATATACATGTACGTACTATATATATATATGTAAGTATGTATCTCTTTTTGCCTCAAGTACTTTGAAATATTCATAAGCTACTACCATACTTACATACATATGTATGTATGTATGTATGCCTTTGTATAAGTGTGGGTATGAATGTTTTCACACGCCCAGCACATATTGCAAAAGGCAACCAGCTCGAAGTCATAAAGCAATAAAGCGAAATCATGTGTAGAAATTTTTATAAGTTTTCTCTGTGTATAGTACCAGTATATTCTTCTTTTCTTTCTTTTCTTTTTTTTTTTTTTTGTTCCCTTTTAAGTGTCAATGGCTTGTGGAGTGAACTAAAGTGAAGTGAAGTGAAGTGTTGTGGATTTGAAAAAACTTTCAACTGTAACAATCTTAGCTAAATCCCAGCCAAAAGCGTAATGTTTCAACTCAATTGTTTTTCTTTTAGCACAATGAAATATAAACCATGTTGGAAGTAGCCTTGCAATTGCAATTACGTGGCTATAATTCATATAATCGTATTTATATTATTATTGCCAAATGTTCAAATATCAGCACAATATGAAAGGTCCGTTTTAATTTTAGTTTTAAAACGATAAAAACACAAGATGCGTTTAATAATTTAATTAATATTAGAATTTATTTAAATCCACCGATTTAAAATGTTTTTTGGCATATGTAGTATCAAGAGAAAGAAGTTACACTTGGAAAATTTTAAGTTAATATAATTTTTAATTGAAATTTTGAAAACATTTAAGATGATGAAACTGTTGAATTTGCGTCAATGGGATTGGAGGGAAGTGTAGCATTTGGCAGAAGTCCCCATAAACCGCCTTGACCACCTTGTCCACCAGGACCAGTGGAATTCGATGAAATTGTACCATTTGATGGTAGACCCGAAGGACCACCTGGGCCTTTACGTCCTTGAGCTGCTACAATAGCCACCAGAGCAAGGAAAAGGATAATCAGAAAAGAGCGCATATTTGTTAAATTTTTTCTTGGTTTTTTTTTCTGCCTTGTTAAGACTATTGCAAACAATTGACTTATCTGAGTTTTACAATTCAGGCCCTATTTATACTACATATAAATTATGCGTCTGGACCAATTTGATCAGCGCACACACAACAAATTGTGATGCACTGACGTCATCAAATAATAAGGAATTACCCAATTAGTAAACGTAGGAAAATTACCTACTTTCATTTAAATAAAATGAACCAAACAAAATCGCTAGAACACATATGTTTATATATCCATATGTCCATACAGCTGCTTTACAGTGCTTCCGATAATCTTTGCTTAAGTGAGTCAACAGCAGTTAGACTAAAGTCTGAATATATATATACTTATATATATATATGTATATATTAATTTCTAAGTATGTTTTCAAACGTTTTTAAAATAAATATTTATACAAAAAGAATTATGTATGTAGGTGTATATATTTTTTTATGTTCTATAAATAAATTTGTTTATTACGTATACGCGTACCAATAATATTTGTTATTCTATTTTCTGATGACGCATTGTTGATTTTTTAATGATTCTTTTTCAATGAAGAACGATATAGATAGACAAAAAGGGAAATGAAGTACACGAATCGGATATTTCAAGAAAAATTGAATGAAATGAACAAAGGGAAAATAATTTCATATGTTGGGACTAGAAGAGACCATGACTAGAAATGTCCATGCAAATGGAAACAGATACATTGTGACAATCAAAGGACATATATCCAGGATAAATAGTGAAAAAAAAGGTTTAGTAAATCACAAAAAGAAAATAAAAAGTTTAACTAAAAATCGAACATAGGAAATCAAAAGAGAAATCAATCGAAGAGAAAAAAACCTGAAAAAATCACAAACTAGATATATCCATTATTATGAGATTAAAGAAGATTAAAGAAGTAAAAAAGCAATTCCATCTTTTGGTAATATAAATTCAACAATCATTATTATATATATATATTTTTTTTTTTTTGTTTTTTGTTTAATAATGCTCTCTATGTCATATTGTTATAAGTGAATGTTTGTATGTATGCATGTATGTGTAGTGATACAATAAATTAGGAAAATAATCGAAAAATTTAACGTGAAGAAACTGTTGTGGAGATTGGAGCTCCAGTGGTAGATTCTGTGGTAGCTTCTGTTGTAGTTTCATTGGTGGCATCTGTTGTAGTTGAATTCGATGTGATTGTCTCATTAAGTGAAGGAATTGTAGTAGTAGCAACTGGTTCAACATTAGCACCAACTTGACCACCTTGTTCATCATCATTAGCTCCTCGACGTCCACGCTGGAATCGTCCTTGAGATGCAGCCATAGCCAAAAAGGCAAACAAAACGATAAGGATATAGAAACGCATGATTGTTTTAAGTTTTATTAATCAACTGATACGACTTGCTGGAACGAATTCGATTGCTTGACTTAATCCAGTTGTAAATCGCAGTCACTATTTATATAAATCTGGTAAGTAAACAAAAAAAAAAAAAGTTTCCTTGCCCGATGAATCAGTCCAATTGTCCAATGAGTAATATCGGAAAATAACAGAGAAAAACATATATATATATAAAGTACGTACAAATCTTCAGCTGTTTTGTATCATTTTACCTAGACGAATGTGTTTGGGTTTTTCTTTTATTTTCAAAGAAAACTAAGGATTCGATATCTGCACCTGCACCTATTGAAAAGAATCCATAACAAAATCAATTGTTCAATTGGTTTTACTTTCATTTATTTTGTTTCATTTTGCTTTAAGCATTTAAATAACAAATATAATTGAAAATTGAAGGTTAGGGTTTATGTTGTTTTTTCATGTACTTTTCATTTTGCATTTAAATTGGCTATATTAATATAAACATATATATAATATATATATATATATATATAAATAAATTGTTTCATGCACATTCCCTTGTCTTTTACAAATTTACTGAACACATATATATATATACATATAAATAAAAAAAGAAATCAAAAGTTTTTTCTTTATTCAATTTACAGTTTTTGTTTTCGTACAGCTTTCATTTTCAATGTTGCATTTTAAGTAAAATTAAAATTGTTACACTTTTTGTTAGTTGTTTGTTTGCTTAGTTGGTTGGTTTGTTTTTAAAGGAATTGTAAAAGGAAGGGGGGGGGGGGAGGGTGGGGAGGGGGGAGGTGGATTTAAGTCGAAGGAGATGGTTGGAATGCGGGTAAGCAAAGGGTTAAGCTGCCAAAAACATTTTTCGATATAGAAAGTAGAGGAGATGGGGCGGGATATGGTGGAAATGGTGTTGGCTCTTTGAGCAGGTGTTTAGGAAGGGTTGGTGGAGCGATTGTTAAAAAGCAAAAGTTTTATTTGCATTTCTTTGGCATTTCGCTGCCTGCTACTTTTGTTTGCTCAACCAAACAACAACAGCAACAGCAACAGCAACATCAACAAAGCAACAAGGCAACAAAGCAAAAGAAGAAGAAGAAGAAAAAAAAAAAGAAAACTAAAGAAAAAAGAAAGTGAAGAAAGTCGTCTGCAGGTATGATCGAAATTGTAGCTGAAAACCTAAATGTTTGTAGGTGAGACGGATGGTCTCTAGAGAAAGGAAGTGGTGGAAGTTGTTTCATCTTAAAAAGCCAAATGCCATTTTACAGAGCTTCTTACCTCTAACTCCTTGCCAAAACACACACACACACACACATATAAAAGAAAAGAGGAAGAGAGAGAGAGAGAGAGAAAGACTCGTAAACAATTGAAATGAATTTGTATCCTGTAGATACTCCGACAGTCGACAGTCGACAGTCGACGCACACAAACACACACACACACAGACACAGGACAAAAACTTTGCCGACAAACTTTGACTTTGGTTATTGTTACAGTTTAACTTTGTTGCTTATTTTCTTCTTTTCTTCTTTTTTTTTTGTTTTTTTGTTTTTTTGTTTTTGTTGTTGTTGCTTGTCGCCATCGCTTGCCAATGAGCGAAGGAAGAGTGAAAGAGAAAGAACAAGAATAAGAGAAGCAATGAAGTAGGTGTAACTGCCAATGTAGCTGGAGATTTTTCGGTGGGCGTGACAAAAGTAAAAATTCCAAAAACAAAAACAAAAAAAAAAAAGAAACTTTTCAAATAAAATGATTTCTTATTTAAGCAGCCGTGTTTTGAGTCAACCCCTCCCTCCCCTTCATTCCTTTTTATCCAATACAAAGATCTAAAATTGAAAAATAGTCAGCACACATACACGCACACACACACACACATACATACATAGCTTTTATGGTAATTAAGTTGAAAGTTTGATAATGCTAAAGGATTACCAAAATTTGAATATAGGCAAATACACTACATACATACACACATACATACACACATACATACACACATACATACACACATACATACACATACATACATAGAAAGAATTGCATAATTTTTTATGAACAGCCTTAAAAGGATTTGCATATCTATGTGTATGTAAATTGAATTTCCAAATCAAAAAAATTAAAAGTAAGAATTTGATAGACATCAGTACATACATATGTACATACATATAACTGTAAAAACAAAAATCGAAATCAACGACTATAAAAAGTTCTTTATATGTGACTTATTGGTCAACAAAATGGACTAATCTTTATGCAATCCTAATCCGATTTATTTGAAAAGGCAACAAAAGAATAAATTTTAACTAAATTTTGTAAAAATCGACACTAATAAATTGTTAAAAATAAAGAAAAAAGTCCATTAAATAAATATCCATAAATTTTTGAACTTTTAAATATTCAACTAGTTAGTCAATATAAATCAAATTGTTATACTTTTAGAAAATTTAAAAATTTAATTTTTTGCATTTATCATGATTTTTTTATACAAATCCATTATGTTCTTTTTTCTCATAGATCTTTAAGTAATATTGTTTATTATTGAATTTAAATTGATGCAAGTAGCCAATTGAATAAATTCAATTTTATTCTAGGTAATATATCAATATATGATAAGTACAGGTGTTTTGAACACACTTTTCATATAATCAGTCTAGTCAAGGGCATAGTCAATGACTTTCTTTTAGAAAAATATGGGGAAAAGGGGAATTTATATAACCATCCACGAACTTTAATCAAATGACGTTAATTTGCTTAGACAAAAGTACGTCATGGACAAGTGGAAACACTTGTGCTTACAGCAAAGCAAAATAAAAAAATACACTTAAAACTTGAATGAAATGATTTAAGTATAAATGTGCTATCATTCCTAAAGGGAGAGTCAGTTTGGAGTTGTCTAATTCAAAGTTCAGATTAAGTTGAAGATGCGTGCTTATATTGTTATTGCTCTCTTTGCCCTGGTGGCTGTTGCTGTAGCACAAGGACCTGGCGGTCGTCGTGGTGGATGTTCTGGTTCACAGGGAGGTCCCGGTGGTCTTAGTGGTCCTGGTGGTCCTGGTGGTTCTGGTGGTCCTCGACGTGGCCCACGTGGTCCATGGCGCGGTCCTGGTGGTCCTGGTGGTCCAGGTGGTCATGCTGGTCCTGGCGGTCGCCCATGGGGACCATGGGGTCCTCCACGTAATGGAACTTCACCATGCAATAGCACTACCACAAGCACAAGCACTTCAACAACATCGACAACATCAACAACCACAAGCACCACTGAAGCATCCACTTCAACCACCGAATCTTCAAGCACTGCATCTTCAAGCACTGCATCTTCAAGCACTGAATCTACTACAGATTCTTCTTCTGGTTAAATTTTTAATATCCTTCAATGGTTGCTTATCCATCAAGAAATTTTTACATAAGATTGTAAATAAAATATGCTGTATATAAATTGAAAACTATATAAATGTTTCATTTCTTCAATTACCGATTTCAAATTTTTTATTCGTATTTCATGGAAAATAGTCTTGATATTTAAAAAATACATGCGATTATGCATTATTAAGAATTTTTTAAAGTTATTAAACAATTCTGCAATGTTTCTTTTCCTCCTTTTTTTTTTAATTTTTTTTTTTAACAATTTTAAAAAAAGCATTTAATTATGTTTATTTCTATACAAATTTGATTATTTTTATTTAATTATCAATTTAGCAGCTATTAATTTATGCTAAATTTCTCAATTTGCATAAAAGGTCATAAATGCCAGCTTGGCAATGTAATCCACACACACTCACACACACACACACACACAGAGTGAGAGAGCGAGTGAGAGAGAGAGTGAGAGAGATCCAGAAACAAACAAACAAACAAACGAAAATTCTGTACTATGAGTATTTAATTTTATTTGGTCAATTTCCGGCAAACAACATGTTAACTTGTTGGTGCAAAAACCAACAGCAACAACAAATAAGAATCAGGCAACAAGGAGCAAACGTATTAAAAGTTATAAAACAACAAGATTATGGTTTTAGCAATACACACAAACACACAGATAGAAACAAATATACACACACACACACACACATCCATTGAAACTCGACCAAGTGGAAGAAAAGCTGAACAAAATAAAGAAAATTGAATAAAGGGAAAAACTTTTTGTGTGAAAGTTGAAATGCTCTTTACATACATTACAATATTTAATAAAAATGTATATATACATAGATTGAATTTATATAATATTTGAAACTGTTAAATATGTATATAAATATTTATGTTCATATTTAATATATTTATTGAAATTGAATTTATATTGAACCTATTAACTTTTAATTTTGTTTCTAAATTATTCAAGTTGACTAAAGACAGACGATGTTTAGAACGGCAAACTATATGTATATAGAATAACAATTACATATATTAATCGATTTATATTCCGAATCGAACAATTTATTGTTACTTTACTTTGGTTTGTACTCTTTTTTCGTTGTTCTTAAATCGAAAAAGTCTGAATCAATATTGATATAGATATATATTCACGATTTGGTTTAAATTATTATACATATATACATATATAAATTGCAATAATTATGAATAAATTTACACGATTCGTCTTACATTTGTTTTCATTCTCGAATATAGAGTATGAAATTCCTAATCGAGTAGATTAATTTTAAATTCAAAATATATATAGAGAGTCGGACATCAAATATTTTTTACAACATTGATATGATACCGATAATGTTGTTAGATATTTATATATTTTTAATTTCATTTCAACCAGCTCATATCATGGGATAAATCAGATTTTTCTCTACTACTATTGATTTCCTAGACTTGATTACATATTGTAATAATCCTTATCGAATGTAGAGTATATAAAGACTATATACATATACATATGTATGTATATCCTCTGATACAACGTTTGTTAGTGCTAATTTCCTCTTGCCTACACAGCCCCCCCCCACACACACACACACAGCCAAACAAATGCATAAGTGTTAATTATTTCTTCTTGGCATGGACGTAGACAAGTCCTTATAAATAGTTAGCCATGTCCTTTTCAGTTATGCTGTCTTTGCGTTAAAAAGAAGAAAAAGAAAAAGTTTATTTGGAAGGATTTGAAAGTCGGTATTATTCCCCAAATTTGTTCTCTTTGCCATGTCTATGTTTATTTAGCAAAATCGAATAGCTAAAATTAGCTAAATTAGTCCACATTAAATCTACTACCTTGACATCTTTATACTCGTATCTTTCAGCTCTCTGTGTCTATCTCTGACTCGAAAAGTTAGCAAAAAAAAAACATTTTCGAATTGATCTGAACACACACACACAAATACAAAAGCTTTGATAAATCTATATAAATAGATTTATTTGTTACGAACTGAAATGGAAATTTTCTAGTGCTTAAAGATAAGATCTTAGCAAATTAGAGAATTTATAACTTTTTGCCATCCATTTGTTTTCTTCTTCGGTTTCTTTCTTTCTTTTTTCTCTTTTTTTTTTTTTGGATAAAGAAAACAATTAAAAAAGGAAAGGGGAAAAAAGTACTTAACAAAGTCAACTAAATTTTAGCCAAAGGCATCAGTTTAACTGCCGCTTATCACCAAACTATATACATACATATATCCTTTAGTACCTTCCATTCTATCCCTAACACACCCATTCACTTCTGACAGACATTTCAATGCCTTTTTAATCTAGAACAAAAGCAAACTTAATTTGGCCACAATATCTAAGATGGAGACGACGACAACGAGAAAGAAAAACGAGGACAACTCGAATGGCGATGTCACTTGGCACATAATTTAATTACAACAACACTCTAACTTATAGTACAGTGGGGAAGGGGAAGGGGATGAGGTATGGGGATGGGGTAGGGGAAAGGAAATGGAATGGAGAAAGGTAAAAATGGGGTCTGTTGGGTTAAAGAAAATTTTTGCTACTTTGAAGTTAAACACTAGATGGAACTGAAATTTCTACATCTTACTCCCCACCCCTCCCCCATCAACCATTCGCCATTGTGAGTTGAGTAGAATTGGACAGAAGAAGAATGTATGTATGTATGTATGTATGTATGTATGTATGTATGTGTGTATGTGTGAGTATGAGTGTGAGCATTAAGTGGGCGAGGGTAATGGGGAAGGGGGAGAGAACAAAAACAACTTTCAAGTGCAACGCGTCCTGAATTGTAATTAGTACTCAGGGCACACACACACAGGACAACTGCCAGGCAGAACAGATAGAATGGCTGGCAAAATAATTCTCCCTCTCCTTCGTCAATGATATTCCCAACTGCTGCTCCTCCTTGAACTGGTAGTCCATTTTACAAAGACTTCACTTGATTTATAGAGCGCGCATTTGTAATTGTTATTACGTGTAAAATGCTTGCGAATTGCTCCACATAAATTTGTTATCGGTGCTAATTGTTAAACGACTAAAGCGTGATTTCATCACAGACAGCGCGAGAGAGCGAAAGAGACAGACAGAGAGAGAGAGAGAGAGCGAACTTATCAAAAATATAATAGGTCATGGTCAAACCACATGCAATTGACCCACTGACATTTATACACAAATTTAATAATAAAATTACAAAACTAAAATTGCATAAAAATGCAATGAATTTAGTTTTAATAATTATTTTGTTATTATATTTAAGTATTTTTAATTATATTCTATTTACGTTCTAAATATCTCTAAAAATATTCAATGTGTTTAAAAACAAGAATGATAATATTATATTTAAACTTTTGGAATATTTTAATTAATTATTAAATTAATAAATTATCAAAACAATTGAATATTTATTTTCACTTTAAATTTAATATGATTATTAACTTAACATTATGTATTAAGAGTTAAAGCCAAATGGTTTTTTCTACTTAAATCTTTAAAATATTTAGTATAATTTTGTGTAATCTGAGTATTTGTGGTAATGAAATATTTTAATTTAAACTTAACATAAAAAATATTAAAAAAGAAACAACCCGCCGGTATGTCGATATTTATTATCCGATCTAATTCAAACTTATTGGTAGAAAGTAGAATTATCATCTGTATACCTGCCGAAAAAAAAAAAAAACAAAAATATACGAAGTACCCAATGAGTATCAAATAATTAGTACTAAATATTAAGGCAAACCACTAAAATATCTCTAATGTGAGGATAGATAGAATACCTACATCTGCGAATATCTATGAAATTGTTAGTTAGTCTAACAGTTTTAGGTTTATCATGGCATCAGGTCAGGTTAAAAAATTATTATGTATTGAATATTAGTTAGATATTATTCAAAAAAGATAGCAGAGAATGACTAAAACCCGATTTTAATTAATAAATTTCATCAAATATCGAATAAATTACCCATTCCAATTAATCCAAGTAATTCACTCCTTAATGATTTACAATAATATTACTGTAAAGTTAATTTCGCTGTGACCTGGCTGATCCTGATCTGTTCTCCGAATATGCATATTTAATGCAGAAAATCTTTGTCCCAATTTGAAATGCAGCAGCAGAAGCAAAGCAAACAAAAACAAAACGAAAAAAATACTAAAGAAAGAAAATGAAACGAATGAAATTAAAACAAAAATAGAAGAGGGAAGAAAAAAAAAACCAAATTCAATTTCAAAAATTTCAAATTCCACGCACATCTTCCATTAAAGTCGTTGGGCGTAATTTTAATTTCAAGTTGGGTTTTCATTTCTCCATATCCCTTTTTTTTTTTTTGGCACACTCACACACACAGACACAGAGTGAAGCCTGGAGCCCCAAAGCTGACTAGCACACCCAGTGCCAAGGCACCAGCTTGAAGCTTCCAAGGAAGAACTGCTCCAATCAAATTGAAATTTAATTTAAACAACAATGTCGAGAGGTGGAAAAAGGAAATGACCTCAAAAAAACAACTGCCTTGACCCCCCCCACCCATCTTAAACTTATACATACACACACACAAAATTATTAACCTCATCTCATATTGGGAAAGAAGGGATTTTGAAAGCTAGTGGCGGCTACCGGCTGCCGGTTGACGGTTCTCCCTTCCAGTTAGCAAGTCCATAAAATTGTGATTTACTCCCATTGAGATTTCAATTACTGCCGCCTTTATTGGCAATAAATTTTCATATAAATTAGGCAAAGGCTGGGCACAACTACAGCAGCAATAACAACAACAACATCAGCGTCAGCAGCGGCATCATCAGCTTTCAACCTGGCCAAAAAGGAAAAACGGGTTAAACAAAGCAAAGAAGCAGCCATCCGGCCAGTTATCCGGCCAGAGTAGCACGTACCACAAAGGCAAGGGAAAAAAATGAAGAGGGGGCTCGGTGAGGGGGTGAAAAAAAGGTAAAAAGGGCCTCTTTGAGAGGTTAACTACACCATGAAGACAACAAATAAACAAGTGACGATGGTTTAAGCCGAGCTAATCGATTCATCATATATTGAAGAGAACTTATTCAAAGCTCTCTCTCTCTCTCCTTTTATACTACAGAAATAATAATATTTTTAACCCTAAATGGATTTATACTCTTATATGCATACACACATCAATAATTAAACGATTTATACGAGTTCTCTATATACATACTATACATCAAAAGAAAACGGTAAGCATTTCGGTTAATTGAGAAAGTCGTCCCTGTCGACTTGGAGTACACCCTGTATCAATAAAAGATATTTCATAAAATCAGACTCTCGAAGGATTAAGAATATTGCACATAAATTTTTGATAAAACAAGCTGAAATAGCCAACGCATGCTTTCTCGCTCACTTATATCAGCGAAGGAAATTAATGCTATATTCGATACATAGCAACGTGCGCATGCTATCTCGCTCACACATTTGAGCCGCTGCTGCCCAAGACATTTCATTGCAAAACATATACATATACACGTATAATCTCCGATATTTATTGTTAACTTGTACATATTGGGTATATAATTAAGTCTACCAAAAAAGAAATATAATAGCTTTAATACAACTCTAGTTATAGTTATTCCTATTTTACGGGCGCGGAAGTGGGCGTGGCAAACATTGAAATTTGAAACAAACTTAATCTGCGTAGACACTAGACGGATGTTCACACCAAATTTGGTAGCTCTATCTATTATAGTCTCCAAGATCTCAATGTTCATACAACAGGGTATAAAAAACAAGAAAAGATTTTAGCAGATTTAGAAAAAAAATTTATATATCTTGCATGATGTTTACTGTACTATGTTTACGTTAAGAAATCTAAGTTTATTGAATACATAAAATATGCCCTTGTCCTTTCCCTTCCCGATATTTGTATACCCTTACAAATTATCCATTCGGTAATTCTTTGTTTCAACGAATGTTCTGTTGGAAGATATGGCTAAAGCGAATAAGAAATTGCATAATTCATATCGAAATTTGATTGTTCAGTTCTTAATGTTTTGATATAATCTTTAACTACAGAAACTAGCGATCACATTAAGCTAAAACTTATTTAAAAAGGTTGAAAAATGTTGAATTTCGAGCCCAAATTAAATATGTATACATATATTGTCTCATGAGCAGATTATTGGACGTATCCTTCGAAGTAAGCGCAACCTCACAAGGCTCCAATTCATTCCGATTTTGAAAAACTATATCCTTATTAGCTTCTTACTAATGTGAAAGTAATTTTTTTCATTTTTTCGTGGGTAAAAATATTTTTACCTTTTGTCAAAATACTTTTGTTCCCTTTGCTCCGCGGATATTTCTCTTTCAGGATCTCGTAGGATACATCGTTAATTCCGATAGACGGACTGTCAGATATGGTTTTGTCAACTCTCCTAGTCAAATATATATATAACTATCTTATACATATATTCATATATACATATACTTTATATGGTCGGAGATCCATCATATTATGCGTTACAAACTTCTGACCAATGTTAATATAACCTTTTTTCGCAAGAGTATAAAAATGATTGCCAGGCAATATTGTTGCCGACATTTGTTAAATCAATTGATGCCTCTTCAAAAACGACTCAAACGTTGCCGAAGATTCAAAACCGGCAGTCAATTTGCTTTTTTAGCATTCGTGGGTAATTTTTAAGTTGCTTCCGCTATTGCCAATCACGGGGAGATGTCAAAAGGCACTCAACTTCCTTCCGATTGCGACAAATAAAAAAGAAAACAAAAACAAAAATATAAATAAAAACAATTTTTAAGCACCGAAGTTTGCATACTCTTGCATTTGCTTAACTGTTTATATACAAATTCCTTATTAAATGGTTTTTTACAAGCCTGAAGAATTCTGAATCTGAATAATAGGTAGCTAGAAAAATGATGATGACATTCGAAATATCTGCTAAAAGAAAATAAAGCCAATCAAATATATTCAATCTGTATATAATTTCCCAAAAAAATACGAGATTTTGTGTGTGTCAAAATGGGTCAAAATTCTTTTAGGTAATGGTAAAGCGTTTGTTTCTTCTTTTTCCATTTCTTGTCTGAATATAAATACGTATATAGTATGTTTATTCTAGTTCTATATCACAATATCATAAGAGACTTTAATTTCTATAGAAACTGAGAATCTATATAGTTATCACGAAACTCAAGCAAATGATCCACAGCCGTTTCATATTCATCTTTTTCGAGTCCTGATTGTGAATATGCTTGTAATTTGGCCAATTGTACGCGATGGGTTTGTGAATGCAAGGCATCAAGATGATCACCCAATTTGCTAGAGCTCTGTATAGCTGCCAGTATGGGAGCGGATTCCACACGACAACTTTGCTCATTGGACTGAGCCTGTAGGTAACCATCAGCTGCAACATTATCATCGAACATTTCATATGGAAATGGTAATTGTGTCTTAAGGGGCAGCGGTGTAGAGGCAGCATTGGTAAGGCTGCCATGGTAGGAGCATTGATAGTACAATTGCAGCATTTGTGAGATACTGTTACAGTTATAGGCAGACATCCGCAACTGAGCACCAGCTTTTTCCTGGGGACGCTTTAGGCGAGTCAATGGAATGCCACGAGCGACCACCGATTGCATCACATACGAGGATCCGGCATCACAGTTCGGTGTAAGGGGAGTTAGCAGCGTTGAACGATCGCCCGTGCTACCCATGTGATCCAAGTACTCAATAAGATCCTGCTCACGCTGCATGCCCAATGGCATAGCCAATGCAGCAGACGTCATCTTTCTACCAGAATACATAACACGCGAACAGAATTGATTCAATACCTCTGGAGTATGGCGGAAACGATAGCTTAGCGTAATCGTATCCATGTAGGAAGCAATCACTGCTGACGTCTGATAAAGATTCGACGATTGAAAACGAAGGCCTGGAAAATGACGGGACTGCAAAGTATGATTCCGCCAGATGCTTTCTAATGTAGAGAGTGGAGTAAACATGGTCGCCTGCTCACTAAGATGGTAATAACCAAGGATAGTATTGACCACTCTAATACTATGATTTGTGCGGGTATCTGGCAAAAAAAATTAAATTTATATGGTTATATCACAACACCTATATAGCGAATGCAAATATTACTCACCTGCTTGAGCATATGATGTTATCCTTGGATAATGCAAAGGCATCACAAAACTAGCCCGATTATACTCATCATTTAAATGCTCCAGACATTTGGTTGCTAAGCCACTGAAACCATCATCCAGGTCGAAGAGCATATGAAAGCCTTGGAGACCATCACATTCCTCAACATATAATCGTATGCGATCGCAGAAATCATCATCAAATGCTGGTGTTTGCCAAAGTTCAGTGCCAGCCGAATGAAGACCCAAAGCTTGAATATTACTGTCGCGTGTCAAGTCTTGAATAATATTCAAAGTTCGTGGATGATATCTAGCATAGAGATAATCCACCCAGCTATTTGCCGTTTCGGCTAACCGATAATCCTTATCCAAAGCCACTGAACCATTTAGCAAATCCTTCTGGTACTCGGATATGGGCGCAATTGGCTGCTCCACCACATCTAATTGGTCACTGGAACACTGTTGACTCTCTTCAACTTGCTGTTTAGTCTTTTGCATGTTTTCCTCTGCACTTCGTTGCACATAATTGCCATAAAGCTCCCCGGCTATGGGCAAATGGCCCAAGGTACCAGCCAAATCCACGGACAATAACCGTGGCGTGTATGTGGTCTGAAGCTGATCATTCAGTCCTTCTCTATAAAGTATGTCATTGTTTGGCAATTGTTCTTCGATTCCCTTCTCATTGCTTTGGCTTTGACCAGTATAAACAAAGTTTGCCTCCTGCAAAATGAAAGAGTTCTTAACAGATGGCCATGGTGGAAGCGGGTGAGCATACAGCTTACCTGTTGATTCCAGAAATGAGCACCCACATAGTTGGAATAGGTTCCAAACTGAAATGTGATTATTTCGCGTGTGTGTTCCATTATGACCACTGCACTAAAATTAAATATAAAATTTGAAATTAAAAACTTTGGAAGGCGCTTTCAGTGTGTACACACCTTTTTGTTTACACACAAATGCAACTAGAGATGGAAGTAATATATCTATTCATTATCGTGCTTCGTTTATAAGCCTTTATTTTCAGTTATCGTTAAACTTATTTAATTTTATAAACGCAAGCTGTGATCTCGAATGTTTTTAGACTTGTGATAGTCAATTTTTTCCTTACTATGTTTTCCTTGTTTCAAATAAACCAAGCAACAAAGCAAATAATAATCATGAACTTCGTTCAACAGAATCGTAACCGAACAAACGGATAAAGCCATTCGTGATTTTAGCGAAAAGAATCGTCAACTCAACACTGTGTTCTTACACATCTCTAAACCCAACCACGTGCAGTGCACATGTTAAGCAACTGGGCCAGCTGGAAGATGCCCAATAGGCGCCGGATTTAAAATTGCAATGCAATCATTTTGTTTATTTATTTTCCTTGTTAAGCATCACAGAAAGATAACTATTCCATATAAGTGCTATTACTTGAGCGTATATCACTTGATATTGAATGGGGACAAATGTAAAATTAATGGTTTGCGCTGCCGGCCAAAGCATATAGTTTTTCTGCAATATTGTGAAGTAGCTGCTTTTAACGCGTTCAACAATTTTGTCCGTTTGCTCGCCGTTTATGAAGGGCACCAATAACGAGATAGCTAAAGTAAATGGTGGAGCGAAAAAGACTTGGTCGAGTATCATCTTCTTGACACCACGCTTAAAAGGAGACTGATCCTTATACACAAGCGTATCCATTGTGCCATACCACTTCTTAATAATTGGTCCGATAAAGACAAAACCGAGTGCACTGAAACGGGCCGTGCGACCCGCATCCCAAGTCTGCAAAGAACGCTTTTCAATAAAAAACTGGCCAATCATGTCACCAGTTCCCATAATAATAGCCACATTTAGACTCTCTCGAAAATAAGCCCGTAAACTCATAGCGATAAAATTGCGTCGGTGTTGCACCAGATTGCGGAGAAACTGCGGGATGCGCGTTTCAATTTGGTAGACGAAAGTTGATGTGTTGTTTAATATTCGTTTTTTTTTATATTAAATTGTGTGACAACATTTTCTAGGCTAGCAGAATGAATGCACTGAATACCAAAACCTACTAGAGATGAGCAATATTTACGTAAAAGAAACTGTTTCACACCCCTGGAAGCGGTAAAAACAGAATTTGAAATATGCATACATACGTTCATATGTATATATATATACATATGTACATTTATGTGTATTTACACATATGTTATACCTTTAAAGTATTTGGCAGTGTTTTGAATATAAATTTAAAGACGACTATTTTGGATATGTATGTATAAATACATACTTATGTACTCATACGCACTAATGAAAATATAAATTAAAATAATTATTCTAGCTAGCAATATAAATATTAGTATGTATTCATTTAAAGTAAAATCACTGTGCAGACTAAAAAACGGTGTGAAACTTCTAAACAATCAATAATCAAAGACGTTTGCTATCCCTGCGCCAAATTACAGTCACTGCTGACATCTGACCAGATATGACACTTTTCTTTAAAAGGAAAGGTATATTTCCAATTTTAATATTTTAATTTCTTTTATTTACATATCTATCTTAAAAAAAACGGCTGACTATTTGTTAGTATTTAGTTTAAGGTTCAGGCTCAACTTTCACAGACTTGCTGCGCTTTTTTGTGACCACCTCGGGATCTGCATCTTCCTCCTTAATGCCATTAATCTTGCGCTTTTTGGACTTTTTCGTCTTTGCTTTATGTTCTTTGTCATCATCGCCATTGGTGAGATCCACATAGCTGGGATGTTTGCCATTTTCCATGAAGGTTGGTTTCACACCCGTTAGTACCGATTGGCGCACATCGCGCTCCTTCTCCTCTAGTGTTTGAGTTGTGCTCAGCATTTTGCTTCGTATCTTATAGTAGTTGCCTGTCTCTCTCAACTTGGCCGATGTCTCTATACTAAGCCGATCCGCTTCTGCCAACGCTTTCCCGATTTCTTTGGGTACCTCAATGCGTGATTTGTAATCCCTACCAAAGAACGGGTGTCTTACAGCCAGTTTGAACTTTGGCGGTGGCGATGGCTCTACATATGTCATTTCTCCATTACTAATAGAACGCTCTTGATCCAAATTTAGCCGCTTACTGACTACCACATATCCAGTTAGGGGTAAAGTCCGCAAGTTGTATTTTCCTTTGGGATTCACGTAGCCAATAGCTTCGTTGAGCGGTTGGGCGTAATTAGTGGCTCGCACTTGAATGTCACCCACATAGCGACGTCCTGGCATTTTGATACGCTTGTTGCCTAAAAGCTGTCCAGGATCCATATTACGGGGGCACTGTAGAAGCCAGGCGTCGTGGGTTTGGGCCTCAAATTCCTGCAGAGCGGCACCACAACAACTTTTGGCAAAGTGCTTTGTGTCTACTTCATTATAGTCATTCTCCTCGATAAATTCTTTACGCCGTTCCTTACTAAGTTTACGTGTTTGCTTTTTATCACTACTAGCCATTTATATTGCGTTAAATAAACAAATTTAAATTAATATAGCAATCTTAATGTAAGACTGCACGTGGGTACGAGTGTGACCGTCGCAAGTTTAATATCGCTAATTTTACCTGGCACAACGATTAATTTGATATCGATAATCGATTTTTATTCAATTTCAAAAATTTTCAATTTTATCCTTTTGAAATATTTTACTTCAAACAATCCGCAATATCAAACACTTAAATAAAAACCATCAGTATTTCTAACAAAAACAATACTGTTTTCAGCGTTTATTTGTTTTAAAAAACTATTTCTATTAGAAAAAATTAAAAAGGAACCAAGAATATATTTACCAAATTTCCCTATTTTCATTGTGGTCAAATAGAAAAGGAATGAAAAAATTTAAGGAGAAAAAAAAAGATAATCTCGATTGTATAAAATAATTGTACAATGGGGTTGCATAAAAAGACTAGGACTAAATGGGATTGGATAGAATAGGATAAAGTAGGGGAAAATTGTATTTAATTAGCTATTTGTTAGCCTTGTGGCATGCCGGGTCGAGTAGTTCCTTTCGTAGCTGCAGCCTCCTCCACGGCTTGGACCTGTTCCTGAATATCGCGTCGTTCCTGTTGGCGCACTAGCTCATAGTAAAGGCCACGCTTGGCCATTAGTTCCTCATGTTTTCCCGTCTAGTAGCAGAGCAATGATACAATTGATCATTGATACAAAAATATTCGACTTATTAATATCACTCACCTCCACAATTCGACCCTGATCCAAAACAACAATCAGATCCGCATTACGTATAGTGGACAAACGATGTGCTATCACCAACGTGGTGCGATCTTGCACAGCCATATCGAGAGCCTTCTGTACTTCTGATTCACTAGTTGCATCCAATGCACTGGTGGCTTCGTCTAATATTAGTACCCGAGGATTCTTCAATAATGCGCGGGCAATTGCAATCCGTTGACGCTGTCCACCACTCAATTGAGTGCCACGCTCTCCAACATGGGTGGCATAACCATCAGGCAAACCCTCAACAAAGTCATGGGATTGTGATAATCGTGAAGCATCATGGACATCCTCAACAGTAGCATCGGGTCGACCATAGCGTATATTCTCTAATATCGTAGTGCCGAAAAGAACGGGTTGTTGCTCAATGAAACCAAGGACATGCGATCTCAGCCAATAGGGAGATATGTCGGATAGCTTATACCCATCCAATTTGATATGTCCGCCCGTGGGTTCATAGAAACGCTCCACCAATGAGGCTATTGTGGATTTACCCGAACCGCTGGCACCCACCAAAGCTACAGTTTGGCCAGGGCGCAACGTTAAACTAAAGTCCTTCAGTACCATCTGCATAATGAAAGGTTAATGCATTACAAAACGAAAGTTAATATAATATTTATGTGGCCAACTCACCTGATCCGGCCTCATGGGATAGGCAAAGGAGACATTCTCGAACCGTATTTCACCATGCAATCTCTCCTGAGGTATAATATAACCACGTAACAGCTCAACCTTTGGTTGGAGTGAAAGGAATTCGAACACACGACTTCCCGCAGTCATGCCCCGAATCATGGTACCCAACAATATGGAACCCTGGGACAATGATCTCTGTACACCCTGCGAGGCCACCAAGAAGGCCATCAATGATCCTGCTGTCAGACTCTCGGTGGACATTAGATGGCCACCCATGAATAGTGTGGACAATACCAATGTGTTGAGAAAGAAATTCGTAAGACCCTGAAAGATGGCTATACCATAACCCAATTCCTGTGCCAAACGCGCAGCCTCATTTGTTTCCGCTTCGAACAGTTGCATCTCTCGATACTCACAGGCACTGGAACGAACAGTTCGTATATTCGATAGAGCCTCCTCACATACACCGGTGGCCTTTTCTGCTTGGGCCTGGGAACTTTTACTTAAAGCACGTAATTTGCGTGCAAGATAGGACATAAACATCACCACACATGGGGCACTGCCCAGTGCTATGACCGCCATATGTGGTGATATCATGAAGAGTGATATACTACCACCAATTAATTGTGCTGAACTTCTTAATCCCTGGGCAATGAACTGTTTGAACGAAGCCTTAAAGTCTTGAACATCGGCGGTTAGACGATTGACAAGTTCCCCCGTCCGATTTTCATCGAAAAAGGAGATATCCTGCAAGACAATCTGCTTGAACAGATCTTGACGCATCTTGGCCGCCATCTGTTCGCCAATTCGACTTAGAAGATAAATGTACATGAATGTGAAACCAGATTGGAGCATATACAGACTTAATAAATTGCTGGCCGGTTTGCTCACATCCTTAACAAAGGAATTGTTTGTTACATAGGTGCTGGCATAGTGGGCCAATGTATTGACTAGATCGCCAAGCAAGTTGGGAATGCGTATATTGATATATGCCACAATTAGAGCTGCCTGAAACATAGATTAATTAAGAGTATAAGCTTTCATAAGGAAGAGATTCGGTCTTGTCTTACTCACAACTATGGCACCGATGAGCTCCCACAGATGTGGCTCTAAATAGCTCCTCAGCCGTTGCCAGTCAAATTTATTGTCTTGAGCAGCATCTGAATCCGCCTCTAGGGTGTTCTGATTGTAACCGACCAAACGATTACCTTCACAGTGAGCCGACCAGTTGCGCAGGCCCAAGCCAATGGTCAAACTGCCGCCACCCCAAAGAAGAGCGCGACAGGTCTGAAGTAAACGGCTAGCATTTGCAGGTGCTGGATAAGCTGGCGGTGGTGGTCGACTCGTTGTCATGTGCTGTCTAATGAGGCGGGTGGCATTCTGTAAGCGGTTTTTCCCCGTATGGGACAGGGGCGATCCTCCTATTCTTGGCAGTGGTAATTGCTGAAGCAAATGTCGACTGGTATTGGTGCTAAGGAAATGGAAATTGATAAACAATATGAAACGCTGGTGACATAACAACACCAGCAATTGGCTTTGGCGAGTGACTAGGTGAACAAGTAAGTTAGGGGTCAAAGATTACAATTTGGTGAGAAAAGATTGACTGTCCGTTAGAATCTATCAGTTGTTCAAGTTACCTGAGGTCACCGCGACTGCAGTTGTATAGGAGTAAGCGCAGCATCTGGCCCTCGGCTCGTCTCCTCTCATTTATTCCTAATGCAATCGGTGGGGTAAGGGGAAGAGGGTTTGCAAGGCAAAGACAGAGATCTATTCAGAAATCGATAATACCGGACCCTCAGAATTTAAAGTAGTTCCGATTAAGTAGTTCACTTGTATCTTTATCAAAAAACGCATAAATATATTGAAGAAAAACTCTTTTTAAGTATGCCATAAATTAATTAGTATTTTATTTTGTAATTTTTTCAATAAGATCAAGTCTCTATGTTTAAAAAGATAACTCAATTCTATATATATATACATATTTATATATATATATATATCTTGCAAATTGTGAATCACAATTTGTGATATCGTCATTTGAAATCTACTTTAATTAACTCAAAATTGTCCAAAATATGTACCATATTTTATGATTGATTTACATTTAGCATATTTCTTATATGAAACTTTATTTCGAAATGTCACTCATAAGGGTCCGATTTCCAAACTGACCTAATATTGTCGGTCAGAGTTGCCACACTTGGCCATTTTATAGCCAAAAGTAGCTTCTTGCCTTATGGTTGTTGGTGCTAATGACTTTTAAAACATATTGTGGTCACACTCTTCCTCTCTCTGCAAAGTCGAGTTGGCATTTGGATTTTGCAGCACGAAAAACGAGAAATTCCATATATTAATAATTTTCATACAATAACTTTAACCGATTACAACGACTGCGACAACACGACTGCATAGAAAAAATCTAGTAAATGTATATGTTTAACCAAATTGCAAGTGTAGTATATTGAGTGCGTATAATTGCAAAGAAACGGTTTATTTTTTGTGTGTGTTTGTGTAAGTTTTCCCCCTGCTAATTAGAAATTAGGCTGAAAAAATGACGATGGAATAATATAAGAAAAGAGAGCGAAAGAGAGAGAGCCGATCCACTTGTACTTGTGTTCGATGATATTTAGATGAGGTGCAATCGAGTGCCAGTGTGTGCGTACGTGTATTTTATTTATAAAATACAAAACTGACAACAGCAAATGTTGTTCAATAATTGTTTTATTTTTCAAAACACACCACCACCACCACCCAACAATACACCCCTGCTTACTTCTAAGCACTTGCTATGAAGAGAAAAAGAAATTGGAAGGTGGCTTTGCAACCCTGGGGTTAACAGTCAACCTCTCTCCCTTCCTCTTTTTATTGATGTTTCGGTCTCTTTCTAATCATTCACTGCTCCTATTTTTTTTTTGTTTTTTCTCCTTGTTTTTCTTTCAATATTATGAATTTTTAATAATGATAGACACCGAATATAAGTGTTTAAAAATGCATAACAATAACAAAAGGACCAAAGGAAAATTGTAGAAAAGCAATAATTCATTGTGAATATGTAAGTTTCAGCGGTGGTAGCATATGACAGAGATAGAAAGAGCGAGCAAAGAAAAGAAAAATAACAACAACATCATACAAGAGCAAACGTCCACGTAAACTTTTAATTTTTTTTTTTTTGCAGCAGCAGCAGCAACTTTTGTTGCGACTTGATGTTGTTATTGTTGCTGCGAAAAAGTTGAATATTTTTTTTTCTTCTAAATTATATGTATATATTTTGTTTTTAATTTTATACCAGAAAGGAAACAATTACCATAAACAAACTACTTAAGTACATATGTATATACATAACAGTAAATTGCTAGTTCATTGAACCAGCTGAAAGCTGGATATCACCTGCTTAACTCCTTCACTTCCACTTTATACCCCTCCTCTCCTTCCACCTACCACCCACCCATCCACCTTTTAGCCAATCAAAACTCCTCTTGCCTTCCCATTATCAATTTGCATGGCTTGGCTGAAACATCGGGCAAATCAGAAACAATATGGAAATTTCAATAATTTAGGAGCAAAAAGAACAAAAAAGAATCATCGACAGGACCAGCAGGAGTTGGATCAGAATATAACCATAGTCCAAATGGGAATAGGTGAAATATTTGATAATGATATGAATTATGCAAGTCCAATATCAAGGGTCCAGGTAGAGACCATTCTCCTTTTTGCTATCATACTCCTACGTGTATCGCACAATCTATATATATATATATATATATATGTATATTAATCTATACATATGTATGTATGTATATATGTACATATGTATGGGAGTACTTTTTTATCTGACAATTTATCTGTAAAAATATGATTGATGCTTGGTTAAATACCCTGTGATTTACTCTTAAAAAGGGTTTTATGAAGAGTTAATAAGAAAATTAATTTTAAGTGATTATTAATTCTTAGCTCTGATCTGTTTTTTTTTTTTTTTTTTTTTGTTTTAGCAGATATAAATACTTTTATTAACTATATCAATGCAATGATAATCTTAAATTTGAATAATCTTTTATGTCTTAAATGGATACCAAAAATATATACAAATACTGAATTAATTAAAGATAGGTTTCGCATCTAAAGGGCTAAGGTAATAGATCGATTCCAGAAAATAGTGAAAATAAGATTTCATTATAGGGCATTGTGAGATTTCTTTGAGAATATTCTTTAAGTAATATGAAAAATTTGATTATTTTTTAATTTCCTCATTTTTATTTGATTTATTTTTAGATGAATCAAGAATCAAACATGTTGCACAATAATGCTCCTTGGCATCCACCACATCAGCCGCAGCCCCAGCCCCAGCCCCAGCAGCCGCCACAACCGCAGCAGCAGCAACCAATGGCCACTCATGCTCCGCCTCCTCCTCAGCAGCAATTGCATCCGCAGCAGCAGCAGCAATCGCAACTTTATGCTAATCAAATGTTTCAACCGTCACAATCACAGCAACCACAATATTGGTCGGAGGAGCAAGTCCATCATCATCATCTTCAACTGCAGCAGCAGCAGCAAACACCGGCTCCGGCTCCTGTTCCGGTTCCGGCACAGCAACAGCAACAGCAGCCACAACAGGGCATGAATTATAATTATTTTGTGCCTAATCAACCTGCAGTAGTGCCTACATTGATTAACCAACAGCAATTCTATCAGCCTCAGACGACACAGCAAGGATCAGTTTTGGAATCATTTGAACATAATAATGGGAATAATGATGGTTGGGGCGATTGGGGTGATTGGAATGAAAGTGCCAATAGCAACAACAATAATAATTATAATAATAATAATAATAATAATAGCAATAATAATAACAACAACAATTCAAATATCCAAAATGAATCACTTGGGGAACATTTATCCAATCCGGCTGCAGTTAATATTGTGGAAGATGCCTTCAATGTCCAAGGTCAAGGCAGTTGGCAAGCTTTTGGAACATCATCCACCACCACTGGTAGCAATGCCAATACCACAACCACCACTAGCAACAATAACAACAATGGGATTAATGTGGAGCAACATCAGCCGCCACTGCCGGCGGTGCCGCTAACACTTCAACTTGGCCAGGAACCAGAACTTGATGCCATTATACCGCCGAAAGCCTTTCAAAATCAACCGGTTTCAGTTGCACCGCCTTTGGCACTACCGGAGAGTGTCACTGCAATTGGAGGAAATCCATTTAAACGCTCAACTGGTCCCAGTAAAAGAGTCAACATATTGGCAACGGCAACTCCCACTCCAACTGCATCTCCAACTGCAACTGTAACTGCTCCACCACCATCATTACCAACATTACCAGCTTCCACAACAGTTGAAGCCAATTTTCCTGAACCTTTGCAGCAAGTGGAGAATTCTAGCAGCATATTGTCGCCTCCTTTAGCAGTTCCAGCTTCAGTTGTTCCACTTCCCTTACCGGTTTCTGCTCCAGCTGGGGTTAACTTTAATCAACTAATAATACCCCCACCAGCTGCTGCTCCAGCTTCTGTTGCATCTATCCCTGATGTACCAATTGATGTGCCAAAGCCATTCAATCATACATATGGATTATATGAGAATCAAGAGGTTCTGGCCGCACCTAATGATGAGCGTGCTCAATATTTACAGACCAGCCATCTGTCCGAGCAGCTAACCGATGCCGCCGATGATGGTGAAGCCAATTGGGAGGCGGATGATGATGATGATCAATTGTTGCCGCCACCGGGCCTCTCGCGTCTTGTTTTGGGTCAACCGGAATTGGAGCAACAGCGACTTGTAACCGGTACGGAACAACCGAATGCTATCCAAGCTGTTCATTTGCCAGAACGTCAGGCCGATGGTGAGGATACATCCGATGGTGAACAAGTGACCTCAAGAAGTCCACCTCATCGTGTGGTAACTGGTGTTGAGACTATGCCATCATTGACCCTGCAACGTGAGCAACGTGAAGTCGTAATGGATGGGGAGAATCTTGAAGATCAAGAGACGGCAGTTCCCGCCACTGCTCCAACAGCAGTTCCTGCTGTTTCTCTTCCATTGACAGTTGCATCTGCCATTTCAGTGGAACAATCAAGTGAGGAAATGACAACTACTGCACCACCACCAGCATCGCAGCCAATTCATCAGCAACAGATTCCTCGTGCAGAGAAAAAGCAACGGAGCACGCAGGCAGCAACCCATCAGGCACAACCAATACGTGCCAAAGCCCATTCTGGAAATTTTGGTGTACTCGATTCTGAGGATGAATCCGATGAATTGCTTATTATCGATCGGGAACGAGACAGAATTGGAACCGTAGCAATGCATCGCCGCGATTTGCCAATTGAAGAGCAACAAAAGCGTCGTCCGGGACGACGCAGTGGTAGTCATTATAATAATTATGATGGTGAAACCGAGGATTCGGTGCGTGGTGGCGGTGGTGCGGCTGGTTCGGGTCATGGTGGCGATAGTAAGTCTTCCCAAAATCGAGATCGTCGCAGTAATGATCAACAGCGTGGCCGACGTGCCCATGATACCGACCAGGACCGTGAACGTGAACGGGAACGCAATTGGCGTAGACGTTCCCAAAAATATCATAGCGGTGGTGAAGATCAGGAACGATATGAGCATACAAATAGTCGCCGTGGCTATTTTAACAATAGCTACGATGGCGAATCCGATGGCCCAGATTTAGCAGATCTGGATGGGGACAATGGCGCTGGCAGCGGGAGCAAATCAAGTCGCAATCAGAGGCGCAGTGCAGGACCAGCTGATGATGACTATGATGACTATGCCCATCAGCGTAGCGGTCAGTATCGCCGCGGTGCACCCAAAGCACAGGAGAAATCACGCAGTGGCCGACGCAGCTATGAGCAGCGGGAACGTCGCTTAGATGATAGTACCTTGGAGCGTGAGCGAGATCGTCGACGTCGCCATCATCCAGATCAACGGCATTGGGATGGCTACGAGGAATATCGGCGTAAATCTTCCCGTAATAGTGACCTGGAAAAGGAGCGCACCAATGGTGGTAGCGGTGGAATTGGTGGCTCAAGCACTGCTGGTGGCTCTGGCAGCACTAAACGACGCAGCAACAACAGCAGCAATAATAATAACAATAGTAGCAACAATTATGATCCATATGTTGGTGCACCATCTGCCTATGATCCGTATGGAATGTATGAGCAAATGTCAAGAAATCCCAATGCCTATGCCGATATGTATGCCAAATTTTATGGACAAATGATGAAAATGACAGCAGCAGCAAATGCTGCAGTTGTGGCCCAATCCCATCATCAGCCTCTTTCCCATGGCCTGGATACAACCACCGCCGCCGCAACTCAACAATTTGTGGCCGCTGCAACAGCAGCTCAAGCTGCCGCTGCTCCATCAAGTGAAGCAGCTCTACAAAGAGAACGTGAGCGGTAAGTCAAAAAAAAAAAAAAAAAAAAAAAATAATAGAGACCTTGCAGAGTAAATCGGGGTAAAAAGTCACATAAAAAAGAAATAAAATTGCCAAAATTATTGATACACTTAGTACTAATCGTATTAGCTAAAGGATCTTCCATGGAACAGTTTACTTTTAGGGAATTTCTATAATTTCATAGCCTTAGCAATTCATCAGTCCAATGTATATTTATGTTTAATCTTGAGCTATGTCAGAACGAGTAGATATAAGGTATTATAAAGTATATACTAAATTGTTATAGCCATCCATCTGCCTATCTGTCCGTATCAATGCAATCTTCTCCGAGATCCATGAGGTTACATAGCTGATATTTTGAATATGGGCTTTTCTTTGCTGCATCCAGTGTATATCTTAGTAGCATCGCGATTAGATGACTATATCATATAGCTCCCATAGGAACGATCGGTAAAATAAAATAAATTTTCCTTTGGTATGAAAAACTTTGGTTTTGGTTTATGAATCGCTAGTATCACCAAACTTAGTTTTCATTAGGTTTATATACTTTTCAGAAAATTCTCTTTAATTTAGTCGAAATCGCTTAACGATATCATATATGTATATAGTTCTCATAGCTATTATTGTTTAGAAATAAATTTGTTGGATCGATAGCTTTTTTACGATTCTCAAGAAGTTTGATAATTGTAAATTTTCGTATATGAATATAGAAAAATTTCTATTAGGAAACTTTTTCATCAAATTTAGACTTAACTAGTCTTATAAATACTTCTTGATTATTCGGATATATTATATATACATAATTCTAATTCTTTCATGGACGTGCAACAAGTTAAACCTTCCTACTAGTTTTATTTTTGTTTAGTATTTTGAGATATTGTTTATTGGAATACAGGCCATCTATGATTCATATTATATAGAATAAGATTCATTTAACTATTTTGAATAGTTCAGCGGATTAGAATCGCTTTATCATTTTCCGGTTGGCCTCGATCGTGGCGCATCCCTGATCCTCTATGTGTTAATATAAATGGATTTTACTTTCCATACTTTTCTCTGATTACGAATATGTATTTATAAATTATATAAATCTATATACATAGATAGTACAACTTCCTATTAATATTTTTCAGATAGAGTTCTATATGTACATATATTATATGGTACACATACATATAGGTTGTAGGTTTCTAAGTAATCCTAGACTGAATTTTGATGAAACAATTTTTTTTTTATTTGGGAGAATTCTCTGCAAGGTTGTTTATACTTAATTGTTTATGTGTTTTATCATTTTTCGTTTTGTTTAATATTGTTTTAGTTGTGTTTTTTTTTTTTTTTTTTTTATTAATGTTAAATTTTTAATACCATTTTGTTAAATCTGATCCATCTAATGATATATTGGGCATGTAGAGTAACTAAATCCCCCTCACTCTCTCCCTCTCTCTCCTGCTCCCTTCTCTCTCTCTCACTCTTACTCTCTTTAAAGTCTCGACTGTTTGTTTGTCATAGAATTAATAAAACAATAATTAAATGTTAATTGTTAAATTAAACAAAAACAAAAAAAAAAATAGAAGAAAAGTTTGCTAACCAACCAACCAACCAACCACAACCAATTACAATTTGCAATTCCAATACCAATATTCACATATATATGTATATGTATGTATGTATATGTACATATGTCCATCCTCCTTCATTTCTACTCCTCCTTCACCTTGATTCAAACTAATTGTAGATGAGGAAATGTCTTCACAATATTAACATTTTCTCTTGTTGTTTTCCCATCTTACATATGTATATGTATATGTATGTACATGTGTATGTATGTATGTATGTATGTATTTATGTATGTATTTATGTATGTATGTATACATATATTTTCCACCTTGCTATTGTCATCTTGGTCCTGAGCTGCTTGCTCCCTGCTGGAAGCTTTTCTAGTGTTCTTCTTGTCACCATCTCATCATCACTATCATCATCAGTATATTGAAATATAATTCCTCTTTAATCCTTTCAAGAAATAATACACTTACAAAAATAAATAAACAATATAAATAATACATTTAATTTGTGTGTGTTCTCGTCTTTAACAATAAAACCAAAATAAATAAAACTCAAAATACTCACACACACACAACCAACATCCATCTATATATACATATGTATATATACATATATATATATATATATTTATATATATATATATACATACATATATATACTATGTGCAATGTGTCTACCCTTCCCACTTCAGGTATACACATGCATACATAAATCAAGCCAATGAATTCCATCGTCTCCATCAACGTCATCATCATCATCATCTTCATCTTCATCATCAACAACAACAACAACAACAGCAGCAGCAATACAACAACTATGCGGATGCATTAAATACCAGCATAATTGATGATAACTCAAGTCTATATGGCGGTGAATCCCATCACAGCAGCCGACGATTGATAACACCAATTTATGGGAATGCCGCCAATACTAGCGGTGGTATTATCGGCCTGTCCAGTGCACGATCTCTCAGCAATCTCAGTATCGGCGATGCTATCAACGGACGCAGCAGTTCAAGATGTGGCCTGGGATTATCATATACAACAGGTGGTGCCTATGCTAGCTCCGAATGCGGCCTTGATATCAGGTGGTCTCTCCAAAACGAAAAAAAAACAAAATCCAAAAACCCAAAGAAAAAAAAAAAAAAAAACCAAAAAAACCAACAAAAAAATCATTCAAAATTTTATCCTAACTTTTCTGTCTCTTCTCCTGAGTTACCATCCACCCATTCCCAGCCACTGCTGCCATTCCATGTCTCTCGCTTGTGTCCGGGTTTCTCTACATGCATACATATAAATATATATATTTATATATGTATAATATGTATATATATATGTATATATTCATCTCAATTCTTTTGCTTCAATTGCAAAACCATTTTTATCTGTATGTATATATGTATTACGCCTCTCCGATTCTACACTTATCATTAACTTTTCATTCTATATATATTCTCATTTACATTACACATCTCAATATTATTTATGATCATATAAATTATCGTTAGCATCTTTAGATCCTTGAAATTTAAGCATACATTCTATGTTAATGCTGAATATATATGTTTTAATCTGAAACATATAGGTTTGATTGGTTTGGATAATACTAGTTGAAAAAATGACAAAAAATATATATATACATATATATTTATGTTGAATATACACATTTCAATGTTTTCTTAGCCCATTTTTTCAAAAAGAAAATCTAGTTTATATTATATATAGTTTAGGATTATATAAGAGTGGAATTTCAGTTAACGAATCAAATTTTTGAAATTTAAAAGAATTTCCAAAAAAAAATAATTTTTTACCGCATTTATTAAAATAATTAAATTTATAAATTTTTACTTTACAAAAAGATTTAATTTATTTTTATATACACAATCGAAATTCGAAATTAGAGTACATAGAATTTAAATACTGGACGCGATGGATACATAAATGCACTCAGATTTCAGTTAGTAAGAATTTCGATGAATATATATTTATATGTTCGTTTTAGTCAAAAGATGCACCGACCATCCTGTCTCCTGGCCGCCCACTAACCATCCTTGAAAAAAAAAATATTAATTAAATTTAGATAATTTTTGGTTTTAGTTCCACACATCTTCTCTTTTCGAAATTGTTTTCAATCAACGGTTTGCAAAAAGGTAAATTACCTTTCCTATATCTTAATATTTTCTGATTCTAACAATTATCATCTTTTCTTTTCTGCTTCCTTTTTCTTCTTATGAGAGGGGGGGTAAGAAAAAGGAGGAGGAGGAGGGAGACAGTGCTTGTTGTCTTGTTATTGGCTGCTTTTCTTGTTGTTTCTATAGCTTCAATCTTCAATATCTTCATTTCTCGATGTCTCTCAAATAAAACATTAAAATAAAAAAACGTTTTTACGGCATGCTGTGAATCTACCTTTAATCCCAGGTCCCAAGCGACTTTTCATGCCCCTGAACTACCCCACCCCTCCTCACCCAACACCAACTTTTGAATACTTAAAAAAAAAAAAAACTTTTTCTTGAAACATTTTTTTTGTATTTTTTTTTCGTTTTTTTTTTTTTTTTTTGCATGGAAATTGTTTAGTTATTTTTTTCTGCAAGTTCAATTTGTTGTTGCTCTGACTAATTTAAGTATATTATTTATCCTAACAAATGCGCATATACTATAGGGGTGGAATTACTACGGAGGCGGTTCCTTCAATTCCTGGATATGGCACAACGACAACACCAACTCCATTGCAATCGATGGAAGTGGCCAGACCACAACGAAGACGCACTCCTCCGCTATTCAATCGGCCACATTTGGTTGCTTCGTATGCGATGAGTTTGCTATTAAAAGTGAAACCAAAATATGCTGGACGTGGTCGATTGCGTAATGATGTTGAGGTGGCACCACCACGCATCAAGGATGCTACAAGCAGTCTATTGCGATCATATCCGGGACCATTGCAGGGACGTAAATTGCACAAGGATAAGATAATTAGTTTCTGTAAGGAGCAAATACGTTTGGGACCAACTCGTCAATGTACCGTATTGTATGCCACACAAAAGAAACCCCAAGGACATGTGGATAAATATCGGGCATCTCATGCCTTAATGTGGAATCTATTGATATTGTTATTACGTCAGAATGGGGTAAGTAAGATACATATAGGATTCAATTATTAGAATGGATGGAGTAATTCTAAAAATTTTATTCAAATTTTATCAGTACATTGCGGATACGGATGTGGGAGATTTGTTGCTAGAGAATCAACATGAATATCCATATTTGCCAAGTGAAGCAGATGCCGAAATGGAAACGGAAGTTGAAGTTGAAGGAGAAATGACGCAATCACAGCCAACGGAAGCCAGTGAGAGTGTTGATGCCAGCAATGATGCCGTTCAACAGGTGGATCAAGATGTTGATAATGATGATGATGATGGGGTTCAGTCAAGTGCTCCGAATGCATCTCAAGTTATCTCTGAGCAGGCAGCCATTGATAAATTCCGCAGTTATGTATTGCGTGGCAATGTGGAGGAGGCTCTACAATGGGCCACCGATAATAGTCTTTGGACTCATGCATTTTTCTTGGCCTTATACGAGGATCGTTATGCCTTGACAGATGTTGCCCAAAAGTTTCTTAATCGTGCCATCAAGGCAAATGATCCATTGCAGACACTTTACCAAATGAAGAGCTGCCATACACCGGCCTGTGTTAGCCAGCTAAGAGATGAGCATTGGGGCGATTGGCGTTCACATTTATCCATATTGGTTACAAATAAATCACGTCAACCCGAATATGATCGTAGTTCGGTAGTGGCTTTGGGTGATACATTATTCCAACGTGGTGATATCTATGCGGCACATTTTTGTTATCTGGTTGCCCAAGAGGAATTTGGACGCTATGATAGCACGGCCACTGAGCAAACAACTCTTACAGCCAATTTACCCAAATTAATCCTGCTGGGTGCCTCACACTATAAGCATTTCAATGAATTTGCCAGCAATGAGGCCATCATAATGACAGAAATTTATGAATATGCCCGTTCGCTGTTCGATCAAAAGTTTAGCATTGCCAATTTTCAGCATTATAAATTTTTATTAGCTACACGAATCCTTGATTATGGACAGCATTTTCGTTGTACAAATTATTTGGAGCAAATTGCTCGTCACATTGAGATCAAACCGGAAAGCTATGATAGCGATTTTATACAGCGGGTAAGTCAATTATACATACATACATATATATATATATAATAATATGGAATATCAATTTCAATTCATTGAATTCGTTAAATAGGTTTATAATCTTGCCGAACGTTTACGCTATCATGATCCCATATTGATTAATCGCGTATTTTTCGCAAGTCCTCCAAATGCCGGAGGCAATGGCACCACCACTACCAGCAGCAAGGATACATCATCAGAGGAAAAGACTTGGCTACGTCAATTACGGACTCTAGCCGATAAGGTAGGGAAATTTCATAATTTATATGATTTTAAATGTTAATATTAAATATTATTATATATTTTTTTTTAGCACCCTCAGCAGCAACAGGAGCAGGTCCATCATATCCAGGAGTTGCAGCAGCAGCAGCAGCAACAGCAGCAGCAGCAACAACAGCAGCATCTACAACAACAGCAACAACAACAGCAGACAAGCGACATTGATCAGCAATTTGTGGAGGTTAATAAACAATTTCGTGAATTGAATATGCAATACGATGGCAGCAACATTGAAGATACATTGCAAATGGCCAAGGATGCAATTGGAACTGAACCTCAACAGCACATGACCTTACAGCAGGAGTATTATGAGCAATCGCATCAAGACCCAGATACCCTAACAGATCCATATGCCCAACAACAACAACAACAGCAGCAACAGCAACAAGTTGCTCCTCCCATGTTTTATGATCCCAATGCTGTGCAGCAACAGCAACAACAACAACAGCAACCAATGTTACCAACTGCCACTTATGAACCAACTGCTGAAGCATATATTGGACAACATGAACAACAACATCAACAACATCCACAAGATCCAACAACGGGAATCTATGGTCAAACAGCAGCGGCAACAGGCGGTTATGATTATTGGGCGGGCACACAACAGCCACCATATGGTGATGAGGTAAGCAAGATCTTTATGCATTATCTCTGATTATAATTTATTATGATTTTAAGATATTCAATTTTCATATATGCACTATATATATATATACACACATATTATTCTAAATGATAATCAGCATTCCCTCACATTAATTGAACCAAAGATTCATATATATAGATACATATATATACATATATAATTTAATCGATTAATTCGTTTTGAGATATGAAATCAGAATAAAATAAACTGTTTTCCATGATTACATCAATATACTTTCCTGCACGGATTAATGAAGTTTATTTATCGGATTAGTTCATCACAAACTACTTATATTCTATATGCTAATACTGAAGCACTTTACGTGTATAAAAAGTCAATATTGTCATCGGTATCTATATATATATATATACATATATATTTTTTTTTACAATAAAGTTATGTATATATATATATATTAGTTATGTGTGTTTAATAAGTTGTGCAATTTTATTTATGATTTCAATTTGTATAAAATGAATTTTTTCAATATTTTTCCAATTGAGAAATTATAAAAAAAAACATACACACACACACACACATTCTTAAATAATTAAATGGAATGCAGCAAACGCACTTGGAAAGCAATGAAATGATTATAAAGGATACAGTGGAACAGGAAGTGGAGAGGCAATCACTGCAACCAGAGCAATTGAAGGAACTACAGCAACAGCAACAGCAAAGAATTTCTTTGCGATTTAAGGCAAATGCATTAAAACTGCCACCCGCTGCCCCTCCTCTAAATTCACTAAAACATCTAAATAATTTTAATAATTTGGAAAGAGATAATTATAATAAGGATAGGACAGTAAATCAAATGGAAATTATACGAAAACATCAATCATTTGGCAAGCAACAACCGATAAAATCATCCACATCAATAATGACAGCAACAACAGTCACACCAGCAACATTAACAACAACAACAGCAACAGCAACAGAAACAACAGCAGCAGCAGCAGGAGCAGCAGAAGCAGCAACAACAACAACAACTACTACTGCCACAAAGGCATTCAATTTAAATGATGTAAGTAGCATTACTATCATTAATAAACGTCATCAGCAACAGAGCCAGAAGCAACAAGACAATTCAAAATTGTCATTACAATTGCTAACGCCGCCTACAACGCTAACCACGCCCACACGTTTTATAGCAGCCAAGTCGACAGCAACAACAACAACAACAACAATAGCAAAAGCAACAACAACAACTGGATCAATGAAACGTGTAAATTTTGATCTACCATCAATAATTGATGAAACAGAAACAGAACTAGAAACTGAACTAATGGATGGACATCATCATCTTCAGTTTAAGCAGCAGCAGCAGCAGCCACAACAACAACGGACAAATAGCCTGGCTCTAGCATCATCGACACCACCGTCATTAACATCATCATCATCATCATCATCAACAACAGCAGCAGCAGGAGGAGGAGGAGGAGGAGGAACTTATTCTCATCTATGTCGAAAGCCTCATATAGTGTTTAATGGCACTTATCCGATTGATATGCCTCTCAACAATAGTAGTAACTATGATGCCGAAGCCAATGCGGATCGTTCAGAATTGCAACGTTATCGTTACATGATACATGATTATATTATCGATGAGGATGACGAAGGAGAAGAGAAGCTGGATGAGGCGACTCTGGTTGATGATGGTGATGAGGAAGGAATGATGGGCTATGATGATGATGATGATGATGATGTAGATGCTGATGATGATGATGATGATGATGATGATGCTGGTTATTATGATTATCATAGCATACGAAAACAAAAGGGAACGAAAATGAATCCTAATCACCATCAATCACAAAATGTTTGGTCCATGCAGGAGTTAATTGCAAATCCTAGTATACCATTGAATTATAAGAAAATGTGCTCAGAGGTTGAACAGAGTTTAAATAAATTTGAAGCCTATTTGGATGCCAAGAAACAAATGAATCCTGTTCGTACCTTTGATATTGATGCCCCCATGACTACGGATCATGGATTAAATGATGATCGTAATGATATTGTCGGCTTGGCTCTTAGTTCTAAGAAGCGATTGTAAAATCGAACTTAAAGATAACAAAAGAAGAAAACTAAAATGAAGATTAAACGCTGCTTTTGGAGCCAACTCAACCTGCACGACGCGCTCGCTCTCTCTCGCTCGTTCTCTTTAAGCTGTTAACTGTAATTGTGAAACCGTTAGGTCTTCCTCTCTCCATTCCATTCTCTTGCCGATTTACTTCTTTCTTTTTTTCTTTAGTATTTAAGTAAAAATTTAATTGATTAAGTCATTGAAAATAAATTTAAAAGTGTAATTTGAGGCTAGTTTTTTGTCCTGCGCCAGTTTCTACATATATATTTCATTTTTTTTATTTTTAATATTTTTGTTTTATTGTTTGTTGTTGTGGTTGTTTTTGGCCTTTGACTAACAACCGTTTAGCAACTTATAATTAATTGATTAATTCAGTTATAAATGTTATATATTTTCAAACGCCATATCTCGTCCTCCTACGATCATTCATTAGCATCAGCATCAGCAAGTGCGTCCGGCCATTTCAATGCCAAAATCGAAAAACTATGATGATGAGGATGATAGTGGTGCTGCCGGCAATGCTGGATCAGGAGCAGCAGTTGCTGCAAATATTACCAAATCAGGTGCAGCAGGGGGCAAACAGCAGTCCGGTGCCGGAGGTGCTGGAGGTCGTGATCTTGGGTAAGTCAACAATTTTATACCAATTGCAATCGATGCAAATAAAGTATATACATATATAGTAAATATTTATAATATACATATTTCAATAATTCTAGGGCGCCGGGTAATCAGAATGCTGGCTGGTTTGGTGGTCTTTGGAATAAACTATCACTGAAGCCAAAAAATCAAATGATATTACCAGATGACAAGAATCCAACCATTGTTTGGGATAAAGAGCGAAAATGTTGGACAAATACCGAGGGTAATGCCGAGGAAGCGGAAAGCTTTAAACCACCACCAAAAATGAGTGATTTGGGTATGCCAGCGGCAGGCCCACTGTCAGCACCTCCAGGACAACCAGGACCACAAGTAAACGTACCTGCATCAAATGTATTGCCTCATGAATCGCTTCAGCAGACGCAGTTATATGGAGCAAATCCTATGGAATATGCAGCACCAGCTATAGTACCACCAGCAGTTACCCCCTCGCCCATACCACCAGATGCATATGGAATGGTGGCACCATCGCCAACAGTGACACCAGCACCAGTATCTACTGCTCCAACTGTGCCCGCCGGTTCACAACCCAAATTGACATCAAACATATTTAAAATGCAACGCAATCGCAGTAAGTAAATGAATCGGTGATTATACATACATATGTATGTACATATTTATATACTAAATAATTATATATTTGCTTTACAGCCCTTAAGAATTCCTACGTTGATGTGTTCAATCCATCGGGAGCACCCATGTCTGCAGCACCGGAAAATGTATTGGCTCCGGTTATAGCACCAGCTGCTGTACCTCAGGGCGGTTATTTTGTACCAGGACAGCAGCAACACTACCAACAGCAGCAGCAGCAGCAGTAATAACCTAACATCATGAAAAATATGCTTAGCAGAAGAATTTGCAAGGGGGAAGATTAGGGCGAAAAATGGAATAGACATAGAATGTAATGAAGCCAAGGCTGATAAATGTGAGTTGTTTAATAAATACATATATAATTGTTCGATATCGGGCTATAGTTTACAATTTTTTCTCTTGCAGCATTTTTTGGGCTACGTACGATACACTACACAACACACACACAGACACAGAGAGAGAGTGAGCGAGAGAGCGAAAGAGCGAGTGAGAGAGAGAGAAAGAGAGACGAGACGCACACACATACATACATATTAACCTAATCTTTGTTTGTTTATTCTTAAGTCCTCCACCTAATACAACCGACTTTCTTTACACGTGTGTGTGTGCTGCTTCTTTCTATATATATGTACATATACACATCTGAATCTGGATATATGTATACCCAACTTAACGATTAGTTCAACAATTTCAATGTGTGGATGGAAATTATTTAGCAACATTTCGAAATGAAGGCGGGTCGAAGAAAAAGAGAAACAACTATACATATATATATATGTTTATGTACATTTTCTATATATATTCTTATTTATGTTTAAACATTCGATTGGTCGATCTATCTATCTATATATACAATTACTTTTCCTTTTGTATGTTGCATAGTTTTTATTATCTAGGTAGAAAACGAATGATATAAAGAGAATCTTATAAAAATTCTTTCAAGGCAAGCAAGATACACAAGAGGAAGAACAAGACAGAGAAAAGATTAGAAAAACAGAGCATGAATTATTCTACATATTTCTATTACTATCAATGTGTACACCATGTACAACCCCACTCCACACCCTCTAATCTGTGTCATCTGTTTTTTAAAAACAAATGTTTAAATATGATGCGCGAAAAGTTTGTCTATATCTAGATTTTTTTTGTTTGTTAATACATACATACATCAAATACAATCGTATTTATATATATATATATATATATATATGTTTCGTATACATATAAATATGTGTATAGGCATATATGCATATATATATATATATATATACAACTATTCCAATTTCTGTTTTAGAGCAATTTATATATTAAAAATATATTAAACTTGTTTAGTTTCTGTCTCCTCTTTTTATTTTTTTTTGTTTATTTCATACGAGACAAAAACTTGCATTTGATTTCAAATGTTCATATTTGTTACAAGAAGAAAAGTTTATAATAATAATAATTATGTTTGTTTATGCTTTAATTTAACAATACTTTTTTTCTTTATTTTAAACTGGTGCAGGCAAAACAAAAAAAGTTGAAAAATTGAAAATAAGAAAATATATTCTATATTTATATATATGTATATGCATATAACAATATAACTTTCATAATATGTAATGTACATAAATTATGTAAAATGATGTTGAGAAAGGTAAGGAGCAGAGAGAAGCGGGAATGGATCGAGAGAATATTAATAATATGTTCAACGAGTTGCTTTGATTAACATTAACGTTTAACAAATTGTACTCAACAAAATGGAATTTACATAATATATATTATATACATATATATATAATGTGTAAAGAATTCTATAAACAAGTGGTATCAATTCATAACATTAAATTAGCTTAAACAAATTCTATATAGATTCAATTTCTATAAGAAATACAGCAAAAATTTTGATGTAAAAATAATTGTGTCAATTTTTATTTTTCTTTCACAATCATAAAATACTTTTCCTTATTACGATGACATTGATTATCTGATTATATATATATATGCAAATGGCGAGGAATCAGAGAATAGGACCATCGTATGTTGGAATTGCCAAATACAAGCCAAGAGTGCATTTGGTTTATTTCGAGTCAATTTTTCTCATTCTCAACATAAGAAAATTATGTCTTTAACTGATGATCCCAGTTTATCTGTCCGATTTTAAGAAAATATGCCAGTATCAATGATAAATACAGTTTTCTAAATTGGTTCATTGAATAGCGTTCATGGAATTTATCACAATCGCAATCATTTCTAATCATCATTCCTGAGGCCTGCTTCGAATTTTTATTTTCCAACTTGCAGAAGGAACGAAATTTACTAGCTTTCCACTTCATTATCCCTGGTGACATCGGAATCGTCTGAATCTGTAGCAAATTCTTTTACCAATCCATTATAGATATCATGAAGGTCAGATGGCGCAATATCTTCAGTTTTCTCTTCCGTTTTTTTTCTTTTACCCGGTGTATTATTGACAGTCTCCTCAGTTTCATCTTCATCATCTGCAAATATAATAGATTATATGGGCATTATGATTACAAATGAAATTAGTTTACTGACCACTGTCTATCAAAGTCCAACCAGGTGGAGGATTCGCCTCAAAGCTAACCAAAATGGTGGGAAACTCTAAAATTGTTTTGCCCGCGAGATTTTCGCGCAGCGTTTGGCCCATCGCTAAGGCATAACAACGAGAGCCACTCCGCTTAACGCCCTCGGCTCTTAGCCAAGTAGTTATTTGGCCTAAGCCAGCTGTTTGATGGTTCTGCAGCAGTTTACGCTGCTCACGTGTCATATCATGGTTGACATCGATATACTTTTTAAGTAGTGCGGCCATAGTCAGCTCCTCATCACATCGCTCATCCACTAAGCGTGCAGCTGACGGTATCTTACCCTCGGCATAAGGATTCAAAAAAATCCATTCAATGCGCCAATAAAGGCGTCCCCGCTTCCAGTCCAAATAGGAGGTGTTTTCCTTATGACGACTAAAATTAGGCAACAGAAACTGTAGATTTATACGACGTTTCTGGGCAGCCGATCGCATGCGAAACTGAGGCACAGGCAGATTCCTTTGATGGCGTGTATATTGCTTGCTGGGATCACTTTTTCGATTTTCCGCATAGCGCGTACACTCCTCTAAAAAACAATAGTCACTCATAAATTCTCTGGCAGTCATCTCATTAAGTGGCACATATTTGGTTCGATCACGCTTGCCATCACAGTTAAGCTCACGCTTATGAATCTGGACGCAGGGCAGACAACACGTTTTCACTTCACATTTGGGACAGACATAACGAGCATCTTTGGCAGCACACACCTCGCACATGCCCAGCCGCATGGAACTAGACAGAAAGTGATCTTTAGTAAAGAAAAAATTAGTTTAAAATTTATTTGGTTACCTGGACTGGGCCTGGCTAGTGGCATTGGATACCATGTTAGAGCAAGTATCTTCCATGTCTGTTTTATATTTTAGTGTGGCCACAAACCTTGCAGAAACAGTGCTGCCACTATTAGCGGGCAACTAGCAATAAAACTTCTGGCAGCTCTGAATATAAATGGCTGAGGTGAATCAGGATGCACTGCAGCAATTTGTATCGCGGAGCAGAGAACGTCTAGATATAATTTTGCAACGTCTGCAATGGACAGAATCTGGGGTACTTCAGGTAAATTAAAAAAGATATTTTTATTTATATCCCCGCAATCATTTTCCTTTCGCTTATGCAGCAACACCATGGCTACAAGTTTGGCTTAGAGAAGCCAGTAGAAAGATTTCCACCTAGTTGCCCTGATTCCACCCATAGTATTCAGCTAGATGAGATTACTGTGCAACAGATACTGAAATCAGAAACAGAGATACCTCATCCACCATTACCACAGACATTCGATATGCTGCAATCCAATTACTCTGCGGATCAAAAGCTGCTCATCTATCAGTATGTACTGGACCAGACTCCTTGTCGACAATCTGTTTTTGCGGATTATGCTGCCTTTGCCAAAATGGTGGCTGTGACTAAACGCGAACATATTAAACAACGTCGCCATCGAAAGAGTAAACCAACATTTAATGAGGAACTGCATCAGCTGGTAGAATTGCAAATGTTGGCACTACGGCAACAGCACCATGAGACAGAAAAACCTCAATCAACGGCGAAAACAAATCCCCATCGGATGGAGCATAAAAAGAAGGGAAAACATAGTCTTAGTCCTGATAGATGCAGATATCGCAGTCGTTCCAAAGATAGGGAACGACATAGATATAAACATAAACATAAAAAGAGTCGTTCACGATCTCCATCTCGATACCATTCATCGCGCCATAATACACATAGCTGAAAGATCTACCACAACACACATTTCGTATTTTTCCAATGGTTTTAATTCTTCTTTTATGTGTATATATATATAGATATAACATTTGCTGTTTAAGCCATTTCCACCAGGGTTAATTAATCTACTTAGTGGAGACGCGTGTACGTTTGTTCCAAGCAAAATTAACGCCATAGTTCTTAACGCGCTCCTTTTTCGGCTTCTCTTCGCCATCGATAAACCAACGCCAACCATTGCGTTCGCAATAGGTAATGGCCTCATCCTTGGAGCCAAATTGCACATTCATATTGGACAATGGATCGCCGCTAAAACAGAAAGTAGTCATACCAATTAGATATTTGAAAACACATTGTTTTTGAACTACTCACGAGGAAGCCCAACCCATTAGTGGATTCTCCCAGCGTTCACGATTATCGAACTCAATCTGCCATTTGTTTAGATTATCGGTGCCACTTTGCATAGCATTCTTGGGTGGTATGTGTATGCGGACACGACGATCTTTAATGTGCTCCTCAGGAACACCAGAAATGGGACTAAGATTAACGGCAACGGGCACAGTGATCTTGCCGCTCAGTTTGTTACGTTGCTCCACCTCCTCGGGACGGGCCAATGCAGTGTTTAGATCCAAGGGAGCAGTATCTTGTGTAGATGCAAAACGAGCGCAACTAAAAGCACAAAAGAGCCAATTAACTTCCATATAAAGTCTAGTAATATTAAATGTTACATTTGAAGTGAGGATGGCGCTGTCCGGCATATCACCTGGCGTAGGATTGACATTCTGGAATAGCAAAACAAACGGCTACCAAGTGAAATCCAAACTATAATTACGTAAAATTTTTAGCTTCAAACGAACGCAAAAGGTGTTGTTGCTATGAAAACAGCTGTTTACCTATATCGATATATTTAAAATTCTGGTTAAGAAAAAAACAAAACGATGAATCGTTGAATCATAGGAAATATCGATATATGCTATTAATCGCTGCAGTGATGGTGCCATCATTGTATTTTCCAGCTCTAATTTTATTTCAATTTGAGAAAAGACATAGACATACATAGACAAATCTTGTCCGCGACCGACAAAATGTTATTTAAAACCTCGTTCTTCCTATTACTTATCGTCATCGCGAGCACAGCACAAGCTGATGAAGCTGAAAAGCGGTCTGCATTGGATTTAAATCCGGAAAAGTTTGCCGAGGTCATTGGAGCCGGCAATGTATTTGTTAAATTCTTTGCGCCATGGTAAGGCTATTTCTATGGGCTTTGTGTGGGTGTATATGAATTGCAACTCTGATTGAGTGGGCAAACAATACAAATTGTTGTTGTTATTTGAATTTCATTAAGTTTTTTTTTGGGTCAACTCCCGGCAAATTGACAAAGTCCACGCAAGCCAGCAGCCACGCACACGCATAACATATATATATACATATTTATGTATACATATATATGCTTATTTATATGTGTCTGTGTATGTGTGTATGTGTACCACGTATCATAAATTTGGTTAGTCTGACCCCTAATCTTAGCAAGACATGTGTGTGGGGACCAGTCAACAAAAGCCATTACAACTAAAAGGGAATACGCACGTACTATGATAAGGGGGCTTTGCATAGAAGGGGGAAACATTTAAGTATCGCCCGCCCACCAAGTGATTGACAAATATAAAATATGCTCACATCGTCGTAGTTAGTCGCCTTATCAGAATTAGAGCGAATCGGCGGCGTCTGTGTCACCATAGTTGCCTTTTAAACGGCCTTTGTGTCCGGCAAAGAAAGGCCTTTGTTGCCATGATAGAAAGACCGTGGAATATTGACGCATCGGACAGTGTGTCTAAGTTCACTTTATCGGACAAATAGAATCCAATTTTGATACGGATCTCTCTCTCTCTTAAATATGGAAGGGGAATGAATGTTAATTCTTTTGTTAGAATTCCGAAACTTGAACTTGTGATTTATTATTCTTATCTTTTTTTTCTTTTTTCTTTATTCCCATGATTAAATGTTTCTATCAATGCAAAACGACTTCCTCTTTAATTTCTCAATTATTCTATTCGGATTTCCCTTATTTCCCAGGTGCGGCCATTGCAAACGCTTGCAGCCCTTGTGGGATCAATTGGCCGATATAATGAATGTAGATGATCCCAAGGTGATTATTGCCAAAGTGGATTGTACACAGCATCAGGCACTTTGTGCCGAACATGAGGTCACAGGATATCCCACGCTGCGTCTGTTTAAGCTGGGCGAGAAGGACTCTGTTAAATTTAAGGGCACACGCGACTTACCAGCAATTACCGATTTTATCAATCAGGAACTAAATGCTCCATCTGAGGCTGATCTAAATGAATTGAGGGCAAGTAAGGATAATGATAATGATGCCAGCGAGGAGGCGAATGTCAATCGTGGAAAAGTAGTGGAACTTACAGAGGACACTTTTGCCAAACATGTGTCCAGTGGCAATCATTTTGTTAAATTCTTTGCTCCCTGGTGCAGTCATTGTCAGGTGAGTCGAAATGGAAACCTAATCCAATTTGGATTCGGTGAATTCATTTTGTTTTTATTTGCAGCGATTGGCACCCACATGGGAGGAATTGGCCAAGGAATTGATTGCCGTGACATCGGTACAAATTTCGAAAATTGATTGCACGCAGTATCGGTCCATTTGTCAAGACTTTGAGGTCAAAGGTTATCCCACATTGCTCTGGATCGAGGATGGCAAAAAGATAGAGAAATATTCTGCCTCGCGGGATCTGCCCACATTAAAGAGCTACGTAGAGAAAATGATTGGTGTATCTAGTGATGCCGATACCGATGCTGATGCCACAAATGAGGTAGGCAAAGAGGATGAGCGCGTGGAGGCCAAAAAACCTACAGCCCAACAATTGAGCGGGGAGGCCGAATTCGATAAAGCCGTAGCCAATGGCATTGCCTTTATCAAATTCTATGCCCCATGGTGCGGACACTGCCAGAAACTGCAGCCCACATGGGAGCAATTGGCCGCCGAGACACATGCTTCCAGCTCGGATATACGCATTGCCAAGGTCGATTGCACGGCGCAGGAGAACAAACAGATCTGCATTGATCAGCAGGTTGAGGGATATCCCACACTTTTCCTTTATAAAAATGGTAAACGACAGAATGAGTATGAAGGCAGTCGCTCCCTGCCCGAACTCCAGGCTTATATTAAGAAATTTGTCGGCCATGACGAGCTTTAAGTTTAAATCAAATCAGTTTAAGCAAAAAAAAGCAAACATAATATGAGAACTAGGAAATGAAACAAAAAGACAAGACGGTCGCAAAAATCCAAATTTATCGCCAAAGTAATATATAAACTCTCTCGCCCATTCTTTCTCATCCTCTCTATCTCTCCTCTATATGTCTCTATTTTAAGTTAGAGTCTGAAAATTGATTAAAAATATGTTTTGTGATTTGCATTTACCTTGTCGTCATCCCACTGTCCCAAATGTGTTCTTCCTATTTTTTCTTATGGATCTTTTTTGTATTTTAGAAACTTGTTTATTTGTTTTCATTTTAATCTGGGATGTAACGAAGGGCATTTAGTCATTTAAAAGGAAAGTGATCTTCAGAATAATAAAGAATGAATTTTAACAAAAAATTGCCAAACGTTTTTCAATTCGTGGTTTTATTTGAACTTTGTAAAATGCCCGCATTCGTGTTGCCAGATAATAAGAACGATGCTTAAGCTTCTGGCAGCATTGATTTAGTTGAATTCAAGGGCTGCAAACCCGTAAAGTATCTTCTGGCCACACTAGAATCCAGGAAATAAACAATATGACGTTGGTTTTTGTAACTGACGTTGAATTAATTTTACCTTAATCTGGATCTCCATCCCGCTAACTGCTAGCCGACAGCAATTATCAGACCTGCAAGTAGCACAATGGCACGAAATGTGCTAGCGAGCAGCCTTCTTGGAGCTGGTTTCAGCATAATCTTTCAGGTAACAAGCATCACTATCAGAAATCTGTCCAAGATTTGGACTATCAAATGAAAGGTGACTAATACTTATGACCGATTCATGTCTGTTTACAGATCCTTTGCCGGATCTTAACCTTCGGCATCAATGCGTATATTGTACGCCATGTAGGTCGTGAAGTCCTGGGCATAATGAATGTCCGGCTGCTGCTCTTGGAGAGTACATTACTCTTTTTGTCCCGCGAGGCCATTAACCGGGCAGCATTGAGTGCCAATGCCCAGCAGCGTGACAAATGTCCATGGGGACAGCTAATCAACCAGATGTGGTTAACGTATGTTGCTTTTAAATATTTAAAACTTAGTTATCTTTTCTTATTCCCATCCCGAAATTGATATATTACAGAGTGCCCATTTGCTTAGTGTTGTGTGCACCCAGTTTATACATTTGGCTTAATTGGTTATCGGCTGTGGATGAGCCATTTACCCAACAATATGAATTCGGTTGCTATGCGGTTGCCCTGTCTTGTGTCCTGGAATTATTAGCGGAATCATCAGTATTTGTGGCACAAGTGTTTTGTTTTGTCAAGCTAAAAATTGTATTGAATACCCTGCACATTTTGGTCCGTTCAGCTATATTTCTATGGATTGTAACGGGCAATCGTCAAGCGGCTATATATGCTTTTGCCATTGCCCAATTGGCTAGTGCAGTGACCATAGTCCTGGGTCAATATGGTTTCTTTTATTTTTATATCAAGCGATTTAAATTATTTAAAGAGAAGAGCGCCAACCAGAAAAGGATCAGCAGCAACACCAGCAGCAGCAACAGCAGAAGCACCTTAATCTCCTCTTGGGAATTATCTTTGTTTGAGCACATGGATGATTTCCCGTTTGCCAAGCTCAGTCACTTTCTTCCCGGACAATTGACCCAAAGCGATGAGAAGTACCTGAATCGAGAATTGCAGACTCTAACACTTAGCTTTGTTAAACAGGGGATATTGAAGCAGATTCTCACCGAAGGTGAGAAATATGTTATGTCCGTGTCGCCGGTATTAAGTTTTGGCGAACAGGCCACATACGATGTGGTTAACAATTTGGGCAGCCTTGCTGCTCGCTTTATCTTCCGACCCATTGAGGATAGCTCGTATTTTTATTTTACCCAAACTATATCGAGAGATACCCGTTTGGGTCGACAGCCGCGTGAACGTATCGAACAGGCCAGTAATGTGCTGCATAATCTTCTTCTGGGAGTCAGTTCAATTGGTCTGTTGGCCTTTACCTTTGGTCAGAGTTATTCGCATACGATCCTCTTGCTCTATGGTGGCGAGGAGTTCGTCTCTGGTGGTCTACCACAGAGTCTGTTACAGTGGCATTGCTTGGCCATATATTTGTTAGCCATTAATGGCATCAGCGAAGGTTATATGTTTGCCACGAACACAAGTCGGGATATTGATAAATATAATTATCTTATGGCCATATTCTCCATTAGTTTTCTCGTCCTCTCTTATATATTGACGGGAATTTTTGGCCCAGTTGGCTTTATATTTGCCAATTGCATAAATATGATTTGTAGAATTTTATATAGCACTGACTATATACGGGAACAATATCGGCCCTTAGCACTGCATCCTCTTATTGGACTCCGGCCGGGCAAGCTATTTGGTGGCACTCTCATTTTGGCAGGTGTCGTCTGCTATTGGGTAAGTAATTAATAACATGACATCGTTTTTATTTATATATTTTTGTCTTTCTCTCTTTCTATTTCTCATTCTCTCTATTTTATCTATAATTACAGTATCAATCCTCTAGCTTGGGGCTACATTTAGGTATTGGCTTGGCTGCTGGCCTATTTTGTTTGCTCTCTTGGGCACTAGCTCATCGAGATTTAGTTCGTCTCGCCTGGATCTATGGACGTCGCATTAAGATTGAGTGAAAAAAAAAAACCAAAACAAAACATCGACAAAAGTGCATAAGGGAAAAAAGAGAAAAGAGTTTTAATGTTAATTGTTTAAAATGAAAAATTCCTACTATATTTGTATACCCTTGCAAAGGGAGCCAATTGTTTTTCCAAATATGTAGCATCCGTTTGCCTAGAATATTTTCTTAATTTTAAAGCCAGATCTGTTGTCATTATGACATACATGTAATTGTTTATAGAAACGATTTATTCAGTTACCAAATTTTACAGAACTAAGTATGTTAGCAACAAATTTAATTGACAGCAAATGTTTATTATTTAGTAATAATTAATATATTCATTATACAAATTTGCAAGGATATAGAAACATCGGTTCGATCGAGGTTAAGCCTGGCCCTTTGGTTTTTGTTTTGTGTTCAAGCTTCCTTCTACACATCCACGCGCACAACCAAACACTTAAATGTTAATATCAATTGTAAAATATTTTCACAAAAAATGAGAAAAAAAAAACTTATTGTTATTGTTTAAGACAAATTGCATTAAAAGACAACGAAAGAATTATTAAAAAAAACCTTTTTTTCACGTTGAAATATGAAGGCACATAAATACATATACATCATATGTATGGATATACATATTTAACTATAAATATTATAAATAAATGTTTCTAGAATTTTTTTTATGAATTATAAACTTAGTAATAGTTGTGTAGAAAATAATTTTAAGATTTTTTTAATTAATGAATTGGTAACTTAGTAATAGTTGGGACATTTTTTATTTATTTAATTAAACAGCCAGAATGGTCGCAATCTTAAGATTTGAAAATTGTTGTTAATTAATGCCAAAAATATGTTAGCATAGTGTTATACGGTCATATTTCATGTCATCAGTTGGTTTTAGTATTTTTGCTTTCTCTGTTAAGTATTTGCACGCCAATCGAATTAAATGGTTACCAGACTTCCAGAGTTCCGTTAAGTAATCTGGCAACTCTCCCCGACTCTATTTCATTTTCTTTTCCACTTTTTGTGTGTGGTGTTTTAATGTAAAAAGTCAGCAGTTAAAAACTTGTGCTGTATTTTTTTACAAACTGAGAATCATTGGGTAAGTGAACTAAAATGTTAACAGCTTTAAATATGCAATCACAGCGAAATAACTCGCAAAGCGCGCAGGCCAAGAAACAAACTTTAAAAGTTGGCAGCGGCGGCGACAGCGGCGGCATTAACGAGTAAGGAAAGCAGCAGCAATCACTAGCCGATATCAAATTGGGGGGGAAAACAAAACGACTAAAATGAAGCCGGTTGCGAATTATTGTGTTACTTACGGTATACGTTTAAAGTTAAATATACTATATTTGGCATTTTGTTTGCATTGTTTATAGGAACATTTTGGATAGCTGAACACGTATGTCGCGATATGTATACAACGACAACGGCTTCGGATTGAATACATTCGATTTTGTGGCCAATGATACTGAGCCTAAAATACTACCCACCGTCAACGCCACCGCCACAATTAGCAGCAGTATCGAGTTGGAATTAGTAGATCAAAGACAGGGGGATATTCAATCAGATCAATATCAGCAACAGCAGCGGAAGCTGGAGGATACATTTCTGCTGTTTGCCAATGCGGAACCGAAATGGCAATCGGCAAACGATATATATAGGGATCAACAGCAAATCATTCCCACCACAGAGTGTTTTACATCGTCTTCAGTTCCACCATTGAGTAATTGTCATGGCATTGCTGCAGTGCAGCAGGATACGCATATATCTGATGATCCTCTATTAAATTGCATACGTAATGCATTCAAATTAATTAGAGAAATTTGTTCGAATATATTAAATGCGCCAACAGCATCATCTGATATCCACTCCAATATTAATGGTATTTTTTTGCTGTGGGAGAAGGTGATTGAGGTGCGAAAACGTATTGTATCTAGAGCCTTTACCAATAGCACACTTGATACTTGGACAATCCTCTTTGAGATTGATCAAGAGTTTGAAAATCTCTCATTTAGCATCAGTCAAGCAAAAGCAAAAGCAACAGCAGCAGCAGCAACACCAGCAGCAGGATCAGACGCCGAAGCCGAATCCATAGTCAACGTAGCGAATTGTCAGAATCAATACGAAGAAGGCAATCAGATGGGATTGGATCTGTTAAATAGACTACGTCACTTTTTTAGCTGGCAGAGTGGGGCTAAAGAGTCACCAAGTGAACAAGCCAGAGGAGGCAATTGCCTTGGTGCTGGTAACGGAGGATTATCTAATCAAAATTCGGCTCGAAAGCGACGGTAAGTCTTAAATGTACTTTGAATATGTATATCTATATGGTATATATATCTTTTTATTCCACTTCAATGTCTCTCTCTTCCTCTCTTTCTTAATCTTGGGGATACACAGCAATCTGGACGAGATTGGAAATTTTAAATATCGCCGTGTGGATAATACATTTCCCAAGTTCATAACGAATGAAGCTGATGAGGATTATAACCATACAATGGCGGATCATCGTGACCGTATTCAGCGACGTAGCCAGTCACTGTCACAGCAGCAGCAACACCAACAGCAACAGCAGCAACAACAGCAACAGCAAAAACAACAACAACAGCAACAACAACTGCAACAGGATGGAGTCAATCCAACTACAGCTCTGACACGTCGTTCCATTTTCAATGAACCACAGACCACACATACCCGTATCCGTAACAGTTATATTAATCCATCAAAAGTTGAAATTGATCTTTCGGATGACGATGTGGAGATATCCAATGATGTATTGCCGTATGATATGTTTGCCAGTGGACGTAGTTCGGTAATACGCAGGGAGAGGGATAGGGATCATTGTTTGTCATCTGGAATGGTACGACCCCAAATGCTATATTCGGATGCAGTGCGTCTGGGGAGCAATGGTGGATTTAGTGGTGGTTATTCAGATATGCGCATCAATGGGCACTCACATAATCATAGCCATGATACAATTGCAGCGCCAGCATCTAGTCTTGGCGATAGTATCCTAATGCAGGATGAGCAGCGTTCCGAGCGCGAACAATATCTCAATTTGATACAAAATTTAAGTCATCAAAAGTCCGTAACATCAACGGCGTCACGTCACAAACTAAGGCTTCCAACACTGCCTCCACCTCCGCCGCTTCATCGCATCCCCAAACCGGCAGCAAATCCCGAAACGAATAGCACGAATGATGAATGGTATCGAATGTTAAATAAGAATAAGCCGGGACGACTTCGTCTATCATCAGCCACCGTGGGCACTATCGAACGTGATCAGTATGCCAAATTGCTGGATAAGGGCACGTCCATTGGAATGGGTATGTTGGGCATGGGCATGAGCAGGGGTTTGGGTATGATTACAACACCACCACCTCCTCCATTGATGCGTTGCAATAGTGCGACAAGTGCCACCAGTCATGCCTCAACCATACATAGTAGCCCTACTAGCTCCATTGGCACCAATCCAAGTGGCTCAAGCAGCAGCAGCTCCAGTTCTAGTAGCAACAGTATCATTTCATATGCGACAAAGCCAAAGAAAACAACAGCTACAACAACAACAACAACTGTGGTTGCACCCACTGGTGTGGATGGTGTCATTGAGCTGGACGATGATTCCCTTGATGAAAAGGCCAAGTAAGTAATCTTTAAATGGTGATGCTCCCTTGGAGAATTCAATTAAATCTCTTGCTCTTCTATCTCTCCCTCTCTTTCTCTCTCCCATATCACAGCGGTACTTCTTCTTCGACTGGCAATATACCCGTCTCGCCGTCAACTAGCTTGTTGCAACAAACGGAGGCACTGCAGCGTCGCATACAAAATTGTATCTTCTTTAAGGATGATTTTGCAAATAATTTTAATCAGAAATGTGCACGTCAGCGGCAGGAAAGCGTCCATAGCCGCGAATTGGCCCAGTTGGTGTGAGTAAAATGAAAAATGAAAAATATAATTGAGAAAACTTTATCTAAAATTAAAATTATATATATAATTATATATATCATTATTAGAGCATCCAAGACCACTGAGGAGCGTCGTGCCTATGAGCAGGGGTTACGTGAGAATTTATCAAAATATCGTATGATCCATAAACCGATCTTTGTGATTGATAGTTTTCAACTAACACCCGATGAGGAGGAGAAGCCCGAATTTTTGCCCATTACAGAGGAATTGCATAAACGTTATAATGAGATTGTACATGGATCACCACAACAGGTAAATCAAATATTTAAACCAATCCTATTATATAAATATATTTTCCTTTTGGTTTTTCAATTACTAGGTGCTTGTATCCAAATTTAGCCTGAATATAACCCGCAATGATATACGCACACTGGTGGGCTCCATGTGGCTTAATGATGAGGTTATCAATTTTTATATGAACCTTCTCACCGATCGTTCCCAACAGAAGTCTGGCAAATTGCCCAGTGTCTATGCTATGAACACATTTTTTGTGCCTCGTCTACTCCAAAATGGTCACAAGGGTGTCAAACGTTGGACACGTAAAGTGGATATATTTGAAATGGATATAATACCAGTACCAGTTCATGTCGGTGGTGTCCATTGGTGTATGGCCATTATACATTTAAAGGATAAAACTATACGTTATTACGATTCCATGGGCAAGCCCAATCAAACGGTCCTCAATGCACTGGAGGCATATCTGCGTGAAGAATCGTTAGATAAGCGTAAACAGCCTTTCGATACAAGTGATTTTCTAATCGAAAATGTGCCCAATGTACCCCAACAGACAAATGGCAGTGATTGTGGCGTCTTTAGTTGCATGTTCGCCGAGTATATAACGCGAAACAAACCGCTCACTTTCTCCCAGGAGCATATGGAATACTTCCGCAAAAAGATGATACTCGAGATATGCAGCGGTGAATTGTGGATGTGATTGGGAACGATCTAAAAGGGCGAACGAGGCGAGACAAGGAATCCTGTTTAAGATATCTTAAGAACTTTTACACTCACACAGACAGAGCACCCGTATACTCTGTCGCACACACACACACACTCACACACACACACACACACACACTCACTTGAAAAGGAATATCTTAATTTATTTATTAGTTGTCTTTTCAAGCAAACAAATTATGATAAAGCCTCCAAAATAGTTCGCTAATGAAAAAAGGAAAAAAAAACAATTATTTTTATATTGTACATTTTTTCAAAATTTGTTTATTTGTTTAATATTACACGCCTCCCACCCCCTTCCTCCCAAATAGCCTCTCTAATTTGTTCCGCCAACCTAAATGCCATTGAATCCTTCTGTGAACGTTTGTGTATAGACGTAAGTGGTCTTGTGGCGGTGGTTAAAAATTGGGGTAGATAGATCTTCTATGATAGACCAACTTCATTTAGTATATAAAACGCTGCATTCTTGTTTCAAATATTGCAAATACTTTCATTCAGAACTCCTACTCTTCCAAAAAGTTGACATATATATTATTTTATGTTCTCTTCTTCTAGATGGGACGCATTGGAAATGCTCTCTATTAGTTTTTCCTGCAATTGTTTCTTCTCTCACTAACAAAAATAACTAAGAAACTAATAATAGCCACAAGAAGAAACTATTTATGTATACAAAAAACTGTCCAAAATCGAATAAAACAAACAACAAAAGTATAAAAAAAACACAGCACAAAAGATTTAAAAAAAAAGAAAGTTTCGAATCATCAATGAAGATGTATTTTATATAGCATTTTTTACTAATAATAATAAGTTTAAGCTGAAGCATCTGAAAATTATATCAAATCGAGTATTGACTGCAGGATCATGATCATAAATTAATGTGAAACATTTTTCTTTCTTTTTTTTTATATATGTATATATATAAATACATATATATCTCATAACAATTTTATAGTTAACATTTTTTTCTAGACACATATGGTATATACATACAAAGAAGACATATATACATACTTATCTATACATATATATATATATATATAATGGCTAAGAGATGAGACTCTCCAACATGGTTCATTATCTGGGATCGTAAATGCGACTACTCTTGATATCGACCTTAAACAGACGCGACCAATCCGCCAGAATTTCAAACTTTAAGCGGTAAAAATGAAATAGAGAGAGATAGATAGAATCAGCATATATATGTATATATAGAGTAGATAGTAGTGTCATCACTCACATCGCGATCCATAATATTTTCGCAAAAACTCAAATCCAGCAATTGCAATTTAGGGCAATGGACTAAAATACTAAGAAAAAAATAAATATAAATCTTTTAAAATCCTTTTCTTCAAATTTAAAGTAGTTGAGCAACATACTCATAAACACGTTCGTGTGTTATATTCAGTATGCCCATCAGATCCAATTGCTCGAGGTTTTTGCCCATCTGCGCAATGTGACGAAGATCGTGTTCAGTTGTGCCCCGCACAGCTGAAAGGAATAGTTTCCTTAGCTTTGGGCAATTGGCTAGCAGCTGATAGAGGCCATCGCCCAATGATGCCTCACGCAAACACCAACCCAAATCCAGTTCCTCAAGCTGATGACAATGGGCCAGAGACTGTAAGCCACGTGCTGTTAGAAAATGAGCTTTCCACATATCCAATGAGACAAGCTGTGAATTATATGTAGCCAAATGGGCAGCCACATTATCCATGTTTACCGATACACCACAAAAGGCTAGACAAGATTATTTAATTTATTAGTTAAGTAGGATATAGATCTCTCACGATACTTACCCAGATTCAAATGCTTTAGTTTCCGATTACCCTCAAGCATGCTCAGCAAAAGCTCCGTCTCGAATGCCGTTTGAAAGAGATCGAGTCGCTCCAAATTCTTAAGATTGACCAAACAGGAGAAATTCAATAATGGCGGATCGGTGGCACAATTACGTAGGCTCAATTCTAGTATGAATTAGTAAAATTATCATACATATAAAGATATACTTGTATAGATATTTGGATTACCATTTAAATTATCACAGACAATGCCCACGGTCTCGATGCAGCTGGCATTGAGAAATTTGCAAGAGTTCAGACGTAGATGGGTGAGATTATCGCCACGCTGGGTGAGAAATCTGCAGGGAAAACGGGCATTAAAAATAGAAATGCATATGGTGGCTATTGTTTTAATATACTTTTTGAATTCGGTGGGTGATATATCACCAAAGCCCCCACACCAAGACAAATCCAATTTGCGTAGAATTGTGGCACGACGAGCCAGTGTGCATAATAGCTCCGAGTTGGCCAACTGCCAATACGGCTTCAGATTAATTTCGCTATATAGCAACGGATGTGTGGAGATGTCATAGAAAATGCGCGACACCTGTCCCACACGGAACAATGATTTTAAATCCAAATAGCTAAGAATCTTCAATAATATCTCAAATGGCAAATCGGTCAAACACATGTGAGGATTACTATGGGTATGATGTTCCACCTGCTGTTGATTTGTTTCGCCCACCAAACAATTGTCCAAAAGAAATTGACTGAGATCATTGTTGATGAAATCATTGATAAATTTTTGACATGCTCCAGTCACTGGACCACTTGCACTATCGCTTCGACAAATAGGTTGGAATTTTAGAGATCTCAATTTGCAACTGATTGGTCCATGACCAGCTAATCCTGCAGATGGACAACCAATTGGCATGGCAAGTGATGTCTGTGCCTGTGAATTGGTTCGCTGTTTTACCAATAGACTTGAAATTCGCCGATGGGATACAGTGCGTCCACATAGCATGATGGCATCAATTTCCGTGTAATAATTCAAATTGCTATGATTAAACTCAATCCGCAGTGTTCTTCAATGGCAGAAAACAAAAAAAAAAAAGATCGAGAGAGTTAGCAGAATGAAGATTCAATATACATATATCGATTAAGATAGATACTTGGTTATAATCGAAGTTTTCTTTAGCGGTGGAGCAAAACGTCGGGAGTCATGGCAGAAATAATTGAGATCCTTCGCTGTGGTCTCCCAAAGGCAATGCCAATGCTTGGTCATACTGTATGCCCAAATGCGTACAACAGCTCCAGGATTAAAGGTCTCAAATATAGCAACTTCTGTGGGCACCACAAACTCCTCAAAATAGACAACTAACAAAAGATAATTGAATAAAGAATAACTAAATGATTTAATTTCGGAATTCGGATTACCTATAAAATCATGAGTATCGATCGTGGGCATATTTTGTGTCTGGATTTCATGTGTAGCCGATGGCGCTCGTTGCCACCAATCGCCATAGGTGCGCTGGGAATATAAAAGATGAATTTCTATTCAATTAAAATATATTTTTTTGGACTCACCATTGTGAAGGTTTCCGGATAATCACCATAGGAGGGAAATTTTGTTGGTCTGCCAATGACATTTGCTGCCGTATACGAGATGCTATAATCAATGCCATACTGTGAGCTAAAATCAAGTACTCCGAGCACATATTGTTCGAGATAATAGCCTTGATCCAGATCCTGTTGTTCCTGATCGGCGTCGGTTGTTTGCAATTTGCTTCCATCACATCCACGCTGACGTTGGACCAGCATGGTGGTAAAATCGACTTGTGCATCTGGTTCGGTGTCACTGGATGAGCTTGTGGATGTTTCTGCATAGGCCAGCATTGACATGATTATGGCCAACTGGAGTTGACTTTCCTCTGCCAACTCCGCCTTCTGTTCCACCACCAAACACCTGCCGTTGGTTAATCTCAGCGTATCGTTGGAGTGCGATAGAGATGCGTAATCTCGCCGCCCTTCTGTTGACACGTACCAGGTCCAGGGCGACCGTTGGGCATTACCGAGCCTGAGTCGTTGCTCCTCTCCCTTACAATGCCACTGCCAGCGCCTGAGCCTCTGCCAGATACTGTTGCCTGCCTGATTCTTGGTTTGGCCAAGGTTAATGCTAATGGTCACGTTGGTTACGTTGCTGTCGTTGGTGCCGATGTCGTTGCTTTGCCAGGCTTAGGGCCTCACCGCAGCTGTCCAAATGTTAATCCAATTAGTTTATATATATGTACATATATGTACATGCATACATACATATACAAATATCGTAATGTTTCCTCCTCCTTCTGCTGCTGCTCTGTCACTCCACCACTCTCCTGCTCTTTGTTTACGTTATTATTGGCGCGACACTGAGCTATGGGAGAATTGGCAACCAAAGAAATGAATGCTGTTGTGGATTGTGGTGGGCCAGCTTGTTCTGCAGTTCTTCTCTTGACCAAGACGTTGATTTATTCTTCCGTTTTTTCTGTTTGTTGTGGTTTTTTTTAGCGTTTTGCAGTTGAATTTACTAATAAATTTTGATAACGAAACGAAAACGAAAACTAAACAAAAATATGTCTACCCTTAATTCATGGCACCGACTGCCAAACACCCTTTATTAAGACTTAACACTGTTAATTGCCTATTCATTATTTCCATCAGCAATATATCTAACTAAGATATATTCATTATTGTAAAAAGAAATCCAATAATATTATAATACAATTCTTATTATTATGTACGAGAATTTTACATATATTAAACATTCTACTGAACTAATGTACTTGGTTGCTTATATATTTTAGGGTATATAAAACTGCGAAGATTTGGTCACACTGATTATTATTCACATTTGCCCATTCCACTCTTTCATTTGATTTTCATGCTTCTTGATTTGTTGACGAAAGCGAAATCCAACTGGTGGTGGATTATCAACAGAATGAGAACACGAAAGAGATTGGATTATAGTAATAAATTAATATTGGCACCCATGGTGCGGGTAGGTACGTTGCCCATGCGCCTCTTGGCCCTGGAAATGGGAGCGGATATTGTCTACACTGAGGAGCTAATTGATCTAAAGCTGATCAAAAGTATACGGCGACCAAATCGTAAGTAAAGTTTCTATTTAATACCTATGACACTATGTATTTTGTTTTCTTTATTTTTTGTTTTAGCTGCACTGGGTACCGTGGACTTTGTGGATCCATCGGATGGTACAATCGTATTTCGCACTTGTGCCCAGGAGACATCACAATTGGTCCTACAAATGGGCACTAGTGATGCGGAACGTGCTTTAGCTGTTGGTCAACTGGTGCAGCGGGATATATCCGGTTTGGATATTAATATGGGATGTCCAAAGGAATTCTCTATTAAAGGCGGAATGGGTGCCGCTCTATTGGCCGAACCGGATAAGGCAGCCCACATTCTATCAACCTTATGCTCAAATCTGGATATTCCTGTCACCTGCAAGATACGTATATTGCCGGATCTGGGTGAGACCATTGCATTGGTCCAGAAACTGGCTGCCACTGGTATTGCAGCAATTGGTATTCATGCCCGTACCCGTGACGAGCGTCCGCAACATCAGCCACATCCTGATGTATTGAGAGCGGTGGCCCAATCCGTTGCCATTCCCGTCATTGCCAATGGCGGCTCTCGTCACATGCATTGCTATGAGGATTTGCATAAATTCCAGCTCGAGTGTGGAGCTGCCAGTGTAATGGTTGCCCGTGCCGCACAAATTAATGTAAGCATATTTCGACGTCAGGGTATGCTGCCCATGGACGAGTTAATTACAAAATATTTGCGCCTATGTGTGGACTATGATAATGCGCCGCATAATACCAAATACTGTGTCCAGAGCATACTCCGTGAACTCCAAGAAACGCCCCGTGGCAAACTGTTTCTCCAATGCCAGACATTACAACAAATATGTGAGATCTGGCAACTAGGTGACTATTGCCGGCTACGCCAGCTGGAATTAAGGCAGCAGGGCAACGCGGGACGTGCTGAAGTTCAGCCAGCCAAAAGGCAAAAGTTGCAACAGGATGCAGAAGAGGAGGAGAAGGATCGGCTTGATGGTGTCGTTTGCCGACACGTCGCTTTTCTACGCTCCACCTTTCAAAGCGGTAATTTTGAAATTTATTTTTAATTTTCTACCATATCTTAAGCAACATATTTTCCTTTTGCAGATACGGAACTACCGAAAACCCGCCTTTATGTCCATGCAGGTCGTTTGGCCAAATCCCCGCCAGCCTATGAGACCAAACAATGCGACAAACTCTTTCGGGCCATTTGCAATTTTGATGGTCAACGTTTTAGCAGCACTTTTTGGGAGAAGAATAAAAAACAAGCGGAACAAGGAGCAGCTCTGGTGGCCTTACTTCACATGGGTCAAGTGGATGTGGAATCATTGCGCGACAATGGAAGCCTTATTCGTTAATTAGCTAATCGAATTTTAGTAAAAACGAAGAAAAACAAAAAAAGTGTTTAACAATTTAAGAAGATACAAAATTCGCACAAAGAAGCTACTATTCTGGATATATATCCTAGATAGAGGTTGGTGCTATCCAGGGAATTTTAATCCTAAATATAAAATAAGACTATATATATAAAGTATATATATAAATATATATAGTTCACATCGGAGATTAACCAGTCTTAGTTCTTTTTTCTGCCTAGGTTAATCAAGCTAGACTTTCCCTTGCAGGGAATTTTAAATTTTTATACCCTTGTAGAGGGTATATTAACTTTTGTGAGAAGTTTGCAACGCACAGAAGCACACAGGAAGCATCTCCGATTATATAAAGTATATTTATTCTTGTTCAGCATGAATAGCCGAGTCGATATGACCATGTCCGTCTTGTTTGGATCAACAGCTTCTCTTCCTCCGAGATCATTATAGCTACATAGCTGAAATTTTCAACATTGGCTTCAGGCTGCATTGTATGTATATCTCGGGATCATTCCGATCGGACGACTATATCATATAGCTCCCATAGGAACGATCGGTGCCAAGCTCAAAATTTTAAACTTTAATTTACAATAATGTTTCTGGTGAATCATATATATATATGTACATAAATATATGGGCGATATTAGATTTTTAGACAAAAAATCTCGTAACACAAATGGGGAAAACTTTCACAAGGATATACGAAATTCGACACGATGGCAACTAGATCGACCCTTTTTTTAGTTATTGACTAAAATCAATTCTTGTGCATTGATTAAATTACATACTTGGGCTTACTTCTTTATTAATAATATTAATATTTATAGAGTTTCCTAAAGTCGTTTGTTGTCAGTGTCTGTGTGAGTGTGTCTGTGTTGTGCATGATGTGGAAATGGTCCATAGATGGTTAAAGGAGATGTAGAGCAGGTCGATAAACAGTTTGTGGCGAAGAGACAGAAGGAGACAGACGATGGTTGATTCTAGTTGGATTCTAGTTAGTGTTGGGGTCTTCGTTGGCCTTGATTTGGCGGCGGCATCATGGCATGATCATCACGAAATCCATAATTGGCTATAAAGTTTAATAGGCTCTCCTTGGTTATCGGATGCCTGATGCTTTCCACAACGGCTAAACAAAATAAATATACATACATATATATATATATATATATATATACATAGTAATTAATCAGCGTCAATATATGTAGGTTAAATAATTTAATAAATTAGATTTATATATTTACCCACTGCCGTATTATAGCTATTGGGTAGCTTCTTGTCTGTGCGTTCCCGCAGGAATTCCCAGTTGCCATACTGATTCATTGTGCATTCAACAATCCTGTTGTCCAGCTCGCGTATCTCTTGGGTTAGCTTTTGCATGCGGCCAAATGCAGCATCATGGCCGCCCACATAGAGGAAGCCCACTTTTTTGGTGAGCAACCTGCGAAGCAGGAAGATTGGTATTCGTCTCATTTTTTTTTTTTTTTTATCTCGTTATCTATATAAATATATATATATATATATATATATATATATGCTTATATATATGTATATATATATATATATGTATTTAATCATCATCATCGCCTCACCCTTCGCCACTTTCTGTAATAATCTTTAGACGAAAATCCACCGAATTGAGCTCATGTGGCTTCCATTTGAAGACATCGGAACAAACACCAGCCGTATATGGCTCCTTTGATGGCTGGAAGATTAGGCCATCGGGTTCATGTGCCAATGCCCTAGAGAATTTCTCACCCAATAGACGTCCAGACATCCAAATGTCCCAAAAGCCTTTGCTTCGCACACTAAACGACTGAAGACGCTGATTGATAATGTCACGTGTCATGGCTAAAATTCGTGGAGCAATCACATCTTCTTCTATATATGCCAATCGATTTGGATAGAATGGCTCCCCGCTTACATCTCGATTGGATAGACGAACAATATCATAAACCAGATATCGTGGCGTTACCGTTTTTCCAAACTTATCTAGCACCATCTCCTAGGATGGATGAAAGAAGATGAAAAATAAAAAAGAAAAATAGAAGCAAAGCAAAGAATAATTTTTCGACATCCGTAATACCAAAATTATTATTCAGGACTTACCCCATCAAGCAGCGTGCCCTCAAGATGCTCTTTTAGATTCTTTCCATTAACAAAGGCAACGTTGTCCACTTTGAAACAAGAATGGTTCCGATCGAAGAAATATACCTCGTCACGACCATCGATGAGCATCATGTAGCGGGTGCCATCTGCTTTCCATGACACACGGTAGGGTATCTCACTAAGACGTTTAATATTGTGTCTATCCATTGATACGGGCTGTGATCCAGGGAATCCACTTTTCTCCCAATGGCACCAATCCTGCACCTTATGCTGAAGTTCGGTTAAACGTGACTGCTCGGTGAAATGGCTAACACCGGGAACACCTTCCATAAATTGAGCATTTTTAATAACCATCTCGCGACGACGTTTCTTTTTGCTGCCACCAGCTGATGCAGTTGATCCACTAGCCTCTCCTTCGTTTTGATCATCGTCTTGATCGAGGGCATCCTCATCACCAGCCGCCGAAGATGTGGAGGCATCATCATGATGACGCCTTTTATTATTACGATCAACATGGTCATGTGCTCCATTGCCATTACCATTGCCATTGCTGTCATCATATTCCAGACACCAGTTAGGTTGCTCTGGCGCTGCCGGTGCATCTTCCTCATCATCATAGCGACGAAATAGTTCATTTATATAATCTTGCTTATAGATACCTGGAGGTCGAGCATTGGCAAAAATGGCCAATGCCGCCTCAACAGAGCAATCGAGACGCTCCACCATATAACAAACGATCAGGAAACCAGTGCGATTAAAGCCATGTGTACAATGGACGGCAATCACATCAAATGGTCGCTCATTTATGAAATTATCAACAATCTCAATAAAACTGTGCGTTTGCTCTGGTGATGGTGTCTCTCCATGCCCACGACATTGGAGCTTAATATATTGAGCGCCACGCTCTTCTACTGTAGAGCGTTCATAGAAGCGTTTTGTGTTGGTTAGATCCACCCAGAGTCCCAGTTTCAGCTGCAGCGCGGACGTGGACGTGGAGAAAGCAAATGTTAATAGACAATATTTAATTATCTTTATGTTGTATTCGTCTTTACCTTTATCGTTTTGCAATAATCGAAAAGCATTTCCGGTCGAAAGGTACACTCGATAGGCATCTTGTCTTGGAAGGATTGATTTAGTGGCGTCTTGAAGGCAAGGAAGCGTTCCGCGATGATTGTGTCGCTCTTGCGTGGACAGTAAAGCCATCGATTTGGCAGCGGACCCGACCCGCGATCGCCCCGGTCACGATGCGTGTCTGACATGGCGTTGGCGATGACGGTGCTCCTTCAGGTGCTCCAATCCCCTATCCTTTTGCCACTATTTACCAAATTAGGTTTAATTTCAACTAAATTTATTTTAATTCATGCGTCGTTCTTTGCTCGAAAAAATTGCTGTTCAGCTCCCAGTATTTTAACTAGCTCGCAAAAAATATGGTTAGGCTCCCAGTATTTTAACAGTCCTACGCAAATTGTTTATTTTTTTGCTCGGGCATTTATTCTGTTAAGATGTGCTATATGCCACCCCCTAGCGGGTGAAAAGTGAAACATTGCACTTAGGCGCGAAAAATTTAAAAACATGAAAAGGTCGAGACTCAGGATCAAAATTGTAAAAAAATTGTATTAAATGAAAATATCTTTAAAAATTGCCGTTATTACATGAGTTAATGTTATCACATTGAATTGAAATCATTTTTATACAATCGTGATTCAAATTCAGCAATGATATGATTATACATATATACATATACATTTGTATATATGCATGTGTTAATGCGAAATAATAGACTCACACGCACACATATGTATATATACATATATACATATATACATACATACATGCACATGAATTATTTACTGTAATGTAAATAAACAAAACATATTCGAAAAATACTTAGCTAAATGCTCTTTCACTCTCGTGATCGGTTGTAGATATTTCTCCCGAACCGAATTGCCCAAAACGAAACACTAACAAATTCTGGAGGAAAGTAATGCGCTGCCGTTTTAGCCTTTTCACTCGATCCATGATCATTGGCCGATCATCATCTTCATTCCAAAATTAAATTTTAATTCGTTGATTTGGTTGTTTTTCCTTCCGCCTGCTACATTTTTTGTTGTAATTTTGTTTTTCTTTTTGGTACCTCCACCGTTGTTGTTGTTGTTGCCGTTGTTGTTGTTATGGCAATATCAATGACTTCCGCTGCTGCGTGGCATGCAACAACACGAATTAAACGTACACCAAGAATAACCGTTACAAATATGGATCGACGTAACTGTAATGGAGCAATTGCAGCAATAGCCACCGGTGGCGGAGGAGTTGCCAAAGCAGTTACCTGTACAGTGCAACCAAAATCTCCGGATAGTCTAACTGCTTTGGTGGCCAAAAAGAGTATAACTTCAATGTCGGATGAGGAAATCATACAGGAGAATCTTAAAGAAATACTTGATATGAAGTCGCGAGTGAGTGACAACCGTTACAACAGTAATTAAAACAAAAAAAAAAAAAGAAATGAATAACGAAAATACGAAATTGAGAGAAAACCGTTATGAGTCATTAATTGAATTAACCTTGATTTACCGCGTGAGAGATGCGATGATATACGCGTTATGGAAACTTACGGAATGTGACTGCAATTCGTGCTCGTTCCCGTTTCCATATCCATGTCCATGTTCATGTCCGTGTCCATACAACGCCATCGTTTTTGCAATTTGGCGCCGCTATGTGCAAAATATTTACTATATCTACATGTATATGTATGTAAGTACATACATACATACATACATATACAAACATATATGTATATATATACATATGTATACATATATCTATATATTCGGATGATCATGATTTTCAACTATAAACAATACAATTCGAATTTGGTTTTTATGGCTCACACGGCCTGGCCAGCCAGCTAGCCAGATTCATTTCTTGAATGAAATGAGTCATTTATGAGACATTTTTTCCTGCCACTTCTATAATTCCATCAAAGTTTTCTTTGAAGAAAAAAAAACTAATCAAAGAATTTTTACCATTTCCTTTAGGAGGAACGCAAGGCTAACGGTCGCTTGGTTGCCGTCATTGTGGCCTCTTTGGGTATTTATTCGATAAAACCATAATCCAAATGATATTCCTGTTCAATATGTAAATATATATGTATATCTTATGTTTAGTTATTTTTCTGGCCATTTATCATGCCTGGATACAAAATTTGGGAGCCATGGCTGGAGTTTTGGTACCAGCTGGAATCATGCTATCCTATGGCCTTTGGGTCGTTGTCTTGGCCAAACGGGATAAGCACAAACGTGCGATGTTTGTAAGAATCGATTGCAATTCAAATAATTCAAATTTCGATTGTGGATTTATTTATTTTTTTCCGTTTTTTGATGTGTGTCTTTCTCAGGAGCGGCACATTGAGGAGGTGGCTTTGAAAAATAAAAGCGAACTGGAAGATAAACATTCACGATTGAGACATTCGTCTCCTGAGGGAGATGCAAGTGCGTCCAGCAGCTTGCACTATGTCAATGAATTGTTACCAATGGGCAAGAAACAGCGTCATAGACGCCACAGACAACGGCAGCGACAACGAGAATCCACTGGAACAGGAACAGAGCCATCCTCGTCGTCACTGGAGGTTACTGTACATCGAAGCGGTAGGAGTGGAGCAAAGAGGCCTAGTTTTAGACAAAAGCTTTTTGGTCAAACCATTGCCCATGTTAAACTGGTTGAAATGCAAGGCGATAGCATTGATTCCAACTCTACAACGGATACCAATTTGGATCTGGGCGAGAAGCGAAAACGATTGCAACGAATGGACACAGTGCTCCCTATGCCGCAGGTGGTACGCATGAGTTCTGCACCATAAAACGATTATCTAAAGAAGGGGCGGAACAAGGGACGAAGGCATGGCCTTGCTATTGTATTGAGGGTGAGAGAGTAAATAAATGTATTGTAAAAAATATAAACAGGAAGTTCAATTTTATAAATAGACAAAAACACAACAAAAAGAAAAAAAAAAGTAATAGTAATAAAAAAAATCAAAGGTAGGAAATCCAATCAAAGAAACAAATTCAGGGACGGATCCAAAAATTTATTTTCACTGGATCTACTTCTGTAAATTGTCCGCGTCGCATCTTTGATCCCATAAAAACTATATATATATATGTACAGATAATTTACTTGTTAACCGTTTATAATATAATAGACAAAAATTATAACAGAATTTATTAGTTTTATGTAAATTATGATTGCAAAAATAGATACATAACCGGCTAACTATATAATTAAAATCATTTAACAAACAATTTGAATGGAAAAACATTTTAAATAAATTATACTATGAATGTGACTGATTTGATTCTATTTAATTTGAAAATATTTTTGTTTCAATGGTAGCTGTTTGATTTTGAAACCCATTAACATTCAGGTGCTAGTAACTGATGTTTATTTACTTAGAACATTTATTTTTCATTTCAATTCAATCACGAGAGCTTTAAAACTCAAAAACATATTTACATATACATATATATTTTTTATATGTATAGTAGAAGTAGCTTCTTCGTACCTCCTTTTTAAAAGAGTTCGAAATAGGCGGCAACGGAAGTTACTCACTGTCTCAAAATGAGCTAAAATTTAAATCGCTTCCATAAATTCCATTTTAATTATATATATGTATGCATATACGAACAATTTTTTTACACAACTTTAGATCCAATAAATATTGTATAATCATTAAACTTTAATTTTTTTGTGATCTATGCAAATAATTGTACTCGGAATCGTACAAGTACATGTACTCGTACTCGTAATTGCGCTAGCGCGCTCACCTTTTAAACAAAAGTGTATCGAGTACATTTTTCGCTCACATTTTGAGCGTCCTTTCGCATCGCTTTCAACGATTTTCATTTCTTTGCATTTGTATTTCTGAATTTTGAACTAAACGACGTTTTGAGTTTAGTGTCGGCATCTCGTGTTTTTTTTTTGTTTGCCATTTTTGTTGTTTGTCAAAATCTCAAGTCATAGATTTAGTTACATTATTCCTTTTGTGTGTGTGAATGTTATAATACAATTCAATAAATATTTTTTGCCTCAAAAATCCGACAGAAGGAGAATCTGAAAAAAAAAAGAAAACAGCAACCAAATTGCGTACAGCTATGAAATAGCCTTCTGATCATAAAAATTTACCAAATTATTCAACTATCTAACCTTTACTACCGGCAACCGCCACTAAACAAAAAAAAAAAAAAAAAAAAAAGAACCGTTTGCAACGCTGCAGACGCCGCCAAAGCCGCTGCACTTGCGCTTCTCTTACTTGAATTGTTTGTTTTTGTTATTTTTTTTTTTTTGCTGTCGGTTAATTCGTTCAAAATGGATTTGCGTAGCTGGAAAAAGGTTTTGCTAGAATGGGTAAGAAGTAGTATGGATATGTGTATGTACACTTACTCGTATAACTCTGTGTACACTGTGGTTAATAACAATTAATTTAAGCTACTCGGGGGAAATACTTTTTCGAAAGCTTTCTCTCATCTATTTATTAGTCTATTATTTATTTTGGATTGTTTTGTTCATATTGCTAGGTGAAAGAGTGCAATTTTATAGATAACAATTTTCGAAATTTGGAAAATTCCGATTTGGATGCATTTTTTGAGGCCTATGTGCAACAAAATGAAATAACTCTGCTGGCCCAACAACAACAAATGGAAAAACGTGCCAGGATGCTACAGGAGCAACAAGGGGAACAAAAGAAGCCATTAGTGTCATTGCCATCATTGTTGGTAGATTTCCTACGATGTAAGGATATATAGTGCAATCATAATTTCATTGTCATATCTTATAAAACTATTAAATTCTGTTCGATTTGCAGCTCTCTATCCGGATTTTTCACCGCATTTGGAGCAAGATGGATCTATTGTCGCATCAGATTACATTTATGTGTATACACTACTTATGCATTATGCCTGCGTTAAGAATCCCACAGAGATATTCCATATTATTTGCAAGAGGTTACCAGATGTAACCCAAGAATGCATTGCAAAATTCTTTGAACAGAGCGTTAGTAAGCCACAATTAAATCGAGAAAATATGCGTCAAGCATTAGCAAATGTATCCGTTGTATATCGACGTGCTGATATACCAAAACGTTCCCATATAAAATCCACAAATAATGTTTCATCGAATAGTCTAAATGTCAGTGGCAGCAGCTGCGCCAGCAATAATAACAATTCAATTGATAGCAATCTGGAAAATTCTAACCAATCGTTAGATGAAAGTCAGCGAGAGGATTGCGATCAGGCGGATACAGTATCTTTAGCTGCAGCCTCACCTTCACGGCCAAAAGATATGCCAAGCACTTCGCAACGTTTGCAAATAAATGGTAATATACCACCACCAACGCCCAAATCCGAAATGTTGGAGCAACAAAATCGAGAACTATTGGGTCTAAGGGCTCAATTACAAACGGAACGTTATGAGAGAAGTGCTTTGGAGGAGCAAATATTGGAGAATGAGCATTTAATTAATTCATTAAATAAAGGTATGTGCAATAGAAATGTATTTCATTCTATTCTCCTTTTCCCTCTCACTCTCTCTCTCTCTCTCACACTCTCACTCTCTATTTTACTTTCCCTTATATATACATATATATCTATATATATATATATATTTTAGACAACAACGAGAAGAAACAACAACTAGCCAATCTTAAGGCAAGCCTAGAAAATGGTGATGAGGATGCGATCGATAATGATATACGAAACTATGTACCAAATGAGATCGAACATGTAGGTAGAAACTATATACATATATGTATATATATTAGGTAGCGACATCTGCTGTCATTTACCTGGTTTCAAGTTTATTTTACCTGTTTGCAATTTTATTGAAACTTTTCTCTTTTTGTTTTTTTTCTCCTTCTTGTTTTCAGCTAAAGCGAAGCATGAGGAAAGAAATAGCCAACAAGGAGTTGATTATAGGCGAAACTAATGACCGTTTGCAGGATTTACAAAATGAGCATAGTGAATTGATGAGCAAGGTAAGAATCTCAATTCAATATCCTTCACCCAATTTTCTTTTCTTTATGTTATTATTGTTATTTTTTTTTTTTTTTGGTATTTTATAGTTAAAAATATCGGAGAAACAGTTAAAGGTCTGCATGGATCGTATAAGTGAGCTGGAGATGCGTTTGGAGCAAGTTGATAATTCGCTTAAATATCGAGAAGAGGAATTAAATTGTTTGCAGCGGGATAAATTGGAATTGGAGCAATGCCTGCAGGAGGCGCGAGATGAATTGCATCAGCGTCGTGAAATATTAAATTCCTCGGCCGATTTATTGGATATCAGTACAAGTGCTTCAGCCAATTCACATAATGTAACACCCGAAAATCTGGCTACATCGGTTATAGATAAACAGTTGCGTGAGACACAACAGGAGAAGGATCAATTGAAATTGCAATTGGATGAAATAATCGAAATGCGTACAAAATGGTCAGATAAATTATTTAAGCTACTTAAACAATTTCATGGATCTTTAGATAGAAATGAATGGCATGATGTGGATGAGATTGATATAATTGAACAGACATTGCAACAATTAGATGAGAATTGGACATTTGAACAGCAGCGGGCAAAACAATTGCAACAATTGTGCGATAAACATGCCCATAGTCATAATCAATTGCTTGATCATATACAGCAATTGCATGGTAATGTCCAGACCCTTGAACAACAATTGGATAAATCTCGTCAATCTTATAATGAACGCGAACAGCAATATAAGATTGAATGGCAGGAACGCCAATCCCATTATAGCAATGATATTAAAGAATTGCAAAAGAAATTGGAACAGCAGATAACAAGATATGATACGGTTCATAAACAGCATGAGAATCTATTAAATCGTTACGATGAGCTTCATGCTAATGCCACCGAGGCTGATCGCCATCTATGCCAGATGCGTAATAAAATGGTCGAAAAGGAGAAACAATTTGAACAATTGGGCAGCGAAATATTACAATTGCGTTCCATTAATATGTCACATGAGGAGCGTATTAATACGTTAGTATCGGAGCGTCTTAACGAAAAGGAACGTTCGGAGAAACAAATTGAACAATTAACTAACCAAATAGATCGTAATAAACAAATGCTTGATCATGTCCGTGGTAAATATAAACAATGCAAACAGCAACTCTTTGTCCGTAGTAATAAAATGGATGAGCTAATCAATTCGCTTCAAGTTAACAATTGGGATGAGGCTAACAAAAAAGTTGATGAATTAATTAAAACCAAATTTAGAAATGAACAAGATCAGGGTACTATAATAGCTGCCATGGAGGAGCAAATTGAAAATGCAACAATATCACATGAAAATGAATTATCCGATTTACGTAAACAATTATTGACAGCCACCGAGCGTTATGATGAGCAGCGTGCACGTCAATGTGAATTTATCCATCAAATTCAAACAGATCTAACAGATCGTGAGCATAAATTGCAACGTGATATATTGTTAAGAAAGGCAGCCAATGACGAAAGGTTAACCAAATTGCGGCAACAGCTTAATAATATCAAAACCCAGATGGAACAATTTTTAGATAGAATATCTCGAATGTTTGGCATCTATAATAATAATGATAATGAACAAATTGTTATGGCTGAAGGAGGTATTGATAATAATAATGAATCCCGTTCAGCCATAAGACAGCGTAGAATTGAAGAGATTGAGGGTCTGATACAGCAGCTATTGGTCAATAAAAATGAAATGCAAACAACTCTTGAGGATCAGACCGTACAACTGAGTGAGCTAACAAGGCAACATGCTTTGGCCATAACTGGTAATCAGCAATGGACAGCCAAAATGAAGCGAGATCAAGATCAGCGTGAGAGTCTTATACGATCCCTCGAGACGAGTGCCGAGAAATTACGAATTGTGATGACACAAAAAGATGCCGAAATAAATGCCAGTAATCATCATTCCAAACAATTACAAATTGAATTAAATTCTGGTCGTACAATGGTCGAACAATTAATGGCCAAATTGGCGAAAACTATGGAACAATTGGAAGTTCAAGATTTGGCAGCTATTGAGATGGTTGCCAGTCTTAACGATGTAATAACATCCATACCCATTAATCGACGTCCCCAGACGGCAAATCAATCTCAATCCAGCTGTGAGTCAAGCAATTTCTCACAGCTTCGATTTAAAATATCACAATTCAAAACCATTTTTGTGGAACTGGAGTCTACGCGTAAATCAGTTGAACTCAAATATGCGGAAATAACCCAAGAGGTAACAAATTTGGCCAATGCAAAGGCACAGCTGGAGCGTCAGGTTGCTTGTCTCGAGGATAAGCTAAAGGGCGGCAATGAACTTGCAAATACGAAATTAAGTAATCAACTTAAACATCTCAATAGTGCCCTACAAAGTTTGGAAGAGGTTAATGAAAAGCTTAGTGCTGATAATAATCGTTTACAAAGTTTATTCTCTGAATTGGATTCGGTTCAATTATCATCACATGCACAGATGGCATCTTTGCAATCTGATTTATCTGATCGTGATAAGAAACTTGCCCATTATCAGGAGATCATTCAGTCTAATGAGATGAAAATTCTACAAATAGATGAACAATGTAAGAAATTACAACAACAGCTGTCACAGAAGATCGATGAGAGTAATAAACAAAATGAGGATGCTGAGAAGCAACTTCGTGTAATACTCCAATTGCATGATGATCTTGAATCGATACGCAAGGAATTGGAAAATAAAACCAATCTGCTCGATGAGGCAAATTTAGATTTGGAAAAATATCGAAAGGATATACAACAATTGGAGGAAAAACATAATGCGACTGTATCGAAATTAGAGAATCTTACCGCTGAAGAGGCGAAGGCTAATTTGGAATTTAAGGAATTGCGTGTCCAGTTAAATCATCGAGAAGGTGATATATTGAGACTTAATGAAAATATCCAAAAAATAGAGAATCGTGGCATGCTTGAAAAAGTGGAAAGAAATAAAGAGCTAAATAAATTACAAAATCAATTGGAGATAATCCAAGAAAAATTTGATGGAGCACAGAAAAAAATTAACGGATTAGTTAGTAAAAACGAATCCCTGCTCGGCCAAATGTCAGAGCAGGCGCAATTCTTAACGAATCGAGAAAAGCAATTGAACAACTTAAAATTGGAAATGGCCAGCGAGAAAGAAAAGGTGAAAGAACTGAAACAAGAACTAACTAATCTTGAACTGGAGAAGGCAAAATTAACGGAGGAAAAACAGCAGTTGCAATCTCAATTAAAAGAGTGTAATGAAATGTTAAGGGAACAAAAGGATCTGGTGGTAGAAGTGCGACAACAATTGGCCAAAGAACTGGATCAAAATAAGGTCCAGCAAGCGGAATTATTAAAGCAATCACACGAACTAAAGAAAACAAAATCTCAAGTGGAATCGACAACTCAACGGACCGAAAAAATGGCCATCAAGCTAGGCGATGTCCAGGCTAGTCTAATTAAACATCAGAGAGAGCTCAATCAATGTAAAGTTACACAAGGGGCTCAAACTGAGACAATCTCTAGCTTGCAATGTGAAAAAGAATCTCTACAAAAGCTTTTGGCTCAAAATAAAGATCGTTTGGCCAAAATGGAGCTTAAGGCAGCCAATCAGTATAAACTTGCTCAAGAGGCACATGATGAAATGATTGCTAATCTGCAGAGCGAAAAGGATACACTGCAATCGAAGCTACAACAGGCCAATGAAAATTTAACCAAACTCGAAGCGGAATCCGAAACGAAGATTGTACTTTTGCAACAGAAATTGGAGCATATGCAGCAGATGAAACAAAATGCTGAAATTGAACGAGCTAATATCAATGATCGGATCAATAAATTGGAAATATTGCGTGAAACTCAGGAGAAAAATTTACGGGATTTGAATCATCAGCTAATCGAAACGGATGAGGAGAAAGTGCAACTTAATTATGAAGTTGGTGGCCTCAATGCCGACAATCAACAGATAAAGATTCAATTGTTGGAAGTGAATGCCAAGCTTCAGGAGTCCATTGAGTCATTAAATGAAATGAAAAATAAATTGCATGTTGTACAAATTGATAAGGATCAGGCTATTGAGGATAATGCAAAATTGAATTGCAAGTATAATGATTTAATGCAAGAGTTAGATGGACATCGTCTCATCCAGGAGTCTCTTCAATGTGAAGTGGAGGAAAAGACACGAGAATTGGAAATGGAGCGTAAAGAAACAGATGAAAGCATTGGTCGTTATAAAGCTCGTGTGGATTCCCTCCAACAGGAATTAGCTGAGAAAATTCAAGAGCTAAACGATGTCCAGTCCAATCACAATGATCTTTGTGCCACATATACAAAGCACTCGGAGTTGGATACAAATGATAAGGAAGCTGCAATTGAACAATTGCACGAGGAGCGAAACAAAAGGCAGCAACTTGAACTTGATTGCCAAATACTTCAGGCCAAATATCGTGATGCCAAGGATGAGGTGTTGCGTTGTGAGCAAAAGATTAAGGATCAGCGACTCGAAATGGAGGGCAAATTGGAGAAAATGAAAAATAAAATGGTAAGTCAATGGTTAAAATGGGACAACATATACATAACATAAACAAGGGATAGCATTAGAGATACATAGTGAGTGAGAGAGAGAGAGAGAAAGGGAAAAAGAGGGAGATAAAATAATTTTGGGTGGCGGTAGGGGCATGGTAATCGTTATTGTTTATAATATTGTTGTCCTTTCTGTTTGTCTGTATATGTATACATATATGTATGTGTATGTGTGTGTGTGTGTGTGTGTGTGGTGTCAGTATGGATGTGCATTGTATTCCCTTTTTTTTTTGATCATCAAGAACTATATAAAATATACAAATGTGAATTTGTCGAAATTTTTGATTAAAATAAAAAAAGAAACTGGAAGGATGAGTTAGCTTCGGCCGTACCGCAGTTCGTATACCCTTACAAACTGTCTCCTCGACAACCATATATAATTTACTTCTGGTATTAGATAACTGAGAATTAGATAACATAAGTAAAATCAAATTTTTTACACAAAAAATTTGTTTGGTCCGTTTGTTCGTTCCTATGGTAGAGTTATGGCATATAGTCGATCGATATTGTTGAAACTCAACAGAAATATATCCTATATACATAAAACTTATAGCCGAGTTAGTTAATATAGAAGCTATATGATATAGTCCACCGATTTCAATCAAATCTGCAAAATGTGTTAAGAATGATGGAGATAAAACTAATGAAAATTAAGTTTAATGGCAAGTAGCATAAAAAAACATTTTTTTCATGTTACAAATTCTTTTTGAATCGATAGTATATAGTTAACCGATTCTAATAAAACTTGGTAGAATCTCACAAAAAATAAATTTCGTGGCACCAGATTTATTTCTCTTAAACTTTCTATTCCACCGATTGTTCCTTTGGCAGCTATTTGATGTAGTATATAGTTATCTGATCGAATGATTTCGGGTTAAAAAGATGGCTAAATGCAAAATTTCAGCTATAGCTTAAGGGTTTCTAAGTAAATCGTATTGATTTAGACAGGCGGCGGACGGAGGACAGAATAATATTAAATCAGCTCATCGTGTTGATCATGGATATATATTCTTTATATTGTCGGAGATGCTTATTTTTATGGATTGCAGCAAATGTCTGAGCAAAATGAATATACCCTCAGCAAGGATATAAAAATTTGTCTTCTGTTTTGGATTTTGGTACTTGACTTAATAATATTGCACTGCTTTAAGCACTGCTTGTTTTGTAAAATTACGAGCTTAATTTAGATAATAATTCAAATGTTAGTTTTTGCCAAATTATTTGGCCCAAACTCCAATGAAATGGATTTTTAAGTTGAAAATGTTTCAATATAGCCACAGTGGATGGTAAAAAAGATATAGAACTATAATCAATCCATCTTTAGATATTGGAAAACCTTGTTATCGATCATTTTTTATGGATTGCATTGTTGAAATAAAATTAATTGAATCCCAGCAGTGGCTATTTCATCTGTCCATTACCAGTGCGCCTTCACTTTAGTGATAACTCCCATGCTATTGTTTTTTTTTTTTGGATCTTTTGGATTGGATGATTCCATTCAGCTAACAGTCTCTAGTGTACTCGTATTAGCAAATCTCGAGACAATAATATTCATACAATTTGCATTCAATACATCTTTTTTACTTTGCGCACATATAATTCGAATTTTTCTCTCTTTCTTCTGTCTTTTCTTATACACACAATTTCACTAAATCACATACATATATATATATATATATATATTTATATATTTATATGGGCAATCAAATGATCGATTCAATTCAATTCGATTCAGACCCAGACCCAGCTGTCTGTTAATCCCAATGGTATTGGCGTCATTGTGGACAAGAGCATTAAAAACAATAATGCAAAGACACACGCTCAGTTAAATACATTAAATAATATAGCAACATTAACCACATGGGAGCATCAGCACACTCTTCACACATCCTCGCTGCCGCCATCACCGCCGCCGCCATTAACATCATCATCAGAATCAGCATCAGCTTCATCATCATCATCATCGTCATCATCATCAAAAAAACGTTTCTCTACTCTAGGACGATTTCTATTATTGGTGGGGGTACAGGCTGTCATTTTTGGTATTATCCATATGATTCTCTTTAATAATGAAACAGATATTGAATTACGCTTTCGTAATCCCACAGAGTTTTAAGGTTATCTCTTTCTCTGTTTTTAAGTAATTATTAATTATTATTATTATTATCAGTTTTTCCTCATATATGGGAAAATTTTGCAAAACAAAATGAATTCCTTTCAAATTGTGGTTTAATTTCAAATTAATTGAAAGGGGTTGCCCAAATCCCGCCCACTCCCCCACCTGTCCCCTTTGTCCGCAATTGTCTGTTCTCTCTCATCTATATTTACGTGTTAAATTGATTTTTGTGTGTTTTAGTTATGTGTAATTTGTTATGTTTAATTCTAATTTCAATTAGTTCGATACATTTTAATACAAATACAAATTTTTGTTATTGCTGTACCACCTCTGTTGTATTTGTTGCTATTTAAATTACATCAAAAAAAAAAAAAAAAAAAAACAACAAAAATATCACACACCACACACCACACACACACACACACAACATACACACTATAGCGCACCTTATATACGGCGGAAGTCACACGCATGAAGGAGAAACAAGAACGCGATGCAACTAAAAACAAAGGAGAACTGGATGCCATTAATGCTCAGGTAAGTCACAATTTAAAAAAAAAAAATTTTAAATGATCAACGATAGAGGTTAAATCGGGGAAAATGTAGGGAACTTATATATAAATGTCTATGAAAAGTATAATATGAAGAATAAACTTTTAACCTCGATCCAGACCCCAGTACCCCATTATATCGGATATAATATATACATGTATCAAATAGAACACCCCCTAAGAATTCCTCATTTTCCAAATATTCATTTTGTGGGGACTTTTAGTCAATTTTATATCTTTTTTTTTTGAAATTTATCATTCTCATTTGATTTATCTAAAAGAATATAAAATAATGAAAATGAATTTATTTTTTATGCTTTGAAGTAATAAAAAACTCTTCAACGACATTAATCAATCCTTTGGCAAATAAGTTTCATTTTTCCGCCATTAAACATCTGTTTCATGCTTTCCAAATATATTATATAATTTCCACAAGATATTTCAACGACCTCAAACTGAAAGAAAATGAAAGTGAAAAAATATTTTTATTTAGTCAAGGAAAGTTTTATCGCCAGAATTTAAACAGACAGAATATAAAACTTGCCACTCTATAAAATATATGTATATGTATACATATATTGTTAATAAGTATCAATAGCCGAATAGATATAGTCATGACTTTAAGAGTTAGAGCAACGAAATTTGGTGTCTACGCAGATCAAGTAGCAGTCAGTTGACCGAATTTCGTTGAAATCGTATGCGCTGCTTTGTTTTGCGTGCAGTATAAGTTTCTGCAAGCAGTGCAATTCATATGCAAGCAGTTTACATTTCGGTTATGAAGTGTGGCTCATTTAAATTTTTTTCTTATCAAATTGATAGCCATTTCAAGGATATTGACTTTTAAAGTATTTCTACTTGTGGTACAGGGTATATTGAAAGTCGATAAGGTGGGGGACGACACTTGCTTTATTTTATTTTTTAGTGTTAGGCATTAGCTTCTATCTTTGCTTCTATCCAATCGATTATTATGATGATAATTCAAATATTTTGCCTTTTTTTTTGTTTTTTTTTCGCCTTCTCTTTAGAATGCCAAATATGAGGAACATACAAGGAAATTGTCCAATCAGATTGTACGTTTGAATGATAAAATATTGGAACAACAGAAGCAGCATGCTATACTTAGTACCAAATTGCGGCATTTGGAGTCAACAAATTGCATTTCGACCGCAACATCAAGAACACCATCTCTTAATGGCGGCGAGTCATCTGGTGTTGGAACAGCAAATGATGATTGGCAACCATTTAAGCGACCGAATAGTATACCATCTGCAAATCTGGGCACAAATTTAGCCATGGAAGATGAGGAAGGGGAGGTGTTTAATAATACGTATTTAACGGATTTGAAATTGGGACGTGTTCCTGATACAATGATGACGTAAGTTAAAAAAAAATATATATACATATATATATAAAGATGCTTTATCAATTAATAATATGATTGTATGTGTATATTTATTTGGTGCTAATTTATTGTTATTTTCTTTTATTGTTGATAGTGCCGAGGAGTTACAATATCGGAATTCATTGCAGCCGCCACATTTGAAGAGCACATATGCAGCTCAATATGATTTGGGTGGCATTCCGGATGATGATCTTAGAGTAAGCAACAACAGAAATGAAGCAGCAACCACCACCACATTATATGGATATAGCAGTAGCAGTAGTAGCAGCAGTAACAACAATAACAACAATAGCAAGGAACAACAACAGAAATTATCGCAAAAATATAAAGACAGAGATACAACCCCTCAATCAGCTAAAAGGAGTGGAAGGGAACGTTTCTGGCCCAATAGACGTAGACGATTATAAAAATATCCTTATGTATATATATGTGAATGAATGATAAGAAATATTTTAAAATACTTTCACACACACACACAACGCATTCATACATAGAATACTATGACACGCAGATTTTACGGAGTTTTCTATTTTGTTGCTGTGTCCCGTGTTATTGTTGTTTATTGTTGTCTCTGTCAAATTTTGTTTTTAATAACTAATAATTGCCTATTGTTGTGTGTATAATTTAAATTGTTATTTTAGATTAATGTTGTTTTGCTAATCACATTTGCTCTCTCTCTCTCTCTCTCTCTCTCTCTCTCTCTCTCTCTCTGTCTCTATCTCTATATTTATATTTATTTTGTATGTGGTATTTCTATGTTTTGGTGTGTTATATTTTTATCATATTTTAGGATGGTCCACATAGTTGCAGCCTGGATGATAGCATGAGCGCCTTATTAAGTACTACGGGCGCCAGTACTGGTGCACGTAAAAAAACGATGGGAACCCATTATAAACGTCCTGGCCCACCAACACCAAGTAAAAATGGCGGACGTTTATCATTTGGCAGTTCGGAGCCACCACGGGAAATTTTAAGAGAACAATGCGATAATACCGGGACCGGAACATCCAAGACACCGGCACGTTTTAAGATCTTCTCCTCACGTTTTAGCATTGGAAGCAGCAGTAATAATAGCGGCCTGCCACGTGATGAGGTGAGTACTACTACGAGACGAGGAATAGACACGATATATATATAGCTTAGAAATTTGTGTTCCGTTCTGTATTCGTGTGTGTTTTAGTTGTTAGTGTGGGTTGGTTGGAAAAAAGTTACAACACTATGCAATTGCTATGTCCGGGGACAGAGAATGGGACATTATTTAGTTGTGTAATTTTATTTCCATTTGTTTTTAGGATTTTGTGAGCATTTTTGTTTTTAGTTTGATCAGTGTGTTGTTGTTGTTATTGTTGTTGTTGTTGTTGTCCCTTGTGCAATTTGTTGATTGATTTGTGCTGGAAATGATTTGATGACATTTTCCACCATCATCACCTACCTGTCCATTGCCTTTTTCACTTTAGCCACCACGACGTAAGGGTCAAAATCTTTTGACCGGCTTACATCGTCGTAAACTGCAATTACGTGCAATGGCCGATGGCATGCGTACATCAACTCCACGTAAAAGTCGATCCTATTATGATCAGCGGCGTCTGTTTTCAGTCAGTGATGCGATGTCCGAAGCAGATATCAATGAGAAGTCTGCTGGTCGACTAGATCTGGTTGAGAAACAAACAGAACAAGATGAAGAAGAAGAAGAAGAGGAGGTGGAGGTGGAGGAGGAGGAGGAGAGTGCAACGCCACATTTATCGAATGGAGCCTTATTGGCAATTACAAAAGGAGTTAGCAGACGTTTAAGTACAAATCGTCGCTGCTCTGTGACAACCAGTTCGGGTAGTAGTGGTGGCCACCACGTTGTGGGCATTATCAATAATTGTCAAAGAAGGCGTAAAGTACGCATGGGTAATGCTGGTGGTGGGGGGCGTGTCTCTCTATATCTACATGGCAATATATTTGCCAAGACTGGATCAAATTGTAAAAGATTTGCATCCGCTAATATCTCCGGTCAACGTCAGCAGCAACGTAAAAAGATAAGGCAACAGCGTTTGGGCTGCTTCGATCGGGCCAGACAATTAAGTCCAATTAATGCCACATATAATATCGAAAATGTAGAAGAAATCAAGAGTTTATCGCCCGATAATAATAACTATAGCTTACATAATCGGAATGATAGAAAAGAGTTAATGATGCGTCTGGGTAATACGGTTATCGTTGAGAGGCAACAAATGAAATCGAATGGAATTGATATCGAATCAAAATTAGCATCAACTATCAATGTGGCAGCAGCCACTTTTAATATAAAGGACTCGTGTCAGCAGACATCGTTAGGTGAAACTACAGAACAATTACAAAAGCAATTTGAGGATGAACATTTGGGTCTCTGTTCTTTTTGGCTCACAACGAATATTGGCAATGTCGGTAATGATGATGAAAATGATAATGATAATGATGATGATGATGATGGTGTTGGTGATGGTGATAATGATAACAATCATAACTATCATTTTGAACAAATTTGCAGAGATACAGCTTCCTCAGCCCCCTTCCATCTGGAGCCTCTTCACTACAAGGATATGGATAATGAAGTGGAGCAGGTGCAACAACAGGTGGAAGTTGGGCTGGGGAAGCTGGAATCAGAGTTAGATATTGATATCAATTCACAACATACAATATCTGGCATAACAAATGCCAGTTGTGCCACAAATATGACCAGCGCATCATCACACAAATCATGCACCATTTATTCGCTGGGTAATGTTCAAACGCATCGTTTGCCGCACATCAGTATCAATCATGTGCAACATTTAACAACTGTTGGTGGTGGTGGTACAAAGGAGCAGGAATCGCATCGACAATATTATCGAATTGGATCAAAAAATAGTATAACCCTATTCGAATTATTCCAAATGTTTGGTTTACTCAATTTTACTGGCCATTTGATAATCACACTGATCCTATCGTTTATAATACTATTATATTGCTGGACCAAGTAGAGAGAGAGAGAGCGAGAGAGAGAGAGAGGGAGATCAGGAAGAGGATGTACCTATTAAAATTAAATTAATATAAAAATTCAATTCTAATCTATTGTCAATTTGTTTTTTTTTGTGTTTTTCTTTTTTTTTTTTTTGCTTTGTTGCTTTGTTTTTCCCTGTTTCCCCATTCAATTACAGAATTCACCGCCCAAGCGACGCCTTAGCAACATGTTCAAGCGCAAGTGAACGGAAACGAAAGGATGGATGTGGGGGGTTAGTGCGGGGGTGTCGCATAATGAACATTTTTTGTACAGTAACGTTTAGTTATTTTATGTTAAGTATGAATTTATTATTATTAATAATATTTGTCAAAACATTTATGTTTGAGAATTTGTGAACAAAAAAAGAGAAAAAAAAAAACCAAAAATGAAAATGAAATGAAAAATAATATTAAATTTACTTGTATAAATGTGAAAATTCTAAAGAAATTTGATATTCGATATAAATATATACATATATAATGATGTGTATATATATAATAAACCTATCTATATTGCATTCCAAGTATGTATTGTATATAGGCCAATTCAAGCGATACGATTGCCTAAGAGAAAAACTAATACGTTGTGCAACAATAAATCTATATGCATATATACTAAATAAATTAATTTACACATACAAAAATAATGTAAATACGATCTTAAACTATATATCTAACATATATACATATATATATATATATATATATATATACACAGAGAGGCGCAGAGTATATAGATATATATGTACATATATAGAATTATGTTGAAATCAAATTTATCAATGCTTTACTTTTTTGGGGGGCGGGAGTCCAACATGAAAAGATTATTATTTAGTTTAATGAAGCATATACGTATGTATGTATGTATGTGAACCTGATCGGAGCAAGGTGAACAGGAGGCTCGCTTGCTTGACCAAACTAAAACATCCAATGATCCGGCTATCTCAATTTCATACCAACTGAAATTTTTATTTTTTTTTTAATGTTGTTTTTCTCTTATTTTTTTTTTTTTTTTTTTATTTATTGTTTTTTGTTATGGTGCAATGGCGCGAGGCTAAATGATACAAAAATATTTTTGTTTATCGCCAATCGTTGCAATGCCAACAACAACAACCAACAGCAACATCAACAATAACAAAAACTCTGAGGGAGGAATAACCGGAAGACCCAGACCCAGACCCAGTGGCCAGCTTCGTCACCGGTTAAACGGTGTATCGGGGCCCGTGAAATAGTTACCAGCATCAAGCCGGTTGGTGGATTCTCTACTCCTCATCGTTCTCATCGTTTAATTTTTTTTCCCTTCACTGTGCGCCAGTTGTACTCGAGTAGGAGCGCGTGCGAATATATTTTTGTGACGCAGTGCATCCAATTAATTGCGCTTGTGACTAGGCAATATATATATATACGGATCATCGATTGTTATCATATGCATATTCATTTATTTGGTTAATTATCTGGTTTTTCATCATTTGCAATTACGTGTGGAATATTGAATGAATGAATGTGAGAATCTTTTTTTTTTTTTTTTTGACCAGATGTTGGAATTTGTTCATATGTTGTAATAATGATGATGAAGCATAGTATCTCCGATTCCATTTACTACTACTTTCATTGTGATCCAAGGACTTGAAAATTTCACTCAACCTGATCATGTCATGGAATATGAGTTGAGACTTATAAATATATATGATGTATATATACATATTGTTACATACTTTGAAATCATGCATATAACTCAGGATTTTAGGCGATTTAGTTAAGCCTTTTAAAAAGAATTAAAAAAATAATAAAATATAATAAATATTGTTTCATTTTTAGAAATTTCAATTTTAAAGCGAAATGGTAAGTATTGATCAGGATCATTGTTATATAAAATAAAGAATTTTGAAAGAGATATATAGTGATTGAGTGTGTGGGAGAAAGGAGGAGAGGGGGAGGTATAAGGGGATATGATTGTTATTGTCTAAGACGTTATAGACAACTTTTAAGTATTTAAACGAAGCTGTTGTTGTTTATCATATTAAAATCTGGTTATGAATATATATATATATATACATATATATGTTTATAGTTAGTTACTTTCGTCTCGTTGTCGGCGAGTATTCAAATCAGAGTTAGTCTCGAAATGTTGTTGCTGTTCGATTGAAACCAAAGCCAGGCGCGTGCTAAATATATGTGTGTGTGTGTGTGCGTGTGTGCCATATACTGGACACCTATATATTGAATATATATACGTATGTATATACATACATATACATATACATACATCGGTCAACCAAGCGACAAGCCAAAGTCAGAGCTCAGACCCAGAGCTAGCAGAGCCGATAAAAGCCCCAAGAGATCAGTAATGTAGATCAGTTTAATTCAGAATTCGCAAAAAAAGACTTTGGCAAGAGGTGTTTTTTTTTTATTTTAAATTTATATATATATATATATATATTAAGATATCACTATAACCACTATTGAACGCGATCTTTATTGCCCACCGTTAAGCACTCACATATCTAATGCTGGTCTGGAACGATAAGCAGGATAATAATTTTACCTTCATTTGAGCCATATTTTCAACTATAGTCCGGACCGATTCATTGTTTTAATTGTTGCCAACAATAAAATTTTACTTTTTTTTTTCTTCAAATATATATATATATATTTGTATATATATATATATATAATTACCATTATTGGTTTTTATTTGTTGAGTGATTTTGATTGCGGATACGGATTGCCTCTGGTGATAATGCCAAGCAGCGTTGCCAACGAAGGCTTCAAATATCAGACCAGTCGTAGTGATTCAACTGAATTGCCGGCAAATCGTCATTTGTCCAATGGGAGCACTAATAGCCCACCGCCCGATGTGGTGGATGAGGCACAATACCAATTGATTGAATCTGAATCTAAAGCAATAATATCTGATAAAATACATCGCAATGGCTGGCAAATTCAGGGTTCCAAATTATCTCTCAATACGCATAATCGGATAAGGAATATTGTGGAAGCGTTGAAAATAAAACCGAATCCAGCTAAACCCATGATACCGTTATCCATTGGTGAGTTCATTTTCGAAAAAAAAAGCAAAAAAAATTATGAAAAATTTTCCAATTTACTTAGACGATATATATTGAGTGACAATATTACATAATAATCTCTTTATCTTAATTAAACCGATTTAGAAACATATAACTTAGAAATGTTCAAGAAACTTATATGGCGGGATCTAAGGGATCATTTTCTAAAGATCAAAATGTTTTCAAAATATATATAGAAAATATATTACTTAAAAAAATATTACTAAAAAAAGCTACAATAATCTGTTATATAAAGATTTAAAACGAAAAAAAAATTGGAATAAAAATAAATTACTGGTTTTAAAATGGATCTAAAATTGGATTTAATTCTGATTGGAATTTATTTTAGAGATGCTTTTAATTAAAACCAAAATCTTCTTTAGATGTTTTTTTTTTTTTTTTATCAAATTTTTGCTGTTTTTCCCCCTTCTTCCTTTCTTTTAATTTTATTTTAAATCAACTAATTTGCGTAAATTGAAGTGAAACTTGATTGGTTACATGAATCGAATTCCATTTCGTTGCCCCGTTTCGTTCCAGTTTCATATACATGGATATATGAATATATATATATATATATATATATATATATACATATATATTTATATATATATATATACATACACATATGTGTATCGCATTCATGATCCAACATACTTGTACACACCCACAAAATTGAACCAATCAGCGATCGATACTAAAACTGATGCCAAGATTCCCGCTTTATTCGCATGTTGATCGAGTTCATATGAACTGGCTCATTCGTCTGATCTTGCCAACTCGTGGAGTAAACAGATGAATATGCATTATTTTTTATTTCGTTGATTTCTATTTTTGAAATTAATTTATACATATAACTCGATGTTATTCTCGTTCTCGATCGGTGTTGTTATTATGAATATAATTTTTCGTCATCATTTGCATAAAATGTAGTTCCACCTGTTTTTTGCTTTTTTTTTCTGTTTTTTGTTTTTGTATTTTGGGAACGAGTGAATCGATTGATCTCAGTTAGATATTGTATGTGGATATGTATGTAGTATGTACTCCACTTGTTGATGAAATTTCTTACGGATGCTAATCCCATGCATTTTATTATCGCATGATGGAAATTTTTCGACGATTAATACGATTAAATTGTCTTCCGTTTAATAGGTGATCCCACAACATTTGGCAATCTGAAAGCCGCCGATGAGACTATGAAAGCTGTATTGCATTCATTGGAGAGTGGTAAATATAATGGTTATGCTCATACTCAGGGACATGAGGATTCACGAAGGGCAGTTGCGAAATATAGTGCCCATCAGCGTCCAGATGGTGAGATCGAACCGAATGATGTTATTCTATGCAGTGGCTGCTCATCGGCATTAGAATATTGCATATTGGCATTGGCCGATCGTGGACAAAATGTTTTAATACCACGACCCGGTTTTTGTTTATACAATACATTGGCTGAGGGCTTAAATATTGAAGTGCGTCACTATGATCTGTTGCCGGAGCAGCAATGGCGGGCCGATCTTGTCCAGCTAGAGAGTTTAATTGATGAAAATACAGCGGCATTGCTTATTAACAATCCAAGTAATCCCTGTGGCAGTGTATACGATGAGAAACATTTGCGGCAATTAATTGATATTTGCGAACGTCACTATTTACCAATTATAGCTGATGAGGTTAGTTATATCTTAATATAGTATTTGATAAACAAAAAATAATACAAATTTTCTTTTATAGATTTATGAACATTTCGTATTTCCGGGCTCACGACATTTTGCCATCAGCAGTTTGACCCAAGAGGTACCTGTCCTTTCTTGTGGTGGGTTAACAAAACGTTTTCTAGTTCCCGGTTGGCGTATGGGATGGATTATAGTCCATGATCGTCAGCAAAGATTGGGCACCGCTCTCAATGGTCTGAAGAATATGTGTGGTCGTATTTTAGGTTCCAATACAATAATACAGGGTGCTCTGCCCGAAATATTGACCAAAACACCGCAAAGTTATTTTGATAGTGTTATCGATGTACTTTATGTAAGTACAGGACTGAAGGATTAAAATGGAATTAAATTTCTAAAAGATCTCATTTGCCTCTCCGTTCATCTTTCGTTTTTAGGCCAATGCCAAACTGGCTTATAAGATGTTAAAACAGGTTCGCGGTCTAAATCCGGTGATGCCCAATGGAGCAATGTATATGATGATTGGTGTTCTAATTGAACATTTTCCAACTTTTAAAGATGATGTACATTTTGTACAGGAACTGGTCAATGAGCAGAGTGTCTTCTGTTTACCTGGCAGCTGTTTTGAGATTGCTGGCTATGTGAGAATTGTTCTAACTGTCCCCGGCGCCATGATCGAGGAGGCATGCATACGGATAACTGAATTTTGTGAACGTCATTATAAGAAAGATGTGGATGCCAATAATCATGGCAGGATCATTGAACATGGCTTATTGTTGGATGATGATCAAGATGCCACATACTGATTAAAATTATTCAAATTTTTGAGTTATACATTTTATTAGATCATCTAAGCTACAATTGTGTTGTTCAATTAACTATGTATATATATATATATATATATTTATATAAATATATGTATATATATACGATATATATTCAATATAAGAAGTATTGTCTTGACAAAAATTGTTGAAAAATCTATATATAGACGGATAGACATAGAGTTAGCGAGAAAGATAGAGCTATATATGTGAATATATATATACATATATATATATATATATATATACATGTATATATATAAACTATGTGAGCAATTTGGATCTGTGAAAGTGTGATAATGACAGAGTTATATATATAAAGTAATCGACTATTAACCCTACATATGATGTGGATGCATTTTCTTTTCCATCTCAATTTCAACTCTGGCCTCATCTATACTGGCCACAGTCGGAAGACCACCGGGCCAATGCAATAATTCTTGCTCATGTTCCATTATCATATTAGCCTCAGCTAAATTTTGAAATATTCAAAAATAATAATAATAATAATAAGTATGTATTTATTTACTTAGTTGTAAAATTAGATCTTACCTTGAATCCGATGCAGTTTACTGCCATAGGCCCAATCTGTATAATAGCCCATGACAAAGGTCAATGGTAATAATGGCACCAATGCCGATACCCTTTTTATTTTCTGATAATGACTGGCACAGCCATAGACAGCACTTAAATAGAAACCACCTAGCCAATAGAAGAGCTCTCTATGCTTGGCAATGGCCAATGCCTGGTCACGTTGTTTCATCTGATAGTGCATCTGTATCCAACGTTCCATCTACAGTTATAGAGTATAATTTTTTGGTTTTTTTTTTATTCTCTATAATTATAAGTATGTACATATTGTCTGAACTTATATAAATAATGGAAGAAATTTACCTTTAATTCTTGGCACTTTCGATAGACGGGATCATCATGTTCGGGAAAGCCACTGCCCGATGAGTTCTTACACGAGGCTGTGGCGCCCATTTTAATTTAGATATATTCCTTACTTAAATATGTGTATATATAGAATGTATCAACAAATTTTTGATCAATTTTAATGGTCGACAATTTTGTCCAACAATTGTCATCTGGTCTGGCTCTTTGTCATCGACCCAGGTTCTCTCTCTCTCTCTCTCTTAGTTAATGCGCAGGCGCTGGATTTTCCTTTTTGGTGTTTTTTTTTTTTTTTTTGACAGGAGTAAAACTCACAACAGAGGACAAACTGTCAGGACAGTTGCCATAGTTGGCTGACTGACTGTGGCACTGCCTTTACCCTTGCCGTTTGCCTTTTGCCGCGATTAGTACAAAAAAAAAAAAAACACCAAAAAAAAAAAAAAAGGATACCCTCAACATACATTTAGAAAAGAAATTCCAACTAGGCCTTTTGTACCAACAAACAATGAAAGAATAAAAATAAAAAAAGAGGATACAAAAAAAAAAAGAAAAAGTCTAATTTAAAGTTTAATTGTTGTTAAAATTGTTGCTTATTGTTAATGTTATTTGTTAATTGAAACATAAAGTTAACAATTGTGGGGAGGCTTCTCATTAATGTGGCCTTTGTTATAGAAATATAAAATTGCATTTTCTCCAAACTCCCCACCCCACGACTCATCTCTTCCACTCCGCATCGAAAGGAGAAATGTGAGTAATCAAAGTGAAAATATTGTGTAGGTATATAAAATAAATATATAAATTAATTAATACAATAATATTATATATGTACATTGATTTCTGTCAATGTGTATTCAGTATACATATGTATATGTATATAAACACAAGTGGGGTCATTTTTTCCCCACTTTTTTTTGGGGGTTGCAAATGAAATATAGTACATACGTATGTGTGTGTGTGTGTGTGTGTGTGTGTGTTAGTATGAAAGGTGGTGGTGTGTGTGTGTGTGTGTGTGTGTGTGTGTGTAGTATGAAAGGTGGTGGTGTGTGTGTGTGTGTGTGTGTGTGTCTGGGTCTGGGTCTGTGTCTGAGTCTGAGCCTTCCGTCACTCATTCACGTCAAACACTCTCTCTCTCATCTCCACTTGAGTTCACTTGGGGCAGCTGTTTGAAATTGTCATGTAAATATTGATAATATACAATTTAAGACATAAATTAAGAATATTTATGGTTCATATATAGCATATATATGTATGCATGTATATATGTATACAGTTAATAGATCCGTATTCCAATCAGAAGGGAACTTATGTATAAGTAGTTCTACTTCTGTTTAAATATTTAGTTAGATTATAAGTATATATATGCATATATATATATGTATAGTATATGGAATTTTCGATTTTCTTTGGCAGCAAAAAAAAACTAAGAAGAAAATTCATCACATAGCGGCCCAGGAGCAGGATGCACTATATGATTGATGATTGACCGCTTACAGATTCGTCGCTTGGGTGCAGCTGCTAGAAACAAACGCACAGGAGGCAGTGGTGGTGGTGGTGGTGTTGGTGTTGGTGGTGGTGTTGGTGGTGGTGGTGGTGGTGGTGGCGGCGGTGGTGTTGGTGGTGGTGGTAGTGGCAACGGCAGCGGTAGCTTTCATTCTCATACACCGCATTCCGCCAGTGGCATCAATACGCCGGCCACGGCCAGTACCAGTTCCTCCAGTGGCAACAGTTTGACGCCACAACAGCAACAGCATCACCCACATCCCCATTTACACACACATCCCCATACGCATAGTCACGTACAGCATTCGTCGGTACATCAGGTGCAGCATCAACATCATCCTCATCAGCATCCGCATCAGGGGCATCAACATCAGCACACATCATCACATCACCATCAGCGGACTTCGCAGACACCGCAAGCCTTTAGCTTCAATCCATCGCCAGGTAGTAGTCCTGGTAACGGATTGGAAACAGCACCACGCCAGAATGTGGTCAGTGCGCTAAACAGTCCCATTGTGAACTCGGCCAGCAGCACAGGAATGCAACAGCAGCAGCAGCAGGTCGGAGGTGGTACATCGACGGCATCGGCTGCGGGTGGTGGCTCCACAAATGTTTTCAATAATGGAGCGGGTACAACAACCGGTGGATTGGGTACAGGTGTCGGTGTCGGTGTCGGTGTGGGTGGAGGCGGTCTCAATTTACTTGGCGGCATTGGCGGTTTGGGCGGCATGGGTGGTGGTGCAGCAGCTGCTGCCGGTATGGGCATTTGTGGTGGCATTAGCAGTACAGTGGGTAGTGCTGCTATTACCGGAGTGCCACCCATTGGCCTGGGCATTGCCACTGGCATTGGCAATAAAATTATGCTTGGACGCAAACAAAGTCTCAAAGGCGGTGAACCCTTCCTTGCCGATTATGGACCAGAGGAATCTCTCAATGAGAGTGCCGATATTGAATGGGTGAATAAACTCTGGGTACGTCGCCTAATGCGTATGTGTGCCCTAATATCGTTAACATCCGTTTCACTCAATACGCCAAAAACATTCGAACGATATCCGGCATTACAATATATAACCTTCGTTTCGGATACGGCTGTTACGTTACTTTTTACGGCGGAAATGATTGCCAAAATGCATATACGTGGAGTTTTGCATGTGAGTAATGAACGAAATGAAGATTATTCCATTCGTTTAATATTAACATTCGATTTATTTAACATTAGGGTGAGGTGCCTTATCTGAAGGATCATTGGTGCCAATTTGATGCTTCTATGGTTAGTTTTTTGTGGGTATCAATTATATTACAAATATTTGAGGTTCTCGAGATAGTGGCAAAGTAAGTGCGATATCCTTTGTGAATATTTTTTTATTTTTAATTTTTATTTTTATATTTATTCCATAGATTCTCGTATCTGTCCATTATGCGTGCACCACGCCCCCTTATTATGATACGCTTCCTTCGAGTCTTCCTGAAATTTAGCATGCCAAAAAGTCGCATTAATCAAATTTTCAAGTATGTAAAATAATACCTATATCATAATCATTCGAAATAGTTTTAAATATTCGATTTCTATATTATATCCACAGACGATCAAGTCAACAAATCTACAATGTGACATTATTCTTCCTCTTCTTTATGTCACTCTACGGATTGCTGGGAGTTCAATTTTTTGGTGAACTAAAGAATCATTGTGTGATGAACAATACGGAATATGATGTATTGGGAAGACCGTGAGTTGTCCATTTATTTGGCTCATTCTTTAGTTTCAACATTCATTATAATTTTTTTTTGTTTTTTTTTTTTTGATTTTAGTGTACTGACAATTAACTCTTTGGCCATACCGGATACATTCTGTTCAATGGATCCCGATTCGGGTTATCAATGTTCACCCGGAATGCGTTGTATGAAAATGGATTTTCTTAGCAGTTATGTTATTGGATTTAATGGTTTTGAGGATATTGCAACAAGCATATTTACGGTATATCAGGCAGCATCACAAGAGGGATGGGTATTCATAATGTATCGTGCCATTGATTCGTTACCAGCATGGCGTGCAGCATTCTATTTTAGTACCATGATCTTCTTTCTAGCCTGGCTAGTTAAAAATGTTTTCATTGCGGTAATAACGGAAACATTCAATGAGATCCGTGTACAGTTCCAACAAATGTGGGGAGCACGTGGACATATACAAAAGACGGCTGCATCACAGATATTGAGTGGCAACGATTCCGGATGGCGTTTAGTTACAATCGATGATAATAAACATGGAGGATTGGCACCAGAGACATGTCATGCCATTCTAAGATCACCATATTTTCGTATGTTGGTAATGACAGTGATATTGGCCAATGGAATTGTAACAGCCACAATGGCATTTAAGCACGATGGTAGACCACGTCATGTATTTTATGAAAGATATTATTATATTGAGGTCGTATTTACATGCCTATTGGATTTGGAGACACTATTCAAGATCTATTGTTTGGGTTGGCGTGGCTATTATAAACATTCGATACATAAATTTGAATTGCTATTGGCAGCTGGTACCACATTGCATATAGTTCCCATGTTTTATCTATCCGGTTTAACATATTTTCAAGTTTTGCGAGTTGTTCGATTGATAAAGGCATCGCCAATGTTGGAAGGATTCGTATATAAGATCTTTGGACCGGGTAAAAAGCTAGGATCTTTAATTATCTTTACCATGTGCTTGCTAATCATCAGTTCGAGCATTTCAATGCAATTATTTTGCTTTCTATGTGATTTTACGAAATTCGAATCGTTTCCGGAAGCCTTTATGAGCATGTTTCAGATCCTTACCCAGGAAGCCTGGGTGGAGGTTATGGATGAGACAATGATACGTACTAGCAAAACATTGACACCATTGGTGGCCGTTTATTTTATCCTCTACCATTTGTTTGTCACATTGATTGTGCTCAGTCTTTTCGTGGCTGTCATTTTGGATAATTTGGAATTGGATGAGGATATTAAAAAGTTAAAACAGCTTAAATTTCGTGAACAGAGCGCTGAAATTAAAGAGACCCTACCGTTTCGTTTACGAATTTTTGAAAAATTTCCCGATTCACCGCAAATGACAATACTCCATCGTATACCGAATGATTTTATGTTGCCCAAGGTGCGTGAAAGTTTTATGAAACATTTTGTTATTGAACTGGAAATCGAGGATCCATCGTTGGTGGAGAATTGTAAAAGACCCATGTCCGAATGTTGGGAATCGAATGTTGTATTCCGTAAACAGAAACCCGTACGTATAATGAATAAAACGGCAAAAGTACGTGCAGCTGGTAGTAGTCTTCGTAAATTAGCCATAACACATATTATCAAGTGAGTAACTATAACATAGTATATATATATATCTATCTAAAGATCTATAATTATAATCCTAATAGTGATAGCAACAATCAGCGTTTAATGTTGGGTGATTCAGCAATGTTACCTGTGGTGGGTACTAAAGGTGGCGGTGGACTTAAATCTCAGGGAACTATTACCCATTCGAAACCATGGCGTGTGGATCAAAAGAAGTAAGTAATTGGATTTATTCCAATCCATTTGATGTGTGTACGCTACCAATTTACAGATTTGGTTCACGCTCCATTCGTCGCAGTGTTCGATCCGGTTCCATTAAGCTAAAACAGACGTATGAACATCTTATGGAGAATGGTGATATTGCTGCAGCGCCAAGAGCAAATTCGGGTCGGGCCAGGCCACATGATTTGGACATTAAATTGTTGCAGGCAAAGCGACAGCAGGCAGAGATGCGTCGTAATCAGCGGGAAGAGGATTTACGTGAAAATCATCCCTTCTTTGATACACCATTATTCCTAGTGCCACGCGAGAGTCGTTTTCGTAAGATTTGTCAAAAGATTGTCCATGCTCGCTATGATGCCAGATTAAAGGATCCATTAACTGGCAAGGAACGTAAAGTTCAATACAAGAGTCTCCAGTAAGTAAAATACTTGTAATTATCTAAAATATGAAATATGTAATTAAATTCATAATTATTTTTTTTAGTAACTTTCTGGGTCTGGTAACATATTTGGATTGGGTAATGATATTTGCCACCACACTATCCTGCATATCCATGATGTTTGAGACGCCCACATATCGTGTTATGAATCATCCAACATTACAAATAGCCGAATATGGTTTTGTCATATTTATGAGTTTAGAGTTGGCACTTAAAATTCTGGCAGATGGTTTATTTTTTACACCCAAGGCATATATTAAGGATGTTGCTGCCGCTTTGGATGTATTCATTTATGTTGTATCCACATCATTTTTATGCTGGATGCCCTTAAATATACCAACCAGTTCGGCTGCCCAACTATTAATGATATTGAGATGTGTACGGCCATTGAGAATATTTACATTGGTACCGCATATGCGTAAAGTGGTTTATGAATTATGTCGTGGCTTTAAAGAGATCCTTTTGGTATCCACATTGCTTATCCTGCTCATGTTCATATTTGCCAGCTATGGTGTTCAATTGTATGGGGGTCGTTTGGCACGTTGTAATGATCCAACGATTGGAAGGCGTGAGGATTGTGTTGGTGTTTTTATGCGTCGTGTTTTTGTTACGAAAATGAAATTAACACCGGGTGTGGATGAATCATATCCGGCTATGTTGGTGCCACGTGTTTGGGCCAATCCCAGACGATTTAATTTTGATAATATTGGTGATGCCATGTTAACACTTTTCGAGGTATTATCATTCAAGGGTTGGTTAGATGTGCGTGATGTATTAATTAAGGCTGTCGGTCCGGTAAGTACTATTATTAATATCATTCAAATTCATTTGATTTGATTAATATACTAATTAAAATTGTTTTCTTTTTTTTATTATCCAACAGATCCATGCAATTTACATACATATATACATATTTTTGGGCTGTATGATCGGATTAACATTATTTGTGGGCGTTGTGATTGCCAATTATTCAGAAAATAAGGGTACAGCATTATTAACTGTCGATCAGCGTCGTTGGTGTGATCTAAAGAAGCGTCTGAAAATTGCCCAACCATTGCATTTACCACCACGACCCGATGGACGAAAAATCAGAGCCTTCACCTATGATATTACCCAGCATATAATCTTTAAACGTGTCATTGCCGTTGTGGTATTGATCAATAGTATGCTACTATCAATAACGGTGGGTTTTTTATTTCACAAAGAAAAAAAAAAAAAAAAAAAAAAATTAAAAAAACGAGTGAGTTATGTATATATATATAGCTAGAACTAATCAATTCCTCTGCAGTGGATCAAGGGTGAGGTGCACACGGAACGTTTGGTGATTGTCAGTGCGGTGTTGACCTTTGTGTTTGTGGTTGAGGTGGTGATGAAGAATATTGCCTTTACGCCCCGCGGTTACTGGCAATCGAGGCGAAATCGTTACGACCTTCTGGTCACCGTAGCCGGAGTCATTTGGATCATTCTGCAGACCATACTGAGGGTAGGTTTCAGTTTTAAATTAGTTTTAAATTAGTTTCGCATTTTTCTTTTTTTTTTTTTTTTTTGGTTTTGATTTAAACCCCCCCAAAAATATCCCAACCATCCCCATCCATCTCACCCTCCCGCATATAATTTAGACATTTTAATCAATATCAATTCATATTCAATCTATGTATGTATGTTGTGTTTGTTTAAATATAAAATATATATATATATATATATATATATTTCATATATATGATTTATATATAATAATACTTGGTCTGGCAGAACGATTTGTCCTACTTCTTTGGCTTCATGGTGGTCATCTTGCGTTTCTTCACCATTACCGGCAAGCACACCACACTCAAGATGCTTATGCTGACAGTGGGCGTGTCTGTGTGCAAATCATTCTTCATTATCTTTGGCATGTTTCTGCTCGTCTTCTTCTATGCACTGGCGGGAACCATATTGTTTGGTGAGCTTTTTATTTGAGGGAATTGGGAATACTTAATCCTCAAACTCTCTCTCACACACACACACACGCACACACACACACACACACACACACGCAACACACACACACACACGTTCTCTTCCTCTCTCTCTCTCTCTCTCTCTTGCTCTCTCTGTGTATCTATCTCACTCATATTCAATTATTTATTTTCTCATTTGGCATCAGGGACTGTCAAATATGGCGAAGGTATTGGAAGACGTGCCAACTTTGGTTCACCTGTCACCGGAGTAGCCATGTTATTTCGCATCGTAACTGGCGAGGATTGGAATAAAATAATGCACGATTGTATGGTCCAGCCACCATATTGCACTCTTGGTGGCAACTATTGGGAAACGGATTGTGGCAACTTTACAGCGAGTCTTATCTACTTTTGTACCTTCTATGTGATAATAACATACATAGTGCTAAATCTTCTAGTGGGTGGGTGGCCAAAAATGCAATATATGTATATACATATATATATTTTTATATCCTGTACTCATAGGTTAAAAGGGTATATTAACAGGCAGAAGGAAAATTTTCCCACCCTATAAAGTATATATATTTTTGATCAACATCAATAGCCAAGTCGATATGACCATGTTCATATTTCCGTCCGTTGTCCGTCGGTCCGTATGAACACAAAGAGCTCGGAGACTATAAGAGCTAGAGCATCCAAATTTGGTGTCAACATTCGTCTAGTGTCTACGCAAATGAAGTTTGTTTCAAATCTTTTCACTTCCGCCCCCCGCAGAAACTATAACTGGAGCTATCATATTCTTTTTTGGTACACTCAATTATATAGCCAACACTTACCATTTGTCCAAATTTCATTGAAATTGGTTAATAATTATCGGAGATATAGGTATATATGTTTTGCACTGAAATGCCTTGGGCAGCAGCAACTGAAATGTGTGAGCGAGATATCGTTCACTGCTAGGAGTAAGCGAGAAAGCATGCGTTTGCTGCTTCGGAGAATTTTATAGTGGGGATTTGGAAAGAATCTAATTTTATTAAATATTTTTTTGGTACAGGGTATACTCCAAGTCGGCAGCTACGACTTGCTTACTTCATTTTATTATCTTTCAGTTATAGGAATGCAACCAAAATGATTCTTATAATCAGCTAATCGGTTTTTTTTACTACGATCCGAAAAATAAGAGTTTCGTCAATTGGTTTAGATCAATAAAAAAGGGTTATTTTTTACCCCATAATCCGTATATATATTATACACGTGCTTAACGATTAAAAGATTACAGTCCAAATATATATATGTTCCTATATAATTTCCCAAAAATAATCCCTCTATTGGGCTTAAACCTATCTTAGGCGGACGATTTTTCGTCTATCGTCATTTTATAATTAATAACTAAAATAATTAAATCATAGCTTATGAAGCATATGTATTCCCGATTAAGTTATTCAAATAATATACAAAAAGTTTAAATTTTATTTAAAAACATATAATTTAATTTCAATTATATATTTTGATCCCATATAATTTGACAACCTTAATAGGGTAGAATAATTATAATGTTATCTGTTGCATACAAATAGTTCCTATATCATATGTATTTATATATGATCTTAGAATATATATACGTATGTATATATTTCTAATCTTTGACATTTTCAATGCATATTAATTTAATAAAATTTGATCTGTTTCATCCTATAGCTATTATCATGGAGAACTTTTCATTATTTTATTCAAACGAAGAGGATGCTCTACTATCGTATGCCGATATAAGAAATTTTCAAAATACATGGAATATTGTGGATATACATCAACGTGGAGTCATACCAGTGCGACGGGTTAAGTTCATTTTACGCTTGTTAAAGGGTCGTTTAGAGTGTGATCCGCAAAAGGATCGTCTGTTATTTAAGTATATGTGTTATGAGCTGGATAAGCTGCATAATGGTGAGGATGTCACATTCCATGATGTGATCAAGTGAGTATCCACTGCACTAGTTGTTCCGGTATTTAGTTAATGATAATTTATATTTATATTCTTTTTAGTATGCTTAGCTATCGATCTGTTGATATACGAAAGGCTTTGCAATTGGAAGAGCTATTGGCTCGAGAGGAATTTGAATATCTGGTGGAGGAGGAGGTGGCCAAAATGACCATACGTACTTGGTTAGAGGGTTGTCTTAAAAAGATTCGAGCACAAAATGCCAGCGTATGTACCTACATATATATATTATTATATTCTCATTTTGAAATCATAAAATTATTTGATGCCAATTTTAATAGAAACAACAAAACTCTTTAATTGCTGGATTAAGGGCCACCAATGAGCAGCCTGTAATGCGTCCAAATGTATCACAGGAGGATAAGGTGCCAAGTGGTGGTGGAGCTGTTGATAAATCAGCCATTAGTACAATAAGCGGTGCAGTGGCTGGCACTTGTCCACCCACTAGTGATGCCTTCTCACCGACATTCAGTTCAACGGAGAATGAAGATAAAGATGGTAGCAGCAGTGCTGCTGTTGTTGTCCTACCACATGCCCATGTACCAGATACTGCAATGGGATCATCACAGGCAGCTGCCGCAGCACGTCATGCCATTGCCGTGGGTAAACGGGCCTATGCTCTTAATCGTTCGGATTCGACTGGCAGTTCAGCGGGTCGCAAATTTCTGGCCCCCACTTCAAGTGATCCCCAACAGCGTTCGACTTTGAGCGATAAGGAACGATTGCATATTAGCAGTCAACAGAGGAAAAAGAACTCAATGACAACATTGCCCCATCAATTGGGTCAATTGGGTCAGCTGGGGGGTAAGCAGCAGCGTGATGGCAATAAATCGACCAATTTTTTTGCCCAATTAAATAGCGAGTTTGCTAGCCAGTTTCATTATCCGACAATAAATGCAGCCAATGCTGGTATACTCCACGGCGATCATCAGCATATGCATCATCATGGAGCCTTGGGTAGTCCATCGGCAATGATGAGCCAATTGATTGGCAGCAGTGGTAAACTATTACCCTTCAATAATCAGGCAAATGCTGTCTATGAGGTTCACGACTGGTGGCAGGAACAGGTCCTATGTACCCAGACAAGTGATGATGAAGTTTAACCGATATTTGGAAAGAAAATTGCATCTACTTGTAGCCTATAGACATAACATATATATATATATATATATATACATAGTTAACTGGTGGCCTAGATTTTAAATACACATTTAAATGTAAATATCGACTCATCAATATTGGGGCCGATCTGCCTAGAACACTGCATTATAATAGGGATCGTCTTAGCATCATGATTTTGTTGTTGTTTAACTGATCAGTTAGTAGGTTTGTTATAGCTTAAATATAAATATTTATATATACATATATATACATATATATGTATATGTATAGTGCAAATTTATGTGCCATGCTGATGGCGGCACCAATCACATAATACCTAGATACAATAACAAATTGCCAAAAGTGACACCAATCTAAAATAATATAATTTCATTTGCCAAAAACATTTGTATAACCACAATAGTAAAAAAAAACGTTTATACATATATAATGTCGATTCGATTCGTTTCGATTCTAGGTATAGCCAAAAAACAAAAAAAAAAAAATAAAGACAGAGATAATTATGTGAAAATTAAATGCAAAACTCAGCACAAATTATTGTTTAAACTTATAACTACATTAATATATTTAATTTTACTTGTAAGACAATTGCAATTACATGCAAAAAAGAAAAATGAAAAAAAAAAGTAATAAGTACAGAGTCGTAATAAAAAAATCGTTGAAATTGCAAAACGTTTTAAAAAAAACTTACAACGGGTGGGTGAACGTGTTAGGCCCTATTGGGACCCGTTGTCTGCTTAAAGCGCCAGCTTTAGACATGACGACGATAAATGGTTCAGTCTCGACGGCTTATGCAAGTGTCGTCAAGCCAGGCTTACGCGTGCCATGTTTGAGCATACGCATCCGTCTAATTTTAGGTGGAATGCAAATTCCCGCACAGACAAAAAAAAAAAAAAAAACAAAACCTGACCTAATGAACTCCTATAATGCCCGAAAATGTGATTACAATTCGTTTAAATACTAGGCCCAGTTTGGCTAATGAGACAGTATCGAGAGTGTCATTCAGCTGCACTGATCGACCCACTAAGGATACTTGGAAATTGGTAGCAACACGTTGACAAGATGCAACTGTTTGTTCTATGTCTGCTGGCAGCCAGTAGCGCCGCCTTTACTCTCTTTGGGCCACATATTCGGATTGTTCCAGGCCAACAACCCAATGAGATTGTTTTGCATTTCCGCAATCCTTGCAATAATAAAACAAGCTATACAACATTGCGACCACCTCCCCCACCCTGTAAGTATCATCCGACAACACCAGCTTGTGAGCATCGCGTCACTAGCCCAGTTCCGACCAAATGCGATCATGAAACGACTACGCAACGGGATTGCGGACACGAAACAACAACACCCAAAAACTGCGGACATCAGACGACCACTCCTCATAACTGTGGACATGAGACGACAACCCCCCACAACTGCGGCCATGAAACAACAACTCCTCACAACTGTGGTCATGAGACGACCTCCACTAAGGCAACAACTCCAAAAACAACATTCAAAACCACAATAAGTTCAACTCACAAGACCACGAAGTCAACAACTCCCAAATCTAGCGAGTCTACATCTCCAAAGACCACCAAGAGCACGACTCCGAAGTCAACAGAGTCTACAACTCACAAGACCACCGAGAAAACAACTCCGAAATCCACTGAGTCTACAACTCACAAGACCACTAAGTCAACAACTCACGAGACCACCGAGAAAACAACACCGAAATCCACCGAATCTACAACTCACAAGACCACTAAGTCAACAACTCCGAAATCCACTGAGTCTACAACTCACAAGACCACCAAGAGCACGACTCCGAAATCCACTGAGTCTACAACTCACAAAACCACTAAGTCAACAACTCACAAGACCACCGAGAAAACAACACCAAAATCCACTGAGTCTACAACTCAAAAGACCACTAAGAGCACGACTCCGAAATCCACTGAGTCTACAACTCACAAGACAACTAAGTCAACAACTCACAAGACCACCGAGAAAACAACACCGAAATCCACTGAGTCTACAACTCACAAGACCACCAAGAGCACGACTCCGAAATCCACTGAGTCTACAACTCACAAGACCACTAAGTCAACAACTCACAAGACCACCGAGAAAACAACACCGAAATCCACTGAGTCTACAACTCACAAGACCACCAAGAGCACGACTCCGAAATCCACTGAGTCTACAACTCACAAGACCACCGAGAAAACAACACCGAAATCCACTGAGTCTACAACTCACAAGACCACCAAGAGCACGACTCCGAAATCCACTGAGTCTACAACTCACAAGACCACTAAGTCAACAACTCACAAGACCACCGAGAAAACAACACTAAAATCCACTGAGTCTACAACTCACAAGACCACTAAGAGCACGACTCCGAAATCCACTGAGTCTACAACTCACAAGACAACTAAGTCAACAACTCACAAGACCACCGAGAAAACAACACCGAAATCCACTGAGTCTACAACTCACAAGACCACCAAGAGCACGACTCCGAAATCCACTGAGTCTACAACTCACAAGACCACTAAGTCAACAACTCACAAGACCACCGAGAAAACAACACCGAAATCCACTGAGTCTACAACTCACAAGACCACCAAGAGCACGACTCCGAAGTCAACAGAGTCTACAACTCACAAGACCACCGAGAAAACAACACGGAAGTCCACTGAGTCTACAACTCACAAGACCACCAAGAGCACGACTCCGAAATCCACTGAGTCTACAACGCACAAGACCACTAAGTCAACAACTCACAAGACCACCGAGAAAACAACACCGAAATCCACTGAGTCTACAACTCACAAGACCACCAAGAGCACGACTCCGAAATCCACTGAGTCTACAACTCACAAGACCACCAAGAGCACGACTCCGAAATCCACTGAGTCTACAACTCACAAGACCACTAAGTCAACAACTCGCAAGACCACCGAGAAAACAACACCGAAATCCACCGAATCTACAACTCACAAGACCACTAAGAGCACGACTCCGAAATCCACTGAGTCTACAACTCACAAGACCACTAAGTCAACAACTCACAAGACCACCGAGAAAACAACACCGAAATCCACTGAGTCTACAACTCACAAGACCACCAAGAGCACGACTCCGAAATCCACTGAGTCTACAACTCACAAGACCACCGAGAAAACAACACCGAAATCCACTGAGTCTACAACTCACAAGACCACCAAGAGCACGACTCCGAAATCCACTGAGTCTACAACTCACAAGACCACCGAGAAAACAACACCGAAATCCACTGAGTCTACAACTCACAAGACCACCAAGAGCACGACTCCGAAATCCACTGAGTCTACAACTCACAAGACCACTAAGTCAACAACTCACAAGACCACCGAGAAAACAACACCGAAATCCACAGAGTCTACAACTCACAAGACCACCAAGAGCACGACTCCGAAATCCACTGAGTCTACAACTCACAAGACCACCAAGAGCACGACTCCGAAATCCACTGAGTCTACAACTCACAAGACCACTAAGTCAACAACTCACAAGACCACCGAGAAAACAACACCGAAATCCACCGAATCTACAACTCACAAGACCACTAAGAGCACGACTCCGAAATCCACTGAGTCTACAACTCACAAGACCACCGAGAAAACAACACCGAAATCCACTGAGTCTACAACTCACAAGACCACCAAGAGCACGACTCCGAAATCCACTGAGTCTACAACTCACAAGACCACCGAGAAAACAACTCACAAGACCACCGAGAAAACAACACCGAAATCCACTGAGTCTACAACTCACAAGACCACCAAGAGCACGACTCCAAAATCCACTGAGTCTACAACTCACAAGACCACCGAGAAAACAACACCGAAATCCACTGAGTCTACAACTCACAAGACCACCAAGAGCACGACTCCGAAATCCACTGAGTCTACAACTCACAAGACCACCGAGAAAACAACTCACAAGACCACCGAGAAAACAACACCGAAATCCACAGAGTCTACAACTCACAAGACCACCAAGAGCACGACTCCGAAATCCACTGAGTCTACAACTCACAAGACCACCGAGAAAACAACTCACAAGACCACCGAGAAAACAACACCGAAATCCACTGAGTCTACAACTCACAAGACCACCAAGAGCACGACTCCAAAATCCACTGAGTCTACAACTCACAAGACCACCGAGAAAACAACACCGAAGTCCACAGAGTCTACAACTCACAAGACCACCGAGAAAACAACCCCGAAATCCACCGAATCTACAACTCACAAGACCACCAAGAGCACGACTCCGAAATCCACTGAGTCTACAACTCACAAGACCACTAAGTCAACAACTCACAAGACCACCGAGAAAACAACACCGAAATCTACTGAGTCTACAACTCACAAGACCACCAAGAGCACGACTCCGAAATCCACTGAGTCTACAACTCACAAGACCACTAAGTCAACAACTCACAAAACCACCGAGAAAACAACACCGAAATCCACTGCGTCTACAACTCACAAGACCACCAAGAGCACGACTCCGAAATCCACTGAGTCTACAACTCACAAGACCACCGAGAAAACAACACCGAAATCCACCGAATCTACAACTCACAAGACCACCAAGAGCACGACTCCGAAATCCACTGAGTCTACAACTCACAAGACCACTAAGTCAACAACTCACAAGACCACCGAGAAAACAACACCGAAATCCACTGAGTCTACAACTCACAAGACCACCAAGAGCACGACTGCGAAATCCACTGAGTCTACAACTCACAAGACCACCGAGAAAACAACTCCGAAATCCACTGAATCTACAACACACAAGACCACCAAGAGCACGACTCCGAAATCCACTGAGTCCACAACTCACAAGACCACTAAGTCAACAACTCACAAGACCACCGAGAAAACAACACCGAAATCCACTGAGTCTACAACTCACAAGACCACCAAGAGCACGACTCCGAAATCCACTGAGTCTACAACTCACAAGACCACCAAGAGCACGACTCCGAAATCCACCGAATCTACAACTCACAAGACCACTAAGAGCACGACTCCGAAATCCACTGAGTCTACAACTCACAAGACCACTAAGTCAACAACACACAAGACCACCGAGAAAACAACACCTAAATCCACCGAGTCTACAACACACAAGACCACGAAGAGCACGACTCCGAAATCCACTGAGTCTACAACTCACAAGACCACTAAGTCAACAACTCACAAGACCACCGAGAAAACAACACCGAAATCCACCGAATCTACAACTCACAAGACCACCGAGAAAACGACACCGAAATCCACTGAGTCTACAACTCACAAGACCACTAAGTCAACAACTCACAAGACCACCGAGAAAACAACACCGAAATCCACCGAATCTACAACTCACAAGACCACCGAGAAAACGACACCGAAATCCACTGAATCAACAACTCACAAGACCACCAAGAGCACGACTCCGAAATCCACCGAATCTACAACTCACAAGACCACAAAGAGCACGACTCCGAAATCCACTGAGTCTACAACTCACAAGACCACTAAGTCAACAACACACAAGACCACCGAGAAAACAACACCTAAATCCACCGAGTCTACAACACACAAGACCACGAAGAGCACGACTCCGAAATCCACTGAGTCTACAACTCACAAGACCACTAAGTCAACAACTCACAAGACCACCGAGAAAACAACACCGAAATCCACCGAATCTACAACTCACAAGACCACCGAGAAAACGACACCGAAATCCACTGAATCAACAACTCACAAGACCACCGAGAAAACAACACCGAAATCCACTGAGTCTACAACTCACAAGACCACCAAGAGCACGACTCCGAAATCCACTGAGTCTACAACTCACAAGACCACCGAGAAAACAACACCGAAATCCACCGAATCTACAACTCACAAGACCACCAAGAGCACGACTCCAAAATCCACTCACAAGACCACCGAGAAAACAACACACAAGACTACTGAGAAAACAACACCGAAATCCACCGAATCTACAACTCACAAGAGCACGACTCCAAAATCCACTCACAAGACCACCGAGAAAACAACGCACAAGACTACTGAGAAAACAACACCGAAATCCACCGAATCTACAACTCACAAGACCACCAAGAGCACTACTCCGAAATCCACTCACAAGACCACCGAGAAAACAACGCACAAGACTACTGAGAAAACAACACCGAAATCCACCGAATCTACAACTCACAAGACCACCAAGAGCACGACTCCGAAATCCACTCACAAGACCACCGAGAAAACAACACACAAGACTACTGAGAAAACAACACCGAAATCCACCGAATCTACAACTCACAAGACCACCAAGAGCACGACTCCGAAATCCACTCACAAGACCACCGAGAAAACAACACACAAGACTACTGAGAAAACAACACCGAAATCCACCGAATCTACAACTCACAAGACCACCAAGAGCACGACTCCGAAATCCACTCACAAGACCACCGAGAAAACAACACACAAGACTACTGAGAAAACAACACCGAAATCCACTGAGTCTACAACTCACAAGACCACCAAGAGCACGACTCCGAAATCCACTGAGTCTACAACTCACAAGACCACCGAGAAAACAACACCGAAATCCACCGAATCTACAACTCACAAGACCACCAAGAGCACGACTCCGAAATCCACCCACAAGACCACCGAGAAAACAACGCACAAGACTACTGAGAAAACAACACCGAAATCCACCGAATCTACAACTCACAAGACCACCAAGAGCACGACTCCGAAATCCACTCACAAGACCACCGAGAAAACAACACACAAGACTACTGAGAAAACAACACCGAAATCCACCGAATCTACAACTCACAAGACCACCAAGAGCACGACTCCGAAATCCACTCACAAGACCACCGAAAAAACAACACACAAGACTACTGAGAAAACAACACCGAAATCCACCGAATCTACAACTCACAAGACCACCAAGAGCACGACTCCGAAATCCACTCACAAGACCACCGAGAAAACAACACACAAGACTACTGAGAAAACAACACCGAAATCCACCGAATCTACAACTCACAAGACCACCAAGAGCACGACTCCGAAATCCACTCACAAGACCACCGAGAAAACAACACACAAGACTACTGAGAAAACAACACCGAAATCCACCGAATCTACAACTCACAAGACCACCAAGAGCACGACTCCGAAATCCACTCACAAGACCACCGAGAAAACAACACACAAGACTACTGAGAAAACAACACCGAAATCCACCGAATCTACAACTCACAAGACCACCAAGAGCACGACTCCGAAATCCACTCACAAGACCACCGAGAAAACAACACACAAGACTACTGAGAAAACAACACCGAAATCCACCGAATCTACAACTCACAAGACCACCAAGAGCACGACTCCGAAATCCACTCACAAGACCACCGAGAAAACAACACACAAGACTACTGAGAAAACAACACCAAAATCCACCGAATCTACAACTCACAAGACCACCAAGAGCACGACTCCGAAATCCACTCACAAGACCACCGAGAAAACAACGCACAAGACTACTGAGAAAACAACACCGAAATCCACCGAATCTACAACTCACAAGACCACCAAGAGCACGACTCCGAAATCCACTCACAAGACCACCGAGAAAACAACACACAAGACTACTGAGAAAACAACACCGAAATCCACCGAATCTACAACTCACAAGACCACCAAGAGCACGACTCCGAAATCCACTCACAAGACCACCGAGAAAACAACACACAAGACTACTGAGACAACAACACCGAAATCCACCGAATCTACAACTCACAAGACCACCAAGAGCACGACTCCGAAATCCACTCACAAGACCACCGAGAAAACAACACACAAGACTACTGAGAAAACAACACCAAAATCCACCGAATCTACAACACACAAGACCACCAAGAGCACGACTCCGAAATCCACTGAGTCTACAACTCACAAGACCACAAAGTCAACTACTCCGCGACCCACCGAATCCACAACCGTATCGACAACTGAACCATCTACTCCATCCTCTTTACCACCATTTAACATTTTTGCAGTCGAGACGACAACTTTAACAACTGTGGAAACCGAGGCAGACGATTATTAATTTGAATTTTTATGGGAAGTATTAACGTAAACCTTCCTAACCACCTTTCCGATGATACTAAACATGAAATTCATAAAATTGTAATATACTACTAAAAAATAAATATTCTGAATTAATAACAAAGTGCTGTTGATTTTTTTTTTGTAAATTTATGGTAGGGAATATGAAAGTATGGTGATTATAAAATAAAAGTGTTTACTACATCTAGTAAAGGATTGAAATCATGGGAATTATAGGGGAACATTATTGTCGAGCGTGTTGTTGTCCTCAACAGTTTCTTCACTAAGATCATTATCAGTGGCGTCTCCATTCCAATCGCACAGGAATGGAAACTTCTTGCTAACACGACGCGACGCACATTTCGTGGCGGGGGGACCCGTTTGATATATGGGTTCATTGAAGATGTTGTTGTAATCGTAATTGCAGGTTAACATCAATTGATAACGTTTCTCCTCCGGTTTAAGAAAACGCACTGCTGCACATCCAACACGGTGTACACGATCGGAGACTAGGAGTGTAAAATGGCCAATCTTTTTACTAAAAATAAAAAAAAATAAAAATAAAAATAAATAATAATAAAAATGGTGGAATTACAGGGAGAATTACTCACCCCTCTGGATGTGGATGGTAGCTATTAATGAAGCTTTGATCGGCGTCCTGGTATTCCTTAAACCAATTGAGTACAAACGATTTCATTCGCTTTGAATGCGATTTAAATTCACGTTCTATCCAAAAGTAACCGATATTCTGTCCACTGAAAATAAAACGTTGCGTATTCCGGCATTGATCATGAGCAAATTTGCAGCGTTTTGCATGTAATCCGGCCAACTGTTCCAGTTCATTATCCCAGCGTAAAAGCGGCATATGGGAGGCGCTCTGATAGCCAGTTAAATTACCGCTAGCTATTTTAGATCTAGCCAAATTGTGCATATCCAGTAGCAATTCTTTACGACGATCACTCATTTGCAATAGTTTCGGCTGGGGGCCACATTCAACCAAATTAAAATTACCACTATTATTGCAAGCAATGTGTGGCACTTGCCGATTATGCGTTCCATTGAAAAAAACACATAACGATGGTAGACAGTAATCAGATGTTTGTGTGGCTGCCACTGTTATATTGATTGATTGAAGGATTGTTAGCAGCACTGCAGCCGGGAGAAGAAGGCCACCGGTACTGCACTTGCTGGATAATCTCAACATCTCGACGTATAATCAACAACTGAGCTTAGGTTGAATGTAGCTTTTGGCTTATGAATGAATGGTATTGGATGTACATACATACATACATACATATGTATGTATGTATGTACTAAGTTTATCTGCGTCGACGACTTTAATATTGTTGTTGCTACTGCTGTATCTATTGCTGTCGCTACTGTCGCTGTTGCTGCTGCTATTGATGCTGCTTCTGGTTCTGATTAGGGTTGGTGAAAAGTGGTCCCCGTCCCTGGCTTTTTCAGATTCTTTTGCGTAAAATTCCCCTTAGGCCCCCAGGCGATGCATAAACCGGTCGGTAGCAACAACGCGACGTTCATTGTAATCAACACCCAGTGTGGGAAAAATGGTAGTTTCAAGGCAGTTGGTTTTATGTGGTCAAGTTGGGGGAATTATTGGTCAGTCAGCGATTACAGAATATACCAACACAGAATGGTAAAAAAAAGGCAAAGAAAAAAAAAAACATTCATAGCTAAAAGAATGAAGAAAATATAATCACAGAAAAAAGACGTCAGAAAGACCGAAACAGAAACGTGCCTCACACCTAATCGGCGTTAATTAAAATAACAATGCTCGTTGCTTCGTTCACACTAAGAATAAAAAAAAGCAACAAAAAACAATATAAGCAACAAAGTATGCAAAATAAAAATAGTAAAAATAAAAAAAAAAAAAAACGGAATGAAGCAAGCAATTTATCCATGTCGACTTTGAGTACACCCTGTACCATCAATTTAATTATACCCATTGTCATTAATTTAATAAAAATTTCTAATTGAAATCCTTTTAACATGCCGTAATAACAACTGCATGAGCGAAACTGCTTGCAGAAACACACACTGCTTGCAGAACACAGCATCGAAAATCTGCAATCTCGCTCACTTATGAACACATATCAGTCACTCTTCCACGTGGCATTTTAGTATAAAACGTTATATATACATTGGTTTATCTTCAAAATTTATTGTCCGATACAACTCCAGTTATTTGTTTATTCTATTTTTCAGGCGCCGAAGTGGGAGTGGCGATATTTTCAAACAAGTTTGATCTGCGTAGATATTAGACTGATGTTTGGACTATATATTGACTCGGCTGTTGATGCTGATCAAGAATGTATATGTATGTATATTCTTTATGGGGAATGATTCTGCATAACTTCTGCATGTTACATTCATTTTGGCTACCTTAATATACCCTATTACCCTTTGTATACAGGGTATAATGAAAAAGCATGACTGGGCTCTTGAGTCCGACGTCAGACGGCAGACGGCTCGAGAAACGGTTCATTTCAATGATCCACATACGGTTACAAAACGAAGGGCATTGCCATTGATGCTTTTATGAGATAACTTTCAAAAATTTACTTATTAACGTGTAGGTTGGTTGACCATTTCTTCTTTAGTTTAGTTTTTTATTGTTTTGCGTTAAGTTAGCTTTCTAAATCATATAATGAGTACGTATGTAGTTTTTCCGTATTTTTTCCCCATCATCATTCAATTTACTAGGTAAATTGAATTCTCATTTGATTTTCCATATTTTAATTCCATATTTAATTGGGTTTTTTTTATGTTTTTTGCCGCCATATATCTATGTATACCCTGCATGTCATAGGGTGTTAGGGTTAAGCATTAAAGACACTATGGATATTTATATCATTTAATTATAGACTACAACTGGGTAGATCTTTAAGAAATTTATTACCTTTAATTTTATGAAAAATGTAATACATATACATATGTACCTTTATGGGAACGCAATCTATTTAAGTGAACATTTAGTTTTGTATTTAATGTTAACTAGCAGGGTATACAAGAGTCGACTAATACCAAAATGTTATATTAAATAATCAAAGTATGAAGTATAAAGTCTAAGCCATAGTAATCATACATACATATGTAGATATGTATATATGCATATATATACATATACATATATCTAGATAATCAGCTCTGCTCATAATTCATATGAAAACTTTTAAGTACTAATGCTTTTTAACTGCTTTCACAATAAACTTAAAGTCAATTTAATGCTGCTATTGCATTTATAATTAAAGATGTTTATAAGTGGCCATCCACTTGACTCAACTTGGGGCTAAACTCAAACCGACTTAACTTTACTTGGCTTGGGTAAATTAGCCAGAATTCCCAGCCAAAAGTGGAAATGATAGTAAAATAGTCGCGTGCAAGCATCTAACTGAGTGAATTACTACGCAGTGTGTGAATGAGTGAGAGAGTGAGTGAGAGAGAGAGAGAGAGTGAGTATGTGAGTGAGTGAGTGAGTGAGCGAGTGAGCGAGTGTGTAGGCAAATGACTGACTAAGCCATATAATTTTCATAAAAAATGATTAATCACGCAACAATTAATCGCTGCTAGCGATTTGTTAACGCTGCAGTCTTGTACTTTATACACACATACACCCAAAAAAATGATTTAATCATAAATTTAATTAATTTTCAATTTGATTGAAATTTAAATAGAAATTATATCAAATACTTTAACTTTAATATAAAATGTATAACAATTTTTTATTTAAATGCAGGTTCATGTCAAATATTTAATAAAGATTAATCATACTGTCATAAAAAGTTTTAAAATTTCAAATATTGATTTAAGTTATTTCTTGAAGTGTACCAATTGGCTATTTATGATAATATTTTTTTTATTTTTAAATAAATATATTTTTGTATGGGTGTAGGTAGGTATAAATGTTTATATACAGTCAAAGAAGTTTGGTCAGAAATAAACGTCTAACCAATATCTATCTATCGCGTTGGTGTTGAATGATTGGCAACATAATCATCATTTCATGCTTAACAAATGCCAATCAGCATATTTTGTGTACTCGCAATGCACTTCCTTATTGTGTAAATTGTTGTTAAATGGGCAGGCGGTAACCACGACGTCACGTTTAGCGTGACAAGACAATGGGGGAGAATAGGAATAGGGGGGAGAGAGAGAGAGAGAAGAGGACAACATGGTATAGAATTATAGAAATAGTTATAAGGTAAAACTGTGACCCCTAACAAAGGTGGAATATTTAGGTATTTGGGTAATTAGCAAAAATGTAACAAATATGGGTGTGTACATATATAGTTATAGTATGTACATATGTATATATACATACATATATATGTATATATGCATGCATGCATGAGCATTCATTAAAATTAATTTCAATTTCAAGTTGAAAGTTTTCTGCTTTTATACCCTTGCAAAAGGTATATTAATTTTGATCACAAACATCTCCAACTATATTAAGTATATACATATATTCTTAATCAGCGGAAATAGCCGAGTGAAATTATCCATCATCCCGACCGGATGACTATATCACATAACCTCAATAATTCTGTTGTTTTTCAATCGAATGCCACGAAATTTAATATTTGTGAGTTAAACATACTTCTTAATACTTCAACCAGAATCATATCAGAATCGGTTGACTATATCATATAGCTGCCATGGGAACAATCGGTCCAAAAAAAGTTTTTTGAATGGAAAACTTTTTTCTTAAGCGGTGGCCAATGAATATATATAGATTTGACTAGTATTATTTACATACTACTTAATGATTGTGGTTAATTATATAGAGACAATCGGCAAGGGTATACGAAGTACGGCGTATCCGAAGTTATTTTTGTTCGGGAATTTATATAACCATATAACGACATAAGGGTCATTTATTAAATTATGGTACAAAATCAGAATAACCTTCCCGGAGGTATGTACTCGTATATACTTATGTATGTATTTTAGTTTGTTCACTTGGTTATTGCAATTAAGATACAAGTAAAAGCCAAATTTGTCTATTTTTTTTGCAAGTGCAAGTAAATTTATAAAAATTCTGTGTTCTTTTGGATTAGATTTTGTGTAACAACATAATGTGACATTTATGTACATGCAGTAACATTTATGTATATATATATATGTTTTCTATGTCAATATGTATATATGTAGGTACATATTTAAATAAACAAATATACACATAAATGGTATAAATTGCTAGCTTTATGATGATTGACAGCATAATTAGCACGGTTTGGCTCTGTTGCTAATGATGGTCATGATGAACATCATCATCAGTGGAAGCAATAGCAACAGCATCTGCACTTCCTTGTTATTTTTTATTTTTTTTTATTTTTATTTTTACATTATTATCATCTTTTGTTGTCGTCGTGGTCATGTATAGCTTCGTGTCGTGAACTGTGACCTTAGCAATTAGCCGCCAAAGCTGCCAAGACATAATTACACAATTCGGCCTTCTCTCGTGGGCCACCCAACCCACAATTCTCAAACGATGTTGCCTTGCCTATGCTATGATGGGCTGTGCTTCACCATATCGTTTCCCTGGAGATATCTTTCCCATACACTCTTCTCCACATTACCCCTTTTAGTTGGTTAGGTTTTATATACATATATGTGTGTGTGTGTGTGTGTGTGTGTGTACAAATTTGTCATGGGTTTTGCTTACGTACATATATTACGCATACGTCAAGTGGGGGGCTTTGTGTTGCTGTTTTCATATTTAATATTAGATTGCATATATATTTAAATACACATATACGTATATGTATGTATATGTATATGTAAATGTATATGTATTTCTTTTTTTGGTTTGCTGGTTGTCAGCCAGTTGTCAGGTGTTTGTTCATTTCCAAAAATTTTTGTTGGCTGCATTTCATTTTCATTTTCATTTCATTAAATTTAATTTGGCTTTGTTGTGTCCGTCTAAGTGTATATTTGTATATGTGTGGGTATGTCTATATGTATGTGTGTGTGTGTGTATATTTGTCTATTTGTACTAATTAAATTCATGCTAAAATTTTTCTAATTAAAAGTTTACTAATGAAATTTATGCAGCTGCTGTATGTATGTAAGCCCAAAAGTCGCGATTTCAATTAAAAATCGCCATGGCAAATATATAAAAAAAGAATACATATATGTGACGAGTGGTTAGAATGAGAGGAAAATATCTTACACATAGCACACACACACACACACACACACACACACAAATACATATATATAGATGAATTAGATTTGTATTAAAATTGCATTTCTGTGGTTAGCATTTTCATTGCATTTTTATACATTTGCAGAACAGGGGTCAATTAGTTTCGGTGAGAAAAATGCGGTATTTTAATGAACTTTTTTTCAATATTTCTTATCAAGTTTTATCAGAATTGGTTGGTTATATAATAGAGTTCCAATAGGAATGCATTTGAAGTGGAAATTTAGATTACATATTTACTTTTTAATGATTCTAGTAAATGTTATACGTATAATATATAGGGTATTTCAACTTCGGCGTGTGTAAATTTAGTCCGTCCTTCTAGTTGCAATTTATTTCATTTGATTTTCACTGGCCACGTAATGTGTTGGCCATTTCTTTTTTATCTTGTTTTTTTTTCGTTTTTCTCCTTTTTTTTTTTTTTTTGCTAGTGTTACTTTTATTATATTATATTTTTTTTTTGCTCGTCGTTTTTTTTTTTTATCGAGTTAATGCAATCAAATGTGGCATAATTAAAAACTAATATCATAATATTAGCTGTCTGCAAATAAATGGCACACAATTCGATTTTAATTTTGCAGATGCTCATGAATTAAATCATTTAAAAAAATAAACTGTGAGCATGAAATGAAGAATTTTGTTTTAATGCTCAAAATGAACAACATTTAATTTTGTCAAATTGTCGAAATCTATATGCATATATATATATATATCAATCAATATTTGTAATGCGAAAAGATCTAACTATTTTCTTGTGCAATCTTTCCACGATTTTCGATTATATATAGGGGAAAGAATCAGATATGCTGGTGTCTTACTTTAATGTATTGTATTGAAAAATGATATATTTCTTATATCCATTGCAAACTTCTCATCAAAATGATTATACCCTGGAACTAAAAGTGCAGAAAAGTATCTTTTATATATGTTCGAGTACGTGAGGCAGACAATGGCAAACACGTTTTCCACAAAGATATATATATATGTATGTATAAATCGAATAACAAAATCTCAGCCATTATTTTGTATTATTGGTTGTAAACGAATTTTTCCAAATGCAAGCCAGCAAAATGTCTTTAAAATCTTTGAAAAAAAAAAAACATGTATATATATATACATACATATGTACATATATAGAAATAAAAAGAAAGCGGAACGCCAACGGAAACGAACGAGTTTAGATTAAAATGGGTAGCTGCTAGGGGGGAGAGGGAATCTAAAAAAGCAGCCTTTGCACGTCTTTTGCTTGTGCCAATAAAGCGCAACAAGAACCTAAACTGGCCAAACTCAAGACCAAGACCAAGTACAAGACGAAAAGTAAGACCAAGACCAAATGCAAGAAACAGACCAAATTCGTGTCAATATTGTGTGTGTGTGAGTGTCTATGTTTGTGTGTGTGTGTGTAGATGTGTGGGTTGCCTGTTACTGTTTCTCTCTATCTCTCTGGAGGCGGCTGCGCGCCTCGTCCAGCATCAGGAATATTGATGCCTGCGAAGCGTGCCGCTGGGAATGCCATGTGCCATGTGCCTTTAGCCCAATGCGATATAAGAAAAGACTAAGAATACATTCTGACCGCAACACTGAGCTACATAAATTAGCGACAGGCTGCTGTTGTTCCTTTGCTGCTTTGCGTTAAATCTATGTATATACTTATACATATGCCTGTGTGTAGGTACATATATACATATGTATGTATATGTATGTACATACATACATACATATGTAGTCCAGCTTATACATATTTATGTATGTATGTATGTACATATGTATGTATGAACGGTGCGTAAAAACTTTTGCGGCTAGCTTTCTTTATATTGCGGCAAGCAGTTTATCAAAGTGTCGGTTGATTTCGTTGATGGGTATGGGGCCAAACACTGCGTATACGTTATGTTACGTTATGTTATGTTAGACACTGGCTGCTGTTGCACATCACGTGACTTGCCAGCCAAATGAAACTCTCTACCACTCCGCGTTAGCATTGGCATTGGCATCGGCATCAGCATCGTCGTCAGCGTCGGCGTCAGATGGCCATAACCAAAACATAGCCAAAACTATGCTGTAATTGACTTGCCCTTTTGTCTTCGATAATGTTTTTGCGTGTGGGAATGCCTGCACTCATGAAATTTCAGTTCAACCATCAAGACAGCATTTACAAATGAGATACGAGCTATGCAGAAATCAACACATTCTTCTATTCAAGTCAATGAAAGTCAACTAAATGTCAAAAAATATACCAAAGAAAAAAATTGTAGATGTGTATAAAAGAATAACAGAATAATGTATATAATAGATTGATGGAAATATTCACACATTCTTTAATTCGTCTGCCTGTCCGTCCTTATGAACACCTATGTAGATATTGGAGACTATAAGACTTAGAGCTAGTAATTGCAGATCAAGGGTATATTCGAAGTCGGCACGGCACAACACTTGCCTTGCTTTAATTTATTTAATTTTGTTCATGTTTTAACAAATTCTCTTCATATTCCATATTAAGATATTTATATTAATTGGATTACTCTTTTACCTCACTCCACCCCCCATTTGAGACTGATCGCTCTTATCGTTAATAAATAAGTACATACATTCTCTTTCACACTCTCTTGTTCAATTTGATTTCGCCTAATCACATGGTAAAATCTTCGCTATGCAAGTTCACTCTGCTTATGGTAATAATATTTGCATTGGTGTTGTGTTACATGAAGTTCGCTCTTTACGTAGCTCTCTTGATTTTTCGCTCTCTGTGTGTCTTAAGTTCTCTCTTTGCTCTTCAATTTGCATTGAATGCATTGTGTGGGAATATTTGTTTTTGGTTTTGTTTTGTTATGCAGTGCTAAAGTCATTTAATTTACAGTTAATTCTGGTTTTCATAAAATACAGTGTGCAAAAATTGCGCAATTAAATTTTTGATGTGTGCTAGAAAAAAATAATGCAGGTTAAGCGAAAATGATGTTATAACATACATGTGTACATGTGTATGTAATGATATGCATAACCGTGAGGTGATAAGGTGAGGTTAGTAACATAACATTAATTACTTTAATATTATGATATGTACATATGCACATATGTAACTATATAGAAACTGAGATCCAACTTAAAAATTATATTAATTCTCCTACACATTCTAATTGTGTCTACAAACTATTTACATGAATTCCATATGTTATTAATTCAATTGGCTCGATCATACTAACTAGTAAAAATTAACGATAATGAAATGCTATTAAATGAAATAAGCATAATTAATACGCAAAGAACGCAACATACACACATACATATGTATGTACGTATGTTTATGCATCTACTTATATGCATGTATGTATGTTCGAATGCACATACATATGTACAAAGAGAGATACATACATACGTACATACTTATGTATATAGCATGATGCTTGGTCTAATTTAAGTTGATGGCATAGTTTATGCGTTGACAGAGAGACTTCTAGTCGTTAGCGGGATGGGTGTGGGGAAGGGGGAGTATGTAGAGCTGGGATAGTCTGTATCTTTGTAATAAATATGACTGTGAGTCATAAAAATGTATGAGACGCAGTTGTCAGTCAGAAGGCATGAATTTTATGGTAAGTGTATATGTGTGTGTTTGTCTGTGTATATCTGTTGGAGTGTCTGTGTGTGTGTGCGACAAGGACAATCATTACGTGTTGGGGCTATGGCGCAGCTGGTTGACTGTCTTGCTCTCTCTCAGTCTTCGAAGTGGCCACGTGTTTACATGCGTTCCAGCCATAAAGTAACGCCAACAAACGCACTTTACAGCCTCTGACACCTTCTCCAGCTCTGCCATTCCGAATGACCGACAAATGGCATACGGTATAGCCTTGTTGCTGTTTATTCTTATTATTGTTGTTGTTGTTTGTCTTGGAGTTGTTGCCGTTATTGCTCTTGTTGTTGGTGTTGTTATTGCTTAGGTGGCTTTTCAGGGTTCATGCTAAATTTTTAATGAAAAGTCGCAGCATAGAAAACGGCAAAAGTTAAATTTATGACAAGGATCTCGGAGAGATAAAGAGACAGAAGGAGAAGACCCTGAAAATCTTTTTTGCCACCGTTGGTGTTGATTTTTTTTTTTTTTTTTTTTTTGTTCTTTTTTATATATGCAGGTCATGACCAGCTTTTGATTAGTTGCGATTGGTCGCAGTTGTTGATGGAGGCAACAAAAACGAAAAAAAAGAACTAGAAAAAAAAAAATAAAAAGATACCACAATGCGCATAAAGGGACAATTTAAAAAAAATCCTTTGAGACCACAAAAAATGTGATTCATCTTATTCAAATTTATAAATTATTTACTTCCCTTTAAGATATTTATGTCACAACTCTATATAAGTATGTAGATGCACATATGTACATACATATGTATATATATATAGCTGGTGTAAATAAGTGTCTTGATAAAATTTTATTTAATTGTATTTAACAGGAAGAAGGAAACGTTGCCGACCCCATAAAGTATATATATTTTTGATCAGCAAGAACGGCTGACTCGATATGACCATGTCCGTCTATCCGTCTATCCGTATGAACACCGAGATCCCAGAGACTTTAAAAGCTAGAGCATCCGATTATTAAACTGTGATATATCAATAGCTATCCAATATGGTCAAGTGCCAAGTCGGTTCCAATCTAGAGTCAATTCTTCCGACGTTTATCAAAACCAACAGAAATCGTTATTTTTAATAATTAATTGGTAATATCAATAAGCTGACAAGTAACTATTTTCTTAATTCGGTCTCAAGGTTTAAAAATGATTTCAATTTGTATATGTACATATACATACATATTTATATATGCAGAATACAAGTCAAGGTTCATTTTCTAAGCAATATATTTCCTTCTCTCTCTCTCTCTCTCTCTCTCTCTCTCTCTCCTATTCCCATTTTTGTTTTCGATTTGTCCATATGTCAGGTAACCACAAGTGCTTACTTCGTTACTTTGACAATTCCCCAAATGATTGAATGAACAAATGTCTTTTACATACTTTATTTTTTTCTTTTTCCTTTTTTTTATACACTTGAAGAGGGTATGATAATATTGGTCAGAGATTTGCAACGTACAGAAGGAAACATTTTTGACTATATAAAGTATATATATTCTTGATCAGCATGAATAGCCGAGTCGATATGACCATGTCCGTCTGTCCGTCTGTATATTCTTGAGCCCTGTCCATCTGTCTGGATCAACAGCTTCTCCGCCGAGATCCTTATAGCTACAGAGTTAAAATTTTCTAAATAGGATTCTTTTTGCTGTAGGCATTATATATCTCGGAATCATCCCGATCGGATAACTATGTCACATAGCTGCCATAGAAACGATCGGATGTGAATAAGTTTTAACCTCAATATCTCTGAATCTTTTGTATTGAAAATTTTTTGTTTCCCAACATATTTGTAAATTGGATATGAAGAGAAATAATATCTGTTGAGTGTTAACAGAATCGCTCAACTATATGCTATATACGTTTAATATATATACAGATTAGACTCCTTAATTGTTCTGGAAAATATATACACAAATTGACAATCTGGAAGGGTATACGAACTTCGGCACGGCCCATCCTTTTAGATTAGTGTGTGTATTTTTTCCCAAAAGTGCCGCAAATTGTTAGCATTTTATGCACTTGAAGTTGCTTATTAATACACATAGATATATGCACACACACACACACACACACACACACACACACACAGACTAACACACACGCAACAGCTTATTGGTAACTTCATTGAATTTGACAGTGAAATATTTTAGTTATCCTAAATCATTTGCCATTTTGGCCTATTTGTTTGTTGTTGGTGGTGATGGGATATTGCATTTTGAGTGCTTGGTAAATCAATGGGAAATTTGCTTAGCCAATTTGTTAAATGCGCCAGCGCGCACACACACTCACACACGCACACAAACATTTATACATACATATACATTTGCATAGTATAAGTTTGTACATATATATATAGAAATATGTACATATGTATATCGGAAACAAAAAGGAAGGAAAATCGGTCAAAATACCAAAAAGTGGACATGCTGCGGCCGGGCACCAAGTCCATCCATGTTCATGTTTATGTTCGTGTCCTGGCTGTTAAGTGCAGCACGCAAATAAATCATAAAATATTTAGTTGGAAAATTGTGTATGTGTGTTCAAGTGTAAGTCCAAGCGAGTGAGGGATATAACAATATTTTTGGCATGCAGCCAAAAAAAAAAACATTGAAATCTTTGACTTGGTATATTGTTGCTGCAATTGCATTTATGTTTAAGCAATTAAGTGCAACTTTGATGCACATAACACAACAGCACACACACACACACACACACTGAGACACACGCACACACATACCACAAACACTTGAGCAATAAAACGTGGCCAGCATATGGCAGCATCCTTGGCCGCATCTTTGAGGCAAATGGAAAATTATCAAGACGCATATCGTAAAAACAAACATGTGAAAATATGAAGATAAATTGCATACCCCACGACCTAGGGCGTGGCATGTTGAGCTTACCATCCACCTGACATAATACCGCCTGTCAGTCAACACTTACCACTTCAATGCCAAAGGGAAATTTACTATAGCCATATCTGAAAATCTTAAGAGATGCAAAACTTTCACATTTCTTCTTAAGAAATTAATTTCATTACAAATCCATTTTATCTATGTATAATATATTCAGTATAATAATATTAATTTAAAAGCCCGACTTTTGACGATAATTTAAAATTAAATTTATCGATTGGCAAGGTTGCTTTCGATGAATTTAATTCAATTCGCTTAACTTTTAATTATGCGCCGATTTGTTGTAATTTTTATACCCTGTACCCATAGGGTAAAAGGGAATATTAAAGTTGCTAAAATATATGTAACAGGCAGAAGGAAAATTTTCCGACCCCATAAAGTATATATATTCTTGATCAGCATCAACAGCCGAATCGATATAGCTATGTCCGTCTGTCCGTCTGTAATGAAATATCTCTTATTAGTACAGGGTATACTCCAAGTCGGTAGGGACGACTTGTTTACCTCATTTTTTTCAAAATTTTTATTTACAATGTTTCAAAAATCTAATAATAATTAATTAACTGCAAGGGTATACAAACTTCGGCATGGCCGAAAATATCTTCTATGATAATTATATATATGTATATGTATATTCATCTATATATATACATATATCAATACCGATTTCATTATAAACTTTAATTATTTGATTACTATGCCTTATATCGAAAGAACCTTCATATTGTTTTATTTTGATAAATATTAAATGTATTAATTAATATTATTTATATAAATATTTGTATTGTTTAATATTGCCTAAAGGCTTCAAAATATTTCCACTTTCATGTGTTAAGTAAGTTATGTAATGTATTATTTTATATATGTATTTACATATATAATGTATATTTTTGATTTAATTTTTTTATTTAATTGGGTTTTCAATCAACTTAAAGGGGATTTCTTTTTATGCGTGTTTAAAGATTTAATACAAATTGTTGTATTAATTTGTTGATTGCAAGCAGAAAGCGGAATAAAATCGGATCAAAAATAGTGACAATTATCCAGTTTGTATGTGCGTGTGTGTGTGAAATGGTCAATACCGACTAATTGCGCTTAACAAGCCAAAGAGTGTGAAAAAGAGACAGTGAGCACTCGCTCGAGAGAGAAAGGCATAGGGGCAAATGGAAGTAGTAGAAGTAGAAGCGACCGCAGGCAGTGGGCAAAAAAGTAACCAAAGATGACCAAAGATGACACAAAAAGAAATGAAAAAAAAAAAAACAGAAAAAACTAAGAAACGGGTGGGGGGTCAGGTGGGTGTAGATGGTTAAATTTGAGGAGAAAACTGGCCACATTCTGGACAAAAGGAACAGCAACTGTTTTGGTCATGCTAAAGTGGGTCTGGGTGGTTAGGTTTCGAAAGGACGAACTGGTTGGTCAGACTGATGATAACACGCTCCTAATGGACTTGACATGCAAATTGTCATCATCAGCAGTTGCAGCTGCAACAACAGCAACAACAACAAACAGCACCAACGTGGGCTATGGGCGTCGCAACTTGGCTCTTGGCTTGGATTTTCGATTGTTGATTACCTTGTCCATAGTTGTAGTTGTAGTTGTTGCCAACCATTCCAGTAGCATCTGCTGGTGGCAAATTGCATTAGGCAAACAATTGAATCGAGTTTTGTGTTCTTGAGTTTACCCACTGACTTTCATCACCGCTGCAGCTTCCATTCCCGCAAAACCATCGCCAAAATGTTCCGGTTTTGGTTTTGGTAACTGGAAGCGTTGGCAACTTTTAATGCATACATTTTTATTGAGATAGGTGGGAAGAAAGGGGGTTTGGTGGGAGTGGGGGAGGGGGGGGAGGGGGAGGATTCGATTGGCTTAACGAAGTCCAAAATTGTATATGAGGGGCATCGTTGTTATGTCCCAGCATGCCATCTAAAAGGGAAATGGATTGAATTAATTATAATTGCTATTTAGCATTTGAAATTTGCTGAACGGGTTAAAATCTCCACATTGAGTATGACACAAGTATATATATATATATATATGTATATAGTTGCCTCAATTGATCGATCCGCTAGTTGAATTGAAAGGTATAAGAGAACTAGATTTTATTTTTACTTATGGGTTAATTTTCAACCTGCTGTTGCTTACCTCGATTTCATTTTACATAAAAAAAAAAAATTTTAATTTGTTATAGCCAAGCTAATTAGGGTTAATGCATAGAGAGCTTTAAAGCTACTGACATTTATTTATTTAACGTTAGAAAACATGCGTATGTGGTTGTATGTGTGTGTGTGTGTGTGGTTAAAACACACACACACACGTAAATGCTGTGTGAAGGGCTGTTTCTATTGAATTTGCTTCATTTGCAGGTGGCAAAAGAAATTTCAATTAAAAAATTGATACCATTAATTAAAAAACCAAAGCATCAGGCGCCGCCACTAGCAAATAAAGCTGCAGATACCAATGTGTATACATAGACACACAAGCACACACAAGCACACACACACACACACACGCACACATACACACCTATGCACACATACATAAATGTGTGTATAGATGCATGGAAGATTCATTGAAAGATTTGCATGAAAGCACACAAAGGTGCGAAAGAGTACAGAAAGAATCTGGAATCGATGTCAAAAGAAAAAGTTTAAGTGAAAGTGAAAGTAAAAGTAAAAGCTTGTTGCACACACACACACACACCCATACACACCCACACACACACACACCCATATACAGACTGACTTGTACATTTTTAATGGTAAAATAGGCATACGTGTCGTATACTTAATATAACTTTGCTAATGATATTTACGAGCAGAGTAATCGGTATATATATATATATAAATATATATATGTGTATATATATACAATGCAAAGCTATCTATATGAATATATAAAATTTTTAACGTGAAATCTAGAGACTTAAAAGATTTTATAGATTTATATAGGTACTTATATCTAATAAAGGATTATACTATTTTAAAGACTTGTGTGTGAATTTTGAGGTATTTATAAAGACATTGATCTGCTTTCCATGGTTTTATATACATATATATATCTATGTCTATATCTATATTTATATTTATAATGTAATATTATATTATATATATTTTAGAAAATCTTGAGGCACAATTTCAACTCCTTAAATAAAATGCATTTAAGATGTTTGTTAATTTTATAATTAACTTTCTTGTTTGCTTTCTCTCTCTGCTGCTCTCTCTCTCTCTTTCTGTCTCTCTATCTCTCTCGTTTTTTCTCCTAGCAACTATTGACAGATATTCATATAGTTGGCAGAAAATGTGGTGAACAAAAAAGTTTTCTGCTAAAGTTGTATAATTAATTGTGTTTGTTAATAAGTTTTAACAAGTTGTATTCTTTTTAAAATTCTTAGTTCCTTTAATTAATATGGGGAAATATGTTTGCTGTCTCCATAATAAGCATATACTATATTTTTACTATTAACTAGGTGGTTATTCTATCTTATATACCCATGTATGTACTTATCTATGTATATATATTTCTAAATACTTAAATACTTAAATAATTTAGTATAATATACTAAAAAATTCGAACATTTCATTGTTAAAGGACTCTCCTCACATAACAAAATACATTTTAATCGTCTATGCTTTTGATGGTTCTTTTTACTTTGTCAACGTTTGGCTGATTATTTCCTTTAGCGGAAACTGGTTACTTCTTCCACCAGCAGCAGCAGAAGCAGCAGAAGGAACAGAAGGAACAGAAGAAGCAACAGAAGCAGCAGTTCCTATACCCTCTAGGCCTAGTCCGGCTCTAAGGTGTGGCGGCGACCGACCTCGCCTCGTCGTTGTTTTTACCAGTTAGAGCTGGAGTAGCTTCGCTTTGTTCTAATTGAAAACGAAAATGTAATTAGTTTGCCTACAAACGACAAACGACAAACGACAAACGACAAAGCGTCAATGCGACAATGACAATGTCGACACACAACGATGAAGGCGACGCTTTTCAAACGAAAAACTCACGCAAAATGTCACAAAGTTTGTTTAAATGAAGTAAGCAAGTCGTCCATGCCGACTTGGAGTATGCCCTGTACCAAAAAAGGATATTTCATTTAAACAGACTCCTCCGCAATCCTCATTAATTGAATAAAATTTTTCATAAAATTCTCTTAACAAACCGCAACACAAAATGCATGCTTTCTCGCTCATTCACATCAGTGAACGAAACTAATGCGTCATTCGGTACAAAGCAACATGCGCATGCTATCTCGCTCACACATTTCAGTTGCTGCTGCCCATAGAATTTCAGTACAAAACATATATACGTATATCTCCGATAATTATTGTCCGATTTCGGTCAAATTCGGTCAGATGGTATATATTGGCTATATAATTGAGTCTACTAAAAATAATTACTGTAGCTCTAATAGTACTCTAGTTATAGTTTTTTCTAATTTGCGGGGGCGGAAGTGGGCGTGGCAAAAATTTGAAACAAACTTGATCTGCGTAGACACTAGACGGATGTTGACACCAAATTTGGTTGCTCTAGCTCTTATAGTCTCTGAGATCTCGATTTTCATACGGACGGACGGACAGACGGACAGACGGACAGACGGACAGACGGACAGACGGACATGGTCATATCGACTCGGCTGTTGATGCTGATCAAGAATATATATACTTTATAGGGTCGGAAAATTTTCCTTCTGCCTGTTACATACATTTTAGCGACTTTAATATACCCTTGTACCCTATGGGTACAGGGCATAAAAATTACCAAGGCAGCCAGTAAAAATAAAAATAAAAATAAAAAAAAAAATATTAAAAAAAACGAAAAACGAAAACAAAAACAAAAACAAAACCATGTAACGAGTCAAGTAAAAGACAGAGTTTGTGGCAACAATTAGTAGCAAACAGTTGAATGAAGCGACGCGTCGCGCCGCCAGGAACAGCTTATTAAGGAGCAACCTTTAAAATTCACTCTGTCAATTCTTCTCTCGTTAACCATGGAAAAATAAATATACATACTTACTTGGTCAGATCAAATTATATATTTGAAGAGATGTGGATGAAATCTAATCTAGAACGAAAGTCACATCATTTTATATATGGTAAAAATTCAATTAGTACATTGATTGGATTATACACTCTGGATATAGAGTTGAAATAAAATCAATTTCATACTTATTTAAAGAGAGTTATCAAACTCTTGAAAATGATATCTGCATATAAATGTATTATGTTTATATATTTGAATTAGTTTGAATTTAAATATTCTAAATTAAAAAAAAAAAAAAATTCTATTTAAATTGTTTATATTTAAGTTCAATAATATATTTAAAGTTATTTAATCTGGCAATGAAATCATCAGTTAATAGACATATATATATATATAAGTATATTGATGAATCGATAGTAGCTAAGAGAAAATTATGTTTATATATTTAAATTACTTTGAATTTAAATATTCTAAATTTTATAAAGAATTCTATTTAAATTGTTAATTAAATATTAAGTTCAATAATATATTTAAAGTTAGTTAATCTGGCAATGCAATCATCAGTTTATAGACATATATATATATATATTGATAAATCGATAGTATCTAAGAGAAAATTGTGTTTATATATTTCAATAGCTTAGTTTGAATTTAAATATTCTAAATTTTATAAAAAAAATTCTATTTAAATTGTTTATATTTAAGTTTAATAATATATTAAAAGTTAGTTAATGTGTGGCAATGTAATCATCAGTTTATAGATACTTTTTCTTATGTTCAGTTAAATTTCATGATTTCGTTCTAGTTTCTTTAATTTTCCCATTACTTAAAGATGGAACTTTCCTTCTGTTCGGATATCCTTTTTAATGAAATGGGCTTTTGGTCGCTGAAGGGTAGAAAGGGGGTGGGCCGTTTGTACATTGTTTTATATGCCAACAATTTAAGTCAGGTCGCTTTAACCAGTTTCATTTGGTTCGGTGAAGCATGGCTAATATTTTGGGAAGCCAAACAAAGCTATTTGCTCCTTAACTCTTCATTCAACATTTTCTACAGTATGCAAACAATTTTCAAAGTTTTACAAATGATAGGCATCGGTTTGGCATTGATTTCCCGGAAAAGCTATACCAACACTCCAGAAACACACAGAAAAGTATATCTATCTAACCTGATAGATAGATAGATTGCTATGGCAAAGAAACTGATTTTTGAAGGTCATCAACAACTAGTTATGCAATAATGCAGGTGACCATAATTAGACTTCAATTAGCTATTGCTACCATTAGAAAAAGAAAAAAAAAACAAATTGTAGAAGGGTCATTGGTCCCGTTGGGCAATTAGGCAAAAATATCAATTGCTAGTCAATATAACCCTATAGGGTGGATGAGCGATTGGTTAGACTATTAGATTTGTAGACAGTAGACCGGAGACCAGAGACCAGAGACCGGAAACCGGTAGACTGGAGACCAGGAGACCGGAGACCGGGACACCATAGAGACCAGAGAGACTACTGAACTTCTCGTTGTAAACCCGCGCTAAGCTTTGGGTTAAACGTGGCCATAATTATGCGATGCACATTACCGATTGCCTTCACTGGGTCTATGGCAATCATTTTCATTGGCGAATGGGGCGTGGCACGTTCTGGTCAACGCTATTGACCGCAGAACGCGCCGCTGCGTAAATGTTACAGCAATGAGCGGTTTCACAGTTGAGTGAATTAATCCAACGTATTCCCACCATATTCAAACGATTACACTTAGCATTTTATTGCCAATTAATATGGTTACTTGCTAGATTTAATTTAGATAATCGCAGACAGTAAGCAAAATGGTTCGGTGGTTAAATATAAATATGTAAGTCTATATACATATACATAAATACATATATATATATATATATATCTCCCTTCATGCATATGCATAAGTAGATCTAATTATAAAAAAATTTAAATTAAAATTTTCCATTGATTTTATTTTGTATATACATTGGAATTGTTTATTATATTATATATATAGGTACTTATATCTTGAATAACATTTTTATTTTTTTCATTTTTTCTTTGATTTTATTTTTTTTCTTTTAATTCATTTTTTCTTGCCTACTAAATTAATGAATTTTTCTTAAGTTACCCTAATATTTCTTCGAGTGTATGACTCTTGCAGTTTCTCTGACACATGCAAACTTCTACATATACATATACATACATACATACATACATACATACATACATATGTACATACATACTGAGACCAATTATCATGTTTCAATTTGCATTTGTAAGCACAGCAGTTGCAGTGGCAGTCGACGTTGCAGTTGCCGTTGCACTTACAGTTACAATTCAGGTTTCAGTTTTCACATGCAGCGTAGAGGCGAAACGATTGCCGCTAAAGTCCGGACATTTGGTCCTAGATTGTGCATTGGGCATTTGGCATTTATTACAAATGGTCATTGGGTCGGTCAGTCTGTCTGTCTGTCTGTCTGTCTGTCTGTCTGTCTGACTGCCTGTCGCCTAAAATCTCCCGCACTCCCTCTCTCCTCCACTAACCCCCATCGGCCCCCTCACCATTAACTTGGCTTTACTCTTGTCGTTCGTTCATTCATTGGAACACACCGAAAATGGCGTCATTTCCGCACCTGACGCGTTTTACAAATCAACGCAAATTTCTCCAGCAACAACAACAACAACAACAAATACAAAACAAAACAAAACCAAAAAAAAAAATAAACCGTTTTGTGGAGCGGCAATTTCGTTACCAAAAAAAGAAATATATATATACATATATATATATATATATATATATATATGTATGTACATACAGTTGTATATACTATATGCAAGCCGGTTGTCTGGCAAACTGTTCGTTTAGCATTTTGTTTGCAGCTGTTGTTGTTGTTGTTGTTGTCGTTGTTACTATTGTGGTTTGTTATTGGCCGTTGATAAAATCATCAATAAATTAAAAATGAAACTAGGCAGAGTTTTTCGTGTTTTTTTTTGCAAAAAACTTTCTCGCTCTGCCTCAATGTCTATTTGCCTCCTTTCATTCGAGCCTGCCCACAAGCCAGAGCCACGCCTCTCCCTGTCAGTCAGCCGACCATAACATCCGTTGGCAGTTAAATGCCAGAATGTTGGCTAGTGGCGTCTGTGACCATATGAGTTTGTATATACATATGTATATAGTATATACATACATATATAAGCATAAGTGAGTGAGTGTGTCTGTGTGTGTGTGTGTATGTGGATGTGAGTGTGTGTGTGTGTGTGTGGCATTTGTAAATACAAAAAGAGAAAAAAAAACCAGTTTGCTTTGTTGCACTGCCATATGCACAAAGCTAACACTTATAACCCAAATATGAAAACTGGGAACAGGATATTGCTATGATAATAGATATCCTTTTTGGTTTTTGTTGAGTTTTATTCATACATTAATTTTAACATTATTTTATCTCTAATTTTATGAAAGATATCTTTATCTAATTTTAAGTCAAAGCACTATATTACATAGTACCTACCTATATATATGTATGTATGTATGTATATACTCGTATATGTTTGTAAATGCTTTGCAATTTGTTTATACAGTTTGGGGTATACCCTGTAAACATAGGACAAAATTGTATATTAAAGTAGCCCATAATGTATGTAACAGACAGTAGGAATAAAATATATGTATATATTCTTGATCAGCATCAATAGCCGAGTCGATATAGCCATATCGGTCTGCCTGACCGTATGAACATCTAGGTAGATCTCAGTGATTTGGTGTCAACATTCGTCTAGTGTCTACGCAGATCAAGTAGCTGTTATAGTTATATGTATTTCTTCAATTCAATTGAATAACCAATATGTAGCACTTGACCAAATTTCGTGGAAATCGGAGAATAAATATAGGAGATATATGTGTAAAAAGGGTTTTCTACTGAAATCCCTATTAGCAGATTAGTAAGCAGTGTATGCTGCTTTCTTCTACAAGAAGTTTGATTTATGCAGCAAGCAGTATAGATTTATGCAAGAGGTGTGCTTTTATGCAAGCAGTATAATTGTTATGTGTATAATATAATTGATGACAACTGAGAGGTGATTTGCTACAGGGTATACTTAAAATCAGCAAGGTTTATTTCATTTGATTTATTTCATTCTCTTTTTAAAAAGAATTGTGAAGTTGAATATCATTTGGAAATGTCGATATATTTTTAATATTTTGGTTTTATTTTATTTTTATATTATTCTTTATTGAATCAAATTGATTTGATTAAATTAATTAGTAAAATTGATTCAAAGTTTACAATTTTTTAGCAAAATTTTCCTATCAATATGGAATGTTTAAATTACTTTAGAGATTCTAAAGATGATCTAATCATTTATCTATTCATCAATAAATCTGAGTCCATAACTAAGTATAACTTACTATGTAATTTCTATCTATGCGTTTTTCAGCTTTAAATATTACAAATTCTAAGCAGATTTAGAGGAGTAATCTATAAATATATAAATAATATTTTTTAAATATATGGAAGATTTCCTAGTCCACGCAGGCAGAACAAAAAGAATAGTAACACGTCCGTATAAATCAGAAGTTTATTAGAGACTAACATAATGCGCGTGTCAGTAATTCATTTGGACAAGCGCAGAATTCAAATACAAAAGAGACAAAATTAAATATAAATGTACTGATGTGTTCATATACATACATACATACATACGTCGATAGAATATACATATGTGTGTGTGCATTGCTATGGAAAGCAAATTTTTAAACCTTTTTTATACCCTGTACCCTTTGAAAGGGTATATTTAAGTCGCCAAAATGTATGTAAGAGGTAAACATTTCCGACCCCATAAAGTATATAGTATATTCTGGATGAGCATCAACAGATGAGCCGATGTGATTATGCCCATCTATCAGTCCGTCCGTATGAACACCTAAATCTCGGAGACTATAAAAGCTAGAGTAACGTTATTTCATGTCAACTTCCGTCTCTTGTTCGCAGATCAAGTTTGTTTCCAATTATATTAAAGCTATCATATTTGTTTTTGGTACACTTAATGATATAGCCATATATTTACCAATGACACTATAAATATCGGAGATACACATCTATATGTTTATTTAGTACTACAATGCCATGGGCAGCAGATGCTAAAGTAAGTGAGCGAGATAGATAGATAGATAAATATATAGTTCACTGCTTTGTACTTACCGACGCAGAAGTTTTGCTCACTAATATGAGTGAGAGAGAAAGCATGCATTTGCTGTTGTGCCAAGTTAAGAGAGTTAAATTTCAAAATTTTCTTATAAATTGATGGCGATGGTGTTTGACTTTATGAAATACATATCTATTATTAGTACAGGGTATACTCCAAGTCGGCAGGGACTACTTGCATTCTTCATTTTAACTTTGATTTCAGTTTAATAAATTCTTTTTTTTTCTTTTTTTTTGGTTTTTGGCATTGTTGGGGGTTTGCAGTGGAATACATTTTAGTAGGTTGAATTTAATTGATTTGCAACAAATAAGAAACAACAAATTGCAATTTCTGAAAAGTGAAATCATATGTATATATGTATGTACAATGTATATATGTTGCATAAATATACATATTTAATGTTGATAATTAAAGTAATTATAATAATTACTACAAATAAGTACATATAGATAGTACACTTTTTTGTTTTTGTTGTTGTTTTTTTGTTTATTTCAATGACAATGGAGCCAAGGTAGATGGAATTGCTTGGCCTAGTTCTTTAGCTGTTGTCTTGTAGGAGATGCTTTCTCTGCTTTTCTGTTTAATCAAACCTGAAACGCAATTAAATGTGCGCATCGTCACGTCGTCCGCCAAAAACACAATGGACCAACCGACCGATCCAAGGCGTATCAAGGGAACGAGGGAAATGTGGGAATGTGGGAACGGGTGGAATGAGCTACCACTCAACCCAACCCACCAAATCCAAAAATGTTGCACTAATGAGGCGCATGCCTTAGCGTCTCCCCCTCCCCCCTCCCCACTCCACCCTATAAACGTACCGTTCCTTTACAGTTTTGTAGTCGTGGAATTGTCAACAGCAAAACAATATACAAATAAATTGTATTTTATTTCACTTAAGTTGAAAGGCAGAGCGCCAAGGAGCAGCAGCAACAGCAGCTTCACAGTCTTTTGGCAGGCTCCAAAAAAAAAAAAAAAAAAAAAAAAACAAAAACAACACACACAAAACAAAACAAAGCAAGAAAAGATATAGTAAAATGAAACGAAGATGTTGCCATGTTGCTGTTAAGGCAAGGGAGAAGTGCTCTGTGTATGTATGTGTGTGTGTGTGTGTACTGAGGCATAGAGTCATGGTCGCCAAGGCGTCCAGGTAACCAGTGCTAGTGCTGACAATGCCATGTCGTCGGTAGTTGTTGTACTTGCATTTCGTGGCTGTTGCATTAAGACAAAAGAGGCGGCCAAAACAATGACAACATCAGCAACAAGAGCATCAGCAACAAGAGCAGCAGCAACAAGAGCAGCAGCAACAACAGCAGCAACAGCAACTGCAACTGCAACCACGCTCCACAGACAATACAAAAGTCAAGCCAACGTAACGCAACAGCAACATCACTAGCAACATCAGCAACTAAAACAAACAACAGGAACAACTACAAATTGTATGTAGATATACATGAAACATATATGTATATATATATATATTTATATATATGAAACACTGGCAACATTTTATGTTATGTTAAAAGGCGAAGGTGGCATACACTTATTGAAATAAAATTACAATTAATTGCACATAAGATATAATGACACCCTCCCCCTCTTATTCATGCCTCCCTACACAACAACAACAATAACAACAAGCAGCAGCAGCAACAACAAAAGCAGTAGCATTTCAATTCGGATTTCAATTTGTACATTATGCAAATGTTATTGGAATGGAATGTTAACCGGTGGCAAATTTTGCATTATCATTTTGGTATTTAATATAAATAACTTATTATAATAACTTTTAATTAATTTCCTTTAAATGCATTAAAAATTTTTTTTTTTTTTTAAAGATGAAGGGAAAAATGTGATGTAATATATACATACATACATATATAATCTATTATTCAAAAAGATTATAAAGAAAACTTGTAGGATACTTTTGCCTATAAGAAAATAATTTTATATGATATATGTAATTTTAAATATTCGAAATTATACATAAAATAAAGTAGGAAAAGAATTCTTCTATTAATTGTTAACACAGTTGTTAATAGTCAGTGATTACTGTAGTAGACGAGGATCTTATATTTATTATTCCCATTTTGCAATTAGTTAAACTTCTAATCTAAAGTACTTTATCAATTATATATATATAATATTTATATATATATATATATAATATAATAACATATGATATATAATAAAAGTTTTAACAGCTTTTTTTTCTTTCTAAAAATTAACAATAATATATCATATTGGTATAAAGTTAAGGTTATTGGATTTCTTTTAGTTAATTTAATTGATACAAATTTATGAGTTGATAGTTTTTTTTTAATATTTCTAATTTAAATTATTTTAGTTATAAATTATATATATATATATATTGTGGATAAAATATAAAGTAAATGCTATAAATAAATCAAATGTACTTTACTATATCTTCAATTTGAATACTCATTTCAATTCTTTGTAACAAACCAAGTGTATCAACATGTGAATTGTATAAAGGCAAGTGAATTTATTACAAGGAAACGCATAAATGTTGAAAGTTTTTTTTTTTTTTTTTTGAATGTTGCTGGGCGTCTTTTATGAATTCAACTCCTTAGCGAGTTGCCACTGTCACTGGAATATGCAACATGCAATAGCAGCAGCAGCAGCAGCAGCAACAGCAGCAACAGAGTTGCCCAAGTTACCAGGTTTATTTTCCTTCTTCTTTTTCTCTTTTTTTTTTTTTTTTTTGCTGACTTTTGCAATTTTCTTAATGACAACATACCGAAAAGGAAAGGAAAAAAGCAAAACTAACCAAAAGGAAGGCTTAGGAACCGGTCAACTGAGGACCCTTGAGATGCATATTTATACGCAAAGTAAAGCGCGCAGTGATATATAAAAATCTGCACTGAATGAAATGAAAGAGCACCGCGAGAAGGACCAAAAAAGAAAGAGATAGAGAGTGAGAGAGAGAGAGAGAGATAAAGAAGGAGAGATGGTAGTTGGGGGCGTATGAGTTTCTGTGGCTGGCATCTTAATTTGCATGCCTTTGTCATGTGTGACTGTGCGTTATGTGTGTGCGTGTGTGTAATTTATTTGTTGCCGTTGATGCTAAAATTCCCTTGAACTTGCCCAAGCAACCAGCCAGCCAGCCAGCCAAGCCAGCCAGCCAAGTCAGCCAAGTCAACCAGCCAAAAAGGAAGCCAAAGACGCGACGACTCCGCTGTCAATGGTCGCAATAGTCGCTTACCCAATCGTCCGCAACGACTGAAGGCAGAATTCAGCATAAATAGGTTCCACATATGATCCACATACTGTCTATATCAGTGATGATGATGCCGAAATTTAAGATGCATAAGAATTTATTCAATTTTTTTTTTTTTTTGATTTCCAAACTTAAAATATAGAAATAAACAATTTAATCACTTGAAAATTTATATAAAAAAATCATTAATAGATTTTCAAATGAAATAGTTGATAAATAAATTTTGAATTGCATTGCATTTGCCGCTCATCTCGAATTTAGTTCAATGCCATCCACAATTGAGATCCACATGACAAGCATGTTCACGCTTGCGCTGTTAAACCCAACGCCCACACGACAACCATTCGTTATTCAAATGACGAACATTAAAACCGATGGCAACAAGGATAAACGACGACAACACAGGCAAACGACGATATGTGCGACGAGACGACGATAATATCGTTCGATGGCCGTAGAGTGCCCGCCAACGTAGCTCCACGACCTGAGCGGCAAAGGTGCACAAACATAGATGTCCGTGAACCGATTGTGTGGAACGCATTACAACCGACAGACGCTTGCTGCCATGCTATGGCATCATTGTACCCATTGGCCGAGTTTTCTGTCTGCACGACATTTCAGTTTCGTTTAGGATATCGAACGTAGCGGTTTGCCTTCCATAAATACGAGCCCTACATTCCATATACTCTTCCAGTTAGAATATAGTCAGAGTATTCTGTGTATATGTCACACATTTCACAAATTGCCGCCGCCGTGGTTCGCTAGCTCGCTCGCCCGTTCGCACGCTTGCTCGCTCGCTTGCTCGTTAGTCGTTGGTTCCATTCGTATGTCCGTGCATTTCAACGCAACGCCACGCAGACACGGAAGTATACGCACGGTGTTAGCTAAAACTGCACAATACTCGTATATATTGTGTTTACGGTGATTGCCGTGTTACGGCAACGGTCTACGGTTTTTGTTCACGTTTTCGTATATAGTCAGTTCTTGCCCATTCGCAGTTACCTTCTATTTTTGTGCTTGTTGTTAACTCATCAAAAAAAAAAAAAAAAATATAAATAAATAAATAAAAAAAAAAAAAAATAGAAAAAAGAAAATAGTTTTTTTTTTGTTGTTCTTTGTTTGTTTGTTTGCTTTTGGGCGAAAAGAAAAAAATAAAAAATAAAAAAAAATTACACAAAAATAATATAAAAATAGCAAATAAAAAGAAGGAAAATCGAAAGCCGACAGCAAGAGAAGTGAAATGTAAACAACAATGAGAAAGGGCAAAAAAGTGCTTACAAAATTATTGTTGTTGCTGCATAACAATTGCCGCTATAGTCAACAGTGCAACGACCAACAATTGCAGCAAGAAGACAACAAACACGAGGCACGGAAAGCGATCTAAATCAAAGTGTGTAGCATACATTTAAGGGCTTAGCCAAATGATTATCTTATTATATACGTTTAATTAAACGCTAAGAGTGTGTCTATGTGTGTGTGTGTGTCTATTGTGTGTGTAAGTGAATGAGTCTTGTATGATGTGTGAATGTGGTGTCAAATGCCTGACCAGGGCCAACAACTTTCATGTTGCCAACGGGCAAAACATTCAACAAGCAATGACATGACAATCTAATAAAATTCTATACACCAGGCGATGTATATTTATATATATAAATATAAATAAAAAATAAATATAGAAAATTTTAGATTTAACTTATAATGTAAATTGAAAACGAATCATTTAAAGTGAAAGGGATTTCAAAAAAAAAAAAAAAAAAGATAAAAGAAAAAGTAAGAAAACCTGATGAAAATATTCATTCAACTGTTTTCCAACTGTTCAAAAATTTGTAGACCCATCTGGGAGTCCTAAGGGCAACACACAAAAAAAAAATATATATGAAAATTTTCAGCAACTTTTTCTTTTGCCTTTACCATTTTCTTGTTTTGTTTGGCGTTTTTGTTATTTTTTTTTTTTTTTTTGTTTTTTGGCTACTTTCTATAAAATTGAAGGCAAATCCGATTTTAAGGCAACAACTTTCAATGAATTTATTCGAACTTTGTTGTCGTTGCTGTTGTATTTCATCGAATCAACGATAGCAGGCCACCACCACAAGGAAGAGAAGTCAAAGGGAAACGATTTTTTTTTTCTTTCTTTCTTTCTTTTTGTGATAATTTAATCTGGTTTTCGAGGCCTCCAAGTCAGACAGAATTCTAGCCAGAGTCATATCCATGGGGAGTAGTCCCAGACTTTTGGTCGCGTCTAAGCAAATTAAAAACTTTTGCTCCCGGGTATTTTGCTCTTTTTCTTTCTTTTTTTTATATGTATATATATATATATTTTTTTTTTTTTTTGATATATTTTATATGTTGGCAGAGACTTTTGTCACGTCAACATACAGACAGATATCTAAGCATATATATATATATATGTATATATATATCTATAGGTTTATATAGATATATGCTTTTATTTGGTGTATATTGTATATGCATAAATTCGTTTGGTTTATGCCAAAAAGAATACAACAACAACAACAACAACAACAGCAAATCCAGTCAGGGGCCATAAAGTCCGCCTTCAATTTTGAGCAATAAAATTCGAAAAAATGTGAAATAAATGCGAGGCATCTGACGAAATATGTTGAATAGATGACTTTTTGGTATATTCCGAAAACGGAGTGTAAATGTAAGAAAAGAAAAGTAAAAGTAACATCACAGCATATAAATATATATTGTATATATATGTACATACGATATATGTATGTATGTATGTATGTGTATATATTGATATAAAATACATTTTCACTGGCCATAAAAGTCCTAACATCTAACTAGAGATAGAGAAAGAGAGTGAAGCAAATGATATGAGTACGGATATATATACGTATACGTATACGTATATGGATACGCATACGGATACGCATAGATATCGTGGCAGAGGCATATAAATATGCAAGAAGACTTTATGGCCCCGAAGGTGTTTCAAATTCCTCTCGCTCTCCTACCACACGGCAATCTGTACCGTTACCAACAACAGCTGCAACACCTGCTCAGTCTGCTATGCTTAGCCTGGTTAGCTTTAGGCTTGTTCTGGGTATTATCCTTATCCATATCCACCCTATTCACTTGCTTTTCTCTACAGGATAACAGTGGCAGTAGTAGAAGTAGTAGCAGCAGTAGCAGCAGTAGTAGCAGCAGCAGCAGCAACAGCAACAGCAACAGCAGCTGGTATTGCCTGATTAAAGTGCCGCACACACACACACACACACACACACACATACACATAGGGCTAACCCACACACTTATATATATACATATATATACATAGAATCGCAAATTCGCTAAAGTCAAAACTCAAACTCAAACTCAAAACTTGAAACTTTTCAAGCGCGCGTTGACGTTACGCCTTTGCCTACGCCTACACCTACACCTACGCCTAGATCCTTGACTTCAAGACAAAAAAACGAACTCAACTTCAGCCCCCAAGGCCACGCCCAACCCGTATGGGCATGGCAAAGAAAAAAGGCAGGCGCTAAGTAGCAGGTAAGTGCGGCAATAAAAATAAATGGCAATCGCGAGCTGTGGCATCAAATTCTTGTTACGCCGCTCATTCTCTTCTCAAATGCTATTTATTTATTTATTTTTTTGTTTTTTTTTTTTTTTTTTGTTCTCTGCACATTTTATTTCTGTCTGATTGTGGAGCGCAAAAGTTACCAAAAACAAAGAAAAAAAACAAGAAAAAAGCATTCAGAGATAGAGAATATCGTATAAGCATTCATTCGTTGGATCCAAGAATTTTGCCAAAAATTCAAAGATAAAACTTTCAACACGCTTAAAAGATTTAAAAAAAATTACCAAAATGTGTCATTAACTAATTCAGATCAATTGAAATAATACTTTTAACTGGCAAGATTTATACATTTATGGATTGATGGATTCTATTTTCTCAACTGAAATGATAGATAAATTATTAATAATAATTATTATATAGAAATTCCATTAAATTATATAGAATTGTAGCAGTTGTAAAGGATACATTATAGTTCTACTTCCACTGTGGTAGAAAAGAACATTTTTGGCCAATAATTAATTGAAAAATATGAAATGGTTTATTGTCAATAATTTCTCTTAACAAATTCTGTATGAAATCGGATGATATTGCGGTTATATGCCCATCCATATGATGATTTAAAATGGTTTCATTTTATTTTTTGTTCCCATTTATCTTACATTACAGATGCCAGATATAACCACACACACACACGCACACACACACACACATACATACAGGGCACCTTAACCTGGCCACAATCGACAGTTGGTAGTATATATGTTTTTTAACTGTATAAGTCTGTCGATTTTGGTTAACCTTGTTACCATCTCTGACTGACTGACTGACTGACATTTTGGGGTTTTGTCTGTTTGGCTTTTGCTTATAACTCGTATTGTAAATGCCATAAAAAGCTCCATTATGCCGCTAAATGTGTTGGCCATATTTCGTATTCGTATTTTGTTCGTTTGTTGAGTGGAAATGGCCATATGGGTAATAACTGTCCTGTCTTTCCTTTAACCAGACTCATATGGCCGAAACTTCTCTACACACTTGTATATTGTGCAATGTAATGCCACAAACTCGGGTAATCACTCATATATATATATATATATATATATTCATATATGTCTGTTAGTCAGAGCAGGTGTCGACAGTTTATTTCTTTTTCCTTTCCCTTTCCCTTATGCTTTACTTTTGTTTTTTTTTTTCCTTTATCTGGCTTAATACTTCTTTTTTGTGTCTTATTTTTTTTTTTTTTTTGTATCTTGCAATCTGAATTGTGATTGCTAGCGATTATGACTGTGGCTGTGGATATAAAAGATCCCGAAAAAGATTTATACATGTACATATATATATATATATATATATATATATATATATATATGAACCTACATTTATCTGTTAAAAGAGTTTAAGCGAGCGAATGAAAGTGAAATATGATAGCTTAATAAATGATACTTGAAAATTTCACACACAACACAGAAAAAAAAACACAAAAAAAAAAAACAAATAAAAGAGAGAAAATACTCACACTCGAGTCAAGTTAATCAAACTGTTCAATTGGAAAATTGGCCAAGTGAATTAAGCCTAATTTGGTCTGTTTTTTTTTTATTGATAAGTCAGATTGAAATGCCATTTCTAATTACGAATATTTCTTTCGTAATCGATTGTTTCAATTAAAATCATTCCTGATCGATTTCAAATGCGCAATCTGTAACAAAAACTAGAAAGATGGACTTACTTCGGCCGTGCCGAAGTTCGTATACCCTTGCAATTTAATCAGCCTCAGGATTTGTCAAATATTTTAAATATAAAATTTGAAAAAATTGGAACCGAAAAAAAAAACAACAACAACATAAGGGAATTTCAACACGCCGATATGTCTGTATCTATTGTCCAATCTGATTCAAACATACTGGTATGATGATGCGAAAGTAGAATTATCACCTGTATACTAAATTTTGAGATATTTAAAAAAAAAAAAAAAAAAAAAGTTCTCAAAACAAAACAAATTTTGCCCGATAACTCTGATCTTTCCTTTTTCTTTTTCATGTCTTATAGTTGTCCGATCCAAACAATTCTTTAACTTGATTTAGATAAATGATCAATGAACAGAATGATGTGACTTTCATTATCGTAGCTCAAAATTTAAATTCGAAAAGCTGCGAAGAAACAGACAGACAGAAAGTGACATATTAAGTCGGCTATTGATGCTGATCAAGAATACTTATACACTTTATGGGGTCAAAAAAACGATTATTTCTATGCGTTACAAACATCTAACAAATTTTATTATATCCTTTGCAAGGGTATAACAATAAAATACATTTGATTTTCAATTGATATAATTATTTGTTTTGCTTTAACATTTTAAATATGCAATTAAAATGGAATTTCGTATAAAAAAATGAATATATATAAGTATATATATATACTTTAATATAAAAGATTCATTTAATATTTCTTTTTTATACTTATTAAGAATATGTTTTTCGTTAGATGAATTTTAGCTGACATTTAATTGAATATAATGTACATATATATATAATTGTGTGCAAGTTTTTTGTCCTTCGAATTTCAATCATTTTAGATATTTTTTTTTTTTAGATATATTTGCAATATAAAAATGATAACATAATTTTGTACCTGCTTTGTTTTTTTTTTTTTTGTTTTTAAATTAAACAATCATTCAAGTTATTTGAATTTTTTATTGTTTTTTTTTCATTTTGAATGAAATAATACTTATCTCTCTACAGAGAACATAGAATAAATGTATGTGTGTATGGGTATGTGTGTGTATGAGAAGACAGAAAGATTGAAACGAATGAAATGGAATGAAATGAAATGAAATGAAAAGGAAAAGAAAGGAAAGAAAGCAATAAACTTGTTTGTATTTGTATTGCACTTATGCGCTGATTGCTTTTCAGCGCAATTTGCTTTTAAGCGATTTCAACTGCCCCATGGACTAAATTGTTTCATGCATTTTGGTTAGTTAAGACGAAGCTCATCAGTGCGCTCAATCCCCCAAACCCCTTTCATTTCCTCTTCGTTGGTAAAAACCATTTCTAACCCCTTATACACTTTCTCCTTTTCATGTCTCTATCTCATTGCAGGGCAAGTCAACTCTAGCAACGAAAAGAAAAGTTAAAGAATCGTACAAAATTAAGCTATAACATATCGTCTATACCCTTACAGATTACATTTATTATTAGCAATTATATATCTTTAATAGATATATATATATATATATATTATACTTATATACCCCCACTCAATTCCATTATTGCGAACAATTTCCAATCAATTAAAATTTATTTAATTGTTTCTTAGATAAGAATTGCATTTAAAACATATATATATTTGTATATAGAACTTAAGAATCGTTTAGTTATAAGAATCGTTACTGAATAGGAAGAATCAATAATGTATATATATCTGGTTGAAGATGATTACTTCTCCAATGCTTTGCAAGCTGCTGGCTAAAATAAATCTAACCCATTTTGCAACAATATAAAAAAAACACTAAGAGAAAAAGCATTGAAAGGACACCTTACCACTTGGCGTTGTTTGCCAACATTTTCCGCTCACACATATATAATATACACACACACAAACATTACGCCCCCCCCCCCACCCCCATACATATATGTATATAGTATATTCAATGCACTATGTCTATGTTCATGTTGGTATCCATGTCCGTGTCCGTGTCCGTATCCGTGTCCGTGTCCGTGTCTGCGTCCGTGGCCATGTTCACTTCGCTTGTTCATTTTCAATTTCATTTACAGCATGAGAAGAATTTTTGTCTTATACCCTTCCAAATGGATATATATACAAATTGATCACAGTTTAAGCAATTCCATAAACGTATTTGATCAATTTTTGGGGCTGAATTTAATATAATCATAAATATTTCCCTAGTTTCTAGTGAATCATTTTTGTAAATATATACGAGAAAAATCTATTGAAAATCAATTTAATACATTTACCTATATATGATATATGTATAATCTGTATGTGTATATATACAAAGACTCTGCAGTTAAATTGTATTATTGTATTTGATTGATCGATTAAATATTTTTCAGCAATTCAGAGAGTATTAAAATAATGTCACATCCTTTTTTTTTTTCTTCTTCTTCTCCTCCTTTTGCTTTTCTTGCCTGGTTACTATTTCTTAAACGTTTTGTTTTATTTTATTTCATTTTTTTTTCTTAACCTTTATCTCTAAAGGGTAGGAAGGGCATTCCCTTCCCTCTGCCATCACTTCATTGCCAGTCAGCCAACCTGTCACTGCCTAGTTACTTTAAAACATATCTATCTTTCAGATACAAAAACACAATCTTTCTCTATCTCTCTCCCTCTCTCTCCCACTCTCTCCCACTCTCTCCCACTCTCTCTCTCTCTCCCTCTCTCTCTTTTAGTTATTTTATTTGCCTTAGTCCGTGGCTTGTGCCTTCTATCTCCAGCCTCGTGCCATTGTTGCCGGGGTACAAATAGCAGTAAATCGAAATCGGATATATACATATATACATATATATATATATATATTTTTAACTTTACTTAACAACATGAATTAATTTTTGACCAAATAAAAGTGAAAGTGACCATTGATGTTTATTTAATGAATAGTCCCTGAAATGAAAGGGGGGAGGGGGGGAAATATAAGCAGTTTTGCTTTATCGGATTTCTGTATTCTGTTTATATACCCAAAAGGAATAAAAAGGGTTTAAAAGAGAATATAAAAATTATGAAAACAAAGTATAATATGTATATTTATTGTATTTTCAATAATTCTTATTGTAACTTCATTTACAACTTATTAAATTAAGTGAATTGGACAATAAATTTAATGTAAATTTAATGTAAAAATATTTTTTGTGCTGAATTGGGACCGATTGTTGGATTAGTCAATATATATAGGCTTTTAGAAATGAGTGAGATAAATATCAATTTTGATTAGGGCATACACAAGTCGTTGCCGCAATTTATTTGCCTTATTTATTGGCATTTTTGGGCCTTCTTTCTTCTTCTACATATATTGGCAAATAGTTTTTTTTTTTTAACCTACATTTATTAAGAGACAATTGGCGGTTTCTCTCGATGAGAGGTAAATTCACCAATTGAGGAAAAAATGTTTTGGCTATAGAGTTTTTGCTGTGTTTCTGAAAGTTTTCTTTTTAACGTATTTTTTTTTATTATTAATTATTTAATTAAATGTTTCAATTAATTCTATCTGAGAAAGAATGAAATAAATATAAATAGATTGTTAAAGAATTTGATCGAAAAGCTATTTATATCGATCTAATGATAAATGATCAAATTTGAAATGCATTATATGGAGTGTTCACTGTTGGTAAAATATTTTTGAATAAAATATTCTCTTCTCTTTTCTGTGTAAGAGTTGTTTACACTGTCTAATAGATTTATTTATGTATATATGGAAATTATAATAGTGTTAATAACTGAACAATTTGTTTTTATCGCACTCATATATTACGGTTTATAATAGTTTAAATATTTTTTGTTTGGCCATTCGTAGTTATTTTTATTACCAATTAACATACGTTAAATTTATCAATCATTTTTCTTTGGTTCAATCAATTAGCAATAAATAAACAAACAAACAATGTAATATATGAATTATCATTGTTATTCTTATCTTGGTAATTAAATGATAAAATGAATTTCATATATATATATACTTATTTTTTATTGTAATTGTTGTTGTTGTTGTTGCTGCTGCTGCTGCTCTAATCGCTTGCTGATGTTATTTGGCTCAGCAAAAAAGTATGCTATAAGAAATTGTTGCCATTTTTGTTGCCATGTTGCGATTTCAATAAACGGAAAATGCAAAGCGAAATAAAATACGAAGAATGGTAATGGGAATGGTGAGAGAGGGAGGGAGGGAGGGGTGTGTGTGTGCTTACTGCAAGAGAAGTGTAGAGAAGCCAAAGTCGTCCAAAATGAAAAAGAACAACATTTCTGTCATTCCGATTGCCATTTCTTGCCAACTCTTTTAATAGTCTTCACTCCACTCCACTTTTCCACTTTCTCTCAGTCTTTCTGCACTCTTTCTTATTGTATCTGTCTCTCTTGCACTCTCTCCCTCTCCCTCTCTCTCTCTCTCTCCCAGTCACGGGCATCCATTTTTGGCATTTTTGTTTATTGTTATTCCTGTGCCTGGGACTTTTTAGTGCTGCAAGGAATGCTATAGTGGATGGTAAAAAAAAAAGGAGGCTGCAATTCCTGCTGCATTATCCTTTATTATATTGCCAGCATTAACGTTTCCGTTTGTGGATGCCACACACACACACACACACACACACACACACATACATAACTACTCATATATATATGTACATAACACACTGCAAATTCAACCCTTCGTGGCTTATCCTGGCCAAGGATTGTATATTGTATGTTTATCAGAAACCAAAAACCATAAGAGGTTGAGGGGAACCTGCCACATTTGGCTAAAATCTACATCTCTTTCTACATAATTCTTCCCCCCCCCACGTTCTCTCTCTCTATCATTGCCTTAACACGCAATTGCCGTCTTTAAATATTAAATAGGCCAAATGCACGCACACAGCATGAGGCCAAGATATTCATAACCTCGACCTCCTCGGCACAGCCACCAATCTTTTTATTCTTTCCCCCCTTCTCCTTTATCTGGTTATGTCTGAGGCCAGCCACAAAATATACAGAACGTATCCGTGAAGTCCGTGGAGTCCGTGGAGTCCGTGTAGTCCGTCCATTGCTCAGCTGGAGTCTGGGTTAAGTGCGGCATTAACAATCAATTACAAGCATTACGAGCCGTAAAACTGACGCATTGACCAAAAACAATTGCACCAGGCGGTAAGTGGTATATTGGGGCAAGGGGCAAAGGGGCAAAGGGGCAAGTGTATACGGTTGTATATAGGAAATGAGATTCATATACCGGCTATATCTAGCAGTAAGCTAAAGACCAGAGAAAAGTGAGACAAGAGCTCAGCAAAGTGAAAAATGTTGCGTGCTAAAATAAACTTATATATATGTCTACAGTATGTCCTCTTATTGTTGTACATTGCCCATTAGATCCATTAAGAAGAACACAAACTGTTTTATTACACTTAACTCTATAAATTCTAATTGGTTTTTGGAATATAATAGAGAAACATTTAAAAGATTTCAAGTGCTAAAGAAATTTGCAATAAATTTTTAAAATATTTAATTAGCTTCAAAAATAGAAAAATTATAATTTATTAGTTAGCAGTTTGGCTTATATGTACTTAAAAAAAAAAGTATTTTCCTAAACCAGTTTCTTTTTTTGCGAGGAAAAATTTTTTGTATTCTTGAAAAATTAAAAAAGAAAATTCAAGTAGGGAATATTAAGTAATGAAAAAGAAAAGGTTTCAAGTAGAAGTTAAATTAAGTCATCAAATAATCGCAGTTTAAAATTAGTTAATAATTATTGCAAAGTGATTAAAAGATTTAGATATTATTTATATTAAAAAGTGGAACAAAAATTTCATGGATAGTTCTTTAGATTTTTATTTTCATTTATATCTATAGTAAACTTTTTTTTCTTTAAGTGCATTTTCTCATTGATGATAATGAAGATAATGATAATGATGATGATGATGATGATGATGATGATGATGATGATGATGATGATGATGATGATGATGATGATGATAATAATGATGATGATGAATATTGTTGCCTATGTCCTAGAACGACATTAAAATAAACGATGTTGGCCAACAATACAAATAAATTTTATTGTGGTCACACACACACGCACACACACACACACATGAAACATACGAAAAGAAGATGAAAGCAAAACAGAGCATAGAAAACATAGACATACATACACATACAGAGATAGTATAGAAAGTGAAAGAGAGCCAGCAAAGGCAGTCATCAGACTAAAGAGCCTTTGGCATTGTGCACAGATTTATGCCTGCCATGATGATTCCCGTCTACGTCTCGGTCATACCCAACTCCGTCTAGAACTTTAACTTCCAAAGAAAAAAAAAAAAAAAAAAAAGGAAAAGAAGAAAAGAGAAAGAAAACAAACGAAAATCCACTCATTTTCTTAGACCAACCAAAAATCTTCATTTTCTTTTTTTTTTTTTCACCATGTTTTCTTAAGCCATAAAAAATGAGTTGTTATATTTCCAACTGCCGCTCCTTGCGACTCCGTCATCCCTTTTTTAAAGGCCATTCTTCCTCTGTTACGAGTATGTCATGTTGATTATAAACATCGCTGATCCCCTTACCCATTTTGGACCGTCTAAAACCAAGCGGTATGACAGCTTCTGATGGGATTTCTTGTTTTTGTTTTTGTATACGGCCAAAAAAAAAAAAAAAATTGTTAAAAACAAAACAAAGAAATAAATAAAAAAAAAGAAAAGGTAAAAGAGAAAAAGAGACCCAATAAATAATTTAGGAATTTTTAAATATTCTGACTGACTGTGCGGAAAGGTGTAAAGCCTGATGAGGGTTAAGCGTTCACTTCATATGAGTGTGTGTGTGTGCGTGTGTGTGTGTGTGTGTGTGTGTGTGCGTGTGTGTGTGTGTGTGTGTGTGTTTGTGTTGAGTGATGTGTATACATACATATGTATGCATGTATTTGTTTATTTGTGTATGTGTGTGTGTTTTTGTATATGTATGTGTGTGTGTGTGTATGCTGTGCCAGCGGAAATGTTTGTTCCGCTGACGGAGCACAAAACCAGTAATAATAACAATCTAAAGTGCTCGGGCACTATGGGATGAATTTGTAGGAAATTGTCGCCAATCGGTTTATTAATGTTTTCTAGCATAGTTTTGTCCCATGGTAAAAAGGCAACCATCCCACCATCCCACCACCCTATCATGTCAGTTAAGCCTAGATGGAAGAGGTCAACAATGGCGTCCAGCATTTGGTTTTTATACCCTATATTCACAAATTCACAAATTTGGGTATATTCAAAGCATAATGATTCATATCACGATTCGAAGCTGCAATCTAAACTAACTAACTAATTCCTCTATAGAGTATCCATTATTCGAAATTGTAAATCGAAATGTAAGAGGAACGCAAAACAACAAAAAAACAAACAAAAAATATTTTTGTTTTTATGTTATTTTGTTTGTTTTTTTTTTTTTTTTTTGGTTTTCATTTTGGTTTTGTTTTGGCTTATATTGAAATATTTCTTTTGGGCCTCATGCAAATTTAATGCCTTGCATACCAAAAGCCAAAACCAAAAACCGAAACTGAAGCCAAAGACCGTCTCTTGGTTCATGTGTGCTAATTGCCCAGTCTAACATTAGAATGAGAGAGGGAGACAGAACAAGAGACATAAAGAAAGAGAGAGAGAGAGAAAGAGGGAGAGTGAGAAATAAAGGTAGGATTTTGGCTAGGTTCAACGAAGCGAAAGTCAGTTAATTATTTAACATTTTGCTAAGCCGTAAAACGTTAACATACTCCTACAATTTAACCGATATCGACAGACAAAGCAGATTATAAATCGAAACAAGTATTTTAGTATGTATATCATATACTCATAAATTTCTTACAGAAATCGGAACAGAAATATACATATGTGATCTCAACTGTGAGTTGCTTCTATTGAAGAAACATATATTAGCATAGATTTAGAGTACATTATATATTATTATTATTATATATAGTATTTGAACCGATTAGTTATTTCAATTTTAATAAGATAGATTGATCAATAACAAATGCATTTTTATAAGATATATGTTCAACTTTAAACTGAAATTTTAGTTTTTTATTAATTATTCCAAAAATTTTAAAAATTAATTTTAAAGAAATAATTGTTTCATATATAGTCATTTATATATATACATATATATGTATATATTATACATATTATAGTTCAAAATAATACAATTTACATTCTCTTCCTTTTTTTTCTCTCTCTCTTCATGTTACATTGTGCTCCTCTCTGTAGGGTTGCCAGATCGCTGCTGTCACTTTTCTGTCATTAACCAATACTTTAAATGACTTCTGACGTTGCCACCTCTTGCAGGTTATAAAATTTTGGTCAGAAGTTTGCAACGCGCAGAAGATAGGATCTTCGACTATACATATAAAGAATATATATTCTTGATCAGCGTCAGTAGCCGAGTCAATCGAGACTTGTCCATTGGCCCGTCTATCCATCTGTCTGGATTAACAGCTTCTCGTCGGAGACAATTACATATATGTATCTACAGAGCTAAAATTTTCATTCTATATCTCAGAAACATACCGATCGGACGACTATATCATATACATACATAGTTCCCATGGGAACGGTCGGCCATGAATAAGTTTTAACTTTAATAATTTTTTTTTAGGCAAATGCCAGAGTTTAATATAACTTTCACCATATCATCATTGTATCAGAATCGATTCACTATATCATATAATATAATAGTCCAAAATATATTTCTCAAGCTGTCATGAAATTCGCTATTTTTAAGCTTGATATGTATAGAAATACATATCTCTGTTGAGTTTTAACAGAATCTGTGGACTATATGCTATAGCTGTCATAGGAATAATCGTACATCAATATACAAAGATTTGACTAATGCTAAATATTTCTTCTGATAAATTATATTTAGTTGTCAGAGACACGTTCTGTGATTGTAAGCGAATTTTAGCCAATCCTTTTAGTTCGTATATATAAATACAAATTGTATAGAAAAATGTTTAAAGAATAAATTACTTGACAGTTTTTTCATTAATTTACCAAAAAAATTTGATAAAAGAAATATTTCCTCTTAAATTCATGTGATCGATTTCTTTAGAGCGTTGCAAGACTATCCCCACTTCTATCATCATTTATGTCATTAAATATATATCTATATAATTTAATCGGTTTAAAAAAAAGAAAATGTCAATATTATCTAACGTCAATCCAAATATAATATTAATAATTTCTTCTTCTTTTTGTTCTAAAAATAAAAGAGAGCGAAGAAAAATCGTAACCTGGATCATGGTTAAGAATATTAAATATGATTATCGAAATGGCCAAATTGTTGATGAGGTTTAATAAGCTTTCGAGTTAGATGCCAAGATAGTCTGGCATTAAAAGCTGTCATAGGCACGCATATACCTTTTTGCCACGCCCACGCCCACTCCCACGCCTCTTTATTATATTCTCCTTGCGGTTAATGGGACAAACGGACTTTTGGGGCCAAAGGCTGCCAAAATCTGTGCGGTTTTCTTTGGCTTCTGGTTTGTTGTTGTTGTTGTTTTTTTTTTCATTTCTTTTTTTTTTTTTTGCTGTGTGTTGTTTTTGTTATTTGGCTGTCACTTTCAGCTAAAAGAGAAAATGGAAAGAAAAGTAGAACGAAAGAAAAGGGGTCTGCAATAGAGGGAACGTACCAAGCCTTAGTAAGGCAACCGGAAGCGCAGCATTGCGTTTATTTCCGGTTGCTTTATCCTCATCTTCATCCATATTTGTATTCACATTCGCATCCGCCATCGCTTTCACATTCGCATTCGTATCATCATCATCATCATCATCATCATCATCATCATCATCATGGAGCATCTGGTTTGTCTTCATTCAGTTGCCTTGGTCTCTGAGTGCACAGGTCATTTAACATGCCATTTGTTGGGCAATGGCAAAAATAAAAAAATTAATTTATTATTGTAGTTGTGTTGCATAAATCATGGCACTCTTGCCACGCACTTTTCATGCCCCTCATGCCACCACCACTACCAACCATCAACCACCATCAACCACCATCATCACAGAGAAGAGAATTTCCATTTTGATTGATGCACTTGAAAAATGTTTATCCTTTTGTCCATTTCTCTTGACTTCAATTCGTATATAATTTGTCAAATTTTATTCAAATTGTTTAACATATTTTAGTGCTTGTGTGTGTGTGTGTGTGTGTTTGTGTGACTTTTCAACACATTTTTCGTTAACTAATTAAGTAAAATTTTAATATTTTACCATTTGTAAATGAATGTTTCACTCGAGAGAAACACACACATCACACACACATACACACACACGCATACACACACACATTCACTCACTTAAAAAAAAGGATGTCTAATAAAAAACACTAAGCAAAAGTAGATAACTACGAAAATCCGAAACAGATTCCAAATCTATTTAAAAGTTATGGCCGCAACTATTTGTGGCCAGGAATGGAAGCTGTCCACTCACCGACCGAGTAATGGGGGAGGGGGGGGAATATGGAGAAGGTGTGTGACAGAAAAGGGCAGTGGTATAAAGGTAAATATATATATACATACATAGGGTATACATGCTGGGTACGATAGATAGATAGAAGTGATGCATGTATATTTGACCAGGGGCTAAAATGCAAAATTGCGACATGCTGGACATGGTCTCTAGTGTTGTCCTGCTCTCTGTTTCTCCATCTACCTCTCTCTCTCTCTGCCTCTTCCTCTCTCTCTTTCTCTTTATGTTACAGTCTCGTTCTCTTACCGAAAGTGGCGCTGTTGATGATGCTGGGTGACGTTGCCAAAACTTTTTGACACTTTAAAAACTTTGCCCACACACACTAACACACACACACACACACACATAACATACCAACACACTCCAACTCTACTACGACAATTCGCATATTTGCCTAGCCTGGTTTTGAAAGTTAACGTTAAATGGTTTTAAAGGTTTCGGTTTTATTTGAAATGGTACGTAATACGTATGTATATGTATATGTATATGTAAGCATGCATGTATGTATGTATATGAGGCCAACTTGTTGGTTATTGTTGTTGTTGTTGCTGTTGCTGTTGCTGCACACACACATGTAAAGTTGTCCATTAGCAGTTGCCTTACCTTTCCTCTCTAACATCACTGCGCTTACCATTTCTTTCTACCTTTTTTTTTTTTGACAGTTTGCGGCTTCTTTTCCTATCCTATACTCAACCATTTTTCAGTGTCCTTCTATGCTCTGTTCATGTTTGTTTTTTGGTTTTTCTTTTTGTCTTTCCATACTGAGTCAACTGGCACATTTTACCAATAACTTTAGCATGCAATGCGACAAATTTTTTTTTTCTATTAGACCGAACCACAAGAAAAAGTAAGAACCGACAAACTAAAATTTTCTATACTTTTTCTTTTCCCCAATTTGTTTTTGTTTTTTTCTTCTTCCTCTTCTTCTTTTTGGCATATTTGAGGGCTGCTGTCAAGCTACTTGGCTACATTTGTACATACATAGTTTTTCCTCTTTTTTGGTTTTTTTTTTTTTTTTGTATATTTTGGTAGCTTTTTGTCTTAGCTTTGGTTTTGCCTAATGAGTTGAGTTGATGTCCAAATTGTGGGTGGATGAAGACTGATGAGGGGGAATGAGAAGTTAAATTAGTTTGGGTAATTGCCATATTAAAGTCCACAAAATGTCTTATACTGTATATATGTATATATATATATTGGACTCTTACATAACTTTTTTCAACCTTTTTGATTAATAATTTTTTCTACTCCTGGAATATTGAAAAAAATTTAACAAAAATTGTTTGAAAATTGTTTGAAAATTGTTTTAAATGTCCAAAATTTGAAGAAAAAAATTATAGTAAAAGTTCAATGCGTGGCTTATCCTTTGGCCTTTTTAGGCAGGGAATTATACAGTGAGAACAAATTGTTTGCTTCCGCTTGTCATTTTTTTTGTCTCGCTTTTGGGTCATTCGATTTCTGATTTTTTTTTTTTTTTTTGGTGTATGTTATGGTGATTTTTTTTGTTTTGCTTTCAATTGCTTTTTTTTGTTTTTTTGATTAAACTTTGACATTTTTCTGCGTAATGAAAAGCAATAACGTTTTCATAATATCCCCCTAACCCCTTTAGAGTCCCTTGGTGGCATTCAGTTATGTTGTTGTTTGAACATCATTCAAATATTTGTTTCAATGGTCTTGTTCGTTGGTTGGTTGCAAATATACCAGATTAAAGGGTATATTAGGCTATTGAAAAAGGTTTTGTAAATGCGTATATTTAAAAAAATAAAACCAAACGTATTAATTGAAAGTACGTTGGGTCTTTGAATTCTCTGCTATGGCTGATTAAGCTGTGAAAGGGTTAACCTGTAACGATCATTTGAGAAAAGCCAATTTACTTGTTTACTAACACTAGAAATTAACAGAATTAAGAACTTAACAGAAGTTAGCGAGTTAACATATGTAGATATATAACAGAGAATTAAGATTCATTCAAAAAGCAACAATAACGACGAGAAGAGATAAAAAAAGTAAAATAGACATTGTTCGAGCATAAATTAATAAATAAATACCTAAAACTAGCTACTACTATAAATAAATATTTAACACTATCTCCTACAGTATATAGATACTTTGAATACTATGAATATTAAAATTATAATTTACATACATATATCAATGAAATTTAGATTTTAATACATTCTTATTAATATAGAGTACAATTGATAATTGTGTTATGCATTTTATTATTTTACAAAATGTTATAAAAATATAAAAATTAAATGAATTATTAAAGAATAAGTACAACATTTATCGACAGTCTTAAGCATAGAAATTATAATCTAAATGAGTTTAAACCAACTTGCCTTGTAGGGTATCTCAATGTCAGCCATTTACCAATATTTCTGTTTATTTATTATATTTTTTTTTTTTGTGTTTTCGACTTTTACAGTTTATTCATTTTTGTTTTTAGCCTGGACACATCATAAAAAATGTTTATACTACATGACGAGACGGGTAGCGAGGGGATGAGACAAGAAATCTCGCAAATGAATCGCTTTATTATGGCCATGTCCTGTTTGTTGTTCTGCCCCCACAATAACTACTCCATATACATCCATATATACATAAATACACAGAAACACACATGTGCATACATACATATGTATACATACATATATATAATATGTAGAACTGTGGCATTTTCCTTCTTCTTCTTCTTTTTTTTTTATTATCGGCTGTCATTTATTATATATTATTTATTTTTGGATATGTTGGACTCGTTTTTTGTCATCTTACAAGCATTTTTTCTGACTTTGTTTCCTTGTTGGTATATGTGTGTGTGTGTGCTTTTTTTTTGGTTTGCTTGTGAAATTTATGCTCAATAATTTAATAGGACATCAGTTTTATGGCTTTGCTGCATGCAGCATTAAAATGATGGGAAAGGGGTTGCCCCATCCTGCCACGAATCAACCCCAGAATCGACACGCCTACGCACTCGCCGCTTTGCCTATCAATTTTATGAGTGAGAGGGCCAGGCCAATTTTGCGAAACGCAATCAAACAAATAAACAGCACCAACAACAGCAACAGCAGCAGCAGCAGCAGCAGCAACAACAACAACAACAACAACAACAATAACAAATATAATATATATACTAAATATACATATACACATACATACATACATAAATAAGTACATATATACATATAAAATACCGAAATGAAGAAAGCAAACAAGCAACAACCAAGTGAGAAACAGGAAAGCGCTAGAAGAGATAGAAGAAGAGAGTGTGAGAGAGTGAAAGGGAGAGAGAGAGTAGAGGGTGAGACGCAGTCTCTGGGAGTTGGGGATAGAGAGCGAAGAAAATGGCAAGAGGAATGGCATTGTGAATGGGAGATGTGACCTCGACAAGTTGTAAATTCACGTAATTTACTTGATTGCCTCAACACCCTGGCAACCCTGGCCACCTGCCAAGAAACAGCTCATATTGTTGCTGTTGCTATTGCTCCCATTTCTGTTGATAAGCTGACAATGGCCCATAATCAACGAAATCGCGCATTATTAAAATTGTGAATAAAAATATCTTACGACCTTTATCTTCAACCAACACCAACACCAACAGCCACACCCACACCCACATCCACATATAGCAGATAATAAATAAAGTTACATACTACACTGAAAGAAATAGCAATTATATTAGATCGGTTAGCCAACTGAACAAAGTGACTATGTATGCATATCTTGTGTTCCTGCCAGATCTGGCAGTTATGAACTTTTTTTGATTATAAGAAAAACCCATTAAACATTTAACTCAATTTTCAACAATGAGACATGGTGAGTGAAAGAGGGAATGAAAGAAAGCGAGGGAGGGAGAGGGAAAGTAAACGGAAACGGAACGGGATCTTCTATTAGCGGAAGTTGTTCTACAAGCAACTGACAATACGTGGGCGTGTGCCATACATTATCGTAGTGGTGGGAGGGTGGTTATGAGTGGGTAGCGGCGGCGGAGGGGGTATTTTCCTATTGTTTGTTTTTGCTTTTGTTTTACTTTTTACTTTTTGTTCCATTTTGTTTTTGGCAAAGTGAGTATCAAGCGACTGATTGCCAAGACACCAACACCACCGACACCCACACATAAGTACACACTTACACACACACATATACACACACAAGCGCACATTTACCATGTTTGCTCCACGATTCGATTCCCACTTCTCCTGACCTACACATTTGTCATATTCATAACAACATTTAAACATGTACGCAATTCAATGCGAAAATTTATTTCAACAAAAGAGTATATTAGGCCAATTCGAAAACGTGCTCATAAAAAAAATATATACTTATATACATATATCCTTTATGCGTTAAATGAAATATAGCACCAATATGCAAAATTTTTAATGAAAATTAATGGCCAATCAAAGATTTTTTTCCAGAATAGCGAAAGGACATCATATCCTTATAGAATAAAACATTTTATGAGAGATGGTGAGAGATATCGTTGTCATTTGAATAGCTTATAGTATACTCACTAGATATATTTGATATTCTAAATTTATACTGAAAGAAAATTGAATATAAAATTTATGGATATTTTTAGTTATATAACTTTTACCGAGCGATACCAAATCACCAAATTTATTTTATTATTTCCGTTTTACTGATTTGATATACATTTTTTTAATATTAAGTGGCAACTCTGTGAATTTGTTGCACTATTAAATAACATTTAGCCTCTGTTAAGCAATTAAGTGTTGTTAATCGTATCAATATTCAAATTAATCAAAAGCAACAACACAAAAGCTAACGGAAATTAATATTGGAGGTCATTCCATTTCAATCTGCACACTTTTCTATTAGTTCAGGTTAGCATATATGTATATTACTGGATATATAATAAGTCGAATAAATAATTCTAGAGGCAAACGGTTTTGATTTCTTTTTGTTTTGTGTTTTTCTTTTTTCTTTTTTTCTCATGCTGCGTTGAGGCTGTTTTTGACACGTGCAACGTTGTCTACCTCAAACACCCCATCCTCGACTGCCTGCCAACACTCACACACAAACACACACACACACACACACATAGGCATACATACCATGCTATCATTTCACCAATCCCATTTCATTTATTTATGATGTTCATTTGCAGAGCTTAGCATAACTGCCACAGAGACAGAGACGGTAATAGGAACAGTAAAAAAGAAAGACAGGCGAAACGAGAGAGACAGGAGAGAGAGTGAATGAGAGAGAAAGATAGAGAGCTACTCCATAACTCAAACAGACGAAAAAAAAAAGGGAACCCGGCTCCATCTCCATCTCTAGCTCCATCAGATCCCTAGCTCCAGAGCTCGACAGCACCAGGTAGTAGGTACTATAAAAGGAAGTAACAATGCCACAAAACAGCAACAACATGCCGGGCCATGGGTAGCATCAAAATGGGGAACGTTGCCAGTAAACAATGGCGAATTCTTGTTGTTGTCTGTTGTCCTCATTATTGTTGTTGTTATTGTTTCTGCTGCTGTTGCTGTTGCTGTTGCCGTTGTCGCTGCCGCTGACGCAGTCGTCGTCGTCGTTGTCGCCTTCACCGTTTGGCATCTCTTCTAAATTATGTCACGTAATTAAGCTGCATTAATATGATACTCGTCTATCTCACTTGCTCTTCATTCGCTCTCTCTCCTCTCTTTCGCTCCGGCATTATTCCATCTTCGCTTTAGCTGTGCGAAAATTGTTAAGCCTCGACCTCGGTATTTAATTAAAATATGCTTATAAGTAGAGGGCCCCGTGTAACCCTGTTCCCATCTACAATTTTTACATATACATATATGCATATATACAGATAATATAGGCATGTATTTGTGTATATATATGTATATATATATATCCAACTATGTGTATATATATAGTTTACATATGTACCTAAGTACTTGTAAATATATTTTTGGCCATTTTAGAAGACATTTAACTGTTTTTTTACAATTGAAGAGATCAACTAGGCTAACATTATTATTGCTATTATTATTGCTATTATTATTACTATTATTATTACTATTATAAATACTTTTGTTATTACTATTATTATTATTAGTAGTCTTGTTATTATTATTGTTATCCATGTTGACATAAAAGTGATAAATTAGATTAAACAGAAAGAAGAAACATTTGAAACTTGCAGTTCATAAGATAAAATTTGGATAACTTTGATGATTTTACTAATCTTGATATATACATACATACATATATATATGCTACCAAACATTATGTATATATACATAGTTATACATGGATATTCATTTTATTAGAATTATAAACAGTTATAGATTAAAATCTAAAGAAATATTAATTATGATTCTCATATCCTTCATTGAAGAAAATAAGAGGAAAACTAAAAATATCCCCTAAAAGGGTATACAAATTGCAAAGAAAAAAGAAGAAAATAAATTGAAACAACAACAACAACAACAGCAACAACAATAACCCAGATGATTTCTATTTATTTCAAAATGCATAGTAATTCGAGTACAAGAGGTATAAACAAAAAAAAAAAAAAACAAATAAATAAATGATCAGCCTAATGCAAAATGTAAAACAATCAACAAAATGGCAATATATACTACATATACATATACAATATATATCTATATATATATAAATTCACATGTGCTGCCAACAAATAAATACTGAGACACACATACATACATACATAAAGTTATAAATATATAGTTGGACAAGCACAAATTGTTCACAAGTGACATCAAAAAAAAAAAAAGTCATATAAAATTCTTATGGAAAAAAAGTGAAATATATTTTCATATATATATATATCTATATATATATATATCTATCTAATAACCATTGGCATAACTAATAATGTGTAATTAGTAATCAAGTGAGGCTAGGATATTGATAGCTTTCAAAAAAAAAAAAAAATGTCCAAAGGGCTAATAGTAGAGGTTAGCGAAAGTTTTTTGACATTTACGTGCTTATTGTGACAGTTTATGGGATTTAAGTGCAATTTAACAGTCTATTATTTTTTTTCGTTTTTTTTTTTTCATTCTTGTCTACAAACTCTATATTTAGTCACCAATATTCAACCCCATTGAATCGTTCGCCGTGTTGGCTACAGCCTCATTCCCCATTTATAGAAAATTGCCGCAACGGCTGGCCCGTATTCCCAATAATTATATTCTATTTCTGGGTTAGATTGAATTAGATATTAAGGCGTTTCGATTTAAACCAAATTGACACAAAATGGTTGAGCCAAAGAGAGAGAGAGAGAGAGAGCGAAAGAGAGCACTAGAAAATATAAGAGCTAGAAGTAGGGGGTGGGGTGGGTGGGTAAAATGTGAAAAACTTATAAATAACTAAGGTCAATTAAATTAGTTGGCTTCAATACAATTTCATTCAATCAATACGGTTTCATTTAAGAGCAATAGAAAGCCGAATAATAAGCAGCTAAAAATTGATTCGATATCTATTTCACAATTATATTAAAATCCAAAGCAATATATGTATGTGTTAAAGAATATATATATATATAGATAGAAAAGATGAAGAAGAAGATGAACAAGCTTTTAAAAAAAAAATGTAATTAATAATTAAAGTATTAAATAAATTGACAAATTATATAGTCCGCTATGAGATATGGAATTTTAATTTAACTATTCATTTATTTTATCTTAAAATAGATTTATTTTAGCTTATTTTAGTGATTTTGAAGCATTTTAATTATAATTTAACAATATTTTCACTTAGTTGTTTCAGTAAGGTAAAAAGTCGAAGAGAAGAATATAATACCTTTGGCAGTAGGAAAATAGAAACTAACAGAAAAATTGATAAGCGAATAAATCCTATAATAGTTTAATATCGGTTTAACATTACAAGCACTTGGAAAATTGCTTATCTGTGCCAGTGTTATATTTTTAGTCATTTTTTTTTTTTTTGTAAAATGAACTTTTGTTAATGCTTTTGGCTTAAAGGCATTTCGATGGTTTAATTTAATCAGTTGGAAAACTATTTTTAAATTTAATATGATATCTGGTTGTACCTTTTTGCGCATCAGCTTACACACACACACACACACACATATACATATATATAAACGTATACTCTCATTGCCATTACGAATTCCATTTTGAATCCCTTTAACCGAACCCTCGACCTCAACACACATCATCATCTCATGTGTTTGTATTGCTCTAACAAAATAGTAATAACAGACACTTCATTATCCTACTTGCCACCTTTTGTTTCTATCGCTTGCTCTTCGTATTGTTTCGTTTCGTTTCGTTTTGTTACCCTGCCACTCTACCTACCAACTTGCCCATTCACTTTCCCTTCCCCTTTTTCCCGTATTTCCGAGAGACTTTCATTGTTTTTTTTTTTTTTTCGTTTTTTTTCATGTTCTTGCTTTTAACAAAATTTCCATAGCATACTTATAAGCGCAAAGGGCGACCGTTGCTACCGTTGCCGTTCCCGTTTGCCGATGTGCTTGGCGTAAACTAAACATTGAAATTAGTTTTGAAATTTGTAACAGAAAACGCAACATACACACCCACACACACATACAACTAACCACACACTCGCACACACACACACACACACATACATACACACACTTATATAGAGAAATTCATTGTCTTTCAATGTGAAAATTTAACTTGGAACACAGCTGAGTCAACAGCGTAGCAGAGTTTGTCCGTATATATCTCTGCGTGTGCGTAAGTGTGTGTATATATGTATATATGTAGTCGCGCAAATATCCTCTCTTCACCCCTTCACCCCTTCTACCCTTCACCAAACACACACTAACTGGGCAGTTGCCATTGTATTTTGATTGTAGCTCGTTTGCTTTAACATTTTTCGCTTTCCTTTCTCTTCTTTCTATAGTATGTTTTGTTGGTTCCCCTTCTTCTTCTTCTTTTTTCTTTTTTTTTTTTTTTTAAGCAGTTGCATATTTTATTAAAGTTTTTCTTTCTTCTTTTATTTTCTCTTTTGTCCTTAGCGAGGGCAATGAAGATATGTGCATATTTTCTATGTGTGTGCGTGTTAATAAAATAAAAAAAAAATATTTTAATCCCATTTGATATTTCATATTTCTATTTCACGAATGTAACAAAAATATTATCATTGTTGATTCGCAATTTCGACAAAGCGTATTTCTAAATAAAACCAAAAAAAAAATGCCAAAAACAAAAAAAGAAAAACGAAAAAGATAAAATGAAAATTACAAACAGAAAAGATGAGGGCGACCATCCCAGATATATGTATGTATGTGTGTGTGTGTATAGGAGTATATAAGAACTTTCACTTTATTTTATACTTTAACAGAAAATGTTGGTTGTATTTTGGCATGGTATGGAGGTGTGGCAGGTGATGAGCTTGACTTGGGTCTATCCAAAGATGCTGCCCTCCAGCTTCTTATTTGTCAGACATTAAATGATTTTTAATAGCGCAATTGACAGAGTCGCCAAGTTGACTTAAGTCAAGTCACTGGCCCCGCGGGTAAAAAGCAGAGAAACCTGAAATTCTAGGGAAATTTTGAGTGCCGTTAGATGAAGGTGCTGATGGTTGGCAAATGGGGGATGGGTAGAGGGGGAGATGAGTGTGTCCCGGCTGCTGTTTTACAATGTTTGTCCTTGAATATGAAATGGAAAACTCAATGGCGCAAGCAAACAGACAGACAGACAGACAGACAAACAAACAAACAAACAGATAGACTGAAAAAATAGACAGAGAGACAATCAGACAGACATACATACAGACAGACAGACAGACAGACAGACAGACACTCTCGAGTGGTGAGTACGAAACAGAAGTAGAAACAGACAGGACGCACCTCAGGGTTGTCAGGTCGTTGTCGTTCTCGTCGTCATTCTCGTTGTTGCATTGTTTTTAGCTTTGAGTGCTTGTTGTTGTTGTTGTTCTTTACATGTAGATATACATATATATATATATATTTATTTTTTTTTTTTACTTTTTCCCCTCTTTCGTTCTGTTTCATCTATTCAAGCGTCTGCTTCTTAACCATGCAAGTAACTGACTTTCACATTTGTCGGTTCATATCATTCTATTGACTAAGTCTTGGATCCGATCGATTCTCGATATTATCACCTGATGATGTCTTCTTTAATATGAATACCTGTCAATGACATCGATTGTGTATATTATGTAATATTGCAATTACTGAATTTGCTAGATGACAATCAAAAGAAAAAACAAAAAAAACAAAATAAAAAATAAAAAAACCCTAATGAGCTGCTATGAGCGATGACTCCATTTCAAGCCCCCCCCATTCCCACTCCCCCTTTTCCAAGTTCAGGAGAAGAAAAATTCCGTGCAAACAACCAACATCAAATTGGTATTCTGGATTAAAAGACAACGCAAGAAATAAAACAAAAAAAAAAAAAAAAAGGAAAACAAAAAAAGAAAAAACTGAGAGAATGAAATTTCCTTTTCAATTCGCATTTCTTTTAAGACAAAAGGCCTGCAGTCGGATAGCAGATGTTTTGATTGATTGATTGATTGATCATTGGCATGCTTGATTGATGCCCCCTGTCAGCCAGGCACTGATTGACAAGGTGTGAGGGTATACAATACGGAGCCAAACTAAAGTCTAGACACTTAAGCTGATGATACGAGTATTGGTAGATAGAGAGAGAGAGAGCGAGAGCGAGAGGGAGAGAGAGATAGAGAGAGATAGAGAGAGAGAGGTAGAGAGAGGTAGCTATGAAAGTAAAAGTGAATCTTGAAGAGATGAGAAGGGGAACAATACTTTTCTTTTCTTTTTTTTTTTTTTTTTGTTGCCAACTGTCATGCCTAAATGGCTTGTTTGAACGCCGTTAAGTGCCACCAAGAAGGCCCACAAAATACGACTTTGGTTTTAATGCAAGACTCCTCGCAGTTGGTAGTGATGAAGGGCAAAAGGATGTGAGACAGACTTCTCTCTGATGACAAATAAACTTCTGTGTCATAAGTAGGCGATATCCCACAGAGGATGCGCGACATATGTGACATATGAGATGGCATCGTGACTCACTCACGACATATATATACATAAGTATATATATATATATATTGTGGGTAGTAGCAGTATTTTTAGCAAAAGTTGTCTTCATATTTATGCTCGTCCTTTATTCTCGCTTAATTCACGTCCTGGCCAATATATAATCTTGTCGCTTGTCGCTCATCTTTGTTGCCATTGTTTGTGGCAAAGACAAACACAATCACACATAAAATAGCTTCAGTCAACATACTCAAACTCAATGGGTTGGGTTGGAGTTGAATTGTGGGTGGATGGGTGGTTGGGTGGTTGCTTGGTTGGTTGGGTGAATGTAGCAAGGTTCAGAGACAAGGCCAGGGCTGGATGGGGCCCGAAACTTTCCACTTTACACCAAAAAAAAAAAAAAAAAAGAAAGCGTATAAAAAAAAAAAAGTAAAACGTGGAAGAGGAAGGAAAATAAATAATAAAAGCAACGAGCCCAGGCAGCTGCACAAACAAAACGAATAAACGAACGAACAAACGGAACGCGAAGCTTGAATGAAGGCAGAGGAAGCCCTCTGGCAATTATATGCCCACATGCCACGCCCATCTCAGTTCCCAAGTCAAGCCAAAGTGTTAAAAATGTCTTTAAAAAAATGTGAAAAAGAACAAATGAAAGAACGACCAAACGAACGAATGAAAGAACAGAAACGGAAACAGAGACAGAGAGATAGAAAGAGAGAGAGAGAGTGATAGAGAGAGAGATAGAGTGTGTAAGAGGAAGAAAGATGAAGAAATGAAACAAAAATGAAACACGAAAATGTAAGCTGTAAGTGGAAAATGAAGCACAAGTGCAAAAAGAATGACAAAGCCAATCTAAGAGATTGTTTCCCACTATATAGTAAACAGATGACATTGGAAACCATAGCCCTGGTCCCAGTACTTTTGATTCTCGCCACCCCCCCCCAAAAAAAGGGATTAGTACCAGTAGAAACGGAAAGAGAAAGAGTGGAAAAGAGAGAGAGAGAGAGAGGGAGTAAAAAACATTTGTTCAGTCATACGCTTGATTCGCTTGTAACAAGCCAAAGGCCGTCTACGACACCAACTTGCCCCATTGCGTTTCAAGTGTTAATTTGATATCCCTGTGGCATAACACACACACACACACACACACAATCACACATATGAATACATATAGCAAGGGTTAGGGAGTCAAGGGAACAGGACCAACCAACTACCATTGTACAAGCAAAGCAAAGAAAAGAAAAGAATTGAAATGAAACGAAATGGAGAAACGCAAAGATGTTGAGTCAACTTGAGTCGTGTTGAGTCCTTTCAGCTCAAACGCTGTCAACGGCTTGACCAACTTTCTTTTCCTCTTCTCTCTCCCGCTCTCTCTCTGTCACTTTGCCATATCCTATTTGACCATTCTCATTGCTTTGCCGTGCTTTGTTATTCACTTTTCTTTGCTTTATTTTCAGTTCAATTCCCCACCACTGGCCCCTCTACCGTATTCATATAACCTTTCAAGTCCTTGCCATCTTCTATTTGAAGTATTTTAAAAGCACGCATTGACCAAAAAAGTTCAAGGATAGGAACGAGATAGAGTGTAAAAAAGAGAAAGAGAGAGAGAGAGAGAGAGAGAGACAAAGTATTCTTAAGCATGATCTCTAATTGGGTAATTCAATAGGAGTTTGTCAGAAATATTTGCTATGCCTATACCAACCTGACCCCCTCCTCACCACCCACCCTCCTCTCACATCAGCTCGTAAAAATTGGTCTTGGTGTCAACGAGGTCGTTGACAAACGTTTGTCAACATGATTCAAATTGACTTTCAATGGATTTGCATGAAACAGAAAGAAACAGAAAGCAAAAAAAAAACAAAATAAAAATAAATAAAAGAGAACCCAATGGTAAAAATAAAAAAAAAAAATAAATAAATAAAAATAGGAGCACAGTGTCACGCACTAAAGGTCACCGAGCTCAAACAGGTAACAAGGGTTAGGCACCTAACAGTTAGCAGTCAGCTGATTATCGTTCACCAGTCTGAAACTATTTTCCGCTCCTTATGCGTCTACCTTAGCCCAGATGACATTTGAGCTCAAGCGCACGCAACCAAAATATCTGGCATCTAAAACATGACACGACACAACACGGGGGTTCAAAAACTTTGGCCCAAAAGAATAACAAGAACAACTATTCACCACAAAAAAAAAAAATTATATATATACAAATAGTATATATAGTATACTATACATACATACATACATATGTGTGTATATATGTATGTACATATGTGTGTGTAATAGTTTGTTGTAGAAAATCCTCGACACGACGAAAAAGCTGAATTTTCTTCTTCTTCTTCGTTTTTTTTTTCCTTTTCCCGTTTGATGGTGATTCGGTCAGCGGTTGCATTATGTTGACGTTATTGTTTTATATAATGGACTACACTTTGAAGTGCATTAGCGCGTAATTGATTGAATTGAAGTTCCAGTTCCAGTTCCAGTTACCCACAGTTTATATATGTACATACATACCAACATTCACGCACACACACACACAGACACACACAGACGTACACACTCATACATAGAGTCACGGGGCAGCCATTTTCGTTTATGGCGCATTTTGTATGTGCGTCGCATGGTAAAACAAAACTTGGTCGCTAACCAAAATGAAACTGGCATGGAATTTAAATTATGTGCATAAAAAAAGAGAGAGAGAGAGAGAGAGAGAGAGAGAGAGAGAGAGAGGGAGAGAGAGAGAGAGAGCTCTCTGAGTGAGAAGAAAATGAAGAAAATTGAGGTTATCTATAAAAGCAGTACGACCAATCGAATGCACTGCCAATCAAAATGAAATTTCTGCTTTTTGTTGTTCGATATAACTACGATATATGATGGTTTAATGACAAGTCTATTCAATCAAATATCCTCATCGAATATTAAAAGGACACCATAATCATTGCAAAATTGATTCAATTGATTTTTACAATGAGAGAATATCTTAATAACAATCAATGAGAAAAGTTTGATAGGCAATTTATGGAAAAAATATATATTTAAACATATACACATGTAAATACAATTCAACTACTCTACCTCTTTTGGATAGAATATGTTTTATATATTTTTTTTTTTATTATTAAATAAGTTTTCCAATAACAATTCGAAAAATTCAATGTTCAGGAAAATCTAAAGCAAAAATTAAAAAAGGGAAATACTTACAGAAACTTCAGAAATCAATTAAAAAATAAGAATAATTGTAATATGTATAAATAATGGACTGTACATAATCCTTTGCTCTTATACATGGGCCAATCGATTGTTATTAACTATCGACTTATCGAAATACATATAACAATAAATTGAATTCCATTAAAAGGTAATAATTCACCTTTTGAAATGATTGAAAGATCAATTTATCTATATACATCCTATGTGCAATTTATAAAACGATTATCGAATGAAGAATATTGAAAATTAAAACATTACAAAATGAATTATGCATTCAAATTTTCATTTATGATAATGTATTGTTATTTTTATATATATGTATGTATTATCAAAAGAAATTTATGCTTTTTGAGAATCAAATCAATCGAATATTGATGATATACATATGTATGTATGTACAAACAACATATGTACATACGTATGATGAATATAACTTTATGATATTTATAATTAGAATGCAAGTTGTATTGGACAATCAATATACCCGTTATTCTTTGGTTGCAAGTTATCGTTAACCATTATCGTTCCCGTTAAAATTATAAAGGTTTTTGCTACAGCGTCAGCAAAGCGTTAATATTAAACGACGCGTCGGTTCTTTGATTCAAATTATTGTTGTTGTTGTTGTTGTTGTTGTTAGCTCTCTTGTTGTGGCAGCTATTGTTGTTGTTATTTAACTTGACGCATTGGTGGTCGTCTTTGGGTTAAAATGTCAAAAGGCCATAGGCGAAGGCTTGCAAGAATGCCAACAGGCAGTCAAAAAGCAACAAAAACATAAAGAAAGAAAGAAGAAAAAAAACCGAGACGATACGAAAGAAAACTTCAAAATCAGTTGGTTAAATTTTGTGTATATTTTGTTTTTCACTTACAGTATACATATAGTATATATACATATTTATATACATATAAATATATACATACATACATAAATGGCCTTGACTTCTTTAAGAGCAATAAGCTTGAGTTACATTACAAAATCAAATTGGATATTTTGTAATAAAAAAATCTTGTTATACAAGTATCATCTTTTGAGTTGAGAAAACTGTTTGAAGTCGAAACAAGTTCTTTATTTATCTAGTTGATATGATTAATGTGTTAGTCACTATATTATATACATAAATTGATTAACTAATTAATTAATAATTTTGGGGATTCACAGAACAAAACAAAGAAACGAATTAATAATTTCCTGTTAATGTTAAAAATAAATGATAATTTTCAAAGTCCGGTAAAAATCAATTTCTTTAACTAACTTGTATTAATAGATCTATCATTATTTATTCATTTGTGCGTTTAAGTTTATTTTCTTCGAATTTGAATAGAATTTATTGTATATGTATGTATGTATGTATTTCGATAGCTGATTTCAACATTGAACAGCATATGGGAAAAAAAGTTATGTTAATCCCCCTATCTTCTGTTAAATCTCAGTTCTGTTAACTACTAGCCAGTGTTAGCAAACGAGTATATCGGTTTTTGTCTTATGACCGTTGCTATTTTAACTACTCTTTATGCCACACGATTTCTTTTATAATATTTGATTTTCACACCTTCGTTATACATATATACATACATCATATATGTATGTATGTATGTATAATCAGAGCAAATGCCAACAAATTGTTATAAATTGCCAATACACACAGATGAATTGCTTAAGTAATTAAAAGTTAAACTTTACAAATATTTCATATACATATGTATGTATGTATGTATACATATTTGATATGTATGAACATATATACATACATATATATTCATATGTCTGTGAGTGCTTGTGTGTTTTATTAACCAGGTGAAATGTAAAATTTGGTTTTAAAGCCACAGAAAATAAGAGAACTGCATCAATTTTTGTAAAATAAATAAATCAATTTGAAAAAAAAAATATACCACTCGAGCAGCAGCAAAAGTGAGTCTGACAGAGAGATACAGACTGGAAGCGAGAGGGAGAGAGAGAGAGGGTAAGAGAGTGAGAGAGAGGGCGAAAAAAGTATGAAAATCGATGTTTGTACGAATATGTGCTGATTGGTATGATAAGGTAGGTAAGAGGCGTGGTCAGTAAAGTGAATATTTCAAACGGTTTATCATAACTGTTAAGCACACACAAAACCATAGACCAGGGAGAGACAGGGAGAGAGAGAACAAGCATGAGAAATAGATAGAGAGAGAGAGAGAGAGCGAAAGAGAAAGCAATAAAGAGAAAGTGAGCAAGGCAGAAATATACATACATACATACATATATTGATATGTGTGTGAGAAAGAGGTAAAAGGCCAAAAGCTTTTTCTATTTAAAAATAAATAATTAAACCAATTTTTCCAGCATATGTGTGTATATGTGAGTGGGTGTGTGTATGTGTGTGTGAGTGAGTGTTTGAACTTTAAACAAAAACGCCAAATTAAAATCTACCTACACCCCCTCTACACCCCCCTACACATACCCTTGTGCTAACACAAGCATATCCCATTGAACAAGCCAGCATGTGGGAGTGAAAGAGATAGGTGCATACATAGCTTGTAGATTGGGCAGGGGGAAAACTCAATTAAAAATCCATTGAAACGATAAAGGTTGGAAAATGACAGAAATGCTTATATACATGTATGTACATATACATAAACATATATACATATATATATATATATATATTGTATATGTATATTTATATGATTAAATAACATGGCAAAGAAGAACCACTCAGATTAACAATGGCAGCTCATGTGGCTTTCATACCCATAACCTGATGTGCCAAAAGGGGGTGGGGGGTGGGGGGGTGTTAGGTTATGTTTGGCGGTTATGGTATCCCAACATAATGACAAAACATATGCTAAAACGGTTTTAAGTACCACACCAAACCGCTTGTTGGCCAATTGCATTTAACTTACATCAATCTAAAATTGGCTTAATGACTAATAGATTTCATTCAATTTATATTGTAATTGAAAATTAATTTATGTATTTCTTTAATGAACGATTTCAAATATGTATCTTTAAAATTCAGTTACACAAGAAATTTTAAATATTTTTCATTGTCTTGTTCATTAATTTCAACTGGTTTAGAAAATCAAATGTTATACCATAATTATAATATTAACCCTGATTATTCAGATCTCAAATCAAATCATTAATATAAAATGCGAAGAGTGATTTTTAAGCATTTATACAGATAGTGTAGTTAAATTTATAAACTGCAGGAAATTTGACAATATAGAAAAAATTTAACAAATCGGAGATCTTAAAAATATGTCAGTTAAATATACATACGTACATATATTACAACAACTAGAATGAATAATTCAAAATATTTCTCGTGTTTATAAATTATATATATTTTTGGAATCTATAAAATCAATTGCTTAGCTTCATTTATTATTATTAGTTAGTTACTATTATTTTTAGTATTAGTTGTTGTTGTTCTTGTTCTCAGATTATCTTTAACATTTAATGGCAACAGATGATTGTACGAGTATATAGATATATATAATGAGATAAACAGCTGTTGTGATCAGTGAGGCATGCAATGAACTTTACACCACTCCTCTGTCCAGCCTCCTCTCGCTCACACTCACACTCACACTTTTACACTCACTTATGTTCCAATGTCCGCAATTCTATAGGCATCTTTGGTCTTTAAGGCTTTCGAGATTTGTGTTAAGGGAAATGCCATGGCTCACATTTACCTTTCATTTTGGTTTTACCGCACTCTTTGCCATCATGTTGGAAATCATTTTAATGCGCTTGCCACGCCTGCAATGCCCTTGGCCCCGGTCGCATAACCGCATCATGTAAATAAAAATTATGAGAAGTTGCCGCAACAGCAGCAGCAGCGGCAGCGGCAGCGGCAGCAGCAGCGGCAGCAGCAGCGCGTGGCAAAAATCCACATAAGTATGCATTTAAAAATAATTTATGGCAAACAAGTTGAGAACGAAGGAGTGACAGTGACAGTAACACAGAGAGAGAGAGAGAGAGAGAGAGAGAGAGAGAGATGGAGATGGAGATGGAGATGGTGATGGTAGGGTGGCAGGGTCGGTGGGTGGGGAGTGTTAGGCAACCAACGAAACGCCTTTAAATGGACATGCCGCAACAAAAGCAACGGCAGAGGCAGACAAAGTGCGCTTAATGAGGCTCAACACAACGCAACAACATGCCACAAACTGCGGCTCGTTCGTTTCAGTAGCTTTGAATTGTGGCCCCAAACAAAATAATTATATCAAGTAAATGCTCTCTCTCTCTCTCACTCTCACTCTCTCTCTCTCTCTTTTTTGAGGTTCTTGTATCAATTAGACTCAATTTTTGGCAGTCTAGTGTAAATTCCAAAATACTTTAAACAATGTTCAAATAAACATGAAAAATCTTTTCTCTATGCCTCGCTGAATTCTGATTCAAAAATTTTGATAACAAGACGGAGCCTGTCTCTCTGAGAGTGGAGTGAGTGAGTATGTGTTTGTGTGTGTGTGTGTGTGTTTGAGAGTGTGGGTGATCGAGTGGTTTTGGGCAGAGGACATTATGCCGCTACATCATTATTATCATTATGATGATTATGACCATCAACATTTTGGAGCTTAATTAATGATGCCAAACAACATTCTCCATATGCTCCTTATTCTCTGTCTCATGAAGCTGCTGCCGCTTCTTTTACCATATGAAAAATGCGCATAAAAAATGGGCATAAAATATTTATATATATATGTATAAAAAAGAAAAAAAAAAACATAACCACCAGTACATACACACATATACATATATATATGTATGTATGTATATATAAACATGCACTTACACACACATGCGTTAACTGTCATTGCAGTTTGTGGCACTTTAAAAAATGGTCCAGTCTTTAAAGGGCCTGTCTGCCTGCCACAAACAAGGATTTGACCCACTCACAACGAGTAGGAGACGTGAAGGCGGTTAACGACAGCAGCATTATTAAGGGGCAGGCGAATATGGGTGTGTGTGTGTGTGTGTGTGTGTGTGTTTGTATCTTGCTTGTCCAGAGCCTGGCCTAGAGCCGGCAGCGTAGAAATTACATTACATTTTACAAGTGAGGACGAGGTCCTTGCCGAGGTCCAACCGCAGCAGCAGCAGCAGCAACGGCAGCAACAGCAACGGCAGCAACAGCAACAGCAACGGCAGCAACAGCATATTGCTGTGCCACAGTTCAGCAGCCAACATAAAAATTTAAAATATTAACATAAATTTATACAATGAGGCAACAATTCTTGCTATGGGCGTTTGCTTCAGCCACTCTCACACTCTCTCTCTCTCCCTCTCTCTCTCTCTCCCTCTCTCTCTCTCGTTCTCTCTCTCGCTCTTCTCACTTCTGGCACACGCCCTATTTCGGGCTGTTGCTGGTGTTAAATATTTTTTGTAATAAGCATAAACCAAAGGCGAAACAAGTTTGAAATTTATTCATGTTAGTAAAAGAGAGAAGGACATACACACACACACACACACACACAAACACACACACATACATTCATAGTCATTTAATATAATGACGAGGTGAGGAGCAGACAACAGATACCAGGAAGTATATCCCGTTACCCCTTTTCCATCATTCTGTTGCTGTTGCTGTTGCTGTTGTTGTTGCTATTGCGGCTGCCTGATAATGGTTCAATTATTTTTCCGCCCTATTTAACTGCAAGTAAAACGGGCAACGGCAGCTCGTATATGGAATGAAAGTCGACTGCTGGATGGCTAGATGGCTGGCTGGATGGTTGGATGGTTGGCTGGTGCCTGTTAACTTCTCCCTGGATCTCGGATCATTCTGGCTACCACAAACACACAATAGCCAGCCAACCTCATCGCTCCCGGATATGTTGAACAATTTTCCGGCCATAGACGAGTAGACGTGCAACACATTTGACCGCTTCTCTCTCTGCCCATGCAACCCCCCCCTGCACTTACCATGTTCCATTCACCATTCTCCATGCTCCATGCCCTGTGCTTTCAGGCTTTGTCCAACCGCAAAAATTTGTCACACGTCATATGGCCACGCCCCATTTTTGTGAATGAACGATGGGCGTAAGCAACACACCCACAGACAAAGAGTGAAAGAAAGACAGAAAGACAGAAAGAGAAAGAGGGAGAGATAGAGAGAGAGAGGGAGAGGGAGAACAAGCAATGTGGAGTAGAGTGGAACAAAGGCTTTTTATGTATGCCGCATTGTCAGCTCGTTTAATGTGTGAATCGTTTGTTTGCCAGTCCTTAAGGCACGGCAACTGGTTAGTGATGGGATAAAAAAAAAAAAAAAAAAAAAAAAAAATGAGACAAAGGGAAAGAACCGACAGTCTAAGGTGAGATACCCAGGGAAAAAGGGAAAATGGAATGGGGATCGGATGTGAGAGGGTGTTAAAAGTTGACTGCCTGTTGGCTGGGGTTAGAAAATATATTATTTGTGTAAAGGAAGACCATAATTGACCCAAAGATTGACTGAATATATAAAAAAAAAAAAAAAAACAAAAAGAAAAACAATGAAAATAAAATAAAAATTTGAAATTGGGCGGGCCCAACGTGGGGCACATGCTGACTAAATCGATTGCCAAGTGAAATAGAAAATAAACACTGGCAGGCAGTCAGACAACGAATCTCGCTTATTAGCCCCTTCAAGTCAAGATGATTACATTGCCATTTATGCCATTGGCGCCCAACGTGATGACCCCAATTTGAACTTATTTCAAATTATTAATGATGATGCTGCTGCTGATAATGTCGATGGCCAATTTTGAAGGCATCCAAGACTCCAAAGACATTCTAACTGAAGTGACACGCCCAGTGACAAACATTGAGAAAATGGACTTTCAGACGATATAGAAAGAGACATATCTAGAGATAGAGATAGAGAGAGAGAGAGATAGAGAGAGAGAACGAGAGGAGGAGCAAGAACGATAGCTGGTTGACCCACTTCGGTTAGCAACAGCGGAAAAACAGCAAATGATTTTCTTTACAACGAGTCGAAAGTATTTAACATTAATTAACATTAATATAGCCATCTTCCGTCCACAAACTGGTAGCTAGGCCATAGCATCAAATTATCGTTGCCCTTATCCAATGCTTCTACGCTTCTACTGCAATTGCCTGTCCACCAGTATCCGCGATCTGAACTTTAATAACTCAGTTAAACAGCTTATGGGCAATTTGATGGATGAACTAGCCATGGTAAGGGGAAGAGGTATGAAGTGCTAGGGAGTCCAGAGTGTGGAGTGTGCTGTGGAGTGTGGAGTGTGCTGTGGAGTGGAGGGCGATGAGTTTAAGGCAACCGTGGCAGCCACAAAGTGTTTTCTGAACAGCCGCCGTGGCGGCATATCCGTCCATCCGTCCGTTCCATCGTTTCCTGTGTGCAGTTTTTTTTTCTTTCCTTTTTACCTTTTTTTTTTTTTTTTTTTTTTTTTTTTTTTGAAATTCTTCGCGGATACCAAAATTTAATTTCCTTTGTAGCATTTTATTTTTTTTTATTGCTATTTATTATTATGATTATTATGTAGTTATACTACACATACAACAGATATATATATATATATAAGTATATATGTATATATACAGCATTTTGGCCTCGGTGTTTGTTTGTTGTCGAATGTTGGTTGGTTGTACGCCCGGGTTTTTGGCCCTGAATTGGCCGTTGTTGGCCGTTGGCTGTTAGCTGTTATGATGGTCATAAATTTGTTTGCTCTCGTCTTGCTTATTGCGTGAATAACAACAAAACGCCATCATTATCATCATCATCATCATCATCATCATCAGCATCATCATCATAATGATGACAATGATAATAAAGATAATGATGATGATGATGATGATGACGACATGAAGGGTTCGATATATGCAAACAACAATATTTGAACAAATTGTTTGGTTCTTTTACCCATACTGGCAGCCAACTAATCCCTCATCTCCTTTATTCATTCACCGATTGAAGGATATAAAATTTATGTCCACTGTTGCTTTTGCCTGATTATGCTATTATATGGTTGATATAAAATGTCCAACTGCTTGTAAAACTATAAAATTTCATGATTTATTTTCACAGACAAGTGGAAAAGAAGTATGGGGGAGAAAAGAGTAAAAGAGAGAGAGAGAGAGAGAGAGAGAAAAGAGGAGGTAGCGCTAGCCTTGGAGGTCTTTTAACCTAAATTTAAACACAAAATATAAAAACCCCTTTTTTTTTTTTTGTTTGGCTGATTGCTGGACCTAAGCCCTCAGCCCTCAGCCCTTAGCCCTTAGCTTTGGGGCACTGTAAATGAAACCACAAATAAGCAGCATATGAATATTTTGTTGCCTCGACAGACATTTGAGTTTGATTTGGGATCTCTGTTACCATATCCCACTCTCGATTTAACTATATCTCTTTCTCTCTCTCACTCTCTCACTCCCTCTCTCTCTCTCTCTGTGTGTGTGTGGGTGGTTGGCTGTTCATGTTATTGTTGTTCTTATTCTTGTCTGAAGCTTGCCATTGCCTTGTGGTAATCTATATATTTATCTTAATACTCTTCTTTTACTCATTTTGTAACATTTTCTTTCCCTCTCTCGTTATCTTTGCAGGCTATCGAACTCTGCCAAATCGGGTAAGTGGAATAATGCCAAAACTGTCCGGGACCTTTTCGGTCTTAGCCGATAATGATGTTGAATGTGTTGACAAGTTTATTTGCTTAATTTCTGACTAGCACGATATTATGTTTTTAAGGTTTCTGGGCTGGTTTTTCCACAACGAACATACATATATATATATATACAAACTGCGAAAAAGAAAACCAACAAATTGTAATCAAAATGATGCCACGGGGAGTGGCAAGGAGTGTGTGTGTGTGTGTGTGTGTGTGTGTGTGTTAACGCCTATACCTCACAGGGGAAATGAAGTCGACGTCATGTTGACAGGGAGCGTTCCATCAAAAGTAATTTGAATTTCTCAATTAATAGTAGTTGGAATTACCGTTAACATTTTCATTATTATTTAAATCATATAACAATTAGTATTTCGTTACTTGGCCCACCACGATAATATTAAATTTATATATTTTTATTCTCAACTATTGATGGGGAATTAAAATGGGCGTTCATTGATTGAATTTTTCAATGGATATATCAACTTAACTCAACTCAACTCAACTCAACTCAAGGTTTCAATTACAGGAATAATCTTTAGCATTCTCTGATTCTAATTCTGAATCTCTCTCTCTCTCCCTCTCTCTCTCTCCTTCTTTCCTTTCATCATTTCTAATACACGCAAAGTTTTTCGGTTGGATGGAGAAATAATACAATTTTTTTTCCACCCACTATTTTCTACTTTTACGCCCACACCTGAGGGCCACTTTGCGTGCTATTTGCTTATTTACCGTTATGCATTTCATTTCATTAAAATGGCGCCCATAATTTTGTAACGTTCAGTTCGTCGAGTACTTGATATTGCTTGCACAACAGGCCCGGAATATAATATGTAAACGGGTTTAGGGTTAGGGCTTCAGGAATATTTTAAAAAATTATTCAAATTATTTCATTGTTTTTATAATCAGTTAATAAGAATTTAATTTAAATTGAAATTTTTAATGGCAAAAATTCGTTCATTCTCAACATGCTGGCAAATGAAAGAAAGAAAATTCTAGATTAATTTTTGATTCAAATCTTTGGTCACACTTTTAGAGTTCAAATTGTTAACTTTAAACATTTATTAAGTATCTAATAATGATTTTGCTTAAAACTTTTCCGCCATGAAGCACTTCTCATCATCATCTGTAGTTGAGTACTCACTGTAGTATACCGACATGTTATGGCAAACAGTAGTCACAACTATGTGAACAACACATCCCCTTCATACTTCATCCTTCACCCTCAGCTCTTTAGCATTTCAGCTGTACGGAAACGGAAATAATTTGTCATTTTATTTCTATTTTATGATTATTTATTTTTGTTTTTTTTTTTTGTTTTTGTTTTCTTTTTTTTTTTTTTAGTCCAGCAAGCAAAAAACAAAAAAAAAAAAAGGGAGAGACTTTAGCATTCGCTTACTCACACATAGCATTAGCATTCCCTATTCGTGTGTGTGTGTGTGTGTGTGTGTGTGTATGTGTAAGTGTGTAAGTGTGTTGTTCTCTGCTACCACGCTAACGGACTTCCGTCAGCCATCAGGATGAAGTGTGGGAAGGGGGTCGGGGAGGGAATGTGGAATGAAAGGATGGGTAGGGGTGGAATGGGTTTGCGTCGTCGTCGTCGAGACACTAACGGCTCTTACTGTGGAACAAACTATTTGAATAGGAGCTCAAAAAATCGACGTCAAATTGAATGAATAATATCTACTACATATTTGTAGCATATTTGTTTATCAATTTTATTTATTTTCATTTAAAATATATTTATATTATTTATTTGTTTAAAATATTTAAACTTTATTTTGAATGTTAACTATGTAATGGTATTTATACCACTGTAGTCGGGAAAGCTTCTAGTTTTGGCCTTGTACTCTTATCTGTTCCATTCCTGGGTCCTGTCTTCGTTGACATTTGCAGTGTCTTGGTCCGCCATTCTTCATAGCATATCGCTTACTTGCGCATACTTAGTGAATGGACTAGTGACTAGTCCAAGTGACCAGTCACCAGACGCCTTCTTGTTTGTTTTACACACTACATGTCACATTTTCTCTCTCTCCCTCTCTCTCTGTCTCTCACTCTCTCTCTCCCTCTCTCTGTGTCTTCATTTTTTCGTTTTTTCTCTTGTCTTTTCTCGTTTTGTTTCTTGTTTTGTCGCTTGTTTTTTTTTTTTTGTCATGCTTGTTTGTTGGCTTGTTGAACAAACTTGTGCGTAATTTTCGTTTAGAGTCACCTCACTCTCCATCTCTCTCTCTCTCTCTTTCTCTTTCTCTCTTTCTCTCTGGTCAACTCTTATCCCTATATAGCCTGACTTTTGGAACACGTTTTGTTTAGTGCGTGTTGTCATTTTATTTATGGGTCTCAGTTTGGTCAATCTTTTCCTCTTTCTCCCACACCTTACTTTCTGTCTCTCTCTCTCTCTCTCTCTCTCTCGCTGTCTCTATGCCTATCCCTATAACCTATCCCTGGTAGCATTTTCCTCTGTTTCTGTTTCCACTTCAACTTCAGCATCTGCATCTGACCACTGATACAGTGATTTTTCATGTGATGATTAATTAACTGAACCTCAGTTTTTCAGTTTTTCGTTTTGCTTTCCCTACTTATTTTTTTTTTTTATTATATTTGATACCCTTTGGAAAATGGATATGTTGCGTTTGGAATAACATAGAACAGGATATTTACTAGCATATGTATTAAAGTACATATATAAAGAATTTTCATAGACTATGATATAGTAATATAATAGAAGCAAATCGTTCGAATATGTACATATATAGTTTTTCACGTTTTATTTATTCAATTTATATGCTTTTGTTTTTGTTAATATCGGTCGACATATAATAAATTATATAGTACAGCTGTTTTGTGATTTGCCTTATATATGATCGATAAGAATAAAAACTTTTATAGAAGTTTTGTATATATAGTACATATATAGTTATAAAGAATGTATAATTCAAATTTTATGAATATAAATAGTTTAAATATTTTTTAAATACAAAAAAATCAACTTCTCTTGAATAATTCTACCAACAAATTGGATATATTATAGTAAAATAATAAAAATATATGTATATGCTTATGTATTATATTAATATTAAACTCTTGAATCCTAAACCAAGTTGTCATGATCTATTTATATTGCTATACTCTTTCGATAGTTTTTTTGATAGAATTAAATGATATTTGAATAAAATTAAATCATTATATGTATTCCCAAACTGATCGAGTGATATTTTCTATACTTTTGATTACTATCCCAATTTTATTAATAAATAAAGAAATTTGTTAGGGTATACAAATTAATGGCAAAGTTATATGTAGCTACTACTGCCCAATAGGTTTTTTTTTTTTTTGGTGTAGTAGTTGTTGCTGTTTTTGTATTTTTGTGGTAATTTATTTAAGCCCTGATGCCTAGCCACATAAATAACTTGTTGTTGTTTTTGGCCAGATTTTACCTGGCTGAGAAGTATGCGTGTGTTTAATTTCCACACGAGCACCTTTTTGAAGGTAAAAACAGAAAAGTACATAAATATTTATTCTCTCCCTCTCCCTCTCCCTCTCACCCTCTCTCCACCTCTCTCCCAGTCTCTATCTCTATCTCTGTATAAAAACGGAATACAGAATGTTATAGAGGGAAAAAACGAAATGATGGAGGTAGTGAGAATGAAAGAGTATATAGCGAATTATTCTTAATGAGTTGGAAAATGCAAACAAAGCACTGCATAAAAATCAAAGACTGAGACAGAAGGTCAATTCGAGGCCAAAAGAGGGAATACAATTTCTCTCTCCACCCACCCCCACCCCAGTTTCTCTTCCTTCTCACGAAAGAAAATAAAAACTCGACCAAAATCGTCGGCCGGATATTACAATATAAAATGCGGAAGCTAGATAAAAAGTAGGCAGAGATTTTGGTCAAAGTAAAGTCAAAAAAGGGAATCAAAATTAATGCAAAGACTTGAGTAGAAAATAAAGAAGAAGAAGAAAAACTATGGACTACACTTAATCCATATAGAATAAAGAAAAGTCTATGAAAAGTGAGTGACTTTTGGTCTTTGTCACCCATTGTTTGCCTTTGATTTGAATATTATTCAAAAAAGAAAACAAAATGAATAAGAAGATAAAAATTTAAGAAAGAAAACAGAAAAAAGAATGGAAAATATGATGAAAAGTTTATTCAACTTCTAAATGAAATAGACATAAGGGCAACGACTTGGTGATATCCTATAACTACTATTAGTATAAGATTTTTGTTTGAAAATAAACTAAAATGGAATAATAATAGAATAAATAGAATAATGGAATAAATAATATATAAATATTTACAGTATATACTATTAGAAACAATATTTAATCTAATGTGGGAATTTTGACTTGTTTAACTGCCCATTTCATAAACGGATTAGGCCATCAATTACAATCAACTAACTGAAGGATACGTTCTGATCAAATGAACATGATGATTTCATTAGTTTATTTTTGTTTCGTATTTGAACAAATACAGACATAAGTAGGCGGCTGTGTGCGGTTGTGTGTCTGTGTGTGTGTGTGTGTGTGTGTGTGTGGGTGAATGACTGTGTAACGGTTCCAGGGGAATCAAATTGGCCAGTCATGCCCAAGAAACAGCTTTGGCCAGTTCATATTTGGTGGTCATTTTGAGTTAGCCATGTTTTAATAAAAAGTGAGAAAGCAATGAAATAAAAAGGCAGTTGCAAGTAGCAACGAGGATACAAAAGCGAAAGAGAGAGAGAGAGATAGCTAAAGAAAACATGGATAGATTCTCTGTGTAAGGCAACAGCTGGTGGCAGCTCCTTATACTGGAAATCACTTAATTATGTGCGAACATTTTGTTTGTTTTTGGAATGGAAAGAGGACTCACAAAAGTAACTGAAGTCATTTATAATGGCCAATGGTTTTGGCCTACCGTTACATTCAACCTTTCTTCCTTTTTTCTCTCTCTCTCTCTCTTTCCCACTCTTACTCCCTTTCTCTGACAAGGTCAAATTTCTGCACTGACTCGCGATTTGCCTTAATGTAAATCAAAGACATTTTCTGGTTAGGCGGGTATTCGTCAGTGGTTGTTTGCGGGATGAGACCCCCTCACAGAGGAGGAGTGGGAGAAGGGGAAAGGGATGTGGACCAGTTATCCTTCCAGCTACTTTCATTTCACATTCATGGAAATGTTGTAATTCCTGGTCACACTGTGGCCATGAAGCAATTAGTCTCATGTATGGCTTGCGGTTGACCAAAAAGGCTGCCAAAGACGACAACCCCAAAGAAGATTGACATAAATGATATGAATAAATGAATAGAATGAACAGAAGGAGCCAAAAAAGGAACTTAAATAAAAAACAATTTACACATGCATTTTTTTTTTTTGAATAAAAACGGCCTTGAATGAGTTTTGAAAGTATTTCAACTTTGAATTGAGGTCAATTTTCAATGCATGTTAATGGAATCAGTTAAAATGAAAATACACACTTATACGTATATATATATATATATATTTTTATTTGTGATAAAAGAAAAGTATCTCAAATTAGCACAGAAAAATAGAATCTTTTAAAATGAAATTCATACAAATTGATATATCGATCTGTTAAATATTCTATAAAAAAAAAAAACAGAAAAAGAAAGGGGAAGAAAAGAGAAAACTTTTGTTAAATCAAACTAAACGAAACTAAAATCAATTCATATATTCATCTAGTATCTAGAATGTTTTCTTTCTTCCTTTTATTTTTGGCTTTCTTCTTGTTCTTTTCTTCTCTTTTTTTTTTGTCTACTCTCTTCAATTTATTCTTTGGTTTCCTCTGACTACCGCTTGCATTTGCACTCGTATTCATTCAGATTTTTTTCAGATACAAAAGTTTTATTTGCGCCTTTGTTCTGGTATGTGGATGATGATGCATTTGCCACAGACAACATACGATGAATATATAGATATATATAATAAGTATACAGATATATCAATATATATATATATATATGCAATACAAGTATATCTATATATATATATATATATATATATATATCTATCTACATATATGTATATGAAAATGTTGTGCATAAAAACAAATGGAAAATGGTAAAAGGCAAAAACAAAATGAAAAGGGCGTGGCATATGGCAAGCTATTCCATTACGCCTTTGCCATGGTTTTACCCAATGCCGATGATGATGATGATTGTCGAGTGGTTTATTCGATTTTGGTCTTTTTTTTCCCCCCCACCCACACACATTTTGCCCCGTTCTCATAGAATGTGTTCCGGTTTTCATGTTATATGTAGTTACTGTTGTTGTTATTGTTGTTGCCGCTGTTGCATGTAGTTTTGTTGCTTTAATTTGCAATGGCGTGGCAAATCGTTCATCATAAATGTCAAGAGACTTTCAACGAGAATGAGGATTATAATGCCAGGGAATGCAATATGATTGAATTGCTGCAGTGGAATCGGTATGGCATATATATATATATATGTATATACTAGTCAGTCAGTCAGTCAGTCTGTCAGTCTGTTAGTCAGTTAACATGCCCCATCTCTCAATGTTTCCAACTAAAAAGAACAGACAAGAACTTGGCTTGTCTTGAAGAATGTTTACTTTTCACTCATCTTTCTTACTAATCGCAGCTTTATTTTTTTTTGTTTATTCCCTTTTGCTTTCCTGTTTTCTTATGCTAAAGAAATCTCTTACAAACATAAATAATAATATGAATAAATAGAAAAGAAAATGTGTTAAGTTAAGGCTAAAAGTTCATTACCATTCTGATTTATATTAACCACAATTGCACTTGTCTTAAAAGGAACTTTATAGGATCCTTTGAGTTTATCGAAAAAATATTACATAAAGTACATATAATCATCTGGAATTTGTTTTTGATGATGGCAAAATGATGAATAAAATGCATATATGCAATTTATGGGTTTTTTTATACCCTGTACCCATAGGGTTCAAGGGTATATTAAAGTCGCTAAAATGTATGTAACAGGCAGAAGGAAAATTTTCCGACCCCATAAAGTATATATATTCTTGATCAGGATCAACAGCCGAGTCGATATAGCCATGTCCGTCTGTCCGTCGGTCTGTCCGTCCGTATGAACACCTAGATCTCAGAGACTATAAGAGCAAGAGTAACCAAACTTGGTGTCAACATCCGTCTAGTGTGTACGCTGATCAAGTTTGTTTCAAATTTTTGCCACGCCCACTTCCGCCCCCGCAAATTAGAAAAAACTATATCTAGAGTTGTATTAAAGCTACAGTATTTATTTTTGGAAGACTCAATTATATAGCCAATATGTACCACCTGACCGAATTTGGTCGAAATCGGTCAATAAGTATCGGAGATAATACGTATATATGTTTTGTACTGAAATTCTATGGGCAGCGGCAGCTGAAATGTGTGAGCGAGATAGCATGCGCACGTTGCGTTCATTTGTACCGAATGACGCATTAGTTTCGTTCACTGTTATGAGTGAGCGAGAAAGCATGAATTTGGTGTTTCGGCTTGCTAGAAGAATTTTATAAAATAATTTAAATTCAATTAATGGGAATTGGATGGAGTTTGAGTTTTTAAAATATATCTCTTATTGGTACAGGGTATACTCCAAGTCGGCAGGGACGACTTGCTTACTTCATTTTATATTATTTAGATACTTAGATAGTTATATACATATATAATTTGATTTGGAAAATTAATCTACTGATTTTCTGATTTTTTGAAGTTTTAGGAATAAAAAATTTTAAAGAAATTTTAACTCAGTTAACCAAGTTACACAAAAAGATTAAAATTAAGCATAATAATTTAAATTAAGGACTGAAACTTTTTTAAGTCTTAAATCAGTTTAAACAAATGTAAGGAATTCGGTTGCTAATGCGCCTTATGTTCTATATTGATAACTGATACAACAATCAATGTAAGGGCATTATTTGTAATTGCTTTCTAAGATAGGGTATTAAATTAATATCACATAATCAATTATTAATTCCATTGTCTGATAAACAATTTCGTTTTTAAACTAATTTCCAATTTTTAACAGAAATAAGAGAAATTTTGGTTTGAATGAATTTTATTAAATAATCCTATTTTTTTTTTTGTTTATTTAATATATTAACTAAAAGGACAAGAAGCTGTCAACAAATTATATATATTGTATATAAAATCCTTTTTGTTATATATTTATTACTGGACAAAGGTTTAGTCTATATACAACAATTAATTTTAATTGAATTTTGAAGCGAAGTATTAAGTATTGAGACTTAATAAAGTTAATTCCATTGCCTAGTAAACAATTTTGTTTTCAAACTAATTTCCAAATTTAAACAATAAACAATTTTTTTTGGCATATAATGAATTTCCATTAACGAGACAACGAGCTAGCTTTTTATTAATAATCCTATGTGATTTTTCGCTTATTTGATTTATGAATTACATATATAACATATATAACTTTAATTAATTTTTGTCTTAATAATTTAAGAACAAGAGGCTGGCAACAAATTATCTCAACTTTTACATATGTATAATGGATATCTAAAAAATTTACATGCATCGCTTATATGTATGTATAAAGAATATTTTTTCTTGTTATTCGCTCTTTTTTTTGTGTGTTTCTTGTTGTTTTTTTATTTTTTGTTTTCCTTTTGTTCTTTTTTTAGTTTGGTTTTTTTTTTTTTTTTTTTTTTTTGAATAGAAGGAAGGATTCGTGCGTGATGTTTGAGGCCTTTGGCAGCTTTGGCTCTCGGGACTCGTAGCGTTTGCCGTAATTCAACTAATAAAATATTTACAATTCTCATCCTGGGACCCACCGCACACACTTGCACACATATACCTAAACACACAGACATACCCACACACCCAGACACACTCACACACCCAGACACACTCACACACACACACACACACACACACTGCCAGTGGAACAATCGACGCATTTCTGTTTATTTTTACTTTCAATTTTCTACCGCTTTCCCTTTTTCTCTTCTTTTTTTTTTTTCATTATTTTATTTAATTTTTTGTATGTGTGTGTGTGTGTGTTTTTTTTTTGTTGGTTGTTTGTCTGGATTCCCTAGAAAAGGTAAAAAGTATTTTTGGTAGTTTAAAATTGGTTTTAGCTCAAAAAATTTGGAATAGTTCTTTATACATAAGCATATATCATATTTATCATACTCTCAGTTCTAATAGATCCTTTAACACTTTACTCTTTGGTTAACAAGGTATACTCAATATCTATGTAATAGGATAATCAGAGATCTTATGAGATAATCTATTTACATATTTTTCTATCTTTAAATAAAATTATATTTAAATTTGCTTATACTTCTTTATCTTATCTGTTATCTATTCCATAATTGATCTTCAACAATTTATTATTTTTGTAGAAGATCTAATAAATTATTAAATTTCAAGTTTTGAGTAAGATAAATACGTATACGTTTAAAATCTGTTCATTTTATTGTTACACATACCCACCAAAGGATAATAGAAGAAGGACCTCTGCTTGTAAATTGACATTCTATTATTTATAAATAATTCCAAGGTAACTTAAAGTCGATGCCCACAAAAGATATTTTCCATTACCTTTTTGTATTTAGGGCATTTCGTTTGTATTTATATTTTTATTCTTTGTTTTTTTTTTTCTGTTTCATTGCCGTCGTTTTATAATTATCAACGCATTAGTGGGCGGTCGTCTCCTACCTTTTTTTTCCATTTCTTGTTTTTTTTTTCTGCTTTGGTTCTTACTGTTGCTTTTGTTGTTGTAGTGTGTTTTTTCTTTTTTTTTTTTTTTAGTTGCTACCTGGATGTGGGTCCAGCATTTAGGAAATGTTCTTGGCCGCTTAATTATTCACGTTTTGGCTTGTAATTTCCCGTAGGAAGTAATGGTTCAACAGGAAAGCGCGGGGCATCTTGTAGAGGGTTGTATATGTGTGTGTGTGTGTGTGTGTGTGTGTGATAGGGGTTGGGGTTGGGGGTTTTGTAGCTGGGATGTAGAACACTTGTTGCCATTGCGGTTAGGCGATTAAATACAAAACAGCAAAGACCTGGACCCAGACCCAGTCGAGAAACATATTTAATTAAATTCTAAATGCAGCACCAGTCGAAGTCGACTGTAAGGAAAGCAGCATGGAAAAGAGCACCTATTTGCATATGTCAGATGCCAAAGAAGCAACAGAGGATGAAAAGACAGAGAGAGAGAGAGGAGAAGACGAAGAAGACAAAGAGAGAAATGGAAAAGAGTAGATGAGATGCTAACGGTGTAGTGAACTTTGAGGCGACCATTTTCATTATTTTCTTATTTCCATCTTTTTTCTTTGTGCGCCTCAACTTATGCAGTGAATTTTTTCTGCGTTTTTTCCTGGTCTTTTTTTTTTTTTTTTTTCATTCAACAAACATTTTCACTTAATTTCGCGGGCATCGTTAGAGTAGACGCCCTACACTGCCACACAAATGCCTTTTCCATCCCGCTGGAATCTGCAACTGATTTTAATTACATTTAATGGGAGACAAGCTTTTGCTCCTCTCTTCCCCTTTCTTTCTTTTTCTCTTTTTTTTTGTATATACGTGTATGTGTGTGTGTGTGTGTGAGTGTGTGTGTGCTTTACCTGCAGCTGCTACTGTGGACAACAAATTTTTATTAATGCTAAACGCTAGTTATGTGCCAGTGTTGGACTGGTACTCACTGTCAACGCCGCGCTCCCCCCCCAGGATCCCACCCGATCCAACTGTCGTTACTCTGTTTCAACTCCTTTGCCTTGCTATTACATTTCTACAACTATTTCTTTTTTATCTCTCTCTGCTTTATCGTCTCTTTCGTTTTTCTACTCTTTGTGACATCTGCATGTTTGCATATTTATGGCGTTAACAACAATGTAATGGGCGTGGCTACGGGTTAAAAAGAAGGCGGATGGCTTCTTGTCCGTCAACTTAATTGTGGGTGCTATATAGAGTTCTGTCCATGTAAATGTAAATGTAAATGCAAATGATAAAGATAAAATGTTCAAATGTTAAATATTAGAATGAAAAGGAGCATTAAAAGTTCTTTCCAACTTTGTATTATGAATGGAGTTAAACCATTTTACATTCATAAAACCATTTAAGATAAATATAGATAAAAACAATTTCATGAACTATTTGGGAACTTAGTATGTTATGCTGGTTATCATTATATATGTATGTACATATACATACATATGTATATATATCTATGTATTTGTATAACACATTGTGCAAGTGTTGGCTTAAAACAGTTTTTAATACTAAATCAGGAAAATGTAGTCTAGGTCCATCCATGTGACTTCGGGTATACCTCATGGTAGTCATATGGGAACTTTGCCGTTTACCCTACTTAAAAACCATCTTCTTTTAGTCATGTTATTTTCGTGTCCTTTTGTATGTGGAGGGTTAAGATTTGCTACTCCGATATGATCTTCAATCTGGTAACCAATTTTCTTAATAAAACATATTATTTCTTTAAAACGTTTCGATGAGATGAATGATTTGAGGGCCCTAATGGACTGCAAGTTAACTTTTAAATCTCATATTTTCACTACTAACGGTAATCAGTTCGCCATATTCTAGAGTATGGTCACCTTAAAACGAGTCACGCCTAACAAGAATATAATCTATTTGCTCTTCGCGGTCTGAAGTGGGATCGCAATGTCAATTACTCAATTTACTTTACCTTAACTTCTCTTACTTATCCTTGAATAATGCTCGGCGTATTCTTTATGCACAAGTTCCTTAATTGGCGATATAGATTCAACATTCTTTGTCTAACTATTAGAAATTATATACCTTTATGTCTTCTACTCTACTTAAACTATGTCTCGCATGAACCTTTTCGAGTCCTTTGTTCTGATTACAAGCGCATTTACCGTGTAATCAGTTTATCAGCTTTTTAAGTAACACACAAGTAAATGAAACCAAAAAAAAAAGAAAGAATTTCCCTGCTCACAAGTTTGCCAAGAATATTAAAAAATGGGCACGAATAGGCCACAAATTTTATTTATTTACTTACAAAATGGCTTTTAGTTAATAATGCCATGATTAACAATCATTTTTTTTTTATTTTTAAAATAATAATAATTGAGTAATTGGTAAAAGTAAATAAAATATATTCTACTATAATTAATACTATATATATATATATAATAATATATTCCAAAAAGGGTCAATATAAGCCTTAGACAAGAGGTTGAGTTTTTCTTCTTAATTCTATTTTTGTTTTTTAAAATTTTGCTATTTACGTTTTAATAAGAAAGGCACAAATATAAGTATATATATGTATATATATAGATACATATCACCTGATTGTTCCATCAACAAATATGTTAACGTTGACAATTCTTAGACAGTTGAAATCCATTTCAGGTTAATGCACGTTAAATTAATATTTAACTAGCATACATTCAGCTAATTGTCAGTTAAGTGACAGTCAAGACAACCTATCATTTCATATAATATCAATTTTAATGGGTAATAATTGGGTTGGTATTAATCACCAGAACGAATCACAATGACAATTAAACCATTGAAAATTGTTTAATTTTACCTTTTAAGCACTCCTATGGTGATACATACATACATACATACTTTTTTTTAAGTGTGAGTGTGTGTGTGTGTGTGTGTGTGTGGCTGTATGTTTATTTTTGTATCTCTCTCTCTGTTTGTATTAGTGTGCGTGACTGGCAATGCATTCAATTTGTTTTCAGTCTGCGGTCAACGCTCATTACAAGAGCATTGATTTGCCTTCAACACGCTTTGATTTTGGATACAGATTCTGATTCAGATTTTACATTCATATATGTATGTACGAGTATTTGTATAACGGTATCTGTATCTGTAGCTATAACTGTATCTGTATGCTTGTGATTTTTATTTTTATTTTACACATTGAATTTTTGCAATTGATGATGGGTGGTTGGTTTTCGGTTTTGGGGATTGAGGGATTCACATTTGGGGTAGCCTTTGCAAATTATATTCTTGTTGGTTATGGGCAACAATACAATGGCCGCTGAATGAATGACAATGAATGTTGGCCAGAAATTTAATGCAAAATAATGAGCTACACGCGGCCACTGGGCCAATTTTCAATTTTGCAATGCAATTGTTTGAATGATGGAATGATAAAATGAGAGATAGCCAGAGAGATAGAGAGAGAGAGAGAGAAAACAGTGGGAGAGGGAAAGAAATGAAACCATTTGGGAGAACTACTGCGAAATGTTAAATTATCACAAATTTGGTTGCATAACGGAATTGAAATCATTATGGAATTGGCTTTCTGTTTTAAAAACATTTATACATAGATATATACATACATACATGGATACATATGTACATATGTTTCACATTTATTCGCATTTTGTCGCATTAATTTGAATAAATGCTATATGAAATATAATCGAAAATAGTATATAAAACTGAATCAATTCATATATACATACGATTATGTACATATGCCGCAAATAGTTGATTGTCCTTTATCTTTCGAATAAACCCAATTAAAATGCGTGCCAAGCTCCAAATGGATACGCTGGCTGAGCCACTGGCAATACACCGACACACCAACACACCAGCACACACACACACACATAACCTTAAAAAGGAAAGGGACATCCACACCGAAATGAGTTGCAGTTGCGTGTCCGTCCATCTCAGCGTGACTTACATTAAAGTTGGTGTGCGTGATTGGAAATGAGTTGGAATTAAATTGCGGGCGGCAATTAAATGAAATTCACTTTTTTTTTTTTTTACTCTGTCTCTCTCTGAAAAGTCGGTCGACGTTTAAATTGCACACACACATATATACTTACAAACATACACACACAAACAGGTGCAGCCACTAAAAGAGAAGAGAATGAGACGACTTTGATATACCTTTTATCGATATTTTTTCTTTCTCTTAAATTAAAACGAAACGAAAAATTTGTAATTCTATTATGTTTTATTTAGTTTTATCTAAAATCCAATAATCATATTGAAACAGTTTCTATCTACTTTCAATCAGAAAATTTTAAAACCTTATAATAGAAGAATTTATAACTAATATTTCTATTTATATATTATATTTATTATTTTAATATCTTGCAAATAATTTTCGGAATTCGAAAGTTAACGAAATTTTACTATTTGTCGTTATTGAATCGACTGGAAATAAGATATGAGTATTTGAAATATTGAATTTGATTTTAATCAGAATTTTAAGAATAATTTTAATGACTTATCTTAGTTATAGTTTATTTATGATAATAATACTCGTATTTGAAAAAATACAGAAAAATATATCGATTTACTATTAAATTAGATTGATATGTAATTATTATTTTAAAAATCATTCAAATCTGTTCATTTATGGATTCACATGACATCATTTAATCACTAATTCATAAGTTTCTCTCTCTCTCTGTGAGTTTTATAAAGTCTTATAATTATATATACAAAGTATAAGTATATTTACATATATATCCACATTAAATGAAACAACAGATTTTCTTTAATAATTAAATATATTTCCATTAATAATAAGTATATATATACATATATAGATAAAATTGAAAAAACAATATAATTTAGAGAAATTTCTTTTGAAAATGTAAAATTATATTTTATATTGAAAACGAAATTTATTTTCTGTTTGAGATTATAAACTTGATCTAACTAAAAAGTTAGTCTATATAGTATATATAGTCCATGGAGTTAATATAGTTTTCATGGTTAAAATAGTCGTATAAGCCATTATCTAATATACCCTTTAAAACACAGGGAGAAAGCCGAAGAGATAGAGAGTGCGTGAGAGAGAGAGAGAGAGAGAGTGCGAGAGAGAGGGGATAAGAGCAAGAGATAAAGTGAAATCAATGACAAAAATATATACAACATTGAAAAGAAGAAAACGGCAAATGCAGGCAAGTAATGAACTGCGGGCTGCGGGCTGCGGGCTGCGGGATGCGGGCTACGGGGCTACGGGGCTGCGGGATATGGGCTGCAAGCAGAGTTTGGCTTTCGTTTGTCGAAAAGGGTGTGACAGTGAAGACAATGATAGCAGGGGGATATGGGAGGAAAGGTAACAGCGATGATTGCCGACTCCTTCATGAATTTATGTAGTTGTTATTGGTGTTGTTGTTGTAGCTATTGGTATCTGGCTGCCGTGTTAATCTGCTTCCTTCCGCCATATTTGCACGGCATATTTACGCGCTCCATGGCGTCGCAGTCGACGTCGCTGATAAGTGCAGTCAGCGTCAACATCGCAGTCGCAGTTATCGACAAACGTGCTGACAGCACAGAACAAAATCAACAAACATGTAGCAGAGAGAGAGAGAGAGAGAGAGAGAGAGAGACAGAGAAAGCAAAAGATAGAGATATAAAGAGAGTAAAAGAGAGATGAATGAAAACACACACACACACACACAGTCACAGACACTAGCGAATTACCCAAGCACTGTCTATAGATCCTGTCGCCCAATTTTTTTTTTTGTTGCTCCTTTTTTATTTTTGGTTTTTTTTTTTTGGCCTTCTTTTTTTTCGTTGCTATTTTTCTGTTGTGTTTTTCCTCTTTCATTTCGTGGCTGGTGCTGTGGAGGATTCGGTTATCCACCAAGTCAGACAGGGAGCTGTTTAATTATACATTAGGTTGCAGACCCATTCAATGCGGATGCGGGTGCGGATTCTGTATTCGATACGATATATCTGAGTATATACATACATACATATGTGTAGATACATATATATATATGTACATGCCGTCGTCTTGTAAATCCGCTTTCTGTTGATGCGGGTGACCAAATCAGATCAGTCGCATGATTGATGACTCCTATCGATAGTTTTGTTTTTACACTTTATCTATGTATATAGATCGATGACCTCCAAGGGATTTATAACTTAAATTAAATACTGACTAAAGTTCAAGAATAAGATATGCATAAACATACTTATTAAAGTTAATTTTTAAATTTTCAATTGAAATAGCTTTTATTTATATGCGTGTATGTGTACATACATACATATGTATGTATGTATGTATGTACATATGTATATGCATATGTAAATATGTGCCTATCCTTTGGTGATGAAAGGAAACTTTTGCACATCTTTGGAGTAACTTGATATCAATCATTATCCATCAACGGTTTTCTCCCATTGATGTAACATCTAAATACCCTTTAGTTAAAGACAAAACAAAAGGGTATAATAGGCATAATAAGTAAGAATAATAATTAATAAGTATTTCCATTTTGTTAGCACATTTTACAGATTTTCTCTAGATATATATATTACTATTTGTATATACATATATACATACATATATATATGTATATATATGTATGTATATATATATTTTTAGGCAGATCTGCTTGCTCTAGGGTATCTTAAGGTCGTTATCTATGTATATATCGTGTTTTAGCTGGTGCCAACTTTACTCGAAGATACAAATTGATTGTCAAGGTCGGACAAAGAGTGCAAAAGGGAAAATGAGAATGATAGAGATAGGGATAGGGATAGAGAGCTTATCTGCTCACTCATACGTTTATGTATATGTCAATGCATTATTCATTTGTTGCTTTTGGAGCTTTCTTAGTAATTCAGTTGTTGCTTCTCGTTTTGTTTCTTTTTTTCTGGTCAACAACTGAGATAAAGAAGAATGCCTCGTATATATGTACATATCTGTATGTATGTATGTTTGTATCTATATATGTATGTATGTATGTCTAGCACACATACATACATATCTGCAGCTACATACATATGTGGCTATGTGTAAATTTAATTACATTTCAAAGGTTGTTTAAGTAATTAGTTCCGTTCCCTATATTGTCTTGTCACATACTTCCAGACTTAGAGACTCTCTCTCGTTTCTCACTCTCTCCCGATTTTTAACATCTTCCTTTACCATCTCATCTTACAGAATTAAGTTATTTGTCTTAATTAGTTTATAATGTTCATGTTTTAGCTGAAAAATTATTTTTTGTTTTCATTTTCATTTTTGTTGTTGTTTTTTTTTTTTGGGGGGTTTTGTTGGCACGCGTCAAAATTCTTTCTTACACGTACACGCACACGCACACATACACACTCAGGGACTTATATATTTTTGCGTTACATCAACATTTTTGTTGTTAATATTGTTGTTGCTGTTGTTGTCTTGGCTAAAACTTCCTCATCAACTTTTTGTGCTGTACAAATTTTTGTGGAAAATGTGGCATGTTGTTGTTGTTGTTGGGGGTCTCTAAGTATGGTTAAAGGGGTTGTTTTTTTTTTCCGCCCCCAGCTTCCATCAACCTTGTTGCACAACAAAAAGAGTCAAGGCCACCTAAAACCCCCATACATTCGTATATGTATGTACATATGTACATATGTTTGTTCATACATACATATGTAAGAATATGTAATATATGTATGATGTGTATTAACTTGCCCCATTGGCCACATCCCCTTCACATTTTGCTCCATGACATGTGCTTAATGTTGGCACAAAATTAAAATTGCGTTTTAATAGCAACACAAGCATCCAGTTTGGGGATACACAGAGACACCGAGTAAAGGAAATGGAAGGGAACGAGGGATGCCATAGAATCATACATATGTACATATGTGTTTTGAAATGGAGTGGCATATGATAACGGGCTTAAAAATAAATAAATGGGTAAACAGATTTCTAAAAATTCTTCACTTAGGCAAAATGAAATGAAAATATGTAATAAAATAATATTAATAGGGAGATACATATGTACATATGTATGCAAATAATTTATGTATGTATGTACATACAATACAAATGTAAGTATGCATGTATATTAGTGTAGGTATCCGTTTTGCTATATAATAATTATAGCAAGTAATTGTGATATCCTTGTATATCTACTTTAAATTTTTCAATTTATCAATTTTTTTGTATAATTTATAAATATTCATAAACAAAATTATTTAGTAAATAATAAAATTTCTCAACTGTTATTTCATAAATTTTAAGATATTTACAATCTGTAATTGTATAATTCTAGAAGTGATTTATTTAAATAATAAATTAGATATATATATTTAATTTACAATGTAATGAGTAGACACAAAATGTTGTTTTTTTTTTAATTAATCTTTTTTTAATTTTAGGTTTGAAATTGTAGTCCTTTAAGACTTTTTGGTATTTGTTATTTTTTTGGTTATTCATGCCAAGGTGAACAGTTAATAGTCAAATTGGGAGGATTTCGAACGCAGGGAAAAACGGGCACACTGAAGATAAGTTAGAGGAGGTCTCTGTTGATATTTTTACGAAGTTTAGCCGCGAATATTATTTTATATATGTATGGATGCATGTGTATTTATGATAAATATTTAACTAAAGTTAATGGAACAACACGGCGTATGGGTGATATTACAGTCTTGTGATAAATGAATTCTTTAGTATATCTTTAATTAGAAAATTGATTGTTACTTGATTTTCAAGTCAAAAATGGATGGAGTGTTTATTCAGAAATATTTTTGCCATCATATATGTATGTATATATGTATAGTTAAGAGAAAGAAGTATAAGAAAAGTTTATGTATTTTTTTTACAAATTTCGAGGGATTCATTTATTAGCAGTTTGTTTGCCTTTTGAATAAGTTTCAAGTTTAAACAGTTTTTGTTAAGGTTCTTAATGAAAATCAAACTATGGTTTAGTTGTTAAAGAAAATGCCAAATAAGAAGAGTAAACAAAATGTTCACGTAGTTTACAAGTTAAACTAAAAATCAGAGAGGATATATCTTGAGTCTAACTAGAAATAACATTGAAACTTTGCAGTTAAGTTTGTTATCGAAATGCTAAAGGAAAGGGGGAGGGGGGAGTGAGACGACCATCATCATCTTAGTTTATTAAATTAAATTAAAGGCAAATTTTCGTAACATAAGCTGAAAGAGTGGGGAAGAGTATAAATGCAACTTAGGGGCAACAAAGATAGAAGGCTAAAACTAAACTCATACCATAACCCAATTGGGCAGAATAGGACGGGATAGAAAGGACAGAAAGGACTGGACGGGACCAGACCAGACCAGACCAGACCAGACCAGAACAGTTTGGGCCAGTGGAACTACATGAAATGACACGCATACTAATGTAGAATTGGTGTTTGTCTGGTTGCCTTGGCTGCCTGGATGCCAATGAACGCATTAGAGAAGCCAAAATGTTCTTGCAACAACAAGACTAACAACAGTAACTAAAACAAAAACAACAACAACAGCGATAACTACTTAACAGGGGCCACACACCATGTTATAAATACACACACCAAATACACTCAGCATTTACATTTACATTTCTGTGGCATAAAATGAGGCAAAGAAGTAAAGAGCAAGGAGTAAAGTAGCAAAAGAGTGAGAAAATGGCAAATGGAGAATCCAAAAAAAAGGGGGGTGGGGTGGGTGGAGAGAGGAGTATATTAACCTGCTTGTTTCTTAGTTTTTGCCTGTTCAAGTCCAAAGTGTTTGTTTATGTATTTGTGGAAGCAACAATAACAACAACGAGAACAACATACACAAAATTCTCTTGCATAATGATTAAAATTGTTCACTTGCAATGAGAAAGGATGTGGCAGAAGCCAGAACAGGTCATTAGAAGTAGAAAATGTTCAAGACCAAACCAAATGAGTCGAAACGAATCCAACCTATATACATACATATATTTCTACATATATATATAATCAGCTAATAGATAATTCAATTGGTTATTAGGGCATCCCTATAAATAATCTCTGATAAATTAGATTTGGATAGTTATCTCTTAAAACTTAAAATGTAATGTAATATAATTTATTAATATAAAAAAAAAAAAATAGTTTTTTTTCTAACAAATTTATTTATTATATTATATGTATAAAATGAAAACTTTTATAAATTGAGCAAAGTAGATGACATTTTAAATGAAAAACTAAGAGATTTAGTGTGCCATTCCATTTCAATCAGTTGACACACAACTCACAACAGAAAATTTCATTATTGTGAACAACCAAGTAATAATTTCAAAATTTTATAAATTATATTTTTTTCCTTGTTATTTTCTCCATACACACAATATAATAGTGTCCTTGTAACAAGAAAACATTCATTTCAAATAATCTTTGATAACATTTGCTAATCTGGAACTTTTTATGGCTTTTATCACTCTTCCCCACCGATTCCTTTTTTTTTTTTGAAACTTTTTGAAAATTAAATTGGGGTTTATTCTGTATATTTTTTTTTCCTTTTTTTGGCAAATCAAATATTTTACTTTAACAAGAAATTGAAGACTGGAATCAAGTAAAAAAGTGTCACCTGAAACCGTGAGTAATCGGTTGTATATATCACGATTTTATACTGAAAAAAAATTTCATTCACCTTATGTATCAGAATATTTAAGAAATCGTACTTAAACTAAAATTGTAAAATTACTTTTTACGTTTCAAAGATTGGACAAAAAGCGATAAAAAACGTTTAAGTTAAAGATTATCTATATACATATTTGCAAGTTATATATACATATATGTATATACATATATATATATATATATATATGTATATATTTGTCTGCTCCCTCTTCTTTTATTGTTTTTCTCCAAATGGATTATTTTTATTCAATTTATAATAAATAATTTTGATCCTGTAAGCTTTATATGTATATATACACATTATTGACCCGAAATCGTTATTTAACAAGAAAAAAGGATTAGTTAAGTAAGATCCTATAAGATAAGAAGCTCACTGATTGACTTAATGACAAAGTCAGATCAATGTGTGTGTGTGTGTGTGTGTTTGTGTATTCTTATTTTCTTTGTTTTTGTTGCCCCGTTTGTTTCTTTGTAGGCGGTCGAAGAGGATTCTATGTCTTTTCTGCTTATTTTTTGTTTTTTTTTTTTGCTTTTTTTTTACTTGCTTTTTGTTTTTATTTTTGCTTTGGGCTCCTTCTGTTTTTGACGTTTACTTAGGCAGCGGGCCCATTAATGTTTAAAGACAACATGTGAGCCATTATGCAGAGCATACATAAACAGACAAGCGCACACATACGCTCAATTGTACACACACACACACACACACACACATATACACAACCATTTGCATACAAAGCAGCTTTTTCTACTTCTTTCTGCCTGTCGCTTGTGTGTGTGTGTGTGTGTGTGTCTAGGTGTAGTCAAAGTCTCAGCTTAACTGAGACGACTCACCCACAAACAGCCCAGTAGTGCCCCCTTCTATCCGCCTTTTGCCACTGCCACTGCCACGCCCACTGCCACTGCCACCGCCACTGCCACTGCCACTGTATGCATCACTTTGAGTATATTATTTGCAGCACATTTATAACGATATCACAACATAAAAAGCGTGTTATTTGCCAACTTAAACATAAGCGTATCATGACTTTCCCCCCCAAAACCATGCCACATAACCTATCATGCCACCTGCTGCCCCCCCCCACACCTCTTTCTCTATCGCTCTCGCTCTCTCTCTCTCTATCTTTGTTGTACATAGTCACGTGTATGTGTATGTTAGAGTTGCAAAAGGCAAAGCCAGAAACGTTCGGTCGGTTGGTGGAGAACCACATCAGCAACATTAGGCAACATGAGCAACATGGGCAACAGCAGCAGCAGCGGCAGCAGCAGCAGCAGCCACGGCTGCAACCGTGTGGCAACGTCAACAACCAAAGGTTTGCCTCGGTCCATTTTGTATGTGGATGTGCATGTCCCGGTGTGTGTATGTATGTGTGTATGTGTGTGTGTGTGTGTATGTGTGTGTGTGTGTATGTAATGCGCTCCAAAAACTATCAAGAGCAGAACAGTGCGAATATTTTGTTAGCGTCTAAAAGTATTACAATAACCAAACTAACCCCCAATATAAATATCTGAAAAGGATGAAAAAATCTTTCTTTCGACATTTAAACGATAATATATTTAATTATCTTATAATTTTATAACATATTTTTGCTTTAAAAATTGTTTATTTTTTTTTTGACTGAAAACTGTAAAAATAGCAGATCTAAAAGGAGTAAATTATATATTATAGAAATACCCTAAGTTTATCAAATAAATAAATATATATATATATATAAATTAAATAATATCACTGAATTTTAGATAGAAATATAATTTTCGAGAGTTTGGAAAGAATCATAATATGTTCTATATTTTTTTCAACTTTCCCTTTCTCTTTCTCGTTTTTGATGTTTAGCTATTTTCCCTTTGCTGAATATTTGGGGCAGAGTTAACTAAGCAGCCTCTGGATTTGCATTTACTTCAATTTCCTCTCACTTCATAGCACTCTATCCCCCCCCCCACCCCCTCTTCTACTCTCCTTCCCCTTACCATTCTGTTACCCATTCCTTTGCATTTTGTATTTTGCTGTTGTGTTGGTTTATATTTACATGTACACACACACACATATATATAAATATATATATATATATATTTGTTTATATATATCTACATATATTTGTATATATATATGTATATATATATATTTGTATATATATATATCTATATATATTTGTATATATACATATAAATTTTTTTTCCATTTTTTGGTATTATTATTGCATATTTTTGTGTTGTTCGCTTCGGTTTTCTATATACATATATGTATGTATATTTATGCATATTGTGTTTTTCTGTGTATTTTTGTGTGTGTGTGTGTGTGTGTGTTGGTGTATTTTCTAGCCGTGTGCTCGCTCGCGCTTTACGTTAATGCGAAATTTATGCTTCATGCGCTTTTAGTGCTGTCATAGAATCATCCAACCCCAACCCATACCCCGTGCCACTCCATTCTTCGTTCCCCACCTTTTCAGACCCCCCCCACCATTTTCTTATCCGCCTTGCTGTACACATTGTCCTCTTACCTCATTCCCTCTCTTAGCTGCCTTTACCATCGCTTTCACCACTTTCACCGCCTTCCCCCCCACCGCTTACCCATTTGGCGTTTGGCTTGAATTCCATTTTTTTTTTTGCATGAGAAAAACATTTATACGAAGCAAAAAAGGAAAGAAAAAATTTGTGAGGTTGGTGGGCTGAGGCTTTGAGAGAGGAGGGGAGGAGAGGTGTGTCGAACGGATATGGCTGGGAGTTTCTATATAATGGATGGCCACATATTGATATTGACTGAAAAATTTCAACAACGTACACACCCATACACACACCCATCCATTCGGCACCCAAGAGGAAACACAACATTGATAAAAACAAATATATAAATCTACAGAGTGCAAAAATATTTATAAATTTCCCTTAATACTAAATTTAAAATAACAATAACAATATTAATAATAATACCAGCAAATTCCGGTTTAGTTGGCAGCTAAACATACATATGTATGTACATATATATATATATATATCTATATACATATATTCAAAATGTTCTATCAAATCTGTTAAAGATGTAGAAAAACCATTAAATACGAAAAAGTGAAAATCCTATTAAACATTCACAAAAAATTTAATTCATACTAGATTTAGATTTATTTGATTTAAAGAAAAGCCGAAACATATAGCCATATTGATCCGATTATATTGTAATAGTTTGAAATCCCATTAGTATTCAATATTCATCATGATCTCCTGTATACTATATTAATCAATTTCCTTTAGTGGAATGAAAAATAAATAAATATATTAGCTATATGTACATATATATATATATATTACTTATGAATTGATCAATGGATCATTTTGTATCCAAAATGCTGAGAAAAGAATAAAAAATGAAATGAAAAGGATATAGAAAATTTGAATAATAGTGTTGTAGGGCTAATCTTATTCATTTTTAGAAATATATATTGAACCGAATTATGGAATAATAATAGCTTTATTTCTGATCTTTTCTTTATACATATATACATATAAATATATATATTTATATGGATAAGTATGGATAAGTTTTCACTTTCTATATTTTATTCGTGGATAACTTTTGTAAAACTTTGATTGCTTTTGCCTAGTTATCATTATTTCACATATAATGTCCTTCACACACATACGCAATTTGCTTAACTTTGGCCCACATTTTAAGTCCTTTTAAAGCTTCATCCTGCAATCCTTTTTCGCCACATCCCTTCGGCTTCACTCTTTCTCTCTCTCTCTCTCTCTCTCTCTCTCTCTCTCTCTCTCTCTCTCTCTCTCTCTCGCGTATACAGTTTCTCTTTCCACTTGTCATGTTTTATGCCGATTTCAGTTTCATTTGACTCGCCACGCGCCAGGGCTAAGTGCATCATGCTGTGTGTGTGTGGGTGTGTGTGGGTGCGTGTGTGTGTGCCCCATTTGGTAAACTTTTCAAATACATACACATACACACACACACACACTCATATATGCAGATATACACCTAGAATCTGTGGCTCAAGCCAACTTCTCTTTGACACCCTCCCCTCTCCCCACAGCTCCCTTGAAATAATAATAAAAAGCGGCATTGGAAAATTTATTAAGAAACTTGGGCACTAAAAATAGTTGCGGATATAACAGGGATGCTCTTCCACTATCCTTGCCACTTTGCCACTTGCCCCTGGCCACTTGCCTCTTGCCACTTGCCCCTGGCCACTTGCCCCTTGCTCCGTTGAAGGCATCTTTTCATTGCCATAGATACGATTCATGTCTACATAGAAACATAGATTAAGGCAAAAATACAAAAAAAAAGAAAAAAAAGAGGATAGAAATAGAAAATGAACCAAAAACCAACCTTGGCAACAAAAAAAATATGCCCAATTCTTGTGACGTTCCTTCTGCATTAGGCAAACAATTTTTGGCATTTCTTGGTCTTGGACGGACATTGGCAAGACCCAATTTAACCAAGTTTTCGTTTTCTTTTTGTTGGCTTGTTTATTTTTTTTTTGCTTTCTTCATTTCTTTCTTTTTTTTTTTGTTGTTGTTGTTGCAAGGATAAAAATGTAGAACATATTTTTGGCTTGCCACGTTCATTAACCATTGGGCTGGGGGCAAGTAAAGCGGTTGGGGAATTATAGTAGGTGCTTTGGCTTCAGTCGGCTGTAAAATCCTTTTAATGGCATAAACGGGTTAAGCATTTCTTTTTTTTTTTTTTTTTTTTTTTTTGGGTGACGTAAATATGATGACAGATACATACAGTATATAATAATAATAACAACAACAACAACAGCAGCAACAAGAGCAACAACAACTGGAGCAGGAACAGTCCTGGACTGAATTCCGTTTTCCTTTTTTTTCTTTTTTTTTTGGTCTAGTCAGTCTCTTTTTCTCTTCTAGCTTGTTCAAACCTTTTGTTGTAAGCCGCCTTCCTTTTTTTCTATTTTTTTTTGTTTGCTTAGCTTTAAAGCCTGAATTTCAGTTATGGGTAAAACGTGAGAAGCTCTTCCTCTACGCATATGTGTGTGAGTGTATGTGTGTGTGTGTGTGTGTGTGTTTGCTTGTGTATGAGTCTGTGTGCATTGGGCATTTTTCAAAATGGCAAACAAAGCGCGCGTGACAGCAAAAAACGACCAGTTTCACAAAAATCGCTTCTCTTTTTCTCCCTTTCTACTTCTATCTGTCACTTTCTCACACGCTGAGTCTCTGGACACCCAATCGGAAAAACCATTTTCCTTCATTTCCACTCCTGCCTCTGTGTTCCCAGTTTTGCCTTTTGTTTTGCCTGCTTGGATGTGCGTGTGTGTGTGCGTGTTTGTGTATATGTGTGTGCGTGTGCATATGCATGTAAGTGTGTAAGTGTGTGTGTGCCAAACAGTTTGCCCCAGCATTTGCTTAATTTAATTTCGCCTGTCTCAGCGGCGGCTGGCTGTTGCCTTTTTTTTTTTATTTCGTTTTTGCGTTTTGTTGCTCAGCTTGTATTCTGTTAACCCGTGCAGGATATCTGAATTGATGGCTGCTCCTTCCTTTTGCACTCTAGAACTCACTCTCTGGTCGATGATAGAAAAGTAATCGATTATAATAATTGATATATATACATACATATATATATTTTATATATTTTATATATTTTATATATTTTATATATTTTATATATTTTATATATTTTATATATTTTATATATTTTATATATTTTATATATTTTATATATTTTATATATTTTATATATTTTATATATTTTATATATTTTATATATTTTATATATTTTATATATTTTATATATTTTATATATTTTATATATTTTATATATTTTATATATTTTATATATTTTATATATTTTATATATTTTATATATTTTATATATTTTATATATTTTATATATTTTATATATTTTATATATTTTATATATTTTATATATGATCAAAGAAGTATTTAGAACATCAGAGAAGTAGTTTACTTCGAGCAGCTCAATTTAATTACTTTTCGAGAGCAAAAAAAAAAAAAAATAAAATAAGGGATTCCAGATCGCTCTAACCTGCGCCCCCTTTTCCTTTATGGGGTTGACCTATATCTATTCTCTTACCACCAAGATAAAGCCACGCGAAGTACTTTGATGTAAAAGAAGAATTATAATTCTAATAGAATTCGATTCACATAGTTAAAACAAAACAAGAAATAGTTTACTCTAGAATTTGATAGAGAAAACACTTTTTGCCTAGGTAGTACCACCTCAGACGTCTTCTGGTTTCTACACCTTATAGTTGTTCGATCGCACCAATTTTATCACTCAACGAACTTAAACCTTCAATTAGTGTGTTAACTAAGTTTTATTCTCGTAACTTAAAATTGAAGGTCTAACTGCAGCAAAGAAACCGACAGACAGGTCATGGCTATATCGACTCGGTTAGTGTTGCTGATCAAGAATTCAAACTTGGTGGTATATGGTGTATTAATTTATATTCACATGCATATATTCAATTATTGCTTTGACCGATCTGAGCAAAATTTGGTAAAAAAATTGTCCATTTATGTGTACAAAAATGATTGAGGTTGACATTGGTTGCCATATATCCACTCGACAATTGATGCTGATCAAGAATATATTACCCATATAGCCTATATACTACCTTTTAGGGTTCGGAATTGTTTTCTTTTCTCTGTTACATACATCTCAGCGACTTTTATATACCCTTCTAACCTAAGGGTACAGGCAAATAATTTTTTTCTACGAATAGCAGGCCTTGAATTTTGAATAAATAAAATATTTGTGGCTAAAATTGACTTAAATGCTGCCGGAAAGTTTTCCAAACTCAGTTTTATTTCTTTCTATTTTCTATTGCATTTGTTGAGTTGTGTTTTATTTGAAAAATGCTTTTATTTAATTTCATTTTAAAAAAATTTGCAATTAATTAAGTTAATAGATTGTGTGTGTGTTGTTTGATTCTCCGTCTGTCTGTCTGTCTAAGAGTACGCCGTATAAGGAAACAGAAAACCGTAAACAGTTTTGCCTTTAATTAAAATTAAATTTTTTCTCGCTGAAATGATTGTAACCGTTTACTACTTATATATAGAATGTATATATAGTGTTAATGTAAGTCCTTAGTGTTCTCTTTTAATTATATAAATGCAGTGATTGCTAACTAAAAGAACATATATATATATATATATATATATATATTTATATATTGAAGCATGCCACTTATTTTCTGGCCACATATTTTACTTAATTTTTTTCTCTACTCATATCAAAAAATGGCAAAAAGCAAAAAAAAAGAAAAAAAAAAAACGGAGCAAGCCAAGCGAAGCCAGAAAAAGGGTAAAATGATGTTGATGATGTTCATCCACTTGACCAAATCCAAGATGTGGCTTCTTCTTCGATTTAACCATTGCAAAGGAGTGGAATGATTCGGGGTCCAGTGGTCAACATAATCAAGCTGCAGTCATCGGATAGTTGGCACTGAACATTGTGCTCTGGGCTATAGTCAGAGAAGTGGCCCTTCCATTCGTCTAACTATTTATTTCTGGCTGCTGGCTTAGACATAACTCTTAGTAGTGTGTGCACACCTGCATCTGGACGTCGGGACACTGGACGTCGGGACACTGGACGTCAGACACTGGACTCTGACAGGCATTGAAAACACAAACTGTAGATTATGCCAACGCTGGAAGAATATTCCCTGCATATTTCTTTCTCTCTTCGACCCGCTTCGCCACTTACTTTTATCCTTATTGCAGCTCTAGTGTTCCTTCTTCTACTATGGGATTTTCCTTTTTCGTTTTATTCTTCTAGTTTTTTTTTTCTATTTCTTTTTTTTTTTTTTTTTTTGGTATAAATCACAAAAATAGGTATAGAGAACACAGAGGAGAGGTAGAGAAATAAAACACAAACAAAAAAGAGAAGAAGAAAAAAAAAAAGGTAAAAATCATTCTAACATCGATGGAAACTGCAACTGAGAATAGTTGGCTTGTAAAATGGGGGCGTGGTTGCATACCTTAAGCCAACTCTCTCTATCCCAACTTCAACCCATCCCCCCACCACCCCATTTGGGGGGCATAAAACTATTTTCAACCTGAATGCAGAGGCTGAGGTCAGTTCCTTTTGCCTTTCTGGTCAGTTTGGCAGTTGGTAATGCGGTCAACGCCATCTTTAGCCATCCTTTTAACCATCTCTAACTGATACCTTTGTGTGGATGTTGTGTATGTATGTATATATATATATATATGAGTGTGTGTGTGTGTGTGTTTATAAACGTAACAATGACCGCATTTTGTCTGCTTTTCTTTTAACTTACCTCGACTTTGTGATACTCTAAGAGTATGTTGCCATTTGGTCTAGATGCATTCAAAGTGTCGAAAATAACCAAATTCAAAATGCAGCAATAAAGAGAGAGAGACAGAGTGTGTGAGAGAGAGAGAAAGTGAAATATAGAGCATTGTTGAGGTATATTTGTACAGTTACACTCGCAGTGTAGCTTAAATTCACACTCGCATCCACATACACACACACACACACATATACACACACACACACATATACACACACATATACACACACATACACACACACATACACACACATACACACACACATCCACATCCACATCCACACACACACCACACACACACACACACACACACACACACACACACACACACACACACACACACACACACACACACACACACTGATGGAGAACGACTCAGTCAAATGAGCAGCTCAAAATGCCGGGAGCATTTTAACGCAGTCGACTGCAGCGTAGAGACAAACGGACGCACAGACAGACTAACAGATAGACGGACGGACGGACGGACGAACAGATAGACAGAAGGCAGCGTTGTAGGCGACGAAAAAAGCATTCCATTGCGCCAAGTAAACACCCCACGGCCATTTGAAGGAGCATTCGGACGACGACGACGACGATGACGATGTAGTGGAAAGGGGGGGTGACCATGAAAGGAAGAAGGACGATGATTTGCTGCTGCTGGGATATGCTGATGTGGAGACCAGTCCAAAACGATGAAACGCGGCGAAAGATATGTTGGTGGGTTTGGCGTCGTTGCCTCGTTGCCTCGTTGCCTCGTTGCTTGGTTGAACAACCGCATTAAAATAAATAAAATCAAATGAAATGTTTACAAGGCGAAAATTTTATTCACGCTTTAATAGGCCCATTTGCCACAGCTAAAAGAGGCATAAAAACATGGATGATTATAAGAGAAGAGTGCGAAGAGGGTGGAGGAGGGGGAATTAGTAGACAAATAAAATATATATATATAGTATATATACAGCGCAATTGTTGCGATAAGCAAATTAAATTCCAATTTATAATAATACAAAAAAAAAATTAGGAGGAATCTCTGCAATTGTATTATTTATTATGGCCAAGCAAAAAAGGATAACAAATAAATTATATAGTATAGTATAGTATTAAACGAGTCCTTTTAACAAAAGATGATGACTAGAGTACGAGAAAAGGATCATACATATATCCTTTCAAAAAGTTTTCAAAGGTATATTCTCAAATATTATAATATTATATCAACTAATTTGGATCACATTGGTTTTTATATTGGTCTCTTTGGGCAATTTCTTAATTGTTTAATTAACTGTCTAAAGAAATTTCAATCTAGTTGGCCTTGAGAAGAAAAAAAATCAAGGAATCAAATCAAATAACATCTGCGTTCATTCGACGATTTCAACTCAAACGGAACAGTAACAAAAATTATGGAGAAAAAGATTAATTTCAAAATAATTAATACCGAGTAAAGTCATTTTTTCTTTTCTATTTTTTAAATGTCTCTCTATGTGTGTGTGTGTGTGTGTGCGCTTGTGTGTGAAAAGTGAATTGAGTTTTTCTCATTCTTATATATATATATGTATATATGTTTTTTTTTTATATATTTTTGTAAACTGCAGAAATCGTGGAGATCAAAATAACAGGTCCAACAAAATGAATGCTGCCAAATTGAAGAAAATTGAAGGACAGGTACGAATCGGTGGTAAGGGTAGCGCTCGTCGTAAACGGAAACATGTCCAACGTACCTCAACATATGATGAGAAGCGTTTACAGACAACATTGCAAAAATTATCCCTGACTCCAGTTGCTGGTGTCAATAGCGTCACATTAACCATGAATAATGGTAAAGAGGTCATGATGAGTTCACCGAAAGTTCAGGGATCGGTTATGGCCAATATGTTTGTTTTTAGTGGTGATATGTTTGATGTGATAGTCCCAGATGAAAAACAACATAATGACCATGTCGATGATGATGATGATGATGATGATAATGATGATGATAATGATGATGAGGATGACGATGATGATGATGATGACGATGATGATGATGATGATGATGACGACGATTATGAATATGATAATTTTGTTAATGATGAGCCGCCGCTGCTACTACCCAATTTTGATAACATCGATCAAAAGCATTCTATTAATAAAAACAAAGATAAACAGAGGCCATCAATGCAAGTAAAAGATTTAATTCCTAGAGATATTTTAGAGCATCATGTTAGGAAAGGGAAAGATGCAAAAAAATCATCATCACCATCGATGGAGAACGGGGAACATATAAAAAAATCGGCGGATAAGAAGTCATCAGAACAACAAATGGTTAAAAACAAAAAGAAGAAAAAGCCAAAGAAGCCTCGAAATCGTATCCGTTCACGTAATAAGATAATGACAGATGCTAAGGATAATTTTAATTTTAATAGTATTCTCCATATTAAATTGGATGGTGCTGGCGATGGTCAGAATGTGTTGCAATTGAAAGATTTAAGCCATGAAATGGCCAATTTGGATGATACAACGGATGCCAATTCGAATCCAGATTCCGATAAGACAAGCATTTTTTCAGATAGTTCAGATTTGGAGCAGACAGTTGTTGGTGATAATGATTCATTCATGACTCTATGTCCTGAAGATTTCAATTTTACATCTGAAGATGAGGCTGAAAATAGTGAAGATCAGATAGCAGACGATAATGATATCACATTAAAGATGGATGAGCCAGTAGTGAAATCTTCACCGGATGATGTTGATGAAATTGTAATTAATGAAATTAATTAGATATAAAAGTTATATGCAAGATGATGATGATGATGATAATAATGAAGATAAATCCTGAGATTAGATCGTTGGGTGTGTGGGACTGTGGGGGCAAAGGAGAATTAATGAAAATGTGGGCACAAGATAAATTTCAACCAAGCAATATTAATATTTGTACACAAATATTAAATATAAATAAAAACAAAAAAAAAAAACAAAACAAAAAAATCGATAACTAATGCAACAAATTTGAAAAGAGTTTCTTTTTAAATATATAAATAAATAATGTTATAATGTTAGAGGGCAAAGTTCAAACTCACAAACACACACACACATGACTTATTAGAGCTATGGAGGAGAAGGGGGGGTGTAGAAACAAACTAATCTGGGGCTCCGGAAAATGTACGAGAAATTAATCTGCACATAAATTAAGCATTAAAATTTAATATATTTGTTTATGGTGTGTCCTAAAAGTGGGCCAACCATCCAACTAATCGCCAACAATGGTCGAGGGTAAAGGGAATATAAATAAATAGCAAAACAAAATAAACAAATATATAAAACAAGAAAAAGGTAACAAAAAAAAAAGAAATACCAACAGAAAGAAAGAGGAACAACCAAGAGAAGTTGGGCTAAAAGGGAGATGTGAACGAATGGCCATTATCCTATTAGCACATGCCTGTCAGTCAGATAGTTTGCCCGATCATTATGAAGTATGACCTTTGCCCTGCCTTTGCTTTTACCCACTACCATTTTATTTCGTCTCGACCAGCATTCTCTTGCTTCTCTTGTTCGTAATTAATTTTACCCCCATACACAGACAAGGACTTACGGACATGGATGGACTCAGACTCTGTCTACTTCTCGATGTAATTTCGCACACAGGCACACAACAGTTGCGGGGTTATATGCAGAATCAGTCATTTATATATATATATATACATATATATTATATATTTTGCTTTAAACAAGACTTCCAGATTGGTAATACTTTTGTTTTTTGAACCATTTTTTCGACTATATAGTGGATAATCCCCATACGATTATACAAAAAAAATTGAATTGTACATATGTTGTCTTCCCAGGCTAACGTGCTTTTATTATCCTTTTCCTATCCTCACTTAACCATTGTTCATTTCTTTAGATGTCTATACTCGTATGCTATTTTTTTTGTTATCATTTATGTGTGTGCGTGTGTGTGTGTGTGTGTGTGTGCTTCTAATGAAATACACATTATTTGGCAACTGTCGGAGACAAAATGAATTTAATATCTATGAACGAAGGGGGGGGCATCTCTCCATTGGTAAAACGATGTCATTCAGTTCGTGTCACATGTGACCATCATTCGGTCATACATTGATCCACTTTTGGATAAAACAACAGGCAAAAGAAACTACTAAAATGTTCCATTGTCTTGTGGTTTTCGTATATCCAGCGATGTCCTGCTATGTCCCTGCCCTGCTTTGTCCTGGGCTGGGCTTAAGTGTTTATTAATATCGACTCGTGCGAACCCGGACATGTGTTGTCGGTAAATTGACTTTGTTGTAACTGATAAGGCCCCCCCCACCACACTCCCCTCCTCCCTTCCAGCTCGCCCCTCCAGCTCCAACAATTCCTTTTCTCATTCCCTTTTATTCGTCTTTATTTCTGTCACTTTATTTCTGTCTCTCTCGCAAGACAATTGCTTTAAAGGCAAAACTCAAGTTACCGTCTTAGTTATTGTTACTAAAGTCAACTTCATTTTATGATTATTGACGGAAGGGCGCAGCCGGCAACTAACCATGTATTATTGAGTACAGTAAGTATTGGCTATAATTAAATTTGTTAATTTCTCGATATTTATAGAAAATTTAACAATTTCCCCTTTTTGCTAAGCAGACAAAATGAAATACTATAAAATATTTTGATAAATAAATAACACAAATTAACATGGGGAATAAATATAATATCTAATATATATAAATAATATAGATATATGTATATCTGATATCAAAATGAATTAATATAATTGAATACGAATTATTGTTCCACATTGTTCTTCTGTGAAATACTTTTTTTATAATAAGAAAAAGAACTCCAAAACGTGTAAAAAAGCAAAGCAACGAATACCCTGGGATAAGAATATTATAAAGAAAATTTTGCAGTTCTTTTACTTGCCAATATGGCTTGTTTTTTTTTGCGTTTTGCTTTTTGCTCGGTGGTTCCAAAAGTTTCGCTGTGTTTTTTTTTCGCGTATGTTTCGAGTCTGAACTAAACTCTGGCAAAAACAACAAGAAGTATACTGCAGCATACTTTTAGGCCTTGGCAGCTGACACACAAATACATACATTTGCTTTGTATATATGTATATGTGTGGATGTATATAGGTATATGTACTTGTCTTTGTACATTTGGAAATTGCTTTGCTATTAAAACGAAATAAACGACGCGACGCGCAACTTATAAATTTTCTTTGAGAATCAAGTGATACAAATGCAGTGGCAAGAAAAAAAAAAAACAAACTGCGAAAAGCAGAATAAAACTTAAGAAGAGGGTATAAAAAGAGCGCTAACGTAAAGTGGACCAGTCGCAGTCGGTTGAAGATTCGGAAAAAAAATAAAAGGTGAACGAAAAAAAAATAAAACGTGAACAAAAGCATAAGAAAGCTTACACAAAAAAAAATCTCTGCCATGGCCTGGATTGGTTTGAAACTGGGTGGGGGAGAAAAGGAAGAAAAAAGGATAATAAATTTAACTTTTACTTGGCCATACGCGAATGTATACATGTGTATGTGTCTGACTGTATGTGTGTGTACGAGTGTTAGTATGGGTATGTGTTTGTTTTGTGCCACGATAAAAACAAGGCTCTCCAAGTCATAAATAGCAATGCAGGGGAACATTTTCTTGGGGCAATGAACAAGAAATTTCTGCTGCTTCTGTTATTGTATTTATTCCTAAAGGGATCTTTTTGGTTTTCGTTGTTGTTGTTGTTGTTTTTCTCTTATTTTTTTTTTTTTTTTTTTTTGCTTTTGCGGTTGCGACTTTTAATTTAATGCCCAAGGTCCCTTCGATGGCTTGTGAAAATATTTTGCTGCATACATGTCTATATCTACATTCACATACATATGTACATACAATATATATATATATTCACATATATGTACACAATATATAGGATTTGCTTTCGGGGTCAATTGTCTGTCTGTTCGGGCTAATAATGAAGTTCAAAATCCAGGAAAACCAAAAAAAAAAAAATACATATATATAAAAATACATATATATATATATATATGTATATATGTATATGTAGAAGAATGTAAAGTTCAAAAGTTTGATTGCCTACATAAATAATTGTCCTCTCTGCTCACCCTCAACATGCATCCTCTTTTTGTTCTCTCCTTTTTACGAACACTCACACACCACATAAGTATGCAATAAATTGTCTGGATTTTGATCAGCTAATTTTCAATACAAGCCCGCATAAGTATGCTATGAAACAGAAAAAAGAAAACGAAATGTGTTTTTACATTAATGAAAAATTTCTTTCTTTAGAACGTGGGCCGAAAGCTTATATAAATGAATATGTATACTCATACAAGTACATATATTTTGTATTTTTTATATTAGCCGATGCTGTCCGATTCCAAATGGTTAAACCTGTAACTATAGAATGAAGGATTATATTAATATTGTAATGTGATAATCGGTAGCATATAAGAGCAAAAGTAATGCAACAATAAGCAGTAAGTAAATGTATTAGTAATTGGATGCTTTTGACTGTCTCTGCAACATTTTAAGATCTGTAAAATATACCGAGAACCGATTCAGTTTATGGCTACCTGGCCTTTCCCACATTGTTGAAAGAAAACTGAGACGCTAAAAATAAAAGAAACAAACATTTCATATCCAATATTATCTTGAATTAATTTAGTAAATATTTCAAATGAAATAAGTACTTTGAATTTGATCATTTATTAAACGATGCCATACATATATAAAATATATATATGTATGTGTAAATGATAAACTGAATAATCTTGTAACCATTAGTTTAACTCTAATTCCTTATTGTATTTTCACAATTGATATCGTTGTCTTAATGAAAATATTTCAATTCAAGTGTCTTTGCATGTGACATGCACCCACCCCCCTCTCTCTCTCTCTCGCACATTCCTTTTGCAATTTTCTACACCTTTCACATTACAATATACTTTCCACTCTACCCATTCCCATTCCCATCTATATCCCATCCCATGTATACTGACTGCGACCTCCGTTGGCTTGAATCATTTTTCATTTAAATTTAAACATTTCAATTCAATTTCGTTGCTTTTATTGTCATCAATTGAAGTTCTCGTCTTGTCCTCGTCCTTGTCATTGATGAATGTACGTTTAAATCGCTCATTCCACGAAAGCAAATGGAATGAATTTTTTTCTTTGTTTTTTCTTCTCCTTTTTTTTTTTTTTTGGTTTTGTTGCCTTCTATTTTTTTTATGTTTTCATCAAAAGAACTTCAAGCTGATTAACCATATTATTTTATTTTATTTAATTTTTTTTTTTGCTTTTGTTTCTTGTTGTTTTTTTTTTGTTTTCTTCTTGTAGAGCTCGCTACACTCGCCTTTTATGGTTCTTACAAAAGTCACCAAAACTTTGTGGCCCTTCCTCTTTAACATACACCCCCCCAGACTTGGGGTCTTCGTGTGCTTGTTCTTTGTTTGTTTTGTATGTGAGCTTAATGCAAATTCATTAAGCTCTTAAGCCTAAGCTGGCTGCGGCTTAGTTTGCCTACTTGCTAACCTGGTCCCTGCTTTCAGTTAACTGTTCTTTGGCCAAAATGGCAAACAGCAGCAAACAAATTGATAGCCTGACGTTGACTCTTACCTTGCAATATTCTCTCTTACAATGGCGTGTAAAAGTTTTGCATTATGCATGTGCAGCAGGAACTTGGCAAACAAACTCTTACTTGATTTCGGGTACTGGGTGAAGAGAGGGGGAAAGGGCGGCATTTGCTGGTAAGGATAAAACTTTGTCAGAGCTTTTTGTATAATTAAAATGTTTATGTGTTTAATTGCAAATGAATGGAATGGAAAAGTTGCAAGTTGAATTTACAAAAGGAATTGGTGTATCAAATTTCTCAATTGTTTTTCGCTATTTTCCTTCCTACCTTTTTTTTTCTTTATCTTTTTGTCTTGTTGTGCTTCGTTCTTGTTTCCCATTATATGCAAAAGATTGCTCAAGTGGAAAATTGTCTTTAAAATTTAATCATGTGTGTGTGTGTGTGTGTGTGTGTGTTGACATGTATATGCTTGGAACACACAACCACAATGAAGAGAGACATATGTCTAGAATCGTCCATTTCTGCTTTTACTTCATTGTCTTCGGTTGTGTTAATTTATGTCTCGCTAATGCTGACACCAAGGGCTTGAAAATTAGCAGACAGAATGACTTAAACAGATATTGGCCAGCCGCATTATCTCTCACAAAATGAGTGAGAGCCAACTCCATAAACCACATACACTGTAGATGAGTGTGAAAACCCTTAAGGCATAGTACCTATGGGTTGACACGCCCACATGTAAGCGACACATTAAATGGCTTCATTACCTGCAAATTTTCTATCTAAGATGAGATAGTAAACCACATGCCAAGGCCTAACAAAAAAGGTCTCAAATCCACAAAATGAACATGTTGCAGAACATGGAAAATTTTAGTTAAAAGATGTCCAAAAACCACCAAAAACCTGATGATGAGTGGCAATTGATTAGTCTAAAATTGGCCATGGAATATTTTATCGCTTAAATATGGTTAATGATTGCAAAATTTCTATTCCAATGTGCTGCAGTTGTCTCGATATGAAAAACAAAAAAAAAACAATTTTTTATTAACTTTAGTTTTATATTTATATATGTATGTATAATATTATTACAAACATATTTAGTAGAGAGAAAAGGAAATAAAAATGATTTTAACAATGTTGTAACTTATGTAAGTCAAAGAAACTTTAATAAATTATTATCCAAAAAGTAAACATAAGCAATCTGTTGCCTACTTTTGGGAGTAATGAATTCATATTTAATTCATCTTGTCAAAACTTTATTTATTATGATCTATATCCATTGCCAATTCTATCACAACCATTAAATGCATTTTTCTGTTATCATACTCATGGTATCCACCTGCCATTCAAATTTTCCGATTCCCGTGCGGCACTCTGATAGGTTCTTACGGAGTTATCCTCAGCTCTAGGGGGGGGAAAGAAAAACGAAGTATGTAGATGTAAAAGTAAACAGAAAGAGAATAAAAATGGAAACTGAATGACAGTCAAACACAAAGTGAAAGTCAAAGTCATAGACTGAACCAAAACCTGATTCTCAGTTGAAATGAATTCATCCCTAGGGATATATTCCTTCTTCTCTTTTTTTTTTTTTTTTTTTTTTTTTGCTTCTGTTGGTCTCTTTTTGGCACCGAGAAATTTGTTTATGGATTTGCCATAGAATTCACTTTGCTTGGGTCGGCTGAAAGCTAAATAAAATATGCAAATAAAATTTTATAAAAGCGTCAGGAATGCATTAAGTTAAAAAAAAAAAAAAAAAAAACAAAAACACTAAAAATAAAATAAGAAAGAAAAAAAAAGAAAATGAAACGAAAAACAAATGAAAAAGCGTTCAACTAGTGATATGTGCAAATGTTCGAATTCGAACATTATTCTTTTCTTTTCTTTTACTAACCTTTTTCTTTTGTCTTTTTCGCTTGCTTTCATTTACAGAAAACGCAGAATTAGACCAGAAAGTAGAGTAGAGAAGAGAAACAGTTGAGCAAATAGCAGAAGGCATAAGGTAAAGTCAGAATCAACCATCTGGCAGTCGGGTAAGTACAATAAAATTAACACAAAAAGGTAGACTTTTTCTTTTTTTTTTTTTGTCTAAAACTTTTTCCTTTAGGCCAGGGTTAGCAAAGATGCCAAAATTTAAGGTGAATGTGAAAGGATGAGTGGAGAAGGGGGTGGGGGGCAGTTGAAGGGTTACTGAAGATTGGGAAATGGATGAAAGGTAACAAGTTGAGCTGCGTTCTAGCTTTACTAACTGTCATGTACTTCAGCAACGCTTCAACTAAGCCACTTAGTTTAGTTAAGCGCAGAGGAGCACAAGAAAAGAAGAAAAAGAAATTCTTCCACAGAAAAATAAAAAAAAATGTCCAAAAAATATAGCTTGAAAAGAAAAAATAAAATTGGCTAAATTGTAGTTTAATCGTGTGGTACTTAAGATACCCTTTTAATGTTTAGAGTTTCTTTGTATACATGTTTACAATTTTTACTATAAGACTTTGAGGTAAATTGGTATCTATATCTTTTAAGTTTAATACGAAAATTGATTCAAATTATTGTACCTATTTTCGGGATTTTTATATACAACAACAATATACCCATTTTGTTTGGAGATTTACAGGGTAAACAAGGTAAATTGCAATAGAAAATTGCCAGACGAAAGGGTGAATGCTCTATGAATGTTAAAAAGAAATATGATAGCTAAAGTTGATATAAGTAAAAACATTTCATTTCTGATTCTCTCACTCTCTCGCACTGTCTTTCTGTCTCTTTTTTGATGTATGTATCTCATTATTGTAATATCATATCCTTATTTTAATAGGTCTTTTCTACTAGTCAATGAGTATTCAAGAATTGCCGAAAAATATGCTTAGTAGTGATTTACCAGTTATCTATCCATCTTACCCCCTATCTCTCTCTCTCTCTCTCTCTGTCTCTTTCTCTCTACACATTTGCCAGCTTCTTTACTCTCCTTTGCTTTTACATTCAGAGCAATCTATATAATTTTTTCTTCTCATTTCCCTACTATTCAGCCACCATGGAGTTCACTATCAAGTTTGTCCGTCAGTCAGTGAGACAGTCAGAGATTTAGCCGCTTAACGAGGTGCACTTGGCTCGTTGGGGAAAAACTACTTTTCCAGCGGGCATTTTTTTTTTTTTTTATATTTTTTTATTTGACTTTTATTTCTTTTTCTTTATCCCTCTCTCTTTCGCTCGCTCTCTCTCTCTCTCTTTCTCGCTGTGGCTGTGGCTGTCTACATTTTCTTCTGTATGCTAAGTGAAATTTAATGCTGTGGAAAATTGTAAGATTTCAGTACTAATATTTATTTTAATATTTCTCTTTGAAGAGCGAAGGGAGAAGAAGGCGGCTGACTGACTGTGTGCAATAATTTCATTTGCAATTTTCCTTTGCTGACCGAATTTACTCAGTACATAGATACACACACACACACACACACAGACACACACGCACACACACAGACACAGACACACACACACACACACACACACACACATACACATATTCACCTTTATTGTATTTGAAAATTAGTTTTGGTTGGTTCGTTCTGTGCAAAAGTTTGTGGTAAATGGTGGGGGGGAAGCGATTTTTGGGACAGGGAGAAAACTAAATTGCGAAATGATATTACCACAATATTATTACTAGTTTTTCATTGTTATACCAAGGGCGTGGCAATGACTGGGGCCACAAGGACGAAGAGAAGTAGTAGAGCCGTGCGGAAAATGAAATCCAATGAACACGTATGAAAAACATAAAGTACACAAACCAAAAATGGTCAAATGATCGCACCTCTCCTCCGAATCGAATATATATATAAAAAAAAAAAAACAAACCAAAAAAAAAAAGGCGAAAAAGAAAAAACGAGGTGTGCTAACTGAAATTGAAATTGGCTACAATTGGTTTCGATGCTAGTCAAGTGGAGGAACAGAGAGAGAGCGAGAGAGAGAGAGAGAGACTGCTAGGTATTAGGAGGTAGGTGGTAGGTGGTAGGTGGTAGGTGGTAGGTGGTAGGTGGTAGGTGGTAGGTGGTAGGTGGTACGTGGTAGCAGGCTGGAGATAGGAGGATAGAATAAAATTGGCTAATGGCTCATGGACAACGTGACTGAATGGTTTGGTTTCTAGTTTTGGCTTCGTTTCATATGCCTGAATTCGTTGAGCCTTCAGTTTCCGCTCTGTTGTGCAATTTTGTTGAAAATTTAAATGAATAAATAATAATTATAATAATGCCATCAGTCAACATGCAACAAAGACTTTCTAATACCCTCGTTTCGTTTTCAACAATTTCAAAAATTTATTGTTTTTATTTTTTTGGTTTTGGCTTACTAATTGTATCTCTCAATTTATTAATGCTTTCAATTTATTTCGATTATTCCATCAAAGGGATATCTCCATTTTTGGCCTTGTCAATTATAGGGTATCTCAAACTTATATAATTTTAATAAACATTTAAATAAAGTAATAGGAAGCCACATAAAAAAAAAAAATAAAATGGTAAAAGACAAAGCGATTAAAAATGTTATGAAATTCTTTTATCTGGATAAAATATAAGAATATGGCATCGAAATAAATTAAGCAATTGCAGCTAAAATATATATTAAATAAATCCAACTATATATAGTAGATAAAGTAAATTAAGTTTCTTTTTACATAATAAACACTATTATGGTGTATATATACATAAATGTATATACACATAAAATTCATATTCTTTTCCCATAATCTTATCGTATTTCCATAACTGAATAATTATATGTGTAGAGATGATCCCATGTTATGTTGTTAACTACCAAAAATTCTAAACTACATATAAATGAAATGCTCTAGCTTTTACCCATTATCATATTATTCATAAATGGAAGAATTAATTTTTATAAAGGAAACAGCAATTTGTCGATGCTTGGCATATTTTTGAGCCATTTTCATTAAAGGTTTTTGTTTTGTTGGATTTTGTTCCTGCTGTTATTGTTGTTGTCGTCATTTTTTTGTTTTTTTTTTTTTTACTTTTCGTTTGTTGTGTTTGTTCCCTGGCACTTGGCATGGCCAACAAATGCTACCACTCTCCGTTCTCTCACACCGTTGGCCGCACTTATGGCCTGTTCACCTTCACAGCTTTCCGGCTGTATTTTTACAAATGCATTACGTATACGCGGCGTATGCAATGCAATCACGCCGAAAATTCGTTTCTCTATACACACACACACATCTATATATGTATATATATGTATGTATATGGTGTATAGGGTAAGGGGTAGAGATATGGTAGAAGTTGCAAAAATGCTTTTGATTGTTTGGTCCTGGCAGTTATTTATATTTGTATTGACTGCATTTTTGGTTTATGCTGCACAAAGCGGTAAGCTCGGAGGCGTAAACGTTAAAGGTAAAGGAGTACATTGGAGGGGGGGGAGAGGTAAAATGCATTTGTGGGCTTTGCGGCCGCTCAATTTCGTTAGTTCTGGTACCAAAAAAAAATGAAAAAAAAAGGCAAAAAGAAAAATCACCTCTTACTACTCGCGAGTTTTTCTTTCCACGCATCCCCCCTCCCTTCGCCTTCTTTTACTTATGGCAATTTTCTTTTCCCATTTTCTATACACCATTTTACACCCTGTATTTGTAGAATAAATAATGAAAAGGTTTTACATATATATAGATTATACGATCTACATATATATATATATATACATACATGATTAACATCAACCGACTGGCAATATTTATATATAATCTATAAATAAATTTTAAAGTTTTGCATTTTAAATTATCATTTATAATCATTTAAATTAAATATTTTGTATATTTATTTAATTAATTCTAATATGTATGCAAAGGGTATGCAAAAGTCGATACCAAAAGTTTTGTTAATATTTTCATATTTTTTCCCCTTTTTTTTTTTTTTTTGTAAATTGTTGTATGTTGCGCTTGTGTGCGTTTTTGGCAAATTGGTTTACATGCACAGTGGTGTGGAGTAAGGGTGGGTGTGGGAGGGGTGGTGGGGGGGAGGCATGCGAGGAAGGGCGGCAGGGCAATAATAATAATAACAACAAGAGAAACAAGAATAACTATTCTCCTCTGGCTAGAAAACTGCGTCAGAATATCCCTTGCTGTTGTTGTTGTTGCTCTGATAATTGTTGTTGTTATTTTTGAGATTGCAGGCATTATAATTATTATTATTTTGTGGCATCGTCTATCCCCAAACAAACCACCCATTAACCACATACGTGTTTCTTTAATCTAGGTACAACAATTCATGTTCAATTTTTCCAGATCCTTGAAAGGATATTTGGACTAAAATCAAAAATTTTAATAAGATTAAGGTTAATTTTTCTTGTAGTTTTACTAGAAATTCATCAAACAATTAACACGAGTAATTAAAGAAAAGTGTGTGTGTGTGTGTGTATGTATGTGCGTGTGCGTGTGTAAGGGCTTGTGTGTGTGTTCGTATGTGCGGTCGTGTGTGAAATTTGCCAAATGACAACATTTTAATGAACTTTAATTCATCTAAGAGGAGAAAAGGGATATAAAGAGAACAAGAAGGAAACAGCGCGAAAGAGAGAGAAAGAGAAAGCGGGGGAGAGAGAGAGAGATAAAGAAAGACTAACACGTTCTGGAGAAGTGGAAATTATAATTTCAATTACCGCTCAAATATTTAGATATCATTTAATATTATTATTTATTTGTTATCTATTATCTATTAGTTATCTTTTATCTGTGTGTAAAAGAATAGTAAAAGTTAGATTGATTTATAATACTTCATGATTTCTATTAGATGATTTTTTAGATAGAAATTTAACAGCTATATCTATTCGTAATCCAGAACTTACTCATTAAATTTGTTCATTTTTCTTTGCTTAAGTATATAATCGAGAGATATATATTGATTTGCCTATTTTCCGAGAAAACAAATTTCTCAACCTGAAAGGAGAATAATTTCCTGTTAATTTTAATAAAGGTTTAGATTTGAATGGTAACCGTTTAGTAAATTGAGAGCCAATTGCCCTTTTAAAACCATAAAAAAATCATCTACCGCTTTTACTTTTTCTCTTTCTTTCTTCTATATCTCTTTTTTCTCTGCTTTCAGATAAAAGATTTCAAAAATATAAATTTAAAGTTCTATAAATTTATAATTTAATAAATCTGTTTTAATGACTTGTCGTTTATCCGAGTAAATATCATAAATAAAATATATATAGAGCCTTTTGCATATATATTCTCAAGTTCATGTAGAGATTTTTGTGGCATGCTAAAGCATATACAATTTGTATAATAAAAAATCGATAAGTTAAATGTTTTGCACAGTTGTCCATATATTGAATTCAAACTATAACGGTAAAGTAAATGCCAAATGTTGGTAGTCAGTTTGGCCAAAATGGAAATCACAGTCAATATGATTATCCAAAGAAGGTAAAGAAAAAAAAAAAGGGAATGCCGTAAAGGCCCACTTTCGACCCAAATTCAAATTGGAATTGTAATTTTATACAAATCGCAAATGTTGAATCAAATCGTTTCGAGGCCAACACCAAAAGATGCAATGAAGGAAGAAGTGAAAGTGGAAGGAGGAACATTTGAAATAGGAGAAATAGGGTAATAGGAGAAAGAGAGAGAAGTCACTATATATACGTGCTTTGGTTCTTACCTTTACTTCGCGCATCTCTTACTCCTCCCCCCCTCTCTCTCACTCTCTACTCCTCTCTTTCTCACTTTCTCTCATCGGTTTTGCTGTACGTGACAAACTAAATCTCCTTGCCGCTCTGCCTAAGTCAGGTTTCCGTTCGTGTTTCCCGTTCCCCATGTTCCTACTCCTAGTTCTAACGCCTGATGACCACAATTTGTAGTCATTGAGTGTGCCAAGAAGGCGACGGTCATGACGACAAATGGCGGCGACGAATTTCGCCCTTAAAACGTTGAGTGGAACGAAAAGATAGATAGAGAGAGAGAAAGAGAGAGAGGTAGAGATAGAGAGAGAGAGAAAATGGTAAGGAGCCACTTGTGTTGTTCACTTAAATAGTTGCAAGTTAATTAAGTTAAAATATGGCCAAGCAGTGCCAACATCATGACTACTCTGGCTATAGCCAGAGAAACAAAATAAAAGAGAGATGAGAAAAGGACAGAGAAAGATAAAGAAAGAGATAGAGAGAGAGAGGGAGAGAGAGAGAGAGAGAGTGAGGGAGAAAATAGAAGTGTCTATTAAATGAAAGTGCACAATTTGAAAAGGCAAAATTTAGCTTCGTGCGCTCAATCGTCTTAGTATCTCTGCTAATGCTATGTCCTTCATATCCCTCATGTAACTGTGTAAGTGTGTGTATTTATATGTGTGTGTGTGTCTGTGTTGTTTCTTGCTGACTAATAGCCAAGATGTATTTAAACATCCAACGGCTAAAGAAAGACAGATTTCATTGCTAAGAGACATAAAAGAAAAAAAATGAATGTACTTTTATATATCAATATAAATATACCTACATATATGTATATATAAGCTTATGTGTAAGTGTGCGTGTGTGCATTAGACTTTTCATAAGGCGTAAATTAAAGATGATTGAAAATTCCCATATATACATATATGTATGTATATATGTATGGCAAAATGAATGAATAAGCAAATGAGTGCTAAAACTACAAAAAAAGTTATTCAGAGAGAAAGTAAAATGCAAAATTCAACAGCTGATGATAAGCACAAACAACTTTTCAAGGACTTTCCACTTATGTATATGCTTGACATGAAATATGTATACATATATATATATATATATATATATATAGAGTGATTGCCTTAAAAGTATAGAAATTGAATAATATATATATATATACAGGTACATAAAAAATTAATAGTTGAAGCTAGATTATGCAACATCATATACCAGAATCTAGTTAAAGATAGAATAAATAATATATATATATATATGACATATATGATACAACATATATCAAAATATATTAAGAATATAAGTGTAACTAATTTATATACCAATCATGGTTTGGAATATATTAATCTCAACCATGTTTAGTTGACTTTTTAACCTGAAAGTTTCATAAGTGTTTGGATAATTACCTGAAACATTCATGATATATATATTCGATATCAATAAATTCTTTGCTATATAAGAAAATATTTAACATAAGTATATCTTTTACCAATTTTTTTTTTAAATTTCATATATGAAAATTTCTCCAAAAAGGCCAAAAAATTCAAACTCATTGAAAGCATATTATTCTTACATTCTTTTTTATAACGTATATATTAAACTTAATTATTATAAAACAATTTTACATTTATCTATAACACATCTCAAAATATTGACACTCAAGTCGAACAAGTGCAAAAGTTCTATTTTTGAGTATTTCTAAAGCAGATTTTGTTTTTATTTATGTTCTTAAAGAGAGCAATGAAAATGCAATGAAATTTGTTTTTTAAAATCTTTCTTTATGTTCAAAGAGTAAAAGAAATATGTAAAAGGAACGATGCAATTGACTATACTGTAGATATATGCGTCTCTTCCATCGAATATTTTAATAATAATATAATTTTGAAATAGGTTTTGTTATCATTAAGTCAAAAATATTTGTGAAGAAGATATTAATATTATAATTAATATTAATAGAAGATATTAATCTGCTTGACCGGAGTTGTTAATTTTTAAAGTGTGTAGTATATTTATCTTTTAAGTCTCATACGCGAAATCAATCAAATGTATGGAAGCTGCACATATATATATATATATATATATATATATATACATATATGTATGCATTTACCTTTATATTTATGTTTTTATTTCTTCTACCTTTACAAATGAATGAAGTCAAGAATTGATTCAACTGTAAACTTATAGTTGATTCATAATTGCAATTTTCTAATTGGCATTTACACCCACACGCACACACACACACACACACACACTCAAATAGGCACACAAACTCGATTAAAAGTAAAGCATAAAAGTGGCAACTCAGAATTTAATTAATTCATGTCAAAAAATGTTAAAGCAAAATGTGAAAAGTGAAGGAAATGTGAAAATTAAGAGAAAGCAATGTAATGGAAAATTTGCAATTACTATTGAAATAGCGCGGTCAAATCAAGTCAAAGTAAATTAGGTCTAATTATTGTCCGTTACATAGTTTATTTTTACATTTCTTTTTATTTGCTTTCCAACTTTTTTGACCACTTCAGTTGTTTGGCTAAAAACTTTCTGCAACATAAAAAGAAATGTGTCTATTTTTATATACATATGTACATATGTATATATGTATATTTGAATATATATGTATATATATGTGCTGTGTTATTTTTTCTTTGCCATTTTTATATATCTTTCTTTATATATTTTTTTTTTTGTTTTGTCTTTGTTGTTTTCGAACTGATAAAAACAACGTTTGGCATTTGACAGCCGTTTGATGGTTGTGTTCTGGCTACAAATTTTGCTGCGGTTAGCAGTATTTTCTAACCACCCCCTCCCACCCCACACACACCCACACACACATACGCATACACACAGATAGAGGAACACAGATACAGATACATATATATACTAACACACACTCACACCCAACTTGAAGGAGCATTGCGTGACAGGCATTTGTCTCCCATTACCACCTACCACGAAAGCTGGTATTGCTATTCCTTCATCTCCTCTTTCTCTCTTCTCCTTCAACTCCTATTTCATCATCATTATCATCTTCTTATTCTGCTTCTTCTGCTACTTACTCTTGACTGACTGGCTGACAGCGAAATCATTGAAATGTCACTTGTGCTGTCACTTTTTTGCGGTGTGGTAAAAAGGAGGCGTCGCTATGTCCCACCCATAGCTCGCTCCCTCTCTCTCTCACTCACTCTCTCTCACTCTGTCACTCACTTACTCTCTCATTCTCTGTGTATGTCTGTGCTTGTGCCACGTTTTCAATTTCAGTCACCAAAAAAAAAAAAAAAAAAAAAAAAAATAGAAGAAATAAAAAAGAAAAGATTTCCCCGGGCAAGTCACTTAATGTCAGTTAATTGAGAAGCCTTCTCCCTTCTCAACTGCTGATGCTCCCATTACTGCCTTTAGTTTAATTTTTGGTTTTATTTTGCATAGGATTAAAGTATTCCGATTCCGCAAACAGGCAGATAGACAGACAAACAGTCACGCAACGGTACATCAGAGCAAAGTTGGCCCAAACCAAAAATGAAGCTATTAAAAATATTTTCACATTTAATCTGAGCTCGAATAACATTTGTGTCTGCCTGTGTGTATGTGTGGGTGTGGGTGTGTGTGGGTGAGTGTGTGATGCTTTTGAATTTCTTTTTATATTTTTATTAATTGATATTGCATTCGTGTCATCATCTATCAACATTTTTTTTTTTTTTTTTCTTTATCGGTTTTTCTGGTTTGTCAGATGACTAAATTAAATTGTAAGCCTGCGGCACATGGCCACAAAAAAAAGGATAGCAAAAAGAAGACAAAAAAAAAAAGAACAACTAAATCAAACGAATGGAGAAAAATATGCAAAACGCAAACGTGGTAAAAAAAAAAAAGGAATGTGAATAGTAATTGAGTTTGCAATTGCAATTTTGCAAATTTTGTTCGTATGACGCATTTTCTTTGTTTTTTTTTTTCTTTTACGCAATTTGAAAACCATTTGCGATATACACAAAGTTTATCCTTAGATTAGCATGAAGTGGCAAGTGTCCGTAAACTCTGTTTCCTATTTTTTTTTTTGTTTTATTTTACCTTTATCCTTTCTCCTTGTCCTTTAACAGTTAAAGCCTTCGCTTGGTGTGCTGGGTCACGATTGCTCCTAAAAGCATGCTGCATTATTTTTTTCGTTGGTTTTTTTTTTTCAACTCTACAGAAACCGATAGGTAAAACCATGCAAATGCATTACATGTCCTTGTGTCCCCTTGTGTACTATGATTGGGTATTGGCAACACCAGCACAACTCTCAGCTGTATATATATTCGCATAAGTGTGTGTGTTTGGGAAAGAAATATTGCCTGTCAAACATATCTTTGGCTTAATTCATGCGTTACTTTTTGCCACCTCAATGCCACGTTTTGCAACCAAAATCTAAGCTCAGAGAAGCTCAATCTCAATCTCGCGGCATATGCGAACGTGCGTGCCAAAAAGTAGGTAAACCAAAAATCAACACACACACACACGCACACATACACATATATGTATATATATATAAATATATATACTACTTACTAATAATATGTGTGTATTTATGTAGATTCTCAATCTAAGCCATTCGACATTTCATGTGAGGTTAAGCTTATGAAAATCAAAATTTCTATAGAGAAATGAACAAAATGTATGCAGTATGAAAGACAACTAACCGACTTGGGGATACACTCTCAACATTTTGCAAAAGATTGAAATATCTCTAGTATTTTACGTACTATAAGCAACCCGTTTCCATCCCCTTTTGACATTATGACTCCTTTAGATTGAATGGGGATATGTCAATGTGAATATATTTCCAGGTCATACAACATGAAATCAAAATTCTAAATCAAACTCTCAGAGCACATTTCATAGCATCGTATCGCATCTATCAAGAATATGTATATATATATATATATCTTTTTTTTTTGGACTTCTCCTGTTGTGAGATCTGTATTTATTATTCCACTTTGTGCGGGTTAAATCAAATTTGCATATAAGACATCATCGACATTCACGTAGACATCTCGGTGAGCTCTTCCTCTTCCTGTTTCTGTTTCTGTTTCTATATTTCTGTGTTTCTGTTCCTGTTGCCGTTCGTTTGCCGCTTCTTGAGGCGCGTGCGACAGGCTGACTGTCTGGCAACTTGATGAAAGACTAAAAGCTCGCGCGTATTATAATCAATAGAAGTAATGTGGATGAGGGTGCTCTTGTTTTGCCCCAAAAGTGGGTGGGGGGATTTCCTCTCCATAAGTGTGTCTACATGGGAGCTGCTGGTGTGCGAGTGTGTGTCTCTCTCTCTCGCTCTATCTATCTGTGTGTGTGTGTGTGTGTATGTACTGCATTGAGGTTTTCACTTCAAATTGGTTTGGTTTAGTTTGTTGAATGGATTTCGGTTAGCGCGCCAAGTGATGCGGTGGCAACCAAGCCAACCTAACCTAAGGAGGCTCTCTCTCTCTCTCTATCTCCCCCCTCTTCACTTTTTTTTGTTTCGACTTCTTCGTTTTTTTGTGTGGTATGTGCCGCCTGTGTGTGAGTGTATGGGTATGTTATTTTATTCTCTATTTACACTTATTTGCTTCTTCTTTAGTTTCTTTCTTAGTGTGTGCGTGTGTGTTTGTGTGTATTTTTTTCTGTTAAATTTGAGGAATTTGTTTGTGAGCATTATTTAAGGTTTAGGCAAAATGGTAAATAGAATGTAAAAGCATTACGTAGGAGATATACATACATAGTACGATTTAGATACTCTAAATTAAATGTAAATGAAAGTAAATCAATTGAAAGAAAATTGAATTATCTGAGAGGTATAGATAGATACATATATAATTAAATGTCATATTTAATTGCCATCGTAAACAATATTTGAATAATGTTTGTTCAATTTTTTGTATTTATTAGCCAATTCAAAATTTCAATTTTCGCTTATAATTTATATTTAGAAATAGAACAAAGTTTTTAATTAAATATTTAAAACAATTACTACTAGTTTTTAGCCTTTACTGCAATTCAATTTATGTATCTAACGTTCATAAGAATTTAATTTTATTATAAAATCCTTTAGTAATAGGGTAACAATTTGTAATTGATAAAACAGATGCAACAATTATAAATATATACATATATATGTATCTACTATTTTGTCGAATGACTTGAGCCAATATATTATAAAACATTTCCGTTTCTTTTCTTTGGCAATTGGTTTTTTTTTTAAATTTCTATATTTGCACATTTTTTTTATTATTGTTTTTGTTTTTTCTTTTTTTTTTTAGTTTTAAAAAGGACCCTTGGGGAGAAGAAAAGAGGAGGAGGGGGGGGGCCTCTGTATGTTGATAAGGGGATAAAGGAAACTAACTTAAATCAAGTTTTGCTGTTATTGCATAAACTTGGCTTGTTCCACTTGTGCCACATGTTGTTGCCGTAACTGCGAGTGTGGCCCGTAACTAATATAAACATGCAAGCCAGCGGGCAGAATACTCCATATACATATACACACGCACATACACACGGACATATATATACTATATATATACACATATGTATGTATGTACATATATTTATATGTATATATACATATATACATTTGTGTATATGCCCCCTGTGTGTCTAAGTTATTGAAGTTGATTGTGGTTGCTGTAAGCGGTTTGCTGATAGAGGTAGGGTGAAGGGGAGATAGAGATTGTAGGACAAGGAGAAGGAGATGGAAATGCGTGCACGTTATATTTGCTGATTGAAGTTCTAAGCGTTGGCCAAATTAAATACAGCAAACTGGGTAAACTAAGACAACAAGAGAAGACAAGGAATCGGGTTAGAAACCAAAAGAGGGGGAAAGAACATTCTAAGCATCCAAACGCATTTACATACATATACACATGTACATACATACATACATACATATGTATGTATATCAAATATGTAAATGACAGTGCTAAACGTCAGCCATGTAAACTCAACTGAACTGATTTCAACTCAACTCAACTCAACTCAACTCAACTCAACTCAGCTCAATAAACTACCAACTGCAGATGAGCGGAGTAGGATGTAAGCCAAAGAAATAATAAAGAAACAGCAACAACAACACCAGCAGAAGGAAAAAAGCAACAACAGAGGACAATTCAAGAGAGCGACAGAAATTGAGAGCAAGAGAGTGAGAGAGAGAGAAGAGGAAAGAGTCGGGTAACAAAGCGTTGCTACTTCATTAAAACCGTTTGATGCTTGTCCCCACATCTGTATAACAGTACATACGAGAACATATATGTACGTATGTATGTACATATATTCATTTATGTTCTAGTGAGAGCGGGTGAGAGTGCGTAGGTTACACATATGCCACGTATTTGTCTGATTGTGTGGTTTTCAAAAAAAAAAAAGAAGAAAAAAAATAGAAAAAAAACAAAGCAAAAACGAAAACGAAAAGAGAGAATGTTCTATTTTCTTTTTTTTTTGTGTATTTAATGAAAATTGCGCAGGTTGCAGCAGCAGGCACAAAAACGAAACAAATGTAAGATAGAATGCAAGAAATAAGAAAAAAAGGAAGCAAGCAAGTCGTCCCTGCTGACTTGGAGTATACCCTGTACCACTAAAAGGTATTTCATAAAATTTATATTTCATATAAAATCGTACATGCTTTCCCTCTCACTCCTATCAGAGAACAAAACTAATGCGTCATTCGGTACAAAGCAACGTACGCATGCTATCTCGCTCACACATTCCAGCCATTTGCTCTATCTCTTACCACTATACTCGCCAAGATCTCGATGTTCATACAGACAGGCAGACGGATAAGTCTCAATCGACTTTCCTGTTGATACTGATCAAGAATATGCATACATATATACTGTTGGAAAATTTTCCTTCTGCCTGTTACATACATTTTAACGACTTTAATATACCCTTGTATCCAATGGTTACAGTTTATAAAAACACAGTTACAGTTTTTTGCTTATGCTCTCGCTCTCCCTCTCACTCTCCCTATTTAGTGTTTCTTTTTTTTTACCTCTCAATGCAGAGATCTTGGTTCTTCTTGGTTACCCTTTACACATGACGCATATTCAACTGAAAGTTGCACTTTTTTCATGTCACATTTTTTTTTAAATTTTTTCTTCTCGCTCCGCAATTCTGCGACACATTTCAATACAAAACCACTGCGAAAAAAAAACTGAAAACGGAGAAAATAAAAATATAAACCACACACACACATACACAAAAATCAAAAGAAGTGTAGATAATACTACCAAAAGCTTAACCGACATTTTTTATACCCTAGTATTTATTTCAAATAGATTTTAATATCGCTGAGTAAGTGGCTTAAACCTTTTAGATAATTTTGCTGATTAACCCATTAATGTTAGAGTACTAAGGCAAGGTAGAGGTTCGGTGACGGGTTGTAAGGGGAGGGGTGTAGTAAAAGAAAAGGGAATCTGAACGTGCGTTCTACTTACGCAGTGACTATTCCAAAACCAAACGAAACGATGTTGGGCCACGTTGACGACGTTGCTGATGCTGGCGACGCTTTTAGCAGCCGCATTATGCATGCAGCAATGTCGCGTGTGTGTATGTGTGTGTGTGTGTGAGTATGTGTGTGTGTGTGTGGGTTGACTTGAAGAGCAGCAGGAGCTGGGATTGAAAAGGGGTTAGGGGTGTGGGGTGTGGGGGAAGGGGGATAGATTCAAAGTAGGGCATGGCACTTAATTGAAAAACTTTTATGCGGTCGACAACGCAGCAAGCTAGTAGTGGGCAAGCCAGCAAATGACAGAGAGACAGAGTGAATGGTGGAAAGAGAAAAGATAGAGAAAATGAAGAAGGGTGATTGAGAGAGGTGGAGAAAGGGAGGGGGAGAGTGTCTGTGTGTGGACAAAACTAACACCTCTTCTACTCCGGCATCTCCGGTTGCTGTTGCTGCTGCTTCTGTTTCTTCTAACCTCCTGCCTGGCAATAAAAGATAGTTTATTATGGCCATGGCCAAAACAAAAGCCTTTTGTTCTTAACACACATGCACAAACACATATGTAATATACAAAACTATATACACACATACGTACATATGTATGTATATGCTTAGGCATCTCTATTTATTTCCATCTAAATCTGCCATTGTATATACTCGTGTAACGTGCATACATACATACATACATATATGTATATATATACACGTATGTATGTATGTGTGTATGTATGTATATGTTCTTCCCATTTCAATATAAATGCCAAATTAGTTTACTTGAACAATGGACCACAGTGAATTTTGCGAAAAATTTAATTATAGAAAATTTCAATTGAACCTTTTTTTCTCTCTTAACAAATACTCCAGCTGAAGCTTCAGGTTCAGCTGAGTTTTTCCTCCAATTGCAATTTTGTATCGTTTTGTTCTCTCTTGCGCTTGACAAAGTTTTCATACACACACTTACACACACCCACACACACACACATAACTTTACAGTCAATTCATGCGTATACATAATCATCATAACGCATACGCCATGTATACCGTTTAACATATTACATATACATATATATATATATATATATATATTTCCTTTTTTTCTTCTCTGTAAGCTTTTGATTTGCAATTTGAAATTTGCATTTGGCATTTTTCACAGTTGCAGCTGCTTCTGTTTTTCTGCATTTGTTGCTCCATTTTGAAAATAAAAAAATTGCTTAAAATTGAAAAACCTAAAATGATTTTCAATTGCCTTTCATATTTAATTATTATGGGGATTCTTTTTCTAAAAGTCGACTTGAATATTTATTAACTGTAAAATTGAAAAACAAGAAAAGAAATGAATAAATATTAAACCATTCAATCAGTTTTCAAATACAAAAAAAAAGAAAACAGAGAAACAGCAAGAGAGAGAGGGAGGGGGAGAAAGACAGAGAGAGAGAGTGATAATGTATAAAAGAAAGGGAATGAGAATCTATATTGGATACAGAAATGTATCTAAATGTTGCCAATGCATTGAAATTTTACCCATTTCATTTGCCGATTGCCTAAATTCGTCGATTTTAATTACAAAATTTCTCGTTTAATTCGTGGAATTCATTTTGAAATATTTCTGTATTGAAGTGGGTGTGTGTGTGTGTGTGGGCCTTTTTGGGTCTCTCGCTTCTCTGGCCTGATATTGGTATGAACCAACTTTCAATTGGCATTCCATAGATTCATCAACTTTTGCTTCTGCATTCCTCTCGATTTTATCCCCCCCTATTTCTATAATGGATCGTTGTCTCTTTTAGCCATTCGTCGCCTTTATCTTTCACGCATTCGAAGTGGCATCTTTTGAGTGCGTGCTTTGCATATTGTTTGTGGTATTGTTCACGTACACACCCACACCCACACACACACACACACACACACACACACATCGCTCACTCACTCACATATATATACATACATACAGATAATACACCTGCTGCATATCACATTTTTCCCTCACTTTGGTTCTTAGTTTGTTAGCCTTTTGTTTCTAAAGAAAAAAAAAAAAAAATGAAAGGCATTGCTAGTCATCCTTATAATGAATGCTGCTGATTGGGTTTGATTGCAAAAAAATGTTAGTGGATGGAAACTGGAAATGGGGGCTATTGTACAATGGGGATTAAACATTTTAATTGGATATACATTACACAACGTAAATGGCACTTCATGGAATGAATTTTACTTTGGTCAGCTTTTATCAAGAATACAAAGACCGAACAAAATTGAGATATTCCAAGAGATTCACGCAGTTAAATGGAGATGGAGATAGAGAGATTGAGATAGAGAGAAAGAATGAAGGAAAATTGCCAAATGGACGGGTGTCAATGTCACTCATTCTCAGCCAGACATACACACACACACGCACACACGCACACACACACACACATTAATGCAGTGAGTGCAATTTACTGTCAGCTTCATCAGCCGCACATTTGTGGCAAATGAAATGGTAGAAGAGAAATATCATTACGATTTGAATGCCGTGAAATGCGTTTTGCTCGTTTCCCAGCGTTTTTGTGGCCATAACAGTGGTTGAGTAGACATGGAGAGAAAGAGAGAGAGACAGAGAGAGTGAGAGAAGAAGCTAAAGAGATTCGTTTAGGTGACGTAAAAAGTTTACTTTCTTTCCCTATTGCATTCTCCTTTCTATGTCTATTACAAAATAATAAACTTAACTGTAACTGACAAGATAGCACGCCCATTTTCCCCCATACCACCCACCCATCCACCATTCCATTAAACATACAAAAGGCGTTAGCTGTATGTGGTATGGTCACTTAAATAGGAAACAACATACAAAAGCTGGTGTTGATGTAAAGGATGAGGGGCAAAAGGAAAATCACAAGCAAAAGGAACCTACACAACTCAGATAACTTGGCATTGGTTCTTTACTATCCAACTATTACTTTATAAATATATATATATATATAAGTATATATATATATGTACTTATATATATCTATATATATATATGTATAACCCCCATTCCCCTCATCGAGGAAGAGAAACAATCAAATTCAGCTCAACGACAAGCACTTGACTTATATCCAAGACCATCGAAGACTTTGCTTTGAAGTAAATCGAAAGGATGCAAACTGCAGTTGAAATGTTTTCACAATCTTCCCCCAATCGACAGTCTCGCCAGTCGGCCAACTCTCAGGCATTTCTCTGACCTACTCCCCCTCTCACTCTCTCTCTATCCCTGCCTTTTTCTCTCTCTCTCTTAGCCGTTTGCCATAAACTTAACTCAACTGAACTGAACTCAATATCCTTGGCCATAGCCAAGACCCTCGCGCATTCTGTCCAAATGCCCAATAGAGAAATGTTTTTACTTTATATGGGTGTGTGTGTGTGTGTGTGTGTGTGTGTGTGTGTGTGTGCGTTGTGTAGACACCCCAGAATAGGGGAGAAAAGTTCATTGAAATTTTATTTGAGAATTGGCTCTAAGTGACTATCCTTGGACCTTGGTCCTGTCATGCCTGAACGAAGGCAAATCAAATCGGAAATACAATCTTCAATGCAGTTTTTGGTCACAAAAAAAGATTCTTTGAGGCAATCAAAATGATCTTGAATCGAAAAGAAAATTAATAGTTGAAAGCAATCAAATGTACATATAATTAATATCATTTAATTCAATTAATTTACCAAATTTCCAACACAAAATTAATTAATGATTTTCAGGCACTATAAATCTTTATGACTTTATGAATATAGCCTTCGACTTTAAGGAAAATAGATTGAAATTCTATAGATTGATTTGTAGTTACTATCTTAATTGTTATTGTTTTTGTAGATATAACCGACATACTTTACTATAACCTTGAATGTTTATTTTAATCAAATAATAGTTACTCATACAATCTGACAATGTAGAAGAGTGGAAATTCTATTTCAGATTAGGTTGTAAATTAATATTGGTTTTCATTTTGATTAAAAATGAAATTAGTTTGTTTATCTAATGAAAAGCAATTGTTGATATCTTTTGCCTGGTTTGATTGATTGTTTAATTGTTATTATGTCATTGGAATGATCAAATTATTTCTCTATGCTTTACTTTTGCTTAACTCTCCTCTTCCTCTATCTTTCCTCGCTCTCTCTCTCTTTCTATCTCTCTCTCTCTCTCTCTCTCTCTCTTGCTCTTTCTCTCTCTCTCTTGCTCTTTCTCTCTATTTTCATTCACTTTGTGGGTAATCTATTAAAAATGTGAATTTAATGCCTTCTTAATATCCATTCAACACACTCACTTACTGACTGATGAATGGTAAGCGATATGAAAACACAATTTAAGGCAAGCCAAATACACACACACATACACGAACACACACACGCACACATAGCTACAGAGACAGAGACAGAGACAGAGAGAGTGAGTGAGTAAACGTAACTCAATATTCCGCCTTCATTGCCAGTCTCGCTCCTTCTTGTAATCCTTTCGACAGAGTGAATTATATATTATTTTCCTCTTCTCATCTCTTTATTTTTATTTTATTTTTTTTTGTATATTTATTTTTTTTTATTTTGTATACTTGTTGTTTTTTTTTGTGTTTTTTTTTTTTTTATTTTCATTCGCCAGGGTTATTTATGGGGACAGCTGTCGCCCAGAAAGTAACATTAAAAATGTCAAATTATCTTGTAAATATTTTGCCATTTGAAATTTCATTTGGCGAAAATCCTCTTAAAATTCTAAATGAAAATAAAATGTCTATTAGAATGCACCATTACTCATATATTACCAGGGCCAAAAAAAAAAAGGGGGCGAGTCCATAAATGGCAATCATTGCATTTGCCCGGTCAGTAGAATAACAAAACAAAACAAAACTAAAGAAAAAGAAAAAAGGAGGTAAAAAGGAGAAAAGCAGCAGCAAAAAAAAAAAAACAAAACAAAATAAAGGCCAAAACGCGAGAAGGAATAACAATTCAGCTTTTAATTTCATTGCTTTGAGCACTCTCTGGGGGATTTGTATGATAAATGCCTCGGCACAAGACCAGAAGGAGATGAGATGAGAGGACACTAAATAGAAAGTGTTAACAAAGAGGAAAATAGGAACAGAGAAAGTGTTAGAAGAGAAAAGTGAAAGTTGAATAAAGGATGGGGTAAAAACCATTTCAAACCATTATCGATAATTATACGAGATATATATTATTTAAAACTCTTTTTTTTAAGGACTATATGTATGAGAAATTGAATATTCTTAAATTTCAAACAAAGTTCATAATATTCGTAATAATCGAAACGTAAAACCGTAACCGCAACTGTTATTTTAATTCGATTTGATGACTTGAGAAAATCGATTTGATTTTCCTTTGTTTCGTTCGTTCATCGACTGTTTGATATTGGTTTTAATGAATTTTTCAATTGCCTCAATTTTTTTTGGGGTCAACTTTTGTTGTACTCGTCCATTCGTCCATTTCACACCCCCCGCCCTCCCCCTCCCCCTTACTGCCACTGTCATCAGACAAAATGGCAGCCATTTTTGTATTTGCCTCAGCATTTTAATCTAATTTCAATGTTCTCACCCAAAACAAACAAATAAAAGCGTTAGGCAAGGCAAACGAAGCGGAAATGTTGAAAAGTTTTTTGTTTTTCTTCAGTTTCCTTTCTTTCATTCCTATACACACACACACATATATATATATATATATATACTTATATATATATTTCTTAGTTGTTGCCTTTGCTTTTTCTTGGTATGGTTTACTTTGGTTTGAGGATTAAGCCAAAACTGTTAACTTTTTTTTTTGTTTTCTCTTCCTTCTTTCATTTTGGTTTTGGTGGTAATTCTCCATTTCTCATTCAATTCTCAATCTCGCATTCGAGTTGCGTTTGTTTTGTTATTGTTTTTCTTCTTTTCTTATTTTTTTTTTTTTGTTTTTTTTTTGTCTGGCGAAATGTCTGTCAAAGTGGTTAAGTTAATGTCAATTCGTAAATGCACTCAATTAGCTTTGATTAAATGGCCAAAATGTCTTTCGATTTTTTTTTTTTTTTTAATTTAGCACAGTTTTGATATTGTCATAGAAATTTCCATTTAACTGATTTGAATTCAAAAGTTTATTTTTCATTTAGGCCATTCGCTGCAGTAATCTTACTCTATATAATTGAAGATTTGTGGGTTTACCTGAACCCTCGTTAAGGTCTTGATGGAATATGCAAGGGTCTCGATTATACATATATACAGCAATATATATATATATATGTATATATAGTTATAGTGAATTTTAGTTTATTTAATAAAGATCAAAGTTTAAGGTATTACAAGTCCTTGAACATGGATGTCGAAGTTAACGAATATAAAGCTATATATGTATGTATATGCATATATATATGGTTATATAGGAATATATGTATCTATTTATATATAGATATATATATATATATATATATTTTTTTTTTTTTTTTCCACAGTTTGGTTTTTTTCTTCTTCTTGTTTTTTGCTGCTGCTTTCTTTGTGATTTGCATTTTTTGCAGTTGCTTTTTGGTAGCCTAATTAAGATGGCCAACTATGCAGGCACAGGACACTGCAGCATTACTGCAGGAATGTGAAACCAACTGTCTGTTTCTCTCTCTCTCTCTCTCTCTCTCTCTCACACACTCACTTCTTCTCAATCCTCTCCTCTCTTCCCCTGTTACTGTGTCTTTTTATGGGTCTGCTTTGGCTAGCTTATTATCTCATCTAATTTAGGGGACTTTCCCTTGACTCGAACTCTAGTTAAATGAAATGAATTCAAGCCGTATAATGAGCCCAAAGAAGAGTTCATAATTTCTACCTCTTTTATTTTAAAAAAAAAAAAAAAAAAAAAACCCAAAAAAGGATGAACAAAAAAGTATTCTCCCTGCGCTTAACCAACATTCTGTTGGAAGGGGTAAACCCCTTTCCATGCGGCAACTCTTTGATCATCACAACACAACTGGGGAGAGATTTTTTTAATAAAATAATTTCACGCATTTCTCACCAGAGACAGACAGAGAGAGAGAGAGAGAGAGAGAAATGAGAAATTTTAATTGTTGCATTCTGTCGACATATCCGGATGAGCAAGTGCAGAGCCTGCAGCTGAATACTGGTGCACAGGACTAGCAGTAGGATGACCATTTCTCCCTCTCTCTCTCTCTCACAGACACACACACACTGCATATCCTGTTTGTTAATGTGTCCATTGTGCTGGTTGGTTAACAAAACCAATTTGCCTTAGTGTATTTTTATGTGAAGTTTTGGTTTGGTTTTTGTTTTGTGTACTTTGTTCTATATTTTTTTCTGTTGTTGTTGTATATTTTTTTTTTTTTTTAGTTTATTGTTTTGCGGTTTGTCAGTTTGTTTGTCCATTTCACTTTCTTCCTCTCTCTCTCTCTCTCGGTTTTTCTCTATTTCTCCTTTTGGTTTTCTCTCTTCCATTTCGTTTGTTTGTCGCTTGTTGATTGCGTTTTGTTTTTTTTTTTATTATTATTTTCCCTTTTTTTATATATATATTTTTGTTGTTGTTGAATGGTTATAAAGTTGCCTAGTTCTGTTACAGTTTTCTACTCCCCCCCCTCCCCACCCATCTGTTTGTTGAGGTCATCATGAGTTGCATTTTAATTGCGATGTGCTCCGGGCATCTTTGCCTGGCAAACAAAATTCTGTGGGGGCTAACACCAAAAAAAAAAAATAAAAAAAAATGATAAGGGTCGTATATGGTTTCAGGGCTCAAAAACTAGAGTATTACCGAAATCTATTAATATTTAATGATTTAACCATAACACACACAATTAATTTATTACAATTAAATTTTCATACATTTACTCTATATCTTCTATTCTAGTTACCACTACCAAAAAAACAACAAAAAAAGAATAGTTCCTGATCTCAACCAAATATTTAAAGTGTATAAAGAAGAAGACAAAGATGTCATTCAATTGGCTTCTATTTTTGGGCCTATACTGGCTACTAACAGGTAAATAAGTAAATCTTATGATCAAATTGAAATCTCTTGAATGGAAATATGTTTTTTTTTTAGTCTTTAGAAATGTTGGGCGCTTGGCATGTTCATATACATACATATATACTCGCATATATATACATAAATATATCATTTTTTTTTGGTTTGCATTAGGCGATTTTTTTTTGGATGCAATTTGGAGTTGGGCCAGCAGATGATGCTCCTACTCCTACTCCTACTCCTACTGCTGCTAATTCTCTTACTTTTGGCTTTCGTTCGACTTCCTTTTGTCGGCTGCTGGTCCTGATCCTGATGCTGATGATTTTCTGTATGCACGGCACGTAAAAACAATTTCGAGTTGGCTTCGTCTTCGCGAAAACCGTTGTGACGGTCTCGGCTGGGGCTTTTACATTCTTCCCCACAGCATCATCATCTACCTTCTCCTCCTCCTCCTCCTTCTTCCACTTTACCTCCTTTTACATCAATTTCATCTCTATTCAGTCTTTATCCGTCTGTTCCTTCTGCAACAGAAATTGTTTTATATCATCTACTCAGCCATCTATTTTATAAACTGAAATTTAAAATAACAAGCCGTAAGCGTGCTTTGATTATTGTGGGCGTGATGGCCGCCCATTTTTATACGAATCATATGTATATATATATATATGTACGGGTCCATCGAACGGCATTGCAATAAAAGAAAAAGAGAGTAAAGGCAACATTTCAGCGCATTGCAAATTGCAAATTGAGCAGAAAAAAATCGTGTATATATATAAATCCGCTGGGTTAGATGAGATGAAGATGTCGATTGTGGTACCTACCATAGGGTTTCGTGATTGTGGTTTAAAAGTGGTTGGATGTCTCGGTTGGTTGCTATATTTATACTCGGATATTCACAATACGAGTACAAATGCTCGTTAAAATATGAGTAGTTCGATTGCATTTCCTTGGGATTGATGATTCGTTCGTTGGTTGATTTGTTAGTTCGTTGGTTCAACGGTTCTATAGTTAGTTGCTTTCTTCCTTCGATTGCATCTCCATTAGCGTTCTCCAACTTATATATAGAATGCATATAGCAAGTGATAGCAGATGCTTCAAAATCGCTCGAGAATATTCAAAACTATTTAATCTGCAATCAGGCAATAAACTTTATAAAATTCTCAATAAATATAAGTATAAAAATGCGTATATATATATGTATGGATATAAATATCGGTTCTAAACGCTTTTCATGGTTTCTTAAAATAGTTTCCACTTTTTCTTTTTCCTATTTCCTTTTCCTTTTCAATTAAGTGCTGACCCCTTTTTGCCGATTAGCTATAAACTGAACGTGGTTAAGTTCTTCATATTTAACAGATTCACAGAGAATGTGACTATATATAGATATATATATATATATATATATATATACATATGTGTATGTGTGTGTGTGTGTGTGTGAAAAAACGAAACGAGATGCTTCACATGGAATGTTAGAGAGCAATTTTCAAACAAAGAATTTGAATTGCGAAGCGTGCGGAAATTTACGCGACACGGCAAAAATGTCATCAGAGAAGTTGGCTGAGCAATTCCTGGAAAGGTTGTCATAGGGATGGGTTGGGTGCAACATTAGGGGATTAGGGACAGAGTGGCGGAGAGAGAGAGAGAGAGATAGAGAGAGCAGACAGTTGTTAGGTTGTATGTATGTGCTTATATGATGAGCGAAAAGCAAACAGCAAACGAGAACGAACCAAAGCAAATTTTGTAAAATGAAAATGGCCGCTAAAAATGTTGGCGACATTTGCAAAGTGTTTAATGCCATTTTGGTGAAGCATTTTCCGGCTAAAACGAGAAGAGTTGCAGGTACAAATATACAGCGAAATAGAGTGAGAGAGAGCGAGAGAGAGAGAGGGAGTGAGAGAGAGTGAGAGAGAGTGACTGAGAGTGTTTTATTCTACTAGGATTACAATGATAATTATGCTGATGATGTGGAGGTACGTTTATTCGTTGTTTTACTGTTAGTACCGCTTTTAGTTTTAGTCCTTTGGCAATGTCTGGTTACGAGGCTACAAGCCAATTAAAGGCAAACATTCCACTAGATGGCTGACATATCCTGTTTCTGTTTGCCATATTCTCTTGGATCCTTGATGCTGTAGCTTCCGTATATGCTATATTCCAGGACTAACCTTGGGCTATCATCCAACTGATTTATGACCAAAATTCGTATATACCAGAGTCATGTCTGGCTATTGTCCTCATTGCCGTCGTCGTCATCATCGTCGTCATCGTTCTCGTTGTCGGTTTTTTGTTTTTTTTCGGTTTACAACTTTGCCAGGACGAATTATGTTATGCAAACGAACACACACATGGCCCTGTTATCCTGACTTCTGTTATTTGTTCAGCGTTTTATGCACTCCAAGAGTCGCGTTATTCTCATCCTCCTATCAGAGTCTGCTTTTTACTTAGCTCCATCTGCACATACAGCACCAGCTAGTACCTACCAGATCCTTGCTACCGTAATTGAAGTTCATAATTTTTTTATTAAACACACATCACCCCTAACACACACACACACACACACACATATAACATATTATCGTTGTTCTTGTTCTTTGTTTTGTGCATTTTTATGCTCTTCTACTTCTCCTTGTTTACCTCCCCCTCTTACTCCTCCTCCTTCTCCTCCTCCTCGTCCTATTCCCCCTCCTTCTCCTTCTATTCCTCCAGCTGGTGCGTGTTAATGTCTTGAGCATGGCCATTTCGAAGGCAACGAAAGCATCGTTAAGTTGTCAATTGTCAGTATAAGATGCGCATCTTCAGAGGTAAACGAAATGGAGTATGAACGGAAATGAATGGCTGTGACTTATATACATATGTATATGAATTTTACAATTTTCCCATTTACCAGTCCCATACGCTTTTCTTTTTCTTTTCCCTCTTTATGGATGGTATACAAAAGATGGCAGTTAATAAACAGGAAAACCGGTATCAATTGTACTTCCCAAGGACAAAAAAAGGACAAATCGAAATATTTGAATTTGAATTTGCAATTTAATACATCTTTTTTTTTTAGAATTTATGATCTTTACAACTTTTCAAAGGAATTTGAATTAAAATGAAAATCAATTAAGTGCTTTCACTTACTAAAGAAATTTATTTTGTTAGAATTATAACTTACAGATTTGAAACAAATTAGAATTAGGTATTTAATTCCAGATTTAAATATAATATTTTGTTTTGTTTTATTTTTTGATTTGTAGGTTAAGGTTCCCATTAAAGAAAATATTGGAAATTCAATATACAAATAAAATAAATATTTTATGATTTGAATTTTGAAATTTGTATTAAATAATCGATTTAAAATATTTCCACTATAATATTAATGATTAGCATTCGTATTGCATAGAGTTAGTTTACCATTGATTATATCCTATAACTAGAGTTTACTTATTCTAATGTAATAAAAGTTATTATAATGCATTTTTTTCTACCTTCTCCACCTGTTTTTTTTTTTTTTTTGCCTTTTCTTTTTATGCCACAAGTGTCTATTATATTTTCCTTTTTGTTTGTATAATTTAATGGGAATTTTTTACATTATTGCAAAACGATTTGTGGGTCCTTGTTACCTGTTGCCTAACCACCATACACCACCCCAGTCTAGTACCTAAACCTTCTTTTTAGTCATAAAATTCAAGTGAATCTAAGGGAGAAAGAGGTACAGAGAGAATAAGACAGAAAGAGAGAGAGTGTGAGAGAGAGAGAAGAGGGGGGGGAGGGATAGAGGGAGGAGGAGAAAAAGAAAAAAATGAAAAAAAAAAAACAAATGCGAAACTCATGCCAAATGGCTGAAATCGGCAAAAAGCCGCTCCACAACTACGACTACTCTTTCGTCCATTGCTTTTAACATTTATCATACGCAACGTGGGCCATGTCCATGTCCATTGCCATGTATCTGTGTGTGCTAAGTGTGCACTTAAAAACTGGACAAGGGGGCAAACAGCAGCAATGATACCACAATGGGTGGAATGGGATAAAAGAGAAGGTAGGAGTGGGAGAGTGGAGAGTGGAGAGTGGAGGAGAGAGGGTATATGAATTTGTGTAGAAGAGACAGGCCAATTTTATGGTTTTTAAAGCAAATAAAATAATTTATTAGCATATGGGGAGAGATTCTTGTTTTTTTCCTTCTTCTTTTTTTCGGTTGAATACGTGAGTTTGCATTTTTCAAAAAGATTATTAAAGGCGATGGGGTAGAGTAACTCTCTATTTTTCTCCCTCTCTCAGTTACTCACTCTTTCTCTCTCTCTCTCTGTTTCTTTATTCATACTCTATGCTTATTTGGGTATATTATCAAATACATACGAAAAAAAATACTTTTTTTTTTTCGTTTATAATTAAGAAAATGAAATTCTTGACAGGGTATTTTCAAGTCGATCCATCGTTTTTTAATGTATGGCAATTGATGCTTAGATCATTTTGTATATATGTATGTATGTAGTAAACCAGGGCTGGAGTTGTGTAAACTGTGCGTGTGTTTGAGAGTTTTTCAACGTGTCACCATTTTCTGTTTTCACATTTTTCTTTCCTTATTTGTAATATATTTTTTTTTTGTTTTTTAGATTTCTGCTTGTGTGTGTGTGTGTGTGTGTGCATGTGGCAAAGTTTTGCTACGTGACTCTGGTAACCCTGGTGGGCATTTGAATGACACCCATACGACCATATGTTGGGGCGTATCTGTGACAACATGTCAACGCTCCAAAACAAAAAGAGCAACAGCAGAGATACATGTAGAGCGAAGGAGAAAGAGAGAGAGAGAGAGAGAAAGACTGAAAAGGAATGGTAGAGAAGAGCGATGGCAAGAGGAAGAGTTGTAGCAAACTCTTTAATTGAGTTGGCAAACGAAACTCGACCGTTTCGCCAAAAAAAAAAAAAATGAAATAAAAATCTGGAAAAATGTCAAAAGAAAAGAAAATATATATATATATATATATATATTTAAGAAAAACTAGAAGGATGGACTAACTTCCGCCGTGCCGAAATTCGTATACCCTTGCACATTTCCGATTGTTCCTATACCAGCTATATGATATAGTCAACCGATTCTGATAAAACTTAGTTGACATATTAATAACTATATTAAACTCACAAATATTGAATTTCGTGGCATTCGGTTGAAAAACAACTGAGTTATTGAGGATAAACCTTATTCATGACCGATCGTTCCTATAAGAGCTATGTATATGATATAGTCGTCCGATCGGGGTGATTCCGAGATATACAATGCCTGCAGCAAAAAGAAGACAATGTTGAAAATTTTAGCTCTGTAGCTATTATGAGAAGCTGTTGATTCAGACTATTCAGATCTATTCATGCCGATCAAGAATATATATACTTTATATAGTCGGAGATATTTGCTTCTGTGCGTTGCAAACTTCTGAACAAAATTAATATACTCTCTGGAAAAATTGAAGGCAGGCAGAGGGAGTAGGAGTTTGTGGGTGGTTACTGCTTACGAAAGCAAGAAGGTGAAGATGATTTGTGTGTGTGTGTGTGTGTGTGTGTATTTGTGTGTGTGTATGTATGTTGATATAATATATATCTGGGATAGACGAAAGATGATTGCTTCAATAGGCAAACAAGTTCAAGTCAGTTTTGAGTAGGATGCGCATTATCATACAAACCGCAAAAAACCCGACGCCACTCCACCACACCCACATGCGGAACACCCGCCTCCGCCCTCAGCCACTCACCACTTTTTTGTTAGGTCTCTGTCATTGCTTGGCATGAAGTTTTGCCGGAAAGTATGCAAATAAAATTGTCAACGAGGCTAAAGCGACTTTCGAATCAGCTTTTACTTTTTTTTTTTCTTTTACTTGCCTCAACTTGACTTGTGCTTATCATGGCCAGATTCCGAATGCTGACATTGTGCCGATATAACCCATCATACACACACACACACACACACACACACATGTATGTGAATGTGTGTGTGTGTGTGTGTGTGCTGCTGCTGCTCTACTTTGCCTCTTTTATCGTCTTTTGCCTTTGAATCTGATTGATGGAATGAGGCATTTGATAGGTATTTATGTAAAAGTTAATCGCATGATATGTCCTGAAAAAAAAAAAAAAAAACATAAGCAAAGCAAAAAAAAAAAAAAGGGGAAAAGAAAAGTGCTAAAAGCAATTCAAAGAAGGAAGTTTTCTTTTCCCTTTTTGACATCTTCAATTTTGCAGTTGACTTTTATAGTTAATTAAATGGGATTTATATTTTCTTTAATCCCTTTGATTGTCGTAATTACAAACAATTTTTCATTTCTTTTTTCGTTTCAATGGATAGAAAGTAAAAAGTTAGTATATATATTTACCAACAAAGTTTTGCCGCTGCTTGGAACTGAAAATCACTGACTTGGCAATTTAAAGCATTTTCAATCATTGGGTCAGGAAATTTAACTCATTTGCATATAACCGTGTAATATATATTGTTGAACTGAACCTTTTCCTTACCCACTTTTTCCACATCAAGCAACCATAGTTATAGGAGGTGATGGGAGGGTGGGGAGAGGGGATGAAATCTGTCGTCTAATGGGCCCTGGCAGCCAATCAAGCCATGACATTTATCACAAAAAAAAAAAAAAGGAGCAAAAAAAAAATTGGAAGAACTGAACAACGAACTGAACTGAACTAAAATGTTAGAAAAAAAAGAAAGAAAAACGAAGGGAGAAGGAAAAACTAGCTCTGGAATGGCCACGTCACGGTCGCCCAAGTTCCTCTCTATCCGCATTTCACATTCGTGCCATTTGAATGTCAAATGAGTTTTGTGCCAAGTTCAGCAATTTTACATTTTCAATTGGCTCTTTTTCATAATTTCCGTGTCATTTTTTGTGGTCGTTTTTCACTTGTTCCTGCTTTATTTATTTTTTTCTTTCCTTTTCGTTTTCGTTTTCGTTTTTTTTTTTTTGCATTTTTGCCATTTCTGTGACCGTTGCTTAAAGTTGAGTCTTCTAATTCCCAAACAGTTTATTCAAGTGCTTGATTTTGCATTTGGCTACTTTATCATTGTCACTTAATGAACAACCAAATGAGTTTCCCCTTACTCTTCATTATCCTTGCTGATTCTGGTCCTGACAAACTGCTGCCAAGTGGGCGTGTTCATAATAGGACACAGTTACCAGTTAACAGTTACCAGTTGCCAGTTACTGAAACTGCTCCTGTTCCTGTTCCTGTTGATGTCACTAGCACACACAACACACACCCCCCCAACCAAAAAAAAAAACGATTAGAGATGGGCTTAGGGAAGAATTGCCACGCCCATAACGCATGCGCAACAAGCTAATCAAGTCTTGATACCCTCTGCTTTTCACTACTGCTGGACTTGACTAAACTTGAAACTCTAGACCCTCACTATTCCTCCCAATCAAATGCAGTTGCCAGACTCTCTTGTTGTCCTCTGCCACTGATTTTCAATTTCAATTTTAAACGATAAATGGGTGAGGCATACTCGAATCTCAACTGTCCAGTTACCCACTCTCATTCTCATATTCATCCATCCCATCCCATCCCAAGCTATAGCCATTTCCCTTCCTTCCTTTAACATCCCTTCCATACAATCTCGTTTATCATGAGCGCATATTGCTAACCGCAGCATAGAGCAAAATTTATGCTTAGACTGGCTCATCCTGAAATTGCAGCCACAATTCTAGTTCCTAGATTGCGAATATGGTTGAATCTGCTCTTGAATTGCATTTTCGAGTAACAATTGAACATATACTAGATATAAAATTCTCCAAAAATCTTTACGATTATTGAATTGAATTTCTATTGCTTGATTTCTATAATTGAATTTCGATAATAATAATAGAATAAAAATAATAAATAAAATACAAAACAATTGCATGGATTTCTTTCTGTTGATTCTTTTCCATATAGAATATAAAAAGTTGCAAAGTATTGCCTACTTTTAAGGGCTAATCGCTTAAATACATTTATCTAGTGAATTAAGAGTATTTGTTTATTGTCATATCACTGTAAATCTTAACGTTCTTTACAGATTTTTGTTCAATCTCTTTCCTTTTCCCTTTTTTTTTTTTGTTCTCTGTTTTTTTTTCTTTGCATTTCATGTTTTTCAGTCGCCCGAGCGGCATTCCCCCTCCCCCCTCTCCGGTTAGCTGTGTCACCCGCTCAGTCATGTCATGTCAACGTTGTCATTGTTGTCAGTGTCATCACAGCAGCTGGAACGGGGATCTGCTCCCCCCCCTCATCCAATACCATATCCTGCATCTATACTCTTTCCCTTTTGCACTTCCCGACAGCAACGACTGCTGTTCCTGGCGGTGGCTTTGCGGTTGCCCATCGTCATCATTGTCGTTCTGCTTGTCATTAGACTTATGTCATTGTTCAGCCAAGTGCGCCGACGACGACGACGACGACGACGACGACGACAACAACGTAGATGCAACTATTGTGCCATATTTACTGCATTTTGGCTTGCAACATGTGCAGTAAGCCACGTTCATGGCCATGCCCGCCTAACCGCCTACCCATCATGAATGAAATGAATGTGTATGTGTCGCTTTACGTTGGCATTTTACGTGCGCGCATCTAAACTGACATTCCAATTATTCTTATCGCATCAAGAGAACGAAACGAAACCCAAACCCAAACCCAAACCCAAAGCCAAACCCAAAGCCAAAGCAAAGCCAAAACGTAGCCAAGCCATCAGATGTATGTATATATGTATATATATATATGAACGTACGTACGTACTTTCTGTCCGTGGCAACGTCTTTTCCAGTTTCAACTAAGTCACTCAGTCAGACTCCCAGTCAGAGACAGAGTATCAAAGAATAGGAAGTTCATTTTGCGGCATTTCTTTTTGACATTTCTCATATTTCTTTCTTTTTTATTTCATTTTATTTGGTTTTCGTTGTTTTTTCTTCTTCTGTTTTTGCAAGCACTTGAAACTATTTAACTCATTGCTAAAATCATAAATGATATATATATATATACATATATATTTATATGTACATAAACTTTCACATTCAAAATTCATGCGTTTTTAAATGTTCAAAAATCGAATAAGAAATTTAAGCATAAAAAGTGCTCATCGCATCGGATTTCTTTAAGTAATTCAATATGAAATTCTTATAAAATGTTTTATTGATTGCTTTATTCCATTTCGAGTGCGTCTGTCTCTGTTCATTGACTTTGCCATCTTTTATCATCTATTCTAACAGATATACATACATATATTCTTATATATATATATATATATATATATATATATATATATATATATATATATATATATATATATATATGTAT